>CM055122.1:734669621-735937561 GCA_029206835.1 Rana muscosa
CGTAGCCCCCACATCCCCGGCCAAAGCCAGGTGAGAGGGCCAATGGCCACCTAGGTGGCCTGGGTGCGCCGGGTGGGGGGTGAGAACAGCACACCCAAAAGGAGACGCAACCATTCACCACCCAAGGGGCCAACCCCGACAAGTCAATCAGAGCAGCTCAATCTCAAGACAGATATAAACATGTAGGGGAAGGGAGATGTACAAGAGGACAAGAAAGGAAGACAAAAAGCAGGACCCTATTGAAAGGAAATCTCACTCTTGTATAGGGAGAGACCTCTATTCTTTCTCACACCCTCCGGATGCGAATCCTTCCAAAAATGGTCTAAAACTTAGCTGCTCATTTAGGCTGGGAGGTATAGTTGCCCCAAGGTCCGCGATCCAGCGGGTTTCCCTTTGGAGTAACAATTTATTCCAGTCTCCTCCCCGTGAATTGGAGTGGACACGATCCAAGATTAAAAATTGAATCTTTGGAAATTTGCCGTTATGTTCTAAAATAACGTGTCTCCCAAGGGGTAGATCTGGATTTGCCATTTTCATGGAACTTATATGTCTAGATGCTCTCTTATAAAACTGGAGCTTTGTTTTACCTATATAGAAATGAGAGCAATGGCATGTTAGGAGATATATCACACCCTCCGTCTTGCAATTAAAGAAATGGCGAGGCTTGTATGGACCACCGTTTGGTAACACGTTGCCTTTATTGGTGTTCATGTATTGGCATATCTGGCATCCTCCACAAGTGAAGGTGCCAAATCTCTTGCATGGATCCTTCCGGAATTCACCTCGGAATTCGCTTTGGACTAGGTGGTCTCGGAGTGATGGTGCTCGTCGATAAGTGATGAGTGGTACATCAGAGACAAACGGACTTAAGTTCGGGTCTATGCGAAGCAAATGCCAGAACTTAGAGATGATTTTTTTCACAATGAGATGTTGGTTATGATATCTTGTGATGATTCTTACATTTGGAGAATCATCACTTGTGTCCTTCCGGGCAAATAGGAGCTTATGTCTCTCCTGCCCATTCGCACGTCTGAAAGCTTTTTTCAGGCATGTATGGGAATAGCCCCTAAGGAGGAGTCTATCTCTCAATGAGTTGGCTTCCTTAATAAAAATCTCATGCCTAGAGCAATTTCGTTTTAGCCGTAAATACTGGCTGTATGGAATAGAATTAACCAGGGCAGGAGGGTGAGAACTAGCTGCATGTAAAATTGTATTCCCAGCCGTGGCTTTACGAAATAGCTCACTGGATATGCTCCCATCGACGTTTTTCTTGATGGTTACATCCAGGAAGGGTATACCAACAGAACTAGAGGTCATTGTGAATCTCAAGTTAAAATCATTGGAATTCATGATAGACATGAATTCATCCAATTCCACTATAGACCCATTCCAAATCATGAAGATGTCATCAATGTAGCGGAACCAAGCCGCCACATTGTGACAGTGCATTGGTGTAGTGGTCCGAAGGGATTCCTCCCACTCCCCCAGGTACAAGTTGGCGTATGATGGGGCACAAGATGTCCCCATCGCCACCCCTTGCACCTGGAGGAAATAGGATCCATCAAATATCCCAGAATCCCTACACTATATTGTTTGCACAAAGTCCACAAAAATCTATTAGAGCCACCTGGCAGACCGATCATTTCAGGTAAAGGGGCCATCACTGAAAATTTGAGTATCTTTGTGGATACTCATCTTCGGTCATTTGTAGTTCAATTACCATCGTACATTAGAGATACTATTCATCTCTTGCAAAAACTTGATGGCCTTGTTCTGCCTGAGCATGCCTTATTAGTAGCCATTGACGTTGAGGCATTATATAGTTCCATCCCTCACCATTTGGGTGTAGCGACCATCAGACATGTAATCTCCCCTATCTATGAGGCTGATCATAAACTGGGTGAGTTCATTGTGATGGCCTTGGAATTTATATTGGGGCACAATACTTTTTCCTTTGATGGATCCTATTTCCTCCAGGTGCAAGGGGTGGCGATGGGGACATCTTGTGCCCCATCATACGCCAACTTGTACCTGGGGGAGTGGGAGGAATCCCTTCAGACCACTACACCAATGCACTGTCACAATGTGGCGGCTTGGTTCCGCTACATTGATGACATCTTCATGATTTGGAAAGGGTCTATAGTGGAATTGGATGAATTCATGTCTATCATGAATTCCAATGATTTTAACTTGAGATTCACAATGACCTCTAGTTCTGTTGGTATACCCTTCCTGGATGTAACCATCAAGAAAAACGAGATAGACTCCTCCTTAGGGGCTATTCCCATACATGCCTGAAAAAAGCTTTCAGACGTGCGAATGGGCAGGAGAGACATAAGCTCCTATTTGCCCGGAAGGACACAAGTGATGATTCTCCAAATGTAAGAATCATCACAAGATATCATAACCAACATCTCATTGTGAAAAAAATCATCTCTAAGTTCTGGCATTTGCTTCGCATAGACCCGAACTTAAGTCCGTTTGTCTCTGATGTACCACTCATCGACGAGCACCATCACTCCGAGACCACCTAGTCCAAAGCTAATTCCGAGGTGAATTCCGGAAGGATCCATGCAAGAGATTTGGCACCTTCACTTGTGGAGGATGCCAGATATGCCAATACATGAACACCAATAAAGGCAACGTGTTACCAAACGGTGGTCCATACAAGCCTCGCCATTTCTTTAATTGCAAGACTGAGGGTGTGATATACCTCCTAACATGCCATTGCTCTCGTTTCTATATAGGTAAAATAAAGCTCCAGTTTTATAAGAGAGCATCTAGACATATAAGTTCCATGAAAATGGCAAATCCAGATCTACCCCTTGGGAGACACGTTATTTTAGAACATAATGGCAAATTTCCAAAGATTCAATTTTTAATCTTGGATCGTGTCCACTCCAATTCACGGGGAGGAGACTGGAATAAATTGTTACTCCAAAGGGAAACCCGCTGGATTGCGGACCTTGGGGCAACTATACCTCCCAGCCTAAATGAGCAGCTAAGTTTTAGACCATTTTTGGAAGAATTCGCATCCGGAGGGTGTGAGAAAGAATAGAGGTCTCTCCCTATACAAGAGTGGGATTTCCTTTCAATATGGTCCTGCTTTTTTGTTCCCCTTTTTTGTCTTCCTTTCTTGTACATCTCCCTTCCCCTACATGTTTATATCTGTCTTGAGATTGAGCTGCTCTGATTGACTTGTCGGGGTTGGCCCCTTGGGTGGTGAATGGTTGCGTCTCCTTTTGGGTGTGCTGTTCTCACCCCCCACCCGGCGCACCCAGGCCACCTAGGTGGCCATTGGCCCTCTCACCTGGCTTTGGCCGGGGATGTGGGGGCTACGTATGCGTCGGTGGTTGTTGTGGCACAGGATGCCCTCATCGCCTCTTGACCCCCTAGACAATAGCTTGTCTGGGGTGCTTTGGTGCGGGGGGCACCCTCGCGCCCTTCACCCGGGATCCTGGGCTATGTTGGCACTTTGTATTATGGGTTTGATATTCTTATTTACTATATACACCAATGCCCAAGAACAAGCAAATAAAATAATTACTACATACACCAATGCCCAATAACGAGCTTATAGTGGTATATGTGATCACTCATAGCGGTATATAACTTTCTGTGGTTTGTATACATGGGATATTTTGTTTTGTATCTATATCCTCATTTTATTCTATGCCATATATTTTTTTTATTATATCAGCATAGGACCTTGCTCAGTGCAGTCAGGCTTTTTTCCCTGCCAGGGCCTTGATTGTACAATCTGCAAGCTCTCCTGGTGAATAGGCACGCCCCTGCACTCGGCCTTCTTTCCTGCGTTCCAACTGTAGTCACATGAAAGCACGCTGGAACGCATGACGCTGGACGTGGTTACGTCATGACGTCACGTGATGCTGTATCGCATTATTCGTCCGACTTGATGAATGGGAGACAGGCGGGGTGCACGGCACCAGACGCAATTGCGTCATGATGTCAGGTGATACCGTCCGCAGCTCCCCCTTTATAAAGCATGAAACTCAGGCCTCGTACACACGACCGATTTTCTCGGCAAGAACCAGCAAGAAACTTGCTGGCAGAGATGTCTTGCCGAGTAAATCGGTCGTGTGTACGCGGCTATCGGGTTTCTCGTCGAGAAAACCGACAAGTAACCTCGACGAGAAAATAGAGAACCTGCTCTCTATTTTCTCGTCGAGATTCTCGTCAGCCTGTTTCTCGACGAGAAAAGTGAGTGTGTGTACACTTACCTGTCCGCTGGGAAGCCCGCGCATGTTCGAAATGAATTCGACGCATGCGCGGTAGCTTCCTAGGCATACGTAGGGTATACCAAGATGGCGGCGACAGCATCGAATGTGACGAGCGCATGCTCGTCGTAGTCGATGACGTCACCGCGTACGCTCCATTCAAAGAACCGCGGGTTCTTTGAAACGAGCGTGTGTACACTCGGCCGGGACAATTTTCTTGTCCAGGAATCTCGTCGAAAAAAACGACGTGTTCTTTTCAACGAGAATCTCGGCCGTGTGTACGAGGCCTCAGTGTCAATATGTTGATAAACTGAGCGGCAAGCATACGGACAAACGTGGCGGCAATAATACAAGGTAAGGCTCTGTACAGTTCTATTGAGCAGAGCTAATCTTTTTATTAATTGGCATTAGATTTTAAGTGTCACTATTATGTTATTCCACAGATTGGGCTTCCTACTCGTCTCCACACTTTGCACATACCATCCTGTGCAGTCACCTGTGGAGTTCAATAGGGAAGCTCTTTATTTGACTACCCATCTATACAAACTTTGTATGTTTCTGCATGAGGTAGGTTTTAACCTCCATGTGTATCTTTCTCCTCTCTCATGTACACCATTATACGGTCATGATTACATGTATGGCAGCCATATAGTCATGCCTGTGTTCCTTATGGAAGGCTTTTTATCTCTATCCACAGATGGTGGAGTTATCGTCTCCCTCCCCGTTGTAAGGGATAATCAGGGCATCCTGGGATGATTAAAGTCTTTATATAAAAAAGGATCTGGGTGCTTTCCGTAGGTGTTTGTCACCAGGTATGGCCCAGTCTTTCTCTCTTTTTTGTGACAGATGTGTTGTTTCACAATATGCTTGAATATGGGATTGGTGTATAATGTTGAGGTACTGTGAACCAGATATGTCAATAAAATACTATTGTATTTTCAGACCCTTATGCTTGTGTCAGTGGTGCCCCTTGGGATTCGCTGGGAGGTGAGGGTATCGACCCAGATTTGGCGCTTTTTGCGCTGGAGACGCTGCTGTGTTACCGCTGTAGGGGTCTTACTTGCGGGTCTCTTATGAGTTTGCTCTTCCTAGTAGGTATGTGAAACCATGCTTTGCAATATAGAGTTTTGAGGTTTAGTCGTTCTGTCCAGCAGATGTTGATATATATATATATATATATATCTCATCATTTTAACTTTGTGTTTAAATTCATTTTTTGTATCTTGCACAGTGTGATTTCGTCCGTACTACAGCCCCTGACGAAGGGATATGATACATCCCGAAACGCGTTGGGCGACAAGCGGACTCAGCTATTGGAATCACCCAAGCATTATCCAATTTTTATGATTTTAACATTGTAAAATTTTGTCGTGTTTTGATATGTATTTTTTGTACAATAAAATTTAAAATTTATTCCAAATCTTCTAAATTCGTTGCCGTTAAAGTCCGGTCCTATGTGGGGGGTTTTTTCTCTCTTTATTCGTATCTTAGGGATGTTGGCAACTACCCAGGTCCAATTGATGTCCACACCTTATGAGAATATGTGAAGGGAAATGTTATACAGACTACAGGTACATTAACTGCTTTGGTGCAGTCACAGATTCCTCCACCTCTTTTTAGTAGAGGCCTGAGTAGAGCAAGTTTTAACCTTACAATTGCATTCTTCTTTAACCACTTAACGACCGCCCACTGTAAATATACGTCGGCAGAATGGCACCGACAGGCAGAATCACGTATATCTACGTGACTGCCTTTGTATAGTTGGGGGGTCCGATCGGACCCCCCTTCTTTACAGTGAGCGGTGGTTAACTGATCGGGAGCTATCAGGCATGAGGGGATGGCCGTTCGATTCCGGCCACCCCCTCTTGATCGCTCCCGGCGAATGAGAGAGCTTCCCCTGCCTGTGTAATGTTTACACAGGCAGAGGAAGTGATGTCATCTCTCCTGCGGCGCTCACATATACCGAGCGCCGTACAGGAGAAGATGCAGGTTCGTGCATAAAACACTACACTACACTGACACCAGGACACATAGGTACATAAATCGCCCCCCCAGACACCCCCAGATCACCCCCCAGTCACAGTGTCACTGATTGCAGTGACCATTTATTTACTGATCACTGCAATCAGTGACATTTGTGACTGTAAAAGTGTCACCAAAGTTTAGTTTTAGGTCCAGTGTAGCCCCCTAACCCCCCTAATAAAGGTTTAACCCCTTGATCGCCCCCCAGATAACCCTTTCACCCCCTAGCACCGCTGTCACTAAGCGATCGTTTTTCTGATCGCTGTTTTATTGTCGGTGATGCAGATCGGTAGCCA
The DNA here is from genome assembly GCA_029206835.1 of Rana muscosa. NCBI lineage: Eukaryota > Metazoa > Chordata > Amphibia > Anura > Ranidae > Rana > Rana muscosa. The sequence goes on from CM055122.1 coordinate 734,676,178, forward strand.
GTAATTTCTTTTTAGGTTCGCCGCAGGATTTTATAGCGTCAGGTACCCCCATAAATTATCTAATAAAGGTTTAACCCCCTTGATCGCCCCCCAGGTAACCCTTTCACCCCCTATCACCACTGTCGCTAAGCGATCATTTTTCTGATCGCCGTCTTAGCGTCGGTGATGCCGATCGGTAGCCAGTAATTTTTTTTAGGTTCGCCGCAGGTTTTTATAGCGTCAGGTACCCCCATATATTATCTAATAAAGGTTTTAACCCCCTAATTGCCCCTAGTTAACCCTTTCACCAGTGATCACCATATAAGTGTTACGGGTGACGCTGGTTAGTTAGTTTGCTTTTTATAGTGTCAGGGCACCCGCCGTATATAACCCAATAAAGGTTTAACCCCCTGATCGCCCGGCGGGTGATATCAATTAGGTTTTAGCGTCAGAGAGGGTCTGCGTCACACCCCAGGCAGCGTCAGGTTAGTGCCAGTAACGCTAACACCCACGCGTGAAGCATACACCCCCCTTAGTGGTATAGTATCTGATCAGATCTATACTAGCGTCCCCAGCAGTTTAGGGTTTCCAAAAATGCAGTGTTAGCGGGATCAGCCCAGATACCTGCTAGCACCTGCGTTTTGCCCCTTCGTCCTGCCCAGGCCACCCAAGTGCAGTATCGATCGATCACTGTCACTTACAAAACACAACACACATAACTGCAGCGGTCGCAGAGACAGGCCTGATCCCTGCGACTCCAGTGCTGTAGGAGGTGATTTCACCACCACAGTTAAAAAAAAAAAGCATATATGCCGAAGCATTGGGGCAGCAGGGGCGGAGGAGCGATTTTGCTCCTAATGCCATGTACATACGGTCGAAATTCCGACGGAGGCTTGCCCGTGGAAAAGTCCGACCATGTGTGTGCGGCATAACTTTTTTGCGGGAGGATGCCCCCATGCTTCGGCATATATAAATGGTGCATGTATGCCCATCATTAGAAGTGGGTGGATGAAGGGCGGTATTCTAACGGTGGGCATACCCACCGATCAATCTCTCTTTTCGTTCAGCCAACTGGCTGCATGAAAAAAAAAAGATTACAATACATGTCCAACAAGGACCAGCAACGTACTGGTATGTTGCTGGACTTTGAATGTTTATACCAGAATGATGCCTGCGGGTTTAGGTATCATCTTGGTATCATTCTTTTCAGCCAGCAGCCGACTTTCATGTAAAAGCAATCCTAGTGGCTAATTAGCCTCTGGACTGCTTTTACAAGCAGTGGGAGGGAATGTCCCCCCCCCTGGATATAAAAAGCGCCATTGGGAAATTGGGAAAGCATTTTATCACACCAATCTTGGTGTGGTCAGATGCTTTGAGGGCAGAGGAAAGATCTAGGGTCTAGAAGACCCCAGTTTTTTCAAAAAAGAGTACCTGTCACTACCTATTGCTATAATAGGGGATATTTACATTCCCTGAGATAACAATAAAAATGATAAAAAAAAATATGGAAGGAACAATTTAAAAATAAAATAAAAAAGCAAAATTAATAATAAAAAAAAAAAAGCACCCCTGTCCTGCCCTGCTCTTGCCCAATGGCGAACGCAAGCGTCGGTCTGGCGTCATACCGCGAAGGTCAGATCGAGGGCAGTAATTGTAGCAGTAGACCTCCTCTGTAAATCTAACGGGGTAACCTGTAAAGGCTTTTAAAGGCTTTTAAAAATGTATGTAGTTTGTCGCCAATGCGCGTTTGTGCGAAATTTTAAAGCATGTCGTGTTTGGTATCTATGTACTCGGCCTAAGATCATCTTTTTTATTTCATCAAACATTTGGGCAATATAGTCTGTTTTAGTGCATTAAAATTTAAAAAAGTGTATTTTTTCCCGAAAAAATGCGTTTGAAAAATCGCTGCGCAAATACTGTGCAGAAAAAAAAATGCAACACCCACCATTTTAATCTGTAGGGCCTTTGCTTTAAAAATATATATAATGTTTGGGGGTTCAACATAATTTTCTTGCAAAAAAAAAATATGTTTTCATGTAAACAAAAAGTGTCAAAAAGGGCTTTGTCTTCAAGTGGTTAGAAGAGTGGATGTAAGCTTCCTAATGTTGTGTATAAAATGCCAGGACAGTTCAAAACCCCCCCAAATGACCCCATTTTGGAAAGTAGACACCCCAAGCTATATACTGAGAGGCATGTCGAGTCCATGGAATATTTTATATGTTGACACAAGTTGCGGAAAAAATAATAATTTTTTTTTGCACAAAGTTGTCACTAAATGATATATTGCTCAAAGATGCCATGGGCATATGTGGAATTACACCCCAAAATACATTCTGCTGCTTCTCCTGAGTACGGGGATACCACATGTGTGAGACTTTTTGGGAGCCTAGCCGCGTACGGGACCCCAAAAACCAAGCACCGCCTTCAGGCTTTCTAAGGGTGTAAATTTTTGATTTCACTTCTCACTGCCTATCACAGTTTCGGAGGCCATGGAATGCCCAGATGGCACAAAACCCCCCCAAATGACCCCATTTTGGAAAGTAGACACCCCAAGCTATTTGCTGAGAGGTATTGTGAGTATTTTGCAGATCTCGCTTTTTTTCATTTTAAAAAACAAATGAGAGCTGTAAAATACTCACCATGCCTCTCAGCAAATAGCTTGGGGTGTCTACTTTCCAAAATGGGGTCATTTGGGGGGGTTTATTTTGGCATTTTATGGCCTTCGAAACTGTGATAGGTAGTGAGGAGTGAAATCAAAAATTTGTGCCTAGAAATCCTGAAGGCGGTGCTTGGTTTTCGGGGTCCCGTACGCGGCTAGGCTCCTAAAAAGTCCCACACATGTGGTATCCCCATACTCAGGAGAAGCAGCAAAATGTATTTTGGGGTGTAATTCCACATATAACCATGGCATGTGTGAGCAATATATCATTTAGTGACAACTTTTTGTAATTTTTTATTTTTTTTTGTCATTATTCAATCACTTGGGACAAAAAAATTAAATATTCAATGGGTTCAACATGCCTCTCAGCAATTTCCTTGGGGTGTCTACTTTCCAAAATGGGGTCATTTGGGGGGGTTTTGTACTGCCCTGCCATTTTAGCACCTCAAGAAATGAGATAGGCAGTCTGTACCCTAGTTTGTAGATGCTATAACTTTTGCGCAAACCAATAAATATACGCTTATTGACATTTTTTTTACTAAAGACATGTGGCTGAATACATTTTGGCCTAAATGTATGACTACAATTGAGTTTATTTGATTTGTCTTATAACAAAAAGTAGAAAATATCATTTTTTTTCAAAATTTTCGGTCTATTTCCGTTTATATCGCAAAAAATAAAAATCGCAGAGGCAATCAAATACCATTAAAAGAAAGCTCTATTTGTTGGAAGAAAAGGACGCAAATTTCGTTTGGGTACAACATTACATGTCCGCACAATTTACAGTTAAAGCAGCACAGTGCAAAATTCTGAAATCACCTCTGGTCCTCTAGCTACCAAATGGTCCGGGGCTTAAGTGGTTAACATAGGTTTTCGGCTCCACCCTACAATCTATAATAATAATAATCCCTCTAAAATAGTTTCATCCTAGAATATTGGAGAACTACCAAGCAGCCTTCTGGAATACTAGTTGCTTGGCTGTCTGGCTGCTTTTTTGACATGACAGTTTGAGTTGGTAACTTGGAACAAGTGCACAGTGAGTGAAGCCTGAATACCCGATTTGCATGCTTGTGCCAGGTCAAAGACTGAAGACCCTGAGCATGTAGGCCAGGAAGCCGGCATTTTTTAGAAAGAGAGAGGTCAGCAATGACGGCATGTAATTCTACAAGCGCAGATTTCTTTTGATTGCTTTTCTGTCTGTAAGCTTCCACTCTAGGCGTAGTGTACGGTAATTTTTTCTTTTAATTTGAAAAATGTGCCTTTTGTGTCCTAGATAGTGATGAGCCGAACACCCCCGGGTTCGGTTCGCACCAGAACCCGCGAACGGACCGAAAGTTTGCGCGAACATTAGAACCCTATTAAATACAATGGATGCGAACGTTCGGATTCTAAAGTGCTAATTATAACGACTATTATCCATGTTATTGTCCGAAACAGAGTTTGGGAACCCGGGTTCTGCACCAGGGGACATGTATCAATGCAAAAAGAAGTTTTAAAAACGGACGTTTTCCGGGAGCAGTCATTTTAATGATGCATAAAGTGAAAAAAAAAGTCAAATATTCCTTTAAATATTGTACCTGGGGGGTGTCTAAAGTATGCCCGTGAAGTGCCACGTGTTTCCCGTGTTTAGAACTGTCCCTGCACAAAATAACATTTCTAAAGGAAAAAAAGCCATTTAAAACTGCTTGCGGCTTTAATGCAATGTCTGGTCCCGGTAATATGGATGAAAATCTTTAGGAAAAATGGCATAGCTACCCCATCAACCCCCCCCCCCCCCCACCCCAGCCCATTACCAGCCCCTTTGGGTCTTGTATGGATATTAAGGGGAACCCCGCACACAAAATAAAAAAGCCCCTATATACTCTGAACAGCCGTATACAGGCGGTGCATACAAGACAGGGACTGTAGGTTTGTTCTTATGTAGAATCTGTTTGTAATTTTGAACAGCTGCATTGTTTAAGTGTAGCTCCATGCCAAATTCCTTTTTTTTAGCTTTTTGGAAAACATAGGGAACGGTTATCACCCCTGTCACATTTTTTTTGCTGTCTGTGCCCCTGTTCAGAACATTTCACCTCACTTTGCGTCCCAATGACAACTGTTTTTGAAATGTGGTGTTTGTATTGAAACAAGGATTGGTGATAAAGCATCAGTAGAGAGGAGACACCTTTCTCCCATATTAATTCTTACAGGAGAGAATTTTCCTTCCAAGGGGTAGATTTCCTCTCACTTCCTGTTGTCTTCTTCCGTTTGCAAGTAGTAGTAGTTTGTAAGTTGGATGTTTGAAAGTAGGGACCTTCCGTATATACTCTGCAGAAATTGGCCCCTTAGGTGTTGGTGTTGGCACAACACTGAAAGCACTCACAGTTATTCTTGGTGGGTGCTGGAACGCCCTGCTGTCAAGTATAATATCAGGAATTGTAATAACATATAATTGTTGATCAGTGGTAGTAAAAATTGGGCCTTTGATGGTGGTGCTGGTGCCACAACACTGTAAGGCCTGACAGTTACTCTTGGTGGGCGCAGCAATGGTCCCTGCTGTGAATTATTAGATCAATAATTATAATTGCATGCCCCTGTTGAACAGGGGCTGAAAAACTGGGCCTTTGGTGGTGGTGGTGGTGTTGCTGGTGCCACAACACTGTAAGGCCTGACAGTTACTCTTGGTGGGCACAGCAATGGGCCCTGCTGTGAATTATTAGATCAATAATTATAATTGCATGCCCCTGTTGAACAGGGGCTGAAAAATTGGGCCTTAGGCACTGGTGGCACAACACTGCAACCCCTCACAGATACTGTACTTGGAGCACAGCAATGAGGCCTGTTGCAAAGTATTGCATCAAAAATTTTAATTACACGCCCCTGTTAAACAGGGGCTGAAAAATTGGGCCTTAGCCACTGGTGGCGTCACCCATAAACCAAAATGATCTTCCAAGCTATCATCGTTAATCGTATCATTGAGGAAGAGGAGGAGGATAGCCAGACAACATAACAGCACAGGCACTCAGCATCAGCATCAGTCTTGAAGGGATGTGACATTTTAAAATCAATTAGTCTGTTATATCAGCATCTGGTGGTGATCCAAGACTGGTTCATCTTGATGAAAGTCAGTCGATCAACCGAGTCGGTGGACAGGCGCACCCTGTGATCCGTGACAAATCCTCCAGCAGCACTGAATGTGCGTTCTGAAAGAACGCTGGATGCAGGACAGGCCAGTAGCTCAATTGCATACTGTGCAAGCTCTGGCCAGTGATCCATCCTCAAGACCCAGTAAGCCAGAGGATTTTCGGTGGGGAAGGTGTCCAAGTCTGACCTTGCCCCTAGGTATTCCTGCACCATGTATATCAGACGCTGGCGATGGTTGCTGGAACCGATCATACTTTGGGGTTGCGGACTAAAGAATTGTCTGAACGCATCGGTCAGACGGCCACCTTCCCCACCGCTCCTTCTTTGACTGCCCGAAGCCTCAGCAACTCGTTGTCCAGGACCAGGAGTTTGTAACCTCCCAGTTTCTGGGAACGCGTTGCACAGACCTTTCTGCAAGGCCTCCCGGAGTTGTCTCATCCTCTGCGACGGTACGATAAGGTCCGCAACCTTACCCTTGTACCGTGGATCAAGGAGAGTGGCCAGCCAGTAATGGTCCCTCTCCTTGATCCGAAGAATACGAGGATCCTTCCGCAGACTTTGCAGGATCAGGGAGGCCATGCAGCGTAGGTTAGCTGAGGCATTCAGTCCGGAGTCCTCTGGGTCACTAAGGACGACATGATCCGCAGCCACCTCCTCCCAGCCACGTACAAGTCCACTGGTTTCTTGGGACTGTAAATCATCCCTAAAAGACTGCTGCTGATGATGCTGAGTGCCAGCCTCCACCTCCATGCTGACACAATCCTCCTCCTCCTCCTCCTCCTCTTCCTGTGCGATGGGTGGGACAGAAGGAACACTGTCTGGGTAAAGGGGGCCTTGAGAGGCAAGGAAGTCCTCCTCTTCCTGCCTCTGTTCTGCCTCAAGTGCCCTGTCCATTATTCCACGCAGCGTGTGCTCCAAGAGGTACAGTGTCACTGATGCATGCACTGTCACTGCTTACCATCCTCGTGGCCTCCTCAAATGGTGCCAGGACAGTGCATGCATCCCTGATCATGCCCCACTGGCGTGGTGAAAAAAACCCGAGCTCCCCTGACCCTGTCCTGGTGCCGTAGTCGCACAGGTACTCATTGATGGCCCTCTGCTGCGTGTGCAGCCGCTGCAGCATGGCCAACGTTGAGTTCCACCTGGTGGGCATGTCACATATAAGGCGGTTCTTGGGCAGGTTCAACTCCTTTTGAAGCTCAGCCAGGCGAGCACTGGCATTATAAGATCTGCGGAAATGCACACAGACTTTCCTGGCCTGCCTCAGGACATCCTGTAAGCCCGGGTACCTGCCCAAGAACCGCTGCACCACCAGGTTAAGGACGTGAGCCATACAGGGCACATGGGTCAGTTGTCCCTGTCGGAGGGCGGAGAGGAGGTTGGTGTCATTGTCGCAAACCACCATTCCTGGCTTAAGCTGGCGTGGCATCAACCACCTCTCGGCCTGCCCCTGCAGAGCAGACAGGACCTCTGCCCCAGTGTGGCTCCTGTCCCCCAAACACACCAGCGCAAGCACGGCATGGCATCTTTTTGCCTGCGTACTTGCGTAGCCCCTTAAACGCCTACGGAGCACCGCTGGTTCCGAGGACAAACCACAGGAAGAGGCCATGGAGGAAGAAGAAGAGGAGGGGGTGGAGGAGAGAGGTGTGTCACAACCAGTAGTAGTATTTTGGAGGCGTGGGGGTGGAACAACCTCCAACACTACTGCACCTTGTCCTGCATCCTTCCCAGCTGCCAAAAGAGTGACCCAATGGGCCGTGAAAGAAAGGTAACGTCCCTGTCCATGCCTGCTGGACCATGAGTCAGCGGTAATATGCACCTTACCGCTGACCGCCCTGTCCAGCGAGGCCAAGACATTGCCTTCCACATGCCTGTAGAGAGCCGGAATAGCCTTCCGTGCGAAAAAGTGTCGTTTGGGAACCTGCCACTGAGGAACCGCACATTGCACAAACTCACGGAAGGGGGCCGAGTCTACCAACTGAAAAGGCAGCAGTTGAAGCGCTAGCAATTTAGCCAAGCTAGCATTCAACCGCTGGGCATGTGGATGGCTGGGAGTGAACTTCTTTCGACGGTCCAGCAGCTGGGGCAGGGAAATTTGCCTGCTAGAATCGGACGTTGGTGTACTGCTAGCAGAGTGCCCGCAAGTACTTGCCTGTGACACACCTAATTCTACACCTTCATTCCTCTCAGAGCAGGTTTCAGAGAGGAGTGAAGGTATAGTGGGGTTGGAGATCCCAGCTGATGCAGTGCAAGAAGAGGTCAGCTTTGTTCTTTGGTGTGGGTCTTTGAGGTAGGCTTGCCAACGAGCTGCATGGCAGGTCAACATATGTCTGATCAAGCATGTGGTGCCCAAGCGGCTGATGTTTTGGCCACGCGATATACGCTTGAGACATATGTTGCAAACAGCAGCTGTGCGATCTGATGCACTCGCCTCAAAAAAGGCCCACACCAAAGAACTTTTTGAATGACGGGCAGAGGCAGCGCCCTGCACAGGCGGAGCTCTGCGGTGTGATTCCGTCGGTGTGCTGCCCATACGCTGGCCACTCAAGGGCATCCTGCCTCGTTGGAGATGTGCCTCCTTCTCATCCTCCTCCTCCTCCTCTCTCCTATTAGGCACCCACCTGGAGTCAGTGACCTCATCATCCCCTCCCTCCTCATCACTGGAGCCAATCTGGCAGTATGCTGCAGCTGCTGGAACATGACTGCCAGATTGGTGTCCTTCTTGAGCATCCCCTCTCTCTGCTCTCACGCTGCTGCCTTCCTCTAGCTGGGTATCATCATCAGATCCTTCCAAACGCTGGGCATCCTCCTGGAGCATGTACCCAACACTGTGCTCAAACAGTTCGGCGGACTCCTCAGGAGGAGGGCATGGTGGGTCTAGGGAAGGATTGACTAATGAAGATAATGATACCAGAGAAGAGGACGCTTTGGCAGCTGCTTTGCCACTACCCTGAGCCTGGGTGAGAGAGGATGAGGAGGATGAGGTGGGCTTGGTCATCCACTCTACCAAGTCTTCGGCATGATGTGGCTCAACATGTCCAGCTGCCGAAAAGAAGGACAAGCGTGTCCCATGGCCATGTGCTGATGACAATGCACCGCGTACACAACCAGCACTGTTGCCCCCAGACACAGAGCCTGCTTGCCCTCTTTTTTTGCCTCCTGACTGTCTGCCTCTCCTTGGTTGCCTTCCAGACATTTTAATGGATGGCCTGCAGGGAGATGGGAAAAACAGCAGTAAGGGCTACCTTCAGGTGTATATTGTGCAGGAGGCTTAGCAACAATGACACTGACACTGTCCCCTGCCTATCCTTCTCTGTCCCTAAACACAAGGGTTGAAAATATGGTTCAGTAAAAAAGTTTTAGAACAGAATAGCACACTGACACTTTCCCTCACTGTCCTACTCTGTCCCTCCCTACAAATAAGATTTAGCACAGAATAGCACACTGATAATTTCTACGAGTGTCCTTCTCTGTCCCTCAACTCAGGGATTGAAAATATGGTTCAGCAAAATAGTTTTAGAACAATAGCACACTGTCAGTTTCACTCACTGTACCTCTCTGTCCCTCAACTCAAGGATTGAAAATATGGTTCAGCAAAATAGTTTTAGAACACAATAGCACACTGACACTTTCCCTCACTGTAGCTCTCTGTCCCTCAACTCAAGGATTGAAAATATGGTTCAGCAAAATAGTTTTAGAACAGAATAGCACACTGTCAGTTTCCCTCACTGTAGCTCTCTGTCCCTCAACTCAAGGATTGAAAATATGGAACAGTAAAATTGATTTAGAACAGAACAGCACACTGTCAGTTTCACTCACTGTACCTCTCTGTCCCTCAACTCAAGGATTGAAAATATGGTTCAGCAAAATAGTTTTAGAACACAATAGCACACTGACACTTTCTCTCACTGTAGCTCTCTGTCCCTCAACTCAAGGATTGAAAATATGGTTCAGCAAAATAGTTTTAGAACAGAATAGCACACTGTCAGTTTCCCTCACTGTACCTCTCTGTCCCTACAAACAAGGATTAGCACAGAATAGCACACTGTCACTGACACTCTCCCTACCTATCCTTATTTGTCCCTAAACACAAGGAATCCAGGATTAGTAAAGGAAAAAAAATGACACTGTCCCTGCCTATGCTTCTCTTTCCCTGCTCCGGAACACACTACACAAGGCCGCCGCGCTGGCGGCCTTTTATAGTGTGGGGCGTGTACTAAACCCCATCAGCAATAATTGGCCACAGGCATCCTGCCTGTGGCCAATCATTGCTCTCCTCGCTGCCGGCGCTGTGATTGGCCAAGCATGCGGGGTCACAGTGCATGCTTGGCCAATCACAGCGCCTGGATGACACTGCGATGGCGTAGTGCATTGTGGGCCGTTCGCGTCACTCGAATTTGGCGCGAACGTCCCAAATCGTTCGATCTTCGTCGAACGATCGAACAGCCGATGTTCGAGTCGAACGTATGTTCGACTCGAACACGAAGCTCATCCCTAGTCCTAGAAATATAAAACAATATGACTTTTTTTTTTTTTTTTTAAATATATACTATTCATATTTAAAGTAAAAGGAGTAAATTTCTTCATGCTGAAAGTACTTTTGAGGCAGATTGGGGTGCATAGTGCTGCTGGTTTAGAATTTGATGCTGCCGGATTAATAACTGTTGTGGTAATTTTCCTTTGCAGTGGTGTGATTGATTCATGCAGTAAAACAAGTCAGTAATTTTCTTCCCCCTAGCATTTATTGGCATTTTCAGTGGTGTACACCGTGGAATAGAAGACAGAAAATGAATTTAGAGTCTCTACTTAGCATAAAACAGCATTATTAAAATTGGATCTGTGCTTAATTCACAGATGACAGATGGTAACTTCACTAAACAGTAATATATTGCTTTGATTGTAGTAAATGTGAAGAAAAGTATTGGAACCTGCTAATGTAGTTTTCATAAACTGTTTTTTTTTTCTTTACATTGCTTAATTGGACCTAGATGGTACAGACAGTTTTATCTGGTCATGTCCAGTGTACGTTAACCCTTACAGTGAACTTATCTTATTTGGTCAGTTTTGATATACAATTAGAAGCATTTTGTTGTGTTTGATAGGTGCAATTTTTTTTTTTCAATCTTCAAGTCAGAGCTGTCCTGTGTCCTCTTCACACTCCTTATGTTATCTCAAATAGCCCTCCTAGTTATTTTCTTGGACCACAGAAAGATTGGCCTTTATATTTTGTTGACCTGATCTGAGAGTAGAATTGGTTGAGTAGTTTAGCATGCTATAAAAATGATGTGTGTTGTTCAGCCCACAACAGGACTTTGGAGGTGAGTACATTTCCAGCAGATCAACAGGTACCTTTTTGTACTTGCAAGGTCTTTAACCCCTTCCTTACTGGGCTTTCGGCACTGTCACGCTTTGAATGACAATTGCGCGGTCGTGCGACGTGGCTCCCAAACAAAATTGACGTCCTTTTTTTCCCACAAATAGAGCTTTCTTTTGGTGGTATTTGATCATCTCTGCGATTTTTATTTTTTGTGCTATAAACAAAAAAGGGCGACAATTTAAAAAAAAAACACAATATTTTTAGATTTTTGCTATAATAAATATCCCAATTTTAAAAAATAAATAACATTTTCCTCCGTTTTTAGGCCGATACGTATTCTTCTACATATTTTTGGTAAAAAAAAATCGCAATCGCCGTTTATTGATTGGTTTGCGCAAAAGTTATAGCGTTTACAAAATAGGGGGTAGTTTTATGGCATTTTTATATATTTTTTTTTTTACTAGTATTGGCGGCGATCAGCTATTTTTTTTCGTGACTGCGGCATTATGGCGGACACTTTTGACACTATTTTGGGACCATTCACATTTATACAGCGAACAGTGCTATAAATATGCACTAATTACTGTATAAATGTGACTGGCAGGGAAGGGGTTAACACTAGGGGGCGAGGAAGGGGTTAAATGTATGCCCTGGGAGTGATTACTACTGTGGGGGGAGGGGGACTGACTGGGGGAGGTGACCGATCTGTGTCCCTATGTACAAGGGACACAGCATCGGTCTCCTCTCTCCCTGACAGGACATGGATCTCTGTGTTTACACACACACAGATCCATGTCCTTGTCTCTGTACTGGCCGATCGCGGGTACCTGGCGGACATCGCGGCCTCCAGGCACGCGCATCGGCATTATAGTGACGCGCCGGGCACGTGCGCGCGTGTGCCCCCCAGTGGCCGGAGGAGCGGAGGCCGTAAAAAGACGGCCTCCCGGCATTTAAGAACCACCTTGCGGCCGTACATAGTCGTACGGCGGCCGCGAGGTGGTTAAAAAAGATTAAAGTGTCACTAAACCCACATCATAAGAAGCTATCGCTAAATGCTGTATTACATGCTGTTCATACGCAATCACTATGAGATTCATTTTCTGTATTCTGCAAAAAGCCTGGTTGATCCTTCTTCTCTCCCTCCCCTTCTGTTCATGTCACCAATTCAGCTAGGGATTTTGCAGTTGTGGTGGCAACTCTGCACATGCTCAGTTTTCAGTGAGTTTCTATGCTGAGCATTTCCTCCCTTTCACTACTGAACAGCCCATGTGACTATAGAGTCACACATGTGGGCGTATACACAGTGGTAAATGACAGCCCACTTTCCCTCATCCTCCATGACTACTAACCAGCTAAACGCAATGGGGGGGGGGGGGGGGGCGGATATTACATGTAAATAATGGAGGCTTCATCGCCCTCTTATTCTAAGACACAGGCTGTAACTTGCAGAAATTTGCCCACATCATGTTATTTCCACAAAATAATAATGATTTCATGTCAAATATATATTTGTATGCCACTTTAAAACAGTTTATTGAAATTATTTATATATTTTTACTCTATTCCAAAGGCTGTTTTTATTTTTTTTAACATGGGACCAGCAACAAAGAAATAGAAGCTCCTCCTGCTTATGTTTCCCTGCAGACAGGCTGGGAAATAACTGGATCATATGTACATGAAATGTAATACTTTGGTGAGTTTGTGCTTTGAAAGGGTCAGTCTACCAAAGAATAAGGCCTCGTTCACACCTATGTGAATTGGTTGCGGCTTAAACCACATCCAATTCGCATAACATTTATAAAATAGATGGATTTTAATGAGGCTGGTTCACATATGTGCGATGCATTCGCTCTGCGCATTGCCCAAAAAACGTGTGCGTTTTCTAGGCATTGCGGTGCGGATTAGGTGCAAATTCAGGCCCATTATCTTCTATGGGCACGCATCTGATTCGCAGATGTGTTCAGTTCTCATCAGGATTTCTCTCCTTCACCTCACTACACTTCCCCCCTCCCCCTCCTCTCTCCCAGGTCACCAAATTCGCAGCTAAAACGGAGATGATCTGCTGAACAGTTCTCTTCTCTTTTTGCAGAGATAAGAAAGCTGGAATTCGCACTGCACAAGTGTGAACCCAGCCTGACACTCAGTTGCTACATACTTGCCCAATTAAATGTTGTCAGCACCTCCAGGTACCCGAATGTTCGGTCCTTCTTCAGTGTAGGCACCCTGTTGCCCTTTAATGCCATTATCCAATTTCTCATTATTGGTCATTGAGGATGTCCATTACAGTAATGGGCCAGTAACGAGGCTTAGAAAATGAGAAGGGGTGAGCCCGACTCCCAACGCATTAACTCAGGAAGTAAGTGTATTTTATAGCAGTGTGGAAGAAACTGATGTTCAAATACCTGGGAGTGCCTACTCTTTGCTGTCAATGCTGAATTAGGACAGTAGATGACTTCACATGAATAATATTACAAATAGTAGCATGTATTTTAGGTTTACTGCTCTTTTTTTAATGGCTTGACATATTTTGGTGTGCATTTAATTGTGTACTGTACAACAGAAAAGCTTAACATACAGGACAGGAATATGAAATAAATAAAAAATACCTGTGATCTTTGCAGCAAACATGTTTTACTTAGAAATTACACCAGCTTCCTTCTCTTATAAAATATACATGATCAAAAATACCATACTGTAGTCTTTACACTAGTCAGTACATCCAAATTTGCTTGTAATTTACACTTTACAGATTGGATACATTTAAGAAAAAAAACTATATATATCAAAAGTGAAGTTCTAGTATTTTCATAAAACCAGCAGTCGTATGCAACAATTCTGCCATTTAGCATAATTAAAAGAAATATTGATTGGTGATGGTAAGCAATGATATTCATTTGGATAACACATAACCTGTTGTTACAGCTACCTCTTAGGGTTTGTGTACACAGGAATTCGTTATTGTGCTGCTCCTAGGTGCCACCTGACCTTGGCAGTGCTAGTTTGGTAGATTAAGTGCAGCTATAGATGGGTGCCTGGCTCTGGACACAACAGATGTGTTCTATTAACTGACTTACATCTACACTAGTGCTGCACTCCTTGCAGGACTTGATGAAACCTATTCATACTAAGTCAGTCCTGTTCTGCTCTTGGATGACACATGGACACTGAAAAACAAGAGTGTGTGCTCAGCCATACAATGACCCAGCCAAGTGCTTCCTCCATCCAAAAAACAAAACAAATGCTGACTGCTTCTACTCTTGCCTTTATCTTTAACCCATAGATGAGTACACTACTGTGATTTCGGTGAGGTAAACCAAAGGTTTCCTGGGTTACATTACAATGATTAATGCAAATTACAGGAAAATGTAAATATCAGGAAAAGGAAAGTAATTAGAACCAAAAATAAGATGTAAATTGAGACTAAGCAGATTTTTTTGTAACGGTTCTAATGTAGCTATAGTGCACATCCATAAGCATTAGTGTCTATAAAGGCATATTTTTTTTAATTCATGCATTAAAGTGACAGTCCACTCAAATACTATGTTTTAAATGTAGTCATAGCCTGGTGAGCTAAGTCAGCTCTTGTCCACTTAGATGTCTTGGATATCCCAACAGCAAGATCTCCCTGCCATGATTTCCAACTTTATTCCTGTCCATCTAGGAGCTAAGGGTGTTCCCACGCACCTTTGATTGTACTTGCACCCTGAAAAATCCCACAGGTGTTCATACCCAAGAACAGATTGATGAGAAGCACAGATTTCTCATCAATAGAGTTCCCAAAGCATTTAAGACATTGTGAAGTGGTTCAACGCTTTAAAAAAACCTGGAATATCAGTATTGGGTGGACTGGCCCTTTAATTAGATTCTACTTGGCTATATAAATTTTGTTTTTATGTACAAATAAGGTTAACTGGTCATTCCACTTGAAGGTCATGTTCGGACCTGTTCCAACTGCTCCTGTTGCATTCACCATAATGTGAAATAAATTGAAAATCCAAGTGCGAGTGTCAGGTATTAGACATGGGAGCCGTCGAAAAATTTGTTTTGTTCCGTTTCGTATTAAAAAAAAATCGTAATTCGTGTACGGAATTCATTTCGGATTTGTACGAAATACGAATTTCGTACGACGCGTATAACGAACGATTCGACCGACTGGAAATGTACGATTGCGACGTCGTATGTTGAATCTTTTCTCTCTATAATGTCGAATCTTTTCTCTCTATAATGTCAAGTCTTTTCTCTCTATAATGTCGAATCTTTTCTCTCTATAATGTCAAATCTTTTCTCTCTATAATGTCGAATCTTTTCTCTCTATAATATCGAATCTTTTCTCTCTATAATATCGAATCTTTTCTCTCTATAATGTCGAATCTTTTCTCTCTATGTAGAATAATCTTGGACTAATAGAGTTAAGGTTAGTCACATTCGACCAAAAAATATTTACCTATTGCTTTGTCGAATCTTCATGTCTTATTTGGTAGTTTGGATTCAGATAATTTAAAGCCGAAATTGGTAAACGAAACTTCGTAAACGAAACTTCATATTTTGTACAGAATTCGTATCCGTAAAAATTCATAATTCGGATTCGTACAAATGTACGAATTTCGAAAAATTTGTACGAATTTTCGATTCGTACGAAACTAATCGCACATGTCTATTAGGTATTAAGGACTGAATATTCAAGGGCAAAGACTGCTACACTGTTAGGAGGTTTAACAAATACATGCTTTGGGTGGAATGACCCTTTAATTGATCATTAGAAGTATCACATGCAAAGTCTTCAAAGTACATACTAGTGTTAGCCTTACTATGTGTTGGCTGCTATGTTAAGGGTTGCGGTCTTCCATATTGATAAACTGGAGATTAGCCATACGTTGTTTGCCTTTAGTTTATACTTGCTATAGGTTTTCTTTAATATGGATAAAAGACAAAAAATGCAGACAGACAATATATCTTCTGGTTTTCACTGCACTATATTGATATGCATTAAATCAAAGCTATCCAAGTAGCAAGCCATGTGTTAGATGGGAAAACCATGCAAGGTATATTTAGGGTCCTATTGTTTCTCACAAAGCTCACTTAGCCTTGTGTACGATAAGTTGTTTCTCAAGTAATTTCAAGTGTTGAATGTCTTTATAACAAATCTTTGGCCGTGCCTTAAAAACCTCATGTTTTAAAAGATGGAATGGGTTACACTGGTCACAGATGGGAAATTTGCATTTGTAATACAAAGGTTTCAGGTCCTTTTTATAATATTAAAGTAAAATACAGTTATAGGTTAAGAGTTCTATCCAATGCAATTTTTTACAGGATTAAGGATAGTTTGTTATATAGTTTTTTTTTTTTTTTCAATTTGAACTCCGAGGATTTTTTCTTTATATAGTGTACTAACTTCATAAGGCTGGATTCACACCTATGCATTTTTAGTGCTTTTTGCATTTTGCAGATTTGCACTACAGTCCATTTAACATGGTTTCCTATGGAACACGTTCTGTAGTGCAAATCTGCAAAATGCAAAAAGCACTAAAAATGCATAGGTGTGAATCCAGCCTTAGAGAGTCCTAACACTTTGTATACTGTGTGAGCTGCTGGATAGTATAAAAATCATGCCTTGCTGCAAGTTGCATTCTGAATATTTTACTTTGCAGCAGCCATCCGCTCATAGTATTAACACTTGACTAGTACAGTATCTAAAATAAAAGTTTTTCCCCAGAGTTCAGCTAAAAGCTGTTTATAAAAATTTGTATTGACCTGAATTAATTGCAAATCAATTCAGTTGTTTGATTTAAAGTGACATTAAAGCTTTATTTTTTAAAATTAAAATAACAAACATGCTACACTTAACCTCCTCTGAGTGCTCCGGGCCTACCGCCCCCCTCCATCCAGTGCCCCAGTGGAAAGCTGCTTTCCATGGGGGCACCTATGCATGCTAGCTCCCTAGCCACCCTGTCCACATTTATTGACACAGAACGGGCAATAAGCTCGGCCCCGCTCACTTGTCACAGCAATTGATTAACTGCTATCAATCTTCCCAATGAGGAGGCAGACAGCGGCGGGAGCCGCGCTGCTCTCGTGCACATCACTGGATCAGATCGGGCTCGGGTAAGAAAAAGGAGGGTGCTTGGGGGATCCTGAAGCACAGAAGGTTTTTGACCTTAATGCATAGAATGCATTAAGGTCAAAAACCTTAGGGCTTTAGAACCACTTTAAGGGCCAGTTCACACCACATGCAGTCCAGTGCGTTTTTGTTCTACATCAAAAACGCATGGGAAGTCAGTTATATGGTTTTCAATGGCATAGTTCACACAAGTGCAGTCAGTTCCAGGGCTTTTCAGTTACAGAAAAAAAGTAGAACATGCTGCATTTTTCCTGCACTGGACTGTACTGAAACGCAGTAAAACGCACTGGACCCTAGTATAGTAAAAAAAAAAAAAAGGGGAAAAATACGAGAAAAAAAAGCACATGGAATGCATCTGGAAACACATCAAAAACGCACCAAAAATGCATCGGAACACATTAAAAACACGCATTCAGAAACGCATCCGGAACGGATCTGGAGTGCATTTTTGTGGTGTGAACAGGCCCTAAGTGCATTCTTCCCTGATTACACTATACTATTATGTGATTCTAGTATTATATTGAAATCTGACAGTCCTTTAATTATAGTTATAATAATAAATGTATAAATTGCTCTTCTTAAAGTATTGTGTACAGTATATATATACCCTAAATCTAATTTTCAGTATGTTTGCCATTATACCTTACTGTATACAGTTTCCTTAATCAATTGTTTGTAACTCTATTGCAAAGTTAACTTGGCACTATTGCAAAAACTGCACTTCCGGTTTGTCGCTGACAAGAGTAAATCACCGCCCTGAATTAGCAGCAGCCCACTTCATTAGGCTTTTGGCCTGCCTGTTAAACCTGGTAAGCAGCCCAGCAGCCAACTAGAGCACACGGCTGGCTGGCACTGCTGATAATTGAGAGGCAGCAACATAGCATTGTCAGCCTGCAAGAGGTAGTGTTGTTATTGGCAGAATCTCCACGTTAGAAACTTTGCAATACAAGGCACAACAAATGATTCCCCTAAGAAAACTGCATACAGTGATATATGATGCCAAGTATGCTAGAAAATACATTTAAAAATAAAACTTAGGATAATTGTACCCTACACCATTATAGAAGAAAAACTTTGACCTGATTGGCTGACCATTTTATATATATAAAGAAGTTCATCTAAGAAATTAAGGACAACTGTACCATTGGTACAAGCTGTCCTGTAAAGCGTAACTGAAGGTAAAACTTTTTTAATTTTTTTATTTTGGATAGAGTAAGGAAGGGTTCTAACCCCTGTCAGTTTTTTGCCATCTATGCCCCGTTGGGGATATTTCTGTTCACTTACTATCTCAAATCCAAAACAGAAAGTGAAAGAAAATCCATTCAAAATGAGGGAATCCCATGGTGTCACAAGAACTAGTGTCCTCATTGGAAGATTTCCCCCTCTATTACTGTTCTGATGTCAACCCAAAATGTTCTTTTACTTTCACTTTGGATGTTAACGGTAATAACGACAAATAGAGATGTTAAATTGCCCTAGCAAGGCCACAGATAGCAGTAAAACCTCACAGGTGTTCTAATCCCTCTCCACTCTATCCAAAACAAAAAAAAAAGTTCTTGCTTACTCTCTTATGTCCCTAATCCTATGGTCTTCACTGTGCAGCCCTGCTTGGAGCTGCTTCTGAAAACATCCTCGTCATGTCCTCCTCAGCCTGCACTTCATGGCTCCATTTATTTAAATGGGGAAACTGTACTCTGCAGGACCACTGGAAGCTGGACAAGTAAGGCTCAACATAGGAATGAATGAAGCTGAGATGCACATGCGGCTGAAATGAACCTAGCAAGGAGGTTTTTTAGAAACAAGGCCATGCAGTGCCCAGAGGAGCTGCACAGTTAAGGTCAGTTAAGGTCATGGGATCGAAGGTGAGTATTGGACCAGGTGGATTGCCTCTGGAGGGCTCCATCCCTCAAATGTCAACTTGTACAAAAGGTACAGTTGTCCTTTTAGGCTGGGTAAACTCTTTTAGATATGTAACATTGTCAGTATTCCTTTGTATCTGTGCCATTCAGAGGTAAATGTGCCCACTGACAGTAACTAAAAATATACCAGAGCTATCACATTTCATGCGTTAGTAATTCAGAAAGACTTATTTTCTTTTCATTTGAAAAAAAAAAAAAGTAAGAATAACCACATCTGAGGCTGATGCATAGTTTTGTAAAACTATTTCCTGATATAATACATAATGTATTTCCCCCACTGACCTCCAAGGACAACAATCTAGTAATAAAACATATTGCATATTACAACCGTCTTCTTTAAAATCTTTCCATTCGAAAAGTCCTAGAACCTCTCCTGCCATGTTAAAAAGGCTTTCTTAGTATTCATGCATAAGCAGTATGCATGAAGTTAAATGTTAAGAAACAGGAACAAGGAATAGTCAAACTTTAGAGTTTCTCATATGTGCTTCTAATTTTAGGAGTCAAGTGGTAGCAATTTCCGATAATGCCAAGTACTGGAGCAAGGGAATCCATTAAACATAGGCTTCCAGTACTATATACAGGGCACTAGTATAACCATGCAGTCCGTACTTCATGCAGTGGGTTATGATCTGTAGTCCTTTTTGCTGTATGGCTTGTTTCCCAAAATGTTGTCAACTTCATTCACAATATGTGATGTCATCTTTGGAAGAACCTAAGGACAATGAAACATAACAAAGAAATGTAATAATAGTTTGATATACCACACCGTTTTTGTTTAACAGGTACTATTAATAAGATGACACTATACAAATACTGTAGAATACGTTGGATGAATTAAAGTATAACTAAAGAAAAAGCATTTCTTTTATTTTTATTATGTACAGTAGATAAGCATTAGAACCTCTGTCCAATTTTTTTATTGCTGGTGTGCAGGGAGAAAAGCATCAGACAAGCTATGTAAATTGTAAAACCAACACATTTTGGGGGTTGATGGCTTTAACTGAAATAGACATCTAACTAAAACAACTTCTAGGTCAGGTAGGAGGCACTATCCCCCCCCCCCCCGTTTTGGCCTTCTTCCCTCTTATCCCCTTCCGCCCCTCTGCATTTCCTACTCCTCTCTCCATCCTCTCCTCGTCCCTCTTCCCTCACCAACTATCCCACCCCATTATTATCGCAACCCAACTAATGTATCTAACCAAGGCTGCCAGCAGGACTGTCAACCTTGGAAACCTCCTTAGACACTTGTAATTACTATCCTATATTATTCGCTACCCCCGAAACCCCCATTACCTTACAGCACAGGTGTCAAACACAAGGCCCGCGGGCCGAATCCGGTCCTCCAGGCCATTTTAATGTGGCCCTACTCCAGACCCTTACTTTCTGCATTCAAGCAATGTATCCAAATTCTTCCCATTAGCAGCATAAGAAAAGGGGGGTACACTGATGTAAGGGAGAGTGGGGGACTCGACTTCTGATGGTGGGGTGGCTCTTGACATCTAATGTAAGGGAAGGGGATGCGCTGGACATCTAATCTTACAGATACAACCAGCCCTTTTGAGGGCAATCATAATGCTGATGCGGTCCATGATGACATTGAGTTTGACACCCCTGCCTTACAGTTATATCCCTAACCAACCGCTCTTGTCTCAAGAGCGGTACTCAAACACTGTGAGGGTAAACCTTTATATTTTCTGCTTTAGCCATGAATATAGATAGAGAGGAAGCTTACTCCTGCATTTCCCCTTTTCAGGGGTACGGCGGTAAAAACAGGCGGCCAAGCCACACTTTTACTTTAAGCTTCAAAGGCAGGCGGATGGAGTTGTACATATGCCATAACTATGGCAAAAATGATCCCTCCCCATCCTCGGTACTGCCTGCCAGATGCAACCTATTCAAGTGAACGAGGCTTCACTACAACTACCATGCATGTGGTTGTGGCATGGCAATGACAGAGATAAAACATGTGGTGAGGATGCGCCTTTCAAAGCAATCCATCATAGATCATTATTCAGATGGGCAGCAACTACTGCAGCACATCTAAAATGTACTCTCCCCCATGTACTCTCCCCCAGTGCCATGCACTATTAGACATTTTTTGTTTACCTTGCAGGTTAAAAAAGGAAAAAAAAACACGATTCCTCCAATCATCCTATCTAGCACAGATAGATGAATTCTCTTCTTGAGCATATTAATTCTGACAGCCAGCTGTCAGAATATCTCAACAATTTCCTGCCTGGCTCCTTTAAATTTTTAATCAAAGGAAGTTGGGTGGGAGGGAGCTGACGCAACCACTTCATCAGGAACCTGCTGAAACTTGCACACTGTATGACCAGTTTAAGTCTTTGAGACACTCTTTATTTGATGCTGATCCTAAAATTATAAGTTAACCTTTGGGAGCATGTTACCCTCGTATTTAGGGTGTAGCGTGTAATATGCTTCAGCACCATGCTAATAATTAACTTCATGGTGCAGACACCGCTAGATATAACACACAATGGCCAGGCACCCAAGGTCACCTGATACGACCCAATCAAACCTGTTTGGAAATTCTGACCCAAATCACATGTTTGGCAAAACTATTAAGCCACGTACACAAGCTTGGAATTTCCGACAACAAATGTTCGATGGGAGCTTGTTGTCGGAAATTCCAACCATGTGTAGGCTCCATCGGACATTTGCTGTCGGAATTTCTGACAACAAAAATTTGAGAACTGGATCTCAAATTTTCCGTCAACAAAATCCGTTCTTGTAAATTCAGAGCGTGTGTAGACAATTCTGACGCACAACATTCCACGGATGCTCTGAATCAAGTACGAGACAGAAGCGCTCGTACTGGTAAAACTAGCATTCGTAATGAAGATAGCACATTCGTCAAGCTGCAAACACATCGCGGACTGAAAAAGCACAAGGCTGAAAAGCGTGAATCATCTCTCACCAAACTTCTAACACAAGATTAGCAGAAGGAGCCCAAAGGGTGGCGCACTTGGTATTGAACTTCCCTTTTATAGTGCCGTTGTACGTGACCGCGTTCTTGGCGATCGGAATTTCCGACAACATTTTTGCGACCGTGTGTATGCAAGACAAGTTTGAGCCAACATCCGTCGGAAAAAAATCCACGGTTTTGTTGTCGGAATGTCCGATCATGTGTATGTGGCATTACAGTGAGATATCAGCAGGTTTCAGGAAATGACTGTCCAAATGATAAAGGCCAGCAATAGCTTTTCCTTAAAGATCATAAAACATATTTACAGTTCAATGCCAATGTTCATTTCAATGATAATAAATAAGTATTGTTACAAACAGAAGGCATACTAGTTATTGTTTTTCCTCTGGATAAACTAGTAATGAAAAAAAACGAATCCAAATTATTTATTCATTATACAGTATGGTATTTATTTTTTTGTTTACAAAAATTTTATTAGGAAGTTCAGATGTACAGTTACATAGAGTGTTTATAAAGGTAATCAATATTAAAAGAGAAAAAGAAAAAAAAAATCAAAAGAAGAGGAGATAATCGAGCTCATACATGAAGATAGTAAATATATAAAAAGTTTTCTGGTACAAAGAGTTCCTACATGGGCGTATGTTATATATAAAAAGGGTAGGCTCTATAGGTCAAGATTGCATGAATTTGCTAGAGTGTGTGGGTGGAAATTCAGGTTCTAGGGTAATGAGTTATGTTGTAGGCCAATATGACCATTTCCTTACAAAAACCTGGAAGGTATCGTGAAGTGTGTGAAAGATTCTTTCCGAAAGTTTTATCGTCTCCATCCGAGCTAGCACCTGCGCCCAAGGCAGATTGTTTGATCTCCAATTGGAGGCAATCATCCATTGGATGGAGCTACATAAAGTATGGAAAAGTCTTTTGCAAGGGATGGGAACATTGGGTATATCTGCATATAGAAGGCAAATATGTGGGGAGATTGGGATTTTCTGTTTCAAGGTATTATCAAAAATTTCTGCAGCATTGCGCCATGTATGATGCAGGTATTTGCAGCTCCAGAATGTATGTAGGATAGTGCCTGGTTCTGGACAGCCCCTGAAACAGTATGGAGAAATAGAAGGATAAAATGTGTTGAGTTTGGACGGGGTGAGATACCATCTAGAGTATATTTTAATGGGAGTTTCTCTGGAGGAGATAGCTATGTTACTCCTCCGGAGATTATCCGACATACTATGCCATTCATCTACTGTGAAGGTGTTATTTAGGTCAGTTTCCCAACAGAGCATCTGACCGGACTTGTCGAGTGAATGAAAAGTGTTTAGATAGCTATATAGATGGGATATGATACCTTTATCTCTAGAAGAAGAGATGCAGATCCGTTCAAATACCGTAACAGGGGGCTTGGTGGTGAGAGAGTAATGTTCTGCGTAAAAGGCTTTGATTTGGTTATAGTGTTGAAGTTCGGATGTGGGGATACTATATTTATCTTGCAGAGCGGTGAATGAGGAGAACTCCCCATTTATTTGTAATGATTTAAGTGAAGTGAGCTTATTATGGGTCCAATAGGTGAAAGAGTGGTGATCTCCGTGAGTACGGGTAAATCTCAGGTCACCTAGAAAGGAAGCAAGGGGAGGAGTGAGTGAAGACAATTCAAAAGTGTGTTGTGCTTTGAGCCACAATTGGTAGAAGTGTGCCACAATTTTGTTGTATTTCGAGAGTTTGCTGTATGAGGTTGTTTTGGACCAAAGGATCCCCTGTAAATACAAAGGGGAAATTGAGGACTCCTCAAAATTTTTCCATGGGATATTTTGATTGGGCGCGAACCATTGTGCTAATTGGGCAAGTCTGGCGGCCAGAAAATAATGCCATAGATTAGGGAGACCCATCCCGCCCATGGATTGAGGTCTGTGCATATATGCATAGCTGCATCTGGGTTTCTTGTTGAACCATATAAATTTGTTGATTTCCCTTTGGAGCGAAGCTGGTTTGGATTTGGGGATGTTAATGGGGAGGGAACGGAAGTAGTATAGCAGTTTGGGGAGGATTGTCATTTTAATTGCGCAAATTCTGCCTAGGAATGATATATGGAAGGTTGACCAGGTCTTAAGGAGTGAGGATATATTATTGAATAAGGGAATATAATTGGTTTTGAAAAGTAGGTTGTGTGCTGGGGTGATAGAGATGCCCAGATATTTAAATGATTGAGAGCACCATATAAATGGGAAATTGTTTTTCAACATGGTCTTTAGGTGATCGGGGAGATTGATGGGTAGAGCCGAGCATTTGTTCATGTTAATTTTTAGACCTGATATGTCGTGAAACAGTTTTAGTTCCTTAAGAAGGGAGGGAATGGAAACGTGAGGTTCGGTAAGAAAAATTAACGCATCATCTGCGTAGAGGCTTATCTTAAACTCATCTTCACCTTTGACAACTCCCTTTATATCCGGGCTGTTCCTAATTTTGTGGGCAAGAGGTTCCATTGCTAGTGCGAACATTAGTGGGGATAATGGGCAGCCTTGTCTAGTACCCCTACTTAGAGGAAAGAATTCCGAGTTATGACCTGGAATTTTAATACGGGTCTGGGGGGAGTGGTATAGGGCATTAAAGCCACACATGAATTTATTAGGGATGCCAAATTTAGGAAGGATGTGATTGAGGTAAGACCAGGATACACTATCAAAGGCTTTATGAATATCCAGGCTGAGGAGGCATAGCTCTTTGTAGTGTATGTTGGCATCTTGTACGATGTTGGTTACCAGCCTAATATTGTCAGTTATTTGGCATCCAGGTATGAATCCTGTTTGATCTATGTGCACTATATTAGTAATAACTGCTGCTAACCTGTCAGCAAGAAGTCTCCCAAAGATCTTTAAGTCATTGTTAAGAACTGAAATGGGGCGGAAATTTTGTGGAAGAGAATGGTCCTTGAGTGGTTTAGGTATTAACGATAAGTTTGCTAGGAGCATTTATTCTGGGAATTGATGACCATCTAGCACGTAATTGAAGAGTTTAGATAGGTTGGGGGCTAAAAGAGACACAAATTTTTTATAGTATGCAGAGGAGAACCCGTCCGGGCCTGGGGCTGTAGAGGTCTTCAGGGATTTAATTATGTTAATTATTTCTAAATCTGTACATGGTGTGCTAAGAGATTCTATCTGTTGGGGGTTGAGGGAGGGTAATGGGATATCATCCAGCCAAATTTGGGAGGGTTGTTTAGGTTGGGGTTGAGGTCCCGAGAGGAGGTCTTTATAAAAGGAGAAGATGTTCAACACCTCTTGTGGATGAGTGACAATGTTCCCCGCATTATCTCTAAGTTTATAGACATGGGGTGGGTTATTAGCTTGATTTAGTTTTCTAGCAAACATGGTGGAGGTGGAATTGCTATGAAGGAAGAATTTAGCCTTAGAGAATCTGAGGGATTTCTCAGTGTTAGCTGATAAAATTTGGTCTAAGGCCAGGCGTTTGGATTTGATTTGATCAGTTAAGGCCTGGGAAGGGGCTTGTTGAAGTTTATTGTACAGTCTATTTAGGTCCTTAGTGAGACATCTAATGTCTGAGAGCCTGTCTTTGTTTCTTTTTGCAGCGAGAGAAATTAGTTGCCCACGTAAGACTGCTTTATGGGCAACCCAGACGGAGGAGGGAGGGGTTTCGTCATTAATATTTTCGTTGAAATAGTTCTCTATATGAGTAGAGACCGATTGAGCGATTGTGGGATCAGAGAGTAAGGAGTCGTTTAGCCTCCAGTTGAAGGGGGATGGCTTAAGACCAATATATGCTGTCTCAAGAGATGTAATATCATGATCTGACCATGGACAGGGATGAATGATCGCTTTAAAAGAGTTCGCCAATAGGATAGGGGTGCAGTAGATATAGTCTAATCTGGCATAAGCATTATGGGGATGTGAGTAGTGAGTGTAAGCTTTGACGCCAACATTGTGGGCCCTCCATGAGTCTATAAGTTGAAAGTGATTGAGGGAACGGTTTAGGGACTTCGGAAATGCCCTAGAAGATGGTGCGACCCTGCTCCTGTCCAGGGCCGGGTGTGAGGTTAGATTGAAATCCCCTCCGAGGATAATGTGGGGGGAGGCATATCGGTCTAGAGTCTCAAAAAAGTTAGTGAAAAAGGAGGACTGAGATTCATTGGGAGCGTATACTGAAGCTATTGTTATGGCCCTATTGTCAATAGTGCCTTTTAAGATAATATATCGGCTTTCAGTATCTCTGAAAATACTTTGTACATCGAATATAATCGAATTGCGTATAAAGACTGCGACTCCTCTTGTCTTATTGTTGTATGTTGTATAGAATACTTGGTTGTATGTCTTATTGAAGTATTTAGGGTGGTTGGATGCGCAAAAGTGGGATTCCTGGATGAGTATGATATCAGCCCCTATTCTCTTGTAGTGCTCAAAAGCTTTTTTACGTTTGTGGGGGGAATTAAATCCCTGCACATTGTGCGATATTATTTTAATACCCATTGGTGGGGTCTAGGGTGTGGGGGTTAATATATTCGTGATGGGGGAAAAATAGGCAAGTAACAGAAGTATACAATACTTTATGGATAGAGTTAGGCTCCATGTACACAGAAGCTCAAAAACGGCCGTTTTTAAAGCAGCAGAAAAAGCTAGCTTTTATCAGCGTTTTTTTTACTAGCTTTTATTAGCGTTTTTCAGTGTAGCTTTTTTTAGCTTTAAAAAAAAAAAAATTTTCAATGGACCAAAAAACGCTCGAGGCCAGCGTTTTTGAGCGTTTTTGAGCGTTTATGAGCGTTTTTTCGGCGTTTTGCGTTTTTTTCTGCCGAAAAACGGCACTTTGAACGCAAATTTCCTGCGTTCAGAAAAAAGCCCATTAACTCCACTGCTCATTAAAGCTAAAAAACGTTATGTGTACATGAACACATAGGCTAACATAGAGTGCAGTTAATGGGCTTTTAAAAAAAACGCCAAAACGCCCATTAACTGCAGTTTATCAGCTTCTGTGTACATGGAGCCTTAGTGTTTGGGTCTGATGCTAAGATTATGATCAGCGGTGTAGATAGAACGGGGATTGGTATACAAGCAGGGAGATGGGCATTGTATCTTATGCAGTTACCAGAGTAGTCTAGAGCTATGAAATCTATGTCAAACAACGTTTTTGGTATGTACTTATCATTACTTCCTTTTTGTACAATGAACACAGTAGAAGCCTTATGGGCTAGGATTTCAAAAATGAGAAACAAAAACAAAAATAACACTGGGACAGGATAAAACCTGTCAAGAAAACTTGAATAAACAACATTAGGACAAATAAGTCCAAATCCTGCAAACCTGGAGGGGCACCACGTCTCTAAAGATGAGAGCTGTGGTTCCATCCCGGAGGGCAGGTCTGAGAAATAAACTAAGCAACAATGGATGTAGCAGGCATCCTAGAAAAACTTGTAAAGTGCGTGTCTACCAATAGGGGGGTAGAGAGGTATTGCGTCATATAAAAAGCTCGCTATGTAAGGGAGACAATAACAGCAATCCACAGTGGGGAGAAACTTTTCTGAAGTTATGGAGGTAAGGGTAAATGATAATACTTATATGTTCAGTATAGCTACCACATTGCTCGAAAAGACTGTTCTCCAGATAACCTATGAAAAGGGGGATAGGAAAAAAAAAAATTCTGTATGACTAGTAATAATTATATTAATTAATTATTATTACTAGTCCACCAACATTGGCGACACAGTGGTGTAGTGGGTAGCACTCTCGCCTAGCAGTAAAAAGGGTCGCTGGTTCGAATCCTGACCACGACACTACCTGCCTGGAGTTTGCATGTTCTCCCTGTGCTTGCGTGGGTTTCCTCCGGCTACCCCGGTTTCCTCCCACACTCCAAAGACATGCTGATAGGTTATTTGGCTTCTGTCTAAATTGGCCCTAGTATATGAATGTGAGTTAGGGACCTTAGATTGTAAGCTCCTTGAGGGTAGGGACCGATGTGAATGTACAATATATATGTAAAGCGCTGCGTAAATTGATGACGCTATATAAGTACTTAAATATTAATTAGAATTCTTCTATAGCCTATGGACGGAGCATTTGACCATAAATGTATGATTGCGGTGATCGTATGTTTTTAGCTGCTTCGTCTAATCTTTTCTCTCTGTCGAATAATCTTGGACTAATAGAGTTAGGTTAGGTACATTCAACTGCAGGTTCGATAGACACAGATCGCTATTGTCACCGTCATGTTGAATTTTCTATCTGTATCGAACTGTTGTCGCAACAAAACGAAAATAAAGCATTTTTTATGTCGGATCTTTCGGATTTCAGACTCTGCACATTCGTTATCGTTTGATAAAACAAATGTTAAAATTTCCGAAATTCGGACGAAAACGAATGCACGTGTCTAGTATTTTTTTATGGTTTTCCACTGTTAATTAAAATCATCTATAAATCTTATGTAGGTGTTGCGGTTTCATTTCCCTGATCTATTTGTGAACAATAAACTATTTCTGACTGTTTTTTTTTTTCCCCACACGTTTGTTACATTGATAATGAGGCAAAATGATTGCACAGAGTAACTGTAGCTACAGTAGAGGGGGAGTCATGGAACAGTCAGTTTACACATGGTGATCTTGTTCTGACGTTGTAGCCTGCTCTCATGTCAGGATTTGTTTAACAAGTTTTCAGAGGCAGACTTCATCGGATAATAAAGGGCTGAAAAGAAAAGCATGTTAAGCCCAGCTGGTGAACAGCAGCATCATATAAGATACAACAAAGGGAATGTTTGTATACAAGCGCATATGTCCGTTGTCTAATGAATGGAAAACAGGAAGAAGGAGAAGGTACAAAGCTGAAATTTGCACATTTATCATGTTTTTTTGAGTAGCTTGTACAGAAACACATATACAGTACACATAATAGGCTAACAAGATGCAGCAAATATATATATTCTTCTGGGGACTATCCATTAAAGGGCCAGAGTAGTTGATAAATAGGATTTTAATTTATTCTCAGGGCCCATTGAGGGAGACAGATTTTTGGATAATAAGCAACCATAAACTAGATTGCTTAGTTTTCATTTCTCCTGTACGAGGCAAAGAAGTCCCTGGAGGCTAAAACTCCTCTGACCTCCCTCGCGCTCCAGTAGTAACAAGCAGTCCAAAGAGGATAAATCTGTGTCCCTCAATGGGCTCAGAGAAAATGATTTTATGGTGAATACAAAAATCCTGTTTTCTTTTTACTCTATTGAGGGACACAGCTTTATGGATACCAAGGGATGTTCAAAAGCAGTCCAAACACGAGAGGCAGGCACGCCAGGAAAAAAAAAACACAACAAGGGTAAAACAAGGGCAATAAAAAGCTGCCTGTGGAATATCTCAGCCAAAACTAGCATCTGCAGAAGTTGATAGATCGACCTTGTAAAACATAGGTAATGTGTAAACAAAAGACCAGGTTGTAGCCTTGCAGATCTAAAACAGTAGACAGATATCGAAA
The DNA here is from genome assembly GCA_029206835.1 of Rana muscosa. Classification (NCBI taxonomy): domain Eukaryota; kingdom Metazoa; phylum Chordata; class Amphibia; order Anura; family Ranidae; genus Rana; species Rana muscosa. The sequence continues at coordinate 734,705,700 of CM055122.1, forward strand.
AGCATAAAGCCCCGTACACATGGTCGGACTTTTGGCCAACAAACTTCATTTTGTGAAAGTTGGACCAACAATCCGACCGTGTGTACGCTCCATCGGACAAACTTTTTTTGCTTTTTTCTTGTTTTCATCGGACAAAAGTTGGGTCTGCAAACTGTTGTGGAGATTTTTATGGAGATATATTTAATATGTATTGTCATAGTGTCACCCAGTGTTAGTACTTCCGCAACCCGCTCTAAAAGAGCTGATTGGGGTAGTCTGAGGCTGGTTGAATCCCGTCTGATAGGGGAAAATGTCTTGAGGTTGGAGTGTGATGTTTGCAGGGTGCGGATATGTCCACCGACGGGGGCCCTCTGTGCATTAGCACGGACGATCGTTAGGGAGGGGATATGCTCACTCTGCAATGACATCATTGGTTATAGGCGGATGCGCGCTCTTGTCTCTGCTGTGTCTGATCAACATTGATTGGGATTCGTAGCGTGCGTCTGCAGATAGCCTCCCTCCCCCATTCAATAATAGTATAATCTTAATATGCGTTATTCTATGGAATAGCGCAGAATAAGAATTCCTATCAACGGTAACTTTAGCCATCATACGTTATTGTATTCATTGTATGTATTATTGTATTGAATCCTCTAAACTATATTTCTTGAGTGGGATTCATGTATGACATCTCCTGTTGGAAGGAATGTCCAGGTATTGCCATTTTCCTTGTATGGTAGGGACATCCTGTGATGTCCCGCCCATGGGGGGGAGGTGATTGCTTGCTGCAGCCAATCACCTCCTGTCTGAGATCTTTTGAGTTTAATAAAAGCCTATGATTAGGCGTCGGCTAGGGAGTCTATGCTGGAATGGCCTGATGATAAGACCTATGTGTGAGGCTTGCTTCTTGGAATGAATGGGAATGAACGGTGAGTGGATCTTAGCAAACTTAGGCTAAAGATAGCATTATTGCAAAAAGATGAAATCTGATGTGTGCTTAGATAGCACAGGAATTATGGGCTATGTGCTCTGCAAACAACAGCCTAGAAATTCCACAACAAAACGGACAAACTTTTGCCCAACAAAAGTCCGATGGAGCAAAGCCTGACCGTGTGTACAGAAAACCATCGGACTTTTGTCCGATGGACAAAACAACTAATGTTAAAATCAACCAACAATAGCAGAAGTTGACCAAAGGGTGGCGGTAAAGAGCAGAAAAACCACGTGATGTTGCAAAAAGTTTTGGGAAAGTTTGCAGAAAAGTCCGAGCGTGTGTATGCTATGGGTGTTCCCGACCAACTCCGTTCGGACAAAAAACCACGGAAAAGTCTGATGGAAGTCAGACCGTGTGTATGGGGCTTAAGAAGGACTTACTGCTCTAGTGGAATGGCCCTTAAACTTTCTGCTGCAATTACTTTGTCCATCCATCTTCCCATTAAATCTGACCAGCTTCCCTGTCCCTGCTGAAGAAAAGCATCCCCACAACATGGTGGTGTTCAGGGTGATGTGCAGTGTTAGTTTTCCGCCACACATAGCATTTTGTTTTTAGGCCAAAAAGTAACATTTTGGTCAAATCTGACCAGAGCACCTTCTTCCACGTGTTTGCTGTGTCCCCAACATGGCTTCTCGCAAACTGTAAATGGGACTTCTTATGGCTTTCTTTCAACAATGGCTTTCTTCTTGCCACTCTTCCATAAGGGTGCTTTCACACAGAGGCGGCGGAAAGCGCAGATATTTTTAGCAGCGCTTTACCGTCATTTTTGCGGAGGTTTTCGGCCGCTAGTGGGGTACTTTTAACCCCCGCTAGCGGCCGGAAAAGGGTTAAAACCACCCGCAATGCACCGCTGCTACGGCTCTTTGTCGGCGGTTCGGCAGGGCTGCCCATTGATTTCATTGGGCAGGATCGTGTATACACTGCTCTTTCACCGCTCCAAAGATGCTGCTTGCAGGAGTTTTTTTTAACGTCCTGCCATCGCATCGCCTCAGTGTGAAAGCCCTCGACTGCAGGGAGCCATTTTTCAGGTGCTTTACATGCACTATTTTTAGCCCAAAAGCGCCTGAAAAACACCTCAGTGTGAAAGGGGTCAATAGGCCAGATTTGTGTAGTGCACGACCAATGGTTGTCCTGTGGACAGATTCTCCCACCTGAGCTGTGGATCTCTGCAGCTCCTCCAGAGTTCCCATTGGCCTCTTGGCTGCTTCTCTGATGAATGCTCTCCCTGCCCAGTCTGCCAGTTTAGGTTGACAGCTATGTCTTGGTAGGTTTGCAGTTGTGCCATACTCTTTCCATTTTCAGATAATGGATTGAACTGTGCTCCGCGAGATGTTCAAAGCTTGGGATATTTTTTATAACCTAACCCTGCTTTCAACTTCTTCAAAACTTCATCCCTGACCTGTCTGGTGTGTTCCTTGGCCTTCGGAATGCTGTTTGTTCACTACGGTTCTCTAACAAACCTCTGAGGGCTTCACAGAACAGCTGTATTTATACTGTGAATAAATTATACACAGGTGGACTTTATTTACTAATTAAAGTGGAGTTCCACCCTGAAAAACTGGGTTAGGCTGGGTTCACACTGGTACGACACGACAGTCATACAACTTTCATCCTACTTTGCTCTGCGACATCAGTCCTACATTGATCCTACATTGGTCCGACATCCATCCGACTTTCATGAACAGGATACACTACTTTGATCCAACATTGTGCTAGTCTGACTTGTCCTTTGACCAATCAAAACAATCCCAGTGTGAGATAAATTCTTTTTACTGCTGCTGTAATCATCATGTCGGATGTCACAAGTCGGATGGTTAGGACAAGGATCCTAATTTGATCCGACTTCAATGATAGTCAATCGGCTGAAGTAGGATCAAAGTCGGACCAAAGTAGTGCAGGGAGCATTTTCAAAGTCGGACCGACATGTGTCGGACCAGTTAAGACGGCTCTCATAGGGAAACATTGATTTTCACACGTCATGCGACATGAGCTCCCAATGTCGGAGCGTTTGTCGCACCAGTGTGAACCCAGCCTAAGCCACCAAAGCAAACTAATTGGCCTGCAATCGCTTGGTGGAAAAGCTGATTTCCGATACCTGCACATCATTGCTTTATCCTACATACGTGGTACAAAAAACACTTAGATGTGTATGAAGCAATTTAAAGGGACAGTCCATATAAAATAGATATTTCAGTTTGGTACATTTTAAGGAAATAAGCAAATTAATGGTTTAGTTTATCAACTAAGAAAATATAAAAAGAAACATAAAATTAATAAAAAATATTGTTCACTCTGGAGTACTATTTCTTAATGGTGTGTTTTTAAAGAGTTTGGATACACTTCAGTCATTAGGTGATTCAAAAGAGTCACCTAAAGAGTCCGTCAAATTGTTTAAAATCAACAAAAAGATTTCCTTCAAACAGAATACTGGTTTCTTATATCTGAGACTAGCGGTGTGTGCTCTATGGTTGTATACCTAGGTTTTCACACATTTTGTAGCAAGATTAACTCCAAGGTGGGTGGAAATAGAGCTAGAACTTTGGCAGGGAAGAGAGAACATGTAGTAAAGGCACCACAAAATAAAAGAAGCTAGTGGCAGACTCAGATTATCAAACCTTTTCTGCTACTGAAATTTTTTTTTGGGGTCTACTGATCCTATAAGACAGTGTTTCTCAACTCCAGTCCTCAAGGCGCCCCAACAGGTCATGTTTTCAGGTTTTCCATTATTTTGCACAGGTGATTTGATTAGTTTCACTGCCTTGTAATTACCACAGCCGTTTCATCTGAGGGAAATCCTGAAAACATCACCTGTTGGGGCGCCTTGAGGACTGGAGTTGAGAAACATTGCTATAAGATATAATGTACCTATAATATGAAAAAAATAGAAGTTGACTAAGTCAGTAATAGTAATAATGGCTGATGATTTCCTGATTTTGGAACTGCAGCACAAAAGTATAGCCATGTCCCAGCCTGGCTGGTTTTATGGGCTAATAGGGCTGCACAGTGGATAGGGACAGTATCCCAATTTGCATTGATAGTATAGCTTTGCTTAGAATATGAGAGGTAGAGCTGCAACACCAAGGTGCCTCTAACTTCTGTGTAGAAGGAATTTTGTTAAGGCTAGGTGGGCCTTTTTGTGTAATAAATATGGCCCAATGTGCTTATGTTCAAAGTAACTCTGTATGCATTAAGTGCTGGCATGTCCAAGACAGCTTCTTGAATAGCATTCTTCACTTTCCCTAAGGTTGCATAACTTTGTGTACTCTATTATCATTATACATTCAATCTTTAAGCTCACACCAGAACATTCATAACTTTTCCTACCTGAATAGCTCCCAGATTTTCTACGAGTTGTTCTGGATTGGAAGAACCTAACAGGACAGAACTGACTCCTTCATTACGCAGGCACCAAGCTGCAAAGCAAAGACATCAAATTTTCAGTTGTAGTCATAAATTATAAGAACGAAAGATCTGTTTGGTAATATTTATTAGCAGCTGAATGAATTAAATACATATGTTTTTGGTTACCTATCTAGTTTACTTTTCTAGAACATGTCATTATTTTTATGCTATTTTGTAAGTTGCTTTCACTTTTTTGGCTCCACATACAATATTCAAGGGCACTTTCTATCATGCCAAATACTAATGTGCCACTTTCTTGAATTCACAGCAATCAATTAGTTGGCTTGTGACGCTTGTTTGTGATTGGATACTTTGTATCATTGCAGATTGTTGTTTTTACTTTCATTGCGCTTTTAGGCCCACCAAGCATGAGCTGGGGAATAAGGTGGGGTAAGGAACTGACTCTCTTAAAGATGTGTGCAGTAGATGACAAAAGGAATATCATATTTCTGGATATTCAAGCATGGGCTGCTCCCAGAATTCTTCAAAGCTTAATTTATAGAGTAAATGGAGTTTTTATTTTTTTTTCTAGACATCTTCGTACCTAAAGTGATTGTAACGGATATTTTTATATTTAAAATAAAAAATATGTTATACTCACCTGCTCTGTGCAATGGTATTACCTCCTGTTCTGGAGTCCCTAGCTGGTGCTCTCCACACCTCTATCCGCCAGGTGGCTTCTCTGCGAGTGTACAACCGAGCTGTGGGTGTCCATAGACACACACAGTGCCAGTAAGCCACGCACCTGCTCTCTCCTCACTGGAGTTTGACTTGCAGGAGCCTATGGCTCTTGCTTGTTTCTCCTGTGAGACCTGGAAGAGAAGGAGCAGTGTTGTAGCTGGAACAGCGGGGGATCAGTGAGTCAGGTATGTGTTTAGGGATGGGAATGAGGAACAGGTAGTGGGGCATTTTTTTTTACCTTAATGCATAGAATGCATTAAGGTAAAAAATGATTAGACTTCAGATCCACTTTAATTTAATGTCTGACCACATATCATCTTACCTACTGCAAGTTGTGGCAAAGTGCACCCAAGACGCTCTGCTATTGGTACCAAGTCTTTCAGCTTGGATTGTTGTTTCCGACCATCCTCACTCAGTATTTTGTCCTTCAACCACTGGTAGCACTAGTACATGACAGAAATAGAAATCAAAATGCGATGGAAGGAATATAGAAAAAGTTACATAACTTGTAGGGATGAGTGAACTCATTTGGCCGAATTCATATCATATTTGGATTTGGCCAAATTACATAAAGATGATGTGTACAAGATATGGTCAATCTATTAAACATGGTTTGCTCTTATTTTAAATGTATGTTTTTATCCTTTTTATTAAAATAAAAATATGCAAATTCCCTGAAACACACCGTCACTGTACTAAGTATAAAGACTTGCAGGAAGAGGCTTTGTGGTTCCCCGCTGTACTAATGCCAGCCTGTATTGTAACAAGAACTGACTGATGTCATTGACCAATTGGAGCACTGAAAACATTCCAGCTTCACTTAATTCAATTCTATTTTCAAACCCACTTTTGTTTTTTGCTAAAAACATAAGGACAACTTTGCCAGAATGCCTCAACATGTAATTAGTTATTTTTCATTATATTGCCTGATAAAAAGAGAGAATGTTGTATTTTGAACAGTTTTTTGACTTTTTTTTCTTCTGACTGGGAATAGGTAAGTTGTAGATATACCCACTACTCCAGGAATCCCATATTGGGACACCATAGCTGCAAAACAGCCTGGTAAACCTTCAGCATTGGTCTAGTGTCTGGAGATAGACGCCATGTTTTTTTTTCGGCCCCTTCTTTTAACACTAAAAGGGCATCCATGTGCCAAGCCTATTGATTCTGATGCCTTTAGAGAGGTAAATTAAATAAGCAAAAATTACTAAAACATTAATAGCAAGAAAACCAGAATTTTAATAAGGCACACTTTTCAGCCTGTCTTACATTAAACAGCTGTACCCTTCAAAATGTACCCCAGAGAGCGCCCAGTGATAGTAAGGCCACTTGTCTTACAGATGTCTGATGAAAACACTTGTTTTCATCAGACATCTAAAATGCATGTGTTCCCAGCTGATTCTCTGCTTACAGAGTACATATGGACAGGCAGATTCATTGAGAATGTTAAATTAACATTTTGCTTTATGAGGTTACATAAAAATGTCTGTAGACATTTTCTCCATTTTCCACAGCTGCTGTTATGTGCTGCATGGTAATTGAACTAATGTTATGATCACAGATTAATGGGTGATTCTTTTCATTTAGAAGAACTATGAAAACATTTTCCGAGGATTCAAAGTAACTATCTTCCACAGCAAAGTTTTACCCTATTCTACAGTAGTTTGACTGGACATAGGAGGTACTTTGATAAAAGTGTATGTAAACCCCAACAATTAACTTAAACAATGAACTTCTCTTATTTGCTCACTTTTGGTCTATATATATAGGAAGGCCAGTATGCTGGCCTGAAATTATGGGAGGAGTTCGAGGGGTACTTAAGCAGGCCGTCCACCATCGTCAGTGTCGGCTCCAGTGCGCGGTATTCGTCGTCATCAGCCGACGCCATACGACTCGCAACGTCCATGTAGTTACTTCGTACCTTCCAGCTTCGCTCGCAGTTGATCGTATCCCCGCTCGTGGTCGCAGGTAGGACCGGCCGTTACCGTTCGTACGAATCGTAGCGCCGGTACACGTTTCTTCTTTTACAAATCACACGGTTCATAACCCCGTGTTTTTCCGTCTGCATCGTATGTATACCGACTAGTACAGTTGTCTTTCGAACCCTGTCGCACGCTCATTACCACCGTAACGGCCCGCCTAGACACTACGTCTCACAGAGCTGTTGTACGAATTACTCGCAGCTCGCAAGTCTTTTACCTCAAGTCGCACATCCGATACCCAGTCGTCGGACTGGTATCCCACACTGCACTTCCTTATCCCTAGTCACTGATGCCATACACCTCCTACGATACTCTCCCTTCACCTTACTGATGCCACACAACTCCTACTACTCACACCATACACCGAACAGTCCGGTCCGGCTCTGGTCGCTAACAATCGGCACTACAGGCCGGACCCTCGGCAAATCACAAGCCCCTTCAACTTCGAAACACAGAACAGCCGTCCGAGTCCAGCCGTATCTCCGGCGCTATGATTCGGACCCAGCAAAACAAACCCCTCCATGCACCCGCTATCAGCCCGAATATAGACAGCATCGGCTCAGAGATTCGGATCTCTGACATCCACGTTTGTTCCGAGCACAGTCGCACCACCTGCTCATCGGCTCGGATCTACAAACATCAAACTTCGAACTGTTTTTTATAAAAATAAGAAACAAAAAAAAACAAAAAAAAAAACATAAATAATAAATGAACCAATAAATAACAATAGTCGAATGTAAATAAATTACTAGTAGTAAAATGCAACTTTCTTCATGCATTACACACCTTACTTTAAATTTCTCCAGGTTCATCACGGACGGTCATCCCTACATACTCACAATTCACAAACTTTCCTTCTTTCGCCTCACTGCAAGACTACTTTCCCTCGCAATCGCTGCGAGCATTCAACAAGTGGTTCAAATCAGCCACTCCTCATCTCCAGTAGCAACACGGCTACTCACCTTTTCTCTGTCGCTTTCCCCATGCAGCTCAGTGTTACAGGTTTCGGCTCGACCCATGTCTCGACCTCGACCAGACTTAAACTACTGGCGCACAAGTTAGGGCGTCAGTGCAAGGCCCCTCCATGCTTTCTCCTCGCACTCTTTCACGACATATGTTTCTTCACATACACAATTTGACCGCTCGTGAGGCGTTAGTAACTGTCACATACTTCTGTGCACTACACTCTGTTTTCGAAGAGCGATCCGAGATCCTTCACCACACAGACAAGGTCGCCTAACATCCACCTTGCTGGCAGTGCGAGGGTTAGCAGACCGACCACACGTCAACCACTACAGATCGAAACATTCTTACTTAGCATACCAGACTTCAGCCACTCGCCCCAGCACGCCCTGGGGGCTCTGGTTCATTAGTCTGTGCCGAGCACAGACGGCACCTGAGCTATCGGTTATCTAGCCAGTCACCTCCTGGCTCACCTCAGTTGCCTCGCATTCTTTTGAGTTTTCCAAATTTCACTCAACCGCGCTCGTACGCAAACTAATGTGTCATCTACGCCTATCGCTCCTTGCCCTGTCCTCACTGCTCTCCTTCTTCCTCCCCGTTTTCTTAAACCCTTCTATCCCCTCCAAACCTCGCAAACTTACTCTAAACATATGCATTCCCCTCCTTTTAACCGACGCCATGCCGTGAGCCGACAGCAAACTTTGCCTCACCATCACCCTTCGCGGGTCCGGCGGACGGCAATACACAGTTCCCCAGACCTTGGACCACCCCCTTAGCCCCAGTCTCCACTGGCTGGCACAGTGCCAGCTAACACCAACTGGAGCACTATTGACACAGAACCATTCTACCGCCACTTCACCGACCTGAGCTCCCCACTCTGTACAATCTGTCAATCTGCCACCCTCACGATTTAATTGGTGCTCCGAGCTGAGGCGCAGACTATGCGCCTCGTAGATTATCAGCATGCCACAGTCCTCCCAGTCGGGCACACTAGGACGTCTAATTTGTGCACCGGGGGGGGGGGCGCAGCCATCTCCAACAACTTTCTAGGGTTGATTTTACCCACACTGCAAACCTCGGCACATCTGTCTCCTACTCCAGACGGCTCCCCTCGAAGTACCTGCGGCACCGAGCAGCAGAACCCAGCTTATCTAGGCCGCATGCACGTCGGGCGGCTTGGCTTCTCTCCTCACATCCAACTCCCCCTCTAGCAGCCTTTCTAGGGCAGGTGTTCACTACAGGGTTCCACACTGGACTCATCACTTTACCCGTCTCTACCCAGAAAAAAAAAAAAAGGGGGTAAAACACGCTCTCAGTAGCCGCGACGTAGAAGTTATCTACACTCCACTTCAGGTCGAAATGGACCGGGGGGCATGCGGTCAGCCCCTCCCCTCTTTTCGCAGTCACCGTTCACAGTACGGAGAGTCAGTCTTCGATCTTGTCGAGGGCAAGTTTTCCAATAAACTTTGTTTTAGTCTACTACTTATCCGCGCCTCATTCTTCTAAAACGTACCCAGTTAAACTCCCTCATACCCTCACAGGAGTTCTCACCAAATACTAAACCCCCAGCAGTCCTAGGAATTCTAGAAGAGATCTCTTAAATCAATATGCCCGTAACTGAGGAAAACGTAGGAAGCCTGGCTTAGCTCATCTCCTTCCGGACATCATCCTAGACAAACGCGCCATGCAGGCCAGCCCACCTCTCGGCAGTTTGACCCGCACAGGACTGTCGCCCATACGTCACCGTCACGCCAGGGTGCTCCGAACAAACAGCTACAACCCCTACTGGGCATGCTCAACTTCACGATGAGGTTCATTTCTCAAGGGCGATCCTTTGTCTCACACTTCTTAGTGTCCCTCTCCCAGGCACAAGACCCTGACCAATTCATTTAGCTAGACGCAGCCGCTATAGCGGATCTGGCCATCTGGGCCCACTTCCTCGAGAACTAGCATAGTAGACCCACGTTCATCCCATCAGCATCCCTTCGTCACCACAGATAGTCAAAGACATAGCAGCTTCCACAAGCTTCATTGCAATTTTTGGCCATCATTGGTTCGCAGGTCCGTGCCCGTCAGAGATACTCACAAATCCGCGTTTAGTCAGTCATCCTCTCTATTCGAGATCTACCCCATAGTTGCAGCGGCTCAAGCATGAGGCCGCACCTGGGCAGGACAGGCCGCCACGTTCACCACAGGTAACCAGGCCACAGTCACAGTCGTTAAAAGAGGCTGGTCAATATCGATGGCCACCATGGCCTTCCTACGCAGGCCTGGTGCTACTGTCCCTACAACGTCAGTTCAGTATCCTCAGGGTCCACATCCCTGGTAAATGCAATACCTCGGCCAACGCACATTCCCGCCTAACTATGCCTCATCCTTTCACCGGAGCCCAGAGCCGACCAGGCCCGGCTTCCCACTTTAGTCGCAACCGACTCTGCAACGAGATAGCACCTCCTGGTGCTACCTCCCTTGTCGATGTGTTCTATTCTAATCTAATCCAATACACTAAAGGCCACCATACTGCCTGGAAGACCAGCAGGTTCCTAGCCGCTAACCCCGGGGCGGTTCCAGGAAACTCAGACATATCTGGCCTTCGTTCCTTCTGTCACACAATACCATCAGACTCTATTCAGCCGGCATCCAGCATTTACCTCTCTACTAGACCCTACCAAACCTTCCCTGTTCACTGCTCATGCGGTCAAAACCATAGCACGTGGCATCCACAGGCAGCAACCACACACTGGTTCCTAACGCTTACCAGTGACCAACGCCGTATTCCAGCACACGTCTGCTATGCTTCCACGTTCCCCCTTCGGTTATGACCCAGCCTGGTAATTCGTGCAGCCATCACGTAGCCTTCCCCGGTTTTTCTACGGCCCAGCGAATTTACTGTCACGAACCCGAGTACCTAGTACTACGCAGGCACCACCCGACTCCCCACCAGAGTCGTTTCACCCTACACCCGACGGTGTCGGGAAACGCTACAATCCGGTCCCACAGTAGACGTCAAACTTTCCAGACTCTCAACGCCTGGTGCCCTATGGCCGTTCTAAAGCAATTGGTATACTCTACTGCCCGTCCTTTCAGAGGACAGCCTCTTCTACGTTTCCCAACTGTACCTCTAAGCAAGTACCAGTTCATCAGTTAAGTCAGAACGCTCCCATGCATCTTAGGCCTTAAACCCAGGTCGTTACTCAGGACATTCTTTCGCGTGGGAGCAGCCTTAGCCGCATCGCGTAACAGAGTTCCAGACCACGCAATCAGGATGATGGGCAGGTGGAAGTCCACGCGTTTCGCCCGATACGTCCCCAATCCTCAAACGGATCGTCACGAGTCTCCAACAGTCTCGCTCAGTTGTTATTGCCTCGTACAGTGAAACAATTCCTTCCCTAACCAAGTGTGTTTTTTGGCCCCTTCTCTTGGCATACCGTCCAACAGGCCAGGCCACACTTCAGGTCTTATCTGTGTTGTTAGTCTTGTGATGTGTTTATGTGATCCATATCTCTTCGGACTGAGGGCTCCGACCATAAATAGGAAGGCCAGTATGCTGGCCTGAAATTATGGGAGGAGTTCGAGGGGTACTTAAGCAGGCCGTCCACCATCGTCAGTGTCGGCTCCAGTGCGCGGTACCCACCCACTCATACCCCTTTTTAGGGCACTTCCCTTCAAACAATTCTCAACAGAATTATTCATTACTTCTATCTTAGGTATGGCCCCTTCTCTTGGCATACCGTCCAACAGGCCAGGCCACACTTCAGGTCTTATCTGTGTTGTTAGTCTTGTGATGTGTTTATGTGATCCATATCTCTTCGGACTGAGGGCTCCGACCATAAATATAGATATATATATATATATATATATTTCTATTTATATGAAAAAAAATTAGGGGGTAGGATTGGGACTTTACATGAGGCATGTAGATGTATATGATAATATATATAGTGTATATGATAATATAAATTTGAGTGTCACAATCCCCTAGGGGTAATTCATGGTAGTAATACTGGTAAACATGATTAAGCAATAAAACCATGGGCGTCCGCTCTATAGGGCAAGGGGGGTCAATTACCCCCCCCTGGAATCGTAAAAGTGTTGAAGTCAGAGTGAAGACACTTGCCCCCTGTGTTGCAATGGCCTCCGCTGCAGCCGTGGACTTTTTTTTCTAAGTCTGCTGCTGGCCTGGGGGCTGGGGCTGCTCTCAGTCTTTTCCGACTACACATCCGTCCCTCCCTCCTCACCCCCGGCCCGAGCATTGGATTGGCTCTGCCGCTCAGGCCTCTGCTGAACATCACCATGACCCGGCTGTTCCGTGATTGGCTGCTGCCTCAGCCTGCCTCTGCCTGTGTAAAAAATTTATGTTGTGTCTATGCCGATCCGGCCGGCGCGGCGCTTGCTCCTCCTCCCACAGGTGCGTGGCGTGCAGTGGCTGAGACAAGAGAGAATACGCTGCCAGTGCCTGCCCTGGGCCTATCGCTGAAGAACTACAGGTAACAGCAGTGCCTGTGCCACGACACCACTGTGTACATCTTTTTGTATTGCAATACATCTGTGTTGTGGGTGGCCATATTTTATACAGTATAGGCTGTTTTCATAAAGATCAAAATATGGCCACAAGCCCCTCCCCTTCATGACATTGTCAAAAAGCGACCGAGCATGGATGACCTAATGATGCCCCCCCCCCCCCCCCTGAAAAAAGTTCAGCGGACGCCCATGAATAAAACATTCATGATATACAAAATATAATCATAAAAAAATCAACATAATTGATATAGTAATAAATGTAATAATAAATAGTTAATTATAAGACATGATTTGTGACAAATCTGTTCAATAAATAAATAAAAAATACCTGTTGGCATGTCAGAAATGTAGGGCTTTCCCTTTTCTTGTGCACACTTCCTGTGTTATGCCAAGGAGACTAATTAGCCTTCCCATTTGTTATCTTGGACTTCAGAATAATTAACATGATTGTAAAGTCTTGTTTTTTTTGTTGTTGTTAAAAATAACAAACATGTTATACTTACCTGCTATGTGCAGTGAATTTGCACAGAGCAGCCTAGATCCTCCCCTTCTTGGGTCCCTCTTCAGTGTTCCTTGCCCCTCCCTCCTGTTGAGTGCCCCCACCGCAAATAGTTTGCTATGGGGGCACCCAAGCTATGCCACAGCTCCCTGTGTCCATTCAGACACGGAGCCGCTGCCTGGCCCCACCCCCTTTCTCTCCCCATTGGCTGACTGACTTTGACAGCAGCGGGAGCCAATGGTGCCACGCTACTGTCTCAGCCAATGAGGAGGGGAGTCCCAGGCAGCCGAGACAATCCTACAACATCGCTGGATCTAGAGGGACTTTAGGTAAGTATTACCGGTCCTGAGAGGGTCTGCTGCAAACAGAAGCCTTTTTATCCTAATGCAGGGGTCTCCAAACCCCAGCCCGCGGGCCACATCCGGCCCGCAGGTGTGTTTTGTCCGGCTCCCAGCTTGTCCAGACTCTGCCAACACAGCACTGCCGATCTGCTGGCTTTTAAAAGCAGCTGCTGTTATCGGCAGTCTATGTCTGGCAGGTCCAGGACAAAAAGCCGCTCCCTGCACACCCTCCCGTGCTGCCAGAGGATTGGCTGCTGTACTGAGCTGAGGATTGGCTGCTAGGAGGTGACGTCGTCAGCGTGGCACCTCCCGGCTTCCCACCCGCTGTTTACATTAGGAATCCTTCCACCTTACAGCCTGCGTGTGTAGCAGTGGGCGGGAGTCGGGAGGTGCAGGAGAGCTAAAGTCGGCTCCTACAGTGAAGAAGTCGGCTTGGACAGGCAAGCGTGAAATGGGCATAAATCTGCACACATACTGTACATGTACAGGAGACTCTGCTGGGGACACTGATAATGGTGACATCTATGCTGGGGACACCTATGCTGGGAAAATTATGCTGGGTACACCTATGCTGGGAAAATTATGCTGGGGACACCTATGCTGGGAAAATTATGCTGGGAAAAGTATGCTGGGGACACCTATGCTGGGAAAATTATGCTGGGGACACCTATGCTGGAAAAATTATGCTGGGACACCTATGCTGGGGACACCTATGCTGGGAAAATTGTGCTGGGGACACCTATGCTGGGAAAATTATGCTGGGGCCACCTATGCTGGGGACACCTATGCTGGGAAAATTATGCTGGGGACACCTATGCTGGGAAAATTATGCTGAGGACACCTATGCTGGGAAAATTATGCTGGGGACACCTATGCTGGTAAAACTATGCTGGGGACACCTATGCTGGGAAAATTATGCTGGGGAAATCTATGCTGGGGAAACCTATGCTGGGGACACCTATGCTGGGGACACGGATATAATGGGGAGACTGATATTGGGGAGACTCTGATGGGGACACAGACATGTAGACATTTTCGACCCCCGAGTACTTGTAAAATCTACAATGTGGCCCTTGTGTTGAAAAGTTTGGAGACCTCTGTCCTAATGCATAGAATGTGTTAAGATAAAAAACCTTCTTCCTTTACAATCACTTTAAGCCAGCCAGAGACGGAGCTCTTTTCTTTCCTGCAACCAATGGTTGCAGGAAAGAAAAACGCTCTATTTCCCCAGTCAGTCAGTGTTAGGGGAATCCCTCCTGTGGAGCCATTGTGTTCTCCCAGCAGGGGGAGCCGTTCACGCTGGGATAACACAGTGATTACTGCTAGTGGCTATAATAACCACTAGCAATAATCGCATGTAAAATCCAACAGGCTGGTTGTACCCAAAATGATCGATCGATAAACTTGGGTGCAATCAGCCTGCCCAAACATGGTTCGAATCTTGGATGGTTTGGAATTGTCTATGGCCGGCTTTAGAGTCTATGTTGTGCATAAGGTGTTGGTCTGGGTAGTTTATCAAAAAATATCTGGACAAGGCTAACACCACTCACCATTTCTGGCAGATCAACAGGTTTTTTTTTCTGTATTTGCAGGGTCTTTAAAGTGATAGGAAATTAGGTAATTGCAGAGATTTTCTTTTTTTATTTATTATTTTGCCCTGACATACACAACAATACCTTTAGTGATGCACGTGTACTTTCAGGAACCCCATTCTCATATTTTCCAGAGATAATGCCACAGGCAAGGGGTGACCACGTCATTGCACCAACACCTGTAAAACAGAACCATTTTAGATTCCCCTGGTAAATAATCAGCTTCAGATTTTAGAGGAGACTGAATCTGTAATAAGGAGAACATTATGAAGTGTACAATAAATTATGAAATTTGCAGATATTGTATCTCTGGCACTGCTCTGGTCAGGATAGAATGTTATGCAACTAAAATATGCACTCTACGTTGTTGCTATTCCAAAATATGTGTTGAATGTGTCCACCTGACGTCACACTGGCGATTCTAAAATACTACCCCCAGGGCAGCCATCAGTAATTTTGGGGCCCCTTACACAGCTTCAGGCATGGGCCCCCTGGAGCCGAGGAGAGCCGGGGGGGGGGTGCTGCCGCCGTGAATTGAGAAGCGGGGGGGGGGGGGGGCTTCCGCAATTTCAGAAGCGGGGGGGTTCCACGAATTGAGAAGCAGGGGGTTTAGGGGGTTTGGGTGCTGACGAACACAAAAAAAACCCAGAAGAACAAAAAAAGGGGGGTTGCCATCCAGGGCCGGACCTCCAGGCCTCTGGGGACCTCTGGGCCCCTTACAAAAAAATAAATTAAATAAAAAATAAAAGAATTTTAATAAAAAAATTAATAATAAAAAATAAATAAAAAAAGGAGGGAGGTTTCCATCCAGGGCCTCTGGGGACCTCTGGGCCCCTTACAAAATAAATAAATAAATAAATTAAATAAATAAAAAAAAAATTAATAAAAAAATGAACAATAAAAAAAATTATAATTTTTTTAAAAAAAAAAAAGGGGGATTGACATTCGGGGCCCTAGGGAACCCCGGGCCCCTGGGGACCTCTGGGCCCCTTACGAAAACAAAATATATAAAAAAAAAAAAAAAGGGGGGGCATCCGGGCCTCTTACAGGTGTACTGCCTGTACCCCCCTGATGGCGGCCCTGACTACTCCACTTTACTCTAAGTACATTGCTCCCTAATTAGCAAGAATGTTGAAGTATCAAAATCGATATCAAGGAAGAAGTCATGAAGTGATATCTTGCTGGTCCAGCCTGCAAGCAAGTGATATAGGTAAATGTGTGTGGAGATTCGGTCACTGGCAATTTGTATCAAGTGACAGAGTTGGTAATGTAACATGGCGCTTTGCAAAGATCATTTATTATATATGTATATCCAACAATTTTTTTTTTAGAAGGAAAAAAAAAAAAAAATATTTGAAAATATTGTATCTTGTTTTTTTTTTTTCCTAGGCAGGAATAATGTTTTTGGTTATCTTTTATTCCTTTGGAAAATATCTTCTGTATCTTGTTTTTTCTACATAAGCAGTCTTTGGGCGAATTTTTTTTGCAATAGCGTTTGTTGTCCGTCTATGCCCCCAAGCAATCGATAGTGACTGCTACACATGCAGTTGCATGTAGTAAAGATGAATTTAACAAACTTGGAGCACTGTGCTACTAGCATTATTGGTTACTACATGATACAGACCATTGGCCACTACGTGTAGCAAACGCTGGCAATCAAAAAAGGGCGATCATGCACTTGTAGACTTGCATGCAATTGTAGACTTACCTATTTTGTGATACAACTCAGGCAGTTGGATTTCCACCTTCTCTCTTTGAAAGAGATGATATTCTGCTTGTTCACAAACTGGTGGTATAAGGTTGAACTGTCTTGCTACTGAATATGCTTCCTAGAAGCAAGCAATTAGATTATTACCGTATACAGTAAGTACTCAATATCTATCTATCTATCTATCTATCTATCTATCTATCTATCTATCTATCAGAACCCCAGGCAACAAGCTAAATACACATTTGAAATACATTTATATTTACTATTTAACTTTAAAAAAGTTTTTACATCTATACATATTTCTGCCACACTAAACAGCCAGGAAGATCACTATTATACTTAGGCTACATTTGCATGGGCGAATTGGCCCAGTGTGAATAACGACGGCAGTAATCTGCTGATCCCTGTTTTTGTCACCGGTGGCTAGCTGTGGCCACTGAGTCTGCACACTTTAATGATAAGTGGTCAGTGGCTGCAGCTATCCGTGGCTGTTCGCACAGCCAGTTATCACCGCAAGTAAATGCTGGCTGTGCGAACAGCCATGGATAGCTGCGACCACCGCCAAACTGTCATCAATGTGTACAGACTTGGTGACTTCAGCTAGCCGCGCACAGGTGACAAAAACAGCAGCAAGAATCAGCCGATTACCGCCACTGTCATTCGCACTGGGACAAATCGCCCATGCAAATGTAGCCTAACTGGTTTAACTTTACTGCTCTCTTCATCAACTCCTTGATAATAATTTAGAGGTGATTATGGCAATTCATTATCCCCCCAAAAAAAGTAGGCAGGATATAGGGTGATGAGTATGGAAGCTGCTTTGTTGATCCAAGAGAAAAAAATTTATCTGGCTTGGCTATTTAGTGTTAAAATGCAAGTAAATCAGAAGACTGGCTGAACAATATTACTAGACTATTGGTAAACAAAATAGGTTTATACACTTTATAGGTATTTAAATATTGTATTTAACTGTTTATCTAGAGTGCCTCCTAATATAATCTAGACATGGGGCGGCACAGTGGTGTAGTCATGGGTAGCACTCTCGCCTAGCAGTAAAAAGGGTTCTCTTGTTCAAATCCCAACCACGATACCTGCCTGAAGTTTACATGTTCTCCCTGTGCCTGTGTGGTTTTCCTCCGGGTACTCCGGTTTGCTCCAACACTCCAAAGACATGCTGGTAGGTTAATTGGCTTCTGTCTAAATTGGCCCTAGTATATGAATGTGAGTTAGGGACCTTAGATTGTAAGCTCCTTGAGGGTAGGGACTTATGTGAATGTACAATGTATATGTAAAGCGCTGCGTAAATTGAGGGCACTATATAAGTACCTAAATAATAATAATAAATGTATAGCATGAGTTTGCAAGGGAATACATGCTGGAGCTGATTGTAGCTTTTATTTTAAATTGTTTTTACTTAATATTAGGTAATATCTAGGCATACTTTACCATAATTTCCATCGCACTCCAGCGTGATGTCCCCCAGTACATTGCCATCCCTTGATTAATTACATGGGACATTGCCCTGACAATTTCTAGAAAAAAAAAACACAATTGTGAAATTAAATATATCCAACACAACCAATTTTAAGAGATTATTCCAATATGATACTGTGGGCCAAGCCATAAGCTAACCTGCAGATAGCTGGTTATCCCCAGCTTGCTGCATTGACCTTGGGTCCCATAAAAAAAAGCAAAGGAAAAGTCTGCATGCTGTCTGTTGTAGTGACATTAGCAGTTAGAATATTATCAGAATACTATAGGCAACAAGGCAGGCAATGTGCTCAGGAACCAATTTGTAAGGCAATATTATATATCTTACAGCTTTATATTGGTTTCTTACTTCAATAGCTTTTGCATATTTTCTTGCATCTTTTCCACAAACATATTACACCAATTATATTTTTTTCCCCCAAAGTTGAGATCACACATCAAGCTAATTTTATATCTCCAGACACAAGCAAGGCATTAGTTATATTAATTAAAAAAACAATAGTGAAGAGTAAATCCCTGTTGCCAGTAATATTTAAAAATTAAAGCATTTAAAGCTAAATGGTAGAACTAGACTCCCAGTAATCGGCAGAGAAACATGTTGGCCTATGCAGTCTGCCCATATTTATGATATATATATATATTATGATGATTTTTGGAAAATCTATTATTTCCTTGGCACCATTTATTTGCTGACTTGCACCCACGGGGCTGCATAATGGAATGAAATATTCATTTTCAGCTTAGAACATTAGTAGTTGACATATGGAACTCAAGGGGGCAGTGTTGTTTCAAACACAGCTATTCAATGATTCGTATTACGCCCGATGATAGACAGTATAACGGTGGCATATTTATTTTTATTTCAGCACACATTTGTTTCTATCTAGTTTGATTAAAGTAAGAATATAAAATTACAAGCATAATTAGCATATTGCAGATTGTTGTTCAAAGGAAACCTATCATGAGAGAAACTGCCATTGCTAAGCTGTTCCTCTGAAACCACTGCTTGCTTGTCTACCCTTACACTTGGGCCTGGAACAAGCACTCAGAGAAGGGTTCACCTTTCTCTAAATGAATTGATAATCCTACTTGTTCTGGGTCAGTGTTTAACCACTTAAGCCCCGGACCATTTTGGTGGTCAAAGACCAGGCCACTTTTTGCGATTCGGCACTGTGTCGCTTTAACTGACAATTGCGAGGTCATGCAACGTGGCTCCCAAACAAAATTGACGTCCTTTTTCCCTACAAATGGAGCTTTCTTTTGGGGGTATTTGATCACCTCTGTGTTTTTTATTTTTTTCCCTATAAACAAAAAAAAAGCGACAATTTTGAAAAAAATTCAATATTTTTTACTTTTTGCTATAAAAATATCCCCAAAAAATATATAAAAAAACTTATTTTTTCCACAGTTTAGGCCGATACGTATTCCTCTACATATTTTTGGTAAAAAAAATCGCAATAAGCGTTTATTTATTGGTTTGCGCAAAAGTTATAGCTTCTACAAAATAGGGGACTGTTTTATGGCATTTTTATTAATATATATTTTTTTTACTAGTTATGGCGGCGATCAGCGATTTTTATCATGACTGCGACCTTATGGCGGACACATCTGACACTTTTGAAACCATTGTCACTTTTACAGCGAGCAGTGCTTTAAAAATGCACTGATTACTGTAAAAATGACACTGGCGGTGAAGGGGTTAACCACTAGGTGGCGCTGCAGGGGTTAAGTCAGTACTAGTGAGTGATTCTTACTGTTAGGGGGCGTGGCTACACGTGACACGTCACTGATGACCGTTCCCGATCACTAGGCAGAATAGAGGAATGCCTTGTTTACAAAGGCATTCCCCTGTTCTGCCTTTGCCGACCGCATTCGTGGGCCTCCCGGGAACTTCGAGTTCCCGGGACCCGCGGCCACACTCGCAAGGCACGCGGCGGGTGTGCGCGTGCCTGCTGGGCGGCAAATTTAAAGGGACGTACATGTACGCCAATCTGCCTGCCCGTGCCATGTTGTCGACGTACATAGTCGTGCGGCAAGTGGTTAAGCAACTCTTTTAGAAAACTGCTCCTTCCTCTTCTAATCTATCTGTGCCATGCAGAAGATTGGAGGATATGGATAGACTGAAACTCCAGATGAATGGAGTGGAAGACACTCCATCTTCTCCTGGTACATGGGTTGCTCTGTATTCCCCCGGGTCTACCTAAAAGAAGCATGACATTAATCTTACCTAGGAGCTGTTGACGGAAGACAGGGGTAAAGTCATTTTAACATTTAACTTTACAGGTGCCTTATGAACATAGAGTTTGTTCTGTTTGCAAGGGAATTTTCCCCAGAGTTTAGGGAAAGGGGCAAAATTGCACCTGCAAAGAGAACCCAATCGCATGCAAGGAAAAAACAAACAAAAAAAAACAGCATTTCTGCTTGCACACGATTGGTTGTTGTAAGTAAGCAGAGCTTCACCCTATTCACTAAGCTCTGGGAAGAATTCCCTTGCAAAGTGCAAAATCTCTGGCAAAGTGAACAGTCTGTTTACCTTTAGTAAATCAACCCCATAGTATGAGCTAGTGACTTTTACTGGGGAAGGGTGTTTAAACATTATAAGCAGACCTTGCATTGAACTGCAAGGTCAGCTTAAAATTGTATGTACAACCACAACTTTTTTTTTTTATAGTATTAACTAGCATGTTGAAGAGTTAGAGCTCCTGTTGGGTTTTTACTGCAGTATGTGTTCTTGCTAAGGAGAGAGTCACCCTTTCTATTTGACCACCATCACTGGGACAGTAAGTGAAGGAAAATCCAAAATGTTAGTGTTGTCCTGAGAACAAGAGCTAAGGGTAAAATCTGTTCTGGTGGCATCTTTCTAAGAGCAGAAGTCACCTCGATTTGTAGAGGTTTCCTCTATCTTCCTACTGCATTTCTGTGACAGGAATTAAAGAGAAATTTCCCTGATGGAACACAGAAAGCAAAAAAAGCTGATGGGTTTTAAAGTCCATCTGCTAACTTAACTCCCCAACCTCCAACCATCCATTCCACCCACCCTCCTCACTTATTTAGCAACAGCTGAATATATAATGGGTGGTTGGTATCTCTTTCCTAATCTATTCAAAGTTGAAAAAACAGTTTTGGCTACACATTAGCCACTGAAAGAGTAGATTTAGACATACATCTAAATTTCCCTTTTCTCTGAAGTCCAATCTGCATTCTGAGCGCAAACATACTCCTGATCCCTGCATTTTGAGCGCAACGCACTCCTGATCCCTGCATTTTGAGCGCAACGCACTCCTGATCCCTGCATTTTGAGCGCAACTCACTCCTGATCCCTGCATTCTGAGCGCAACACACTCCTGATCCCTGCATTCTGAGCGCAACACACTCCTGATCCCTGCATTCTGAGCGCAACACACTCCTGAACCCTGCATTCTGAGCGCAACACACTCCTGATCCCTGCATTCTGAGCGCAACACACTCCTGAACCCTGCATTCTGAGCGCAACGCACTCCTGAACCCTGCATTCTGAGCGCAACTCACTCCTGAACCCTGCATTCTGAGCGAGACTCACTCCTGATCCCTGCATTCTGAGCGCGACGCACTCCTGAACCCTGCATTCTGAGCGAGACTCACTCCTGATCCCTGCATTCTGAGCGCGACGCACTCCTGAACCCTGCATTCTGAGCGCAACACACTCATGAACCCTGCATTCTGAGCACAACGCACTGACCTTAACCCTGCATTCTGAATGCAATGCTCGCCTTAATCCTGCATTCTGAGCATAATGCACACTTTAACCCTTCATTCTGAGCGCAACTCACTCCTTAACCCTGCATTCTGAGCATAATGCACTCCTTAACCCTAAATTCTGTGGGTAATGCACTTCTTAACCCTGCATTCTCTGCTGCGTAATGCACTCCTAAACCTTGCGTTTTTCTTTTTTTTGGGGGGCACTTCAGAATTCCCTGCCTATGGGCTCCGGAGATGTAAAACTGGCCCCGCCTGCAAATCGCATCAGACTGCACAAAAAAGTACTGCATGCACTACTTTCAAAAATGCACTGTGCCAAATTGCATGATACTGCAGTAGCATGTGATCTTGTGGCCACAAACACACTGTGTTTGCAATTCGCGTTTGGGGTTAACAATATATTATCTGCCACAGTAGATCACAAAGGCAGTGTGTTTTGAATATGGTGCAGGAAGCACTCATGGAACATGCCTTTCTGGCACTGCATTCTGATGTGAACTGTCCCAAACAACAGGACACTGTGCCCAGTGATCTATAACTTCATCAGTGTTGTTCAAGTAGATTTCCATCTCTCAAAGGTTGCCTACCCCTGCTTTAAGGTATAGACCATTTTTACAGCAGTAGTATTAGAACAGGAATTTTCTGCTTTAAATTAAAAGCTTACTGCCAGTATAAAACCCCATGAGCTAAAAACATCACAGTATGCATTGGACGTGATTACAAAATCTTCCCTTAACACTGCCCAGGGTATTAGACTCCCAGATGTCAGTTATCCTGTCACTGGTTATCTATAAATGGATGGAACACAAAGGCATTAATTTTATGTTAAACCGTTAAATATGCAGTAACCATTCTTATGATTTTCTAATTACTGACATCAAAGGGGTAAATGACTGGTGCTACTATTGACATGAACTTGTGATTTGTATTCATAATTACAACAAGCAGATCCTGGGACTCATCCAAGGAACACATTGTTTAATTCATAGTAAATGGCAGTGTTTATTTTTATGCCCCTTCTTTAAATAACTATCTCCATAGGACAAAGAACAGATATTTTCCATTTAGCTTTTTACAATTGGTATGTAAAAAAACTAATATAAATAATAACCTAACCCAAAGATAATGAAATCATAGTAGTTTAGAAAGAGTACTTACACTAGCTAATGGTGTAAAGTGAACAAGACAGGTATAAGACCACTGTACACTGTATACCCTCTTAGGGTATAACCTTGGCATCATTTACATTGTCAGGAACAGAGAATATGTCACCCATAAACAAGCTACACCCAAAGCCAAGCCCCCTGTTGTGGCTCTTAAGTAATTTTGGGTTTCCTGAACTGCATTCTAGTGTGATCCAAGAATAAGTCCACTAATACCAATGCATTGTACAACAGAGCACAATTCACTCTATCATACCACTTTGGATCAAAAACATACTGGACATGTCCCTTATTCAGCAACACAATTCACCATGCATTGTATAAATGCATTGTTGTACGCTGTTGTGCATTGTGTTGTACTGTACAATACGCTGGGGTGCCATTTATGATAAGCAGGAGGGTTTCCATGCATTGCGGAGACGCACCTTAATGCTTGAATTGTCACAGTTCATAAGTTTGGATGGACTCTTCGTATGAACAGTGAGAAATTCAGGTAAAGTAGGGCTGAAAATAATAGGGTAGGAAGTAGGGTTGCCACATCATCCCTTCAATCCAGGACACATATTAATTACACAGGTTCTGAGGCTGGTTTAATGCAGATAAGGCACCAAGTAAGTTTGATTACCACCTTAATCAGCAACAGAACCTGTGTAATTAATATGTGCCCTGGATTAAAGGGATGATGTGTCAACCCTAGTAGGATTTCCCTTCACTTCTGGTCCCATAGCCAAACAGGAAGTGAGCGGAAATCCCTGCAAATTAAGGTAATTTCTTGTGGACCCCCACGTCACCAGAACTAGTGTCCCCATTGGTATATTTCCCCTCTATTACTTTTCTGGGGGCAACGCAGAATTTGGGGATTTTCTTTTACTTTCACTCAACGATAATGGTAAGCAAGACAATGTGAGGGTTAATCCCTTAGACCCCTTTCACACGGGACGGATCAGTAATGATCCGCCCCGTGAACCTCCACTTGCTCAGCGGGGATCGCTCCGTTGATCCCCGCTGAGCCGGCGGATGACAGGGCGGTCCCCGCACACTGTGCAGGGACCGCCCTGTCAGATCTTCGCTCTCCCCTATGGGGGGATCAGATGAACACGGACCGTCTGTAAACGGATGGATGAAAAAGCGGACATACGGTCCGCTAGTGTGAAAGGGGCCTAACGGAGACAGCAATACAAACTGACGGGTTCTAATCTCTCTGCACTCTGCACTCTTTTCCAAACTAAAACAAAACTATTTTGCTTTTAGTCATACTTTAATTCAGAGTGAAATGTAATTAAAGGGATGCAGTTTTCTTTAAAAAAAAAAAAACGAAAACCTTTTTCCCTTGCTAGGCTGCCTTAACCCTTTCCATACTGGGCCATTGTAAAATGACACCGGCAGGAACCCTCTCTCCCTCTGGGTGGACGTCATATGATGTCCTGGCCTGGGTTTGAGGGGGGATATCTGAATGATGCCTGCAGCTAGAGGCATCATTCAGATATCCTTTTTTTCAGCCGGCGATCCTGCGCACCATAAGAATGATCATAGCGGCGGTTCCGCCGCTTGATTGTTCTTATAGGCGGCGGGAGGGGACACCCCCCTCCCGCCGCCATCCGGTGCTTCTCCGGGCTCTCCCGTGCGATCGGGGACCCGGAGAGAATCGTCCGGCTCCTGTGGTGGGTCACGTGACGAGCATAGAGATGACTGGTGACCAGATGGTCACCAGTCATCTCTATGACCGTCGGAGGCCCGGGTGCGATGTGATGACATCACGCCCAGGTCCTCAAATGTAAACAAAGCCGCCATTGCGGCTGTAAGTATGAGATCAGTGAATTTTTTTTCACAATCTCATGCTTTCCAGCCTGGAGGAGAGATGTGGGGTCTTATTGACCACGCATCTCTCAATAAAGAGGACCTGTCACACCATTCCTATTACAAGGGATGTTTACATTTCTTGCAATAGGAATAAAAGTGATCAAAAAAAAAAAGTGTAAAAACAAGTAAAAATAAAAAAATAAGTAAAATAAAAAAAAATTATTTTTTTTTAAAACGCCCGTCCCCAATAGCTCACGCTTAGAAGCGAACACACACGTAAGTCCCGCCCACATATGTAAATGCCGTTCAAACCACATATGTGAGGTATCGCCGCGTGCAACAATTCTAGCACTAGACCTCCTCTGTAACTCTAACCTGGTAACCTGTAGAAAATTTCAAAGCGTCGCCTATGGAGATTTTTAAGTACCGAAGTTTGGCACCATTCCATGAGTGTGCGCAATTTTAAAGCGTGACATGTTAGGTATCTTTTTACTCGGCGTAACATAAGCTTTCCTATTTTACAAAAAAATTGGGTTAACTTTACTGTTTTGTTATTTTTTAATTCATGAAACCATTTTTTCCCCCAAAAAAAGGCGTTTGAATAGTTATTGCGCAAATACCGTGCAAGATAAAAAGTTGCAATGGCCGTCATTTTATTCCCTAGGGTGTCTGCTAAAAAAACCATATATAATGTTTGGGGGTTCTGACTAATTTTCTAGCAAAAGAATGATGATTTGAACATGTAGGAGAGAAGTGCCAGAATAGGCCCAATATGGAAGTGGTATAAAAAGCCCTGTATGGAAAGGGTTAACGGACATTAGGTGCCTTTCAAATAAACCTCCTCTGATATGCACACAAAAGAACCAATTTAAAAAATACACTGTAACAATAATATTGTTACAATCTATTCTTTGGCAAGCCCTGAAAACTTTGTATGTTTGTAGGGTTTGTAAATACAGGAGGAGAACTCCTGCAACACAAACTGGAACCTACCTGTGAAAGTAATGAAAGCGATATACCCAAAACCAGAAATGTTGCAGCTTACAAATCATTAGATGTGGTGGCTGCATTTGTTTTCTTTTTGTAGGCTTTGTTTCCATCTGTCTTCACCTGGTATTCTGTTCAGTAATACATCTCCTGTATGGAACCTAGCCTAAGGCTCGCCATACATATAATTTTCTTATACAATTTTCCTTTCGATTTACCAAAACTACATATTATAAGGTCAAACCTAATCACATTCAATTTGTATGCAACCAGACAGGCCCCTGCACTACATGGGTGAAGGTAAATCTAAAGGAAATTGAATAAGAAAAATGTATAATGTATGGCCAGCATAAGTGATTGTAAAGAGTTTTGTGTTTGCTTGCACTCAAATGAATTTAAAAACTTGACCAAAGCCCATTGTACACATAATCACTAAAAGTTATTTTTCAGCAAAGTCCTCTTTTTTTGGATTTTTCTAATATGTGCAAAATACATTTCCAACTTTAATCTTTTTCATATGTCGCTTGCATAACATTTTAATATAGTTTACATAATACGTACCTGGATTTTATTTATAGGTATTGGGAGTATTGACAGTGTGGTTGATTTACTAAAACTGGAGTGTGCAAAATCTGGTGCAGCTCTGCATAGAAACCATAGAAAATCAGATTCCAGGTTTTTTTGTCAAGACTTAATTGAACAAACTGAAGTTAGAAGCTGATTGGCTACCATGCACAGCTGCACCAGATTTTGCTCTCTCCAGTTTTAGTAAATCAACCCCTAAGTGTCACCTAGGTTTCTTATATACAGATGGTGAGGGGCTCCAGGGTTGACAATTGATGTGGAAAAAACAAACATTAGGTTTTCTCAGAACCTTAAAGCAGAATTAAACCCCAAACCATTTAATACTTACAGGGGTACTTACAACGGTCAGCTTTTATTAATTTATGTAAAACTTTTATCTCAAAAGGAAAACAAAAACTGCTGCTGTAACTGCTTAAAAAGTGTTAAGCTTTAGGCCCCTTTCACACTGGTGGACTTATCGGGTCCGCCTGTTCCGTTTTTTGGGTTATGATTAAGCACTCCTATGTGTGAAACATGTCAACTGTAACCTATCCTGTGCCATTTTCTCATGCTTGAAGAATACAGGACGTTTTATTGGATTACAATTGTGGTGTGTGATCAGTTTTCTTCTCATTTGCATGTCCGTTTTACAGGCTGAGGCTGGGTTCACACTGGGGCGACAAACGATCCGACATTGGGAGCTCATGTCGCATGACGTGTGAAAATCAATGTTTCCCTATGAGAGCCATCTTAACTGGTCCGACTTTGAAAATGCTCCCTGCACTACTTTGGTCCGACTTTGATCCGACTTCAGTCCATTGAATATCATTGAAGTCGGATCAAAGTAGGATCCTTGTCCTAACCATCCGACTTGTGACATCTGAAATGGTGATTACAGCAGCAGTAAAAGGAATTTATCTCACCCTGGGATTGTTTTGATTGGTCAAAGAACAAGTCAGACTATCACAAAGTCGGATCAAAGTAGTATCCTGTTCATGAATGTGGATGGATGTCGGACCAATGTAGGATCAATGTAGGACTGATGTCGCAGAGCAAAGTAGGATGAAAATTGTATGACTGTCGTGTCGTACCAGTGTGAACCCAGCCTTACCCAATTAGACCATCCATTGCTCTCTATGGAGTAGTGCAGTGTTTCTCAACTCCAGTCCTCAAGGCGCACCAACAGGTCATGTTTTTGGGATTTCCTGCGGATAAAACAGCTGTGATAATTACTAAGGCAGTGAAACTGCTCAAATCACCTGTGAAAATCAATGGAAATCCCAAAAACATGACCTGTTGGTGCGCCTTGAGGACTGGAGTTGAGAAACACTGGAGTAGTGGATGTCAACGGCTATGTGTCTGTTGACACCCGCTGACATCCGTTCTGATGCTGGCTGCTAAAAACAGACAGATCAGATGAGAGTTGGATGGAAACAGACAGGCGGTCCATCCGACCGCCCCATAGAGAACAGTGGGCTGTTTAAAAATGAAGAACATAAAGCATACTGTAGTTTTTTTAACCACTTCACGCCCGTCGTACGACTATATACGGCCACAAGGTTGCTCTACAATACCGGGAGGCCGTCTTTATACAGTCACGGCTCCTCCGGCCACTGGGGGACGCGCGAGCGCCACCGGCGCGTCACTGAGATGCCGATGCATGTGCCGCGATGTCCACCAGGTACCCGCGTTCAGCCGTTACACAGACAAGGACGTGGATCTCTGTGTGTAAACACAGAGATCCACGTCCTGTCAGGGAGAGGAGACCGATGCTATGTCCCTTGTACATAGGGACAACCATCAGTCACCTCCCCCAGTCAGTCCCCCCCCAGGGCACACATTTAACCCCTTCCTCGCCCCCTAGTGGTTAACCCCTTCCCTGCCAGTCACATTTATACAGTAATCAGTGCATATTTATAGCACTGTTCACTGTATAAATGTGAATGGTCCCAAAAATGTGTCAAAAGTGTCCGATGTGTCCGACATTATATCGCAGTCCTGACAAAAATTGCAGATAACCGCCATTACTAGTAAAAAAAATAATAAAAAAAATGTCAGAATTCTATCCCCTATTTTGTGGCCGCTATAACTTTTGCGCAAACCAATCACTATATGCTTATTGCAATTTTTTTTTTTACCAAAAATATGTAGAAGAATATGTATCGGCCTAAACTTAGAAAAAAATTTGTTTTTTTTTTAAAATTGGGATATTTATTATAGCAAAAAACAAAAAATATAGTTTTTTTCAAAATTGTCAAAAAAACAAAACAAAAAAAAAAACGCAGAGGTGATCAAATACCACCAAAAGAAAGCTCTATTTGTGGGAAAAAAAGGACGTCAATTTTGTTTGGGAGCCACATCGCACGACCGCGCAATTGTCATTTAGAGCGAGACAGTGCTGAAAGCTGAAATTTCGCCTGGGCAGGAAGGGGGTATATGTGCCCAGTAAGGAAGTGGTTAAATAAATAATGTGCTAGTACAAAAATGTAATTAATTTTGAAATTAAAATGAATAACGAGAGAGAGAGACTTAGCATTACAAATAATTACTAATAAAGATAGCACTTCTATATAAAATACATCTCATATAAACTGTTCTGCTCAGATCTGCAAATAATGAAGATTAAACAAACATTTCACATAAATGTATCCTGTTCCAGCATATAGTGAAACCATGGACATATGTAAGGGTCCTGAAGTAACCCTTGTTAAAATCCGACTCTTGTTACCATAAGATATTGTATCATTTCCCACTGTTCCTATTTCCTGACCTCTGTGCACTTCCTGCAGATATTAGACAGAATAAGAAAGGAGCTGTTACAGGTTCAGCTTGCACAGGAGAGGGAGTCCTTGTGGGAGCCGGTTTATGCACCTGTCACTCATGCATTGCTAGGAGCTGTGAGCTGAGAAGCTGCACAGTGTAATAAATCCTGTGCTGGAGCCCTAGCCAATTGATTGTTCTGGCCATTCCTGTTATCATGTCTGTTCATATTATCACATTACAGCTTGCTGTGAACGCTCATTCGCAGAGATCTCCAGCCATCCATAACTGTACTGACAAAGCACAGTTCAGCACTTCTACAACACACGCTGATCAAAATAATTCTACGTGACACAGAGATGAGAGAAAGTCATATGGTCTTTGTACTTGACTAACGCAAGTCATCACATGATCACCATTAGTGGTGTAATGTTCCATTTACCAAGCAACGCCCAGGGTAATAGAGGCTGTAGTGGTAATAATAATTAGATAAATATTTTCCCTATTTATGTATATTTATATTCAATATCTATTTTCTATTTGTATTTATTGCGGGTTGCCTTGCAGTGTAATGACTTCTCATTTGCATCAGGAATGTTCTGGAATTTGGAAAGAGTCGCAAAAGATCCCAATTTGACTTTTCTATTTCTACTCTTTTAATCTTCCTTATACCATTATGGGAATCATTTGGTGATCAGATATCAGGAAAATAACCAATTTCAGATGAGCGTGGGTGTCCTCAGAACTCATCTCTAACTGGAACTCTAAAATTCCACTTTTTTGTACTCCAGTGAGCTGCGACCCAGGTCATTCCCAGCCCTGCCAGCTTCTGTGAGCCCATAGCTCATTGGAGTACAAAAAAAAAAAGGCGCTCTGAGTTCGGGTTAGAGATGAGTTTGGAGGACACCAATCTTATCTCTAGAACCAACCTACAAAATGTATTCTGTCATGTATTTGTACTCCATTATAAAATCAGCGCTAGCTATTAAAGGGGTTGTAAAGGTTTGTTTTTTATTTTTTAAATAGGTTCCTTTAAGCTAGTGCATTGTTGGTTCACTTACCTTTTCCTTTGATTTCCCTTCTAAATGTTTTTTTTCTTTGTCTGAATTTCTCACTTCCTGTTTCTCCTCAGTAAACTTCACACCATCATCCGAGTGGTGTTTAGTCAGCCAGAACAGCTTACTGAACAGCTTACTGAGAAGAAACAGGAAGTGAGAAATTCAGACAAATAGAGCATGGGGGAGATCATGTCCATAATGGGGGTGGTAGAGACACAGCCCCAAATCCACAATGTCTCAAAAGTGATATGGTCCAGAAATATTTAGACAGAATAAAGGTGGATAAAGCACCTGGACCAGATGGCATACACCCACGGATCCTAAAAGAATTGAGCTCTGTAATTTCAAAGCCATTGTATCTAAATTTATGGACTCATTAATGACAGGAATAGTACCACTGGATTGGCGCAGGGCCAATGTGGTGCCTATATTTAAAAAGGGAATTAAGTCTTTACCAAGTAACTATAGACCTGTTAGTTTAACTTCTATAGTTGGGAAGATACTGGAGAGAATAATAAAAGACCACATAGATGAGTTCTTGCTGGAAAAAAACAATTTACCGTATATACTCGAGTATAAGCCGACCCGAATATAAGCCGAGGCACCTAATTTTACCACAAAAAAATGGGAAAACTTATTGACTTGAGTATAAGCCTAGGGTGTCCATCTGCATGCCTCACTGTGCCTCACTGTGTCCATGTGCATGCCTCACTGTGTCCATGCCTCACTGTGTCCATGCCTCACTGTGTCCATGCCTCACTGTGTCCATGCCTCACTGTGTCCATGCCTCACTGTGCCCATGCCTCACTGTGTCCATGACTAGACTGACGTTTAACATGGGAGTCTATAGAAGGGGTGTCCGGCTTTGAAAAATCGGTGCTCCCCGGCCGTAGGTCCCCCAGACAACAAACGTTGCACACTTGTAGAGGAGAAATGGGGCTACATGTGTGCCACGTTTCAAGTCCAGGGGACCTACGATTGGCTGGTACCGGGTCCCCAAAGTCACCGGAGAAATTACCGTTTAACATGGGAGTCTATGGAAGGGGTGCCCGGCTTTGAAAAATCGGTGCTCCCCGGCCGTAGGTCCCCCGGACAACAAACTTTGCACACTTTTAGAGGAAGAGAGATGCTACATGTGGTACTGGGTCCCCAAAGTCCTGGAGATCAGGCGCAAAAAGGTGACTCGAGTATAAGCCGAGGGAGGCATTTTCAGCACAAAAAAATGTGCTGAAAAACTCGGCTTATACTCAAGTATATACGGTAAGCAACAGACAGCATGGATTCATGAAAGACAGAAGTTGTCAGACAAACCTGATTTATTTTTATGAAGAGGTAAGTAAAACCTTGGACAGAGGAGTGGCTGTGGACGTGGTATACTTGGATTTTGCAAAAGCGTTCGATACAGTTCCGCACACACGGCTCATGTGTAAGGTAAAGTCTACAGGATTGGAAATATCAGTTTGTAAATGGATAGAAAACTGGCTAAAAGACAGAATTCAGAGAGTCGTGGTTAATGATTCTTACTCTGAATGGTCTAAGGTTATCAGTGGTGTACCCCAAGGTTCAGTGCTGGGACCCTTACATTTTAATATCTTTATAAATGATATCGGGTCTGGGATCAAAAGTAACATTTCTGTCTTTGCAGATGACACCAAGCTATGCAGTGGAATAACGTCCTTACAGGATGTCGCCAATTTACAAGCCGACCGCAATGCTCTGTCTAATTGGGCGACTATGTGGCAGATGAGGTTTAATGTTGATAAATGTAAAGTTATGCACTTGGGGGCTTAGAATATGAATGCATCATACATACTAGGGGGAGTACAACTGGGGGGATCCGTAGTGGAAAAGGATCTGGGGGTTTTGGTAGATCATAAGCTCAATAATGGCATGCAATGCCAAGCTGCGGTTTCCAAAGTGAGCAAAGTCCTTTCTTGTATTAAGAGAGGTATGGTCTCCAGAGAGAGAGATATCATTTTGCCCCTGTTCAAATCATTAGTAAGATCTCATCTGGAATATGCAGTTCAGTTTTGGGCATCAGTTCTCAAAAAGGATATTGGGGAACCGGAGAAAGTGCAGAGAAGGGCAACCAAACTGATAAGAGGCATGGAGGAGCTCAGCTATGAGGAAAGATTAGAGGAACTGAATTTATTCACTCTTGAGAAGAGGAGAATAAGGGGGGCGGGGGGTATGATTAACATGTACAAATATATAAGGGGTCCATATAGTGAACTTGGTGTTGAGTTATTCACTTTACGGTCAACACAAAAGACAAGGGGGCACTCTTTGCGTCTAGAGGAAAAAAGATTTAATCTCCAAATACGGAAAGGTTTCTTCACAGTAAAGCCTCGTACACACGACCGAGTTTCTCGTCGTAAAAAACACGTCGTTTTTTTCGACGAGATTCTTGTTAAGCTTGTCGATTTTCTCGTCAAGCTTTCCATGCGTACACACTGACATTTCCCAATTTCCTCGTTGTTCTCCGCGGTCACGTCCAGCACGTACGACGGCACTATAAAGGGGAAGATCTTTTTTCTTGGCGCCACCCCTTGGGCTGCTTTTGCTGATCTCGTGTTACCGCGTGTGAAGTAAAAGTTTGGGAAGAGACGATTCGCGCTTTTCAGTCTTCGTACTTTTCAGATCGTTTTCTGCGGTTCAGTTTGTGCTTGTGGGTTCGTATCTTGACTTTCAGGGCGTCTAGGCAGGTCGTATCTGTTTTACAGTGCGTTCTTGCCTGTTCGTTTCTGATTTTCAGTTCGTTATTCATAGGCCTTGCTGTTCTAAAGTGCGTTCTGTTCTGTACGTTCTGATAAGACGACCGTTTCCTAGCCATGTCGCCTGGACGTTCTCGTCGTCGAGTTCGTGCTGTGCGTGCGCTTGGTGTTGGTCTGCTTGTTTTGGACCAAGACCAGTCCATAAATGGTGTGAGGAGGAGTTCATGGACCAAGAATTGGTTGCTCCAGCGGGACCAATTCTGCCACATGCCTCTGCTGCGGGAGATCGTCGAGAATAATCCTGAGGACTACAGGAATTTTCTGCGGATGTCTGACCCCGTTTTTCAGGAACTGTTGGCTTTGGTGTCCCCCTATATTACCAGGAAGGACACCGTTATGCGGGAAGCCATCAGTGCTGAGCAGAGGCTCATCGCCACCTTACGGTACCTGCCGACAGGGAGAAGTCTTCAGGACTTGAAGTTCACGACAGGCATCTCCCCCCAGGCTCTGGGCCTCATAATCCCAGACACCTGTTCTGCCATCATCCAAGTCCTGCAGGAGGACTATATTAGGGTAAGTTTTCTTCATTAACATCACATTTTATGTATTACATGTATGCTAATGTATTGTATTTCTTTCATCCTTCCCTAATTACCATGATTGTAATATGCTGAGAATGTCCCCTTTGTCCCCATGCATGTTGGAAGTTTTTAAATGCCCTTTTTTTCTCCTCCATGCATATTTTCCTTCACTAACCTTTCCAGCAGGGGCACCTGGTGCTCCAGATGTTTGGGGGTTCAAACCCCAATTTAGGAAATAAACCTCCTCCTTTTTTGCTCTGGGGCCTATTAAACGGCCCCATTTGTCCCCTCCAATGCAGCCATTTTGTTCCCTCCAATGCAGCCAGTTCCCCCCCAGCCCTGCACTTACCTTCTTGTGGTCAGCGTTATCCTTCTTCTGTCCTTGATGTCTTCTCCTTCCCTTGATGTTGCATCAGCCAATCATGTTACCATTAAACAGACTTGGTGAACATGATTGGCAGAGCAGCCTGTCAGTGTTTACCCAAGGAATGCCCCCCCCCCTGCGTCCCCTATTTAACTTTTCTGAAGCCAATTACATCCCTCAGGCTGTAATGTGCAAGACAATTTTCCTTACTGTTTCTGATATGCAATTTTAAGCCCATAAATGCCGCAGTTCTTCATATGTCGGTGGCTTAACAGGGGGCCATCCACCTGAATAGTGGGCGGCATAGACAATACATAGGTTAATGCAAGGCATAAACCTATGTATTGTTCTGAGTGACGGGCACAGGAGAGAGGGGGCAGTGCTCCAGCGCCCACTCTGGACGCACCGCCACTGCAATGCTATCCTGTGGCCAAACACATCTCCCCCCCTCCCCATTAGAATTTATTAATGGGCCATCATAGGGGGTGATGAATATGATACATGAGCCTTCCATTATACCTATTTAAAACACCTTAATAAACGTAGACTTTGCTTGATGTTGGCCTCTAATGTATTTTCGTAGAATATACTTGTAATGTTTGATTTGTGTATTCTAATATTTTTTCATCTTGTTTGACTCCACAGCTTCCTTCCACGCCACAGGAATGGCAGACTGTGGCATCGGAGTTTGCCACGCGGTTCGACTTCTCCAACTGCGGTGGTGCTATAGACGGGAAGCACGTCCGCATCGTGCCGCCACCCCGTTCTGGGTCCTACTACTACAACTACAAGGGGTTTCATAGCATTGTGCTGATGGCGGTGGTGTGAGCACGGTATGAATTCCTCTATGTTGATGTAGGGAAGAATGGCCGGATGTCCGATGGGGGATCCTTCATCCAGACGGAGTTTGCCCTTTGTCTCCAGAGTGACGACCTTGCATTGCCACCGGATGCAGGGAATATTGAAGGACTTCCCTTTGTTTTTTTGGCTGATGAAGCCTTCGGGCTCGGACCACATCTTATGAGGCCATTTCCTCAGAGGACCCTGACCCCAGAGAAGAGGGTGTTCAATTACCGGCTGGCCAGGGGCCGAAGAGTCGTTGAAAATGCCTTCGGCATAATGGCCAGCCGGTTCCGCCTTTTTATGACTTCCATCCACTTGGCGGACTACAAAATAAACTATGTAGTGTTATGCTGCTGTGTGCTACACAATTTTCTTTGCCGCAAATCAAATTCATATATGGCCTCAGTTTTGCCAGAGGCTGGACTTTCCCCTGATAATCCCCTGCCGGGCCTGGAATCTGCCCGTGCTGGCTTGCCCCCCCAAAATGCCCGTGAGGTTCGGGACAAATACATGGACTATTTCACGGGTAGGGGGGCAATTCCTATGCCAGGCTATGCCTAAAGATTGCTGTCTAACGATCCAAATAAAAATCTTGTTTAAACTTCTAACTTTTGTTGGTTTCCTGTCTCCTAGTTTGTCTTAGTGCATTTGTAGTGCCAAGTGTATTTTCCTTTAGTAAATACCAACCATTTCACTATGTAACTTTAAAAAATGTACCAAATAAGGTTAGAGCATATTAGAAAAAGAAGCTACACGTTGTTTGTGTTCAAATCTTTTACTATGTGCAAATTCACACACCTTTTTTTTTTTTATTTTTACATTTTTTGTTTGCCTGGCCACAAACCGGCAATTGTTTTCTTAGGAAAATACAAAAACAACAGTTGCATTCCAAAAATTACAAAATTGGATACCTCGGAGCAATCTGAGACATTCACTTACACAAACTATATGTCTCTATGTGCCCGTCCTAATATGGGGTCCTGCCACCCCTTGCCCAGCCAAAAATTGAATATGCACACAATTGGGATTATTTTCCTATAGGGATTTTAGACTCCTGATCCCTATTGTCAACATGTGCTATCTGCCATCAGGGGTGATCAATGGACGTGTTTTGGGGGTGCAACCCCTTCCTCAGTTCACCTACTTTAGATACGAGGAAGGGGTTGCACCCCCAAAAGACGTACATGGATATCCCCTGATGGCAGGTGGCACATGTTGACACACTGTGTGCAGATTCAATTTTTGGCTGGTTTGATTGTCAAAAAGTTTTTTAGAATTTGCAAAACAAACATGAGAAAAAAGGGGGTTGGGATGCCTTATTGAATTCTCCCCAATACATTGAGAATGTCTTTAAATGTTTGATCCATCACATGTATTCTTTCTTTAATTTTGTCCAGTTCCGTGCTACATTCCATCACTTGCTGGATGAGGCGGAGGGCACTGTCAGCAGAGAAACCTGTAATATCCTTCACCCCAACATTCACATCCCCTAAAAACAAAATAAAAAGGTATTATAACTCTGCAGGCCTACCTCTCTTACCTGAAGCTGTGGTGACAGATACTGACCTGTTGTGGTGACCAGTTCCACAACGTCATCCACCTCTCCTTCCTGCACTTCTCCTTCCTCCACCTCAACTTCCTCTACATCCTTCGTTTGTGGGTCTTTGGGAGTTTGGGGTTGTTGTGAAGCTGTGGGGTTCTTGTGCTCCCTGGAGTGTCCTCCTCCCAGTCTTCTCTCCCCTATGAGAATCAAACAAAAGGTAGAGTTATCACACAGAAATTCTCTATGTTAAACCAAAAAACAGGCTAAATTGCTTGGAAGTGGGGTACAAGTGTGTGTTTGGGCGGAAGTTAAAGATGAATGCATTATTTCTGACCAAGAATATGCTTAGTATTTACCTTTGTCTGTCATATTTTAGACATGTAGGCAACACAAAAATTCTCTGATGCACCTGTGTGGGACACCCAAAAAAGGCGGGTCTGGTGGCCCACACTATAGTGCTCCAAAGTACAGATGTGGAAGCAGCTGCTGAGTGTCCTCTCCTTTACACTGACAAAAGTTTGCATTTCATTCTCTTTACAAACACATCATCTAGCCTAAAATTTCACAAAAAATGGCAGATGTCTAATTACTTTTGTGGCTGTAAAAGAATCCAAAACAGCAGATAGTGGCCGAACGAAGTGTCTGTAACGTTACGAACGATTACTGTGCCCAACCAAGTTCAAAATATAACATTTTGGAAGGGAGTCAAATAAGAAAAACAAAAAAAAACAGCAACATGTCAATTTAGAAAAGGATTAATAGCATAAAAGTGTACATTTTACTTACTTTTAGCGAGCATTCTCTTAATGCTCCTTAACTGCTCTGGCTCCCTCAGTTTGAGGTCTGACCACCTCTTTCTGAGCTGCTCATTTGAGCGTTTCACCCCGAAATTCATCTTCAGACTCTTCACGACTTTAGTGAGGATTTTGGCCTTCCTTCTATTTGGTTTGCTATACGGCCCATGCTTTGCGTCATAATCAGACTTGAGCAAGATGTCCACCATCTCCGCCATCTCCGCAAAAGACATATTCGATGCCTTGAATCTCCTCCTTGATCGTGACGTTTCCTCGGTCTCCGGGCTTGTCTCCTCCTCGTTAGTTGCGGAATTATCAGACACCTGCTGTAACTCCGCCATATCTGTCTGTGCGGGCCGAAAGAGAAGGGGCGGGGAAAAGATGTTAGTTAGAACGTCATGGGCGGGCGACGTGTGCGGAGCGACGTGTTCGAATTTTGACACATGCGTGGTGTGTATATAGCAAACACACATGTGACTATAGTACGTTCGGTGTGCGGAGAGAGGAGTTCAAGTGACGGACGTGCGAACGAAGGTATGTGATTTTGTGACTTGTACAAATTGTTGGCCTATACTGTTTTGAGAATGTTGTAGGATATATATGGTTACTACGATGTTAAGGAGGTTAGACTGTTTGCCTCACATTAGTTATATATTATTTCTTAAACTTGCAGATACAATATGAATGTCTTTATTAGCGACAAAGAGTTCTTGGCGGAATTTATTGACCGGGTAAGGGAGCTGCCCGCTCTGTGGGAGACGAAAAACCCCATCCATAAAAAAAGAGGGGTGAGAAAAGCAGCGCTGGAGAAGCTGCTCCCATTTGTGCAGACCAAGGTGCCCACAGCCACAGCAAAACAAGTGGACACTAAAATTGGGAGCTTGAGAGGCACCTACAGGACTGAACGCTCTAAGGTCCTGGCTTCTCAGAGGTCAGGAGCAGCAGCAGATGATGTGTATGTCCCGATTTTGTGGTACTACAGCAGGATGTCCTTCCTGGATGACCACATTGAGGCAAGGCCATCACTCTCCACTCTTCCCCCCAGACTTCCCTGCAGCCAACCTGAGCCTTCTCTGGAGCAAGAGGAGGCAGCCATCCTGGATGATCCTGATTTGGCCATCTGGAGCCAGGTATAGTATTAAATGAAAATGTATTGGGATAAAATTAATGTTTGACAAATATGTCAAGATGAGAAACATACAATATTTTGGGTTCCACAAGTGAAATCACGATCTCGAGACATTAGTCTGCACTTAATTGAGTGCTAAATAGTCAATCTGATGTAGGTGTAAATTCTAAAAAATGATTTCTGGATTTACATTCTAATTGCTTCACTCATGTTTATAAAGTTTGATGCAAAGATTAAAACAACATATTAAACTATGTCCCTTTTTCATACACAGGATGAAATCAGCCAGGAGGAGGGTCTGGAAACTGTCAGCCAGGAGGTGGCAGGGCCCAGTGGCAGCCAGGAGGTGGCAGGGCCCAGTGGCAGCCAGGAGGTGGCAGGGCCCAGTGGCAGCCAGGAGGTGGCAGGGCCCAGTGGCAGCCAGGAGGTGGCAGGGCAAAGGAGAAGCACCAGATCCCAGGTGCCTCCCATCCGGCTTCCCAAAAGAGGCAGGAGGGACAGGACCACCAGTGAGGCAGCAATGGCCTTTATTAAAGAGGCCCATGCCACCCTCAAAGAGCCCACATCCCCTGAAGAGGCCATTGCCGGCCTAGTGGAGGCAAAGTTCAAGGTGATGAGCATGGAGCAACGCCTCCTATGTGAGCCCCTGCTCATCACCTTGCTCAACAAGGGGGTGATGGGAAAAATTACCCCCAATACCGCCATTTGTGAGGTGGCACAACTGTCCCAACCTCAACCTCCTCCTCCACCTCCACATTCTTCTTCTGCCCCACCCCCTTCTCCTCCACCTCCACCTTGTTCTTCCGCCCCACACCCTTCTCCTCCACCTCCACCTTGTTCTTCCGCCCCACCCCCTTCTCCTCCACCTCCACCTTGTTCTTCTGCGCCACCCCCTTCTCCTCCACCTCCTCCTCCCCCTGACAGGAGTACCCCTCCAGTGGCCCAGCCTCCAGCCAAATGAAGAAGGAAGGCTGCAGGGAAGGCTTCAGGAAAGGTTGCAGGGAAGGTTGCCAGGAAGACGAGGAAGTGATGGCCTTGCTTCATTGTGGTCGGACAGAAGGCATCCTGTTGTAGTACCACACACTTGGGACATATATATCACCTGCTGCTGTTCCTGACCTCTGGGAGGCCAGCATCAGATTGTGCTCAGAAATGTTGGCCTTCTCAAGCTCCCAATTTTAGTGTCCACACAGGGTTGCTGTGTGCTCTGGGGTCCCTGGGATGCACAAATGGCAGCAGCTTCTCCAGCGCTGCCTTCTCTTTATTTTATTTGAAACATGAATAAATGTTATTTTTCTTTAAGTTCATACTTGACTATGTGTATTTGTAAAAATGTAAAATCTAGCTTTGGAGTAAGCAGATACATTTGACTGACCAAAAAAGGGACAGATACCAACCCCCCCAAAAAAAAGCTAAATCGTGTTTCCCAAAAAAGTGTGTAAATTTAAATCATATATATTAAAAGATTCAATGGGAGATCACTACCAAAACATTGCGAAATTACAATTAACATCAGTTAGAAAAAGAACTAATTTTTTAATATTCCTAAAAACTTGCACGATATAATACACATAAATCTTCTTAAGAGCAGCATGAAAAAGGTTAAAAAAAGATAGTCATAACTCTGTGTGAATATCAGCAGCAAAAGAAGTTCATTCGTTTGGATTAATGTAACATTCTAACGAAGATTTCAATGCACAAAATTTAAACGATGCAATAATTTTGAGCGTGACGAATGTGCTATCTCCATTACGAAGGCTTGTTTTACCAGAAGATGCGCTCCCGTCTCATAGTTGCTTGTGAGCATGCGCGCTTTTGGAAGAGTCGTAAAAGCATACACACGAACCATTTTCTCGTCACAAAACAGGCCGACGAGAAACACGACGAGGAAACCTGGAATCCTGACGAAAAAATAGAGAGCAGGTTCTCTATTTTCTCGTTGAGATTCACGGCAGTTTTCTCGTCGTAAAACCATACACACGAACGGTTTTCTCGACAAAAAAGCTCTTGCGGCACTTTTCTTGCCGGTTTTGGATGAGAAACTCGGTCGTGTGTACGAGGCTTAAGAGCTGTGAAAATGTGGAACAGACTCCCTCCAGAGGTGGTTCTGGCCAGCTCAGTAGATTGCTTTAAGAAAGGCCTGGATACTTTCCTAAATGTACATAATATAACTGAGTACTGACTTTTATAGGTAAAGTTGATCCAGGGTAAATCCGATTGCCTCTCGGGGGATCAGGAAGGAATTTTTTCCCCTGCTGTAGCAAATTGGATCATGCTCTGCTGGGGTTTTTTGCCTTCCTCCGGATCAACTGTGGGTATAGAAATGGGTATATGGGATTGTACGAAATTTTTTATTTTATTTATTTATTTTTTTATGGTTGAACTGGATGGACTTTGTCTTTTTTCAACCTGACTAACTATGTAACAAAGAAGACAAAGAAAAAAAACATTTAGAAGGGAAATCGAAGGAAAAGGTAAGTGAACCAACAATGCACTAGCTTAATTCAATACCATGCACTTATACAGCTTTCTGCCCAAGCCAATTTTGAGCTTTCAGCACTGTCGCAATTTGAATGACAATTGCGCGGTCATGCTACACTGTACCCAAACAAATTTTTTATCATTTTGTTCCCACAAATAGAGCTTTCTTTCGGTGGTATTTGATCGCCCCTGCGATTTTTATTTTTTGCACAACAAATAAAAAAAGAGCGATTTTTTTTTAAAAAACTAAGTTTTTCTTTGTTTCTGTTAATTTTTTTGTAAACAAGTACCTTTTCTACTTCAATGATGGGCACTGATAAGGTGGCACTGAAGGGCACTGATAAGGCGACACTGATGGGCACCGATGAGGTGGCACCAATGAGGTGGCACTGATTAGGTGGCACTGATGGGCACTGATGATGGGCACTGATAGGCGGCACTGATGGGCACTGATATGTGGCACTGGTATGCGGCACTGATGGGCACTCATAGGTGGCATTGATTGGCACTCATAGGCGGCACTGATTGGCACTCATAGGCGGCACTGATTGGCACTCATAGGCGGCACTGATTGGCACTCATAGGCGGCACTGATTGGCACTCATGGGCGGCACTGATGGGCACTCATGGGCGGCACTGATAGGTGGCATGGACGGGCACTGATAGGTGGGCACAGATTGGCACGGATGGGCACTGATAGGTGGCACTGATGGACACTAGTAGTCGGCATTGGTGGCACTGGTGCCCAGCAATGCCAGCCACCACACATTGTGAAAGTGCCAGTCAGTGCCCATTTGTGGGCACTGATTGGCATATTTTTTTTAATGTTTTTATTTTATTTATTTGTTTTTACTACATGTGGATGGCCATGGGGGCCATCCACATGATTGGGGCTTCCCTGGTGGTCCTGGGGGGCTTCCCTGGTGGTCTAGTGTGGGTATCCGAGGGGGGGCTGCGCTGATAAACAATCAGCGCGAACCCCCCCCTGTCAGGAGAGCCGCCGATCGGCTCTCCTCTACTCGCGTCTGTCAGACGCGAGTGAGGAAGAGCCGATCAACGGCTCTTCCTGTTTACATTGTGATCAGCCGTGATTCGACACGGCTGATCACGTGGTAAAAAGCCTCCGACGGAGGCTTCTTACCGAGATCAGTGTAGTGGTGGGTCAGACTGACCCACCGCTCCACTGATCGCCGCGATGCGCGCCCCCCCGGGCGCGCGGCGGCTGTTATCCCGCAGGACGTCATATGACGTCCAGGGTGGATAACAGAACCACTTCCCGGACGTCAATCTGCTATTGACTGGGCGGGAAGTGGTTAAAGGAACATATTTAGAAAATAAAAAACAAACCTTTACAACCCCTTTAATGTCTTTCACACCCCAGTCCACAAAATGTCCTTCCAAGGATCTTCAACACTTTTTAGAGCATGGAATCCTCACCGTCTTCACTGATCCTGGATCTTTAATGGTGCTCCGCTTGACAAACCAGTAAAAAAGAAAATCTCGAAAAGAAAAAAGATCTATAAAGTGCAGTATGTTTTAACTCCATATGTGCATAAACTGTATTCTTATAAAGTGCTTACATTTGAAAATTAAAGTGTAACTAAAGGCAAAACTTTGTTTTGGTTTTGGACAGAGTGGAGAGGTGATTAGAACACCTGCCAGTTTTTATTGCTGTCTGTGCCACCATTAAGGAGATTCACCCTCTCAATTTGTCCAGTTTACCATTATTATTGAAAGTAAAAGAAAATCTTATATTTTGGCTTGTCCCAAGAAAAGTAATAGAGTGACAATGTTCCAATACGCAATAGTGTATTTAGGTTTTGTGCTGCCCTAGGCCTGACTAAACTTATGCACCCCCTAATTTTAATATGGCCCACCCCTTCCTGTCAAGGCCACACCCCTTGTTGTTTAAGACCCGCCCTGAAATTTTCAAGTGGGGACACTAGTTCTAAGGACATGGGGGGGGGGCAATGGATTCCCTTTATTTGAATACATTTCCTCTCACTTCCTGTTTGGCTATGGGGCAGGAAGTGAAGGGAAATCTCTGCAATGGGACAGGGATGGTAAAAAATAAACTGACAGTGGCTATAACCCTCCCTTACTCTATCCAAAATGAAAAAAAAAAAGTGTTGCCTATAGTTCTGCTTTAAGTAGATGGTGCAGCAGAAACATATAGCACACTGAGGAAGGTTTGTGGTCCAGGATGATAGGACAGTCAAAATTAGAAGCCCCCCTCCCTAAGGTTGCGGAATGCCGGCCGCATAGCGGAAGCAGTACGGCTGCTTTATGGGGAAGCTAGACAAATTTTGCCTAACGGTGCCTAACAGTGTAGCGCAAGCCGGTGGGGACTCTTTTCGTGCTGCCCCCTGCAAAGTGCTGCCCTAGGCCTGGGCCTTGTTGGCCTAGGCCGGGATACAGCCTTGCCAATAGGGACACTAGTTCTGGTGACCTGGAGGTCTCCAAGAAATTCCCTTAATTTGCAGGGATTTTCTCTCACTTCCAGTTTGGCTATGGGACAGGAAGTTAAGGGAAATCTCTGCAATGGCACACAGATGGCAAAAAATAAAAAAATAAATCTGACAGGAGTTATAACCCTCCCTTACAAAAAAGTTTTGCCTATAGTTCTACTTAAACCAAAAGACATCCCAATGAAGATGCGTTCTCTTATATACACCCTTACCCTCTCAATGATAAAAGGCAGCCTTCTACATGATTCCAATAAACTTCTTCTCCCGTAGATTTGTGTCCCTTATGGAAAATCTTACCCACTCTCCTCCCAATGTGCAATAGAAACTCCCAAAAAGGAGGTTTATATATGCATATATATATAGTGTGATACCATAGACAACCTTTTATCCGCAAAATATAATTGATACTACTAACAAAAATGGGTTTATAAACGTGTATGATCCTTTAAACCCACCATGTGCACTGTGATCCACCAATCACTCCGTGCGCCTTACCAAATAGAAAAGCTTTCATCAATCTAGGGAATAGTAAGAGAGGGAAAAGGATGGGACCATAGCGGTGCCTAATAACATGATATCATGACAATGGAAACCCAGAAACAATAGATAAAAGTTACATATTTTTTATTTTCCCGCTGTGGTTGCCTCCCATCTGCCTTCTGTCCCCTTAGTGTTTCCACCTACATACAGGGAAATAGGGTCTCTGGTGGTAAGTCCTCCTGATCTTTGGTGGATTCGTCCACAATGGAATTCTTGTGATATTTATATATTTTTGCTTGATTTATATTTATTTATTATTATTTTTTCTTCTATGTCTGTATAGTTGCTCTCCTTATCTATGGTTGATGCATACATCCCCTGATGAAGCCGAGAGGCGAAACATGTAGGGATAACATATGATCACTCAACCTCCAGCAAACCTCTAGTGTAACCACTACTTGGGATTCATTCCACATTGAACGACCTTCAGTGATTGCTTACTCACTTTTATTATCTTTTTGTATAATTAAAAATAAACTATATGTAACTTTTATCTATTGTTTCTGGGTTTCCATTGTCATGATATCATGTGATTAAGCACTGCTATAGTCCCATCCTTTTCCCTCTCTTACTAATTAAAATTCTGGGATGAGGTCTATTTTGGTGTCTACCCTTAGTCAGACAAAAAAAATCTAAAACCTCTCTAAGGAATGTTTTCTCTTTCTTGCATCCAAAAGTATATATAAAAAACCTCTGAAAGCAAAAATTACATATATAGTATAATACCGCGTTAAGAATCCAAAAT
The DNA here is from genome assembly GCA_029206835.1 of Rana muscosa. NCBI lineage: Eukaryota > Metazoa > Chordata > Amphibia > Anura > Ranidae > Rana > Rana muscosa. Next base: position 734,750,128 of record CM055122.1, read on the forward strand.
GTGCAACGGTGCCATATCCACTCACATTTAGCGTGCAGAATCTTATACCATCTTATCCCCGCTGTGCAAGTGTTACCAAGCACTATGGGGCCCTTTTGCGGTGTCATTGCATGGGGGATTCCTGACACTGAGGAATGGAGAACCAGTAAGAGTACTGGTGACAAGTATTTTGTGGAAAAGAGTATTTTTATATTAATATTTGGTAAGGTGCATGGAGTGACCACATGGTGATTAGTGGGCTTGGTAACACACAGTGGGGATAAGATGGTATAAGATTCTGCACGCTAAATATGAGTGTATAGTGCACCATTGCACATTTTGGATTCTTAAAGCAGTATTACACTATACCTCTCACAGGCTTCTGCTGCTGTCAGTGCAGTGCTGGCCTGGATGCACACAGGCCAGCTTGGGAGCAAACATGCACGGATGCCCCCTTAGCACCAGACTTGCCAAGAAGAGACCTGGAGCAAAGAGGAGCGGACAGTGCCAGTGGCGGACTGCCACCATAGAGGATGTAAGGGACCATTCTGTGCGATATCGTTGCACAGAGCAGGTAAGTATAACATATTTTTTAACTAACTATCCTGCATACTCTATATAAAAAAGAGCTGTCTAAATGCCCTTTTTTAATCCTGTCCGGTCCAGTCACGTGATCCAGCAGCTCTGGCTCCCCTGAGTCAGCAAGCATCTGGTTCAGGGGAGAGGGGGAGCACCCACAACAGATGGGCAATGGAAGCTCATGAGTGACTAGTAACTTTTTAGTGTTCTGTCAACACTCAACATTTTCACATCAGCAACTCTTCCAAAAGACAGAACAAGAGAGAGAGAGAGCCCTGAGCATTAGTCAGCTCATATATGTAAAGGCCTGTGCACAGCTGAGACGAATAAGGATGTCTGGCTACCAGGTAAGGTGTGGAACTGGAAATGGAGGCTTTTTCCTCCAAGCTCTACAAAGTCTCTGGTCTCTAAGACCCAGGACAGGACTTGCTAAAGTGGAAAGGAAAAACATTTTTTTTTTCAAATAAAGCAGGGTGTAACCCCTGTTAGTAATTTTCTACCATCTGTGTCCCATTGGGGTGATTTGCCATCACTTCCTGTCCAATAGCCAAAACAGGAAATGAGAGGAAATCCCTCCAAAGTGAGGAAATCCTGTGTTGTCACCAGAACTGTGGTGTCCCCATTGGAAAACTTCCCCAATATTCCTGTTCTTATGACAACCTGAAATTTGGGACATTCTGTCACTTTTGGTGATAATGGTAAACAAGCCTAATAAAGAGGGTGAATTTTCCTAACGGGGGAAAAGACAGCAATAAAAAACCTGACAGAATTCTCTATCCAAAGCTAAAAAAAAGTTTCACCTTTTGTAATAATTTACAGCTGTATTTAACCCCAAAACAAAGCTGTGATGGCTGTGTTAGTTTTCTTTTTCAGGCTTTTTTTTTCTTTCACCTGGTGATCCAGCCAGTAAGTCTGCCATTTCTCAAACAAGCAAGTTCTTTTGCACATATAGCAGTTACAAGGATGAGACAAACCATTTAACATTGACAGGGATACCTAAAAGGATCAGCTTTTATTTATGAAAAACATTTAATGAACGGTTTGCTGTACCTGCTTATAAAGTGCGAGCTGGAGTTGGCTTTAATTTGTTTGGTGTATCTAAATCTACTAGTCTATCTAACACACTCCTTCCTCCAGACTGACAATGCTGCTATCCAAAAGGTGTCTCTGTGGTCTTTCATTCAGGGTGTACTGTATGTTTTAGGTTTAATACCATTTTAGGGTTATAGGAAAACAAAAAGTTTCAATCATCAACCTTGGAGCTCCTCACCATGTGTATGTGAGAAACCTATGTGACACATATACACCGTCAATACTCCCAATGTATTAAAAAGTTATGCAAGCAACATATTGTGAAAAAGATTAAAGTTGTAAATGTACACCCTTGAGCTATTTTGAGCATATTAGAAAAATCAAAAAAAGAGGACTTTTCTGAAAAGGAGCTTTTAGTGATTATGTGTACAATGAGCTTTTATCAAGTTTTCAAGTTGAGTTGAGTTTGAGGGATAATCAAATCAATTTTAGTAAAACAATAAAATAAAAAAAAAACACTTTCAAGGTATTTGGTCTGGCTGGCATACCGAACGCTAGCGGAGCGCTTTTAACCCCTGCTAGCGGACGAAAAAGGGTTAAAACCGCCCACAAAACACTGCTGCAGCAGCGCTTTGCCGGCGGTTCGGAGTGTTGTGGAAAATTTTATGAAGATGTATTTAATATGTATTGTCATAGTGTCACCCAGTGTTAGTACTTCCGCAACCCACTCTAAAGAGCTGACTGGGGCAGTCTGAGGCTGGTTGAATCCCGTCTGGTAGTGGAAAACGTCTTGAGGTTGGAGTGTGATGTTTGCAGCGTGCGGATATGCTGACCGACGAGGGGCCCTCTGTGCATTAGCACGGACGATCGTTGAGGAGGGGATATGCTCGCTCTGCAACTACATCATTGGTTATAGGCAGATGTGCGCTCTTGTTTTGGCGGTGTGTTGATCAGCATTGGTCTGGATTCGTAGCGCGCGCCTGCAGATAGCCTCCCACAAGCAATAATAGTATAATCTGAATATGCGTTATTCTATGGAATAGCGTAGAATAAGGATTCCTATCAGCGGTAATATGAGAGCTTGCAAGCGTTTTCAGAGTCAGGGAAACTGTCCATGTTTTAAAGCAATACGGCTTCGTTTGCTGGGAGCATACACGCTTTTCCTGCCTGGACGCGCCCATAAGACTTTAGCAATCATGTTGTTGAATATGTTGTATTATTGTGTTATTTTGTATTGGTATTATATTGTATGTATTTAAATAACCCTGTTGGAAGGGATATCTTTATATGGACATTTGCTGTGTGAAGAGGAGATCATGTGATGACCACTCCCATGGATGTGTCAGATGCTGTGTCCTCACTTCCTATGGAGGAGGTCACATTCTGTGATGACCACTCCCATGGAGGTCACATGCTTTGGAGTTTAATAAAAAGGCTTTTGAGGGCATTGGCATGGCAGTTGATGCTGGGAGGCCTTGATGATGAGACCAGTCTGGTGATGCTTCCTTCTTTGAATGAATAGGGTTCAAATGACGGTGAGTGAATTTTAGCCTAAGATACATTATTACATTAAGATGAAATGTGTGCTTATTTAGCACAAGGCAAAAATGGCTGTGTGCTCTGCAAACAACCAATTTCGCCACTACAGGAGGCGCTGCCCATTGATTTCAATGGGCAGGGGCGCTTTAGGAGCGGTGTATTCATCGCTCCTACAGCGCCTCAAAGATGCGGCTGGCCAAAGATGCAGCCGTCCTGCCAGCGCACCGCTCCAGTGTGAAAGCCCTCAGGCTTTCACACTGGAGAGAAAGGAGTGGCTCTTTCAGGGCGCTTTGCAGGCGCTATTTTTAGCGCAATAGCGCCTGCAAAGCGCCTCAGTGTGAAAGCAGCCTTACAGATACTGACCAGCTGTCAATCAACCTGGTCCAAAGTCTGAAACTTTGCTGATCAATTCACTTATCGCTGAGGACATTGAGAACAAAGTGCATGCCCACCACATCACCTCGTGACCCAACCAAAAACACATTTCCTGTCTTAGGGTGGCTTGAGACGGGACACTATATAGAGGGGCAAGTGAACATCCATTGTAAGCATTCCTGTTAGTGTTAAATGATTACAACCACCTCATTTAAAGTGGTTGTAAACCCTTATTTGTGACTTCTACCTATAGGTAAGCCTAGAATAAGGCTTACTTTTAGGTAGTGGAAATATCTCCTAAACGTGCACAGTTTAGGAGATATTTCACTTGTAGTCCGCTGAGAATGTAAAGGGCGCATGCGCTGGGAAGAAACAAAACAAAGTGCCGTTTCTTCCCTAGCCTGTGCCGTTAATGGGGGCTCCCGTGCGCATGCGCGGGAGTGACGTCACGCAGCTCCGGCGAATCAGAGAGCCGGAGTCCACTGCCCGGAAGGAAGAGGGTCCAGAAGATGGACGCAGCCTGCACAGGGGACATCGCTGGATTCTTTTGCAGGTAAGTGTCACATAATGGGCTAGTATGCGATGCATACTAGCCCATTATGCTTTTCATTTGCAGGCTTTGCAGGGAGCAAAAGAGGAAGTAAAACCCATCAGGGTTTACTTCCTCTTTAAAGCGTATCAATGGACAAAATGAAAAATCATATATTCAATTCCATACTGTATTGCAATTATTTCTAGCCTACTCCTATTAAGCACTTCCCACCCACTCTATGTTCAACATACGGCCATTTACGGCCATTCTCTAGTTCTGGGATGGTGTTCCTGGATATCCTCCTGTGTTCACGCATTGGGACATCTTTGTGACGGCTCTTTGCCTTGGACACAGCGCATCACAGATTGGGGTAAAGGGCCAATCACAGCGGCCTTTTACCACATGATCGCTGTGTCCAATCACATGTAAACACAGGTCTTTTCCTGTTGATAGCTCTCCTTCCCTCACACATAGACAGTGTGTAAGGGAAAGAGAGCCTGATCTGTGAGTGGAACAGTGAGTACAGTATTTTACAGTGCTACACAGTGCCCTGATTATCAGTGCAGCCACATCAGTACCCATCAGTGCCGCCTCATCAATACACAACACTGAGCACTTTTCCAGAGCTTTGTAGGCGCCTTTGAGACGTCTGTGGTGCGGTTTTTAAATGACATGTGACTCAAAAACTGCACCAAAAACGCTGCGGGGCGTTTTGATGCGCTTTTGAGACGTTTTTGATGCACTTTTCAGTCGCGTTTGAGGCACCTCCCATGCATTTCAATGGAGAGGAGCATCTTTGGAGTGTTTTTTTTTAGCTCTCCAAACATACTCCAAAGATGCTGCATGCAGGATTTTTTTCACCCCACCACCAGCCCCGGTGTGAAAGCATTCATTGATTTTAATGGGAAGCATTTTTGTTGAGCTTTTCAGGCGCTTTGTTTAACGCAAAAGCACTTGAAAAACATGTCTGCAGACTCAATCAGTGCCGTACTGTAGCCTAGGGTGACCAGACATCCCTGGTTTCAGGGGACAGTCCCCAGATTGAGGACACTGTCCCCGGACCAAGTCTGTCCCCGGTTTTGTCCCCAGATTGGATTTGAACAGGGGCTGGGGCAATTTCAAAGACAGTCAGTGCAGAATTAAAAAAATATTCAGAATTACACACCCCCGCTCCGTCGCTCCTACTAGCTTAGGTGGGTGTATTTTTTTCCATTATCTGTGCCCCTTTCTGATGATCATGTGCTGGTCGGAGCAGAGGGTGCATGTGCGCCTTTCTTCAGTTTCGGGTGCATGCCCATCCAGCTCCGCTCGCATGTTCTTCTGCCTTGGCTCAAGTCCCAGCCAGCCGCCTGCCTGCTCATCTCCTTGCCTTCCCTGGCGAAGTGATCTTCCTCCGCTCCCCACCCAGTAGTATCCGGGGCCCGGAGAGTAAGACTTGACAGGCTGTGAGGTGGGCGGTGGCGGCGACGGACAGAGTGTCGCTGATTGCCGCCATTACTAGTAAAACATAAAATATGTCCCCGGATTTCATTTTAAAAATCTGGTCACCTTACTGTAGCCCCTAGCAGCCAATCAAATTTCAGTTCCCTCTAGACAAATCATATAGGAGATGGATTCTGATGATTAATACATTGTACATTATCCCTGCTCTTTTTTTGCTATATTTGAAATAGACCTCTTGGCGTCTGCTGCAGTCTTTTCCTGCAATAAACAGTCATATGAACAGATTTGCATTAGAACTTCCCTTTGTAAATGCAGCTCTGAAATCAAAGTTTAAATCTGAGAGTCCATGTCATGATAATTTTATTTATTTGTTCCTAAAGAAACAGAAAAAGGAAAGTCCTCATTTAGCATCCTCTGGCAACATGGTCCTACAGCATTTCAGAATACTAATGCAATCATCCTTCGTCCTTTCAGCCAAAAGATTAAAGTTAAAGCATTTGGGGAGGATGACACAAGTTATCAGTTTCAATTTGTCCCCTTCAGCGCACATGCACAAAAAAGGCTTGGAATGCTGCTCATCTCTTGCCGTTTTCTCGCTTTGCGAGTTCTGTCTGACAGCTGAGTGCTTGGGTTGTTATGGATTATGTGAAATAAAGCAACTTCAGTAGCCGAGCACCAATCCACATAATACTGCATAGAGAAGAAGCTCAAACAGCTTTAACCAGAGCAGTCCTACACTCTGTTTATTTTTTATCTCCATCCAATATACAGATCTTCATTACTCCTTTAAATCATTGGCAGGAACCAGCAAGATCATTTCTCTCTCATCGCAAGAAGCCTCCTGATGTATTGATAATGGAATTTTTTATGAATTGGCTGTTTGCAGAGTACAGTTCTTTAGAGTACCTGATATATAATGTATATGTTAAAGTATTGATTTAATATTACAAACCAACATAAACTGCAGAACTAGCCTGCACTGCAGACTTTAAGTGGATTGACTATTGTTATATTAAGAGTTTGAGGATTTCTTTACACTGCATCACTTTGTCTATGCTGTATTAATATTCTTCTATATAGTATTCTAATACGTCTTCCGACACTAATGCCGCGTACACACGATTGGATTTTCCGACAAGAAAAGTCAGATGTGAGCTTTTGGTTGGAAATTCCGACCGTGTGTGGGCTCCAATCGGACTTTTCCTGTCGAAAAAATTCCAATCGGAAGTTTCGATCGTCTGTACCAATTCCGACGCGCAAAATTCCGATGCATGCTTGGAAACAATTAGACGCATGCTCGGAAGCATTGAAATTAATTTTCTCGGCTCGTCGTAGTGTTGTACGTCACCGCGTTGTTGACGGTCGAAAGTTCAGAGAACTTTTGTGTGACCGTGTGTATGCAAGCCAAGCTTGAGCGGAATTCCGTCAGAAAAACCATCCAAGGTTTTTCCGACGGAAAATCCGATCGTGTGTACGCGGCATAACAATCTAAAGGTAACAGATAAACTGCAAACACAAAAAATCCCATCTGAGCTAAGATTTTATATTTGTTCCTTTTTTTTTTATCAATTGCTTATTCATAAATAAAAGGGTGTTCATCTATCAAAATCCTTATTTAGAGACAGAGTATATAAATATTGTACATCACAAATGTAGCACACCCATCTCTCTCTTGCCCAAGTTTACCTCCATCTGCAGAGCGAGACACACCATTCCACATGCCCAATATCCTCCATTTGTAGAGGGTGAGTGGTGTTAACAATGCTTTTGGGTCCTGCAGCGAGTTGGCTCCTTCCGTTGGTTCTCGTCCCTAGAATGTAGGGAAAAGTCTATCTTCTCTCCTTAAGAAGGCCAATGTCCAGACAATATCAACTCCAACAAAAGAGTTTATTTTCCTTCGTTGCAATCAACAGGGAAAGTTGAAGAGAGAAAATAAGTTGAATAGGGAGGTAGGTTCAGGCACACAACATCTATCTCTATTCCTCGCCACTCAAGCCTGAGTGGGCCTTGCTCACCCGGATAGTCCCCTCTCACAGTTCTAGCAGCCGGAGTGAAACACAAACAATTACTTTGGATTCGTCCCCTCCAAGGACAGGTTCAGGAGATCCTCTGCCACAGAATTCTTTAGTTCCTGAATCCAGAACTCTTTAGTGCCTGTAACTTTTAGAGACCATAAGTGCCAGTGGGGCACATAACAGGAGCTATCTTACGACTTACGAAATCCTTCCCTCTGATAGGCAACCAGGCCTCTCCCAGAACAGTGACTTCCTTCACTGGTCCTCCGGACAGGTCCTCCACTGGTTTCCTCTCTTTCAGAGCGGGCCACCCTCCCACGGGTACCCTGGGATTCCGATGGTCTGATTGTAGACCCAGTTGAAGATACTGGGCCTACCTGGAACGCTGCAGCCTCAGGCCAAAGGTGCCCGAGACTTCTCGATCAACACACGCACCCATGGCCAGCAGGGCCAAAGGTGCGACTCCACAACCAGGGGTCCCCCTGGAATTCTCCTCCCCCTAATGGTGTCTGCCCCTTATGTACCCCCTCCCGGCATGCACAGCAGGCAGACCACGCCCACCGCAAGCCTCCGGGAGAGGACACCCAATCACGCTACAATGCCACCTGTGGTTAAACCCGAGACCTGGGCAACAGTGCCACCTACAGGTCAAGGGGAACTATACATCCAGGCAGCACCACAGCAGAGCAGAGTCCAATTTAAAGAATCAGAAGGCCTGAGCCAAACTATGGCTCAGGCCACCCTCTAAATTTCAAGCATAGTGACCCCAAATTTGGGGGTCCGCCACACAAAGAAAAAGTGAGGACAAATTTGATTTTGAAGGTCAGGATAGAATTAATCTACAAAGGAGTCTTAAACGTTTCAAAGATTGGTTTCAAAGTTTGAAGGCTTTCTGACACTATCTGGATTAAGGTTGCTGAAGATATAGGCAAGTCTTGACTTCTGTATAGGGCTGAGCATAATTGTTTTCACATCATGAGCCTCTCTATTGTTTTTTCATAATTTTGTGATGGCTGTCTTTGTTCACCAACAAGAAAGCTCAAGAGGTGGAAGGGTCTCATGGGGCAAATAAGCAGTCAAGACCAGCCATAAAGTATTACTTAGGAGGTACATGGTGTCTGTCAGGTTAGCTCATGCTAACAGTGGTGCCCAGCCGACCTGCTTCTGTGACTGTTCAGACCCTGGCACGTTCCTCCATATTTGGTGGTCCTGTCCACTGGTACGCAACCTATAGTCACAGGTATATTCCCTCTTGGGAACTCTTGAACAGAAACCCTTACCAATGATACCACAAGAAACACTTCTTAATCAAAAATCCAACCAGATCACTAAGCAACAATGTAGCCTTGTGACCCATGCCTTGACTGTCAAGAAACAGGCGATATCGAAAGCTTGGTTAATAACTACTACCTTATCTATATCAGAGGTTACAGCCCAGATACAATTGGAAATGATCATTGAGAAGCCTATTGCTAAAGTACAGGGAATTATGCCTAAATTTTAACAAGTTTGGAAACTGGGGGATTTTTATCATCGCCTTCTAGAAAACGTATGTTTGCTACTACACATACTGAGAAATTGGCATCAAGATTTTAATGTATAACTAAAGGCAAAGTTTTTTCTAATTTTGGATAAAGTGGAGAAGGATTAGAACACCTGTCAGGTTTATATTGCTGTCTGTGCCCCCATTAGGGAGATTCACCCTCTTTATTTGTCATGTTTACCATTATTATCAGAAGTGAAGGTAAAACAAAATGCCATATTTTAGGTTGTCCCCAGAACAGGAAAAGACTGGAAATCTTCCAATGTGGACACTGGCTCTGGCGACCCTGGTGACAACCAGGGATTTCTTAACTTGGAGAGATTTCCTCTCACTTCCTGTTTTGGCTATGGTACAGGAAGCAAAGGGAAATCTCCCAATTGGACACAGATTGCACACAAAAAAAAAATACAGGGTTGACAACCCTCCCTAAGGGCTCATTTACACTTGCTTCGGCTTCAACACATATTAAGGGCTAGTTTACACTTGCTTCAAAACAAGGCTCCGGACCCGCTTTGTTAAAGCTCTCTGAACGCCAGTCAAAGCTCCTGTCACTAAATAAAATGGTTAGCTTACAGTCCTGTTTACACCTTGCTTTTGCCTTGCTTTGCTTCAAAAATTATACCCCATGTCGCTTTAGTTGTGCTTCAAAGTGCCTTCAAAGCCTCCATAGAAGTTTATGGCAACACTTGCTTGAAGCCCCACTGAAGTCTCACAGAAGCTTCACCAAAGTTTAATCAAACGCTCATCGAAGCTCCACCAAAGCCTCATCAAAACCCCACCAAAGCCTCAACGAAGCCCCACCGAAGCCCCAAGCAAAAGCAAGGGGTGAACAGGACTGTAATCTAACCATTATTTAGGGCTAGTTTACACTTGCTTCAAAACATGGCTTCAGGCACGCTTTGTTAAAGCTCTCTGAATGCCAGTCAAAGCTCCTGTCAGTAAATAAAATGATTAGCTTACAGTCCTTTTTACACCTTGCTTTTGCTTTGTGCTTTGATGAGGCTTTGGTGGAGCTTCGATGACCCTTTGGTGGGCCTTCGTTGAGGTTTTGTGGGGCTTCGATGGGGCTTCAAACGAGCTTTGCCATAGACTTCTATGGGGGCTTTGAAGGCCCATGGAAGCACCACTAAAGCTGCATGGGGTATCTTTTTTGAAGTGAAGCAAAGCAAAACCAAGGTGTAAACAGGACTGTAAGCTAACCATTTTATTTAGTGACAGGAGCTTTGACTAGCGTTCAGAGAGCTTTAACAAAGCCTGTCTGAAGCTTTGTTTTAAGTGTAAACTACCCTTACTCTATCCAAAATGAAAACCAAGTTTTGCCTTACTTTTTCTTTAAGTATACTGATGAATGATACATCCCATCCCAATATGGAGTGGAAACAGCGCTGGGTGAAAAGTAAATAAGTTATATTGTATCAGACTTTACTTAAACATCCAGTTTGAATATGTAAAAAGCTCTATTTCTACATTAATTATTATTTCTGTTGCACATCATTCACATAATATGTATGACGGATGTTTACTTACATTTAGAGTTCCTTAATCTTCACTTTACTGCTTACCTGTCCCATCAATCATTACTGTTGTGATGGAGTTGATAAAATTATTATTTTATGTCTAAGATTCATCTCTCTATTATCCACTCAAATATTGGTACTTCCTTTTATTCTTTATTATTTTTATTATTTCTTTCTTTCATTATGCTTTGGTATGTTGGTTTAGAAATTTGGTGCAAGTTGGGTGTCTTTTGTTTCAGCTCCACACATGGTTCACAGCCGCCTCCTTAGGAATTCTAGAGTAATTAGCCACCCTTTTGAGAAATGTGTCTGCAAGGAAAAATACACACACGCACACACACACTAAGATATATTTATACAATAAGACATTTATTAACCCGAAGAGTATTATCATGTGTGTGTTCTAGTATTCATATAACAAAAGGAGAAAACATTAGTATTATTTTCCTTGATTGAAAGTTATGACAGAAATATTCATCTCAGAAGTGAAAATGAGGAACAGATGTCCTGTGCACTCCTTCAATTCCTCCTCCCATCGAATCTAAACTAAAATGGCCCCATGTCCTGGAATGCTTCGACACGAGGAAGAAATAGACGTCACAAGAGAAGCACCATATATGGAATCGGCCAATCATATGTACATATTTGTGATGACAATTGCTTATGTCACTTAGTTTATACTGTATAAGGGGCTGTGACCCAGAATAAAGCTCTGTTGTGATGAAGAAGTTACGCTGATCACAGTATTCTAGCGTGATTTGTTTCTACAAGCATGCATGTACAATTCACTTCCGCATACATTCGGACCAGCGGCAGAATAAGGGAATAGTTTCTGGTATTGGACCACAATCAATCTATTACACTGTCTGTACTTATTAATTCAAAATGCCCTAACGTTCAGCAGATAACATCAGGAATCTGAATTCCCTGCCAAGGATATATTGGCACAAACTACACAAGTTGTTTAAAGTTTTGACAAGATTAAAAAATTATCTGTCTGTATATACAAATCATTTGTGTATACTTTGTAATTTTAATGTAAGCCCTACTTTAAGTTATGAAGATTCCTAACCTTACAGAAACATGCTTTTTAGGGCTTTCAGTGCTTTTGTACACCGTGCAGAGAGGGGTTGATTTACTAGCGGCACATAGACTCTGCACTCAGCAAATGCAGTTGCTCCAGAGCTTAGTGAATTAGATGAAGATTCACTTAACAAAGAATACCCAATCACATGCACGGAAAATAAAAAAAATGCATTTTTGCTTGCACGTGATTGAATGATGGAAGTCAGCAGAGTTTCCCCTCAATTACTAAGCTCTGGAGCAACTGCACTCCATGTCATTCTTACCTGCTCTGTGCAATAGTTTTGCACAGAGCAGCCCTGATCCTACTCTTTTCAAGCAACTTGCTCTGGGGGCACTCATGCAGGATCTCACCCAAGCTGGCTCTGTATTTATTGACACATACTGAAGACTTTTTATATTGATGCAATGACAGCATTAAGGTAAAAATCCTTCAGCCTTTAGAACCACTTTAAGGTAGGAGCAGGGCCCTATTTATTTCATATGTTTTTATATATACAGTGCCTTGAAGAAGTATTCATACCCCTTGAAATTTTCCACATTTTGTCATGTTACAACCAAAAACTTAAATGTATTTTATTGGGATTTTATGTGATAGACCAACAGAAAGTGACACATAATTGTGAAGTAGAAGGAAAATGATAAATGGTTTTAATTTTTTTTTTTTACAAATAAATATCTGAAAAGTGTGGCCTGCATTTGTATTCAGCTCCCTTTACTCTGATACCCCTAACTAAAATCTGCATTCAGAAGTCACCTAATTAATAAATAGAGTCCACCTGTGTGTAATGTAATCTCAGTATAAATACAGCTGTTCTGTGAAGCCCTCAGAGGTTTGTTAGAGAACCTTAGTGAACAAAGAGCAGAATAAAGGCCAAGGAACACACCAGCCAGGTCAGGGATAAAAATGTTAATAAGTTTAAAGCAGGGTTAGGTTATAAAAAAATATCCCAAGCTTTGAACATCTCATCCGAAAATTGTAGGGGAGTATGGCAAAACTGCAAACCTACCAAGACATGGCCATCCACCTAAACTGACAGGCCAGGCAAGGAGAGCAAATATTCAGAGAAGCAGCCAAGAGGCCCATGGTAACTCTGGAGGGGCTGCAGAGATCCACAGCTCAGGTGGGAAAATCTGTCCACAGGACAACAATTAGTCGCACACTCCACAAATCTGCCTTTTTCGAAGAGTGGCAAGAAGAAAGCCATTGTTGAAAGAAAGCTATAAGAAGTCCTGTTTCAAGTTTGTAAGAAGCAATGTGGGGGAAACAGCAAACATGTGGAAAAAGGTGCTCTGGTTAGATGAGACCAAAATTTAACTTTTTGGCCTAAAAGCAAAATGCCATATGTGGCGGAAAACTAACACTGCGCATCACCCTAAACACACCATCCTTACCGTGAAACATGGTGGTGGTGGCAGCATCATGTTGTGGGGATGGTTTCTTCAGCAGGCACAGAAAAGCTGGTCAGAGTTGATGGGAAGATGGATGGAGCCAAATACAGGGCAAGCTTAGAAGAAAACCTGTTATGCCGTGTACAAACGATCGGTTTTACCGATGAAAACAGTCCGATGGACTTTTCTCATCGGACAAACCGATCGTGTATGGGCCCATCGGTCTTTTTTCCATTGGTGAGAAAAAATAGAACATGTTTTAAATTTATCCGATGGGTAAAAAAGCGATAGCAAATTCCGATCGTCTGTGTGGAACTCCATCGGACAAAAAACCCACGCATGCTCAGAATCAAGTCTACGCATGCTCAGAAGCATTGAACTTCGATTTTTAACGGCTTGTCGGAGTGTTTTACGTCACTGCATTTGTGACGGTCAGATTTTTGACTGATGGTGTGTAGGCAAGACTGATGGAAGTCAGCTTCATCGGATTTCCGATGGAAAAATCCATCAAGTTAGAATCCATAGGAAATCCGATCGTGTGTACAGGGCTTTAGAGTCTGCAAAAGACTTAAGACTGGGGCGGAGGTTCACCTTCCAGCAGGACAACGACCCTAAACATACAGCCAGAGCTTCAATGGAATGGTTTAGAGCAAAGCATATTCATGTGTTAGAATGACCCAGTCAAAGTCCAGACCTAAATCCAATTGAGAATCCGTGGCGAAACCTGAAAATTGCTGTTCAGATGCTCTCCATTTAACCACTTAAGGACCGGCCACAGCATATCTACGTCGGCAGAATGGCACGTACAGGCATAATCACGTACCTGTACGTCCCCTTTAGCGACCCTGCCGTCATCCCCGTGAGTCGGACCAAGGGTGCCGCGGTCACGAACACCGCGGGTATCCCAGCGATTGTCTCACGGAGGGATGGATCAGGGAGATGTTAGTGTAAACACAACATCTCCCCGCTCGCCTACTGACACTGTCACTGATCTCCGCTCTGTGTAATCAGAGCGGAGATCGGTGACGTGTCACTCGTAGCCACGCCCCCCCTCAGTTAGAATCACTCCCTTAGGCACACTTAGCCCCTTCAGTGCCCCTAGTGGTTAACCCCTTCACTGCCAGTGTAATTTTTATAGCACTGATCGCTGTAAAAATGACAATGGTCTCAAAATGGTGTTAAAAGTGTCCGATGTGTTCGCCATAATGTCGCAGTCACAATAAAAATCGCTGATCGCCGCCATTACTAGTAAAAAAAAATTATTAATAAAAATGCTATAAAACTACCCCCTATTTTGTAGACGCAATAACTTTTGCGCAAACCAATCAATAAACGCTTATTGTGATTTTGTTTACCAAAAATATGTAGAAGAATATGAATCGGCCTAAATTGAGGGGAAAAAAATGTTTTATATTTTTTTGGGGATATTTATTATAACAAAAAGTAAAAAATATTGCATTTTTTTCAAAATGGTCACTCTATTTTTGTTTATAGCGCACAAAATAAAAACCGCAGAGGTGATAAAATACCACCAAAAGAAAGCTCTATTTGTGGGAAAAAAAGGACGTCAATTTTGTTTGGGAGCCACGTCGCGCGACCGCGCAATTGTCAGTTAAAGCAACACAGTGCCGAATTGCAAAAAGTGGCCTGGTCCTTAACCAGCCAAAGTGGTCCGGGGCTTAAGTGGTTAATCTGACAGAGCTTGAGCTATTTTGCAAAGAAGAATGGGCAAAAATGTCACTCTCTAGATGTGCAAAGCTGGTAGAGACATACCCCAAAAGACTTGCAGCTGTAATTGCAGCGAACAGTGGTTCTTCAAAGTATTGACTCAGGGGGGCTGAATACAAATGCACGCCAACATTTTTTACATATTTATTTGTAAAACATTTTGAAAACCATTTATCATTTTCCTTCCACTTCACAATTATGTGCCACTTTGTGTCGGTCTATCACATAAAATCCCAATAAAATACATTTACGTTTTTGGTTGTAACATGACAAAATGTGGAAAATTTCAAGGAGTATGAATACTTTTTCAAGGCACTGTATATATATATATTAGTAGGATAATTATTATAACACTTATAATATATGTAATGAAAGTGGAGACAAGGCCCTGCTCCTATTTTAAGTGTTACAAACACAAGTAAAGCCTTGCGATGCATGTTACTTACACATTGCAGCTTAGCCCTTGTTAAAGCACACACCATGATAACGCGCACACTGTGGTGCGAAAAGGCCCTAAATAATATTGAGTTGATACCCAAATCTTTCTTCTATTGTTTCTTATAATAGCATTATGTTTTTAAATTGGTAGTAAACTCTCTTTTATTTTTACCTACAGTTATGCTTATTATAAAGCTAACCTGTAGGTAAAATGAATATCTCGTACACGTGCACCGTTTAGGAGATATTCTAGGGAGCAGTAGCCAGTAACGTCACTGGCGCATGCACTCTGAATGAACGGCATACTCATGGTGCTCCTTCAGAACTGTGTGCCGCGCCCGAGACCCCCATGCGCGGTGTATAGATCTTTAGATCATAAAAAGATACCCGCCTTTGAAGCGGTAGTAAGCTCTTAAGAAAAAAGTTCCCCCCTGCAAGGCACAGGCATAATGTGCACTACTTTAACCACTTCCATACCGGGTCATTGTAAAATGACGCCGGCAGGAACCCTCTCTCCCTCCGGGTGAACGTCATATGACATCCTGGGTTTGTGGGGGGATATCTGAATGATGCCTGCAGCTAGAGGCATCATTCAGATATCCTTCTCTTCAGCCGGCGATTCTGCGCACCATAAGAATGATCATAGCGGCGGTTCCGCCGCTTGATCGTTCTTATAGGCGGCGGGAGAGGACATCCCCCCTCCCAACGCCATCTGGGGCTTCTCCAGGCTCTCCCGTGCCATCGGGGGCCCGGAGAAAGAATCGTCCGGCGCCGGTGGTCACATGACGAGCATAGAGATGACTGGTGACCAGATGGTCACCAGTCATCTCTATGACTGTCGGAGGCCCGGGCGCGATGTGATGACGTCACGCCCGGGTTCTCAAATGTAAACAAAGCCGCCATTGCGGCTAGTAAGCATGAGATCGGTGATTTTTTTTTCACGATCTCATGCTTTGCAGCCTGGAGGAGAGATGTGGGGTCTTATTGACCCCGCATCTCTCCATAAAGAGGACCTGTCACACACCATTCCTATTACAAGGGATGTTTACATTCCTTGTAATAGGAATAAAAGTGATCAAAAAAAAAAAAAGTGTAAAAAAAAAGTATTTTTTTTTTTAAATTAAGACGCCACTGTCCCCAATAGCTTGCGTTCAGAAGCGAACGCACATGTAAGTCCCACCCACATATGTAAACGCCGTTCAAACCACATATGTGAGGCAGAGCGCATGCAACAATTCTAGCACTAGACCTCCTCTGTAACTCTAACCTGGTAACCTGTAAAAAAATTCAAAGTGTCGCCTATGTACTGAAGTTTGGCACCATTCCATGAGTGTGCGCAATTTTAAAGTGTGACATGTTAGGTATCTTTTTACTCAGCGTAACATAAGCTTTCATATTTTATAAAAAAATTGGGCTAACTTTACTGTTTTGTTATTTTTTTAATTCATGAAACCATTTTTTTTCAAAAAAAAAGGGCGTTTGAAAAATTATTGTGCAAATACTGTGCAAGATAAAAAGTTGCAACGACCGTCATTTTATTCCCTAGGGTGTCTGCTAAAAAAAACATATATAATGTTTGGGGTTTCTGAGTAATTTTCTAGCAAAAGAATGATGATTTGTACATGTAGGAGAGAAGTGCCAGAATAGGCCCGGTATGGAAGTGGTATAAAAAGCCCTGTATGGAAAGGGTTAAAGGAAGGTATCTTTTTATGATCTATACATTTTGTATGGTAAAGACAGATATCATCCCACATACAGAGATATTACTTCCTATATACAGGTGTTTGTTGCTGTCTATACCCCCACTGGGTGGTCCTGGTGACCATTATTACTCTTCATAATTTTAAAGTCACTGGAATAACAGGTGAGGGGAAATATTTCAAAGGGAAAATCTCTTCCAATGACAGCTGTGTAAGAAAAGTTTTCCCCTTTGGCAGAATTGAATCTCACTTCATGTTGCTTTGCCCAAAGGGATATTGTCAATTTATAACTCTATACAAAACTAAAAAAATAATAAAGCACAGTGATCTGTGATTTTGCAGAATCCTTTCAATGTTATTATTTATGTTAGCATGCTGTTTATACAGACATAGGTGTAACAATCATTGTCATATACTGTATTATATTGTGATTAATAGTTCTGCCACAAGGTGGTAGTATTATATTTAATCTTCGAACAATGCAGGCATCTTACTAGTGGAGCTGCATGGTTATCATGTAATTTCCTGTCTCTGCTTTCCTGTTGTTTCCAATTAAACAAGAAAAGCTCAGTCATGTGTCCAGCACTACCTTGATTGGCAAGAGTCATATTCGCAACAGCTTTCCAACAACTTATCATTAAATGATGTATTATTTACATGCAAATGTTTTTCTTGTATGACAATGAACCATCAAATATTGGTTACCACACATTTTAAGAAAATATCAGTTTAATAGAATGGTAGGTTCTGTGCGGTGCTTGGCACTATAAGTATGCAATAAGTGGTATTGTATCTGTATAAATCAGGCCTGTATGGGCTATTTCTGTAATGCAGAAACTGCTTTAACAGGCAGCATAGAATACCTAAATCTTACTTGAATTCATAGCTGTAATCACTAAATTGCAAACCAGTTTTGTCATTTTTAGATTAAATGAACCTAGCTGCTGACTTCAGGAGTTTTCAGGCTGAGTAGGTGAACTTGTCTGAAATAATTGGATGGAAGAAGATTATTAATATGAGTTTCATGAATTTCTTTCTAAAAGATAAATAATTCTGCTTAAAAAATAGTCTCATCAGTAATGGCACCGTGGTTTAAAAAATCGGGGAAGTGTAAGTTTGTATTTTTACAAGGCATACAAGAAACAAACATTTAAACATGAGATCCCCCATTGCTATTGCTTCCAACATTCGTATGAAAGTTCTGATTTAATTAAAAAAACATTGGTCTTTAACATAACATTTTTGAATGAATGGACTTGCCAAAAAAAAAAACACATTTGCTGTTAAAAATGTGTTAGTTCGAGAAACAATTTCCAACCTGCTCCTTCCAAGTCTCTCATCAATCTGGTTAAAAAGTAATGTCTACAGTAACAATTCAAAAATCCAGTGAACATCCTTAAATGAAAATTTTCACACAAAACATACTTCTACTAGTAAATGGCCTGCTGAGTAAACCACTGCGGAATAAAAAAAACCAAAAAAACACCTGGAAGACCATAGCATAATGGCTAGTATGCATTGCATACTAGCACATTATGAAATACTTACCTTAGAACAAAGCCTTTTCAGTGGCGCGCAGTCACCACGGAGAGGGCTGACATCTTCCCCGGCCTTTTTTCCGGGTTTCGCGGGCTCCGGCGCTGTGAGTGGCCAGAGCCATGCTGACGTCACTCCCGCATATGCGCTCGGGAGCCCTCATTTCCGGCAAGAAGATCTGAAGGTCCGGCATACCAGAGGCATGAACTGGTGACGCCAGCGGCTGCATGCAGGGTGAATATCTCCTAAACGGTGCACGTTTAGGAGATATTCATTTTACCTACAGGTAAGCTTTATTATAGGCTTATCTGTAGGTAAAAATAACAAAGCCGCTTCACTACAATTGGCTGAAACTTGAGTACACTTAAGTTTTTGTTCTTGTCAAAACGATTTCTCACCTCTAGAAAAGTCAATGGAAATGTAAATGCAGTTTGAAACAGCTTGATGCAGCTTGGAAAGTGGTCAGATGTGGGTCAGACTCAGATCAGAGGCACTTCTAGGGCCTTGTTCACATCGACATTCATGAAGTGTCACTAAAACCAAATCATTAAAACTATCAATAAATGGTAGGATCCACTGATATATCGGCCACTGAAAATTATCGGCCGAAAATAGGGTTATCATTGTTTTGAACATAGAAAAAAATGTGCCGATAAAGGCCGGCAAAAATTACTGTCTGAAAATAGAGTTATCTGCTTTTGCCGATAGAAAAAAAAGGTGCGGATAATGGCTGAAAATAAATTCATATTCATTTAAATTCATCGTAATAATTAAATGGTCGAATATAATACAATTATATATAAATATATATATATATATATATATATATATATATATATATATATATATATATATATATATATATTTTTTTTTTTTAAAACTGTCCATTTCAGTTTTGGTTTTAGTTTTCGGCCAAGTGCATCCTGAATTTTCGGTTTCGGTCCAGAATTTTAATTTTAGTGCACCACTAATAAATGCTGTATTACATGCGGTTCATACTCACTCAATCACTATAAGAGTCATTTTCTGTATTCTTCAAAAAACCTGATTGATCCTTGTGACGGGAGTCACTTTGGCTGGGGGGCCCGTGGAAACCAGAATCCCTTGGAGAGGTTGGGAAACCCTTGTTTCAGCTCCCCATGCACCTCCTATGTCTAAGTTACCCTGTGTCTATTAGGGGCACAGCGTGACAGAGAACCCCATTCTGATCTGTACTAATCGGACTCACTGTACAACCACACTGGAATGTTGTATATATACAGTATATATATATTGTACATTGTCTCATACTATGGTGTGCTCTCTGTTGGATCATTTGGGGTGTGGCTGTATTCCATTGTTCTATTGTTTGTTTCTGTCTTGGGAGCAACCTATTATGGGATGTATATGTCTCTGTGGATTAGCTGTGAGAGGGGGGGTTTCTCCAGCAGCCCCTACCAAAGACAGTCTACTGATGAGAAGTTTGACTACACCTGTGACATGCTACTGGTGGAGGTAAAGTCTACCCCGCCCTATTTCATTATGCAAAGGAGGGGGGCTTGTACCCTCAGTGTATCTCTGTGTACATGTGTTTCAATAAACAGTTCATTTTCAGCAGCCAAAACGAGTACTGCCTAGTTTGTGGTTGCAGGTGGTTGGAAGATCTGATGAGAAGTTTGACTACACCTGTGACATGCTACTAGTGGAGGTAAAGTCTACCCCGCCCTGTTTCATTATGCAAAGCAGGGGGGCTTGTCCCCTGAGTGTATCTCTGTGTACATGTGTTTCAATAAACAGTTCATGTTCAGCAGCCAAAACGAGTACTGCCTAGTTTGTGGTTGCAAGTGGTTGGAAGATCTGATATCTATATTCAGACTGGAAGGAGGCTGTATATGACGAAAGCGGTTTAGATGGCCGTTACAAGATTGTCCGTTTACTGTTACCCTTATATTGAATAGTGGGTGTTAGGATTAAGTTCACCTGCTGGTGGCACTATCCTGTTCTGGGCTGTTTGCTGCAGCTCTAGTGTCCACCAGCAGGTGTCTCCCAGGAGCCAGCAGGCTGGGGTAATCAGGCAAATTAGTGTTCAGCTGCCAGGGGGCTACCTAAGGCTTATCCGCCTATCCCCTGACGCGTCACGATTCTGGTCCCTTCCTTGCTTAACCTGATCCAGTCTGCTCCCCTCTGCCTTGTTCCTGTCTTGCTCCCTGCTCTTGTACCCAGTCGTGATTCCCTTCCTTGTATCCCTACATTCACTGAACCTTGTATATGGTTGTATTTAGTCTTTAGTTTAGTTCTTTAGTACATACACAGTAGTTTGGTTAATTTGTTATTTTGTTTGCTGTAGTGGTTTATGTTCTCACTGGTTGCTGTGTATGTGTATTAATGTGTTTCACTGTAGATAAATATCACTTTAATTAAATATCCTTTGTTTGGTCTCAGTTCCCTTGTGCAGATACGTGTCTGGTCTCCTTAGTCGCTAATCCTGACATAATCGTGATGCCCACTACGACTAGATCCGCTACATTTGCAGAGTTTTTTTTGCCTTTGTTAGAATGCTTAGAGTAAAGGTTATTTGCCGTGTGCAACTTGCAGTAGAGGATTTCGAGTAACGCGGTTAACGAGCGTTTCGCAATACGAGCAATTATTTGTAAAAAATCTTGACTCGGTTTGCGAGTGTTGTCTCACAAAACAAGCGGGCGTTCAAGCAGTACCACATTTGGCCAGAGGTGCGGGGGTGCCGGTGACACTCAGAGCCGTTTGGAGCTGTTCGGAAACACTCAGAAATACTCATAAACACTCATAAATACTTAGTTTCCGAGTGTTTCCGAGGGTTACCGAGTGCAGCCGAACAATCTCCGAGTATTTCTGAGTCTCTCCGGCGCCCCCCCACCTCTGGCCACATGCAGTATTGCATGACATAGAAGTCAATGTGGAGCAAATTATCTTTGTTTCCATTGACTTCTACAATGGAACTTTGGTTTACGAGTAACGCGGTTAACGAGCGTTTTAAAAGACGAGCAACTTTTTTTTAAATCCTGACTCGGTTTGCGAGTATTGTCTCGCAAAATGAGCAGGATGCAAGCCTCTAAGGTGTGCAGTACCGCATTTGGCAAGAGGTGCGGGGAGCCAGTGACACTCGGAAACGGTTCGGAGCCGTTCGGAATTACTCAAAAATACTCTGAAAACACTTGGAAATACTCTGTTCACAAGTGTTTCTGAGTATTTCTGAGTCTCTCCGGCGCCCCCCCCCCCCCCACATCTGGTGGGACTGCCCTCCTGTACAGCAATTTTGGCAAAAAATATTCAATCTGTATTGCATACTGATGGCAACAACTCTCCAACCCTCACCGGAGGTAGCTCTTCTATCTATAATCCTGGGCCCTCTAAAATCAGTTAAAAACGATGTGCTGCTTCCTTGCTGTGGCACGGACAGTGATTTCCCGACACTAGAGATTAACTGACATGCCTTCCCTTGGTGATTGGGCTATTGAAGTAGATCGTATTAGAGACCTAGAACATTCGTGGGCTCAGGAAAGTGATCATAGGCGTGCGCACAGGGTGTGCCAGTTGTGCCCAGGCACACCCTAATCACTCTGTGCAGCACAGATTCCCCCTCCTGCCCTGGCTCCCATCTTTCCCCCCCACAGCGCTGCCAGCTTCCCTCCTCTCCTATCGGCTGTTGCTGCTGGCATGTTTTAGGAGTGGGGAAGGGGCCAGTAAATATGTAATTTACCGACCCCTTCCCTTTATGAATGAACATCGTGAGTTATCGGTACAGTGTGTGTTTGGGCTGTGGGGTGCACACCCTAATGCAATAGGCTGCGCACACCTATGAAAGTGATAAAGAGGAACAGTTTTCCATTATGTGGACCTCTTGGTCCATGTTCCGGTACTCCACAGAGTTTGTCCCATGGGCGGAGGGCGAACAAGCTGCCACCACACCTTAGCCCAGATTGAGTTTCCTCTCCTCTTTCTTCTCAATCTGCATTATTCTTTCCTTACCCCTTTTCCTCACCCTTCTATGTTCTGCTCAAGCGCATCTAGATAAGTAACACTTCCCTTTTCTACGGAACACTACATGACCCATAAGGCATAAACTATCTGCAAGAGACGTTTTTCTTTAGGTAGCATATTGCTATATCAATCAATACTATGACCCGGTACTGTCTACAATAATGTGGCTTTCCTGCAATATGTTTTCCTAAGTTTGTATTTTTCTCACTGATGTGCATCATGACGGTAAAGTTATTGAAAAACGGCCAAATCACACTCAATGGATTTATCGGTTATATGTTTCTCTATTTGATAATAATGTAATAATGTATTATGTTGACTACCCTTGGTTCCTCAATAAAATAAGATTGAACCTAAGGGGGCTGAATACAAACGCACACCACACTTTTCACATATTTATTTGTAAAAAAAAAAGTTAAAAACATTTATAATTTTCCTTTAACGTCACACTTTTGTATTGGTCTATCACATAAAATCCCAATAAATTACATTTACGTTTTTGGTTGTAATATGACAAAATGTGTAAAATTTCAAGGGGTATGAATACTTTTTCAAGGCACTATATTCCTGTGTGTTGTGTGAACGGGGTGTGTCTCTTCCCTCCAATCTTTCTCAGAGCTCTCTTTACTGAGCTCTGCAGTATGCAATGTCAGCTCTCCGCCCTCTTCTTAATGGAAGCTCAGACAAGCTGTATAAATTTTGCACTTTGAACGGCTGTAGAGATAAGAAGGCTGCAGATAAACAGGTACAATTTTTGTAGGAGAATTTGTTTAATCTCTGTGTATTACCTAAGGCCAGTCACTTCACTGGGTATATGTGAGGGTTTACAACTACTTTAAGGATCGCATGAAACATCTCAAAGTACAACATGCTGTATTTGTCCATGTACACAAGCCTCAATTATGTTGTGGTTCTTTTTACAGTGTTTTTTCTCATGTTATTTACCACGGATGGCTATGTCTGTTTAAAATAGAAAGTTGGCTTATCTTCAGTCACAGGATACTAGTTTGTAGATGGCATGTCTAAACATATTTAAAGCAATACAGCTGCCATTACTTAGGATTTTCACACTCAACAAAGGTTACATGAGTTATGAGTGTATAACCACAAGATTGCATTCACAATGGATGGAGTATTCTGGACCATGAGTCACTTTCAGCAACTAAATGGCTCGGATTCATACTATGTTATGGTATTAGTGGTCCTCTAAAAGGAATTTTGCAGAAAAGAGTTAAAGTGACGCTAAACGTAGGTTAAAAAAAGCTCTATTCAGGTATGCATTCTTAACTCTTAACTCTTTCCTGAGTGTCTCTTTTACGAGTGTTTTCGCCGTTTTAACACCACAGTTTAACCACTTAAGGACAAGAAGTATTTGACCCCTTAATGACCAGGTAATATTTTGCGATATGGCACCGTGTCACTTTAACTGACAATTACGCGGTCGTGCGACACTGTACCCAAACAAAATTGATGTCCTTTTTTTCCCACAAATAGAGATTTCTTTTGGTGGTATTTGATCACCTCTGCGTTTTTTTATTTTTTTTGCGCTATAAACAAAATAAGAGCAACATTTTTGAAATTTTTTTTTTTTTTACTTTTTGCTATAATAAATATCCCCCAAAAATATAAAAGAAAACAAATTTCTTCATCAGTTTAGGCCAATATGTATTCTTCTACATATATTTGGTAAAAAACAAACAAAAACGCAATAAGCGCATATTGATTGGTTTGCGCAAAAGTTATGCGTCTACAAAATAGGGGATAGATTTATGGCATTTTTATTATTATTATTATTTTTTTTTTACTAGTAATGGCGAAAATCTGCGATTTTTAGCAGGACTGCGACATTGCAACGGACAGATCTGACACTTTTTTGGGCCCATCGACATTTATACAGCGATTAGTGCTATAAAAATTTACTGATTACTGTGTAAATGTCACAAGCAGGGAAGGGGTTAACACTAGGGATCGATAAAGGGGTTAACTGTGTTCCCTGATGTGTGTTTATAACTGTGGGGGGATGGGACTGACTGGAGGAGGAGACAGATCTCTGTTCCTAATTACTAGGAACAGCAGATCTGTCTCTCCTCCCCTGTTAGAACAGGGATTTGTGTTTACATACACGGATCCCCATTCTGGTTCTCATGCCCGTGATCGCGGGTAGCCGGCGGCCACACGCCATGCAGCACGCGAGCTCCTCTGGCGGCGCACGTGCACCTGCTATGGCTCTTAAAGAAACCGACGTACAGGTGCGATTCGCGGGAACGAGCCGACCTGCCAATAATGATGGCGGCTGGTCAGCAAGTGGTTAACTAAAGCGAGATAACTAAAGCTGTATGAAGATACAAGAACTCTGCTCCACTCTGCAAAGACGGCACGAAAACCAACATTTGCTATCTCATTTAGTTGGAAGTCTGACTCCCACTCTCTTTCCACTAACATGCTCCCTCTGCTCTTCCTTCTCACACTGGTGTTCTCTGTCCTTAAATTGTCCTTACTCTACTCTTCCTCTCTTACGCACAGCCTAAACATATCACCCTCACTCCTACCTTCTTCCTATTACTGCACCCATTACCTCCTGCAAATACTGAACCCACATGCTGAACTAAGCACCAAGAAAGTGAGATAGGCGCTTTCATACACATCCCGCTCCCATCTTACTTTCCTCACCCTCCTTCTTCTCCTAATCACTGGGGACATTTCTCCCAATCCTGGCCCTCCATTTTCTAACTGAAAACCCCACATCTGGAAACCCTTGCTCCTCTGGCAACAGCCACAATCCATTTAGTTTAATTTCTATCCCCCTGCTTCCAAAAACAAGCCCCCCCCCTCAATCTCATGTGCCCCCTGGAATGCCCTCTCTGTAACAAGCTTACATCTGTGCATGACCTTTTTTATCTTCCATTGCTTTAACATATGTGCCATAACTTAAACCTGGCTTCAAGATTCCGACTCGGCTTCTCCTGCTGCCCTCTACCATGGTGGCCTCCACTGGACTCACTCACCCAGACCCAGTGGACAGAAAGGAGGTAGAGTTAGATTCCTTCTATTCCCGCAGAGCACCTTTTTAAGTCCTTACTAACCCACCTTCTCTATCCCTCTCTTCTTTCAAAATGCACTTTATCTGTATGTTTTCTCCCATTTCTCTGAGGATTACAGTGATTTATCAGCCTCCTGGACCAGTTGTCACATACCTGGTAGGAGTCTGATATGACGAGGTCGGCCTCTCTTGTATCTCCAGTCCAAGCCCCACTGAGGGTGGAACAGATGGTGGCAAGGCTAGGAGGAACACAAGTGCCAGTAGAGGTTGCTAGCAGAAGTTGCAGGGGTAGGTGAAACTTGGAGATCCCGATGGGTAGACAGGTTCCAGGCACTTTTATGGAAGAGCAGGTGTAAAGGGGAACTCCAACCCACATGCAGATTCTGGAACGTAGCAAACTGGAACAGAGGTCAAGGGTAGCCGGGTTCAGCAACAGGCAGGCAGCGCAGTTCAAGGAGAAAGCAGTAGCAGGGTCAAGGAAGCCGGGATCAGGAACCATAAGTCAGCAAATAATCAGTCCAGAGAAGCGTCAGGGCAAGCCAGAGTCAGCAACGGGTATCAGGTTAATCATACGGATAGCAGGAAGATTCACAGGACAAGCTGAAGCCCAGTCAGCACTTGTAGGGAGTCAGAGCACCCTTTAAATAGGCCAACTGGCGCCAACTGGTGTTAGGGGCGCGCTCCTGCGCGTGCACGCCGTTCATTGCGCACGCGCATGCGCATTGGCGCACGCATATGCGCCATACGAGAATACGTAGTTCTCTTACACCAGTATTACCCTTTTTTGATGACTTCTCTAGCTGGCTACCATACTTTTCCTCCTCTGAGTTACCCACTACCATTATTGGTGACTTCAACATACCTGTTAATGGTAACAGCCCAGCTACAGCTCAACTTCTCAACTTAACCTCATCTTTTGACCTAACACAATGGACACACACTCCCACCCACTCTAATGGTAATATCCTCAACCTTGTATTCTCCCATCTCTGCACTCCTGGCAACCTCACCAACACACCCTTTCTTCTCACCGATCGCAACCTCATCAGTTTCACATTATCCACCTATCCCTCAAAGCAGCAAATGAATTCTTGCAGAAACCTTCGCCACTTTGACCCTTCTCTTCTCTATTCTATAACTGACCACCTCTTCGACAAAATCTTTCCCCTGTCCTGCCCTGACCTGGCCACCTCTGTTGACAACAGTTCACTCTCATCCTTACTGGATGCACTTGCTTCTCTAACTACATGCAGAATCAGGCCCGACCATTACAACCCTGGCTAACTGACGACACCAGAAATTTTTCAAGAGGCATTGCCGTGCTCTTGAACGACAATGGCGTAAAATCCTCCAGGACTTCACGCTATATAAATCTGCCCTCCTAAAATATAATTCATCCCTCCATACTGCCAAACAAACCTTCTTTGTTTCTCTTATTAATTCCTTGTCATCCAGTCCTCGTCGGCTCTTCTCTACCTTTAACTTTCTGCTTTGTCCCCCGCCTCCTCTACCCACCAACTCACTCACTGCCCAAGAGATTGCCAACCACTTCAAAGTCAAGTTTTTTTGCACTACGTGAGGACACCTCCACTGCAGTTTTCTTCCCCACTTTACATACCGTGTCTAACAGCGCAGTCAACACTCTCCTCTTTCGAATTGGCTACTACCGAAAAGGTTACAAAACTTTTCTCAGATGCTCACCTAACCAATTGTCACCTAGATCCTGTTCCCTCACAATTACTATGGTCACCCTCTTATGCTCCCTCACTCACATCTTCAATCTCTCGCTCTCTGATGGCACCTTCCCCTCCCCTCTAAAACATGCACAGATCACTCCCATATTTAAAGCAGTTTTAAACCGCTGCATGTTTTTTTTTCTTTCCTTACCTGCAAGGCAAAGGCATAATGTGCTAGTATGCATCGCATACTAGCACATTATGTGAAACTTACCTGAAAACAAAGCCTTCCAGTGATGCAATGTCATCGCTGGAGACAGCTTCCATCTTCACCCATCTTGCTTCCCGGTTCAAAGACTCCGGCTTTGTAACTGGTCGGAGTCGTGATGACGTCACTCCCATGCATGTGCGCAGGAGCCGCCGCCAGTCAGGCCACAGGGCTTCCTTCAGAGCACATGCGCCAGTGATGTCACTGGCTGCATGTACAGTAAATATCTCCTAAACAGTGCAAGTTTAGGAGATATTTACACTACCTATAGGTAATCCTTATTATAAGCTTACCTATAGGCAAAATTTTAAGATGGAAGTTAACTTCCTCTTAAAAAAGCTCTCACTAGACTCCACCAACCTGAACAACTTAAGACCCATCTCACTTCTCCCATTCATCTCTAAACTTTTCGAATGCCTAGTCTACAACTGTCTTAGCGCCTACCTCACTAAAAACAACCTTCTTGACCCCTTACAGTCTGGCTTTCGCTCACAGCACTCCACAGAAACTGCCCTATGAAAACTTACTATAGATTTACTAATGCTAATACCAAGGGCCACTACTCCATACAGTTACTACTAGACCTCTCTGCGGCCTTTGATACTGTTGACCACCAGCTCCTTCTCCACAAACTCCACTCTCTTGGCCTTCAAGATTCTGCTCTATCCTGGTTCTCCTCCTACCTATCACAGCGCTCCTTTAGTGTTAACTACAACTCTGTCTCCTTCTCTCCACTTCCTCTTTCTGTAGGGGTCCCCCAAGGCTCAGTTCTTGGACCACTTCTCTTTTCTATTTACACCTCCTCCATTCGTCACTTGATAAACTCCCACGGTTTCCAATACCACCTCTACGCTGATGACACCTAAATAAATCTCTCTACTCCTCACCTCACTCCTTCAGTCTCCTCTCGCATTACTAACTATCGAACTGACATATCAGCATGGATGCCACACCCCTTCCTTAAACTAAATCTCTCTAAAACCGAGCTGATAATATTCCCCCTGCCCATGCCCGCCTCCATGACATTTCCATCAAAATCAATAATACAACCATCAGTCCCTTCCCCCATTTCATGGTACTAGGTGTAATCCTGAGTGAGTGAGTGAATAACTTGTATAGCGCTACAAATGCGAACTAAATCGCCTCAAGGCGCTTTGTATCCAATGATGTCCTGAATCTTCAGAAGCGGTGGGTCTTGAGTTTTTTCCTGAAGGCCCGATGCTTTTCTTCCATACGGATGTCCGTGGGTAGAGCATTCCATAGCCGTGGTCCTAGACTCTGACCTGTCCTTTCAGCCCCAAATCCAATCATTGTCAAAAGCTTGTAGACTTCACTTCCGGGAACATCTCTAAAAATCACCTATTTTTAACTAACCAAACCACTCAGCTACTCATTCACTCACTTGTTATCTCTTGCCTTGACTTTTGCAATTGCCTTCTCATAGGCTTACCTCTCCATAGGCTATTCTCTCTTCAGCCTATCATGAATGCTGCTGCCAGGCTTATCTACCTTACCAACCACTCAGTGTCTGCTACCCCTCTCCGCCAATCCCTACACTGGCTTCTGATTGCCCAGCAAATTAAATTCAAAATACTAACTACAACATACAAGGCCATTCACAACTCTGCCCCCAGCTACATCACCAATCTTGTCTCCAAATATCACCCAAACCGTCCTCTCCGCCCCTCTCAAGACCTCCTGATTTTAAGCTCCCTTGTCTCCTTCTCCCACGCTCGTCTCTGGGATTTCTCCAGAGCCTCTCCAATCCTCTGGAACTCTTTACCGCAAACTGTCTGGCTATCTCCTACTCTGGCTGCCTTAAGGCGATACCCTCAAAACTCACCTATTCAGGGAAGTCTATCAGGCCTCCAACTAATCTTTTATTACGTCCATCACCTCATCCCCCACAGTTATAACCTTTTGTACCACTTGCTCCACCCTCTTAGATTGTAAGCTCTCATGAGCAGGGCCTTCTTAACCCTCTCGTATTTTATTGTATTGTAACTGTACTGTCTCCCTTTTATATTGTAAAGCGCTGCGTAAACTGTTGGCACTATATAAATCTGTATAATAATAATAACTCAAAAAAAGTGCCTCCCTATTGTTCTCAGCCTCCTCCAAATCTCCAAGTTCCTTTTTTTTGCTGATGTGATCCTACTTTCTGTTACAGGAAGTCACTGTATGTAGGAAGGTAGCCATCATCTTAGTCCTGACCTGGACTAGGGCTCATGGACTGTAGACTGTGGGATTTATAGTGTGTGTATATGACCACAACTAATGTTCATCACTCATTCCAAACAAACAAAAGTGAAGGGAAACGGGAGAGGTTTGGGGTACTCGTGGAGGAGGTTACAAGGAGGTAGAAAAACACTTTTAGGAAACAATTTAATGAAAAAAAGATTACAGGGTCATTAAGTAGTGGATGTTTTTGTATTATTTTTGTCGAATTGATTAGTGTCACTTTAAACTCTGATGATTGGAGGAAGTTTGAGCTGTTGCCTAAATACAGCTGTGGGAAGGCAGACTGGTTGTATTATGAGAAGTGCTGTTCTTTAAATACCTAGAACGGGAGCCTAGTTATCCATAAATAGGTCTGGGACGTGGTAACACACTTGGATTTAGGGAAGTTTTCAATTTTACTATATTCCACCTTGTTAACTTGCACCAATTTTTCTGCTGTATGTTTTGCATAGTTCTTATTTGGTCCTAATTAACTGGTCGTTCTTAAACTTTAATTATAGCCGATATGGCATTAAACACAGTGGGGTCACAGTGTGTCCCCAAGCAGAAAGCTTCCCAGGTCCCTTACAATCAGTGTAGGGATGGAATTACCTTTATTTCTCAGTAAAAGACTAAAGGATGAAGATAGGTTTATGCTGGATTCATACTTTTGCTGTGTATTAATGCATGTGCATTGTGAAGGTGCGTTGGGATGCCATTAAGATTATTGGCACATTTTCACACAATGCTGCGTAGAACATTTAACACTAACACACCAGGGTAAGAATCTTTGTTTTCAAGGAAGTGACAGTTATTTTTAGTTTATTGCAATGAGTATGGGAAATAACTGCCACATTGCTAAACTAAAGATCCATATTTTTTTTAAGCTTTGTAAATTGAGCTAGTCATCAGCAAGCAGAATCACCCCTACGCTCATTACTGAAGAGTGGCTGTCCATGTTGTCCCCAATTGCATTCAGCTTACAATCACTTTGCTCTGTACCTGCTTATTTTATTTATTTATTACAGGTACTTATATAGCGCTGTCAATTTACACCATGTCTTTGGATTGTGGGAGGAAACCGGAGTACCCGGAGGAAATCCACACAGGCACGGGAAGGACGTGCAAACTCCAGGCAGGTAGTGCCGTGGTTGGGATCGGAAACCAACAACCCTAGTGCTGCCACTTATACTTCAATGTAATTTAAATTCAAATTTAGACAAATGTACATGTGATGGATATTGAAACTATTAGTCTATTTCTTGCAAGATAGAATAAGCAAGTTGCACAAGCTGTTATTTTTTTATTTTTTCATTTTAACTACAGAATGACTGTTAAGTTTGTACGTGAACAAAGTATTTGCAGAAGAAGAAAGACTTCAAACTACATTTTGGTCCCTAGCAAGGGAAGCCGTAGTATGACTCGTGTGGCTTTTTCAAGATTTCACATCAATAGTATGTGCCAGATATGACAGAGCAGATGGTATAGCAGATGCAAAAATCTGAATTATAAGGAGAGATAAAAATCCTTCCAGCATACAATAACTGCATACAGTGCTTGAAAGCATTCTATTGTACTAACACGCACGCTACTATCCTTTGTCATCTACATTCAATTTTTAAGAAGATTTCACAGTAGGGCTTTTCTTGGCCCAAGCATCTTCTCAGAATTACATGTCCTACCAGACCCATGACCATCATGGGCTTTTACTGCTTTACTCTGCTGGAACTCTCACTGCCCTAAATGCAACTGCCTCCTCCCTCATTAGCAACGTGTGTTTTTACTGTCCTTTTTCATCCTAAGTGTAAGCTAGAACAGCCAAATCAAAGGCCACATTTACACATAATCGCGTCCCGCGTTTTGCAGCCATTTGAAATCGTGGGGTGGAATCGCTGCAATTCCAACCGTGATCATGTGTGAATGCAGCCTAAAGCGCTACACAATTTCTAAATCTCAAATTGCACTTTGTTTATTAGTTATTGACATGCAGGGACCTAGGATGATGGGCTCTGTAGTATTTGGTAAAGGTAAAAAACCTTTTGACTTTAGAACGACTTTAAATATTCAGTATTCTTTAATAGATACAAGGAGTATAGATCAACCATCCGTGTGTGCAAATGCCTTAGGCAAGTTAATACCTTGTATAAGTTGCATTGACATCATCACTGTGCCATACATTGCCTGTGCAAAGGACAGAGCTGTGGAAGGGCCCCCGGCAGACCCACCAATTGCAGGCTGCGTGCAGTATGAAGGGGGCAGATACTGACTGGTCTTCATACTGAAAGCTGTAGGTACTTTAGTTTCTTCTCATGCTCCATGCTGGCAAGTTTATTTGCTTCTATCCAAATTGGTCCTAGCATGTGTGTATGCATATGAGAGAGATTGTAAGCTATTTGAGGGCAGGGACTAATAAAGTATGAAAAGTGCTGTATAAATTGCCAGCAATAAATAAACACCTTATAGTGTCATTAACTCTCTTTATTAAAAATGTCAAAAACAAATGATCCTCTGCGATGCATTTTTCCCAGCGTTGTACCAACTCTCAGAGACGACCAATGACTACTCCTCCTGCCCCCACCATTTCCAACTAAAATATAAAAGTGCGGAAACTTTTTGAAGCCTCTTTGTAAAAATGACACGAATGCAACTTTGCTCTTCATTTTTAATGAATGAGCACTTTCTTAGCATAAGGGCTCACGTACATGAATGCATTTGTCCATAGATCATACATAAAAAGAGTGTATTTTGTACATACAGTGCAGACAACCTGCTGTCAGCAGCCTGTCAAAATCAACGATAGGCTGAAATATGCAGCCATGTTCTTACAGGGCTATATGTGTACAGGGACACATGCTCTGAACAAAGAAACACAGATACATCTCTGTATGCATATGGCCCTGTACATAAGGACTGTTCGGATGTGCATACAGTGGATGCATATTTTAGCCTGTCTTTGATTTTGACTGGCTTCCGGTTAGGGACTCTTAAGCCTCATACACACGAGCGGATTATCCAACAGGAATTGTGTGATGACAGGCTGTTGTCGGAAAATCCGACCGTTTGTATGCTCTATCGGACAATTGTTGTCGGATTTTCCGCCAACAAATGTTGCATAGCATGCTTTAAAATTTTCCGACAACAAATGTGTGTGGTCGGATTATCCAATCGTGTGTACACAAGTCTGTCGGACAAAACTTTAAAGTACAAACACGCATTCTCAGAAGCAATGCTAACCATAACACAACATTAGCATAAGTTGCCCAAAGGGTGGCGCTAAAGAGCTGAAAAAACATGTCGTTTCATGTTTGTTGGCTGACAATTCTTTGCCGTTTGTATAAAATAAAAGTTCCTGGCCAACGCCCTTCGGACAAAAGTCCTACGCTTTGTCCGCAGTAAATCCAATTGTGTGTATGAGGCTATAGGTGACACAACACTCCTGTTTTTTTTACCATGTACAGGTCTATGCTCATACATCCTAAACATGATTTGTAATGAAAGAGATGATTTGTATATTTTTATTCTCATATGACTGAAGTTGTAGCAGGGATTCTAAGATCATACAGCAGATGACTCTTCCTCATTAAAGCTAAGTATACGATATTTTGTAGCGGAGATATTAACATTCTGCAGAGGTCACATACAAATAAATTCCACTGTCACCAAATGAAAACAGAGCAGTGATCTTTAGATATCATTTTATCTCTTCCTAGAATGGATATCATTTTGCTGTTATTATATTTGATAAATCTGATAACGAGAAAGGCTTTGTGGTCTTACTGTTTATCTATGTCAAGCTGCCTGGCCTATATTCTTCATAAGCAGAATTTAATTTTCTTGATTCAGGTGATAGAAACCTGTAAAGCAGAATCAATCATCTCATACTAACCTTCCATTGGGGTATTATTGTCTGGTCGGTTTGCAAACACCACATCCACATACTCCAGCTGCAGCCTCTGTAGAGAGCCCTTTAATCCTACAAGCAGCACAAACATGAAAACATACGGTGAGAGAAAAGCGTAAAGGAGTTATTTACCAGACATCTGAGAAAATCACTTCATCTGTCCTGAATTGTTCTCTCTGAAAGGCACCTAAAGCTCACCTGACAAGTAAATATTTGAAGATAAAGTCTGGTCTAGTTAAAAGAAACCTGTACTTTTAAAATTCAATATGTCCTTTAATGTATCCCTTAATTTGTATCAAGGAGCAGCAAACATCTGTGCAAATATGAACCTTTAGAGCCCATTCACACAGGGGCGTCTTTGGATCCGACTCCAAATCGCCCCAGGTCGCCCCTAGTCGCCTCAGGTCGCGCTGGCTGAAGAAATCAATGTAAGTTAATGGAGCCGTCCTTATGCACACTACTGCAGTCGCTCCGACTTCAAAAAAGGTCCCTGTACTACTTCAATCCGACTCCTAGGCGACCTGTAACCATTCATTTCAATGGGAGTCGCCTCTCCCTGTCTTAATAGGAGCAACTCTCCAGGAAGAAAACATACATTTATCAGGCAAAGCTCTCCCTCCCCCCTCCCTCCCACAGAGCTGATTCTTGTTTGATTGGCCACTGGAATGTCTCCTGTCCTGCAGGCAACTTGGAGTTGCCTTGTAAATAGCTCCAGGTCTCGCTGTGATTCATACTCAAGTTGTGTCTGAGTTGCCTCATAAAATCGCGCTGGAAGTCGTGTTGCCCCTGTGTGAATGGGCTCTTACCTCTACCTTTTCCTGCACTTTGAGGAATAATGTAAACATTGCTTTGTTTACATTCAGCCTGTCTGTAGTCTGTACTGTACACTGTACAGCACAATATGCTTGCAAAACAGGACTGGGAGCAACAAGGTCAGCTGATTTACAACCCTGCTTGATTCAATTTTTGTTATGTCAGTAGACATGACTGATAGTTTGTACTAAGTACTGCACTCACACTTAGGGTTGCCACCTTTTCTTCAAGTCAAACCCGAACACTTCAGCGGCACACAGCAATTTTTTTATAGTATAAACTATACATATATTTTGCTATTAAATAACATTTCTAAACAGATAATAATAAGAGTCCCCTTTTACATCTGAACTCGCAGAGTTCCCTTTCACTGTAAGGAGGGACTCTGCAGACTCTGATGTAAGGGAGAACTCTGGGGCTCTAACATAAGGGATGCTCTGGGAACCCTGATTTAAGGGAGGAACACTGAGAACTCTGATGTACGGAGAAGACTCTGATGTAAGGGGGAACACTGTGGCCTCTGGTGTAAAGGGCAACTCTGATATCAGGGGTGCTTTGGAACCCTGATTTAAGGGAGGAACACTGAGAACTCTGATGTATGGAGAAGACTCTGATGTAAGGGGGAACACTGTGGCCTCTGGTGTAAAGGGGAACTCTGATATAAGGGGTGTTCTGAGAACCCTGATTTGCCTTAGTGCACTTACTCAGAGGCAGGAGAGAGAAGGGGGAGACTTCAGTCACAGACAGGGATGGATGATGAGCTCACTCACCCCTTGGCAGTCAGCACCTCTCATCCAGATCTATCTGAGGCTGCTGGACTTCAATCCCCAGCGCTATGCCTCAGAAAAGGAAAGTTGGGGCTGGAAATTTGGAGTGTGGGCAGACACAGAGGAGTAGGGGTGGAGGGAAGA
This sequence comes from Rana muscosa, assembly GCA_029206835.1. Classification (NCBI taxonomy): domain Eukaryota; kingdom Metazoa; phylum Chordata; class Amphibia; order Anura; family Ranidae; genus Rana; species Rana muscosa. Next base: position 734,785,384 of record CM055122.1, read on the forward strand.
GGTGCAGATCAAGCCCTCTCTCCTCTCCCGTGTGTGTGTTTGGGGGGTTGTTAATGCTGGCTTTAGGTTACTGTGAAAGAGTGTAACAGACACTCTCAGCTTAGACAACTGCAGCCAGCAACCCTGCTGGGAAGCCATAGTCCAGTCTAAATAATGTGTCTGGGTTTCAAGCAGTTTGAAACCTGGGAACATGATTCCAAACCCAAACTGTCCGGGTGAATCCCGGACAGGTGGCAACCCTACTCATACTATCACTATGGACCACAAACTGTATGACGAAGTGTCTGCATAAGTCTGGCTATGTCCTTGTCCATTCTCCCTTCCCATAGGATTCCAGACAGTCAGTAATGGAAAGAAGAGAGCCTCAGGTTGGGATCGCCATTGCCTTGTTTTTGTCCTGGTCTGCAAAAATATTGCTCCCTACACTGTCTGCAGGCAGTCTGAACTTAAACAAAGCTTATGGGCTCCTGCAATGACAACTTTCAAATCACAAATTGTAATCATTCACAGAGCATTAAGATGATTGTTCATTGTAGAATTCCTGTTAATGAGCCCATATACTGTACATGCAGGCTGCCATTGCTTTTTCTCATGGAGATGCTGGTTGTCTAGCGTTCATTCCAGTACTTTCAAAGTCACTAACTTACTAACAAATGTATATACTGTGACATTTTCATTGCTGTGTGACTGTTCTGAAAAGACAGGACAAGTATTTCCAGAAGGGAAGCAGCTATAGTACCCTTAATCTGGTATCTAGATCAGTGATACATAGTAGAGCTCAGGCGATAAGGGAAGAACATGGATTGACTGCATAAGGTTTTTACCCTGTTCTTTTATTATTACCCCAAACTTTTCCCAAATAGTTGGGAGCGTGAAATTGTCCAAAATGTCTTGGTATGCTGACACCTTAAACCTCATTCACACGATCGGATTATCCGACGGGAATTGTGTGATGACAGGCTGTTGTCAGAAAATCTGACTGTTTGTATGCTCCATCGGACAATTGTTGACGGATTTTCCACGGACAAATGTGGGATTGCATGCTTTAAAATTGTCCGCCAACAATTGTGTGCTGTCGGATTATCCGATCGTGTGTACAAAAGTCTGTCACACAAAAGTCCAAAGAACAAACACGCATGCTCGGAAGCAATGCTGACCATAACACAACATTAGCAGAAGGTGCCCAAAGGGTGGCGCTGAAAAAACACGTAGTTTCGTGTTTGTTGGCCGACAATTCTTTGCAGTTTGCATGCAAGACAAGTTCATGGACAACGCCCTTCGGACAAAAGTCCTGCGCTTTGTCTGCAGAAAATCCGATCGTGTGTATGAGGCTTTAGATTGGTTCAAGTGAAGAACAGAATTGGTTTGGCTTAAGCCTCATACACACAATCGGACTTCCATCTGACTTTTCCGTGAATTTTTGTCCGAAGGGGCATTGGCCGTGAACTTGGTATGCATACACACGGCAGAACTTTTTCAGCCAACATTCACCAAATCACGTGGTTTTTCAGCTCTTTACCGCCACCCTTTGGGCAACTTCTGCTATTGTTGTCTGAACTTTAGCATTGGTTTGGAGCATGCATGTTTGTTCTTTGGACTTTAGTCCGATGGACTTGTGTACAGACGATCGGATTATCCTCCATCGGACATTTGTTGGCAAAAAGTTTGAGAGCATGCACAGCGAATATTTGTCCGTTGAAAAACCAAAAACAATTGTCCGATGGAGCATACAGATGGTCGGATTGTCTGATAAAACACGTCCGTCGGACCGTTGTTGTCAAAAAGTCAGATTGCGTGTATGGGCCTTAAAGCGGAAGAAAAACCCATCTATTTTACAGTTTCAAAAAACAGTTAACATTCCCGCCATGCCGGAAATGCTAGCTGTCACATTGGTTGTGCTCTCAACCAAACTGTCAAACCATCCAATGGCTGGTGTCATAATGGATCACATGTGCAGCATCATGGCAGTTGCAGATTAAACAGAGGCCAAGATGGCAGCTTCCTTGGCTGAAAACAATAGGAGGGTTTACTTCCACTTTAATATTGGCGAAAACCAGGTGTCTGGCTGTGAAATATCTCATATTTCTTGTAATATATACACATTACAAAGTGATGTTTTCATATTGTTTGCAAATAGTCATCTAGTCATATGTTCTGTTTAAACTTTCCCACCCCCTAAGTAGGTCTAGCCCACCCTCCTCCAGCACTAGATCCCTACTTGCCATATGCACCGTACTGAATAAAAATAAATAAACAACACTATTCACTATTCATGATATAGTAAATAAATCTGGTGCTAAATGACTTGCACGTGCCACCTGCTGGCTGCAGCTGGTACATATGAAATATCCCCATATACTGGTTCATATTTACCTCAATAAAGAAAATGCATGCATAAACACAATTTACTCAGATTAACATTACTTAGTATTGGTGTAAACAGCAAAGGGTTACAGAGCTACTATAAAATGATTTTCTAGTTTTGTTCCTTTTTCCTGTTGATCTTAAATGTTATGCTGTATTTTTCTCCAGCTTCTCACTGCTGTGCACTGTCACTCTGACAAAAATCCAACAAAGTAGACACAATTCTCTGACATGTTTCTTTTTAACATTCAACCATCCTGCTGTGCTTTTAGATGCAATAGGCATACATATCCTGACAATAATAGTTATTACGGCTGCTGACTAAGACCTTTTAGTAGCCCTGGAAAATAATACGAGCCAGGCAAAGTATGCAACCCCCCCCCCCCCCCCCCTATTTCATCTAAATATTCTTGTCAGCAAAAAATAAAATAAAATATCTATCATTCACTGAGTATGTTGCAGTAGTGCTTATTCACTAGAACTGCTGATGTGTGCAGAGCTAGTATTTTCACTGGCTGTGCTGCAAAGGATGCGCAACTTGGGAAAGCTAATGATCTTAGAGACATCGGCCCTTCCATTGAGTGCCATACAAACAGTCCGCTGATATTGAATATAAGATATACCTTAAAGGAGTTGTAAAGGTTCGTTTTTTATTTTCTAAATAGGTTCCTTTAAGCTAGTGCATTGTTGGTTCACTTACCTTTTCCTTAGATTTCCCTTCTAAATATTTTTTTTCTTTGTTTTCTTTGTCTGAATTTCTCACTTCCTGTTTATCCTCAGTAAGCTGTTCAGTAAGCTGTTCTGGATGACTCCACACCACTCGGATGATGGTGTGGAGTTCAGTGAGGAGAAACAGGAAGTGAGAAATTCAGACAAAGAAAACAAACCTTTAGAAGGTAAATCAAAGGAAAAGGTAAGTGAAGCAACAATGCACTAGCTTAAAGGAACCTATTTAGAAAATAAAAAATGTACCTTTACAACTCCTTTAAGGGTCAGCTCAAACAATTGAGTTACGGTAACACGTATGGTACTACATCGCATCTTAATACCCTATAGGTTATTGGCACCCCAACACATTATGGCAATGTATTTTTACTACAGCGTGCATACATGGCAAGGCATGGTAGTGTGTTGCTATGCACTGTATTCTTGTAAAAGGGTCATGTGCATTTTTTTTCCATGGTTAGGTACAATGGCCGTTCATCCAATAAGGCTAATTTCACACTTTTAGCGCTGGGTGAGCTGGCGATAAAACACAACTATTTTTAGCGACGTTTTACCGCCGCGTTTGCCGCAATTTGCAGGCGCTAGCAGGCAAAAAAGGGTTAAACCCGCTTTGCGGCGTTTTGGAGATGCTACCCCATTGATTTCAATGGGCAGGGGCGCTAAAGGAGCGGTATTTGTACCGCTCCTACCGCGCCTCAAAGATGTGGCTGGCAGGAGTTTTTTTTACCCTCCTGCCAGCGCACCGCTCCAGTGTGAAAGCCCTCTGGCTTTCACACTGGATACAAAGGAGCGGCTCTTTCAGGGTGCATTGCAGGCGCTATTTTTAACGCAATAGCGCCTGCAAAGTGCCTCAGTGTGAAAGCAGCCTAAGGCTAGGTTCACACTGCTGCGATGTCAGAGTTCGCATGTGATCCGCACCGCACTGCAAGTGCACATCACATGCGATCTCTGTGCGGTGAGATTTCAGCCATACAAATCGTACGGCTGAATTCGCATCAAACTCACACAGGACCCTTTTTTTTGTCCGCAGCAGAATCGGATCGCATGGGTGTTCACACCCATGCGATCCGATTCCAGTCCGAGTTTGCAGATCGCACTGCGATATGCAAACTGATTTGGGGGTGTCATTAACTTTTAATTGACACTCCCAGCAGTTCGCATAGAGCAGTGTGAACTGCCGCCGGAAAGCCTGCGATGCGGGAACCCGCAGTGGATTTGCAGTGTTCCCGCATCGCAGCAGTGTGAACCTAGCCTAAATGTGAACTTAGCCTGGGAATAAATGTGAACCTAGCCTGCTGCTTCTTGACTGCCTTCCACCCAGACCTATTCTGACATATCTCTCATTATTTAGAACCCCCCCAAACATTATATATATTTTTTAAGCAGAAGCCCCAGAAAATAAAATGGTGGGTATTGAATTTTTTTTTTTATGTCACACTGTATTTGCACAGCAGTTTTTTAAAAGCAAATTTTTTGGGGAAAAAAATACACTTTAATTAATTTTAATGCACACAAGCACAATTTAATAACCATTTGTTTGGTAAAATAAAAAAGATCATGTTACGCCAAGTAAATAGATACCTAACATGTCACGCTTTAAAATTGTGTACGCCCAAACTATAATGCCGCGTACACACGGCCGTTTTTAATGTCATTGAAAAAAAATATGTTTTTCTCGACGTGATTCTTCTCAAGCCTGCCTTGCCTACACACTATCGTGAAAAAAAAATGCTCGAGCAAAGCGCGGTGATGTACAACACGTTCAACAACACATACGACGGCACTATAAAGGGGAAGTTCCATTTGGATGGCGCCACCCTCGTGTTAGTAAAGTTTGTTGAGAGATGATTCGCAATAAAACAGAAGTTCCATAGCAAGTGTGCCACCCTTTGGGCTCCTTCTGCTAATCTTGTGTTAGTAGCAGTTTGGTGAGAGATGATTCGCATTTTTCAGCCTCGTGCTCTTCAGTCCGTTACAGCGTGACAAATGTGGTACCTCCATTCTGAACACGAGCGCTCCCGTCTAATAACTTGCTTCTGAGCATGCGTGTTTTTAAGACCCGTCATTAAAGCGTACACACGGCCGTTTTTCACGACGAAAAAAATGACGACGTGAAAAAAGACGAGAAAAAATAGAGCAGGTTCTAAATTTTTAATAGCCATTTTTCTCATCGAGAAAAATGCTCTGGAGCCTACACACGATCGTTTTTAATGACCAATTTAAAAAATTGCATTTTTCTCGTCATGAAAAACGGTCGTGTGTACGCGGCATTATATCTAAAAATCCTCAAAGGCGATGCTTTAAAAGCCTTTACAGGTTGCCAGTTTAGAGTTACACAGGTGGCTTGGAGATAGAATTACCGTATATACTCAAGTATAAGCCGACCTGAATATAAGCCGAGGCACCTAATTTTACCACAAAAAACTGGGAAAACTTGTTGACTCGAGTATAAGCCTAGGGTGTCCATCTGCATGCCTCACTTTGCCTCACTGTGCCCATGCCTCACTGTGCCCATGCCTCACTGTGCCCATACCTCACTGTGCCCATACCTCACTGTGCCCATGCCTCACTGTGTCCATGACTAGACTTACGTTTAACATGGGAGTCTATAGAAGGGGTGCCCGGCTTTGAAAAATCGGTGCTCCCCGGCCGTAGGTCCCCCAGACAGCAAACTTTTGCACACTTGTAGAGAAGAACAGGGGTCCAGGGGACCTATGGCCGGCCAGTACCGGGTCCCCAAAGTCCAGATCATCAGGTGCAAAAAGGTGGCTCGAGTATAAGCCGAGGGGGGCATTTTCAGCACAAAAAAAAGTGCTGAAAAACTCGTATATACGGTATTGCTCTTGCTCTGTGTGGTGTGATCACCGTTTACATAAGCACGTGGGACTTGTATTTGCATCTGCCCGTGGAGGGGGGGAATGTTATTATTTATTTTATTTAAAACATTTTTTTGTACAGTGTCCCTTTATTTTTTGGATCAACTTTATTGCTATCACAATGGATGAACACCTTCCCTTGTGATAGCATGAGCTGTGACAGGTCCTCTTTATCTGGGGTCAATGCTTACAGATACAGAGATGAATGCAGGCTTGTTTTAGGCTGGGTTCACACTGGTACGACACGACAGTCATACAACTTTCATCCTACTTTGTTCTGCGACATCAGTCCTACATTGATCCAATGGCGGCCCGTCCATAGGGGGCGCCCGGGCGCCGCCCCCCCCCCCAAGCAGTCCAAAAAAAAAAAAATGTAAACATGTCCCTTTAAGATTTTTTTTTTCTTAAAAAAGGTCCTTATGTGCACTGTGTCCGGGCGCAGGGCGCCGGGCGCAGTGCCATATGGGAAACGCCACGTCTGTGCAATCACAAGATTGCAGACGAGGCGCTTCATTTGCAGGAAAAAACGCGCTCTGTGGCGCATTCGAGGCCGCCACAGCTTCTGGCGCGACGGAGTGGCCAGGCGGGTGCACGCCTCATACACTTTCACTGGCATGGACATGGGCGGTGCTTCCTATTCTTCTAGTCCCGATGTCAGGACGTCAAACGTGCCGCCTGAGAGGATCGGATCATCAAGAGGAGGTAGGAGCTCTCCATGCACTCCTCTTGACATGTGTCAAACGCCCGCTGAATGACTTTTTATTTTTCATATCACCCGGCCGGCGCTTATCATTAAATTTTTTCTAAATCACCCGACCCGCGGGAGCTGCGGTACCCCCCAACCCCCCCCCTTATCAGTCATTTTTTTTTCAAACACCGGACCCGCGGGAGCAGCGGCAAAACCCCCCGTTATCAGTCAATTTTTTTATTTTTTCAAACACCGGACCCGCGGGAGCAGCGGCACCCCCCCCCCTTGTCAGTCAATTTTTTTATTTTTTCAAACACCGGACCCGCGGGAGCAGCGGCACCCCCCCTCATCAGTCAATTTTTTTAAACACCGGACCCGCGGGAGCAGCGGCAGATCCCCCTCCCCCCTTATCAGTCAATTTTTTTTTCAAACACCCGACCCGCGGGAGCAGCGGCAAATCCCCTCGTCATCAGTCAATTTTTTTTATTTTTTCAAACACCGGACCCGCGGGAGCAGGCGGCACCCCCCCTCCACTTACAGGTATCATAATGCAGACCACCCGGCCGACATGATCGGCTGGAGCAGCCCATCCCCACCCACCCCACTTACAGGTATCAGAATGCAGATATGTGCGATTTACAGGGTGCAGAATGCAGATATGTGCGATTTACAGGGTGCAGAATGCAGATATGTGCGATTTACAGGGTGCAGAATGCAGATATGTGCGATTTACAGGTATCAGAATGCAGATATGTGCGATTTATAGGGTGCAGAATGCAGATATGTGCGATTTACAGGGTGCAGAATGCAGATATGTGCGATTTACAGGGTGCAGAATGCAGATATGTGCTATTTACAGGGTGCAGAATGCAGATATGTGCGATTTACAGGTATCAGAATGCAGATATGTGCGATTTACAGGTATCAGAATGCAGATATGTGCGATTTACAGGTATCAGAATGCAGATATGTGCGAGTTACCGGTTGCAGAATGCAGATATGTACGATTTACAGGGTGCAGAATGCAGATATGTGCTATTTACAGGGTGCAGAATGCAGATATGTGTGATTTACAGGTTGCAGAATGCAGATATGTGCTATATACAGGTTGCAGATATGTGCGATTTACAGGGTGCAGAATGCAGATATGTGCGATTTACAGGTTGCAGAATGCAGATATGTGCTATATACAGGTTGCAGATATGTGCGATTTACAGGGTGCAGAATGCAGATATGTGCGATTTACAGGGTGCAGAATGCAGATATGTGCGATTTACAGGGTGCAGAATGCAGATATGTGCGATTTACAGGGTGCAGAATGCAGATATGTGCTGATTACAGGTTGCAGAATGCAGATATGTGCGATTTACAGGTTGCAGAATGCAGATATGTGCGATTTACAGGTTGCAGAATGCAGATATATGCGATTTACTAACAGTGTAATTTTTTTAGTTTGTTTGCGCCGATCTGTAAAGCTCCGCTATATACCATGATCTGATGCTGGGGCTGTATACTCTGTCCTGCGATGCTGGGGCTGTATACTCCTGACACTATGAGTGGAAGCAAAAGGAATACAGGGGACGGAGTGGGTGGATTATATAAGGGGTGTGGCTTATGAGAAGTGGGAGGGGCCAAACGTGGAAGGGCGGGGTCTTGCGCCCCCCCATCCTAAAACTTCACCAGCCGCCACTGCATTGATCCTACATTGGTCCGACATCCATCCGACTTTCATGAACAGGATACTACTTTGATCCGACTTTGTGCTAGTCTGACTTGTCCTTTGACCAATCAAAACAATCCCGGGGTGAGATAAATTCCTTTTACTGCTGCTGTAATCACCATGTCGGATGTCAAAAGTCGGATGGTTAGGACAAGGATCCTACTTTGATCCGACTTCAATGATATTCAATGGGCTGAAGTAGGATCAAAGTCGGACCAAAGTAGTGCAGGGAGCATTTTCAAAGTCGGACCGACTTGTGTCGGACCAGTTAAGACGGCTCTCATAGGGAAACATTGATTTTCACACGTCATGCGACATGAGCTCCCAATGTCGGAGCGTTTGTCGGACCAGTGTGAACCCAGCCTCAAAGTACATTTAGGCCTGGTTCACACTGGGGCGACACACGCTCCGACATTGGGAGCTCATGTCGCATGACGTGTGAAAATCAATGTTTCCCTATGGGTGCCGTCTTAACTGGTCCGACACATGTCGGTCCGACTTTGAGAATGCTCCCTGTACTACTTTGGTCCGACTTTGATCCGACTTCAGCCCATTGACTATCATTGAAGTCGGATCAAAGTCAGACCGCAGTCTTGCATGATCCGACTTTGGCATGCGACTTGTGCTGTGCTGCTCTTGAGGGGGAACTCCAGGCCAAATTTTAAATAAAAATTTGGCATGGGTTCCCCCTCCAGGAGCATACCAGGCCCTTGGGTCTGGTCTGGATTTGAAGGGGAACCCCTACGCCGAAAAAACGGCGTGGGGGTCCCCCCAAAATCCAAACCAGACCCTTATCCGAGCACACAACCTGGCAGGCCGCAGGGGAAGAGGGGGGACGAGAGAGCGCCCCCCCTCCCTCCTGAACCGTACCAGGCCGCATGCCCTCAACATGGGGGGGTTTGGTGCTCTGGGGCAGGGGGGCGACCTGCGGCCCCCCCAACCCAAAGCACCCTGTCCCGATGTTGATGAGGACAGGGCCTCTTCCCGACAACCCTGGCCGTTGGTTGTCGGGGTCTGCGGACGGGGGGCTTATCGGAATCCGGGAGCCCCCTTCAATAAAGGGGCCCCTGGATCCCGGCCCCCCCACCCTATGTGAATGAGTATGGGGTACATCGTACCCCTACCCATTCACCTGGTGGGAAAAAATTGCAATAAAAAAAACACACAGCTTTTTAAAGTATTTTATTGCACAGCTCCGGGGGTCTTCTTCCGACTTCGGGGGTCTCCGGTGTCGTCGCCGCGCTCTCCGGTTCTTTCTTTTGCCGGGCCACCGCTAACTTCTTTAGCTCTTTTGCTAGCGGAGGCCCGGTCTTCTCCGTCGCCTTCTTCTTCTCCCGCTCTCCGGTTCTTCTCCCGCTTCTTTCTTCTGCCGGCCCCTCCACTAACTTCTTTAGCTCTTTTGCTAGTGGAGGGGCCGGTCTTCCCGTCGCCGTCTTCTTCTCTCTTCTCCTTCTCGATGTTGACGCGTCGCTTCCTCCCGCTGTAATACTGGCTGTTCGCTCCGCTCCGCATTAATATAGGCTTCTCATGACGTCACAGTCACATCGACTGAAGGGGGCTCCCGGATTCCGATAAGCTCCCCGCCCGCAGACCCCGACAACCAACGGCCAGGGTTGTCGGGAAGAGGCCCTGTCCTCATCAACATGTTGAGGGCATGCGGCCTGGTTCATGAATGTGGATGGATGTCGGACCAATGTAGGATCAATGTAGGACTGATGTCGCAGAGCAAAGTAGGATGAAAGTTGTATGACTGTCCTGTCGTACCAGTGTGAACCCAGCCTTACTGCTTGTTAAGAATATGTAAATACTTACGTGTGCATGATCTAGGCACAGGTTCACTTTCAGCACAACTCCCAACTGTCCATAAATTTGGAGGGACTGTCCCTCTTTTGAAACCAAATCCTTGTTCCCCATTCCTTCTCAGTTTTTCCTCATTTTGAACAGATGTGTAGGCCTCTAAACAAATGCAATACTTAAAGCGGAGTTCCACCCAAATTTGGAACTTCCGCTAAATCCACCCTTCGCCCCCTTACATGCCAAATTTGGCATGTAATTTTTTTTGGGGGGGGGGGGGAGTGCGGCCTTCAGTAGGAGTGGGACTTCCTGTCCCACTTCCTCCTTCCGCCCTGGGGTCGCCTAGGCGATACGTCATATCGCCTTTTGGCGGCCCCTCCCTGTAGGCGATCACCTGGGACGTGACAGGTCCCAGGAGATCACCTGTCCACTCGGAGAGCGCTGCGCCGTTCGCTGGAACTCCCCTACGAAAAATGTTATGCTACACTAAACCTATCACACAAACCTTCTTTTTTTTTACATTATTCTTTTAAAAAACCAATATAAAGTAAACCTAGTAATGAAAAAAACTGTTTTAGATTGAGCGGATCATTTTTTTGCTTATCCATTCTTCATAGGCCACTTAACTGGTGTAGCAGGGGCCATGTCTTTTGCCTACACACTTTGTGCTAAAGGGAGTCCTTGTTCCCATGTCAGAAAGTTGAGAGGTACCGTATGCTTTAAAGCAGTAATAAACCCAAAACCAAAAATGTATTATATTGCAGCATAGCAATCATTAGATTTAGTGGCTACATCCGTTTTCTTTTCTTTAGCTGTTTTCCCTGTGTTTTCACCTAATGATCTGGTCATTAACACCCCTCCTGTATTAGTGAGACACCACTCTGGAGGAATGAGTAAGGGAGGCACAGCAGGCAGCAGCATTGTCAGTCTAGGGAGGAGGGTAGAGTTAAACGTATTAGCAGATTTAGATACACTGACAAATTGAAGCCAAACTCTAGCTCACACTTTATAATCAGTTACAGCAAACAGGTTTATTCTTTTTGGGATAAAGGTTTTACATGAATAAATACAAGCTGATCATTTTAATCAACACTACCAGTATTAAGTGGTTTGTCTATTTAAACTGATACATTTTGCTCGAGAGCTTAAACTTGTGAAATACAACAGACTAGCTGGCTGCATCACCAGATGAAAATATAGAAAAGCAAATACAGCCATCACATCTAATGCCGCGTACACACGCTCAGAATTTCCGACAACAAATGTTCGATGGGAGCTTTTGGTCGGAAATTCCGACCGTGTTTAGGTCCCATCGGACATTTTCTGTCAGAATTTCCGACAACAAAGATTTGAGAGCTGGTTCTCAAATTTTCCGAAAACAAAATCCGTTCTCGTAAATTCCGAGCGTGTGTAGACAATTCCGACACACAAAATTCCATGCATGGTCTGAATCAAGTACGAGACGGAAACGCTCGGTCTGGTAAAACTAGCGTTCGTAATGGAGATAGCACATTCGTCACGCTGTAACGGACTGAAAAGCACGAAGCTGAAAAATGCGAATCATCTTTCGCCAAACTGCTACCAACACAAGATTAGCAGAAGGAGCCCAAAGGGTGGCGCACTTGCTATGGAACTTCTGTTTTATTGTGCCGTTGTACGTGCTGTAGGTGACCGCGTTCTTGACGTTCGCAATTTCCGACAACATTTGTGCGACCGTGTGTATGCAAGACAAGTTTGAGCCAACATCTGTTTATCCACGGTTTTGTTGTCGGAATGTCCGATCGTGTGTATGCGGCATTAGAGTTAGTAAGCAGCATGTAGGTTGGGTGCAGCATGGCGTGGCAGCAATAATTTACACAGTCAGGTGCAATGAAGAATTTGTATTGAAATAGCACAGCAACAGTTCACAACATACCAGTGGAAAAGCTGCCCAACCAGGTGCACTTGTGGTTTCCAGTAATGTGAAGAGAGAAGGTATTAGCCAAATTGAAAGTGTCTGTAAAGAGATCAGAGTGTGGCCTGGCCATCTTGTGCCCAAGCGGTATGGTGTCCAAGGAGTTGCGACTCTACGCTTTCCCTCCTTGTAAGGAGCCTTTCCCATACCACTAGTACTGTCCCTAACAGGTTGGGTACCTGTCCCTTCTCTACCAACTCCCAAAATGTGTGCCAAACCTGGAAGCCAGGGCCTTAAATAGGCTCTGCCTGACCCAAGATGACTGCTCAAGCCACATGGGGCGGCAGCATCCAATAGGTTAGCTTCCCCAGTGATTTAGGAAACCATACAGGAACCTTGTTCCTCTTGACTCCTTCTTTAACAGTGCTGCTGCGCAAGAGCGCCACCTGCAGTGGAGAAGGAGACTGCATCTGCCTATATGAAATAAAAAAAAATGTTTGGTTTTGGGTTTAATACTACTTTAAGGCACATGCATTGGGTATGATAGAGTATGTATGTATAATTAGGTGGATTCACTTTTAGTTCTAGGGACACCGTAGATTAGCTAGAGCACATTAATTCAACTATAATAAAGACAACAACCATATAAAAGAAAATTACCTTCAATTATGTGCTTTCTTGAAAGACCTCTTTCTGTTTCCGCTCTAGAAAAATACATACAGATCAATGACAAAAAACTCTTATAAATGATTGATGCCTCATAACCGGCAATAGCAAACTATTCAATGATATTGTCATTAATGTTTTAAACTAAATTCAAAGATGTGAACCTTGTCATACACTTGCTATATATGCTTTGTAATGGTCTCACTACATCGCCACCTTCTCGGGGGGATACTCAGGCTGGATAATGCAGCAAGACTTCCTTATTATCTTTGATTAGTGCTATGATTCCATTTTATTGTTTTTCTCCTCTAGAACATTACTTTTTAATTGTATTCTCATAATGTCTGCAGGAAAAATTAGAAGAGGGAGTTCTTGCTCAAATAATTAGCTAACAGGTTACTTACAAACTGTTCACCAAACAAAAAATAAAAACAACAATAAAAACAGCTGTGTTCATGAGCTTGTTATCTACTAGTGTGAAGAGCTACTTGAGATTTCGATGGCATGTGTGCCAATTTAACCCATCGTGGCATTAAGTTCTGCCCCTGCTCCCTCCACATTCATTCTAATGGCAATCACTTGGAATGTGTTAACTGGAATTAGAGCTGTACCTTTACTTTCCCCTTAGTTAGGATAAGGTCATATGAGTAATTTTACAGGCAGTGGGATTAATTTACTACAGGGGGAGGGCTGTTCACAAGCAAATTGAATATTCATAAATAAACAGTCATGCCAGACCAGTGATGGTGAACCTTGGCACCCCAGATGTTTTGGAACCACATTTCCCATGATGCTCAACTACACTGCAGCGTGCATGAGCATCATGGGAAATGTAGTTCCAAAACATCTGGGGTGCCATGGTTCACCATCACTGTGCTAGACTATAGCTAGCACATGAATACAATTTATCTTCTGTACTAACTTTCAATTTCTTAAGTAAACAACTTCTACTCTTTTGGTAAAACAGCCCCATTGTTTTGTTTAAAGCCTTGTACCTAGTACCCACTCAGAAGGAGCTGCTGTACCAACTACTAACTATCCAACGTAAGTACAGCGATCTCCCCTGCTGTGTGCTATTGTGTTCTGACAGAACACAACACTACTATCAGCACTCTCAGACATTGGCAGAGAGTGCTGATTGGGAGCTGATCTGTAGACCTTTTCTGGTCATGCCCCTTCGACAGAGGTCGAATGGTCAGCTTCTGTCGTACTGGCTGCAGTACGCACGGGCTGGTTTCCATTGAACTGGCCCATGGCGCTCGACATTCGGCCCATGTATTCTAGGCTTTAGTTTAACAAAAATAAAAAACATAAATATCAGCACAAGGGACATAACTTACAGTTAGTAGAATGTGTCCCTTTTGCTCATTCTTCTTTTAGAAAAAATCTTCCTCCGTCCTACCACCCCACTCTGCTGCCATAATCTTCAGGTGTGGCAGGGCTTAATACAACTAAAGGGTTATCAGGAGTTCTCATCAAGAGAACACGAGAACCAATGTTAAAGTGATTGTAAAGTCTAGTTTAAAAAAATAAAATAAAAAATAAAAAACATGTTATACTTACCTCCTCTGTGCAGTTGGTTTTGCACAGAGCAGCCCAGATTCTCCTCTTCTCGTGTCCTCCTTTGCTGCTCCTGGCCCCTCCATCCTATCGAGTGCCCCCACAGTCAGCAGTCTCCTATGGGGGTGCTGGAGCCGAGTCACAGCTTCGTTTGTCCATTCAGTAACGGAGCCCCGCCCCCTCGTTCCCCTGATTGACTGACTGACTTTGATTGACAGCCGCAGGAGCCAATGGTGCCGCTGCTGTGTCTCAGCCAATCAGGAGGAGTGTCCTGGATGGCTTAGACATTTGTGGACATCGCTGGAGAGAGATGAGGCTCAGGTAAGTATTAGGGGGTGCTAGGGTGGCTGCTACACACAAAAGGTTTTTTATCTGAATGGATAGATAAAAAAACCTTCTGCCTTTACAACTCCTTTAAGTGCCTGTAATGCCGTGTACACATGATCGGAAATTCTGACAAGAAAACCATGGATTTTTTCTGATGGAATGTTGGCTCCAACTTGTGCTGCATACACATGGTCACACAAATCTTGTCGGAAATTCCGACCGTCAAGAACGCGGTGACGTACAACACTACTACAGCCGAGATCAATGAAGTTCAATAGGCAGTTCGGCTCTTCTGCTTGATTCTGAGCATGCCTGTTTTTTTGCCCGTCGGAATTGCATACAGACGAAACTTTTCCGTCAGAAAAATAAAGAACCTGCTCTCAATCTTTTGTTGGGGGAAATTCCGACAGAAAAAGTCAGATGGAGCCTACACAAGGTTGGAATTTCCGAAAAAAAGCTCACATTGGACTTTTCTTGTCGGAATTTCTGATCGTGTGTACGCGGCATAAGACTTTACTGAGGTACATCTATGCAACAAACTATGTAAAAAAAACATTTATTTGAATATTAACAGATAAAATGTTCTCTTTACAGAAACATAAAGTGTGTTAAAAATATAGAAGACTGATTTGCTGTTGTCAGTCAAAAGTAATGATAAAAATAAAAATAAAATGAAACGATGGAATGCATCACAAATCTCATTGTGTTTCGTGAACATTAATTCACTTCATCAGGAGTAGATACTACCCATATAAAATGAAAAATAACAAGCTAGAATTCTATAATAATGATACAATCATAATCTCATCCGCCAAATTTCATTTAAAAAAATTATGCCCATACAAATCAGCTTCAAAAAGAAATAAGCTAAAGCACTTTTTGGATGGTAACCACCAAGGGCGTCTGTCCTGAGAGCTGTGGGAAACGGGCCTACATGGTCCAGCGAAGCATTGGAAGGACAGACAAGCACAGATGGATGTTACATTTCCCCAAAGCCCACAATGATACCAATAAAGCATAAAAATATATATTATACTCAATATATGAAAAAATTTGTCAATAAGTAAATTAATGATTTATTTATTGATTGATTTACTTATTTACACATATATTTTTTCATATATTGATTATCATATATATTTTTGGATCCCGTGGCTGTCATCTTGTGTTTATTGGCAGTGTAAGGTCATGCTCACATTAAAGCTTTCCACTGCTTATTATACATCATCTATTAAAAAATATCTAGTTATAGTGATGCTCAAAGAAAAGACTGGCAATCATAGCTCCTCCAAATCAGTAACATAGATTATGGCAATAAGAACATGATATAGCAAACATATTAATACTCACTTTCCTCCCCAGTATAATTTGGTTGTGATGACCAGACTTGATCTCCTGGAATAAAAGAAAAAGGATTTGTGAAGTACGGCCTTCTCTTTGCCAGTGACTCAACATTGTAACTGCTAATAATAAAGTAATAAAGACAATCAGAAGAAAATAGGTATTTAATGATGTTATTGCTTCCAAATGTTTCTGAATGGGGTTTCCTTCACTGTTTGGTCATCCAGACAAATAGAGAGGGGAACAGCAATAAAAAAAATGATTCTTACCCTTCCCCACTCTATTTAAAACTACAATAAAAGTTTTAGCTTTAGGTACACTACATATTCAACGTATTCAGTTTTGCATAAGCCTCTCCACTGCCTGTTTTACAATAATTGTTGATTGAGGGTTACTTTGCTTGTTTAATCATAGTCAATTGGCAAACCTGGGTTTCCCATTAGCCACATGTAGACACTGGCCTAATGGCTACCAAAGGTTCTGGTCCCCATTGGAGAGAATTGATGAACTGTTCATTTGTACTCCTTATCTTACTGCAGGGGTATGTGTGAACCAAGAAACGCACTGCATCTCAACGAGACACCGGTTCCCCTTAAATAGCTACGGTAATTGGTGGAGCCCAAAACTTCAGCTCCATTGTGTCCATGTTGCAGCTATAAAGTGATCCCCTAGCTGTGTGGGAAAGCAGTGTACCTGTGCCATGGATTGCTGGAGCAGAGTGGAAATATGCCTAGAGCCTACAAAAATCGATATCTGACCTTAATAATTGACGTGTTGTACAACCATCCATGAGAAAGATTGAGGATGGGCAAGTGCAACAAATTCATAATCCTTAATCATTAGTAATAACGTTTTATTGGCCTGAAGACCTTAAAGTGAATGTAAACCCTCTCCTATACCCAGTGAAGTGAACAGCCTCAGATGATACACAGGGATGAAACAAATCTCCCTACATAAGTTTTACTTCCATATCTGCTGTCTTCAGCTTGCTATATTCTTTAGAACTCTAACTTTTTACTCAGAATTTTTACTTTCTCATTCAGCAGTAGTTGTGGATTCTTGGCATACACTGTGTGACAGCTGATTGGAGGAAAGGCATACCCATACCACCTACCCCTCCACATAGAGGAAGTTTTTTGCTAATCTATTTATAGCAACCTCCCAGACACAAATCTCAGGCTGCTTTTATCTTGGTTGATGGAGAACTTGTCAGAAGTTATCATGCTAACAGAGAAATGAAACAGCAGAAAGACACTGACATATTCCTTTGGAGAGAGATAAGTTAAGAAGGAAAAGAAAAATGTGCCTACTAAGTGCAGTATGTAAATAAAAACATTTAATTTGATAAAAGATTCAGCCAAATGGCTACTCACAGGACAGCAGACAAAACTGTGCATAAAATGGTGTATATGGGGTTACACAGAGGGATGTCATTCATCTGTTCTGGAAGTTGCCTGCGATGGTAACAGCTCTGCTGCATTTCACCCTGGAAAGCAAGCGGCTATCCGCGACAGGAAGTGACGTCAGAACGGGCTCGTGCTGATGACGCGTTTCAATGCTTCCGCATTTTCCTCAGAGATCTGAGGAAAATGCGGAAGCATTGAAACGCATCATCAGCACGAGCCCATTCTGACGTCACTGACGTCACTTCCTGTCGCGGATAGCCGCTTGCTTTCCAGGGTGAAACGCACATCGTAGTGCCAAGGATTCTGGCGCTGCCGGCTGTTACAAAAACATCACGCTCCCTCCGGTACAGCCGCAGACACCACCCCACCGGACCACCCCTGCAGCGGAGCTGTTACCATCGCAGGCGACTTCCAGAACAGATGAATGACATCCCTCTGTGTAACCCCATATACACCATTTTATGCGCAGTTTTTTCTGCTGTCCTGTGAGTAGCCATTTGGTTGAATCTTTTATCAAATTAAATGTTTTTATTTACATACTGCACTTAGTAGGCACATTTTTCTTTTCCTTCTTTGCCATTACAGAGTCGCTTCACTCTTCAAAGTGCTGCCAACAGTGCATATGTAACATCACCATTATTACTATGGACTCTATTATTATTATTATTATTTCTCCATTGGGACTTTTTTAATATCATTTTTAATATTATTGTTGTTATTACTTATAGTATGTTATATATATTCTATACCCTCCCTCACTAGTATTTGTGTAACTTTTGGCTTGCTCATCGCGCCGTCATCCTGTTTGCTATTCGAGAGATAAGTTAACACTGCAGATATATGTGCCCAGGTGAAATTTCATGAATTGGGTTTACATCCACTTTAAATGGAACTTGTCCAATATGGGAACTGCCCCTGCTGACTTTTTTCCAAAAGTGCATTCTGTTTGTCTCTATCCTTACCCTTGCTTAAAGTGGAGCTTCAGTCATTTTTATGTAGCTGCTGACTTTTATTAAACACACACTCACCTGTCCCAGGATCCAGCAATGTGGTCACCCCGTCGCTTCTTTCCCTCTCCTCTCCCTGGCATTTCAACTGTGGGCACCAGGTGGGCACTGTGCATGCGCGAGTCGCACTGCGCCTTTTGAATGGTCAATGTGAGGTGTCCCAGAAGATGGCAGGGAGGGAGGGGGAAAGGAGAACTTCTGCCCAGATTGCCTAGGTGATCTGAGTGGAAGTGAGAATAGGTAACTTCAACTACTTAGTTGCATCATTAACCTGACCATATTAGGTGTCTTTACAAACAAATTAACCTTCAAAAACAAAATGGTAATGGCAGCTCCCATATCTCTATCCTGACAGATTCCTTTTGTGAATTTAATGTAGATAAAACATACTGTAAATATATTCAGACTCAGTTGTTTATATTTCAAATGATAAAATGATAACATATAAGGCCCCTTTCAGACTGCCGCGACTTTAAAGACGCGCGATTTTGCAGCCATTTCAGGGAATGCCTGTGTAAATTTGAGGTCTATGGACCTCAACTCGCATTAAAGTCAGACCAAAGTAGTGCTGGGACTACTTTGAAGTCAGTACTACTTGAAGTCGCACAGATATGAATGGTTATCATTGGGAATGACTTGTCCTGTGACTCCAAAGTCACAGGAAAAGTCGCACAAGTGTGAAAGGGGCCTAAATATCACTGTAAGCATAGATGAATAAGAACTGCACACCAAATATCTCTTCTAAAAGTCCTTCATTGAATCACCAATAGTATAGCTGCTTCCATGATGTCCCTGCGTCACCTTTCCTTGACACATTTCACCAAAATGGCTTGATCACAAGTAGTTTTGCTGAAACGCTTCAATAAAAGGTGATTCTTGGGCAAAGACATTATGAAAGCATCTATACTACTGATGATTCAATAAAGGACATTGGGAAAAGAGATATTTGGTGTACGGCTTCTATTCATTTATGCTTTTAAATAGCAAGCGGAGATGACCATGGAGATTTTATGATGCACAGGTTTGGAATGGTGCTTCATGCTTGGAGGTTTGGATTATATCAATATCATTGCTACATTTTACCTGCTTAGCCTCTATATTATTACAGGTTTTTATATAGCGCCAACAATTTACAAAGCACTTTGCATTCTTCTCAGTCCCTACTATCAACAAGCTTACAATTTAAAGGCCACCTTTTGCTAAAAAAAAAAAAAAAAATGCAAATTTTTTGCAGGTAAAAAAAAAAAAAGTGCATTCATACTTTTTTGTAAGCAGCCTGATGAGAATTGCACCCGCGATCAGCAGATTGCAGTTGCAATCTCAGGCCCCTGCAGACTCTCAGGATAGCTATCTGCCCATGCATCATATGAGCAGGCACCTGAATGCAGGAAGACTAATAGACTTAAGAGAGCGCCCACCATTTCCATGGTTCATGGAGAACTACAAGCCGTCAGCTGCAATGACTGATGGTACTTATAGTCTATCCATTCACAGGAAACTGGGAATGAATGAAGCGGCCATATGGGCGGAGCCCTGCATGGCCACGCTGTTTTCAAATTGTGACAGGGAGAAGATCCCCCACCTGCGGTTACAGGGAAGGGAGATCGGGTGTACAGGGTGCAGATGCCTGAACATGTTACATGTTCCACTCTAAAAACAGGTGGAACATGTAACATGTTCCAAAGGTGATCATTTAGGCTGGGTTCACACTGATGCCCTTAGCGGCTCACGGCAGGGGTCCGGTGCGTCCCTGTTCACTGTTTGAGGTCGAATTTTGGGCTGAATTCGGACCTGAAACGTACCAGAAGACGCACAGGACTGCTGTGCAATTCGCACCGGAGCCGCTCCAGAGATGTGTGGACGGGTTCCAATGAGAGCCTGTCTCAATCTCCTGACATGTGAATTGAATGCGGGGAAACTGCATCCAATTCGCAATAGTGTAAACCCAGCCTTACGGGGCCAATTTAGAAAGGAATCAATTAACCTGCCAGAAGGTCTTTGGAGTATATGAGGAAATCTATGCAAGCAGAGAATGAACATACAAACTCCATGCAGATAGTATCCTGACTGGGATTCAAAGCAGGGACCTCAGTGCTGCAAGACAGAAGTGCTAACCACTAAGCCACTGTTCTCTATATTAATATGGACTGTTAATTACAATATTAACTGTACAATTTCTGTGACAATAATAATAACTGTTTGCTGAGTCTGATCTAAATTCTAGTTTAGAATCCTGGCAATATTTTTCTTACATGTGTAGTCTTGAGCATATGGGATATAACCTGCGGCTTCCCCGTGTCTGAGGAGACTTGTTCATTAAAAAGCAAATCTTGAAGCTGATAACACAGACTTGCAAAAAAATCTGTGCAATTTTCATGGAAAGTAAATCTCCACAGGCAACCTTTCTGTGCAATATCTGTGCTCAAAGTAACCTACCATAGAGGCTAGGGAAGGGGAAACCGAGGTAATCTCACCTCCAGCATTTCTTCTTGATGATATTTCCCAAGATGACTTCTGCCCTGGAAGACACAAGCAGCAGTTTTACAAAAAGTGCTCAGAGTATGACTGCAAACTAAACATCCGTAATGAAGCAGGCTGCAAGTGGTTAAAAGAAAGCAGTACTTACATATGGGCTGCCAGGTTTAACTCCTAAATCTGCTAGATGACTCAACTCAATAGCTTCAATACTTTCTTATAGCAAAGATTTTATTGAAAAGAAAACAATGCGTCACATACATGGATAGGATCAAGCACATATCATACCATATAGAAAATATACAGAGCAAACCCTTGAGCATAAATAAATTACTCAATGACACCCACATCCCGGTATTATTTTATAAGTGGGAAGGCCTTGTTAGGCATGGTGTGTGGGATTTTAGAGGTGCTCATTGAGGATATTAGCACAGTGAAAAGGTAGAAAAATAGAAAACAGATAGATACTTATAAAAAAATCTAAATTTAATACATGATTTACATGGTATAAAAACAAACAGGAAAGAAGATACAGCGCGGTGTATTCATTCCTTGTACCTCACAGATTGAACGTCCTACATGTTTCGCAAAAATTATGCTTCTTCAGGGACGCACGTGACTTTAATTTATCTAAAAATGAACATATATGTTTTGAAAAAATATAGAAACACAATATAGTTACATTGTCATATTTAGTATTCATTATGAACAAATATAGAAAAGAAATTGATTCACAGTAGAGACGTGCATATAATACCTCAGGGTTCCCGTGGATCCTCATACAGATAAAGTGGTGACACCTGACATTGATCAGGGCCCAGGGGTCACCAGGTAGTGGGGCTGGCACGTCTCTACTGTGAATCAATTTCTTTCCTCTTCTTTCCTTTCTACCTCTTTGTCCCCTGCTTCATCTGTCAACCACTTGTCATATGAAACTTCAATAAAAGGATTTTTGGAAGTGCAGCCACCCGGAATTATTTCTTCATGACACCCATGTAGGGGTTGGTAAGAACATACAAAAACCGTTGTACAGATGCAACTTAAAGAAATATAAAACAAAGGTGGGACCTGAGCAACAGAGAAAGTGAGTCGGCCATGAGGTGCAGGGAAACCTACAACAATACCAGTATGATCAGCCTAAAGCCTGGTACACACTACAGTTTTTTTTCTTACAGCCCCGTGGGTTGCATGATAAAAAACTGACAGCTTTTAGCTGCACTAACTATGCGATCTCCCCCACTAAGTTGTGCTCTGACAGCAGAACACTCCAATCAGCCCTCTCTGCTATTGGCTGAGAGCACTGATCAGGAGTTGGTCGGCTGCTGGTTTTCCGGCATGCACGTCCGACATACACATGGGCAGAATGTTGGCCGGTATTTTTTGTCTCCCGACATTCTGCCCCTGTGTACGGGGCTTAAGATCACATAGATGTTGGTAAATAGGCCCAGCAGATTAGCGAACTATCATGTACTGTAGACAGGGGCCAGGTGGCTTGGAAATTGCAGTAAGGAAAAAAGCATCCCTCAACCCATCCCTCAATCAAGAGGATGAAAATGGGGAAGAGACCCCTAAAGTGAGGAAAGAAAAGACAGGGGGAATTGGGAAGGATGGCAGGGAAAGGAACTTTGCCACGAGGACAGCGGATTGTTCCCAAATTCTAGGATAGTTAAGAGGAATACAATCATAAGCTCTCGAATCACAATTGGAGCAACCGTGTAGTAAAAAGAGAGACTGGTTGATAATCAAGCCAGGGCCACCAGATGGAAAGAAATTTATCATGAGCTTCAATACTTACACTGACCTGAAAAAGCATGCAGAATTGACTGCAGTCAGAACTCCTGATCTGCATATAGCATAACTCCCAACTGTCCCTGATTACGAGGGACTGTCCCTGATTTGGAACAAAGTCCCTCGGTCCCTCTTTCCTCCTCATTTGCCCCCCATTTTTGTCTGACCTGTATAGTTGTATATAAAATGCACTTTATCTTTCAAAAAGTGTTCCCCAGTGCTAAATCTTTCATCCAATTTCTAAATTGCTGCATTTGTAAATTTCAAAACAAATAGTAGTAAAAAAAAACACTTGTGGGTTTAACTTATCATTTGTTTTGTATATTTTTTCTTTTAGGGGGTGTGGCAGGGGTGTGTCCTATGCCTACATACTTTTTGCTAACAGGTGTCCCTCGTTCTCATCTCAAAAAGTTGGGAGGTATGTACTAGTACTATACCCCAACTGAACGATCTGCTGAATACATTCCAGGTGCATTGAAACGAAAGGTGTACAAAGCCATACAGGTCATTTTCTTTAGCATGTAACCACAGCCTGGATAGAAAAGCCTGTCCCATGTTAGCATGTTGCAGAGAGGGACCCTTGCCCTCTCTGTGTGGAAGCAGCAGTTTTGCACCCTGCTGAGTCAGATTTATAGCTCTGCAATCTGCAAACCTCATGCTGCTTAGAGAGTGGTGATTGGAAAGTTCTAGCGTTAACTAATGGCCCGTACACACAATCCGAATATCGTATGAAAACTATCGTCCGAGGAAGAATCGTACGATAATCGGATCGTTAGTACGGAGCTTTCGAGAGCTGATCAGGACAATTCATCCGTTATTATTCGATCAGACAAGCACGAAAATGTTCCTCGTACAATACCAGAGCGTACATTACAACACATGAAATCACTTCCGTTTTTTTTTTCTGTCGTACAAGAATTTTAGTGACTTTAGTAACCTATTCAATATCTATTAGCGACTATTTAGCGAAAAAAGTCGGACGATCTGTCGTCCGATTTTCGGATCGTGTGTACGGGGCATTAGTGGGGAGTCATGTTGGACCTCTGCAGAGACCTCTGCTTCCATACAGAGAGCTAGGGTCCTTCTTTGCCGTATACTGGCAGGAGACAGATTTTTCTACCCAGAATGTGACTGCATGATAAAGAAAAAAATAAATAAAAAAACACCTTCTGTGTTGATGCATCTGGAATGTATTTAGCTGATTTAAACAGAAAGTTAAAGTGGTTGTGAAGTCAAATAAGGATTACTGCCAGCCCTCTGTTTTACTAAGCCACTCTATACTGTGTACATGTTTGTATAAAATTGTGCCTGTAAATATCTTATTTCAGATTGTTTCTGACTGGTCACATGACTTCTGGTCGGTCTCCTCTCCCAATCTAAGGGCAACAGCGGGAGGGGCCAAGATCCCCCTCTGACGTCAGGTGGAAGGTCACACGACCACTATGCTCTCCGCTTAGCCCCTCCCGCTGTTGCCATTAGTTAGGGGGGAGGAGAGTGGCCAGAGGTCATGTGACCGTCCAGAAATGATTTGAAATAAGGTATCTACAGGCACAATTTTATACAAACATGTACACAGTGTAGGATGGCTTGGTAGAACAGAGGGTCTGGCAGTAATCTTTATTTAACTTTACTGGCAGCTACTACTAGTGGCAGGAGGGGAGGGGGAGGGGCTCACACACAGGGAGGGAGGGGGAGAGAGCAGTGGATGATGGATGCACTTAACCTGACCATGGTAATCAGGGATCAGCAGCCATGATTACCATGGTCAGCACACTAAGGGGGACACAGGAAGAGGGAGGTTTTTTACAGCATAGAGAGGGGCAGATTAGACAGCACAAGCACTGTGCTTTTTAACCTGCTATAAGGGAACAGGATCTCTTTTTATTTTAGGGTTACAACCTCTTTAATGTGGGTTTTAAAGCCAATAAATCAGCATAAAAGCCAGGCAAACAACATTTTTAGAAGGTGGCATCCTTTAAATTGTCTTAATTGTATTTTTCGCTGAAAATAGCGCATCTAAAGTGCCTGAAAAACGCCTCTCATGCCTCCCCAGTGTGAAACCCTGAGTGCTTTCACACTGGGGCAGTGCGCTTGCGGGACAGGAAAAAAAGTCCTGCAAGCAGCATCTTTGGGGCGGTTTGGGAGTGGTCTATACACCGCTCCCAAACCGCCCTCCGCTGCCGAAGCGCCTGTAAAGTGCTTCGTCAGCGCCGTAAAACACAGGCGCTGTTAACGCTTTGTTCGCCCGCTAACGCGGCTCGGCCCCAGTGTAAAAGGGGTGTTAAAGAACACATCAGAGAAAACAATACTTATTTGATTAATATCTTTTACCCTGTACTGTCTTTGATATTGAATGCAAATTAAAAAAAAAAAGGTTTTCATAAACATGTGGCACCTGATACAAACTAAAAGTAGAAAGTACACTCCCTCCTGGAAAACAAATATGGAAAAGCACACAAGAACAGCATAAAAAAAAAAAAAAAAAAAGCAGCACATGACAAAGTGCACATAAGCCCACGTAAAATTTTCGGTCTTTTTTTATGAGCAGAAGTGTGAATTGGGTTCTTATGACAGAGATCACACAGTCCTACAGGTACATTCAGATAAACAGCCTTTCTAGCATCTGCTAGAGGTGGCACACCGCCAGTCCATGCCTGTGTACAAAGTAATAAGATAAAGAAATAAAAGAGAAAACAGGCAGGTGGATAGAAAGATGGTAGATTGATGATAAATAGATAGATAATCTTCCTTGTACACCTATACTTCTTCAGCCAGACAGCCATCCAGATATACCCATTCTTTTCAAGAAGTTTACACAACTGATATATATATATATTGTGACAGCAGGAAGGTAAAGTCACCTGGTTGCATCCAGGGGGGTAGATATATTTCTCCCAGATTCAGGCTTTATGCCGACTTATACAACTAGGGAGTTGATGAAGCCCAGCTGAGGCTAGTGGGCTCATGAATGACTCATACCTCTAGGGAGAGTGCTGGGCGTCGTGAGGCAGGGAGTTGATGAGACCAGCTGAAGCTTGTCAGCTCATTTAGGCCTCTAAGAACTCCCAGATTCATTAGGTGTTAGCTCATGCCTGGAACCAGACCTGTGTGGACTGTCTAGGGAGAGTGAACCCCTGTGCGGTGAGGCAAAGCCTGTGTGGCTATTTGTTTGGACTTTTACTAAACCAGGGACTTAGGGACTAGGACAGCACCAGGCTGATCCCAGTTGTTAGTTTAGGAAACCTGAATGTTTAGTCAGAGGTCAAACTGACCAGGATTTATTTTGTTTATGTTTCTTTTTGGCTTTGCTGTGTTTTTGTCACTGTACATAGAGAAATAAACCGCACCTTTTGATTTTGAAAACCACAACCTCCGTCTGCTGGCCCTGTTTTTGTGTGGGGAGCCCAACCAGGGGGTCACACACACCCGCTACCGAGTTAACCCCCTCACAGTTGGTGGAGAACCAGTGGCAGTTTTTTTTAAGCCAGCATGGAGGAGATACTGAAACAGCTGGCTCTAGCAAATGCCAATCAACAGCAGACAAATGCAGGTTTGCAAAGGAGCCTTGCAGCCCAGCAGCAAGCTCATCAACAAGCCCAGCAGCAATCTGAGGCCCGCTTCATAGACCTGTTACAGAAGCAAGAGCAGAGACTACAACAAATGGAAGCAGTAATGCAGCAACGTCCGCAGACCAGTGAGGAAAGCCGTCCCACTAATACCGCGTCCTTTGGGGTGAGTCGTTTATTGACAAAAATGACTGGAGAGGATGATCCAGAGGTATTTTTGACCACATTTGAAAGGACTGCTGAAAGAGAAAAGTGGCCTGAGGAGCAGTGGGCTGGACTGGTGGCTCCTCTGTTAACTGGTGAATCGCAGAAGGCTTACTATGACCTAGAGCCTGACCAAGCAAAAGACTATGTGATGCTAAAAGCTGAAATATTGGCAAGGCTGGGTGTCACCCTGGCTGTCCGGGCTCAGCGTGTGCATAACTGGACTTTCCAGCTTGGAAAACCCCCCAGGTCTCAAATGTATGATCTCATTCACCTGAGCAGGAAGTGGCTACAGCCAGAGACTTTGTCCGCACCAGAGATTGTGGAACGTGTTGTAATGGATCGGTTTTTGAGAGCTCTTCCTACTGCCATCCAAAAGTGGGTAAGCCATGGAGACCCAGAGACGGCCGGTGGTCTTGTGGATCGTGTAGAGAAATACTTGGCTACAGAGAACCTGACGGCCTCTTCCAGAGACTCTCGGACTTTCCACCCTAAGACCAGACCATCCCCAGGGGCGGATAAGAGGATTCCAAGGGGTGAGGGTGGAGAGAGTGAGAGGGTGGGAGCTCTACCCAAAGTTTGGCGAGAACAGCCTGGGAAGTCAGGGGCTCAAGAGGCAGCCAAATGGATTGTTTGCTACCGCTGCCGGCAAGCGGGACATATTGCAGCAAATTGCCCGGTTGTGGAGGAACCCATGCAATGTGACTTTCTGATGGACAGACGTCAGTCGCTGTGTGCGACAGTCGCATGCACTGCCATTCGGGGAACTGAGAAACATTTATGCAAAATGTGTATTAATGGTAGAAATGTTGTGGTATTACTGGATTCAGGTAGCCTTGTGACCCTGATAAAGGCTGAATTAGTTAAAACAGAGGTCTCTGGGAATAGCAAGGTAGCTGTTATTTGTGTGCATGGGGACACCCGAGAGTATCCAGTGACTACAGTGTGTTTCGAGACCCCCAAAGGTACCCTCTCTCATCCAGTGGGGTTAGTATCTCAATTACCGCATGATGCCATTGTGGGAAGGGATTTTCCGAAGTTCTGGGAACTGTGGGATGATCCTGAGCCCCCCACTGGTGCCCCTATGTACCAGGAATGTGATAGCCAGACCTCCTCTGAGAGTGGTGAGGACTCTCCAGAATTTCCCTTGTCAGTATTGGCAGGGGAGACTCAAGAAACTGGAGAGGAGCCCACCTCCTCAGACGAAAACCTACCGTCTGTGGAGTTTTCTGATCTGGAGGTTCACAGGGAAAATTTTGCCACAGAACAGTTAAAAGACCCCGCCCTAATAAAGGCACGGGAAAACGTAGTGGAAATAGATGGCGAGTTAGTGAACCCAGATAATACCTGCACTTACCCATACTTCAGCGTAGAGAAGGACCTACTGTATCGGGTGGCAAAAAGGGCAGAAGAAACCGTTGAGCAGCTTGTGGTGCCCAAACCTTACAGGAAGTTGGTGTTGGAGTTGGCCCATGGGCACATTCTTGGAGGTCATCTGGGGACAGAGAAAACCCGAGAGAGGGTATTACAGAGATTCTATTGGCCTGGGGTGATGAAGGACATAGAAAATTATTGTTCCTCCTGCCCTGTGTGTCAGAGGTCGGCCCCGATGCCACATTTCCGTAGCCCGCTGGTCCCTCTACCCATCATTGAGGTCCCGTTTGAGAGAATCGCAATGGATTTGGTAGGTCCTATAATCAAGTCCGCTAGGGGGCACCAGTACATATTGGTTATAATGGACTATGCCACCCGTTATCCAGAAGCGATCCCTCTCAGAAATACCTCGGCCAAAACCATAGCCAAAGAGCTATCTCTTGTTTTTAGCCGGGTGGGTATTTGTAAAGAACTGCTTACGGACCAAGGTACACCCTTTATGTCCCGGGTTATGAAAGAGCTGTGTAAATTGCTCAAAGTGACGCAATTGCGTACATCTGTGTATCACCCCCAAACCGATGGGCTGGTTGAAAGATTCAACAAAACCCTAAAACAAATGTTGAAGAAAGTGGTGGATAGAGATGGAAAGGATTGGGACTGTCTACTTCCTTATTTGATGTTTGCTATTAGGGAGGTGCCCCAATCCTCTACGGGATTCTCCCCCTTTGAGTTACTGTATGGGAGACACCCAAGAGGGCTGTTGGATATTGCCAAGGAAACTTGGGAAAGTGAGAGTTCTCCCCACAGGAGTGTGATTGAGCATGTCGCCCTGATGCAAGATCGAATTGCACAGGTAATGCCCATCGTGAAGGAACATTTGGCCCAAGCGCAGTTGGCACAGCAGAGAGTGTACAACCGTGGAGCAAAGACCCGTACCTTTTCCCCGGGGGATAGGATATTGGTACTTGTCCCTACGGTTGAAAGTAAATTCCTTGCCAAATGGCAAGGCCCCTACGAGATAATGGAAAAAGTGAGCGAAGTGAATTACAAGGTCAGACAACCAGGAAGGCGAAAGCCCGAACAGATATATCACGTTAATCTGTTGAAAGCCTGGAGGGATAGAGAGTCCCTAGTCGCAGAAACTTGGTCACCAGCTCAAACTGGTTGCGTGATTCCGGAGGTTGGAATAGCAGCCACCTTGTCACAACCCCAACAACAGGAGGTTAAGGAGTTTGTGCTTCGCAACAAGGAGGTGTTCTCTGAGCTGCCGGGACAAACATCTGGGGTAGAGCATGATATTATTACCCCGCCCGGTGAAAGGGTGAAGTTAAAACCCTATCGGATCCCAGAGGCCCGACGGGAGGCAATACGGGAGGAAGTACAGAAAATGCTGAACTTAGGGGTGATAGAGGAGTCCCAAAGTGATTGGTCTAGTCCCATTGTGTTGGTGCCTAAACCGGATGGGAGCTGGCGATTTTGTAATGATTTTCGTCAGTTGAACAAAGTTACAAAATTTGACACCTACCCCATGCCACGTATAGATGAGTTGATCGACCGGCTGGGAACAGCCCGATACATGACGACTCTTGACCTCACAAAAGGGTATTGGCAAATTCCCCATGCCAAGTCGGCCAAAGAGAAAACCGCATTTGTAACCCCAGACGGGGCGTTCCAATATAAGAGAATGCCGTTCGGGTTACAGAATGCGCCGGCCACATTCCAGCGGAAAATGGACCAGATACTGAGGCCCCATCGGAAGTATGCTGCGGCTTACCTGGATGACGTAATTGTCCATAGCACAGATTGGGCCTCACATCTGCCAAAAGTGCAAGCAGTCCTAGACTCTATCCGGGAAGCGGGGTTTACGGCTAACCCCAAGAAGTGTACCATTGGGCAGGAGGAGGCCAAATATCTTGGGTACACCATTGGCAGGGGAGTAATAAAACCCCAACTCAACAAAGTCGAGGCCATCCAGAGTTGGCCACGTCCCAACAGCAAGAAGCAGGTACGAGCCTTTCTGGGAATCGCGGGTTATTATCGGCGCTTCATTCCCCACTTTGCTTCTAAGGCTGTGCCCCTAACCAACCTGACGAAAGGGAAAGGGTCGGTCATGATTAAATGGACCCCCGAGGCGGAGGCAGCATTCCAATTCTTGAAACAAGCCTTATGTAGCCAGCCAGTGTTGTACTCACCCGACTTCTCTAAAGACTTTGTCGTACAAAGTGATGCGTCAGATGTGGGGTTAGGAGCAGTATTGTCCCAGGTCTGGAACGGGGAAGAGCACCCAGTCATTTACCTCAGCAGGAAGTTGAAGTCCCATGAGGTAAATTACGCCACGGTTGAAAAGGAGTGTTTAGCGGTGAAGTGGGCTCTAGATTCCCTTCGGTACTATCTGCTAGGTAGGCACTTTGACATGGTTACGGATCACGCTCCGTTAAAGTGGATGGCTCAAAACAAGGAGACAAATAGAAGAGTGAATAGGTGGTTCCTGGCCCTACAGGAATTCAACTTCACAGTAAAGCATCGCCCTGGCGTTCAAATGGGGAATGTGGATGCTTTGTCTCGAGTACATGAATGCCTGATTGCTGGTGTTCCAACCCCAAGGTTAAAACAAGAGGGGGGGGTATGTGACAGCAGGAAGGTAAAGTCACCTGGTTGCATCCAGGGGGGTAGATATATTTCTCCCAGATTCAGGCTTTATGCTGACTTATACAACTAGGGAGTTGATGAAGCCCAGCTGAGGCTAGTGGGCTCATGAATGACTCATACCTCTAGGGAGAGTGCTGGGCGTCGTGAGGCAGGGAGTTGATGAGACCAGCTGAAGCTTGTCAGCTCATTTAGGCCTCTAAGAACTCCCAGATTCATTAGGTGTTAGCTCATGCCTGGAACCAGACCTGTGTGGACTGTCTAGGGAGAGTGAACCCCTGTGCGGTGAGGCAAAGCCTGTGTGGCTATTTGTTTGGACTTTTACTAAACCAGGGACTTAGGGACTAGGACAGCACCAGGCTGATCCCAGTTGTTAGTTTAGGAAACCTGAATGTTTAGTCAGAGGTCAAACTGACCAGGATTTATTTTGTTTATGTTTCTTTTTGGCTTTGCTGTGTTTTTGTCACTGTACATAGAGAAATAAACCGCACCTTTTGATTTTGAAAACCACAACCTCCGTCTGCTGGCCCTGTTTTTGTGTGGGGAGCCCAACCAGGGGGTCACACACACCCGCTACCGAGTTAACCCCCTCACAATATATATACACGTTAGATACTGCTAAACATCCTCTATTTATATATGCATGAAACAGAACAGATGTTCCAGACATCAGTGAGCTGACACAGCCATATGGTAATGCCGCATACACACAATCGTTTTTCATGACGAGAAAAATGCAATTTTTAAGAATGGTCGTGAAAAACGGTGGTGTGTATGCTCCAGAGCATTTTTCTTGATGAGAAAAATGGGCAAAAAAAATTAGAGCCTGCTCTATCTTTTCTCGTTGTTTTTCACGTTGTTCTTTTTAAAGTAGTGAAAAACTGTCGTGTGTATGCTTTTACGAGGGAAAAAAAAGATGCGCATGCTCAGAATCAAGTATGAGACGGAGCGCTTGCTCTGGTAAAACTAGCGTTCGTAATGGAGATAGCACATTCGTTGCGCTGTAACGGACTGAAAAGCACGAAGACTGAAAAGCGTGAATCGTCTCTCACCAAACTTTATTAACACGAGGATCAGCAAAAGCGTCCCAAAGGGTGGCGCCATTCGAATGGAACTTCCCCTTTATAGTGCCGTCGTACGTGTTGTACATCACTGCGCTTTGCTCGAGCGTTGTTTTTCATGAACGTGTGTAGGCAAGGCAGGCTTGAGAGGAAACACGAAAAATCACGTAGAGAAAAACGTAGTTTTTTTCCATGACATGAATAACGGTCGTGTGTACGCGGAATAAGAGTTTCATTGATGACTGCAGCCATTCTTCGCAGACTACACCCTCAAAAAAGGGTCCCTTCAAAATGTGAATTTTTTTGTGAGCAGAATAGGGGACTACATTAAAATAAAAGAACATTTTACATGGGTCATAAAATCACTGATAACTTTTTATTAAAAAGATGATGCTTTTACATTGTGTTCAATGGAATGTGTGGTGAGATGGATTTAACTAGCCATGATTTGATCTGAGCCTCATCTGTTTGCAGTTCCCACTGTTCGTGCCAGGCCCATAGATATTCATGGCAGTTCTCCTAGCAGAGAAAAATGCAAGCCAATGGGACCAACAAATGCACAGAATAGCTCTAAACTGGAAACGATATATAGTACAAAAGATGGGCTCAGCTGGATAATGGAATATTTACTTTCAGCTGCACAAGTTCTGGAGCTTTATAAAATGAAGAATGAAGGTAAATCTTTATATATACTGTATATACAGTATATATATATATATATATATATATATATATATATATATATATATATATATACAGTGCCTTGAAAAAGTATTCATACCTCTTGAAATGTTCCACATTTTGTCATGTTACAACCAAAAACATAAATGTATTTTACTGAGATTTTATGTGATAGAAAAACACAAAGTGACACATAATTGTGAAGTGGAAGGAAAATTATAAACGGTTTTCATATTTTTTTATAAATAAATATCTGAAAAGTGTGGCGTGCATTTGTATTCAGCCCCCTTTACTCTGATACCCCTAACTAAAATCTAGTGGAACCAATTGCCTTCAGAAGTCACCTAATTAGTAAACGGAGTCCACCTGTGTGTAGTTTAATCCCAGTATAAATACAGCTCTTCTGTGAAACCCTCAGTGGTTTGTTAGAGAACCTTAGTGAACAAACAGGATCATGAAGGCCAAGGATGACACCAGACAGGTCAGGGATAAAGTTGTGGAGAAGTTTAAAGCAGGGTTAGGTTATAAACAAATATCCCAAGCATTAAACATCTCACGGAGCACTGTTCAATCCATCATCTGAAAACGGAAAGAGTATGGCACAACTGCAAACCTACCAAGACATGGCCATCCACCTAAACTGACAGGCTGGACAAAGAGAGCAATTATCAGAGAAGCAGCCAAGAGGCCCATGGTAACTCTGGAGGAGTTGCAGGAATTCCCAGCTCAGGTGAGAGAATCTGTTCACAGGACAACTATTAGTCGTGCTCTCCACAAATCTGGCCTTTATGGAAGAGTGGCAAGAAGAAAGTCATTGTTAAAAGAAAACCTTAAGAAGTCCCGTTTGCAGTTTGCGAGAAGCCATGTGGTGGACACAGCAAACATGTGGAAGAAGGTGCTTTGGTCAGATGAGACCAAAATTTAACTTTTTGGCCTAAACGCGAAACGTTATGTGTTGTGTAAAACTAACACTGCACATCATCCTGAACACACCATCCCCACTGTGAAACATGGTGGTGACAGCATCATGTTGTGGGTATGTTTTTCTTTAGGAGGGACAGGGAAGCTGGTCAGAGCTGATGGGAAGGTGGATGGAGCCAAATACAGGGCAATCTTAGAAGAAAACCTGTTAAGAGTCTGCAAAAGACTTGAGACTGGGGTGGAGGTTCAACTTCCAGCAGAACAACAACCCTAAACATATAGCAAGAGCTACAATGGAATAGTTTAGATCAAAGCATAGTCATGTGTTAGTATGTCCCAGTCAAAGTCCAGACCTAAATCTAATTGGGAATCTGTGGACTTGAAAATTGCTGGTCACAGATGCTGTCCATCCAATCTGATAGAGCTTGAGCTATTTTGCAAAGAAGAATGGGCAAAAAGTTCACTGTCTAAATGTACAAAGCTGGTAGAGACATACCCCAAAAAGACTTGTAGCTGTGATTGCAGTAAAAAGTGGTTCTGCAAAGTATTGACTCAGGGGGGCTGAATACAAATGCACGTCACACTTTTCACATATTTATTTGTAAAAAATTTTGAAAACCATTCATCAGTTTCCTTCCACTTCACAATTATGTGCCACTTTGTGTTGGTCTATCACATAAAATCCAAATAAAATACATTTATGTTTTTGATTGTAATATTACAAAATGTGGAAAATTTCAAGGGGTATGAATACTTTTTCAAGGCACTGTATATATATATATATATATATATATATATATATATATGGCAGCAGCATAATACATTAAGGCATGTAGACGTGCTGAAGTTCGAACCAAGCATCAAAATGCAGAAGAAGGGATTTAAGTGACATTGAACGTGGCATGTTTGTTGATGCTAGACAAGCTGGTCTGAGTATTTCAAAAACTGCTGATCTACTGGGATTTTCACTCACAACTATCTCTAGGGTATACAGAGATTGGTCCAAAAAGAGAAAATATCCAGTGAGTGGCAGTTATGTTGAGAAAAATGCCTTGTTCATGTCAGAGGTCAGAGGGAAATGGGCAGACTGGTTTGAGATGATAGAAACAGAAACTCAAATAGCCACTCGTTACAACCAAGATATGCATGTCTTTATGGGCCTGGTGCACAGTCATGTTGGAACAGGAAGGGGCCACCCCCAAACTGTTCCTATAAAGTTGGCAGCATGAAATTGTCCAAAATGTCTTGGTATGCTGATGTCTTAAAAGTTCCCTTCACTGTAACTAAGAGGCCAAGCCCAACCCCTGAAAAACAACCTCATGCCATAATCCCCCTCCATCAAATGATTTGGACCAGTGCACAAAGCAAGGTCCATAAAGACATGGATGAGCGAGTTTGGGTTGGAGGAACTTGACTGGCCTGCACAGAGTCCTGACCTCAACCCTGATAGAACACCTTTAGGATGAATTAGAGCAGAGACTTCGAGCCAGGCCTTCTCGTCCAACATTAGTGCCTGACCTCACAAATGTGCTTATGGAAGAATGGTCAAAAATTCCCATAGACACAATCCTAAACCTTGTGGACAGTCTTCCCAGAAGAGTTGAAGCTGATATAGCTGCAAAGGGTGGGCCAACTCAATATTAAACCCTACCGACTAAGACTGGGATGCCATCAAAGTTCATTCTGTGTAAAGACAGATGTCCCAATACTTTTGGTAATATAGTGTGTGTGTGTGTATATATATATATATATATATATATATACACACACAGTATCTAACAAAAGTGAGTACACCCCTCACATTTTTGTAAATATTTTATTATATCTTTTCATGTGACAACACTAAAGAAATTACACTTTGCTACAATGTAAAGTAGTGAGTAGGGATGAGCTCCGCGTTCGAGTCGAACATACGTTCGACTCGAACATCGTGTGTTCGATCATTCGACGAAGATCGAACGTTTTGGGTCGTTCGCGCCAATTTCGAGTGAGGCGAACAGCCCAAAATCCTGGCGCTGTGATTGGCCAAGCATGCACTGTGACCCCGCATGCTTGGCCAATCACAGCGCCGGCAGCGAGGAGAGCCATAATTGGCCACAGGCAGGATGCCTGTGGCCAATTATAGCTCAGGGGGGTTTAGTACACGCCCCACACTAGTGTGTTGGCGTGCTGGGAAAGACGTACATAGGCAGGGACAGTGTTAGAGAAATTGTGTGTAGGGAGAGAGAAGGATAGGTAGGGACAGTGTCAGTGATATTGTGTGTAGGGAGAGAGAAGGATAGGTAGGGACAGTGTCAGTGATATTGTGTGTAGGGAGAGAGAAGGATAGGTAGGGACAGTGTCAGTGATATTGTGTGTAGGGAGACAGAAGGATAGGTAGGGACAGTGTCAGTGATATTGTGTGTAGGGAGAGAGAAGGATAGGTAGGGACAGTGTCAGTGATATTCTGCTAAACCTTGTGTGCAGGGAGAGAGAAGGATAGGTAGGGACAGTGTCAGTGATATTTTTGCTAAGCCTCCTGCACAGTATACAACTGAAGCTAGCCCTTAGTGCTGTGATTTCCTGTTGTGTAACACAGGCAGGCATCTGCAGCACTTAAAGCAGGCGTAGTGTGATTCCTGCAAAATATACACCTGAAGCTAGCCCTTATTGCTTGTAGTTTTTTTTCTTTTGTGTTACACTAAGGTCTCTTTCACACAGGACGGATCAGTAATGATCCGCCCCGTGAAGCTCCGCTTGCTCAGCGGGGATCGCTCCGTTGATCCCCGCTGAGCCGGCGGATGACTGGGTGGTTCCCGCACACTGTGCAGGGACCGCCCTGTCAGAGCGCCGCTCTCCCCTATGGGGGGATCGGATGATGACGGTTCGTAGAGTCCGTTGTCATCCGATCCGATCCGCAGACGGAAGGAAAAATAGGGTTTTCCTCCGTCACACTTTTGCGGATCGGAGCAGGTCGGATGTCAGCGGACATGTCACCGCTGACATCCGTGGCTCCATAGGAGGACATGTAGCATCCGTTCAGGTCCGCCTAAAAAACTGACAGGCGGACCTGAACGGACCCTCCGTGTGAAAGAGCCCTAACAGGCATCTGCAGCACTTAAAGCAGGTGTAGTGTGATTCCTGAAAAATATACACCTGAAGCTAGCCCTTAATGCTCGTAGTTTTTTTTCTTTTGTGTTACACTAACAGGCATCTGCAGGGGCATATAAAAAATATATAATGTGGCGCTGTGAGAGAAGTAGTAAAAAACCCTACTTTATGTATAGCACAATGGTGCACATAAAAATATGGTGTCAAACAAAACGTTTGTACACAATAGGTGTACACAAATGAATGTGTAAAAATGTAAGTGAATACTAACAGTGAAATAATTGGTATGGGGTATAGGTGCACAACAAAAACCAGCAATTAAACTGGAATATTGATCATACCCATAATAAACAAAAATGATAATATAATGTAGGTGGAGACAAACTCATATAAGGCGTCACAGATGAGTATGTAGAATAATGTCCAATCTTATCACATGTGAAAAGAAGTTCATAGGTCAAAATCCAACAAGGAGCTGCATCGTTTGAAAATAGGTTTGAAGGGTGCATCTATCACATTTTCCCCTTTTTACATGGCTTGTTGTCGCCATATTGGTTTGGATTTCTTCCTTTTCGGGTTGGAAATACGGACCAGTGGTGCTGTCGGCATAAGGAAGGAGGTGTCCTGACTGTTCCTTGGGTCCACAGAGTGGACAAAGCTTTGTTGATCCACCACCGTACGGTGAGCTGGGTCCACTCTGTCCAGTAAGAGCATTTACTTCTCCCCCATTGGCCCAAGGTGAAGGCACTCCCGGGTGATGTCATATATCCTATATGCCTATAAAGAAAATGTGATAGATGCACCCTTCAAACCTATTTTCAAACAATGCAGCTCCTTGTTGGATTTTGACCTATGAACTTCTTTTCATATGTGATAAGATTGGACATTATTCTACATACTCATCTGTGACGCCTTATATGAGTTTGTCTCCACCTACATTATATTTTTATTTTTGTTTATTATGGGTATGATCAATATTCCAGTTTAATTGCTGGTTTTTGTTGTGCACCTATACCCCATACCAATTATTTCACTGTTAGTATTCACTTACATTTTTATCACATTCATTTGTGTACACCTATTGTGTACAAACGTTTTGTTTGACACCATATTTTTATGTGCACCATTGTGCTATACATGAAGTAGGGTTTTTTACTACTTCTCTCACAGCGCCACATTATATATTTTTTATACGTTCTATATATCCTGTCTGATTTTATGTTTGGCTGCTTTATTTAGTATTTAGAGTTGGCGCAGTATTATTATTATTTAATCTGCAGGGGCATGTAATTACAATTATTGATCTAATATTTCACAGCAGGGCCCATTCATGCGCCCACCAAGAGTAACTGTGAGGGCTTACAGTGTTGTGGCACCAGCACCACCACCAAAGGCCCAATTTTTCCTACCACTGTTCAACAATGGCATGTAAATATAATTCCTGATATAATAGTTCACAGCAGGGCGTTCCAGCGCCCACCAAGAGTAACTGTGAGGGCTCACAGTGTTGTGGCAACACCAACATCTAAGGGGCAAATTTCAGCAGAGTATATACGGCAGGCCCCTACTTTCAAACATCCAACTTACAAACGACTCCTACTTGCAAACAGAAGGAGACGACAGGAAGTGAGAGGAAATCTACCCCTAGGAAGGGAAATTCTCTCCTGTAAGAGTTAAAATGGGAAAAAGGTGTCTCCTCTCCACTGATGCTTTACCACCAATCCTTGTTTCAATAAAAACCCCACTTTTCAAAAACAGTTGTCATTGGGACGGAAAGTGAGGTGAAATGTTCTTAACAGGTGCACAGACAGCAAAACAAATGTTACAGGGGTGATAACAATTCCGTATGTTTTCCAAAAAGCTTAAAAATAGATTTTTTGGCTGTAGCTACACTTAAACAGTGTACCTGTTCAAAATTACAAACATATTCTACATAAGAACAAACCTACAGTCCCTGTCTTGTATGCACCGCCTGTATACGGCTGTTCAAAGTATATAGAGCCTTTTTTATTTTGTGTGCGGGGTTCCCCTTAATATCCATACAAGACCCAAAGGGGCTGGTAAAGGGCTGGGGTAGGGGGGGGGGGTGTGTGATGGGGTAGCTATGCCATTTTTCTCAATGATTTTCATCCATATTACCGGGACCAGACATTACATTAAAGCCGCAAGCAGTTTTAAATGGCTTTTTTTTCCTTTAGAAATGTCATTTTGTGCAGGGACAGTTCTAAACACGGGAAACACGTGGCACTTCACAGGCATACTTTAGACACCCCCCAGGTACGATATTTAAAGGAATATTTGCCTTTTTTCTTTTCACTTTATGCATCATTAAAATGACTGCTCCCGAAAAATTGCCGTTTTTAAAACTTCTTTTTGCATTGATACATGTCCCCTGGGGCAGAACCCGGGTCCCCAAACCCTTTTTAGGACAATAACATGCATATTAGTCGTTATAATTAGCACTTTAGATTTCGAACGTTCACATCCATTGTATTTAATAGGGTTCTAAAGTTCGTGCGAACTTTCGGTCCGTTCGCGGGTTCTGGTGCGAACCGAACCCGGGGGTGTTCGGCTCATCCCTAGTAGTGAGTGTACAGCTTGTATAACAGTGTAAATTTGCTGTCCCCTCAAAATAACTCAACACACAGCCATTAATGTCTAAACAGTTGGCAACAAAAGTGAATACACCCCTACTTGAAAATGTCCAAATTGGGCCCAAAGTGTCAGAATTTTGTGTGGCCACCATTATTTTCCAGCACTACCTTAACTCTCGTGGGCATGGAGTTCACCAGAGCTTCACAGGGTGCCACTGGAGTCCTCTTCCACTCCTCCATGACGACATCACGGAGCTGGTGGATGCTAGAGACTTTGTGCTCCCCCACCTTCCGTTTTAAGATACCCCACAGATGCTTAATAGGGTTTAGGTCTGGAGACATGCTTGGCCAGTCCATCACATTACATTCAGCTTCTTTAGCAAGGCAGTGGTCGTCCTGGAGGTGTGTTTGGGGTCGTTATCATGTTGAAATACTGCCCTGTGGCCCAGTCTCTGAAGGGAGGTGATCATGCTCTGCTTCAGTATGTCACAGTACATGTTGGCATTCATGGTTCCCTCAATGAACTGTAGCTCCCCAGTGCCAGCAGCACTCATGCAGCCCCAGACCATGACACTCCCACCACCATGCTTGACTGTAGGCAAGACACACTTGTCCTTGTACTCCTCATCTGGTTGCTACCACACATGCTTGACACCATCTAAACCAAATAAGGTCTCATAAGACCACAGGACATGGTTCCAGTAATTCATGTCCTTAGTCTGCTTGTCTTCAGCAAACTGTTTGCAGGCTTTCTTGGGCATCATCTTTAGAAGAGGCTTCCTTTTGGGACGACAGCCATGCAGACCAATTTGATGCAGTGTGCGGCGTTTGGTCTGAGCACTGACCCCTACCCCTTTAACCTCTGCAGCAATGCTGGCAGCACTCATACCTCTATTTCCCAAAGACCACCTCTGGATATGATGCTGAGCACGTGCACTCAACTTCTTTGGTCGACTATGGTGAGGCCTGTTCTGAGTGGAACCTGTCCTATTAAACCGCTGTATGGTCTTGGCCACCATGCTGCAGCTCAGTTTCAGGATTTTGGCAATCTTCTTATAGCCTAGGCCATCTTTGTGTAGAGCAACACTTATTTTTTTCAGATCCTCAGAGAGTTCTTTGCCATAAAGGTGCCATGTTGAACTTCTAGCGACCAGTATGAGAGAGTGAGAGCGATAACACCAAATTTAACACACCTGCTCCCCATTTACACCGAGTCACATGACACCGGAGCCGGAAAATGGCTAATTGGGCCTAATTTGGACATTTTTACTTAGGGGTGTACTCACTTTTGTTGCCAGTGGTTAGGGATGAGCCAAACACCCCCCCCCCCCCGGTTCGGTTTGCACCAGAACATGCAAACAGGCAAAAACAGGCAAAAAATCAGTTTGAACACGCGAACACCGTTAAAGTCTATAGGACACGAACATGAAACATCAAAAGTGCTAATTTTAAAGGTTAATATGCAAGTTATTGTCTTAAAAAGTGTTTGTATCAATGCAAAAAAAGTTTTAAAAATGGCTGTTTTTTCGGGGGCAGTGATTTTAATAATGCTTAAAGTGAAACAATAAAAGTGAAATATTCCTTTAAATTTTGTACCTGGGGGGTGTGTATAGTATGCCTGTAAAGTAGCACATGTTTCCCGTGCTTAGAACTGTCCCTGCACAAAATGTAATTTCTAAAGGAAAAAAAGTCATTTAAAACTACTCGCGGCTATAATGAATTGTCAGGTCCCGGCAATACAGATCAAAGTCATTGAAAAAAACATCAGGGCCCCCCTCCCCCAGTCCATTACCAGGCCCTTTGGGTCTGGTATAAATATTAAGGGTAACCCCAAACCCAAAACAAAATAAAGTGTGGGGGTCCCCCCCAAATTCCATATCAGGCCCTTCAGGTCTGGTATGGATATTAAGGGGAACTTAAACACTTTTTAGGACAATAACTTGCATATTAACCTTTAAAATTAGCACTTTAGATTTCTCCCATAGACTTTTAATGGGTGTTCCCCGGCTTTTCGAATTTGCCGCAAACACCCCAAATTGTTCGCCGAACGGGCGAACAACCAATGTTCGAGTCAAACTAATGTTCGACTCAAACATAAAGCTCATCCCTACCAGTGGTTTAGACATTAATAGCTGTATTGAGTTATTTTGAGGTGACAGCAAATTTACACTGTTATACAAGCTGTACACTCATTACTTTACATTGTAGCAAAGTGTAATTTCTTCAGTGTTGTCACATGAAAAGATATAATAAATGTTTACAAAAATGTGAGGGGTGTGCTTACTTTTGTGCGATACTGTGTATATATATACAGGTCCTTCTCAAAAAATTAGCATATTGTGATAAAGTTCATTATTTTCTGTAATGTACTGATAAACATTAGACTTTCATATATTTTAGATTCATTACACACAACTGAAGTAGTTCAAGGCTTTTCTTGTTTTAATATTGATGATTTTGGCATACAGCTCATGACAACCCAAAAATCCTATCTCAAAAAATTAGCATATTTCACCCGACCAATAAAAGAAAAGTGTTTTTAATACAAAAAAAGTCAACCTTCAAATAATTATGTTCAGTTATGCACTCAATACTTGGTCGGGAATCCTTTTGCAGAAATGACTGCTTCAATGCGGCGTG
This sequence comes from Rana muscosa, assembly GCA_029206835.1. NCBI lineage: Eukaryota > Metazoa > Chordata > Amphibia > Anura > Ranidae > Rana > Rana muscosa. The sequence continues at coordinate 734,826,793 of CM055122.1, forward strand.
GCATGGAGGCAACCAGCCTGTGGCACTGCTGAGGTGTTATGGAGGCCCAGGATGCTTCGATAGCGGCCTTAAGCTCATCCAGAGTGTTGGGTCTTGCGTCTCTCAACTTTCTCTTCCCAATATCCCACAGATTCTCTATGGGGTTCAGGTCAGGAGAGTTGGCAGGCCAATTGAGCACAGTAATACCATGGTCAGTAAACCATTTACCAGTGGTTCTGGCACTGTGAGCAGGTGCCAGGTCGTGCTGAAAAATGAAATCTTCATCTCCATAAAGCTTTTCAGCAGATGGAAGCATGAAGTGCTCCAAAATCTCCTGATAGCTAGCTGCATTGACCCTGCCCTTGATAAAACACAGTGGACCAACACCAGCAGCTGACATGGCACCCCAGACCATCACTGACTGTGGTTACTTGACACTGGACTTCAGGCATTTTGGCATTTCCCTCTCCCCAGTCTTCCTCCAGACTCTGGCACCTTGATTTCCGAATGACATGCAAAATTTGCTTTCATCCGAAAAAAGTACTTTGGACCACTGAGCAACAGTCCAGTGCTGCTTCTCTGTAGCCCAGGTCAAGCGCTTCTGCCGCTGTTTCTGGTTCAAAAGTGGCTTGACCTGGGGAATGCGGCACCTGTAGCCCATTTCCTGCACACGCCTGTTCACGGTGGCTCTGGATGTTTCTACTCCAGACTCAGTCCACTGCTTCCGCAGGTCCTCCAAGGTCTGGAATCGGTCCTTCTCCACAATCTTCTTCAGGGTCTGGTCACCTCTTCTCGTTGTGCAGCGTTTTCTGCCACACTTTTTCCTTCCCACAGACTTCCCACTGAGGTGCCTTGATACAGCACTCTGGGAACAGCCTATTCGTTCAGAAATTTCTTTCTGTGTCTTACCCTCTTGCTTGAGGGTGTCAATGATGGCCTTCTGGACAGCAGTCAGGTCGGCAGTCTTACCCATGATTGTGGTTTTGAGTAATGAACCAGGCTGGGAGTTTTTAAAAGCCTCAGGAATCTTTTGCAGGTGTTTAGAGTTAATTAGTTGATTCAGATGATTAGGTTAATAGCTCGTTTAGAGAACCTTTTCATGATATGCTAATTTTTTGAGATAGGATTTTTGGGTTGTCATGAGCTGTATGCCAAAATCATCAATATTAAAACAAGAAAAGCCTTGAACTACTTCAGTTGTGTGTAATGAATCTAAAATATATGAAAGTCTAATGTTTATCAGTACATTACAGAAAATATTGAACTTTATCACAATATGCTAATTTTTTGAGAAGGACCTGTATATATATATAGTCATAGCCGAAATTGTTGGCACCCCAGAAATTTTTCCAGAAAATCAAGTATTTCTCACAGAAAAGTATTGCAGTAACACATATTTTGCTATACACGTGTTTATTCCCTTTGTGTGTATTGGAGCAAAACAAAAAAAGGGAGGAAAAAAAGCAAATTGGACATAATGTCACACAAAACTCCAAAAATGGTCTGGTCAAAATTCTTGGCACCCTTAACTTAATATTTGGTTGCACACCCTTTGGAAAAAATAACTGAAATCAGTCGCTTCCTATAACCATCAATAAGCTTCTTACACCTCTCACCCGGAATTTTGGACCACTCTTCCTTTGCAAACTGCTCCAGGTCTCTCTTATTGGAAGGGCGCCTTTTCCCAACAGCAATTTTATAATCTCTCCACAGGTGTTCAATGGGATTTAGATCTGGACTCATTGCTGGCCACTTTAGAACTCTCCAGCGCTTTGTTGCCATCCATTTCTGGGTGCTTTTTGACATATGTTTGGGGTCATTGTCCTGCTGGAAGACCCAAGATCTCGGACACAAACCCAGCTTTCTGACACTGGGCTCTACAGTGTGACCCAAAATCCTTTGGTAATCCTCAGATTTCATGATGCCTTGCACACATTCAAGGCACCCATTGCCAGAGGCCACAAAACAACCCCAAAATATCATTGAGCCTCTACCATATTTCACTGTAGGTACTGTGTTCTTATCTTTGTAGGCCTCATTCTGTTTTCGGTAAACAGTAGAATGATGTGCTTTACCAAAAAGCTCTATCTTGGTCTCATCTGCCCACAAGACATTTTCCCAGAAGGATTCTGGCTTACTCAAGTACATTTTGGCAAACAGTAGTCTTGCTTTTTTATGTCTCTGTGTTAGCAGTGGGGTCCTCCTGGGTCTCCTGCCATAGCGTTTCATTTCATTTAAATGTCGACGGATAGTTCGCGCTGACACTGATGTTCCCTGAGCCTGCAGGACAGCTTGAATTTCTTTGGAACTTGTTTGGGGCTGCTTATCCACCATCCGGACTATCCTGCGTTGCAACCTTTCATCAATTTTTCTCTTCCGTCCAGGCCCAGAGAGATTAGCTACAATGCCATGGGTTGCAAACTTCTTGATAATGTTGCGCACTGTGGACAAAGGCAAATCTAGATCTCTGGAGATGGATTGTAACCTTGAGATTGTTGATATTTTTCCACAATTTTGGTTCTTAAGTCCTCAGACAGTTCTCTTCTCCTCTTTCTGTTGTCCATGCTTAGTGTGGCACACACAGACACACAATGCAAAGACTATGTGAACTTCTCTCTTTTTTATCTGCTTTCAGATGTTTTTTTTATATTGCCCACACATGTTACTTGCCCCAGGTGAGTTTAAAAGGGCATCACATGCTTGAAACAATCTTATTTATCCACAATTTTGAAAGGGTGCCAAGAATTTTGAGCAGCCCATTTTTGAAGTTTTGTGTGACATTATGTCCAATTTGCTTTTTTTCCTCCCGTTTTTTGTTTTGTTCCAATACACACAAAGGGAATAAACATGTGTATAGCAAAACATGTGTTACTGCAATACTTTTCTGTGAGAAATACTTGATTTTCTGGAAAAATTTCTGGGATGCCAACAATTTCGGCTATGACTGTATATATATATATATATATATTGTATAGACATATAGAAGTCTTTTTTTATATAGTTTTTGTTTTTTTTACAACAAAGTTAATGATTGACTAAAATTTCCTGACAGCATCATACAGGTTGTTTTGGGTGTGGCCAATTTTTATTTCCCCTGCCTTCCCTTTGAAACACCTGCATTATGCTACAGAAACATACCCAAACCTGGCTACCACAGCCCATCTCCACTCTCAGTCAAAAGTAAATATAAGCTGCACTCCAAAACATAGCTCTTCTTTCTATTTCATTTATCAAAAGATGAAAACTGCATACATTAATGTCTCCACCTAAAACCACCTTAATGAGTTTCACCACTGCTGACTTGCTCACAAGTATAGGGGAAGTAAAAATGAAAAAGCTAAGGTGCAATTAAAAAAAAAGTACTTATTACTATCAAAAAACAACAAAGAAAAATTCCCACCTCACTTACCAACCAGCCGGCAACAAACCGAATTGTCCTGTCTAACAGTTCATGTTAAAAACAGGGGTTTAGTTTGCACACATTTGCAAATATATGCGTAAGCTACCTATAGGGGCACTTGACAGCACCCTAGTGTACTGCAGTCCTAACTCTGTAAGTTAGGACTGCAGATAATATTGGGGTGCTGAGAAGTGGCCCTGCAGCTTACGCATATATTTACAAATGTGTGCAAACTAAACTTCTGTTTTTAATGTGAACTGTTATGCCTCGTACACACGACCGGTTTTCCCGTCGGAAAAACTGCGATGAGAGCTTTTGGCCGGGAATTCCGACCGTGTGTATGCTCCATCGCAGTTTTTCCGACGGGAAAACTGCCGGAAAAAAAAAGAGAGTAGGGTCTCTTTTTTCCCGTTAGGAAAAAATCCTAGCGGGAAAACCGTTCGTCTTTATGCTTTTCCGACGGGAAAAAATGCGCATGCTCGGAAACAATTTGACGCATGCTCGGAAGCATAGAACTTAATTTTGTCGGCTCGTCGTAGTCTTTTACGTCACCACGTTCTTGGCAGTCAAAAGTTCACCGGACTTTTGTGTGACTGTGTGTATGCAAGGCAGGCTTGAAAGGAATTCCGTCGTGAAAACCATCGTTTTTTTTTCCGACGGGAAAACCGGTCGTGTGTACGAGGCATTACACAGGACAATTCGGTTTGTTGCAGGCTGGTTAGTAAGTGAGCTGGACATTTGTCTTACTTGTTTTTTGACATGCGTCACCCTTCCATGTGCACCTTCCTGCAAAGGCCAGTTATAGGTTGGGGGTGGTTGCTATTTGTTTGTACTGTTTGTACCTAATACTGGTTGATCAGTGATGATGTTAGGTAAATCTGTGAATTGACATGGTCTCAGTCGTATCTCTAAGCTGTGGGTCAGTTAGCTCATCTTTACATACCAGTAGTTTTTTCATCAGTCTCCTGGTGTGTATAATTTTAAACAGAATACACAACAGATACATTTATGTCTGACTTTTATGAATGTACAGGTACATTATATGAATAGAAGGAAACATACTCACTTTCCAGCTGCATAAACCTCTGCTGTATCAAAGAGGTTTACTCCATTTTCATATGCAATTGTCATTAGTTGCTCTGCCACCTGTGGATGTAGGAAAAATGCATTTATTAATTGAAAAAGTGGGCAACTATGCTAAATTGTGTTTGTGATGTCCTATTATATGCCCTCAGCTTACACCCCATTATTTCCCAACTTCTACACCAGTATTCCCTCATGTCCTGGTGTAGAAGTTGGGAAATAATGGGGTGTAGTACCTGACATCAGTACACCTCATTATTATTTAGATCAGAAAAGCTCAGCCTTTCTTATGAGGAAGTTATCAGATATATTACGCATGATAAAAAAGAATAAAAAGTAACCTATATCTAATAATCAAGGCCATCAAACCTATTGTGGGAGCTCATTTGAGGCCCTTGTATACAGTTTATGCACATATGTCCTACAATCCCTTGTATGAAAGTTTCAGACACTAAAACGAAGACTGATGTTTCCCCTGTGTTTGTGTGGGTTTTCTAGATTAAACTACAGAAAAACTAGCTGTGCCTAAAATCTTATGACCAGGTTAGTACTAGAGAGAACATCTGTGTATTGGTTTGACTAGCAAACTCCTTTGTTAATATTCTCTTAAAAAAAGAGCTGCATAACGTTGACACAAGTCCATCAAGTCCAAAAAATACTTAATTCACATTTTCGGAACCACAAATCCACAGATGATCACCAGAGGAACGCAAAGAACAATTACACTATATTACCAAAAGTATTTATGATGCCTGCCTTTACACGCACCTTGCTTTGTGCACTGGTCCAAATCATTTGGTGGAGGGGGGATTATGGTGTGGGGTTGTTGTTCAGGGGCTTGTGGGCTTGGCCCCTTAGTTCCAGTGAAAGGAACTATTAATGCATCAGCATACAAAGACAATTTGGGCAATTTCATGCTCCCAACTTTGTGGGAACGGTTTGGGGATGATCTCTTCCTGTTCCAACATGACTGTGCACCAGTGCACAAACAAGGTCCATAAAGACATGAATGAGCGAGTTTGGGTTGGAGAAACTTCACTGGCCTACACAGTCCTGATCTCAACCCAATAAAACTTGGGATGAATTAGAGCGGAGACAGCGAGCCCGGCCTTTTCGTCCACATCAGTGCCTGAACTCACAAATGTGCTTCTGGAAGAATGGTCAAACATTCCCATAGACACACTCCTAAACAGTGGCTGCCAGTTCATAGGTGCACAGGCGCTGCCTCCCCTATCCATCTGTCCGGCCCCCTTATCTTCTTATCAGTGGTGCCAAGCCATGGATTCCAATGCTGCAGGGTGTTTTTTCTAAGCACCTGATTAGAGCCAGGGGCTCTAACATGTTTTAAAAAAAGAGTCGGCATGGAGCGCAGAGCATTGCGCTCCGATCCCACCCTGTTGTGTGGCGATAAGCGAATTAATTTTTGCTATTATCACACTATAGTTTCTCCCCGCCAATTAAAAGGCAGGTTGGCCAAAGCATCGGGCGATCCTATTGGATGCCTAGTGCTTTGGCGGAAGAGGAGACACACGGTGGCGGAGGAAGCTGGAGGGGCCCGCCACAGCCTGCATTCCAGGAGGAGAGGACACCACAGCCCCGCCACACGAGTGGGTAAGTGCCGACCGCCCGCGGAGGAGGGGGGGTTCTGTTTCATTGACGCTGCGCCATGGGGGGGGGAAGAAGAGTTGAAGCTGTTATAGCTGCAAAGGGTGGGCCAACTCAATATTGAACCCTACGGACTAGGACTGGGATGCCATTAAAGTTCATGTGCGTGTAAAGGCAGGCGTCCCAATATAGTGTATAATGCGTGATCAAATTTTCTACAAAATTCCTTCCTGATTCCCCAAGCCCATCTGATGCTCTCTTGATAAACATTCTACAATGTCATTTTTTTTTATAAAAATGAATAGTCATTTATATTTTGTGCATTTAGAAACAGACCCAGGCCTTTTCTTGAAGCAATTACCTTTTTTTGTATAGAACTAGCTCCTGGTGAATACTATTCTGCATTTTTCACATTTATGCTTGTTCACATGTGTAAAAGGAAGAATTCATATATCAAGGTCTTGGAAATAAATTGAGTCGTTGATATATTTGCAAAGAAATTTTGGCAAAACGAAATCCTACTATAAAAATAAGGTAAATTAACAGCTCAAAGACACTGGAAATCTTTGATTGCTCCCTTATATAAAGAATATATTTACCATCAAATTGAAATTGTAAAACAACATTTGAAAATGTTGTTGCTCATCCATCTAATTATAGACATATCTTTTAACCAATTGTGCATATGGTCTTTGGGGAGCAATGAGTGGCGACCTGGAGATTGACACAAGCAATAAATGTTCATGAGAGGATGAATGACTGATGCTAAGGAAATATGATTGCTTCCCAGGGTTGGCAAAGCACTTGTCACTTTCTGCTTGCAACAAAACCCTGACAAGACAAGCCATTAAAGTACATCCCTCTATAGATTCTACTGACATAAACAACATCTGGAAGCTTGTTTGAGAGAATCATGTGATAAGTTTGCCTCGAGCCAACTTCGGGTTGTGAAATTTTGATCACAAAGTACTGTTTTTTAGCTGCTGAAACAAGCAGTCATGCTGAAGTCAACATTTATTTGCACTGTCCTTATAAGAGATAGTGTCTATGCGATATTTTCCAAGATGTAACATTATCAAGAAAAGAGAATACTTAAAGAGGACCTGTACTGTGAAAGCTGTGTCAAGTCAAAGGTAAGCAGAGAGCAAAGGACTAGATACCAGTATTACTTGCAGGCTTCCTGTAGCTGATCTTCTCTTCTTCTTCTATTGACTTTCCATGCCCTATTTTGCACTGTGTCTATATTTGGAGGTGGCCATTTTGGTACTGGGGTAGAGCTTTTCTTATGCACTTATCTCAGAGCCATCCCCCTGATGACTAGTGATCTGAGGAAAAATATTTAAGAAGTACCAGGAAAGGTGCAGAAAGCACAAATCCACAGAAGCATGGAATTGACATGTTTTCACTGCAAATCATCCCTTCTTCCCCTGTAAGCTCTCAACAGTGAACAGAACAGAACAGTGAGCAACACAGAAGTGACATCCCCAAAAACTCATGACACCAGCAGTAGACAGTCAGAGGAAGCAGTGTCTTAGAAGATCTCACACTGCAGACACTGTATAAAGTGAATAGGCTACATAACAAGAGTGTCTAGGTACAATTTCTCTATAGCAGTGGTCTCCAATCTGTGGCCCGGGGGCCAGCTTCGGACCTTTTCTTGCTCCTATGCGGCCCTTGGTGCACTATTCCTCTCATTGACACCAACAATGGGGGCATAATACTTGCCACTGACAGCAACAATGGAGCATTATTCCTCCCACGGATAACAATTATGGGCACACTTCCATCCACTGACACCAATGATGGGACACTATTCCTCCAGAGGACATCAACGATGGGACATCCCACTAAAGATGAGAGAAAAAGGGGGCCAATGGCAAATTTATGCTATGTTACATCTGGTATTTGTGATAGAGAAAAAGGAAAAGGTTTCCCCTGGGTGGACTTTTTAGGCACTAATTGTATTAATTTTCAAATATACAAAATATTAAAGTAAAAAAGTTTTATTCATAATTAAACATTTTTGACAAAAATGAAATATTGAGTTTAAAATGTACAAATCCAATGAATATCACCATGCAAGAAAATACATGTAGAACCTTCTTAACACCCAACGCGTTTCAAAATAAACTTCTTCAGGGGTGTGTAGAAGAATGAAGATATTTCATCTAAGCATAAAAATACACATAATCAATTCCATGCATTTAGATAGTTATCAAAACATATACAAGATAATATAATACAAATGTATACAATGTATTGCAGTTATTTACTTACGTATTGTAAATATAGCAAAAAGGTTGTCAATATTTCATTGGATATAGTTTAAAAGACATTGGAGATAAACAGCATGCTGGATTCTGTCAATGGGGCCGCCAATCAGACAAGCAGGGGCATCAAAGCAGACAATCAATACGAGTCTGGGTACAACATTTTTATGGAATATTTATTCATCCCCTTGAGGAATGAGTTATTCCCAGATCCAGAGAGCAAGCGGATCAATGAAAGCGATATACTGAGACTAAAGTGGAGATTCCTATGAATACATAAAAGTAGTAAATTATATGTTGTACCATATTATAAATCACTAGTGTAAAACTAAAGATTGATCCAATATGCAGATATGTATTTGAGAGAGATATTAAAATACCTGGAAATATTGGATCAGTAAAGGACCCAGTAATGTCGACTGTTAGACGATGGGGGTGATTTACTAATAACAGTGCGCTGCGCTGGTTAATACCTTAACTGCTGCGCCGGATAAATCCTTCACTGGGCGCAGGAACCAGCGGCGCACTGTTATAGTTACTAAAAATGTCAGGGGCTCTCTATTGAAAATGAATGGTTCCCTATGGGAGCCCATTGATTTGAATAGAGGTCGCCCGGGAAGTCGGATGAAGCCGATCCGACTCGAGGGCCGACTCGTGTGCCGGCTGACACAGGGACAGCGCGACTTTGCGAGGCAACTTGGACATGACCTGAGCGTGAAGCAGCCGCTCAAGTCGTGTCCTAGAGGCGACTACCTGGCCGAGAATGTCTCCAGCGCGATGGCATCGCGCTGGTTCTCGGCAGCCTCGCTGTCCCGTGTTTGGTATGAATCATGAAGGGAAACTCCACGCCAAATTTTAATTAAAAAACCGGCATGGGTTTCCCTCGAGGAGCATACCAGGCCCTTAGGTCTGGTATGGATTTTAAGGGGAACCCCCTAAGCCAAAAAAATGGCATGGGGGTCCCCCCAAAATCCAAACCAGACCCTTATCCGAGCACGCAACCTGGCAGGCCGCAGGAAAAGAGGGGGGGACGAGAGCGCCCCCCCTCCCTCCTGAACCGTACTAGGTCGCATGCCCTCAACATGGAGGGTTTGGTGCTTTGGGGCAGGGGGGCGACCTGCGGCCCCCCCTACCCCAAAGCACCCTGCCCCCATGTTAATGGGGAAAAGGGCCTCTTCCCGACAACCCTGGCCGTTGGTTGTCGGGGTCTGCGGGTGGGGGGCTTATTGGAATCCAGGAGCCCCCTTTAATAAGGGGGCCCCCAGATGCTGGCCCCCCCACCCTATGTGAATGAGTGTGGGGTACATCGTACCCCTACCCATTCACCTGGTGGAAAAAAAGTCAATAAAAAACACAACACAGGTTTTTAAAGTAATTTATTAGACAGCTCCGGGGGTCTTTCTGCTGGGCTCCCCGCTATCTTCTTCCAGCTCTTTTGCTAGCGGGGTCCCGGTCTTCCTCGTCGTCTTCTTCCGTCTTCGGGGGTCTTTCTGCCGGGCTCCCCGCTATCTTCTTCCAGCTCTTTTGCTAGCAGGGTCCCGGTCTTCTTCGTCGTCTTCTTCCGACTTCTGGGGGTCTCTTGTTCTCTTCTCCGGTGTGGTCTCCGCGCTCTCCGGTTCTTCTCCCGCTCTCGGGTGCCTTCTCCATGATCTCCGTTTCTTTCTGCCTTCTGCCGGGCGCCCCGCTATCTTCTTCCAGCTCTTTTGCTAGCGGGGTCCCGGTCTTCATCGTCGTCTTCTTCCCTCTTCTCTCCGTCTGATGTTGCCTCGTCGCTGTCCGCCGCTACAATGCTCTGTCCGTGGAGCGCACCCACTTATATTGGCATGGGGCGTGGTCACCGGGTGATGCCACCTGCTGACCCCGCCCCCGTATGACGTCACAGTCCCGGGGAATGATGGGACTGTAACGTGATACGGGGTGGGGTCAGCGAGTGGCATCACCCGGTGACCACGCCCCATGCCAATATAAGTGGGTGCGCTCTGCGGACAGAGCATTGTAGCGGCAGACAGCGACGAGGCAACATCGGACGGAGAGAAGAGGGAAGAAGACGACGATGAAGACCGGGACCCCGCTAGCAAAAGAGCTGGAAGAAGGTAGCTGGGCACCTGGCAGAAAGACCTCCGAAGACGGAAGAAGACGACGAGGAAGACCAGGACCCCGCTAGCAAAGGAGCTGGAAGAAGCTAGCGGGGCACCCAGCAGAAAGACCCCCGAAGATGACGAGGAAGACCGGGACCCCGCTAGCAAAAGAGCTGGAAGAAGATAGCGGGGCGCCCGGCAGAAAGACCCCCGAAGTCGAAAGAAGACCCCCGGAGCTGCCTAATAAATTACTTTAAAAACCTGTGTTGTGTTTTTTATTAATTTTTTTGCCACCAGGTGAATGGGTAGGGGTATGATGTACCCCATACTCATTCACATAGGGTGGGGGGCCGGTATCTGGGGTCCCCCTTATTAAAGGGGGCTCCCGGATTCCGATAAGCCCCCCGCCCGCAGACCCCGACAACCAAAGGCCAGGGTTGTCGGGAAGAGGCCCTTGTCCCCATCAACATGGGGACATCCTCCCCATGTTGAGGGCATGTGGCCTGGTACGGTTCAGGAGGGAGGGGGGGCGCTCTCTCGTCCCCCCCTCTTTTCCTGTGGCCTGCCAGGTTGCGTGCTCGGATAAAGGGTCTGGTGTGGATTTTTAGGGGAACCCCCACGCCATTTTTTTTTTTACATTTGGGGTGGAGTTCCCCTTAAAATTCATACCAGATCTGAAGGGCCTGGTGTGGATATTTGGGGGAACCCCCACACTTTTTTTTTTTGTTTTTATCAATGACTTTCAATGACTTTTCTCTATATTGCCGGGAGCCAACAATTCATTATAGCCGCGGGTGCTTTTAAATGCCTTTTTTTTCCTTTAGAAATGTCATTTTGCTGGCGCACTGGCAAGTTCAGAGCTGCGCCTGTTCAACTTATGCAAATTGGTTTACGTGACTTGACATTTACTAAGATTTTGCCGGCGCAGTGTCCTGGCGCGTTTGAACAAGTAAAATTCCCGCGCTGAGCTCAAAAAAACCTCTTGCAGTTCTAAACGTACTTGCCGGCGCAGCGGGCTGGTTCTGAAAAAGTTACTTTCTCACTCTATTTTGGGCATGTTTGTTACTTGGGCAGGTGTCACTACACTTCCTCACATCACCCCACATCACCCCCATTATATTGGCACTTCTAGCTTCTTTATATTTAGATTTTAAGATGCCGTGCGCCAGGTCCATAGTGGCGCACTGAGTGCCTCCTCCCGTCTGCCGAGAACACTATAGTAAATGGGAAATAGGGCTGCGCTACCGGCGCTAATGTTTTGTAAATACCAAAACAGCCGCTGCGCGCGCAGATGCGCCGATACTTATGGCGCAAACGTTTCGTAAATCAGCCCCGATGTATTGCAATTACTACAAAAATAGAAAAAATAAATAATAAATCACCACTATAGGAATTAATTTAGATTATTTTAGATTTATATAAACAATTACATTAATAATAATAAATTAAAATAAAAACCAAAATTTTTAAATATATATTTTTATTATCCTATCCATCATTTAACTTGTTATCTCATTCTATTTTATTTTTTATAATCATAAGGGTTAGATGTATCCCATAGTAAATATATATATATATATATATATATATATATATATATTGTGAGGGGGTTAGCTCGGCAGCGGGTGTGTGTGACCCCCCGGGATGGGCTCCCCACACAAAACAGGCCCAGCAAACGGAGGTTGTGGTTTTCAAAATCAAAAAGGTGCGGTTTATTTTCTATTTACAGTGACAAAACACAGCAAAGCAAAAGAAACATAAACAAAATAAATCCTGGTCAACTTGACCTCTGACTAAACATACAGGTTTCCTAACTAACAACTGGGATCAGCCTAGTGCTGTCCTAGTCCCTAAGTCCCTGGTTTTAAATGTCCAAGCAAATAGCCACACAGGCTTTGTCTCACCGCACAGGGGTTCACTCTCCCTAGACAGTCCACACAGGTTTGGTTCCAGGCATGAGCAAACACCTAATGAAGCTGGGAGTTTTTATAGAGGCCTTAAACGAGCTGACAAGCTTCAGCTGGTCTCATCAACTCCCTGCCTGCATGACGCCCAGCACTCTCCCTAGAGGTATGAATCATCCATGAGCCCACTAGCCTCAGCTGGGCTTATACAACTCTCCACCTAGTTGTATAAGTCGGCGTAAAGCCTGAATCTGGGCGAAATATATCTACCCCCCTGGATGCAACCAGGTGACCCCACCTTCCTGCTGTCACATACCCCCCCTCTTGTTTTAACCTCGGGGTTGGAACACCAGCAATCAGGCATTCATGTACTCGAGACAAAGCATCCACATTCCCCATTTGAACGCCAGGGCGATGCTTTACTGTGAAGTTGAATTCCTGGAGGGCCAGGAACCACCTATTCACTCTTCTATTTGTTTCCTTGTTTTGAGCCATCCACTTTAACGGAGCGTGATCCGTAACCATGTCAAAGTGCCTACCTAGCAGGTAGTACCGAAGGGAATCTAGAGCCCACTTCACCGCTAAACACTCCTTTTCAACGGTGGCGTAATTTACCTCATGGGACTTCAACTTCCTGCTGAGGTAAATGACTGGGTGCTCTTCCCCGTTCCAGACCTGGGACAATACTGCTCCTAACCCCACATCTGACGCATCACTTTGTACGACAAAGTCTTTAGAGAAGTCGGGTGAGTACAACACTGGCTGGCTACATAAGGCTTGTTTCAAGAATTGGAATGCTGCCTCAGCCTCGGGGGTCCATTTAATCATGACCGACCCTTTCCCCTTCGTCAGGTTGGTTAGGGGCACAGCCTTAGAAGCAAAGTGGGGAATGAATCGCCGATAATACCCACTGATTCCCAGAAAGGCTCGTACCTGCTTCTTGCTGTTGGGACGTGGCCAACTCTGGATGGCCTCGACTTTGTTGAGTTGGGGTTTTATTACTCTCCTCCCAATGGTGTACCCAAGATATTTGGCCTCCTCCTGCCCAATGGTACACTTCTTGGGGTTAGCCGTAAACCCCGCTTCCCGAACAGAGTCCAGGACTGCTTGCACTTTTGGCAGATGTGAGGCCCAATCTGTGCTATGGACAATTACGTCATCCAGGTAAGCCGCAGCATACTTCCGATGGGGCCTCAGCATCTGGTCCATTTTCCGCTGGAATGTGGCCGGCGCATTCTGTAACCCGAACGGCATTCTTTTATATTGGAACGCCCCGTCTGGGGTTACAAATGCGGTTTTCTCTTTGGCCGACTTGGCCAGGGGGATTTGCCAATACCCTTTTGTGAGGTCAAGAGTTGTCATGTATCGGGCTGTTCCCAGCCGGTCGATCAACTCATCTATACGTGGCATGGGGTAGGTGTCAAATTTTGTAACTTTGTTCAACTGACGAAAATCGTTACAAAATCGCCAGCTCCCATCCGGTTTAGGCACCAACACAATGGGACTAGACCAATCACTTTGGGACTCCTCTATCACCCCTAAGTTCAGCATTTTCTGTACTTCCTCCCGTATTGCCTCCCGTCGGGCCTCTGGGATCCGATAGGGTTTTAACTTCACCCTTTCACCGGGCGGGGTAATGATGTCATGCTCTACCCCAGATGTTTGTCCCGGCAGCTCAGAGAATACCTCCTTGTTGCGAAGCACAAACTCCTTAACCTCCTGTTGTTGGGGTTGTGACAAGGTGGCTGCTATTCCAACCTCAGGAATCACGCAACCAGTTTGAGCTGGTGACCAAGTGTCTGCGACTAGGGACTCTCTATCCCTCCAGGCTTTCAACAGATTAACGTGATAGATCTGTTCGGGCTTTCGCCTTCCTGGTTGTCTGACCTTGTAATTCACTTTGCTCACTTTTTCCATTATCTCATAGGGGCCTTGCCATTTGGCAAGGAATTTACTTTCAACCGTAGGGACAAGTACCAGTATCCTATCCCCCGGGGAAAAGGTACGGGTCTTGGCTCCACGGTTGTACACTCTCTGCTGTGCTAACTGCGCTTGGGCCAAATGTTCCTTCACGATGGGCATTACCTGTGCAATTCGGTCTTGCATCAGGGCGACATGCTCAATCACACTCCTGTGGGGAGAACTCTCACTTTCCCAAGTTTCCTTGACAATATCCAACAGCCCTCTTGGGTGTCTCCCATACAGTAACTCAAAGGGGGAGAATCCCGTAGAGGATTGGGGCACCTCCCTAATAGCAAACATCAGATAAGGAAGTAGACAGTCCCAATCCTTTCCATCTCTATCCACCACTTTCTTCAACATTTGTTTTAGGGTTTTGTTGAATCTTTCAACCAGCCCATCGGTTTGGGGGTGATACACAGATGTACGTAATTGCGTCACTTTGAACAATTTACACAGCTCCTTCATAACCCGGGACATAAAGGGTGTACCTTGGTCCGTAAGCAGTTCTTTACAAATACCCACCCGGCTAAACACAAGAGATAGCTCTTTGGCTATGGTTTTGGCCGAGGTATTTCGGAGAGGGATCGCTTCTGGATAACGGGTGGCATAGTCCATTATAACTAATATGTACTGGTGCCCCCTAGCGGACTTGATTATAGGCCCTACCAAATCCATGGCGATTCTCTCAAACGGGACCTCAATGATGGGTAGAGGGACCAGCGGGCTACGGAAATGTGGCATCGGGGCCGACCTCTGACACACAGGGCAGGAGGAACAATAATTTTCTATGTCCTTCATCACCCCCGGCCAATAGAATCTCTGTAATACCCTCTCTCGGGTTTTCTCTGTCCCCAGATGACCTCCAAGAATGTGCCCATGGGCCAACTCCAACACCAACTTCCTGTAAGGTTTGGGCACCACAAGCTGCTCAACGGTTTCTTCTGCCCTTTTTGCCACCCGATACAGTAGGTCCTTCTCTACGCTGAAGTATGGGTAAGTGCAGGTATTATCTGGGTTCACTAACTCGCCATCTATTTTCACTACGTTTTCCCGTGCCTTTATTAGGGCGGGGTCTTTCAACTGTTCTGTGGCAAATTTTTCCCTGTGAACCTCAAGATCAGAAAACTCCACAGACGGTAGGTTTTCGTCTGAGGAGGTGGGCTCCTCTCCAGTTTCTTGAGTCTCCCCTGCCAATACTGATAAGGGAAATTCCGGAGAGTCCTCACCACTCTCAGGGGAGTTCTGGCTATCACATTCCTGGTACATAGGGGCACCAGTGGGGGGCTCAGGATCATCCCACAGTTCCCAGAACTTCGGAAAATCCCTTCCCACAATGGCGTCATGCGGTAACTGAGATACTAAGCCCACTGGATGAGAGAGGGTACCTTTGGGGGTCTCGAAACACACTGTAGTCACTGGATACTCTCGGGTGTCCCCATGCACACAAATAACAGCTACCTTGCTATTCCCAAAGACCTCTGTTTTAACTAACTCAGCCTTTATCAGGGTCACAAGGCTACCTGAATCCAGCAATACCACAACATTTCTACCATTAACACACATTTTGCATAAATGTTTCTCAGTTCCTCGAATGGCAGTGCATGCGACTGTCGCACACAGCGACTGACGTCTGCCCGTCAGAAAGTCACACTGCATGGGTTCCTCCACAACCGGGCAATTGGCTGCAATATGTCCCGCTTGCCGGCAGCGGTAGCAAACGATCCTTCTTGCCGCCTCTTGAGCCGCTGATTTCCCAGGCTGTTCTCGCCAAACTTGGGGTAGAGCTCCCACCCTCTCACTCTCTCCACCCTCACCCCTTGGAATCCTCTTATCCGCCCCTGGGGATGGTCTGGTCTTAGGGTGGAAAGTCCGAGTGTCTCTGGAAGAGGCCGTCAGGTTCTCTGTAGCCAAGTATTTCTCCACACGATCCACAAGACCATCGGCCGTCTCTGGGTCTCCATGGCTTACCCACTTTTGGATGGCAGTAGGAAGAGCTCTCAAAAACCGATCCATTACAACACGTTCCACAATCTTTGGTGCGGACAAAGTCTCTGGCTGTAGCCACTTTCTGCTCAGGTGAATGAGATCATACATTTGAGACCTGGGGGGTTTTCCAAGCTGGAAAGTCCAGTTATGCACACGCTGAGCCCGGACAGCCTGGGTGACACCCAGCCTTGCCAAAATTTCAGCTTTTAGCATCACATAGTCTTTTGCTTGGTTAGGCTCTAGGTCATAGTAAGCTTTCTGCGATTCACCAGTTAACAGAGGAGCCACCAGTCCAGCCCACTGCTCCTCAGGCCACTTTTCTCTTTCAGCGGTCCTTTCAAATGTGGTCAAAAATACCTCTGTATCATCCTCTCCAGTCATTTTTGTCAATAAACGACTCACCCCAAAGGACGCGGTATTAGTGGGACGGCTTTCCTCACTGGTCTGCGGACGTTGCTGCATTAATGCTTCCATTTGTTGTAGTCTCTGCTCTTGCTTCTGTAACAGGTCTATGAAGCGGGCCTCAGATTGCTGCTGGGCTTGTTGCTGAGCTTCCAGACTCTGTTGATGAGCTTGCTGCTGGGCTGCAAGGCTCCTTTGCAAACCTGCATTTGTCTGCTGTTGATTGGCATTTGCTAGAGCCAGCTGTTTCAGTATCTCCTCCATGCTGGCTTAAAAAAAACTGCCACTGGTTCTCCACCAACTGTGAGGGGGTTAGCTCGGCAGCGGGTGTGTGTGACCCCCCGGGATGGGCTCCCCACACAAAACAGGCCCAGCAAACGGAGGTTGTGGTTTTCAAAATCAAAAAGGTGCGGTTTATTTTCTATTTACAGTGACAAAACACAGCAAAGCAAAAGAAACATAAACAAAATAAATCCTGGTCAACTTGACCTCTGACTAAACATACAGGTTTCCTAACTAACAACTGGGATCAGCCTAGTGCTGTCCTAGTCCCTAAGTCCCTGGTTTTAAATGTCCAAGCAAATAGCCACACAGGCTTTGTCTCACCGCACAGGGGTTCACTCTCCCTAGACAGTCCACACAGGTCTGGTTCCAGGCATGAGCAAACACCTAATGAAGCTGGGAGTTTTTATAGAGGCCTTAAACGAGCTGACAAGCTTCAGCTGGTCTCATCAACTCCCTGCCTGCACGACGCCCAGCACTCTCCCTAGAGGTATGAATCATCCATGAGCCCACTAGCCTCAGCTGGGCTTATACAACTCTCCACCTAGTTGTATAAGTCGGCGTAAAGCCTGAATCTGGGCGAAATATATCTACCCCCCTGGATGCAACCAGGTGACCCCACCTTCCTGCTGTCACAATATATATATATTAGGGCTGTTACTGATTACAATTTCCGTGTTCGATTAATCGACTAATTTCGATTAGTTATAACGCACATACAGATTCAACTACTTTTAGCTGATCTCCTTGCAGGCTGATTCCCAGTGCAGCTACCAACCACTGGAAAAATTATTAGCAGGATACAAAAAACACACAAAGGCAGTGCTCGATGGGAATAGCATTAAAACTTTTATAGTCTTCAAGTAGGTAACAAATTAAATATTGCACTGGAGATAAAATTGTGTACAACGATACCACTGCTGAATCCAAAATCAGTCTGTCGGCATGTAGATGTCCCGTGAAGGGAACTATCACAACTCCCAGTGGATGGCTGTAGAATCCCAGGTTGATAGAGGGAAGTGATAGAGGGAAGTGTAACAGTCCTTGCGTGTGGCAGATAGTAAGGTCCCGTCGGCATGCAGATATGAAGGCACAGCAAAGAAGCCCTTCAGATGGACACGGCAAGCCCCGCCGCTGTCCGTGACGTCACCGGATCTCCGACGGAACTCCCTGAAGACCCGGAAGCCGGCGGAGAGGTGAGTACCGAATTCAAAAGAATTTTGATCGATCAAAAAAATGTATCGATTAATCAAGGAATTAATAGTTAATTTCCACAGCCCTAATATATATATATATATATATATATTTATAATCAGTAAATTAAATTAAATTAGATAATTTTCATCAAAATAGACCAATAAATGATTAAATAAATAATTTTATAGTTTTTTTTTATACAATAACAAAATAATTATGTTATCTTTATTCATATAAGTGATCATATAAATATTGAAATTATGCTGATTTAATAGTAAACTTGAAGGTAAGCTAAAAAAACATATAAATAATAAGCATATAATGGGTTATCCTGTCAACATTGACTGGTAATCCACTAGGAAAAAGGACCAAAAACGGGCTCCCAAATAACACAAACTCCCTCTTTTCAGCTGCTGCAATAAATTGCGAACAGCTGACAGAGAGAGGCAGACACAAAGGGAATCCCCTATGCAGTCCCCTGAACGGGGTGTGTGCGGCAAAGCCCCCACCATGCATGCGCAACATCATTGCGTCGGAGCGACGTCACGCACACCCCATCCACCAACACAGTATGACTCAACTGCGGACTGAGCATGTCCGCTCGGAGTGGCAAGATGGGGAGTGTGGGTGGTGATGGAGCATCAGCCCACAAACTCCCAAGCACCGCCCAGGTTCAATGAACTGGCGGCTTTAGTGTGCCGGGCAATCCCTCAAGATGATCCTCGCATATGCTCTCAAGAAAAACAAGTGATTACCAGGAAAAAACATATGATAAGAGAATTATCATATATCTTAAATTTAAACAAGCATTTGTCCAGTAATAATGATGCACCTACATGAAATTGACTGGCGAACCTCATAGATGTTGGTTACAGTCAAGATTGAAAGCCATAAAACTACATAAGCAGAGACTCTTATGAATTATAGATAGTTAACTGATATGTATCTAAAGTTTGGGGACAATAAAGCAGACAAAGGCCATTACTGATCATATACATAAAGGGCATCATCATCATCTATTTTACATAAACCAATCAACCATAATGGCAGGTTCATTGAACCTGGGCGGCGCTTGGGAGTTTGTGGGCTGATGCTCCATCTCCGCCCACACTCCCCATCTTGCCACTCCGAGCGGACGTGCTCAGTCCGCAGTTGAGGCATACTGTGTCGGTGGATGGGGTGTGCGTGACGTCGCTCCGACGCGATCACGTTGCGCATGCGCGGTGGGGGCTTCGCAGCGCACACCCCCTATCAGGGGACTGCATAGGGGATTCCCTTTGTGTCTGCCTCTCTCTGTCAGCTGTTCGCAGTTTATTGCGACAGCTGATAGGAGGGAGTTCATATAAATAAGAGCTTCCACACCTTTACACCAGCATCCCTTTGCTGGATGTCATGGTGTGTGGTCGGCTCCTCCAAGTAAGTCTACTTAAGATATACAATTGGTTCAATGTTATTTGGGAGCCCATTTTTGGTCCTTTTTCCTAGTGGATTACCAGTCAATGTTGAAGATAGCCTATTATATGCTTATTATTTATACAGTATGTTTTTTAGCTCACCTTCAAGTCTACTATTAAATCAGCATAATTTCAATATTTATATTATCACTTATATGAATTAAGATAACATAATTATTTTGTTATTGTGTAAAAATAAAAAACTATAAAATTATTTATTTAATCATTTATTGGTCTATTTTGATGAAAATTATCTAATTTAATTTCATTGAATTGAATTAAATTTACTTATTATAAATATATATATATATATATATATATATATATATATATATATATATATTTACTATGGGATACATCTGACCCTTATGATTATAAAAATAAAATAGAATGAGATAACAAGTAAAATGATGGATAGGATAATAAAAATATATATATTAAAATTTTGGTTTTCCTTTTAATTTATTATTATTAATATCTAAAATAATTTAAAGTAATTCCTATAGTGATGATTTATTATATATTTTTCTATTTTTGTAGTTATTGCAATACATCGTCTAACAGTGGACATTACTGGGTCTTTTACTGATCCAATATTTCCAGGTATTTTAATATCTCTCCCAAATACATATCTGCACATTGGATCATTCTTTAGTTTTACACTAGTGATTTATAATATGGTACAACATATAATTTACTACTTTTATGTATTCATAGGGATCTCCACTTTAGTCTCAGTATATCGCTTTCGTCAATCCACTTGCTCTCTGGATCTGGGAATAACTCATTCCTCAAGGGGATGAATAAATATTCCATAAAAATGTTGTACCCAGACTTGTATTGATTGTCTGCTTTGATGCCCCTGCTTGTTTTATTGGCGGCCCCAGCGAAATCCAGCATGCTGTTTATCTCCAAATTCTTTTAAACTATAGCCAATGAAATATTGACAACCTTTTTGCTATATTTACAATAGGTAATTAAATAACTGCAATACATTGTATACATTTGTATTATATTATCTTGTATATGTTTTGATAACTATCTAAATACATGTAATTGATTATGTGTATTTTTATGCTTAGATGAAATATCTTCCTTCTTCTACACACCCCTGAAGAAGTTTATTTCGAAACGCATTGGGTGTTAAGAAGTTTCTACATGTATTTTCTTGCATGGTGATATTCATTGGATTTGTACATTTTAAACTCAATATTACATTTTTGTCAAATATGTTTAATTATGAATAAAACTTTTTTACTTTAATATTTTGTATATTTGAAAATTAATACAATTAGTGCCTAAAAAGTCCACCCAGGGGAAACCTTTTCCTTTTTCTCTATCCCACTAAAGATGTGGCATTATTTATTCCCACTGGCCGCAGTCCAGCCCCCCCTAAAGTCTGAAGGACAGTAACCTGGCCCCCTGTTTATAAAGTTTAGGGACCCCTGCTCTAAAAGATAGACAATCTTCACTTTCTGCATATAAGACTACTTTAAAATAGCAATTAAAGGAGACGTATGGGATGGGTTAAATAACTAGTTCATATCACATTAGTCACATATCAGCTAATCTTTTTTTCCTACCTCTTTTAGTTTTTACAGCATGTGCACATAAACTTTCCTTCTGTTGGCAAAAACGGTCCATTATCAGTTTTAAAAGTTCTTAGGGGGTGTGAACATCTCCACCAACACACCAACACACCCCCTGCCTCTGTCCCCCCTCCCCTAAGAGACGTGGCTGTGCTGATAGATAGGGAGGGGGGGGAAGGGAGGAGGAAGAAGGGAGGGAGAGCAGCTACGCTCTGTGAAGTCTCAGAAACAAGCAGAGGGTGGAGATCCGACATCAATCAAGCAAAATGACAGGAAAGGGGGTGGTTTAAGACTCTACATTCTACACCATTGTCGGTATGATGCAGTATGAAAGTCTGTAGAACCTCCCACAGGTATTTATCTTGATTTTAACAGAATGGGGGCACTTCTGAGAGGGCTGGGAGGGTTTATAGATATCAGCAGCTCACATAGAATAGATGTAAGCAAAAAAAAAAGGAAACCCATACTTCTCCTTTAAGCCAAAATTTCAAGCTATTGGTGTCATTATTTATTGAACAAACACCATTGCTTATAAAAAAAACTTCTAGCAGTGAACTTAAAGTGATACTAAAGTCTCGTTTTTTTTTTAACTTTAAAATAACAAACATGTTATACTTACCTGCTCTGTGCAGTGGTTTTGCACAGAGCAGCCTGGATCCTTCCCTTTCTCTGGTCCCTCTTTCGGACTCCTGGCTCCTCCCTCCTGCTAAGTACCCCCACAGCAAGCAGCTTCCGATGAGGGCACCCAAACTGAGCCGCAGCTCTGCGTGTCCATTCAGACATGGAGCAGTGGTTAGGCCTCACCCCCTCTTTCCCCTTATTGGCTAACTGACTTTGATTAAGAGCAGCGGGAGCCAATGGCACTCCTGCTGTGACTTAGCCAATCAAGAGGGATTGTCCCCCAAGATTCCCAGGTGGCTGAGGCACTGATGAACATCGCTGGATCAAGATGGGGCTCAGGTAAGTATTAGAGGGGCTGAGGGGTGCTGCTACACACAGGAGGTTTTTTATGTTAATGCGTAAAATGCATTAACATAAAAAACCTTCTGCATTTACAACCACTTTAATCTCTACAAGGACATTTTCTGAGGAAGTAACATCAGTACTAGGGATGAGCTCGACTCGAACATTGGCTGTTCGCCCATTCGGTGAACAGCGAAGAATTTGGGGTGTTCGCAGGGAAATTCGAAAAGCCACGGAACACCCTTTAAAAGTCTATGGGAGAAATCAAAAGTGGTAATTTCAAAGGTTAATATGCAAGTTATTGTCATAAAAAGTGTTTGGGGACCTGGGTTCTGCCCAAGGGAACATGTATCAATGCAAAAAAAAGTTTTCAAAACTGCAGTTTTTTTGGGAGCAGTGATTTTAGTAATGCTTAAAGTGAAACAATAAAAGTGAAATATTCCTTTAAATTTCGTACCTGGGGGTGTGCATAGTATGCCTGTAAAGTGCAGCGTGTTTACGGTGTTTAGAACTGTCCCTGCACAAAATGTAATTTCTAATGGAAAAAAAGTCATTTAAAACTACTCGCGGCTATTAATGAATTGTTGATCCCGGCAAAACAGATCTTGAAAACCTCCCAGTCTCTGGGAACGCGTTGCACAGACCTTTCTGCAAGGCCTCCCGAAGATGTTTCATCCTCTGCTCCCTCTGTGACGGCAAGATAAGGTCCGCAACCTTACCCTTGTAATGTGGATCAAGGAGGGTTGCCAGGCAGTAATGATCCCTCTCCTTGATAGCACGAATACGTGGATCCTTCCGCAGGCTTTGCAGGATCAGGGAGGCCATGCAGCGTAGGTTTGCTGAGGAATTCGGTCCGGAGTCCTCTGGGTCACTCAGGACGACATGATCCGCAGCCACCTCCTCCCAGCCATGTACAAGTTCATGGGTGTCTTAGGACTATAATTGATCCCTTGAAGACTGCTGCTGATGCTGAGTGCTAGGCTCCACCTCCATGCTGACACAATCCTCCTCCTCCTCCTCTTCCTCACCCTCCTCCTCCTCCTGTGTGATAGGCGGGCCAGCAGGAACACTGTCTGGATAAAGGGGGCCTTGAGAGGCAAGGAAGTCCTCCCCTTCCTTCCTCTGTTCTGCCTCAAGTGCCCTGTACATTATTCCACGCAGCGTGTGCTCCAACAGGTGGACAAGAGGGACAGTGTCACTGATGCATGCACTGTCACTGCTCACCATCCTCGTGGCCTCCTCAAATAGTGCCAGGACAGTGCATGCATCCCTTATCATGACCCACTGGCGTGGCAAAAAAAAACAAGCTCCCCTGACCCTGTCCTGGTGCCATATTGGCACAGATACTCATTGATTACCCTCTGCTGCGTGTGCAGCCGCTGCAGCATGGCCAACGTTGAGTTCCACCTGGTGGGCATGTCACAAATTAGGCGGTTCTTGGTCAGGTTAAATTCCTTTTGCAGGTCAGCCAGCCGAGCACTGGCATCATATGACCGGAGGAAATGCACACAGACTTTCCTGGCCTGCCTCAGCACATCCTGTAAGCCCGGGTACCTGCCCAAGAACCGCTGCACCACCAAGTTAAGGACGTGAGCCAAACAGGACACATGGGTCAGGTGTTCCTGTCGGAGCACGGAGAGGAGGTTGGTGCCATTGTCAGAAACCACCATTCCTGGCTTAAGCTGGCATGGCGTCAACCACCTCTGAGCCTGCCCCTGCAGAGCTGACAGAATCTCTGCCCCAGTGTGGCTCCTGTCCCCCAAGCACACCAGCTTAAGCACCACATAGCATCTCTTTGCCTGCGTACTTGCATAGCCCCTTGAATGCCTACGAAGCACCGCTGGTTCCGAGGACAAAGCACAGGAAGAGGCCATGGAGGAAGAAGAAGAGGAGGGGGTGGAGGAGAGAGGTGTGTCAGAATCACCAGTAGTAGCATTTTGGAGGCGTGGTGGCAGAAAAACCTCCAACACTACTGCACCTTGTCCTGCATCCTTCCCAGCTGCCAGCAGAGTCACCCAATGCGCCGTGAAAGATAGGTAACGTCCCTGTCTATGCCTGCTGGACCATGAGTCAGCGGTAATATGCACCTTACCGCTGACCGCCCTGTCCAGCGAGGCCAAGACATTGCCTTCCATATGCCGGTAGAGAGCCGGAATCGCCTTCTGTGAAAAAAAGTGGTGTTTGGGAACCTGCCACTGAGGAACTGCACATTCCACAAACTCACAGAAGGGGGCAGAGTCTACCAACTGAAAAGGCAGCAGTTGAAGTGCTAGCAATTTAGCCTAGCTAGCTTTCAACCGCTGAGCATGTGGATGGCTGGGAGCGAACTTCTTTCAGCAGTGCAGCACCTGGGGCAGGGAAATTTGCCTGGTACAATCTGACGTTGGTGTACCGATAGCAGATTGCCCGCAAGTACTTGGCAGTGACACACCTAATTCTACACCTTCATTCCTCTCAGTGCAGGTTTCAGAGAGGACTGAAGGTATAGTGGGGTTGGAGATCCCAGCTGATGAGGAGCAAGGAGAGGTCCGCTTTGTACTTTGGTGTGGGTCTTTTAGGTGTGCTTGCCAACAAACTGCATGGCAGGTCGACATATGTCTGAACAAGCATGTGGTGCCCAAGTGGGTGATATTTTGGCCACGCGAGATACGCCTGAGACATATGTTGCAAATAGCAGCGCTGCGATCTGATGCACTCGTCTCAAAAAAGGCCCACACCAAAGAACTTTTGGAATAACGCGCAGAGACAGCAGCGGCCTGCACAAGCGGATCTCTGCGGTGTGATGCTGTCGGTGTGCTGCCCTTTAGCTGGCCCCTGGAGGGCATCCTGCCACGCTGGAGATGTGCCTGTGCCTCCTCCTCCTCCTCTCTCCTATCAGGCACCCACGTAGAGTCCGTGACCTCATCACCCCCCCTCCTCATCACTGGAGCAAACCTGGCAGTATGCTGCAGCTGGGGGAACATGACTGCCAGATTGCTGTCCTTCTTGGGCACCCCCTCTCTCTGGGCTCACGTTACTGCCTTCCTCTAGCTGGGTACCATCATCGGAGCCTTCAAAACGCTGGGCATCCTCCTGGAGCATGTACCCAACACTGTGGTCAAACAGTTCGGGGAACTCCTCAGGAGGACATGGTGGGGCTAGGGAAGGAGTGACTTATGCCATTGAGCCGAGGGAAGAAGCTGCTTTGGCAGCTGCTTTGGCAGACAAAGTACCCTGAGCCTGGGTGAGAGAGGATGAGGAGGATGAGGATGGCTTGGTCATCCACTCTACCAAGTCTTCGGCATGTTGCGGCTCAACACAACCATCTGCCGACAAAAAGGTCAAGCGTGTCCCACGGCCATGTGCTGATGAGGATGCACCGTGTCCACGACCAGCACTGTTGCCTCTAGACACAGAGCATGCTTGCCCTCTTTTATTGGCTCGTGACTGTCTGCTTCTCTTTATTTTCCTTCCAGACATACTAATGGCCTGCAGGGAGATGTAGCTACACAAAGCTGGGATGTGTATATATATACTGATTATACTGCAGCTAGCAGAATCAACTGCCTGCCTGTAGTATTATTAGTATGAGAACACCAGCAATTGTCTTCAGTTAGCTTTAGTTGCACACTGTGCAGAGGACACAGTACACTAACTGAAAACACTGCAGCTCCCTGCCTGTGGTATTAGTATGAGAACACCAGCAATTGTATTCAGGTAAGCTTTAGGTGTACAATGTGCAAAGGACACTAAATCAAAATACTGAAGCTCCTTGCCTGTATTTGTATGAGAACACCAGCAATTGTATTCAGGTAAGCTTTAGATGTACACTGTGCAAAGGACACTGAAATAAAATACTGCAGCTCCCTGCCTGTATTTGTATGAGAATACCAGCAATTGTATTCAGGTAAGCTTTAGGTGCACACTGTGCAAAGGACACTAAAACAAAATACTGCAGCTCCCTGCCTGTATTTGTATGAGAACACCAGCAATTGTATTCAGGTAAGCTTTAGGTGCACACTTTGCAAAGGACACTAAAACAAAATACTGCAGCTCCCTGCCTGTATTTGTATGAGAACACCAGCAATTGTATTCAGGTAAGCTTTAGGTGCACACTGTGCAAAGGACACTAAAACAAAATACTGCAGCTCCCTGCCTGAATTTGTATGAGAACACCAGCAATTGTATTCAGGTAAGCTTTAGGTGCACACTGTGCAAAGAACACTAAAACAAAATACTGCAGCTGCCTGCCTGTATTTGTATGAGAACACCAGCAATTGAATTCAGGTAAGCTTTAGGTGCACACTGTGCAAAGGACACTAAATCAAAATACTGCAGCTCCCTGCCTGAATTTGTATGAGAACACCAGCAATTGTATTCAGGTAAGCTTTAGGTGCACACTGTGCAAAGGACACAGTACACTAAGTGAAAATACTACAGCTAGCACAATCACCTGCCTGCCTGTCAGTATATTATGAAGAGAATAACAGGAACGGATCTAGCTAAACTGAATACAGTATAAATATATATACACAACACCTAGGATGCATATATATCCTCTACACACTGTAACTGAAGCTAACTGACTCGCCTGCCTGCTCTATCTAACTCAAATTAAATGACACTGTCTCTCTCTCTCTGTCTGTCTTTAACCACCGCCGCAACACACTACACAAGGCCGCCACGCAGGCGGCTTTATATAGTGTGGGGCGTGTACTAAACCCCCTGAGACATAATTGGCCAAAGCCACCCTGACCGCGGCCGTCCATTTTTCAAAAGCCGCACCTCCTCCTCATGCTGTTCCGTGATAGGCGGAACACTCAGCTTCCCAGCAGAGCCTCTGTTTAGTGTTCCGCCTATCACGGATGCCCTCTCGTCCTCGGCCTCGGATGAGAGGGCATCTGTGATAGGCGGAACACTGAACACAGTGTCTGCTGGGAAGCTGAGTGTTCCGCCTATCACAGAACAGCACGAGGAGGAGGCGCGGCTTTTGAAAAATGGACGGCCGCGGTCTGACTGAGATTCTACATGTCAGGGATAAGGTAAGTGATCGTCGAGGGGCACAGTGAGGTATGCAGGGGAACAGTGAGGTATGCAGGGGAACAGTGAGGTATGCAGGGGAACAGTGAGGCATGCAGGGGCACAGTGATGTATGTAATAGAACAGTGAGGCATGCAATAGAACAGTGAGGCATGCAATGGAACAGTGAGGTATGCAGGGGAACAGTGAGGCATGCAGGGGAACAGTGAGGTATGCAATGGCACAGTGAGGTATGCAGGGAAACAGTGAGGTATGCAGGGGAACAGTGAGGTATGCAATGGCACAGTGAGGTATGGTGAGGCATGGCTAGTTGGAAGGGGGTCGTCTTATACAGCGAGTATATCCCAAAACCCAAGCTGGAAAATTGGGGGGTCGTCTTATACGCCCAGTGGCCTTATACACCGGCAAATATGGTATACCCAGTGGGGTGTCCTTACAGTCTACTCAGCCTGCAGAGAAGGACAGTTCCTCCTCATCAGAGGAGGACCCAGAGCAACTCGGGTTCAGTTTTTCCCTTGTAGAACCCTTCATTCTGGCCATAAAGCAGGCGATCGTATGGGAACAGGAGGAAGTGCCAAAAAAGGCAAAATCCTATTACCCTTTTCTACAAAAAAGACAAACCTACTTTCCATTCATGGACAAAATCAAAGGCATCCTAAAGCAGGAATGGCAAAAAAACGAAAAAAGGTTTTCCCTCAACCGTATGCAGAAATTATATCCTCTACAGGAAATAGAGGGAATCTCACTTGATTCACCACCTATGGTCGATGCGGCAGTTGTCTGTTTGGCAAAAAACGTGGCTTTACCTATGGAAGATTCGTCCTCTTTCAAGGACTTGATGGACAGGAAAATAGACTTAGACCTTAGGAAAGCCTATCAAGCAGCAGGGGCAGTCTGCCGTCCAGCTGTAACCCTCACTTCAGTAGTTAGTGCTCTGAAAGTTTGGATTTAGAACTTCGAGTCAGCAGTGAAGGAGGGAGCGCCAAGGGCAGATATTGTCCAATCCCTGGAGGAACTGAAGGTGTCAGACGATTTTATAGGGGAAGCAGCAATAGACACGGTCAAATGCTCTGCCAGGGCTATGTTGCACACAGTAACAGCAAAGAGGGCCCTATGGCTAAAACCATGGTCGGCGGATCCTTCCTCGAAACAGTCCTGGTGTAAGATACCTTATGATGGCAAATTCCTTTTTGGTTCCAAGATGGAGGCAGCCATCTCGAGAATGTCAGGGGGCAAGTCTGGTCTACTCCCACAAAACAAGAAACAACGAAGATCAAAGCCTTTTTTCAATAGGTTTCACTTCTATAGATCCAGAGACTCAAGATTCTCACGGCAGTCCAGGGCCCCGACTGGCGGCTGGAGGGGGACACAATCATCTTTCCCCAGAGCTCACAAGCAGAAGACACTGAGTGTCCCGCAGGAGTCTAGTAAGTCCTTTTGATGGTGCGCAGCCCCGGATGCTTCCAGTAGGGGCCAGACTGGCGCACTTTGCAGACATCTGGGAAAAAAACTCTACAGACGCATGGGTAAGATCCATGGTCTCACAGGACCATTCATGGAGGTTTCTCAGCACACCCCCCCCCAGATCGTTTCTTACCCACCAAAATTCCAGAAAGTGGCTGTCCTGCTGCAATACGTTCATTCCCTCTAAGAACAAAAAGCAGTGATACCTGTTCCCTTCTCAGAAAGGTACTCAGGGTTTTACTCCACCGTATTCATGGTACGCAAGAAGGACGGAGGGTGGCGCCCAGTCATCGACTTGAAGGGCCTAAATCGCTTTATTCTGTTGGAAAAATTCAAAATGGAGTCCATTGACACCATCATTCAAACCATACAGCCGGGCGACTGGATGCTCTCTATAGACTTGCAAGACGCGTACCTCCATATCCCAATCTTACCAGCCGTCCAGAGGTATCTGAGATTTGCAGTCGGTCAGACGCATTTACAGTTTACAAGTCTTCCTTTTGGTTTGTGCACGTCCCCGAGGACCTTCACGAAAGTCCTTATTGCCATGCTAGCCTCACTTAGGGTGAAGGGGCTTCGAGTCCACCACTACTTGGACGATGTTCTTCTACTGGCAAGAAGTCAGGAAGAGTTATTAACAAACAGAGAGATCCTCGTCCACACTCTGCAGAAGCTCAGGTGCATCATCAACTTCAAAAAGAGCCATCTCATCCCAACTCAACAGTTGGTGTATCTGGGGGCGCTGTTCGACACAGAGAAGGCATCCGTGTCTGTTCCACCAGAGAAAGTGAAGGTGATTGGGAAGAGAATTCTAGATGCAGCAACTTCCACTCGCCTTTCAGCCTCTCGATGCCTCAGTCTTCTAGGCACCATCTCATCGTGCATTCCAATGGTTCCATGGGCCCACTGGCATCTTCGCCAGTTTCAGCTAGGCTTCCTGTCACAGTGGAGGAAGCAGAGCTTGATACAACTGATAAGGATATCTGTCGTTATGAGGAGGAGCCTTCTGTGGTGGCTGAGGGCGGAATCCCTAAAGAAGTCACGACCCTTGGGTTCTCTATGTTGGACCAATGTTACGACCGATGCCAGCGAGGCAGGCTGGGGGGCGCACTGCGAAGGTCAGTCAGTTCAAGGCAGGTGGAGCTTCCCCTCCACAGGGTTGGTCTCCAACATGCTGGAGATTCGAGCAGCATTTATGGCTCTCCGGGCCTTACGCCACAGGATCAGGAATCGCCCAGTTACCTTACAAATAGATAACAGGGCCGCAGTGGCCTATGTTCAACACCAAGGAGGAACTCGCAGCAACACGCTGATGTTGGAAGTAGAGCCCAAAATGATCTGGGCAGAAATACACCTTCAGTCTCCTAGAGCAGTCTACCTCCCCGGGAGGTTGAACGTACAGGCGGATCATCTCTCACGGAAATTCCCGGATCAGTCGGAATGGGCATTACATCCCAGAGTATTTTCTCATCTGGTCTACAAGTGAGGTCTTCCACAAATCGACCTCTTTGCTTCTCACAACAACAGCAAACTTCAGAGATTCCTATCCAGATTTCCACATCCCCAAGCGGAAGGAACAGATGCACTGGTCACACCCTGGAATTGCAGCCTGGCTTACGCCTTTCCGCCAACAGCCCTAATCATGAGGTTCCTCCTGAGACTATTGAGAGAGCAGGTGACAGTCATAGCCATCCTCCCGTTCTGGCCACGGAGGCCTTGGTTCCCTCTAGCGATACACCTCAGCAAACAACATCCAATTCCCCTGCCAGTATTTCCATACCTACTAGTACAAGACAGGTTCCTGCATCCGAACATACGCAGGCTGGATCTTCGGGCTTGGCTGTTGAGAGGGGGAGGCTGGAGAACTTAGGATGCTCCCCTGGAGTTATTGCCACGTTACGGAAGGCCAGAAAATCCACTACTAATAAAGTCTACAACAAAATCTGGGACAGATTCACACTCTTACTAACTGAGAGGGGCCTCGATCCTGCAGCCCCACCTCTATCAGCGGTGTTGGAATTTTCCAGTCAGGCCTAGACATGGGCCTAAGCCTCAGTTCATTAAAGGTGCAAATATATGCAATCTCAGCAATAACAAAGCTAAAATGGGCGGAGCAACCGCTAATCAAACAGTTCTTGAAAGCAGTTGTCAAAATTCGCCCTCCGAGAAAAAGAACCTTTCCTCAATGGGATCTGTCAGTTCTACTGGATTTTCTTTCAACTCATCCCTTCGCTCCAACTGAGAGTTGTTCCCTTTGGGCAGGGCTGGACTGGGACAAAAATTTGGCCCTGGACTTCATCCAGACCGGCCCACTTTAATTCAATAAAATTCTGCCCCCCCTCCCCCAAAAATCACGCCCACCAAAAGGCCCCTACATCCATTATTGTATATCATGAGAGGGTGAGCGAGAGGGGAATGAGAGAGAGAGAGAGAGGGAGGGTTGAGGGAAAGGGGATGAGAGGGGGTGGGTGAGAGAGGGGGGTGAGTGTAAGAGAGATGGAGTGAGTGTAAAAGAGAGGGAGTGAGTGTAAAAGAGAGGGAGTGAGTGTAAGAGAGAGGGAGTGAGTGTAAAAGAGAGGGGGTGAGTGTAGGACCCCTTTCACACTGAGGCATTTTTCAGGCGCTTTTGGGCTAAAAATAGCGCCTGTAAAGGGCCTGAAAAACGCCTCCGCTGCAGTCCCAGTGTAAAAGTCCTTCAAGCAGCATCTTTGGGGAGGTGGAGGAGCGGTGTACACAGCGCTCCTGCCCATTGAAATGAATGGCCACCGCTGCTGAAGCGCCTGCAAAGTACTTCGGCAGCAGCGCTACACAAGCGCATTTAACCTTTAATTTGGCTGCTAGCGGGGGTTAAAATCACCTGCTAGAAGCCAAATAGCGCAGCTAAAACGACAGTAAAGTGCTGCTAAAACTAGCAGCGTTTTACCGTCAATGCCCGCCCCAGTGTGAAAGCAGCCTAAGAGTCAGGGAGTGAATGAGACAGAGGAAAGGGCAGAGAGACAGAGGGGGGAGCTGAGAGACAGAGGGGGAGCTGAGAGACAGAGGGGCGAGCTGAGAGATAGAGGAGGAGAGCTGAGATATAGAGGAGGAGAGCTGAGAGACAGAGGAGGGGGCTGAGAGACAGAGGAGGGGGCTGAGAGACAGAGGAGGGGGACTGAGAGACAGAGGGGGAGCTGCGAGACAAAGGGGGAGCTGAGAGACAGAGGGGGGAGCTACGAGACAATGGGAGGGAGCTGAGAGACAGAGGGGAAGCTGAGAGACAGAGGGGAGCTGAGAGACAGAGAGGGAAGCTGAGAGACAGAGGGGGAGCTAAGAGACAATGGGAGGGAGCTGAGAGACAGAGGGGGAGCTGAGAGACAGAGGGGGTCTGAGAGACAGAGGGGGAAGATGAGAGACAGAGGGGTTTGAGAGATAGGGGGCTGAGAGACAGGGGGAGCTGAGAGACAGAAGAAGGGAGCTGAGAGACAGAGGGGGAGCTGAGAGACAGAGGGGGAGCTGAGAGATAGAGGAGGGGGCTGAGAGACAGTGGAGGGGTCTGAGAGACAGAGGAGGGGTCTGAGAGACAGAGGAAGGGTCTGAGAGACAGAGGGGAGCGCTGAGAGACAGAGAGGAGATCTGAGAGACAGAGGAGGAGAGCTGAGAGACAGAGGAGGAGAGCTAAGAGACAGAGGAGGAGAGCTGAGAGACAGAGGAGGGGTCTCAGAGACAGAGGGGGGGTCTGAGAGACAGAGGGGGTTCTAAAAGATAGAGGGGAGCTGAGAGACAGAGGAGGGGCTAAATGAGGGGGGACTGAGAGACAGAGGGGGGTCTGAGAGACAGAGGGGGGTCTAAGAGACAGGGGGTCTGAGAGACAGAGGGGGGAGCTGAGAGACAGAGGAAGAGCTGAGAGACAGAGGGGGACTGAGAGACAGAGGGGGCTGAGAGACAGGGGGAGCTGAGAGACAGAGGGGGCTGAGAGACAGAGGGGGAGAGCTGAGAGATAGAGGAGGGGTCTGAGAGACAGTGGGGGTCTGAGAGACAGAGGAGGGGTCTGAGAGGCAGAAGGGGAGCTGAGAGACAGAGGGGGAGAGCTGAGAGACAGAGGAGGGGTCTGAGAGACAGAGGAGGGGTCTGAGAGACAGAAGGGGGGTCTGAGAGACAGAGGGGGCTGAGAGACAGAGGAGGGGGCTAAAAGAGGGGGAGACTGAGAGACACAGGGACTGAGAGACAGAGGGGGGTGTGAGAGACAGAGGGGGGTCTGAGAGACAGAGGAGGGGTCTGAGAGACAGAGGAGGGTCTGAGAGATAGTGGGGGGGGCTGAGAGACAGAGGAGGGGGCTGAAAGAGGGGGGACTGAGAGACAGAGGGGGGGACTGAGAGACAGAGGGGGGCTGAGAGACAGAGGGGGCAGAGAGACAGAGGGGAGGGCTGAGAAAGACCACATAGCACTGTCCCTTTCTGCAGTCCCTCCTCTGCTCACCTCCCAGCTGTCTCAGTGTTCTGGCATGTTTGTGTAGGATGCCAGGTACCTGATGGCCAGCAGCGGCAGCGCCGAGTCTCCCTCTTGATCCGGGGGGTGCTCTCGCTGCTCTGCTCCTTACAGCGGCGCATGTTCTCTTCCTCCGGGCTCCCAGTCAGCCTGCCCTCCGGCCCAGGCCGCATGGTTCCTGGAGCAGAGAGGAGGTGGAGGAATCGAGGTTCTGGGAGCGCCGGGGTGGCCGCGCTCGCTACTGTCCGCCTCTTCGGTGGTCAGGGAGGGGGTGGAGCTCTTCTCCCTCCTCGAAATCTTACATCCAACTGCCCTCCTCGCTGGCCACCTTCCCCGCTGTTTGCTGCCACGCTCCTGCTGCCGCCGAACTGCATCAAAAAACGGGCCACAATTTTTTTTTTGTGGGCCGCTGTTTGCTGCCACACTCCCGCTGCCGCCGAACTGCATAAAAAAACGGCCCACAAAAAATAATAATTTTTTTTAAACGGCCCACTGAGCCATCGGCCCACCGGGAAACTCCCGGTAGTCCCTATGGCCAGTCCATCCCTGCCTTTGGGACATAACATACAAGGCAGTTTTCTTACCTCTGGTAGGAGAGTGTCAGAGCTTCAGGCCCTGGGAGCCTCAGAGCGGCATATAAGATTCTTCCCAGATCGGGTCGAACATAAGCCCTGTACACGCGATAGGTTTTACCGATGAAAACAGTCCGATGGACTTTTTTCATCGGACAAACCGATCGTGTATGGGCCCCATCGGTCTTTTTTAAAAATAGAACATGTTTTAAATTTATCCGATGGTTAAAAAACCGATAGCAAATTACTATCGTCTGTGGGGAACTCCATCGGATAAAAAACCCACGCATGCTCAGAATCAAGTCGACGCATGCTCAGAAGCATTGAACTTCATTTTTCTCAGCTCATCTGAGTGTTTTACGTTACCGCATTTGGAACGGTCGGTTTTTTGACTGATGATGTGTAGGCAAGACTAATGAAAGTCAGCTTCATCAGTTTTCCGATGGAAAAATCCATTGGTTAAAAAACCATAGGAAATCCGATCGCGTGTACAGGGCTTAAGACCGGTCGACCATTTCGTTCCGAAGGTGGCAACACCTTTCCACCAGACCGGTATTTGGGCCTTACCCAACTTTCCAGAAGAAAGTTCAGGAATCCTGCACGAATAAGATGTCTCCAGAACATTAAAGAAATACCTTTCTGTTACTGCACCATTTAGGTCTTTGGAGAAACTCTTTATAATCCCAACCGGAAGGTTCAGGGGGAAAGAGGCCACTGCAAGAACCTTAGCAGCATGGATTGTCAAACTCATACACAGAGCGTACAGAGCGAGGGGTGGCGATCTTCCTACAGTGGTGACTGCACACTCCACCAGGGCGGTGGCAGCATCCTGGGCAGCTCATTCGAATGTGTTTATGGAAACCATCTGTAGTGCAGCATCTTGGTCTTCACGAAATACGTTCTTAAGACATTATAGAATCGATCCAGGCGCTTTATCGTCTGTAGATTTCGGAAGGCAGACTATCCAGTCTTCTGTTATGATTTAAAAATAAATTTGGTTTGTCAAGCATTACGCACCCTGTCAGCTAGTTATTTATCACTAGTATGCTGCCATGTTGGCGTCAGGAAAACGGAAATTTGTATAAAAAACGTAACCGTAATTTTTCTTTCCTGGCGCCAAACCATGGCAGCATATGAGCCCACCCATGTGCGTTACGGTATGTGGCTTGTTACAAAAATGGGGTGGTGGCTAACCATGCCTTCATTTATGCTATTCACTGGTCCTGGCGGAGCTCTATCACTAGTATGCTGCCATGGTTTGGCGTCAGGAAAGTATTTGATTCAATTTTCCATTTTTGACACCTAGCCCTGATATTTGCAGATGTTCACCTTGATATTCAATATTTTTTTTTAAATTAACTGTGCAATCTGTGGTACCATAAATTCAGTTACAGAATTCAATAATAAAGACAATGGGAAACTGCAATAACATAAGGGGAAAAACAATGGGACATACAAGCATATAATCTGATAATTAAAACAATAAAATATTTTTTGTAAGGAATTGCATTCCAAACATCTGGCTGGTAATTTGAAGTAAATTACTATAAAATCATACAATAAGCATCTAGCACAAGTGCCAAACTGAACAAAAGTGACATGTTGTAACCAGGGTTGCATCAATACCAGTATCAGTGTTGATACCGCGTATTTGCACACGTACTCGTACGTACGTGCAAATGCTCCAATACATGAAACCAATAACTTTGCGGTGCGATTTCAGCCCAGACAAAAAAAACGCACTGCTCCTGTGTGAACCCAGGCTTGTCATCGTGACTTCAGCCTGGGTTCATACAGGAGCGGTGCGGGAATCGATGCATGCGAATCATACAGGAATCACACCACATTCCTGTTCAATTTACATGCGACTATTTGCATTGCGATTAGAGCCCGTTCATTTTGTATGGGCTTAAAGGTATCAGTACTCAGTATCAGTGAGTACTTGTGCGGTACTTGCCGGTAAAATAACGGTATCGGTGCAGCCCTAGATAAGGATAGTCATGATGCCTAATATCTCTCTCCTAGCAATATTTAGGAACAAAATGAAAGACTGGAATCAAGTTTGAGAGTGGACACAAGATATAAGTTAAGGATATATTCCAGCATATACATATTCTTAAAAAGCAGTATATCATCCTTCAATTAACATACATAGAAACCATGCTGCAATGTGTAGGTTATGAAATGTTGTAAATATTAAATGACAATTATGTCCATTCAATGATAAAGTCCACTGGTACTCCCACTGTGAACATTGTTAGTTTATTTTAAGGACCAAACGGTCGTGCTCTTTATAGCGGTAAGTCGAAAGTGCTCCACTTCAAACATGCTCCGAATTCCCACATGGGCAGACGCTCACCAGATGGTATTGACCTGCTATTCCTAGCTGGGTCACTATGCGCACATCATGTCCTGCTTTCTGCTCTGCTTTCCTCCAGGGGCCACAGCCGGGGGCCCTAGCTGGTAGCAGGTGATTACTAAGAGATCCCAGCCCCCCATGTGTCTAACCAGCGGAAAACGTTATCCACAGTGTGGACGGAGGTACTTAATGGAGGGGAATACCCCAAAGGCACGTAGTGACCCAACTAGGAATAGAGGGTCCATACACTTGGTCGTTAAAATAAACAAACACTGTTCACAGTGAGTATATCAATGGCCTTTATCATTAAATGGACATAATTGCCATTTAATATTTGCAGCATTTCATAACCTACACATTGCAGCGCGGTTTCTATGTATGTCAATTGATTAATATTTATGTGTTTAAGGTGTGGGAGAAAAAGAAACCCTGGACTGCCGCACTCTGTATAGACAGTTATTTATTCCAAAATTTCAGGTAAAAAATCCAAATTCAAAATAAGTCCATAAATCCAAAACAACATCAGCTATGAGTAAGCGTCAATTCGTGACGTGAAACGCGTTAGCCACCCTTCCCTGCATGCACACCATCTGCATTTGTTGTTTTGGATTTATGGACTTATTTTGAATTTGGATTTTTTACCTGAAATTTTGGAATAAATAACTGTCTATACAGAGTGCGGCAGTCCAGGGTTTCTTTTTCTCCCATGCATCAGTGCAGAGCCAGCACCTGTGTGAGTGACCGGGCGGAAGCAGCTATTTGGTGAATTCTCAAGCTTTTGAGCGGTACGTTTTTCCTTTCCTATGTGTTTAAGGTATCAAATTTTGGCAAACTGCAACAGCATACTTCCATCATATTTTTATGGTTTTGTCACATTGTTTGTTTGTTTTTTGTTTTGTTTTGTTACAAATCCTTGGCACAGAGTACAGTTTGTATATTTTATAGCATATCATCCTTAAAACAAACAAAAAAATCACTAACATCTGAAGGAGATGTGGGGTAATTCATTCTCAAAGTTTTCAGACGAAGCACTGAAGTAATCAAAAAGATTCTCTCTGTGGCTTAGCTCCTCCTACTCCCCTTCTCATTATTTAAAAGCTTATTTACTAATTGTTAAGAATATGTAAATAGGTAAATGTCCATAGCCTGGCCATAGATTTACTGTAAAGCTGAACTCCAGACATGCATCCAACTTTATACTATATATGTGCATCGCCTTCCCTAATAAAAGATTTGTATTTTAGTTACTAAAGTCTTGCAAAGCTAGCACCCCTATATATTGATCACTGTAAAACATGCAGACCTGGAGTCCATAAATATCGGAAAAAGCAACATCTTCACAGATTCCTTCTTGCGCCCAACAGGCTTTCAAAAGTAGCTCAAAGCATGCATGAACATTACGTGATAGTGGGACATATTGGGTAAATTGGATTGATCTGCAATAGTGAGAGGAATCAGTAAATTGGGATTTTTTTGTATTCTGTAGAATATGTACTGTATATCTGTACTGTACTGATCTATGCAAGCTCCAGAGTGTAATACAATTCATGAAGCCGCATTGTCTGGATTTCTAAAAAAAAAGTGCACTAATCAGACATTTCTACAGCTTCAAAAATGTGTTGAATACATCATTCTTCTGATTCCATAATCACTAGTAATCATGCTCAGTAAACAAGATAACAGGTGCAGTCTTGTAGTGCTTACTTATACCGCATGTGCATTAGAAAGGGTCTGCCTTAGAAGTAATGAGGCTGTTATGAATTTCCTAAAGTGTGCCTGAGTACTGTCATGATATTTCTGTCAGATATACTGTATGCATTCACTTATGTGCAAGTGCCCTTAGAGGTAATGTCCAAAACCATGTACCATTTATTAACTACCCTAAAGAATGTAATAATGCACATACCTTGCATTCTATACAATAAAACATTCCTTCTGTTCTGTAAGCAACTCGTGTATTAATTAAAAAATGTAAGTTTTAAGAGATACACCTATAACTTACCTCATCAGAAATTTGGCCTCCAAATGTAACCCAAGTTCCTGAAATAAAAATAAATATAATTGTAAATAATATGTTATCACTTTTGTAGTCACATTCAACACAGTGAAAAAAGAACAGTATTTTGCTAATAAACCTAGATAGTAGGATGCAGGGTTGCCAACTTTCAGTAAATATACAAACAGTTTGTAAAATCCGTACTTTTTGCATCTGTCCATGAATGTCCATTACAGACATGTAGGCTGCATGTCCGTAACTGACATTCATGGACAGATGCAACAATTATGGATTTTACAAACTGTTTGTAAATTTACTGAAAGTTGGCAACCCTGATCATGTGCAATATGTAGTTCTGATCTCATTCTGTGCAGTTATCTTAGTCTCATCAGTAACTGTATGAATAAAAAATTTGCGCTATGAAGCATTTGGTATGAAAATGTCTCCATATGCCTTATGCCACGTACACACGACCGTTTTTCATGATGAGAAAAATGCAATTTTTTCATTTGGTCATTAAAAACAATCGTGTGCGGGCTCCAGAGCATTTTTCACAATGTGAAAAATGGGCATTAAAAATTTGGAACATGCTCTAATTTTTCTCGTTGTTTTTCACGTCGCTGTTTTTCTCGTCATGAAAAACGGCCGTGTGTAGGCTTTAACGGCGTGAAAAAAACGCGCATGTTCAGAAGCAAGTGATGAGATGGGAGCGCTCGTTCTGGTAAAACTAGCGTTCGTAATGGAGATAGCACATTCGTCACGCTGTAACGGACTGAAGAGCACAAGGCTGAAAAGCGCGAATCGTCTCTCACCAAATTTTACTAACACAAGGATCAGTAAAAGCAGCCCAAAGGGTGGCGCCATCCGAATGGAACTTCCCCTTTATAGTGCCGTTGTACATTTCGTACGTCACCGCACTTTGTTCGAGCATTTTTTTTTCATGATAGTGTGTAGGCAAGGCAGGCTTGAGAAAAATCACGTCAAGAAAAACGTTGTTTTTTTCAATGACATTAAAAACAGTCATGTGTACGCGGCATAAGTGCTATACAAGGTTAATTAGATGTGACAACACAGTTTGCATAAGTGACACAGCAGATCACTAGTAGTGATGAGCCGAACACCCCCGGGTTCGGTTCGCACCAGAACCCGCAAACGGACCGAAAGTTCGCGCGAACATTAGAACCCTATTAAATACAATGGATGCGAACGTTCGGATTCTAAAGTGCTAATTATAACGACTATTATCCATGTTATTGTCCGAAACAGAGTTTGGGAACCCGGCTTCTGCACCAGGGGACATGTATCAATGCAAAAATAAGTTTTAAAAACGGACGTTTTCCGGGAGCAGTCATTTTAATGATGCATAAAGTGAAAAAAAAAAAGTCAAATATTCCTTTAAATATTGTACCTGGGGGGTGTCTAAAGTATGCCTGTGAAGTGCCACGTGTTTCCCGTGTTTAGAACTGTCCCTGCACAAAATAACATTTCTAAAGGAAAAAAAGCCATTTAAAACTGCTAGCGGCTTTAATGCAATGTCTGGTCCCGGTAAAATGGATGAAAATCTTTAGGAAAAATGGCATAGCTACCCCATCAACCCCCCCCCCCCCCCCCTACCCCAGCCCATTACCAGCCCCTTTGGGTCTTGTATGGATATTAAGGGGAACCCCGCACACAAAATAAAAAAGCCCCTATATACTCTGAACAGCCGTATACAGGCGGTGCATACAAGACAGGGACTGTAGGTTTGTTCTTCTGTAGAATCTGTTTGTAATTTTGAACAGCTGCATTGTTTAAGTGTAGCTCCATGCCAAATTCCTTTTTTTTAGCTTTTTGGAAAACATAGGGAACGGTTATCACCCCTGTCACATTTTTTTTGCTGTCTGTGCCCCTGTTCAGAACATTTCACCTCACTTTGCGTCCCAATGACAACTGTTTTTGAAATGTGGTGTTTGTATTGAAACAAGGATTGGTGATAAAGCATCAGTAGAGAGGAGACACCTTTCTCCCATATTAATTCTTACAGGAGAGAATTTTCCTTCCAAGGGGTAGATTTCCTCTCACTTCCTGTTGTCTTCTTCCGTTTGCAAGTAGTAGTGGTTTGTAAGTTGGATGTTTGAAAGTAGGGACCTTCCGTATATACTCTGCAGAAATTGGCCCCTTAGGTGTTGGTGTTGGCACAACACTGAAAGCACTCACAGTTATTCTTGGTGGGTGCTGGAACGCCCTGCTGTCAAGTATAATATCAGGAATTGTAATAACATATAATTGTTGATCAGTGGTAGTAAAAATTGGGCCTTTGATGGTGGTGCTGGTGCCACAACACTGTAAGGCCTGACAGTTACTCTTGGTGGGCGCAGCAATGGTCCCTGCTGTGAATTATTAGATCAATAATTATAATTACATGCCCCTGTTGAACAGGGGCTGAAAAACTGGGCCTTTGGTGGTGGTGGTGGTGGTGATGGTGTTGCTGGTGCCACAACACTGTAAGGCCTGACAGTTACTCTTGGTGGGCGCAGCAATGGGCCCTGCTGTGAATTATTAGATCAATAATTATAATTGCATACCCCTGTTGAACAGGGGCTGAAAAATTGGGCCTTTGGTGGTGGTGGTGATGGTGTTGCTGGTGCCACAACACTGTAAGGCCTGACAGTTACTCTTGGTGGGCGCAGCAATGGGCCCTGCTGTGAATTATTAGATCAATAATTATAATTGCATGCCCCTGTTGAACAGGGGCTGAAAAATTGGGCCTTAGGCACTGGTGGCACAACACTGCAACCCCTCACAGATACTGTACTTGGAGCACAGCAATGAGGCCTGTTGCAAAGTATTGCATCAAAAATTTTAATTACACGCCCCTGTTAAACAGGGGCTGAAAAATTGGGCCTTAGCCACTGGTGGCGTCACCCATAAACCAAAATGATCTTCCAAGCTATCATCGTTAATCGTATCATTGAGGAGGAGGAGGAGGATAGCCAGACAACATAACAGCACAGGCACTCAGCATCAGCATCAGTCTTGAAGGGATGTGACATTTTAAAATCAATTAGTCTGTTATATCAGCATCTGGTGTGTGGTAGCTCGTGGTGATCCAAGACTGGTTCATCTTGATGAAAGTCAGTCGATCAACCGAGTCGGTGGACAGGCGCACCCTGTGATCCGTGACAAATCCTCCAGCAGCACTGAATGTGCGTTCTGAAAGAACGCTGGATGCAGGACAGGCCAGTAGCTCAATTGCATACTGTGCAAGCTCTGGCCAGTGATCCATCCTCAAGACCAAGTAAGCCAGAGGATTTTCGGTGGGGAAGGTGTCCAAGTCTGACCTTGCCCCTAGGTATTCCTGCACCATGTATATCAGACGCTGGCGATGGTTGCTGGAACCGATCATACTTTGGGGCTGCGGACTAAAGAATTGTCTGAACGCATCGGTCAGACGGCCACCTTCCCCACCGCTCCTTCTTTGACTGCCCGAAGCCTCAGCAACTTGTTGTCCAGGACCAGGAGTTTGTAACCTCCCAGTCTCTGGGAACGCGTTGCACAGACCTTTCTGCAAGGCCTCCCGGAGTTGTCTCATCCTCTGCTCCCTCTGCGACGGTACGATAAGGTCCGCAACCTTACCCTTGTACCGTGGATCAAGGAGAGTGGCCAGCCAGTAATGGTCCCTCTCCTTGATCCGAAGAATATGAGGATCCTTCCGCAGACTTTGCAGGATCAGGGAGGCCATGCAGCGTAGGTTAGCTGAGGCATTCAGTCCGGAGTCCTCTGGGTCACTAAGGACGACATGATCCACAGCCACCTCCTCCCAGCCACGTACAAGTCCACTGGTTTCTTGGGACTGTAAATCATCCCTAAAAGACTGCTGCTGATGATGCTGAGTGCCAGCCTCCACCTCCATGCTGACACAATCCTCCTCCTCCTCCTCCTCCTCGTCCTCTTCCTGTGCGATGGGTGGGACAGAAGGAACACTGTCTGGGTAAAGGGGGCCTTGAGAGGCAAGGAAGTCCTCCTCTTCCTGCCTCTGTTCTGCCTCAAGTGCCCTGTCCATTATTCCACGCAGCGTGTGCTCCAACAGGTGGACAAGAGGTACAGTGTCACTGATGCATGCACTGTCACTGCTCACCATCCTCGTGGCCTCCTCAAATGGTGCCAGGACAGTGCATGCATCCCTGATCATGCCCCACTGGCGTGGTGAAAAAAAACCGAGCTCCCCTGACCCTGTCCTGGTGCCGTAGTCGCACAGGTACTCATTGATGGCCCTCTGCTGCGTGTGCAGCCGCTGCAGCATGGCCAACGTTGAGTTCCACCTGGTGGGCATGTCACATATAAGGCGGTTCTTGGGCAGGTTCAACTCCTTTTGAAGCTCAGCCAGGCGAGCACTGGCATTATAAGATCTGCGGAAATGCACACAGACTTTCCTGGCCTGCCTCAGGACATCCTGTAAGCCCGGGTACCTGCCCAAGAACCGCTGCACCACCAGGTTAAGGACGTGAGCCATACAGGGCACATGGGTCAATTGTCCCTGTCGGAGGGCGGAAAGGAGGTTGGTGCCATTGTCGCAAACCACCATTCCTGGCTTAAGCTGGCGTGGCGTCAACCACCTCTCGGCCTGCCCCTGCAGAGCAGACAGGACCTCTGCCCCAGTGTGGCTCCTGTCCCCCAAACACACCAGCGCAAGCACGGCATGGCATCTTTTTGCCTGCGTACTTGCGTAGCCCCTTGAACGCCTACGGAGCGCCGCTGGTTCCGAGGACAAACCACAGGAAGAGGCCATGGAGGAAGAAGAAGAGGAGGGGGTGGAGGAGAGAGGTGTGTCACAACCAGTAGTAGCATTTTGGAGGCGTGGGGGTGGAACAACCTCCAACACTACTGCACCTTGTCCTGCATCCTTCCCAGCTGCCAAAAGAGTGACCCAATGGGCCGTGAAAGAAAGGTAACGTCCCTGTCCATGCCTGCTGGACCATGAATCAGCGGTAATATGCACCTTACCGCTGACCGCCCTGTCCAGCGAGGCCAAGACATTGCCTTCCACATGCCTGTAGAGAGCCGGAATAGCCTTCCGTGTGAAAAAGTGTCGTTTGGGAACCTGCCACTGAGGAACCGCACATTGCACAAACTCACGGAAGGGGGCCGAGTCTACCAACTGAAAAGGCAGCAGTTGAAGCGCTAGCAATTTAGCCAAGCTAGCATTCAACCGCTGGGCATGTGGATGGCTGGGAGTGAACTTCTTTTGACGGTCCAGCAGCTGGGGCAGGGAAATTTGCCTGCTAGAATCAGACGTTGGTGTACTGCTAGCAGAGTGCCCGCAAGTACTTGCCTGTGACACACCTAATTCTACACCTTCATTCCTCTCAGAGCAGGTTTCAGAGAGGAGTGAAGGTATAGTGGGGTTGGAGATCCCAGCTGATGCGGTGCAAGAAGAGGTCAGCTTTGTTCTTTGGTGTGGGTCTTTAAGGTAGGCTTGCCAACGAGCTGCATGGCAGGTCAACATATGTCTGATCAAGCATGTGGTGCCCAAGCGGCTGATGTTTTGGCCACGCGATATACGCTTGAGACATATGTTGCAAACAGCAGCTGTGCGATCTCATGCACTCGCCTCAAAAAAGGCCCACACCAAAGAACTTTTTGAATGACGGGCAGAGGCAGCGCCCTGCACAGGCGGAGCTCTGCGGTGTGATTCCGTCGGTGTGCTGC
The DNA here is from genome assembly GCA_029206835.1 of Rana muscosa. Lineage (NCBI taxonomy): Eukaryota > Metazoa > Chordata > Amphibia > Anura > Ranidae > Rana > Rana muscosa. The sequence goes on from CM055122.1 coordinate 734,870,509, forward strand.
CCATACGCTGGCCACTCAAGGGCATCCTGCCTCGTTGGAGATGTGCCTCCTCCTCATCCTCCTCCTCCTCCTCTCTCCTATTAGGCACCCACGTGGAGTCAGTGACCTCATCATCCCCTCCCTCCTCATCACTGGAGCCAATCTGGCAGTATGCTGCAGCTGCTGGAACATGACTGCCAGATTGGTGTCCTTCTTGAGCATCCCCTCTCTCTGCTCTCACGCTGCTGCCTTCCTCTAGCTGGGTATCATCATCAGATCCTTCCAAACGCTGGGCATCCTCCTGGAGCATGTACCCAACACTGTGCTCAAACAGTTTGGGGGACTCCTCAGGAGGAGGGCATGGTGGGTCTAGGGAAGGATTGACTAATGAAGATAATGATACCAGAGAAGAGGACGCTTTGGCAGCTGCTTTGCCACTACCCTGAGCCTGGGTGAGAGAGGATGAGGAGGATGAGGTGGGCTTGGTCATCCACTCTACCAAGTCTTCGGCATGATGTGGCTCAACATGTCCAGCTGCCGAAAACAAGGACAAGCGTGTCCCATGGCCATGTGCTGATGACAATGCACCGCGTACACGACCAGCACTGTTGCCCCCAGACACAGAGCCTGCTTGCCCTCTTTTTTTGCCTCCTGACTGTCTGCCTCTCCTTGGTTGCCTTCCAGACATTTTAATGGATGGCCTGCAGGGAGATGGGAAAAACAGCAATAAGGGCTACCTTCAGGTGTATATTGTGCAGGAGGCTTAGCAACAATGACACTGACACTGTCCCCTGCCTATCCTTCTCTGTCCCTAAACACAAGGATTGAAAATATGGTTCAGCAAAAAAGTTTTAGAACAGAATAGCACACTGACACTTTCCCTCACTGTCCTACTCTGTCCCTCCCTACAAACAAGATTTAGCACAGAATAGCACACTGATAATTTCTACGAGTGTCCTTCTCTGTCCCTCAACTCAGGGATTGAAAATATGGAACAGCAAAATAGTTTTAGAACAGAATAGCACACTGTCAGTTTCCCTCACTGTAGCTCTCTGTCCCTCAACTCAAGGATTGAAAATATGGTTCAGCAAAATAGTTTTAGAACAGAATAGCACACTGTCAGTTTCCCTCACTGTACCTCTCTGTCCCTCAACTCAAGGATTGAAAATATGGTTCAGCAAAATAGTTTTAGAACAGAATAGCACACTGTCAGTTTCCCTCACTGTAGCTCTCTGTCCCTCAACTCAAGGATTGAAAATATGGAACAGCAAAATTGATTTAGAACAGAATAGCACACTGTCAGTTTCACTCACTGTACCTCTCTGTCCCTCAACTCAAGGATTGAAAATATGGTTCAGCAAAATAGTTTTAGAACAGAATAGCACACTGTCAGTTTCCCTCACTGTAGCTCTCTGTCCCTCAACTCAAGGATTGAAAATATGGAACAGCAACATTGATTTAGAACAGAATAGCACACTGTCAGTTTCACTCACTGTACCTCTCTGTCCCTCAACTCAAGGATTGAAAATATGGTTCAGCAAAATAGTTTTAGAACAGAATAGCACACTGTCAGTTTCCCTCACTGTACCTCTCTGTCCCTCAACTCAAGGATTGAAAATATGGTTCAGCAAAATAGTTTTAGAACACAATAGCACCCTGACACTTTCCCTCACTGTAGCTCTCTGTCCCTCAACTCAAGGATTGAAAATATGGTTCAGCAAAATAGTTTTAGAACAGAATAGCACACTGTCAGTTTCCCTCACTGTAGCTCTCTGTCCCTCAACTCAAGGATTGAAAATATGGTTCAGCAAAATAGTTTTAGAACACAATAGCACACTGACACTTTCCCTCACTGTAGCTCTCTGTCCCTCAACTCAAGGATTGAAAATATGGTTCAGCAAAATAGTTTTAGAACAGAATAGCACACTGTCAGTTTCCCTCACTGTAGCTCTCTGTCCCTCAACTCAAGGATTGAAAATATGGTTCAGCAAAATAGTTTTAGAACAGAATAGCACACTGTCAGTTTCCCTCACTGTAGCTCTCTGTCCCTCAACTCAAGGATTGAAAATATGGTTCAGCAAAATAGTTTTAGAACACAATAGCACACTGTCAGTTTCCCTCACTGTAGCTCTCTGTCCCTCAACTCAAGGATTAAAAATATGGTTCAGCAAAATAGTTTTAGAACACAATAGCACACTGACACTTTCCCTCACTGTAGCTCTCTGTCCCTCAACTCAAGGATTGAAAATATGGTTCAGCAAAATAGTTTTAGAACAGAATAGCACACTGTCAGTTTCCCTCACTGTAGCTCTCTGTCCCTCAACTCAAGGATTGAAAATATGGTTCAGCAAAATAGTTTTAGAACACAATAGCACACTGACACTTTCCCTCACTGTAGCTCTCTGTCCCTCAACTCAAGGATTGAAAATATGGTTCAGCAAAATAGTTTTAGAACAGAATAGCACACTGTCAGTTTCCCTCACTGTAGCTCTCTGTCCCTCAACTCAAGGATTGGAAATATGGTTCAGCAAAATAGTTTTAGAACAGAATAGCACACTGTCAGTTTCCCTCACTGTAGCTCTCTGTCCCTCAACTCAAGGATTGAAAATATGGAACAGCAAAATTGATTTAGAACAGAATAGCACACTGTCAGTTTCACTCACTGTACCTCTCTGTCCCTCAACTCAAGGATTGAAAATATGGTTCAGCAAAATAGTTTTAGAACACAATAGCACACTGACACTTTCCCTCACTGTAGCTCTCTGTCCCTCAACTCAAGGATTGAAAATATGGTTCAGCAAAATAGTTTTAGAACACAATAGCACACTGACACTTTCCCTCACTGTAGCTCTCTGTCCCTCAACTCAAGGATTGAAAATATGGTTCAGCAAAATAGTTTTAGAACACAATAGCACACTGTCAGTTTCCCTCACTGTACCTCTCTGTCCCTCAACTCAAGGATTGAAAATATGGAACAGCAAAATTGGTTTAGAACAGAATAGCACACTGTCAGTTTCACTCATTGTACCTCTCTGTCCCTCAACTCAAGGATTGAAAATATGGAACAGCAAAATTGGTTTAGAACAGAATAGCACACTGTCAGTTTCACTCACTGTACCTCTCTGTCCCTCAACTCAAGGATTGAAAATATGGAACAGCAAAATTGGTTTAGAACAGAATAGCACACTGTCAGTTTCACTCACTGTACCTCTCTGTCCCTCAACTCAAGGATTGAAAATATGGTTCAGCAAAATAGTTTTAGAACAGAATAGCACACTGACACTTTCCCTCACTGTCCTACTCTGTCCCTCCCTACAAACAAGATTTAGCACAGAATAGCACACTGATAATTTCTACGAGTGTCCTTCTCTGTCCCTAAACTCAAGGATTGAAAATATGGAACAGCAAAATTGGTTTAGAACAGAATAGCACACTGTCAGTTTCACTCATTGTACCTCTCTGTCCCTCAACTCAAGGATTGAAAATATGGTTCAGCAAAATAGTTTTAGAACACAATAGCACACTGACACTTTCCCTCACTGTAGCTCTCTGTCCCTCAACTCAAGGATTGAAAATATGGTTCAGCAAAATAGTTTTAGAACAGAATAGCACACTGTCAGTTTCCCTCACTGTACCTCTCTGTCCCTACAAACAAGGATTAGCACAGAATAGCACACTGTCACTGACACTCTCCCTACCTATCCTTATTTGTCCCTAAACACAAGGAATCCAGGATTATGTAAAGGAAAAAAAATGACACTGTCCCTGCCTATGCTTCTCTTTCCCTGCTCCGGAACACACTACACAAGGCCGCCGCGCTGGCGGCCTTTTATAGTGTGGGGCGTGTACTAAACCCCATCAGCAATAATTGGCCACAGGCATCCTGCCTGTGGCCAATCATTGCTCTCCTCGCTGCCGGCGCTGTGATTGGCCAAGCATGCGGGGTCACAGTGCATGCTTGGCCAATCACAGCGCCTGGATGACACTGCGATGGCGTAGTGCATTGTGGGCCGTTCGCGTCACTCGAATTTGGCGCGAACGGCCCAAATCGTTCGATCTTCGTCGAACGATCGAACAGCCGATGTTCGAGTCGAACGTATGTTCGACTCGAACACGAAGCTCATCCCTAATCACTAGTATTGATTGGAAAACAAAATCAGTATCTTTAACACAGGCCTAATATATCACGTATTAAGATAAGAGCAGTAGAACATAAAATAGGGTTATATCATGCTACCCTTGACCATCTCTGTAGTCTCCTTACCAACAGTTACAAATTTCATCATCTGGTTTTTCATGGGCCCCAAACATAACTAATAGATTCTTGGGCATTAAACTATCTACCCCAAGTTCATCCTTATTCTGAATCAACTATTCAGGCTTTACTCCAAAAAGCTCAAGATCTTGCCAAACTCCAAGTCTCCTAAGCAGGTAGAGCCACAGTTACAAAAATGACATTATTACCAACCATCCTATAATACTTTTGAATTCTTCCTATCCCTCTGACAGCCTCCTATCTCTTTGATTTCCAAATCAAAAGTTGCACTCGACTCTAACCCACTACATTTGGAGCAGGAAAAGATCATTGTTTAAAAATAACATCCTCTACAAATCCAAATGTACAACAGGAATGGGAGTACCCAACCTCATACTATATCACCACACAGTGATCCTAGACCAATTTAAATCCTGGTGGTCTCCGACGAGAAAAAAACAATGGACATGTATTGAATTGTTAATGCTTGGTCAACCACTCAAGGGCAAATTGGGGGCAATTCTGCCTGGCCTCCCTACTCAGATATCCTCGTACTGTATCTTTCCTTTAAAGTGGTTGTTACTTCCTGAAATTACATTCTGTCTATTCACTCGTACTATCACTTCCCCTATGCTCCCTGGAGTTCTTCACTGATGACCTATCTCTATCTCTTGAGCTGATATCACAATACCGTTGGAAGTTCTCTCACATATCCAAGGCGAATAAAAATGGAATAAAGGAGTCTCCTATTTTTACCGTATGTTTACAGCTCCCACACAGTGAGAAAAAATGCACTCTATGATGTTGTGGGAAACAAAACTTTCACAATCATTTTATGAGTTTCGGTGGTTTAACAAGTTGAATCCTCCTTAAAGCTACAAGTTACACCTATTGCGAATCTCACCTTAAATTATTACACCACTGATATTACATTCTAGCATTACTAAAATGTTCAGCTCCTAGTTCCCTGACTGTTAGGGAGACTGTGGTGCTATAGGCATGCTCATCTGGTGGTTATGTCTCAAAGTCTCTCCTTTCAGGGACAACATTTTCAAATGTATGTCTTTGATGCTGGACATGCAAATTTTACTAGAACCAGCTATGGCCATCCTACTGTTAAATTATGAGCGCTGGCCAAAAAAGTATTAACCCTTTATTATTCATTGCATAATTACTGCCAGGAAAACTTTAATGGCAGCTTGGAAGTAAAAATAACTCTTGATTTTGCATTCTTATAAATAATGTAAATATGCAAACTCAATTGGAACCTATGTTGGCCATGAAATCCGTCAAGTGGAAATCCATTTGGTCATACTGAAATGTATGACTACTGCACAAATTCTGCACAGTCCGCTTATAAATGGCACAGATATGCCCTTCTTTTATTGGAAAACATCATATATGACTCTCCTATACTACTGTTGAATTCTATCAGCTCTCTGTAATGAGGCAATTTTCCTTACGCTTTTTTGTACTTTAAGTGGTGTGTTAAAGTTTATTCAAATGTTGTTATAAATTTTTGTACTCCATCTAGATACATATCTGAACAGCAATGTCATGTGATGTTTTATATGAACATATCATGTGCAGCTTTGTTATGTTTTTCAGTTTTATTACCACTTCTGTGGTACTCAAGTACTCACTTTTGTTGCCAGCGGTTTAGACATTAATGGCTGTGTGTTGAGTTTGTTTGAGGGGACAGCAAATTTACAAGCTGTACACTCGCTAATTTACATTGTAGCAAAGTGTAATCTCTTTAGTGTTGTCACTAGGGATGAGCTTCGAGTTCGAGTCGAACTCATGTTCGACTCGAACATTGCCTGTTCGCCCGTTCGCCGAACAGCGAACAAATTGGGGTGTTCGTGGCAAATTCGAAAAATCTATGGGAGAAATCTAAAGTGTTAATTATAAAGGCTTATATGCAAGTTATTGTCCTAAAAAGTGTTTGGGGACCCGGGTCCTGCCCCAGGGGACATGTATCAATGCAAAAAGAAGTTTTAAAAACGGACGTTTTTTCGGGAGCAGTGATTTTAATAATGCTTAAAATGAAAAAATAAAAGTGAAATATTCCTTTAAATTTCGTACCTGGGGGGTGTGTATGATATGCATGTAAAGGGGCGCATGTTTCCCGTGCTTAGAACTGTCCCTGCAAAAAATGTCATTTTTGAAAGAAAAAAATGCATTTAAAACTGACTCGCGGCTATTAATGAATTGTCGGCTCCCGGCAATACATACAAAAGTCATTGATAAAAAAAAAAAAAAAAAAAGCGTGGGGGTTCCCCAGAATTCAATTACCAGGCCCTTCAGGTCTGGAATGGATATTAAGGGGAACCCCGCCGCAAATTTAAAAAAAAATTGACGTGGGGTTCCCCCAAATATCCATTCCAGGCCCTTCAGATCTGGCATGGATTTTAAGGGGAACTCCACCCCAAATTTTAAAAAAAATGGCGTGGAGTCCCCCTAAAAATCCATACCAGACCCCTTATCCGAGCACGCAACCTGGCCGGCCGCAGGGGAAAAGGGGGGGACGAGAGAGCGGCCCCCCTCCCTCCTGAACCGTACCAAGCCACATGCCCTCAACATGGGGAGGATGTCCCCATGTTGATGGGGACAAGGGCCTCATCCCCACAACCCTTGCCCGGTGGTTGTGGGGGTCTGCGGGCGGGGGGCTTATCGGAATCTGGAAGACCCCTTTAACAAAGAGGACCCCCAGATCCCGGCCCCCCCCCTATGTGAATTGGTAAGGGGTACATTGTACCCCTACCATTTCACGAAGAAAGCGTAAAAAAATGTTTAAAAAAACACACAAACACCTTGAAAAAGTCCTTTATTTAAAAAAAAAAAAAAAACCATTCCAGCGGTGAAATCCAGTGTCCCGCGGCGATCCCGATGTCCAGCGCTGTCCTTCATTGGTTGTGCCTGAGCGGACCTGATGGGGAACTCCCTCTCAGTGTTTTAAATGTAAAGACCCGCCCCTTCTGAAGTTCCCCATCAGGTCCGCTCAGCGGACCAGATGCGGAACATGAGAAGGGGCGGGTCTATACATGTATTACCAAAGTGAGAGCAGTTCCCCATCAGGTCCGCCCCCTCGGTATGTCGGACCCGCCTACGTCATTGGCTTGAGCGGGGAACTTCCTTCACTGTGTAATTTAAATTTACATAGTGAAGGAAGTTCCCCGCTCAAGCCAATGACGTAGGCGGGTCCGACATACCGAGGGGGCGGACCTGATGGGGAACTGCTCTCACTTTGGTAATACATGTATAGACCCGCCCCTTCTCATGTTCTGCATCTCGTCCGCTGAGCGGACCTGATGGGGAACTTTAGAAGGGGCGGGTCTATACATTTAAAATACTGAGAGGGAGTTCCCCATCAGGTCCGCTCAGGCACAACCAATGAAGGACAGCGCTGGACATCGGGATCGCCGCGGGACACTGGATTTCACCGCTGGAATGTTTATTTATTTATTTTTTTAAATAAAGGACTTTTTCAAGGTGTTTGTGTGTTTTTTTAAACATTTTTTTACGCTTTCTTTGTGAAATGGTAGGGGTACAATGTACCCCTTACCAATTCACATAGGAGGGGGGCCAGGATCTGGGGGTCCCCTTTGTTAAAGGGGTCTTCCAGATTCCGATAAGCCCCCCGCCCGCAGACCCCCACAACCACCGGGCAAGGGTTGTGGGGATGAGGCCCTTGTCCCCATCAACATGGGGACATCCTCCCCATGTTGAGGGCATGTGGCTTGGTACGGTTCAGGAGGGAGGGGGGCCGCTCTCTCGTCCCCCCCTTTTCCCCTGCGGCCGGCCAGGTTGCGTGCTCGGATAAGGGGTCTGGTATGGATTTTTAGGGGGACTCCACGCCATTTTTTTTTTAAATTTGGGGTGGAGTTCCCCTTAAAATCCATGCCAGATCTGAAGGGCCTGGAATGGATATTTGGGGGAACCCCACGTCAATTTTTTTTTAAATTTGCGGAGGGGTTCCCCTTAATATCCATTCCAGACCTGAAGGGCCTGGTAATTGAATTCTGGGGTACCCCCACACTTTTTTTTTTTTTTTTATCAATGACTTTTGTATGTATTGCCGGGAGCCGACAATTCATTAATAGCCGCGAGTCAGTTTTAAATGCATTTTTTTCTTTCAAAAATGACATTTTTTGCAGGGACAGTTCTAAGCACGGGAAACATGCGCCACTTTACATGCACATCATACACACCCCCCAGGTACGAAATTTAAAGGAATATTTCACTTTTATTTTTTCATTTTAAGCATTATTAAAATCACTGCTCCCGAAAAAATGGCCGTTTTTAAAACTTCTTTTTGCATTGATACATGTCCCCTGGGGCAGGACCCGGGTCCCCAAACACTTTTTAGGACAATAACTTGCATATTAGCCTTTATAATTAACACTTTAGATTTCGAACGTTCGAGTCCATTGTATTTAATAGGGTTCTAAAGTTTACACGAACATTTTGTCTGTTCGCAGGTTCTGGTGCGAACCGAACAGGGGGGTGTTCGGCTCATCCCTGGTTGTCACATGAAAAGAAATAATAAAATATTTACAAAAATGTGAGGGGTGTACTCACTTTTGTGAGATACTGTATATACAGGAGTTGCTTTGTACTTTTGCCCAGCAAGTCCCCAGATTTTCATAGCCTGCCCTCACTTTTCTCTAATGTAGTTGACCAATACAATTTGGTCAACTCCCTCCCAAAGCTTAAAGTGGAGTTCCACCCAAAAATGAAACTTCCACCTTTTGGATTCCCCCTCCCCCTCCGGTTTCACATTTGGCACCTTTCAGGGGGGAGGGGGGAGCCCATACCTGTGTAATACAGGTATTTGCTCCCACTTTCTGACATAGATCACTGCGGTGACCTACGTCATGTCCGGCGCCTACACTGTCCTCCCCGCTGTCTTCTGGGAAACACAGGTCCCAGAAAATAGTGGGGACCAGTCAGGATGCGTAGCGCGACTCACGCATGCGCAATAGGGAACTGGGAATTTAGGCCGCAAGGCTTCACTTCCTGATTCCCTCACCAAGGATGGCGACTGGGGCAGCCGAGAGCCGAGCAATTGATCGGCTTTGGCTGCCGACATCGCGGGCACCCTGGACAGGTAAGTGTCCATTTATTAAAAGTCAGCAGCTGCAGTATTTGTAGCTGCTGGCTTTTAATATATTTTTTTTAGGCGGACCTCCGCTTTAAGATTGAACAGTGAAATAGTAGCAGCAGACTGGTTAAGGGTGTGAAGGGAGTCACTTTTGGGCGCAGGGTGACCAAGAAAATAATGAACCCTGAGAATATGATTGGATTACTTCAAATGGGACAGTAATATTCTTTAACAATATCTCTCAAGAAATATAAAGATTTTATCCCCTGTACACTGTGAGGTCTGTGACCAGGAAGTATAACTCCTAATATGGGCGTTCCAGGAAGTTCAATGTAAGAGACCAACCGTCTATTGCTTAACAATGTTGCTTTTGTCTGGATAAGTAAATTGTGTTAATTTTGTCTGAGGCAGCTTTCCCTTCACCTATTATTAAGTGTGCTAATGAACTCACCTGTTGTCTGCTAAGGGATGTATTGACACTCAGAATAATGTGTATTGGGGGCTCGTTATGTAACCATTGTGTGATGTTGTGGGTGGATCCGGGTCATTGTTCATGTTGTGACTGCAGTATTCTCAAGTGTATAAAAAGAGCCTGTATTCCTTTCAATAAAGAGTCTGATTCCTGTTTGACCCTCAATACAGAGCCTCATCTCGTACTTGGGGGGGGGGGGGGGGGAATTATTTGTATGGGTTTCTTGTTCGGCTGATTGGAGTGTTCGGTAGCTGCCTTTGTGTTTGTATGTCCTAAATGGCTTTAACCCCTTTCATCCTCGGGGTGTCGTTACAAAGGGCTTTCTATCCAGGGCAGTAGATCCCTACACTACAAACAATAAGAATAACAGCTCTGCAGTGTGCACCTTTGAAACAAGTCAGCAAAGGTATCTCTCAAATTTCTCCTCTGACAGGTTCCCTTTAATCTTCAGGGCGCCAGGAAACCCTAACAAGCCAGATCATTCAGAGACAGGTTTTATAGGACGTAATTTAAAAATCGTCTCGGAAGCTTTCATTTTAAGAATGCTGCCTTACTATTAATAAACTATACAGTAGGGATATAGTACAGGCACCGGATGCATGCTAGGTTTAGTCATTCATTAGTGAAAAGTCTAGACACTATGAGTTACATTGGACTTGCAGGATTTGTTCCTGTCCCATCTTTCTCAGAAGTCGCTTTCCTCAACTCGTGCCTATATATAACAGCAAATGGAGTATATAAAAATATCTATAATTGCTGCACACAGTCATTACAGCTTCTCACCTTATAAACGTGTTCACACAAACAAATTAGAAATTATCCCACATTGACTAAAAAGAGTGTCTGACTCTTTTAGTAGAACTCTGATTAAAATGTAAATTAATTTCAGGTCTACTGCATTATCAGCAGTAATCTGTTTATAGAAATACTCCAAATGAAAAGAGCCAGTTAGCAGAAACTACATATTTATTACAGGTTTGGGTCATATAAACTATGTCTATGTGCAATAAAGTAGTACTTTCACTATAAGGTACAACCAACCTAAAACAAAATATTTTTTTTTATTTACAGAACAAACCCCAAGCATCTCATTCTTAATTGAAGCCATTTTATGAATGTTTCACAGAACTTAATTAATTTGCAAGTGATTACCATTAAAGTGGAAGTAAACCCATTGATTTAACAGTTTAAAAAAACTGTTAAATTCCCGGCATTCCGGAAATGCTAACTGCCACATTGGTTGTGCTCTCAAGCAAACTGTCAAACCATCCAATGGCTGGTGTCATAACTGGTCACATGGCAGTTGAAGATTAAACAAAGGTCAAGATGGCAGCTTCCTTGGCTGAAAACGATAGGAGGGTTAACTTCCACTTTAAGTTGCTGTTCTTTATAAGGAATTGTTCTACTACTATCAACTCTCAGTTTTCTGTTACTCAAATATGTAGATAATCTTAATAATAATTATTATTTTATTTGTAAAAAGGAATATAAAGACATGGATGGATTTAAATTAAATTTATCCTGCAAGGTCTGCATGCCATGTCATGTTATATATATATATATATATTGTGACAGCAGGAAGGTAAAGTCACCTGGTTGCATCCAGGGGGGTAGATATATTTCGCCCAGATTCAGGCTTTACGCCGACTTATACAACTAGGTGGAGAGTTGTATAAGGCTAGTGGGCTCATGGATGACTCATACCTCTAGGGAGAGTGCTGGGCGTCGTGAGGCAGGGAGTTGATGAGACCAGCTGAAGCTTGTCAGCTCGTTTAGGCCTCTATAAGAACTCCCAGCTTCATTAGATGTTAGCTCATGCCTGGAACCAGACCTGTGTGGACTGTCTAGGGAGAGTGAACCCCTGTGCGGTGAGACAAAGCCTGTGTGGCTATTTGCTTGGACATTTAAAACCAGGGACTTAGGGACTAGGACAGCACTAGGCTGATCCCAGTTGTTAGTTAGGAAACCTGTATGTTTAGTCAGAGGTCAACTTGACCAGGATTTATTTTGTTTATGTTTCTTTTGCTTTGCTGTGTTTTGTCACTGTAAATAGAAAATAAACCGCACCTTTTTTGATTTTGAAAACCACAACCTCCGTTTGCTGGGCCTGTTTTGTGTGGGGAGCCCATCCCGGGGGTCACACACACCCGCTGCCGAGCTAACCCCCTCACAGTTGGTGGAGAACCAGTGGCAGTTTTTTTTTTAAGCCAGCATGGAGGAGATACTGAAGCAGCTGGCTCTAGCAAATGCCAATCAACAGCAGACAAATGCAGGTTTGCAAAGGAGCCTTGCAGCCCAGCAGCAGACAAACGCAACTTTGCAACAGAGTCTGGAGGCTCAGCAACGAGCCCAGCAGCAATCTGAGGCCCGCTTCATAGACCTGTTGCAGAAGCAAGAGCAGAGACTACAACAACAGATGGAAGCAGTAATGCAGCAACGTCCGCAGACCAGTGAGGAAAGCCGTCCCACTAATACCGCGTCCTTTGGGGTGAGTCGTTTATTGACAAAAATGACTGGAGAGGATGATCCAGAGGTATTTTTGACCACATTTGAAAGGACCGCTGAAAGAGAAAAGTGGCCTGAGGAGCAGTGGGCTGGACTGGTGGCTCCTCTGTTAACTGGTGAATCGCAGAAAGCTTACTATGACCTAGAGCCTAACCAAGCAAAAGACTATGTGATGCTAAAAGCTGAAATATTGGCAAGGCTGGGTGTCACCCAGGCTGTCCGGGCTCAGCGTGTGCATAACTGGACTTTCCAGCTTGGAAAACCCCCCAGGTCTCAAATGTATGATCTCATTCACCTGAGCAGAAAGTGGCTACAGCCAGAGACTTTGTCCGCACCAGAGATTGTGGAACGTGTTGTAATGGATCGGTTTTTGAGAGCTCTTCCTACTGCCATCCAAAAGTGGGTAAGCCATGGAGACCCAGAGACGGCCGATGGTCTTGTGGATCGTGTGGAGAAATACTTGGCTACAGAGAACCTGACGGCCTCTTCCAGAGACACTCGGACTTTCCACCCTAAGACCAGACCATCCCCAGGGGCGGATAAGAGGATTCCAAGGGGTGAGGGTGGAGAGAGTGAGAGGGTGGGAGCTCTACCCCAAGTTTGGCGAGAACAGCCTGGGAAATCAGCGGCTCAAGAGGCGGCAAGAAGGATCGTTTGCTACCGCTGCCGGCAAGCGGGACATATTGCAGCCAATTGCCCGGTTGTGGAGGAACCCATGCAGTGTGACTTTCTGACGGGCAGACGTCAGTCGCTGTGTGCGACAGTCGCATGCACTGCCATTCGAGGAACTGAGAAACATTTATGCAAAATGTGTGTTAATGGTAGAAATGTTGTGGTATTGCTGGATTCAGGTAGCCTTGTGACCCTGATAAAGGCTGAGTTAGTTAAAACAGAGGTCTCTGGGAATAGCAAGGTAGCTGTTATTTGTGTGCATGGGGACACCCGAGAGTATCCAGTGACTACAGTGTGTTTCGAGACCCCCAAAGGTACCCTCTCTCATCCAGTGGGCTTAGTATCTCAGTTACCGCATGACGCCATTGTGGGAAGGGATTTTCCGAAGTTCTGGGAACTGTGGGATGATCCTGAGCCCCTCACTGGTGCCCCTATGTACCAGGAATGTGATAGCCAGAACTCCCCTGAGAGTGGTGAGGACTCTCCGGAATTTCCCTTATCAGTATTGGCAGGGGAGACTCAAGAAACTGGAGAGGAGCCCACCTCCTCAGACGAAAACCTACCGTCTGTGGAGTTTTCTGATCTTGAGGTTCACAGGGAAAACTTTGCCACAGAACAGTTGAAAGACCCCGCCCTAATAAAGGCACGGGAAAACGTAGTGAAAATAGATGGCGAGTTAGTGAACCCAGATAATACCTGCACTTACCCATACTTCAGCGTAGAGAAGGACCTACTGTATCGGGTGGCAAAAAGGGCAGAAGAAACCGTTGAGCAGCTTGTGGTGCCCAAACCTTACAGGAAGTTGGTGTTGGAGTTGGCCCATGGGCACATTCTTGGAGGTCATCTGGGGACAGAGAAAACCCGAGAGAGGGTATTACAGAGATTCTATTGGCCGGGGGTGATGAAGGACGTAGAAAATTATTGTTCCTCCTGCCCTGTGTGTCAGAGGTTGGCCCCGATGCCACATTTCCGTAGCCCGCTGGTCCCTCTACCCATCATTGAGGTCCCGTTTGAGAGGATCGCCATGGATTTGGTAGGTCCTATAATCAAGTCCGCTAGGGGGCACCAGTACATATTAGTTATAATGGACTATGCCACCCGTTATCCAGAAGCGATCCCTCTCCGAAATACCTCGGCCAAAACCATAGCCAAAGAGCTATCTCTTGTTTTTAGCCGGGTGGGTATTTGTAAAGAACTGCTTACGGACCAAGGTACACCCTTTATGTCCCGGGTTATGAAGGAGCTGTGTAAATTGTTCAAAGTGACGCAATTGCGTACGTCTGTGTATCACCCCCAAACCGATGGGCTGGTTGAAAGATTCAACAAAACCCTAAAACAAATGTTGAAGAAAGTGGTGGATAGAGATGGAAAGGATTGGGACTGTTTACTTCCTTATTTGATGTTTGCTATTAGGGAGGTGCCCCAATCCTCTACGGGATTCTCCCCCTTTGAGTTACTGTATGGGAGACACCCAAGAGGGCTGTTGGATATTGCCAAGGAAACTTGGGAAAGTGAGAGTTCTCCCCACAGGAGTGTGATTGAGCATGTCGCCCTGATGCAAGATCGAATTGCACAGGTAATGCCCATCGTGAAGGAACATTTGGCCCAAGCGCAGTTGGCACAGCAGAGAGTGTACAACCGTGGAGCCAAGACCCGTACCTTTTCCCCGGGGGATAGGATATTGGTACTTGTCCCTACGGTTGAAAGTAAATTCCTTGCCAAATGGCAAGGCCCCTACGAGATAATGGAAAAAGTGAGCGAAGTGAATTACAAGGTCAGACAACCAGGAAGGCGAAAGCCCGAACAGATCTATCACGTTAATCTGTTGAAAGCCTGGAGGGATAGAGAGTCCCTAGTCGCAGACACTTGGTCACCAGCTCAAACTGGTTGCGTGATTCCTGAGGTTGGAATAGCAGCCACCTTGTCACAACCCCAACAACAGGAGGTTAAGGAGTTTGTGCTTCGCAACAAGGAGGTATTCTCTGAGCTGCCGGGACAAACATCTGGGGTAGAGCATGACATCATTACCCCGCCCGGTGAAAGGGTGAAGTTAAAACCCTATCGGATCCCAGAGGCTCGACGGGAGGCAATACGGGAGGAAGTACAGAAAATGCTGAACTTAGGGGTGATAGAGGAGTCCCAAAGTGATTGGTCTAGTCCCATCGTGTTGGTGCCTAAACCGGATGGGAGCTGGCGATTTTGTAACGATTTTCGTCAGTTGAACAAAGTTACAAAATTTGACACCTACCCCATGCCACGTATAGATGAGTTGATCGACCGGCTGGGAACAGCCCGATACATGACGACTCTTGACCTCACAAAAGGGTATTGGCAAATCCCCCTGGCCAAGTCGGCCAAAGAGAAAACCGCATTTGTAACCCCAGACGGGGCGTTCCAATATAAAAGAATGCCGTTCGGGTTACAGAATGCGCCGGCCACATTCCAGCGGAAAATGGACCAGATGCTGAGGCCCCATCGGAAGTATGCTGCGGCTTACCTGGATGACGTAATTGTCCATAGCACAGATTGGGCCTCACATCTGCCAAAAGTGCAAGCAGTCCTGGACTCTGTTCGGGAAGCGGGGTTTACGGCTAACCCCAAGAAGTGTACCATTGGGCAGGAGGAGGCCAAATATCTTGGGTACACCATTGGGAGGGGAGTAATAAAACCCCAACTCAACAAAGTCGAGGCCATCCAGAGTTGGCCACGTCCCAACAGCAAGAAGCAGGTACGAGCCTTTCTGGGAATCGCTGGGTATTATCGGCGATTCATTCCCCACTTTGCTTCTAAGGCTGTGCCCCTAACCAACCTGACGAAGGGGAAAGGGTCGGTCATGATTAAATGGACCCCCGAGGCTGAGGCAGCATTCCAATTCTTGAAACAAGCCTTATGTAGCCAGCCAGTGTTGTACTCACCCGACTTCTCTAAAGACTTTGTCGTACAAAGTGATGCGTCAGATGTGGGGTTAGGAGCAGTATTGTCCCAGGTCTGGAACGGGGAAGAGCACCCAGTCATTTACCTCAGCAGGAAGTTGAAGTCCCATGAGGTAAATTACGCCACCGTTGAAAAGGAGTGTTTAGCGGTGAAGTGGGCTCTAGATTCCCTTCGGTACTACCTGCTAGGTAGGCACTTTGACATGGTTACGGATCACGCTCCGTTAAAGTGGATGGCTCAAAACAAGGAAACAAATAGAAGAGTGAATAGGTGGTTCCTGGCCCTCCAGGAATTCAACTTCACAGTAAAGCATCGCCCTGGCGTTCAAATGGGGAATGTGGATGCTTTGTCTCGAGTACATGAATGCCTGATTGCTGGTGTTCCAACCCCGAGGTTAAAACAAGAGGGGGGGGTATGTGACAGCAGAAAGGTAAAGTCACCTGGTTGCATCCAGGGGGGTAGATATATTTCGCCCAGATTCAGGCTTTACGCCGACTTATACAACTAGGTGGAGAGTTGTATAAGGCTAGTGGGCTCATGGATGACTCATACCTCTAGGGAGAGTGCTGGGCGTCGTGAGGCAGGGAGTTGATGAGACCAGCTGAAGCTTGTCAGCTCGTTTAGGCCTCTATAAGAACTCCCAGCTTCATTAGATGTTAGCTCATGCCTGGAACCAGACCTGTGTGGACTGTCTAGGGAGAGTGAACCCCTGTGCGGTGAGACAAAGCCTGTGTGGCTATTTGCTTGGACATTTAAAACCAGGGACTTAGGGACTAGGACAGCACTAGGCTGATCCCAGTTGTTAGTTAGGAAACCTGTATGTTTAGTCAGAGGTCAACTTGACCAGGATTTATTTTGTTTATGTTTCTTTTGCTTTGCTGTGTTTTGTCACTGTAAATAGAAAATAAACCGCACCTTTTTTGATTTTGAAAACCACAACCTCCGTTTGCTGGGCCTGTTTTGTGTGGGGAGCCCATCCCGGGGGTCACACACACCCGCTGCCGAGCTAACCCCCTCACAATATATATAGATATATATATCTATATATAGATATATATATATATCTATATATAGATATATATATATATATCTATATAAATATATATATAAAAAAGGATGTATATTCGGCCTACAGTACACCACTCAGCACTAATTCTGTCCCACAGGCCTCAAGCAGTAAAAGATGATAAAAATAAGAAAAATATTCCTAAAATAGTATAAAAATATAAAGGAATATGACTAAGCAGCTGTTTAAAAATACATAAAATGGAAATGAGTAGTACAGTATAAAAACAATCAAATGATCTGGATTTGACGGATACTAAAGCAGCGCTAAAATAAAAATAATCCGTGTGATAAACACAACAGTCAATAGTCTTTGTGAAGCAATGATAGTGGGTAAAGTTCAAAGATATCAAGGGTGATGATAAGAGCAGTATGTAAAACAAAAATTAGGGTGCAGCGCTGGCAATAGTGAAAACTTGCCAAAAAGACAATAAGTTCGACAAAAAACATGTGCTAGGTGTAACACATATATATTAGCCGAGTCCAAACAACAAACAAATTAGCTTATTCCCATCTGAAGCCCCACTCACCATTTGATGCTAGTCCTCCGCTCCTCGGACGGGGATCATGGAGTAAGAACGGTAAAAGCAGGCTGCATGAACTTGCTGGGTGCTCAAAGATAGAACAAAAGCATGGGAGAAGAAAAGAAAATTGCTGGACAAGTCTACAAAAGACGTTTGACTAAGCGCTAGTAGCAATGGATGGCAGAGGCAGGCATTCAGTACAAAAAACTTCCACGAGCGCCACTCAAACAGTGTGCGCTCCACGGAGGCAGGAAATACGTCAGTGGTTTTGCCGTAAACCGGAAGTGCGTAGACGCGTTTCGCCCCTCCTCCAGGGCGTCATCAAAGGACATCACATCCGGCCTACAGCGATTCAATTTATAGTGAGGAGAGTGACCTCCTCACAGGAAAGTCAATTAGTAGACACCTACTTCTTGGTTTTACATCATTGACCTGTTTGCCATACAAAGCTTTATTAAGAAATAGGAAACAGAAACAAATCTGCCAGCTAGCGGATAAAAAACATAAATCTTTGTTAAAAAAGGAGACAGAAGCAAATTTGCCACCTAGCGGATAAAAAAGAGATGAATTATATTACAAATACCAATGAATATGAATAAAAAAATTATTTAAAAATAAAAATGAAAATAAAAATACTTATTTTTATTTTTATTTTTAAATACTTTTTTTAACAAAGATTTGTGTTTTTTATCCGCTAGGTGGCAGATTTGTTTCTGTTTCCTATTTCTTAATAAAGCTTTGTATGGCAAACAGGTCAATGATGTAAAACCAGGAAGTAGGTGTCTACTAATTGACTTTCCTGTGAGGACGTCACTCTCCTCACTATAAATTGAATCGCTGTTCCAGAGAGATCTTTAGGAAAGATGGCAGCCAAAGGAGTCCTGCACTGTCTTCCCTGCGGCTACTTCTTCTCAGTGATCACTGAGAAGATCACTGAGAAGAAGTAGCTGCAGGGAAGACAGTGCAGGACACCTTTGGCTGCCATCTTTCCTGAGGATCTCTGTGGATAATTAGGTTAAGAGCAAATTGACTGAGGAACACTTACTCATAAGGTCTATCGATTACATTCTTCTGGTGAGTTTGACCCCCTGGGGGAGTGTGCTTCATGGACAGAACTGTGCCTGGCCTCTGCTGTGTGCAGCCAAACCACTGAATCAATAACAAAAAATACATACCGTATATACTCAAGTATAAGCCGACCCGAATATAAGCCGAGGGACCTAATTTTACCACAAAAACTGGGAAAACGTATTGACTCGAGTATAAGCCTAGGGTGTGCCTCACTTTGCCTCACTGTGTCCATGCCTAGACTGACGTTTAACATGGGAGTCTATTGAAGGGGTTCCCGGCTTTGAAAAATCGGTGCTCCCTGGCTGTAAGTCCCCCGGACAAGAAACTTTGCAAACTTGTAGAGGAAGAGTGGGGCTACATATGTCTGGGGTCCAGAGGACCTACGACCGGCCGGTACCGGGTCCCCAAAATCACCAGAGAAATTACCGTTTAACATGGGAGTCTATAGAAGGGGTGCCCGGTTTTGAAAAATCGGTGCTCCCCGGCCGTAAGTCTCCTGGACAAGAACCTTTGCACACTTGTAGAGGAAGAGTGGGGCTATATGTGTGCCAAGTTTGGGGTCCAGGGGACCTACGGCCGGCCGGTACCGGCTCCCCAAATTCCGGGAGATCAGGCGCAAAAAGGTGACTCGAGTATAAGCCGAGGGGGGCATTTTCAGCACAAAAAAATGTGCTTAAAAACTCGGCATATATTCGAGTATATACAGTAATTTTTTTTTAAAAACAGTACAGTTATCGATAGTATACTCCCAGGGAGAAAAACCTTATGAAGGTTGGTGTGCGCAGGACACTGGACAGAGAGGAGGGATTTCTATTATTTATCAGCTCCTGCTAGACTCTAATGTTAGATTACCTTATATGCAAGCGTGGAACTCAGATTTAAGCCTCTGAGAGAGAATTGGAACAATGGCAGACTTCCTTCTACTCTGCCTTTAAAGGGATTTTAAATGTCTCTTTAGTGGAAGCGAGAGTTAAGATTATCACAAGTGGTGTATGGTTCCTGCTATTTCCGACCTCCTCACCATTGTGTTTTAGGGGATGTCAATCCCTAGGTACCATGCTACACGTTTGGTGGGAATGCCCTAAACTCAGGGGCTTCTGAAACAAGGCCTTGTGATAATACGGAAGGTGACGGAAATTCCGGTGCCACAACTGCCTCATATAGCCCTTTTTAATGAAAACGTTCCTGACAGCTCTCGTTCCACACAGCGGTTGATTCATTCATGTAGTTGGCACTTAATTCATAAAATTAAGTGTTTTTATTACAAAACATTTGGTACACCTCCCTGCTCATGTCTTATTCAACATGTTATATATATATCTTAAGAATTTTGTCTTACAATATTGTTGAAAACACATTCATGTTATAATAGTAACAATTGTAAAAGACAACTCTATGCGTTTTATTGAGATAATTTCAGTTTTATCATGGGATGAATAAGTCGAGTGACTTCGACGTAATGCGTAGGGAGGAGGAGCCTAATCACGCTACAAGCTAGTCATGCAAGTGACTAGTGAGGAGATTGCATCTTACTGAGCTATCAAGCGCCTCTTATTCCTGGCTGTGTGAGTGCAGATTTTACTTGATGTTTCTATTTCTAGTAGGGATGTCTGCGCTATGATTGTTTTCTTTGTTTCTTATCATATCGCTACATGCAAGTGAAACAGCTGACAGCTCTCGTTGGTGTGGACAAGTTTATGCTCATCACGTACATTGACTTCAATTGTGACCAAGCAGTTCATAGGATTATTGTTGAGACCTGGCATTCAGCTTTGTACACAGACCTTTTTATTTTATCACAGAAGCCCTCATATATATTTTTTTGGAAATACTATTGTGAATTATATTTGTATTTTTTGATATCCTATAATATTTCACTTTTTTTTTTTTGTACTAATGCAGATCACAATAGTTTTATTGATATCTAACTTTTTGAGGTATTGTCTCACTCAGTTTATTTTTGCTTATTCACGGTGACATCACTTTAGGATTGTAGGTTCTAGGTTTCCAGCGCACTATTATATTTCAAACACTTGATTTTTGAGAAACACAGATTTTTTCACTTAGAATGGTTGCAGCTGATACCAATTGATCACCCTTGATTTGTCTACATTGTGCCGAGTAGCGCTCTAATACATATTATATTAAGATACATACAGTACATCAAATCCATGCATAATCAATAGTATTCATTGTACAGATTTTTAAAGCAAATTTATTACAAAATCAATATTGCATAAACTATTTGTGATCACTGCATGTAGACATTACCAAGACCAACAAAAAGGAGACTAGAAGGAAATGCAGGGAGAAGTATATCAATCCCACTGCGATTTTAAAATGTCACCAAGTATATGTGTCAATGTACTTGTATAGAGATTATATGGTCCCTTATAACATAAAAAAACAGAATGGGCTTCAATTTACCCCAGTTCTATTGAGAAGGGGGTAATTACTAGGGTAACATTTTGCAGACCATGCAGAAACATATCATATAACAACAAGACCCCTATAGTCGTTTGATCAAAAAAAAGTATCTATATGTAACATGATTATCAATGTAACAAAATTTGTATTAGCTAGCTACAAGTTAAAATCTAATAGTTTTGCTAGGTGCTGAGATTAAAGTATCCAAATATGAATACCTCTTGATTAAAAATCAAGTGTCACAGCATTTCAAGCAGAATTGAATCGGATTGGGGCCCTGTTGTTGTTAAGCAAGCTAAAATGTAAAAGTTTAACAAATCAATTATACTGCCAAAATATTTGATGCCAGAATACGTTGTCACTAATGCTGTTATTGAAAATTGTACTGTGCTGTAAGACCACATGCAGCACTAAATAGGGATGAGCCGAACACCCCCCGGTTCAGTTCGCATCCAGAACATGCGAACGGAATGATAGTTTGCACAAACTTTCGAACCCCGTTAAAGTCCATGGGACTCGAACGTGAGAAATCAAAAGTGAGAATTTTAAAGGCTAATATACAAGTTATTGTCCTAAAAAGGGTTTGGGGACCCGGGTCCTGCCCCAGGGTACATGTATCAATGCAAAAAACAGTTTGAAAAACTGACGTTTTTTCAGGAGAAGTGATTTTCATAAAGCTTAAAGTGAAAAAATAAAAGTGAAATATTCCTTTAAATATCGTGCCTTTAATTTAGAAAATTTGGGGTTTTTAGGGAAACAAGGATTGGTGATAAAGCATCAATGGAGAGGAGACACATTTTTCCCATATTAACTCTTACAGGAGAGAATTTCCCTTCCTAGGGGTAGATTTCCTCTCACTTCCTGTTGTCTCCCTCCGTTTGTAAGTAGGAGTCGTTTGAAACTCGGATGTTTGAAAGTAGGGGCCTGCCCAATGTACTCTGCAGAAATTTGGGCCTTAGGTGTTGGTGTTGCCACAACACTGTAAGCCCTCACAGTTACTCTTGGTGGGCACTGGAACGCCCTGCTGTAAACTAATATATCAAGAATTGTAATTACATGCCATTGTTGAACAGTGGCAGAAAAATTGGGCCTTTGGTGGTGGTGGTGGTGGTGGTGCTGGTGCCACAACACTAAGTCCTCACATTTACTCTTGGTGGGCGCTGGAACGGGCCCTGCTGTAAAATACTATATAAAGAATTGTAATTACAGGGGCAGAAAAATTTGGCCTTAGGCACTGGTGCCACAACACTGCAACCCCTCACAGGTACTCTAGTTGGAGCGCAGGAATGAGCCCTGCTGCAAAGTATTACAGCAAAAATTGTAATTACACGCCCCTGTTAAACAGGGCCAGAAAAATTGGGCCTTAGGCACTGGTGCCAAAACACTGTAACCCCTCACAGATACTCTAGTTGGAGTGCAGGAATGAACCCTGCTGCAAAGTATTGCAGCAAAAATTATAATTACACGCCCCTGTTAAACAGGGGCAGAAAAATTGGGCTTTAGGCACTGGTGGCGGTGCCTAAAAACTAAACTGTTCTTACAAGCTATCAACATAAACAGGAGGAAGAGGATAGTCACTCAGTATAACAGGATAGTCACTCAGCATCAGCATAGGCAGTCTTGAAGGGATCTCACATTCCAAAAAAAAATATTCGGTTACATCAGCATCAGGTGCTTGGTAGTTGGTGATCCAAGACTGATTCATTTTTATAAAAGGTCAGACGATCGACCGAGTCGGTGGACAGGCGCACCCTGTGATCGGTTACAAAGCCTCCAGCAGCACTGAATGTGCGTTCCGAAAGAACGCTGGATGCAGGACAGGCCACTAGCTCAATTGCATACTGTGCAAGCTCTGGCCAGTGATCCATCCTCAAGACCCAGTAACCCAGAGGATTTTTGGTGGGAAAGGTGTCCAAGTCTGATCTTGCCCCTAGGTATTCCTGTACCATGTGAATCAGACGCTGGCGTTGGTTGCTGGAACCGATCATACCTTGGGGCTGCAGACTAAAAAATTGTCTGAAAGCATCGGTCAGACAGCCACCTTCTCCACCGCTCTTTCTGTCACTGGCCGAAGCGTCAGCAACGCGTTGTCCAGGACCAGGAATTTGTAACCTTGCATCCTGCTGTCTCCTGGGGACATCTGCGTGTTATACTATCTGTGGCCACTAGGGCTTGATCTACTTTCTGCTTACAATTCTGGCTGGATCTAAGGGATCTACTTGTTTCCTATACATGCTTGGCTGCATTATTTTGTTAGCCTCAATTTTGCTCACTGGTGTCCCCATGCAGTCTTTTTCTGCATACAGACTGCTATTTCAGCTGGTACGCTGAGTCTTGAGGTTTTCATCTCTAGCTGCCTTTTGCTCTAAGAAGCATCTGAAATTTCATCCTGTTTTTCTGCGAGATGTGAATTGTTTCCGCGCTCACTACAACGGTTCTGGGCCTGCTTATAAAATAATATATACAAAAAAACTTTTTGATCAAGGGATAATATATATTATACCCTCCTGCTCCCAAGATAGTAAGGCGTGTTTACCTACTATCACTGTTCGTCCTGAAGAAGCCTCACGGCGAAACGCGTAGACGCATACAGGGACCACATCTGTACAATCATCTCGTATACAGTGTTTTAATCTACTCTATTATAGTTTCTGTCTTGTCTTTTATAAATAAAATATTTTTTTGTTTATCTTATGTGTCCTTGCCTTCAAAGTCCGACCCCCAGGTATCTCTATTTTTGAGCTATCTTTTCACGCTTTCCCAGGAATTTGTAACCTTCCAGGCTCTGGAAACGCTTTGCACAAACCTTTCTGCAAGGCCTCCCGAAGATGTTTCATCCTCTGCTCCCTCCGCGACGGCTAGATAGGGTCCGAAACCTTACCCTTGTAACGTGGATCAAGGAGGGTTGCCAGCCAGTAATGATCCCTCTCCTTGATACCACGAATACGAGGATCCTTTTGCAGACTTTGCAGGATCAGGGAGGCCATGCAGCGTAGGTTTGCTGAGGCATTCGGTCCGGAGTCCTCTGGGTCACTAAGGACGACATGATCCGCAGCCACCTCCTCCCAGCCAAGTACAAGTCCATGGATTTCTTGGGACTGTAAATGATCCCTTGAAGACTGCTGCTGATGCTGAGTGCTAGGTTCCACCTCCATGCTGACACAATCCTCCTCCTCCTCCTCTTCCTGTGTGATCGGCGGGCCAGCTGGAACACTGTCTGGATAAAGGGGGCCTTGAGAGGTAAGGAAGTCCTCCTCTTCCTCCCTCTGTTCTGCCTCAAGTTCCCTGTCCATTATTCCATGCAGTGTGTGCTCCAACAGCTGGACAAGAGGGACAGGGGGTTATTTACGAAAGGCAAATCCACTTAGCACTACAAGTGCACTGCAAGTGCA
This sequence comes from Rana muscosa, assembly GCA_029206835.1. Classification (NCBI taxonomy): domain Eukaryota; kingdom Metazoa; phylum Chordata; class Amphibia; order Anura; family Ranidae; genus Rana; species Rana muscosa. The sequence goes on from CM055122.1 coordinate 734,894,909, forward strand.
CTTTCAAGTGCAGTCGCTGTGGATCTGAGGGGGACATGCAAAGAAAATAAAAAAACAGCATTTTTGCTTGCACATGATTGGATGGTAAAATCAGCAGAGCTTCCCCTAATTTCAGAGCTTCCCCTCAGATCTACAGCGATCTACAGCGACTGCACTTACAAGTGCACTTGTAGTGCAGAGTGGATTTCCCTTAAGTAAATCAACCCCACAGTGTCACTGATGCATGCACTGTCACTGCTCACCATCCTCGTGGCCTCCTCAAATGGTGACAGGACAGTGCATGCACCCCTGATCATGACCCACTGGCGTGGCAAAAAAAATCCCAGCTCCCCTGACCCTGTCCTGGTGCCATAGTTGCACAGATACTCATTGATGGCCCTCTGCTGCGTGTGCAGCTGATGCAGCATGGCCAACGTTGAGTTCCACCTGGTGGGCATGTCACAGATTATGTGGTTCTTGGGCAGGTCCTATTCCTTTTGGAGGTCAGCCAGCCGAGCACTAGCATTATATGACCGGCGGAAATGCACACAGACTTTCCTGGCCTGCCTCAGGACATCCTGTAAGCCCGGGTACCTGCCCAAGAACCTCTGCACCACCAAGTTAAGGACGTGAGCCAAACAGGGCACAAGGGTCAGCTGTCCCTGTCGGAGGGCGGAGAGGATGTTGGTGCCATTGTCACAAACCACAATTCCTGGCTTAAGCTTGCATGGTGTCAACCACCTCTAAACCTGCCCCTGCAGAGCTGACAGAATCTTTGCCCCTTGAACGCCTATGGAGCACCGCTGGTTCCGAGGACAAATCAGCAGAGGAAGAGGCCATGGAGGAAGAAGAAGAGGAGGGGGTGGAGGAGAGAGGTGTGTCAGAATCACCACCTAGTAGCATTTTGGAGGCGTGGTGGCGGAACAACCTCTAACACTACTGCACCCTGTCCTGCTTCCTTCCCAGCTGCCAGCAGAGTCACCCAGTGGGCCAGGAAAGATATGTAATGTCCCTGTCCATGCCTGCTGGACCATAAGTCAGCAGTAATATGCACCTTACCTCTGACTGCCCTGTCCAGCGAGGCCAAGACATTGCCTTCCACATGCCGGTAGAGAGCCAGAATCGCCTTCCGTGAAAAAAAGTGGCGTTTGGGAACCTGCCACTGAGGTACCGCACATTCCACAAACTTACGGAAGGGGGCAGATTCTACCAACTGAAAAGGCAGCAGTTGAAGTGCTAGCAATTTAGCCAAGCTAGCATTCAACCGCTGGGCATGTGGATGGCTGGGAGCGAATTTCTTTCAGCGGTGCAGCAGCTGGGGCAGGGAAATTTGCCTGGTACAATCAGATGTTGGTGTAACGATAGCAGATTGCCCACAAGTACTTGGCAGTGACACACCTAATTCTACACCTTCATTCCTCTCAGTGCAGGTTTCTGAGAGGACTGAAGGTATAGTGAGGTTGGAGATTCCAGCTGATGAGGAGCAAGGAGAGGTCTGCTTTGTTCTTTGGTGTGGGTCTTTTATGTATACTTGCCAACGGACTGCATGGCAGGTCAACATATGTCTGGTCAAGCATGTGGTGCCCAAGTGCCTGATGTTTTGGCCACGTGAGATACGCTTCAGACATATGTTGCAAATAGCAATAGTGCGATCTGCTGCACACATCTGAAAAAAGGCCCACACCAAAGAACTTTTGGAATAAGAAGAGACAGCAGCGCCCTGCACATGCGGAGCTCTGCGGTGTGATGCAGTCGGTATGCTGCCCTTAAGCTGTCCCCTGGAGGGCATCATGGCTCGTTGGAGATGTTCCTCCTCCTCCTCTCTCCTATCAGGCACCCATGTAGAGTCAGTGACCTCATCATCCCCTCCCTCCTCATCACTGGAGCAAACCTGGCAGTATGCTGCAGCTGGGGGAACATGACTGCCAGTTTGCTGTCCTTCTTGGGCACCCCCTCTCTCTGGGCTCACGTTACTGCCTTCCTCAAGCTGGGTACCATCATCAGAGCCTTCAAAACTCTGCACATCCTCCTGCAGCATGTACCCAACACTGTGGTCAAACAGTTCGGGGGACTCCTCAGGACATGGTGGGGCTAGGGAAGGAGTGACTGATGCCATTGAGCCAATGGAAGAGGCCGCTTTGGCAGCTGCTTTGGCAGACAAAGTACCCTGAGGCTGGGTGAGAGAGGATGAGGAGGATGAGGACGGCTTGGTCATCCACTCTACCAACTTTTCAGCATGTTGCGGCTCAACACGGCCAGCTAACGAAAAAAAGGACAAGCATGCCCCACGGCCACGTGCTGATGAGGATGCACCGTGTCCACGACCACCACTGTTGCCTTTAGACACAGAGCCTGCTTGCCCTCTTTTATTGGCCTATGTGTGTCTGCCTCTCCTTGTTGGCCTTCCAGACATACTTTATTTGATGTATTGGAAAAGTTACACAAGGAATTGTCTGCAGTCAGCTTTAGCTGCACAATGTGCCCAATATACAGTACAGTACAGTAATATACAGTACACTGACTTAATATACTTAATATACTGCAGCTTAGCTCAACTGCCTGCCTGTATTATTAGAAATAAAACAGGAATGGTCTGCAGTCAACTTTAGCTGAACACTGTGCCCAGTATACAGTACACTGACTTAATATACTGCAGCTTAGCTCAACTGCCTGCCTGTATTATTAGAAAGAGAACAGGAATGGTCTGCAGTCAACTTTAGCTGAACACTGTGCCCAGTATACAGTACACTGACTTAATATACTGCAGCTTAGCTCAACTGCCTGCCTGTATTATTAGAAAGAGAACAGGAATGGTCTGCAGTCAGCTTTAGCTGAACACTGTGCCCAGTGTACAGTACACCGACTTAATATACTGCAGCTTAGCTCAACTGCCTGCCTGTATTATTAGAAAGAGAACAGGAATGGTCTGCAGTCATTTTTAGCTGAACACTGTGCCCAGTGTACAGTACACTGACTTAATATACTGCAGCTTAGCTCAACTGCCTGCCTGTATTATTAGGAATAAAACAGGAATGGTCTGCAGTCAGCTTTAGCTGAACACTGTGCCCAGTATACAGGACACTTACTTATCATACTGCAGCTTAGCTCAACTGCCTGCCTGTATTATTAAAAAGAGAACAGGAATGATGTGCAGTCAGCTTTAGCTGAACACTGTGCCCAGTGTACAGTACACTGACCTAATATACTGCAGCTTAGCTCAACTGCCTGCCTGTATTATTAGAAGGAATAGAATAACAGCAACGCTCTGCAATGAGATCTAGCTAAACTGTATACAGTGTATATATATGTAGCGGGGTGTTCCCCTTTAATGCAGAGAGACAAGAAGTTCCAGGTGAGAGGTGAGTCGGGAGGAAGTAAAGAGACATTATGGAACTGAAAGCAGAGGAGAGAGAGACTACATCTCCCAGTACATCTTGCAGCACCCAGGGTGCATTGCTCCAGAACAGAGACTGCTGGGGCAGACTTTATAAAGGGGAGGCGGAGTTTTGATCGGCCTCTTTGGACACCCCTCTCCTAGCAAGAGGATGTCTGTGCTGAACTGCTGTGTGCACAAGGCCTGAAGCTCGGGCCGTGTGCTCCTTTCCAAAGAGCCCTCTGCCAGCCTAGCAGAGCCTTAGAGACATCTAATCCTCCTTGCTGCAGTACACCAGAAGGATTGAAGACTTGGATGTCGGTGGATTCCTGTTCCTAGACGAATCGATGGAGGAAACGGACTTGGACTTGTCCAGGTGGTGAGAGCTGTTTAAAGACAGATACTTTATCTTTACTATTCGTTGGGATTACAAAGTTGTTCTTCAAGTGCACCACCGAGAGATTGCTAGCGAATATTGTTTCACTGAACTTCCATTTAGATCAGTCAGGCCTGACTGCATAGGTAGACATTGCTGGGTGTTAGTCTACCCATGAGGGGAAGTAGCTGTAAAAGGGCAGCGCTAGAGTTGCATAGCAATACTTTATTATTCTGATTACTCTGTTTATCTTTATTACTGTTTATTGCAGGGATCTGCAACTTGTTATACTGTTGTTTATTACTTGCCCATTAGCCTCAGTAAAATATCTGGGTAAAGTACATTTGGTGTCAGTTCCGCTTACTTTAATAGGAGTTTTAAAGTATATTCTGTGTATGTTTGTTATAGGACTGCGTCACCAACAGTTGCGGTCACGCGGTCCTATCTCTCTATCACCAGCTGTGCCACGGGAGGTTAGAGCCGATTGCCGGGGGTTGACGGTGGTGCACTGCAGGGCCCAAATCAATATCAGCGGCTCTTAACTGGGGGTACCGCTACACGTGGGGGCTCGAGTCCGGGATCCTTGTACGTTGCACGCTGCAATCAAGCCGGTCAGAAGTACCAGCATGGACCCGCTGGCAATGTCACAGTGGTGCGCAGCGATTGGCGCCGATCCAACCGCGGCGGTAGTCATTGTACTCCCGGGGGAAAGATGGAAGGAAGAGGAGATAAAACAGCTCGTATTGTTACTGTCTCTGAGCCACAAAGCATGGGTGATGGATTTTAGGCCAGATCCAGTGATCTTGTTTACATACGCACTGGTAGAATGGAAAAACGAAATCCCAGAGCATTTTAAAAGTCAGAGTCAGAGTATACAAGCCATAGATAATCAGATCTATCACTTGATACATACGCTGCCAGTGAAGGAAGAATGGTTTCAGACACCAAAGCCATCACTCCCACAATTATCTCCACCACTATCCCCTAAAGCAGAAAAGCTTAAGGAACTATTAAGCCCGGGATCACCGCTGGCCGCTATAGGGCCTGAATTGTTGAATGCTCTAGGAGACCTTGTAATTAAGTGCCAGAAAAGCAGTACGGTGCATGTGGAGGCCGGTTACCGGAAGCTTAGCACCTTCTCAGGGAAGCTCCCCGTTCCTGCGGGGGAGGAAGATTTTGACACTTGGGTGGAACAGGCATTGCAGGCAGTAGAAGCATGGGAGGTGCCTGAGGCACAGAAGAGACAGCGAGTCTTAGAAAGTCTGAAAGGTGCCGCGGCAGAAGCGGTGAAGAGCTTCCGGTTTGGAAATGAAAACTGTACAGCTCAAGATTGCCTGGCCATGCTGCAGGAAGAGTTTGGTCAGCTGGAGAAGGTGTCAGAGATGATTTATCAAATTGAACACACTCTCCAGCAGCCGAATGAGAAACTGTCAGAATATGTTAGAAGGCTGAACAGGCAGTTATGCAAGATTGTACTGAAGAAGGGAATGCTGCCCAAAGATGCAGATGAAGCACGCATGAAGCAGATCATGAAGGGAGCGCGGCGCTCAGACCCGGTCTGGCTGCACCTGAAAACCTCAGGAGGAGGAATGTCACTAACCTACTCTGATCTAATAAAAATTATTAGGGACGAAGAGGGGCTGCAGGAAGATCAGCAGGTGGCCAAGGCGAATGTCACACCTGTACCAGTGTTGGTCCATTCGGTCAAGAGCCCAGAAAGAGATGCGGAGGTTGACACTCTGAAATCGCAAATGGCCCAAGTGTTGGAGATGCTGACCTCTTTGATGGAGAAAGATCAGAGAAGACGAGAGAAACCAAGCCCAAGAAAGGAGTTGTTCCCGAACACCTCAGCACCGGCCTCCCTACAGGACCGAGAAGAGGTGATTTGCTATAACTGCGGAGGGAGTGGCCACTTTGCTAACGTATGCTCCAGCCCAAAGAAGAAGAGAACAGATAATTGCAAGCCGGCGGGAAACTCCAAAGGGCCCCGGTGAAGGAGTCAACCGGGTGCCCATCATCTTCAGTGCGCTCCAAACTAAAAAAAAAGGCCAAGAATGGAGGAGACAAAACTCCTAGGAGGAGGTATAGTACACCCCCACCAAGATGTACCCCAGAGGGAGGGGGCAAGACCCCTCAGTGGAAGTACAGCACCCCAAAGAAGGAACATCCACCTAAAAGGAACAATAACATCCCTCAGCGGGTTTGTGCCCCCATTGAGAGGGAGAAAGTCAATGCATGCCAGGCTCAGGAAAAATTAAAGTCCAAAAGGAGCAGGGCAAGGGTCGAAAGCAAAAAAAAAAAGGAACTGGTGGGCCCGTCTCCTACTGTGCCCATTCAAGTGGAAGGAGTCTATACTAAAGCTCTTTTGGACACCGGAGCACAGGTGACTTTACTATACCGGGACTTCTATGATAGGCACTTGAGTCATCTGCCTATCCAGAAGATAGAAGAGCTGGAGATATGGGGACTTGGAACCCAGAGTTTCCCTTATGATGGGTACCTGCCCATAAAGATGACTTTCGACCCATCCGTGGCTGGGAAGGCTGAAGTGTTTGACACCCTGGCAGTTGTGTGTCCCCGGCCGCCTGGAGCCAGCAAGATTTCCCTGATCATTGGGACAAACACGGATCTAGTCAGGAGACTCCTGACCCCTCTAGTGAAAGAGAGAAACCATTCAGCCACCAAAATCCATCCCATGCTAAAGACGGCCTACCAACGACTGGTCTTAGAGCAGAAGACCCCGGGAGAGGGGATAGGGAAGGTGTGGAGACTTGGCAGAGAAGGAGTAGTGCTACAGCCCGGAGAAGTAACCTGTCTTAGGGCCACTGTGAAGCTTTCGTGGGAACAACCTGGCCCCTTTGTCATGCTGGAATCAGACCCAAGGGAAGAGTCCTCAGGCCTGGAAGTGATACCAGAAGTGATTCCGTTCAAGGCCCTGAAGAAGGCCCATGGCAGAGTTCCGGTGAGTGTTAGGAACACTACGGGAGGACCCATGGAGATCCCTGCCAGAGTGTTGCTTGGTCAGGTGAGCCCTGCTGCCCCGGTCACTTGGTCCGAAGTCAAGGGGACGGGTGACGGAGGAGATGTTTGGGAGAAACTGTCCGTGGAAAACCCGAACCTACCCAGGGCTTGGAAAGAAAGAGCCAAGGCCCAGCTGACCAGGTGGGAGAAGATCTTTTCCGAAGATGAATTCGATGTGGGGTGTGCAAGAAGTGCCACCCATCGGATCCGCCTCCAAGAAGATAAGCCCTTCCGAGAGAGGGTCAGGCGGGTCCCCCTGGCAGATCTGGAGGATCTGAGGGAACAACTTGTAGAACTAAAGAAGACTGGTGTGATCCGGGAGTCTAGAAGTCCCTATGCCTCCCCAATCGTGGTGGTCAGAAAGAAGAATGGGTCGTTGAGGCTTTGTATCGATTACAGGACTCTCAACAGGAGAACCATCCCTGACCAATACACCACGCCAAGGATAGAAGATGCCCTACAAAGTTTGTCTGGAGCCAAATGGTTCAGTGTGATGGACCTCAAGAGTGGGTACTATCAAATCCCTATGCACCAAGAAGACAGGGAGAAGACAGCCTTCATAACCCCGGTGGGATTCTTCGAATTCAATAGGATGCCTCAGGGTCTGTCTGGAGCTCCTGCTACCTTTCAACGCCTTATGGAGAAGACTGTTGGAGACATGAATCTTATAGAAGTCCTTGTGTACTTGGACGATGTCATTGTCTTTGGAAGAACCTTGGAAGAACATGAAGCCAGGTTGGAGAAAGTATTGAGAAGACTCAGCGAAGAGGGACTTAAGCTTTCCCCCGAGAAGTGTCGGTTCTACCAGTCTTCTGTGAACTATCTGGGGCACATAGTGTCTGAAGAAGGGGTGGCCACAGATCCTGAGAAGTTGGAAGCAGTCACTTCCTGGCCACGACCCACCACAGTAACAGAGCTCAGATCCTTCCTGGGGTTCTGCTCCTATTATAGGAGGTTTGTGGAGGGGTTTGCTCGGATTGCCCGCCCGTTGAATGAATTGCTAAAGGCAGAAGGGGAAGAGGATGACTCAGGGCCCAGGAGGCCTGGTGAGTCAGTTCAAGATCAGTGGAACCCAAGGTCTGAAGAGGCCTTTCATGCTCTGAAGAGGAGCTTAACCACTGCCCCAGTCCTGGCCTACGCCGACCCTACCAGACCTTATGAATTACATGTGGATGCCAGCCATGAGGGTCTAGGTGGTGTACTCTACCAAGAACATGAAGGACAACTGCGACCAGTTGCCTATGTGAGCAGGAGCCTGACCCCCTCAGAAAAGAATTACCCCACTCATAAGCTGGAATTCCTGGCCCTCAAATGGGCGGTAGTAGACAAGCTAAAAGACTACTTGTATGGGGCAGAGTTTACTGTGAAGACAGACAACAACCCCCTGACCTACCTCTTCACCACCGCGAAACTAGATGCCACCGGACACAGGTGGTTGGCCGCATTGTCGGGATTCAACTTCAGTCTGAAGTACAGACCAGGAGCCGGAAATAGGGATGCAGATGCCCTGTCCCGGAGGTCTCATGCCACGACAAATGACTGGGGAGATTGGACCCAAGTGGCACCGGACGGGGTGCGGGCCCTTTGTCAAGGGGCTGAATTCCAAGCCAGAGGAGGCTCCAGAGCAGAAGAAATAGGGGTTACCATGGTAGGAGTCCCCAAACACTATTGTGGGGTAACTCAACTGGAGGAAGACAACCTACCGAGACTGTCCAAGAAGGAGTTGAGGTGTGACCAATTGGAAGACCCCATGGGGAGATTGGTCCTCGAAGCCCTGGAGAATCAGGATCCCAACAAATTCCTACATCACCCCTCAAAGGAGGCTCGCCTGTTGAGGAAGGAATTGGACAGGCTACAGGTACATCAGGGAGTGGTCTACCGAAGGGGCCCCTCTGATGACTCAGAAGATAAGTGGCAGTTATTTCTTCCAGAGAAGCACTGAGAGACTGTACTAATTGCCCTGCATGACCATCATGGTCACCTAGGGGCAGAAAGGACCTTCCAGCTTGTCAGAAATCGGTTCTATTGGCCCTGCATGAGGGCAGAAGTAGAGGAGTATTGCCATTCCTGTGCACGATGCATTCAGAGAAAGACCCTACCCCATCAAGCTGCCCCAATGGGCCACTTACAGAGTCAAGGCCCAATGGATCTGGTATGCATTGACTTTCTCTGCCTCGAACCCGACCTGAGTGGATTGGGGAATGTTCTGGTAATAACCGACCATTTCACCCGCTATGCTCAAGCTTTCCCAACCAAAGACCAGAAGGCATCCACCGTGGCCAAGATACTTATGGAGAAGTATTTTGTCCATTATGGACTACCACAGAGACTCCACTCAGATCAAGGAAGGGACTTTGAGAGTCGGTTGATCCGAAGACTTTTGGATTAATTAGGAATAAAGAAGACCAGAACCACGCCTTACCACCCACAAGGAGATGCTCAGCCGGAGAGATTTAACCGGACCCTGCTCAACATGTTGGGAACCTTAGAAACAGAGAAGAAGCAACACTGGAGTCAGCACATATCAGCCCTAGTACATGCCTATAACTGTACCACAAGTGACGCCACTGGCTACTCCCCTTATCGACTTATGTTTGGGAGAGAAGCAAGGCTACCTGTGGACCTGGCCTTTGGCACTTCTATAGACAATACCTCAGCTACATCCCACAAGGGATACGTGGACAGACTTAGACGTAGCTTGCAGGTGGCCTATGAACAAGCCCAGGCGGCTTCGGATCAAAGGGGGGCCCGCAACAAGAGAAATTTTGATCTGAAGGTTCGAGTGCAAGATCTGCAGCCCGGGGACCGAGTACTGCTACGCAATCTGGGGGTCCCTGGAAAACACAAGCTTGCCGACAGGTGGAGATCTGAGCCCTATGTTGTCTGTAGGAAGTTGCCCGGTTTGCCTGTCTACAAACTAAAGCCAGAAGGAAAGGTGGGTCCACTGAAGACGTGGCATCGGAACCACCTGCTCCCACTTGCTGAGGCAGTCAGAATACCTCCCGTGAGAGACTCCCCTGAACCGGCCTCTATCCTGGATATTCCTAGGCCGAACACTCGGTCCCAGACCTCTCGAGCCAAAGATGGGGAGGCCTCCCAATTGAGTACAGAAGAAGGTGGAGAACTGGACTGGCTGTGGCCTCCCTCGACTCTGGGAACGTCCGCCATAGATCTCCCAAATGGAGGGGATACCCCAGATGCAACGCTGAATCCGGAGGCTACTGAATTCATACCCTTCAGTCCCTCAGCTGATTACTGGGAAGATGTTCCTGACACTTGCGCAGAGGAGGACTCTAGAGATTCCATACGTCAGTCGACTTCTGAATCAGAGGTTCCAGAACCAGCAATGTTACCTGAACTTACTCCTGAAGAAGAGCCTGTGGTGCCAGAGTCAGAAGCACCAAGAGAGCAGAGGGCTCGCAGAGTCATCAGGCCTCCCAAGAAACTAACTTACCCCCAAATGGGGACGAGCTCAGAGGACTCTGTTGTAACGGCTAGGAGAAGTGTTGAACAACCTGATCCTTCCACCGTCCATTTGGTGGAGGGCAACCCCAGCTCACTCTCTGGCACAGTTAGACAGGCCACTCATGGTAGTGTGACCTGTGGGCAAGAGAGTTCCATCCCAAAGTTTTGGTGGGAATTCCCTATGCCAACATCATGCTCGACATTGTCCAAAATGGTAAACAGTATTTGTTGAAGTTTATCTTTGGGGACCAAAGAGTTCAAGTGGGGGGAGTGTGTAGCGGGGTGTTCCCCTTTAATGCAGAGAGACAAGAAGTTCCAGGTGAGAGGTGAGTCGGGAGGAAGTAAAGAGACATTATGGTAGTGAAAGCAGAGGAGAGAGAGACTACATCTCCCAGTACATCTTGCAGCACCCAGGGTGCATTGCTCCAGAACAGAGACTGCTGGGGCAGACTTTATAAAGGGGAGGCGGAGTTTTGGTCGGCCTCTTTGGACACCCCTCTCCTAGCAAGAGGATGTCTGTGCTGAACTGCTGTGTGCACAAGGCCTGAAGCCCGGGCCGTGTGCTCCTTTCCGAAGAGCCCTCTGCCAGCCTAGCAGAGCCTTAGAGACATCTAATCCTCCTTGCTGCAGTACACCAGAAGGATTGAAGACTTGGATGTCGGTGGATTCCTGTTCCTAGACGAATCGATGGAGGAAACGGACTTGGACTTGTCCAGGTGGTGAGAGCTGTTTAAAGACAGATACTTTATCTTTACTATTCGTTGGGATTACAAAGTTGTTCTTCAAGTGCACCACCGAGAGATTGCTAGCGAATATTGTTTCACTGAACTTCCATTTAGATCAGTCAGGCCTGACTGCATAGGTAGACATTGCTGGGTGTTAGTCTACCCATGAGGGGAAGTAGCTGTAAAAGGGCAGCGCTAGAGTTGCATAGCAATACTTTATTATTCTGATTACTCTGTTTATCTTTATTACTGTTTACTGCAGGGATCTGCAACTTGTTATACTGTTGTTTATTACTTGCCCATTAGCCTCAGTAAAATATCTGGGTAAAGTACATTTGGTGTCAGTTCCGCTTACTTTAATAGGAGTTTTAAAGTATATTCTGTGTATGTTTGTTATAGGACTGCGTCACCAACAGTTGCGGTCACGCGGTCCTATCTCTCTATCACCAGCTGTGCCACGGGAGGTTAGAGCCGATTGCCGGGGGTTGACGGCGGTGCACTGCAGGGCCCAAATCAATATCAGCGGCTCTCTTAACTGGGGGTACCACTACACGTATATATATATATATATATATATATATATATATATATTGTGAGGGGGTTAGCTCGGCAGCGGGTGTGTGTGACCCCCGGGATGGGCTCCCCACACAAAAACAGGCCCAGCAAACGGAGGTTGTGGTTTTCAAAATCAAAAAGGTGCGGTTTATTTTCTATTTACAGTGACAAAACACAGCAAAGCAAAAGAAACATAAATAAAATAAATCCTGGTCAACTTGACCTCTGACTAAACATACAGGTTTCCTAACTAACAACTGGGATCAGCCTAGTGCTGTCCTAGTCCCTAAGTCCCTGGTTTTAAATGTCCAAGCAAATAGCCACACAGGCTTTGTCTCACCGCACAGGGGTTCACTCTCCCTAGACAGTCCACACAGGTCTGGGTCCAGGCATGAGCAAACACCTAATGAATCTGGGAGTTCTTATAGAGGCCTAAATGAGCTGACAAGCTTCAGCTGGTCTCATCAACTCCCTGTCTGCACGACGCCCCACACTCTCCCTAGAGGTATGAGTCATCCATGAGCCCACTAGCCTCAGCTGGGCTTATACAACTCTCCACCTAGTTGTATAAGTCGGCGTAAAGCCTGAATCTGGGCGAAATATATCTACCCCCCTGGATGCAACCAGGTGACTTTACCTTCCTGCTGTCACATACCCCCCCCTCTTGTTTTAACCTCGGGGTTGGAACACCAGCAATCAGGCATTCATGTACTCGAGACAAAGCATCCACATTCCCCATTTGAACGCCAGGGCGATGCTTTACTGTGAAGTTGAATTCCTGGAGGGCCAGGAACCACCTATTCACTCTTCTATTTGTTTCCTTGTTTTGAGCCATCCACTTTAACGGAGCGTGATCCGTAACCATGTCAAAGTGCCTACCTAGCAGGTAGTACCGAAGGGAATCTAGAGCCCACTTCACCGCTAAACACTCCTTTTCAACGGTGGCGTAATTTACCTCATGGGACTTCAACTTCCTGCTGAGGTAAATGACTGGGTGCTCTTCCCCGTTCCAGACCTGGGACAATACTGCTCCTAACCCCACATCTGACGCATCACTTTGTACGACAAAGTCTTTAGAGAAGTCGGGTGAGTACAACACTGGCTGGCTACATAAGGCTTGTTTCAAGAATTGGAATGCTGCCTCAGCCTCGGGGGTCCATTTAATCATGACCGACCCTTTCCCCTTCAGGTTGGTTAGGGGCACAGCCTTAGAAGCAAAGTGGGGAATGAATCGCCGATAATACCCAGCGATTCCCAGAAAGGCTCGTACCTGCTTCTTGCTGTTGGGACGTGGCCAACTCTGGATGGCCTCGACTTTGTTGAGTTGGGGTTTTATTACTCCCCTCCCAATGGTGTACCCAAGATATTTGGCCTCCTCCTGCCCAATGGTACACTTCTTGGGGTTAGCCGTAAACCCCGCTTCCCGAACAGAGTCCAGGACTGCTTGCACTTTTGGCAGATGTGAGGCCCAATCTGTGATATGGACAATTACGTCATCCAGGTAAGCCGCAGCATACTTCCGATGGGGCCTCAGCATCTGGTCCATTTTCCGCTGGAATGTGGCCGGCGCATTCTGTAACCCGAACGGCATTCTTTTATATTGGAACGCCCCGTCTGGGGTTACAAATGCGGTTTTCTCTTTGGCCGACTTGGCCAGGGGGATTTGCCAATACCCTTTTGTGAGGTCAAGAGTCGTCATGTATCGGGCTGTTCCCAGCCGGTCGATCAACTCATCTATACGTGGCATGGGGTAGGTGTCAAATTTTGTAACTTTGTTCAACTGACGAAAATCGTTACAAAATCGCCAGCTCCCATCCGGTTTAGGCACCAACACAATGGGACTAGACCAATCACTTTAGGACTCCTCTATCACCCCTAAGTTCAGCATTTTCTGTACTTCCTCCCGTATTGCCTCCCGTCGGGCCTCTGGGATCCGATAGGGTTTTAACTTCACCCTTTCACCGGGCGGGGTAATGATGTCATGCTCTACCCCAGATGTTTGTCCCGGCAGCTCAGAGAATACCTCCTTGTTGCGAAGCACAAACTCCTTAACCTCCTGTTGTTGGGGTTGTGACAAGGTGGCTGCTATTCCAACCTCAGGAATCACGCAACCAGTTTGAGCTGGTGACCAAGTGTCTGCGACTAGGGACTCTCTATCCCTCCAGGCTTTCAACAGATTAACGTGATAGATCTGTTCGGGCTTTCGCCTTCCTGGTTGTCTGACCTTGTAATTCACTTCGCTCACTTTTTCCATTATCTCATAGGGGCCTTGCCATTTGGCAAGGAATTTACTTTCAACCGTAGGGACAAGTACCAGTATCCTATCCCCCGGGGAAAAGGTACGGGTCTTGGCTCCACGGTTCTACACTCTCTGCTGTGCTAACTGCGCTTGGGTCAAATGTTCCTTCACGATGGGCATTACCTGTGCAATTCGGTCTTGCATCAGGGCGACATGCTCAATCACACTCCTGTGGGGAGAACTCTCACTTTCCCAAGTTTCCTTGGCAATATCCAACAGCCCTCTTGGGTGTCTCCCATACAGTAACTCAAAGGGGGAGAATCCCGTAGAGGATTGGGGCACCTCCCTAATAGCAAACATCAGATAAGGAAGTAGACAGTCCCAATCCTTTCCATCTCTATCCACCACTTTCTTCAACATTTGTTTTAGGGTTTTGTTGAATCTTTCAACCAGCCCATCGGTTTGGGGGTGATACACAGATGTACGTAATTGCGTCACTTTGAACAATTTACACAGCTCCTTCATAACCCGGGACATAAAGGGTGTACCTTGGTCCATAAGCAGTTCTTTACAAATACCCACCCGGCTAAACACAAGAGATAGCTCTTTGGCTATGGTTTTGGCCGAGGTATTTCGGAGAGGGATCGCTTCTGGATAACGGGTGGCATAGTCCATTATAACTAATATGTACTGGTGCCCCCTAGCGGACTTGATTATAGGCCCTACCAAATCCATGGCGATCCTCTCAAACGGGACCTCAATGATGGGTAGAGGGACCAGCGGGCTACGGAAATGTGGCATCGGGGCCGACCTCTGACACACAGGGCAGGAGGAACAATAATTTTCTATGTCCTTCATCACCCCCGGCCAATAGAATCTCTGTAATACCCTCTCTCGGGTTTTCTCTGTCCCCAGATGACCTCCAAGAATGTGCCCATGGGCCAACTCCAACACCAACTTCCTGTAAGGTTTGGGCACCACAAGCTGCTCAACGGTTTCTTCTGCCCTTTTTGCCACCCGATACAGTAGGTCCTTCTCTACGCTGAAGTATGGGTAAGTGCAGGTATTATCTGGGTTCACTAACTCGCCATCTATTTTCACTACGTTTTCCCGTGCCTTTATTAGGGCGGGGTCTTTCAACTGTTCTGTGGCAAAGTTTTCCCTGTGAACCTCAAGATCAGAAAACTCCACAGACGGTAGGTTTTCGTCTGAGGAGGTGGGCTCCTCTCCAGTTTCTTGAGTCTCCCCTGCCAATACTGATAAGGGAAATTCCGGAGAGTCCTCACCACTCTCGGGAGTTCTGGCTATCACATTCCTGGTACATAGGGGCACCAGTGGGGGGCTCAGGATCATCCCACAGTTCCCAGAACTTCGGAAAATCCCTTCCCACAATGGCGTCATGCGGTAACTGAGATACTAAGCCCACTGGATGAGAGAGGGTACCTTTGGGGGTCTCGAAACACACTGTAGTCACTGGATACTCTCGGGTGTCCCCATGCACACAAATAACAGCTACCTTGCTATTCCCAAAGACCTCTGTTTTAACTAACTCAGCCTTTATCAGGGTCACAAGGCTACCTGAATCCAGCAATACCACAACATTTCTACCATTAACACACATTTTGCATAAATGTTTCTCAGTTCCTCGAATGGCAGTGCATGCGACTGTCGCACACAGCGACTGACGTCTGCCCGTCAGAAAGTCACACTGCATGGGTTCCTCCACAACCGGGCAATTGGCTGCAATATGTCCCGCTTGCCGGCAGCGGTAGCAAACGATCCTTCTTGCCGCCTCTTGAGCCGCTGATTTCCCAGGCTGTTCTCGCCAAACTTGGGGTAGAGCTCCCACCCTCTCACTCTCTCCACCCTCACCCCTTGGAATCCTCTTATCCGCCCCTGGGGATGGTCTGGTCTTAGGGTGGAAAGTCCGAGTGTCTCTGGAAGAGGCCGTCAGGTTCTCTGTAGCCAAGTATTTCTCCACACGATCCACAAGACCATCGGCCGTCTCTGGGTCTCCATGGCTTACCCACTTTTGGATGGCAGTAGGAAGAGCTCTCAAAAACCGATCCATTACAACACGTTCCACAATCTTTGGTGCGGACAAAGTCTCTGGCTCTAGCCACTTTCTGCTCAGGTGAATGAGATCATACATTTGAGACCTGAGGGGTTTTCCAAGCTGGAAAGTCCAGTTATGCACACGCTGAGCCCGGACAGCCTGGGTGACACCCAGCCTTGCCAAAATTTCAGCTTTTAGCATCACATAGTCTTTTGCTTGGTTAGGCTCTAGGTCATAGTAAGCTTTCTGCGATTCACCAGTTAACAGAGGAGCCACCAGTCCAGCCCACTGCTCCTCAGGCCACTTTTCTCTTTCAGCGGTCCTTTCAAATGTGGTCAAAAATACCTCTGGATCATCCTCTCCAGTCATTTTTGTCAATAAACGACTCACCCCAAAGGACGCGGTATTAGTGGGACGGCTTTCCTCACTGGTCTGCGGACGTTGCTGCATTACTGCTTCCATCTGTTGTTGTAGTCTCTGCTCTTGCTTCTGCAACAGGTCTATGAAGCGGGCCTCAGATTGCTGCTGGGCTTGTTGCTGAGCCTCCAGACTCTGTTGCAAAGTTGCGTTTGTCTGCTGCTGGGCTGCAAGGCTCTGTTGATGAGCTTGCTGCTGGGCTGCGAAGTTCTGTTGTTGAGCTGCAAGGCTCTGTTGATGAGCTGCAAGGCTCTTTTGCAAACCTGCATTTGTCTGCTGTTGATTGGCATTTGCTAGAGCCAGCTGCTTCAGTATCTCCTCCATGCTGGCTTAAAAAAAAACTGCCTGCATTCTCCACCAACTGTGAGGGGGTTAGCTCGGCAGCGGGTGTGTGTGACCCCCGGGATGGGCTCCCCACACAAAAACAGGCCCAGCAAACGGAGGTTGTGATTTTCAAAATCAAAAAGGTGCGGTTTATTTTCTATTTACAGTGACAAAACACAGCAAAGCAAAAGAAACATAAATAAAATAAATCCTGGTCAACTTGACCTCTGACTAAACATACAGGTTTCCTAACTAACAACTGGGATCAGCCTAGTGCTGTCCTAGTCCCTAAGTCCCTGGTTTTAAATGTCCAAGCAAATAGCCACACAGGCTTTGTCTCACCGCACAGGGGTTCACTCTCCCTAGACAGTCCACACAGGTCTGGGTCCAGGCATGAGCAAACACCTAATGAATCTGGGAGTTCTTATAGAGGCCTAAATGAGCTGACAAGCTTCAGCTGGTCTCATCAACTCCCTGTCTGCACGACGCCCCACACTCTCCCTAGAGGTATGAGTCATCCATGAGCCCACTAGCCTCAGCTGGGCTTATACAACTCTCCACCTAGTTGTATAAGTCGGCGTAAAGCCTGAATCTGGGCGAAATATATCTACCCCCCTGGATGCAACCAGGTGACTTTACCTTCCTGCTGTCACATAATATATATATATATATATATTGTGAGGGGGTTAGCTCGGCAGCGGGTGTGTGTGATCCCCTGGATGGGCTCCCCACACAAAAACAGGCCCAGCAGACGGAGGTTGTGGTTTTCAAGATCAAAAAGGTGCGGTTTATTTCTCTATTTACAGTGACAAAAAACACAGCAAAGCAAAAAGAAACATAAACAAAATAAACCCTGGTCAGCTTGACCTCTGACTAAACATGCAGGTTTCCTAACTAACAACTGGGATCAGCCTGGTGCTGTCCTAGTCCCTAAGTCCCTGGTTTAGTAAATGTCCAAACAAATAGCCACACAGGCTTTGTCTCACCGCACAGGGGTTCACTCTCCCTAGACAGTCCACACAGGTCTGGTTCCAGGCATGAGCAAACACCTAATGAAGCTGGGAGTTTTTATAGAGGCCTTAAACGAGCTGACAAGCTTCAGCTGGTCTCATCAACTCCCTGCCTGCACGACGCCCAGCACTCTCCCTAGAGGTATGAATTATCCATGAGCCCACTAGCCTCAGCTGGGCTTCATCAACTCTCTCCCTAGTTGTATAAGTCGGCATAAAGCCTGAATCTGGGAGAAATATACCTACCCCCCTGGATGCAACCAGGTGACTTTACCTTCCTGCTGTCACATACCCCCCCCCCCTCTTGTTTTAACCTTGGGGTTGGAACACCAGCAATCAGGCATTCATGTACTCGAGACAAAGCATCCACATTCCCCATTTGAACGCCAGGGCGATGCTTTACTGTGAAGTTGAATTCCTGTAGGGCCAGGAACCACCTATTTACTCTTCTATTTGTCTCCTTGTTTTGAGCCATCCACTTTAACGGAGCGTGATCCGTAACCATGTCAAAGTGCCTACCTAGCAGATAGTACCGAAGGGAATCTAGAGCCCACTTCACCGCTAAACACTCCTTTTCAACCGTGGCGTAATTTACCTCATGGGACTTCAACTTCCTGCTGAGGTAAATGACTGGGTGCTCTTCCCCGTTCCAGACCTGGGACAATACTGCTCCTAACCCCACATCTGACGCATCACTTTGTACGACAAAGTCTTTAGAGAAGTCGGGTGAGTACAACACTGGCTGGCTACATAAGGCTTGTTTCAAGAATTGGAACGCTGCCTCAGCCTCGGGGGTCCATTTAATCATGACCGACCCTTTCCCTTTCGTCAGGTTGGTTAGGGGCACAGCCTTAGAAGCAAAGTGGGGAATGAAGCGCCGATAATAACCCGCGATTCCCAGAAAGGCTCATACCTGCTTCTTGCTGTTGGGACGTGGCCAACTCTGGATGGCCTCGACTTTGTTGAGTTGGGGTTTTATTACTCCCCTGCCAATGGTGTACCCAAGATATTTGGCCTCCTCCTGCCCAATGGTACACTTCTTGGGGTTAGCCGTAAACCCTGCTTCCCGGATAGAGTCTAGGACTGCTTGCACTTTTGGCAGATGTGAGGCCCAATCTGTGCTATGGACAATTACGTCATCCAGGTAAGCCGCAGCATACTTCCGATGGGGCCTCAGTATCTGGTCCATTTTCCGCTGGAATGTGGCCGGCGCATTCTGTAACCCGAACGGCATTCTCTTATATTGGAACGCCCCGTCTGGGGTTACAAATGCGGTTTTCTCTTTGGCCGACTTGGCCAGGGGAATTTGCCAATACCCTTTTGTGAGGTCAAGAGTCGTCATGTATCGGGCTGTTCCCAGCCGGTCGATCAACTCATCTATACGTGGCATGGGGTAGGTGTCAAATTTTGTAACTTTGTTCAACTGACGAAAATCGTTACAAAATCGCCAGCTCCCATCCGGTTTAGGCACCAACACAATGGGACTAGACCAATCACTTTGGGACTCCTCTATCACCCCTAAGTTCAGCATTTTCTGTACTTCCTCCCGTATTGCCTCCCGTCGGGCCTCTGGGATCCGATAGGGTTTTAACTTCACCCTTTCACCGGGCGGGGTAATAATATCATGTTCTACCCCAAATGTTTGTCCCGGCAGCTCAGAGAACACCTCCTTGTTGCGAAGCACAAACTCCTTAACCTCCTGTTGTTGGGGTTGTGACAAGGTGGCTGCTATTCCAACCTCCGGAATCACGCAACCAGTTTGAGCTGGTGACCAAGTTTCTGCGACTAGGGACTCTCTATCCCTCCAGGCTTTCAACAGATTAACGTGATAGATCTGTTCGGGCTTTCGCCTTCCTGGTTGTCTGACCTTGTAATTCACTTCGCTCACTTTTTCCATTATCTCGTAGGGGCCTTGCCATTTGGCAAGGAATTTACTTTCAACCGTAGGGACAAGTACCAATATCCTATCCCCCGGGGAAAAGGTACGGGTCTTGGCTCCACGGTTGTACACTCTCTGCTGTGCCAACTGCGCTTGGGCCAAATGTTCCTTCACGATGGGCATTACCTGTGCAATTCGATCTTGCATCAGGGCGACATGCTCAATCACACTCCTGTGGGGAGAACTCTCACTTTCCCAAGTTTCCTTGGCAATATCCAACAGCCCTCTTGGGTGTCTCCCATACAGTAACTCAAAGGGGGAGAATCCCGTAGAGGATTGGGGCACCTCCCTAATAGCAAACATCAAATAAGGAAGTAGACAGTCCCAATCCTTTCCATCTCTATCCACCACTTTCTTCAACATTTGTTTTAGGGTTTTGTTGAATCTTTCAACCAGCCCATCGGTTTGGGGGTGATACACAGACGTACGCAATTGCGTCACTTTGAACAATTTACACAGCTCTTTCATAACCCGGGACATAAAAGGTGTACCTTGGTCCGTAAGCAGTTCTTTACAAATACCCACCCGGCTAAAAACAAGAGATAGCTCTTTGGCTATGGTTTTGGCCGAGGTATTTCGGAGAGGGATCGCTTCTGGATAACGGGTGGCATAGTCCATTATAACTAATATGTACTGGTGCCCCCTAGCGGACTTGATTATAGGACCTACCAAATCCATTGCGATCCTCTCAAACGGGACCTCAATGATGGGTAGAGGGACCAGCGGGCTACGGAAATGTGGCATTGGGGCCGACCTCTGACACACAGGGCAGGAGGAACAATAATTTTCTATGTCCTTCATCACCCCAGGCCAATAGAATCTCTGTAATACCCTCTCTCGGGTTTTCTCTGTCCCCAGATGACCTCCAAGAATGTGCCCATGGGCCAACTCCAACACCAACTTCCTGTAAGGTTTGGGCACCACAAGCTGCTCAACGGTTTCTTCTGCCCTTTTTGCCACCCGATACAGTAGGTCCTTCTCTACGCTGAAGTATGGGTAAGTGCAGGTATTATCTGGGTTCACTAACTCGCCATCTATTTCCACTACGTTTTCCCGTGCCTTTATTAGGGCGGGGTCCTTTAACTGTTCTGTGGCAAAATTTTCCCTGTGAACCTCAAGATCAGAAAACTCCACAGACGGTAGGTTTTCGTCTGAGGAGGTGGGCTCCTCTCCAGTTTCTTGAGTCTCGCCTGCCAATACTGACAAGGGAAATTCTGGAGAGTCCTCACCACTCTCAGAGGAGTTCTGGCTATTACCTTCCTGGTACATAGGGGCACCAGTGGGGGGCTCAGGATCATCCCACAGTTCCCAGAACTTCGGAAAATCCCTTCCCACAATGGCATCATGCGGTAATTGAGATACTAACCCCACTGGATGAGAGAGGGTACCTTTGGGGGTCTTGAAACACACTGTAGTCACTGGATACTCTCGGGTGTCCCCATGCACACAAATAACAGCTACCTTGCTATTCCCAGAGACCTCTGTTTTAACTAATTCAGCCTTTATCAGGGTCACAAGGCTACCTGAATCCAGTAATACCACAACATTTCTACCATTAATACACATTTTGCATAAATGTTTCTCAGTTCCCCGAATGGCAGTGCATGCGACTGTCGCACACAGCGACTGACGTCTGTCCGTCAGAAAGTCACATTGCATGGGTTCCTCCACAACCGGGCAATTTGCTGCAATATGTCCCGTTTGCCGGCAGCGGTAGCAAACAATCCTTTTGGCTGCCTCTTGAGCCCCCGACTTCCCAGGCTGTTCTCGCCAAACCCTGGGCAGAGCTCCCACCCTCTCACTCTCTCCACCCTCACCCCTTGGAATCATCTTATCCGCCCCTGGGGATGGTCTGGTCTTAGGGTGGAAAGTCCGAGAGTCTCTGGAAGAGGCCGTCAGGTTCTCTGCAGCCAAGTATCTCTCTACACGATCCACAAGTTTACCGGCCGTTTCTGGGTCTCCATGGCTTACCCACTTTTGAATGGCGGTAGGGAGAGCTCTCAAGAAACGATCCATCACAACACGTTCCACAATCTCCGGTGCGGACAAAGTCTCTGGCTGTAGCCACTTCCTGCTCAGGTGAATGAGATCATACATTTGAGACCTGGGGGGTTTTCCAAGCTGGAAAGTCCAGTTATGCACACGCTGAGCCCGGACAGCCAGGGTGACACCCAGCCTTGCCAATATTTCAGCTTTTAGCATCACATAGTCTTTTGCTTGGTCAGGCTCTAGGTCATAGTAAGCTTTCTGCGATTCACCAGTTAACAGAGGAGCCACCAGTCCAGCCCACTGCTCCTCAGGCCACTTTTCTCTTTCAGCAGTCCTTTCAAATGTGGTCAAAAATACCTCTGGATCATCCTCTCCAGTCATTTTTGTCAATAAACGACTCACCCCAAAGGACGCGGTATTAGTGGGACGGCTTTCCTCACTGGTCTGCGGACGTTGCTGCATTACTGCTTCCATCTGTTGTTGTAGTCTCTGCTCTTGCTTCTGCAACAGGTCTATGAAGCGGGCCTCAGATTGCTGCTGGGCTTGTTGCTGGGCTGCGAAGCTCTTTTGCAAACCTGCATTTGTCTGCTGTTGATTGGCATTTGCTAGAGCCAGCTGTTTCAGTATCTCCTCCATGCTGGCTTAAAAAAAAAACTGCCACTGGTTCTCCACCAACTGTGAGGGGGTTAGCTCGGCAGCGGGTGTGTGTGATCCCCTGGATGGGCTCCCCACACAAAAACAGGCCCAGCAGACGGAGGTTGTGGTTTTCAAGATCAAAAAGGTGCGGTTTATTTCTCTATTTACAGTGACAAAAAACACAGCAAAGCAAAAAGAAACAAACAAAATAAACCCTGGTCAGCTTGACCTCTGACTAAACATGCAGGTTTCCTAACTAACAACTGGGATCAGCCTGGTGCTGTCCTAGTCCCTAAGTCCCTGGTTTAGTAAATGTCCAAACAAATAGCCACACAGGCTTTGTCTCACCGCACAGGGGTTCACTCTCCCTAGACAGTCCACACAGGTCTGGTTCCAGGCATGAGCAAACACCTAATGAAGCTGGGAGTTTTTATAGAGGCCTTAAACGAGCTGACAAGCTTCAGCTGGTCTCATCAACTCCCTGCCTGCACGACGCCCAGCACTCTCCCTAGAGGTATGAATCATCCATGAGCCCACTAGCCTCAGCTGGGCTTCATCAACTCTCTCCCTAGTTGTATAAGTCGGCATAAAGCCTGAATCTGGGAGAAATATACCTACCCCCCTGGATGCAACCAGGTGACTTTACCTTCCTGCTGTCACAATATATATACACAGTATACACACAAAGCGTGCAGTGCATATATATACTAAATATACTGGATCTAACTAGCTCAATCAACTGCCTGCCTGTATTATTAGTAGGAATAGAATAACAGAAACGCTCTTCAATGAGATCTAGCTAAACTGTATACAGTGTATATATATATATATATACAAAGCGTGCAATGCATATATATACTAAATATACAGTATCTAACTAGCTCAATCAACTGCCTGCTCAATCTAGCCATTGCCTCTCTCTCTCTGTCTGTCTCTAAACGCCAGATCAAGTCTTCTGGACAGCAGCACTCCAATAAAAAGCCTTTATTATGTGAAATCTTCAAAAATCCAAATACAGCACAGCAAGTCACAAAATTCTGGTTAGAGCTGACTAGTTTCACACTTTCTTAGTGTTTAATGCTATGATTAAACACTAAGAAAGTGTGAAACTAGTCAGCTCTAACCAGAATTTTGTGACTTGCTGTGCTGTATTTGGATTTTTGAAGATTTCACATAATAAAGGCTTTTTATTGGAGTGATGCTGTCCAGAAGACTTGATCTTTTGTTTTGCCTGAAATTGCATTGCCTGCACCCTTGGCTGTTGGGAGGAGATAGTCACCTGGAGGACGTCCACACCTGAGCGGTTTCTGTTTTTGTTTGTCTCTAAACGCCGCCGGAACACACTAGACAAGGCCGACACGCAGGCGGCCTTATATAGTGTGGGGCGTGTACCTACTCCCCTGAGCCATGATTGGCCAAAGGTACCCTTCCTTTGGCCAATTATGGCTCTCTGTGCTGACAGCCTTGTGATTGGCCAAAGCATGCCGGTCATAGTGCATGCTTGGCCAATCATCAGCCAGCAATGCACTGCGATGACGCAGTGCATTATGGGCCGTGACGCGCAACTCGAATTTGGCGCGAACGGCCCATAATGTTCGTAATTCGGTGAACGGCCGAACAGACGATTTTCGAGTCGAACATGCGTTCGACTCGAACACAAAGCTCATCCCTAGCACTAAATAAAAGAATCTTCCAAGCATAAGGGATTGGTGTTTTTTCCCATGTTGCCCTCAGTCAGAATAAAATAACCTTCTCCCCACTATACGTTTTTTGGCACTGTCCAGCTTCACATTTTTTTCTTGACAGCAATTTTCTGTTTGCCTTAAAAATGGCCACAATTTAGTATCAAGATTTGTCCTCTATAGACTTCAATGGGCTTTGCGGTTTCCAAGCAGGATTCGACAAACCCTCCATGAATCAACCTCTTATCCTTATTTCTAATGCTAACAAGACCTAATAAAACAGTATAACCAAATAGTCATAATACAATATACTATACATTTAAAATCCCCAAATACAGTACTTTATACCAAATCACAAATTGCATAGGATGATCCCTTAGATCTAATTTGTAATGATGTTCTTCTAAGGAAAAACACTATATGAACCAGTTCTCGCATTTGCTTTTTACCTTACTGTCTAAGGTAGTTGAAAAGTTGCAGAATACTCTTAGCTATTTGCTCAGCATGAACAATTATTACATTTCTATTTTGCTCTTCATGCACTGGATGAAAATATGTGTGCTACAAGTGCTTTACCCAATTAATATACATCATTACTTTTACCTTCTGTGCCAGTTAGGTTGCTTTTAGAATACTGGATGCTGTGTCTAAGATCAGTAAAAAACGATACACATATCTACACAGCAATTTCAGCATTCTGTAGGCTATGCCAAACACCACAGTCTCATAGTCTTTTAATATTTACAGAGATTCTGCCAAGAATATTCCTTAATTTATTAGAACTACAGCATGGTTTCTTTAGGATGCCAAAAATAGTAAGTCAGATATAAATGTGGGCAGGGCTTGCATGTGGCTATGGTTCAAAGGAATCAGATCACAACAGTTTTCTTAGATTTTCTGTTTTACTTTGCCGAATATTTTACTGTGCCGAATATTTTACTCTACTATGTACCGCAGTACATAGTAACTTAGTGGCACAGGCACAAAATTTCTTCAGCAACACAGAATCCCACAATTATGTAGTGCTTAAATAAGCTGGCAGCCAGAAGCTTTTGTCCTTAAGCGGGATTCCTAGTGGTCTTGCACCATGACCCTGATGAGGGAGATATCTTAGCTTTTCTCCTACTTCACTGGTGTGCAGAGATGCACCTGACCAGTATCTGAAAAGCAGATCTGGGGCGCTTCTTTCCTGGTAAATGAATAATAGAGCAGGATTCAGAAGGCCACTAAACTATCCCTATGCAGCAGGAGACTTTCACTAAACCTAACTGCCCCTGACAAGACAGGCTCTTCTGCCTTCCTATTCCCACACTGCAATCTTTCAGACTGACCCAGCCTCCCTGTGTCTAATAGTGGCCATACACAGTTAAGTTTTTTTCTTTCAGCCAGTGGGCTAAATGTAGGGAAATCCCCACTGCTGTGTAATTGTATTCTGACAGCTGGCAGACTCCCCCCACTGTCAGAATACACAGATCAGTGCTGCAGCCATTGGCTTCAGCTAGTGATGGGACAGATTATATCCAACAGTGTGATTGAACAGAAGTCGATTGGTAGATCAACTCCTATTCAACTGCAGTGGCCACACATGGACCAAAATTCTGCTTAAATCTTGGGAGGACTCCAATCAGACACTTGCTCCCCCAATTAGTGCCCAGAGTCCATGACAGAGGAAACTCTGGTGCCATATTTGACTTCCCCTTAGAAGACAGAATGGAAGTAATTCTCTTGCAAAACAATACTAATTAAAGCAACTAAAGACAGATGAGGGCAGCTAGTGGTGAAAAGTAAGAAATACATGTCTAACACCCTGTTACATTCGCATTACATCACATGGTAAACATGACAGGTGAACGACTAAAAAGAAAAATGTATAAATAGATAAACAGTAAACATCTTAAGTAACATAATCAGAGTACTTGACTGGCATCAGTCCTCTGGCGGCTGACCTAGGCAGACCAGGCTCAGCGTCCTGGAACTGTTCATCCTCTTCAAGAAGATTAGGACTGACCTGGACTACAAGTTCCTCTGTAGGCTGGTTCCATCTGGCAACAGAAGACTGATCCACTGTCATCCCTATGAAATGAGGGTCAAGACCTCCATTGATGAAAGAGAGGGCAGACACCATTCCATGGCTTCCTCAGTTAAAGTATCCACAATGCTGTCCTTCATGGCAGAAGGTGCAAAGGCAGGGAAAGGTGGGAAGGAGTCATTACTGACCACGCATGGACTAAACAGGTTACAGTGCAACTATTTGCAAGGTCCAATTGGTTCCACAACATCATACACTGGTTGTCCAGAAGAAGGTCCCTGCTCAACCCAACATGGGCAGGGCTTCCCAGTGGGAATATTTCAGGTTTCACCAGATCACTCACTCTATACGCACACTTCTCAAACAAAATACAGACTGTCCATTGTTCCCCATTTGAAAGTCCACCAATATCCTGGCTCATGGAAATGTCCTAAAGATGCTTTTTTGGTAGTTTATTATTCCACAGCATGTAACCAAATTAACACCCACAGCTTCCCCACTTAGTTTTTTTAGCATGCAAGGTTCTAAAAAAGTTGTATCATGTTTAGTGGCAATGCCCAAAAGTCCTAAAGTTGTGTATATGCGTAAACAATTTTATTCAAACTATCCTTAAACTAAACGTTCTGAATCAACAGTGTCTATTTTTTTTTTTATTATTATTTATTTTCATTTTACAAGGGAATTGAGAAGATAACACAGTCATTCAAGATAGGATATGCATACAGAAAGACAATACTCTCTTACAAAACTGTCACAATTAAATGATGTTAAGACATATAAAAAAAATCTACCAGAATCACCAACAGGTTAATTAAGTAATAAGACACACCTGGTGATATTACAGTAACATTGAGAATGTGTCATATAGCTATCCCATACATGCAGGATGAATGAGAGCAATACGAAATATGAGAAAGACATTACCAAGATAAATATTAAAATGTCAACATTATTAATGACCTGCATAGTCACTTGCAGAGGAGGATACATGGGAGAGGCTAATAAAGATGGCCTTGCGGTTCACCCCGCGGCGAACTTTGCGCGTTCGCTATTCGCCAAACCGGCGAACATATGGCGCTATTCGCGGCCGCCATATTCTTTTACATTGTGAAGAACTTTGACCCATGACACATCCATCATGTGGTACAGGACAGCCAATTGAGACATTTGAGCACATGGACATACCCCCTACCTTATAAATAGACCTGATTTGGCTGCCATTTCACATTCTGTCTTTTGTCAGTGTAGGGAGAGGTTGCTGTGTGAAGCAGGGACAGACTGTAGTGACACAAATCGCTAACTAATATAGGTCCACAAAAGTCCTTTTAAAGGACTGGTATAGGTGTACTATTGTTTGGTGTGCAGTATATAGGGGTGTAATACACTTATAATATACTTTCTAATATAGAAAGCATATTATAGTGGATTTGTATTGTGCAGCATTGTGACTGCTGAGCGGTTCTGCAGCGATACTACAACTACAAAGAGTGACAAACGCAATTAGAAAAAAGTATTATAACTGGTGTGATAGACCAGTGGCCCCCCAAAATGACAAATTGAAGCGGGGTGTTATATACCTTCTTCCACATATACTGCGCTTCTCTAGAGACTTTTGTCACAGGGTCATTTAAAAAATGACAGGCAGAGGAAGAGGCAGGCCCTTCCGCAGGGGTGGTAGGGGTAGGGCAGGAGCACCAGGCCGGAGCCAAAGAGGGAAGTTGCAGAAGGTGCGTTCGATTACGTCAAAGGACGGACCAGACTTGGTTGAGTGGCTCACTCAGCCTTCCTCTTCTGCACCCTCCTCATCCTCTCTATCTGCACCCTCTTCAGATAAAAAAAGAATGCTTGTCGATCGCAGATTCACTTAATACTTCTGGTATGTCAGTGTCCATGTTGTGGGACTATATGTGCACAGCTAGTAAGTATTTTGTGGCTGCAAATATGACCTGGGAGGTTTTTCAGGTTCGCCTGCCATTAAAATGAATGGGACACGCCGCGAACCTACGGTTCGCGAACATTTGCGCACGATCGCGTTTGCGAACCGTCCCATCAGATGTTCGTCCATCACTAGAGGCTAACTGGACACTAGAAAAGAGGTTTCAATCACAGTAATGAAATGAAAGAAAGGGAAGAGAGAGGGGAGTGGCAGGAGAAGGATGAACAAAAAAAAAGGGGGGGATCATATGTGTAAATCAAAAAGTTAGAAAGGATGCGCCACTGAGGGGAGCCACCAACCCTGAACAGGGTTCAAGAGCAGAAGAGTACTTATACTGTGTATACTCCTCCAATGGACCCAGGTGCCCACAGGTGACAGGTGAGCATGGTATGCTGAGTAAAATCTAAATAACCATGTTTTGCTACACTGTTCTTGCTTCTCATTGGCAAATGCCGCGGTTTCTTCCATTCAATACTGAAGCAGTATACAATACAATACAATCCAATACAAAGGGATACATGCCTTTGCTGCATTTAGAAGATGGTTTTCCTATAACAAAATAAAAAATTAAATAAATGGGGTATGGCACTGCTCACTAATCCTGATAGGACCAGTACTACAATATATTGTGATGTGAAAAAAAGATATATAATGTGATCTAACCACCCTAAAGTGGTAATAGTGCCGCTTGTGTTCCTTAAACGATGCCAATGCACAACACAAATGATCATGGAAACTGATAAGATAAGATGACCAAGTGTCTCTATGTTCCTTAAAGCAAAAGAAACGGTACCAATTGCACACCACAAGTGATCATAGAAAATAATAATTGTGTATAATTAGACTAAGATGACCAGGTGTCTCATCCATGGCATCGCATAACCAATACATCAAGTGCTTCAAAAAATTAAATCCGATAGTAACAGTGCAAATTAGTAACAGTGCAAGTTGCTATGTCTCCAAGATGAGGCACTAGTCTGTGGCTACAGATTGCCTGACTGTGCCATAGAGCGTAAGTCTAAATAAGATTGAGAGTGATGATAAGATAAACAGTCCTCTTCATAAAACTGGCAGGTAACGTTCTGATCTTCAATTAGGCATGCAGTTCATCCCCCACATGTGTCCCCACTCACCAGCTCCTTTCACCCCCACAGGGGTAGACAGCATGAAGTCCGAGTCACACGTGCAGGGAGAGATGTCAGCAGTACAGATTCCCCAGGAGTGTTGAAGTGCCGTGGAAAGAAGGGCTTCCGATTACCTCATTAGTGAAAGCACAAAAAAGCTCCCATAGTGCAGGTAAAAAACTTCAGGCTTTATTAAAATATATCAAAACAGATAAAAATAAAAATAAAGTAAAAAACACAGTCCCTATATCGCGTTGGAATCCGCGATCAGTGCAAGCTGGTAAGCGCAGCGTGCGTCCCAACTGCGTTCCAGCTGCACTTCCAGGTAGACTTAGCGTGGTGTGCGTGTTGCGTAGCTCTGCCTTACGCGTTTCGTCATTGGACTTCGTCTAGAGGCGGTACCACCATACGCTACCGCCACGCTTAAAAAAGAAGAGCGTCACTTCAGACCAACCCACTCCCTCCGGGCCATCGAATCAAGCCATGGATTGGGAAATGTCATCAGCCAATAGGCTGGTCACGATTGAATGAAATAAATCTATCTCCGTGGGAAATTTGTATCCCGGGCCCGTTTTCCTATAACGTTTGGTCGAGAGTGGGGCAAGATGTAGGAGGAAGGCTGCCGGGTTATTATTTAGATTACCATCAGTCAATTTAAATAATATTTCACCCACTTGCTTCCAAAAGTCCTGCAGTACCGGGCAACTCCAAAACATATTCAATATGGAACCCTTCTGTTGACAGCCTCCCTAACATAATGGAGAGGATTGTGGAAAAAGTTTATGTAAGGTTTGGGGGACTCTGTACCAATGTGAATCAGGGGATGTGACATCACTTTATAATAAACAGACTTGCACATCTAGCTTGGTAGATCAGTTCAGAACAAACCCAAAGGCCTGGAGAGCTCTCCAAGCAAACTCAATATAGCCAACTGTAAAGAAACTTAACAGATATAAACCAATGCTTACTAGACATGTGCAATTTGTTTCGGTCCAAATACAAATTCTGACAAATTTTTGGTTATTCGGAGATTCAGATGTACCAGAATCTCCGAATATAATAGTAACTAGAGTTGAGCGGACACCTGGATGTTCGGGTTCGACGAGTTCGGCCGAACTTCGGAAAAAAGTTTGGGTTCGGGACCAAACTTGACCCGAACTTGACCCCGAACCCCGAACCCCATTGAAGTCAATGGGGACCCGAACTTCTGAGGACTAAAAAGGCTCTAAAAATGTAATGGAAAAGGCTAGAGGGCTGCAAATGGCAGCAAAATGTTGTTAAGAGCATGACAAGTGCTCTGCAAACAAATGTGGATAGGGAAATAACTTAAAATAACATAAAAAAAATAAAAAAATAAAATAATATGCTGGAGGCCCCCTTCTCAGCAGAAGAGGTACAGGAAGTCATTAAGAACCTCAGAAACTCAACGGCACAATGCCACACATATGGTGGGAATGCCCCAGAATATGCCCTTTCTGTAAAAAAATTATTCAATTTAATGGATAAGCTAGTGGGAAAATAAAATACTTTGAAATAAAAATGTAGCGGGGTGCTAAATTTAAGGGAAGTGTTTGAGTGGTAAATAGGCTCAAACACCCTAATTCTGTAGGATTCATGGACCATTTTGTCCTCGGGGGACAGTATTGGTGTGCAGTTCTCTGCGGCCTACAGGTGGCGCTGCCATGGTAGGCTAGGGTTAAACCGCCGATACAGTGCTGTGCCTTTTGTGTCCCCTCTTGGCAGTAGTACAGCG
The DNA here is from genome assembly GCA_029206835.1 of Rana muscosa. NCBI lineage: Eukaryota > Metazoa > Chordata > Amphibia > Anura > Ranidae > Rana > Rana muscosa. The sequence continues at coordinate 734,925,537 of CM055122.1, forward strand.
GGGCGGGGAACCTGCTGTGCATGCCGGGAGAGGATATAAAAGGGGCAGACCTTTGGCCTGGTGGCTGATGTCCAGTGGGGTCCGCGGCCAGGTGCCTTCGGCCTGGGTGCACGTGTTCCTGTTCCATCTCGGGTTACCTTTAGCCCGGGGTGAGGTACTATCCTGGAGTTCCTGCTGCCCTGGGTATGGAGGCCTAGGGGCGGGAGTAAAGCCTGGAGTCCAGAGCCTTCGTCTGGAGTCCGCTAAGGGTCGAGGAGTCTTAGGGTGCCGCCTCGTGTAGGGGACCCTGTTCCAGGGAAGGGAGGATCATTCTGATGGACCGATGCGGGAGTCACGGTGAAGGAAGGGTCTGTTGACTCCCTGGAGAGATGTCTTCCCCTTGATATGGGCTAGGTTCGTAGAAGGAGAAGCTCAAGGTCATCTTGACTGTATCAGAGGTCTTATTCACCCGGCCCGTGGCAGGGGCCTTATACACCCTTGTCTGTGGCAGAGACCAAAGTTCTTCAGGTCTGTGGCAGGGGCCTTGTACACCCGGTCTGTGGCAGAGACCAACCTCAAGGTCTGTGACAGAGACCGTGCGCCTAAAACTGTTTGAGAAACCTAAGCAGTGAAGTGAATGTGCTACGTTTGTGCCTGGACCTCCTCCACACCTTAAGCTGTCCTGTTTCTTTGCTTCAACGTTTTCTATCCGAGTACAGTTTATTTTGCCATGAGAGAATAAGAGTTGGAGTTTCAGCTGGTGTGGACATTGACTTTACTGGGAATTCAAGGACTTGCCTCTACCTACAGTAGAGGTGAGAATCATCCTCTGGAGGAGTTTTGACTCCGGCTGTGGACACGGCCCGTCAAGTACACCGCTAAACCTCTTTATATAGGAGGGTACGGGCTGGTAGTGCAGTGTGCCTTTCTCCCTCCTGCGAGGAGCCAACAACATAAAGGCAGGTAAGGGGGAAAGGATCTGTGCGCTACAAAAAAATAAAATAAAAATTATAATCTTGACCTAGGAGGACGAGGTCCATATGGAGTAGGAGGTTGAGGTGGCGGTGGATGTGGCTGTGTAGGTGGAAGCGGCAGTGGAGGAGGACGAGGTAGCCAACACTGGTTCAAAAATACAACAATGGCTGGGTAAGGCTGGTGATGTGTCGAATTCTGTCCCCCGTCGAATAGTGTCCGCCCTGTACTGCGCTTGCTCAGTATGTAGGACAAGGGGATTTTGAAAATCTCCCAAGACGAATGGCGCCTGCGCGGTGAGTCCAGGTGAAAGCCACACCATCCGAGGTTCAAGCCGAGCCAAGCGAGGCCGTGCCCGAAGCGTGGCGATCGAAGCGAGCCCGTGAGGGGCCCTGTTACTATGTGCTACCGTATGTCCACTTGGATGGTGGGGCTTGAACCTGCACTCACGGCGCAGGCGCTGTTCATCTTCGGAGATTTTGTGAATCTCCTTGTCCTCTGTACTGCGCAAGAGCTGCGCCTGCGCAGTACGGGCCGGACACAATCTGATGGCCGGACAGTTTTTGTCACAACACCGGTATACATGTCTATTCTGCACAAGGTACGGACAAGTCCTGTGGGATCCATGCCTGGTTCATTTTAATGAATGTGAGGTTGTCCACATTGGCTCTGGACAGGCGGCTGCGCTTGTCTGTGATAACGCCCCCTGCGGTGCTAAATACACGTTCAGATAATACACTGGCTGCAGGGCAGGCCAGCACCTCCAAGGCGTAAAGGGCAAGCTCAGGCCATGTGCCCAATTTGGAGACCCAGAAGTTGAAGGGGGCAGACCCGTCATCCAGTACGTGTAGGCCTGTGGACACATACTGCTAAACCATCTTGGTGAAATGCTGCCTCCTGCTAAGACGTTCCATCTCAGCTGGTGGTGCTGGTTGTTGTGGCGTGCTGACAAAGCTTTTCCACATTTCGGCCATGCTAACCCTGCCTTCTGAGGTGCTGGCGGTGCTACGGCTGCATTGGCGACCTCTTCCTCTGCCTTCGCCTTGTGCTTCCACCGTACGCCCGCTGTTAGGTGGGAATGCCACCAGCAGCGCGTCTACCAGCGTGCGCTTGTACTCGCGCATCTTACGATCCCGCTCCAGTGAGGGAATTAAGGACGGTACGTTGTCCTTGTAACGGGGATCCAGCAGGGTGGCCACCCAGTAATCAGCACCAGTTAAAATGTGGGCAACTCGGCGGTCGTTGCGGAAAAACTGCAGCATGTAATCGCTCATGTGTGCCAGGCTGCCCAGAGGCAAAGAAAAGCTGTCCTCTGTGGGAGGTGTATCGTCTGTGTCCTCTGTATCCCCCCAGCCATGCACCAGTGATGGCCATGAGCTGGTCTGGGTGCCACCCTGCTGTGAACATGGTTCCTCCTCCTCCTCCTCCTCCATCTCCTCCTCCACCTCGTCATCCTCCAGAACTGTGCCCTTGCTGACGGACAATTGTGTACATGGCGTTTGTTGGTGCAGGAACCCACCCTCGTAGCCACTTGTGAAAGACTGCCCTGAAAGCCTTTCAAATGATCCCGCTTCCTCCTCCTCCTCCTCATCCTCCTGTGCCACATCCTCTTCCATCATCGCCCGAAGCGTTTTTTCAAGGAGGCAAAGAACTGGGATAGTAATGCTGAGAACGGCGTCATTTGCACTGGCCATGTTGGTGGAGTACTCGAAACAGCGCAACAAGGCACACAGGTCTCGCATGGAGGCCCAGTTATTGGTGGTGAAGTGGTGCTGTTCCGCAGAGCGACTCACGCGTGATTGCTGCAGCTGAAACTCCACTATCGCCTGCTGCTGCTCGCACAGTCTGGCCAGCATGTGCAAGGTGGAGTTCCACCTTGTGGGCACATCACATATGAGGTGGTGAGCGGGAAGGTCGAAGTTACGCTGCAGCGCTGACAGGCGAGCAGCAGCAGGGTGAGAACGCAGAAAGTGCGCACAGACGGCCCGAACTTTCTGCAGCAGCTCTGGCATATTGGGGTAATTTTTAAGGAACCTCTGGACCACCAAGTTCAGCACATGTGCCAGACAAGGGATGTGCATCAAACCGGCTAGGCCCAGAGCTGCTACGAGATTTCGCCCATTATCGCACACCACCAGGCCGGGCTTGAGGCTCACTGACAGCAACCACTCATCGGTGTGGGTTTTTTCCCCCAAACAGGAAAGTTTTAAAACTGCCTGCTGTCGTTTACCCCTGGCTGTGCTGAAGTTGGTGGTGAAGGTGTTATGCTGACCGGATGAGGAGGCGGTAGAGGATGAGGAACCGGAGTAGGAGGAGTTAGCAACAGGAGGCAAACTGAAGCGCCTTGCAATCCTCGGTGGTGGAAGGACATGCGCCAAACTGCTATCTGCCTCAGGCCCAGCCGCCACTGCATTTACCCAGTGTGCTGTTAGGGAGATATAACGTCCCTGACCGTGCTTACTGGTCCACGCATCCGTAGTTAGGTGGACCTTGCCACAGATGGCGTTGCGCAGTGCACACCTGATTTTGTCCCCCACTTGGTTGTGCAGGGAAGGGATGGCTCACCTGGAAAAGTAGTGGCGGCTGGGCACGACGTACTGTGGGACAGCCAATGCCATCAGGCTTTTAAAACTCTGCGTCTCCACCAGACGGAATGACAGCATTTCAAAGGCGAGGAATTTTGAAATGCTGGCATTCAGGGCCAGGGATCGCGGGTGGCTAGGGGGGTACATCCTCTTTCGCTCCAGTGTTTGGGAGATAGAGAGCTGAACGCTTCCATGGGACATTGTGGAGATGGTTGGTGACCCAGGTGGTAGTGTTGCTGGCAGATCCTCTGTTTGCGGGGTGGCAGGTGCCACTGTCACTACAGAGGTGGATGAAGAGGCCGAGACTGCAGCAGAAGAGGAAGCAGGAGGAGCCAGAGACCTTTCTTGGTTTTTGAGGTGTCTACTCCACTGCAGCTCGTGCTTTGCACTTAGATGCCTGGTCATGCAGGTTGTGCTCAGGTTGAGAACGTTTATGCCTCGCTTCAGGCTCTAATTGCACAGCGTGCAAACCACTCGTGTCTTGTCATCAGCACATTGTCTGAAGAACTGCTATGCTAGGGAACTCCTTGGACCTGGCTTTGGTGTGCTCGGTCCCTTGCTGCGTTGGGCAGTAGCAGACATACTGTCTAGGGGACGGACGCTCTGCTTTTGCACCCTGCTCCCTCTTCTGCTGTGCTGGTGGCTCTGTGCGACCACCGCCTCTTCCTCCGAACTACACTGGTCACCTGCATAACGTTGATTCCATGTGGGGTCGAGGACCTCATCGTCCTCCACATCATCTTCCACCCAGTCTTCACCCCTACCCTCCTTGTCTGTCTGCACAATTGCGAAAGCAGCAGCAGTTGGCACATGTGTTTCGTCATCATCCGAGACGTGCTGCGATAGTCCTCCCATGTACTCATCATGAAACATAAGTGGTTGGGCATCGGCGCACTCAATCTCTTCCACTTCTGGGGCAGGGCTAGGTGGATGGCCCTGGGAAACCCTGCTAACAGAGTCATCGAAAAGCAGAAGAGACTGCTGCATGATTTGGGGCTCAGACTGCTTGGCTGATTTGCAAGGGGGTGAGGTGAAAGACTGATTGACGTGGGCTTCAGGTGCCAACTCTGATCTTTTATCAGAAGAGTGGGTGGGAGACAATGTGAAGGAACCTGAGGCACTGTCAGTAACCCAATCTACTATCGCCTGTACTTGTCCTGGCCTCAACATTCGTACAGCCTCATTAGGCGCGACAAAATACCGCCGCAGGCTCGGTCGCCTACTCGCACCTGAGGAAGATGTTTCACTTGTGCGTGTAGCTGGCACAGATCGACCACGTCCTCTCCCTGCAACAGAAGCACCATGACCGGGGCCACCACGTCCCTTTGACCTTCTCCTTATATTTTCCAAATTTAGGATCTTGCCCTAAATGGGTGTTTTTGGAAGAGCAGAACACACCCACAGTATGTAACCGCTGTATCGCACAGCTACAGAACTGCAGAAAATGCTATTCAAAAAAATTTAGTTTTTTTAGGATAGTACAGTAGAAGAAAAATATATAGAAATTGTTTATTTCACACACCTCCAGATATGTATAACACACTGCAAAATATTTTTTGTGACCCTAAATGGGGCTTTTTGCAAGACCACAACCCACCCACAGTACGTAACCACTGTATCGCACAGCTACAGAACTGCAGAAAATGCTATTAAAAAAATTTTTTTTTTTAGGATAGTACAGTATAAGAAAAATATATAGAAATTGTTTATTTCACACACCTCCAGATATTTATAACACACTGCAAAATATTTTTTGTGGCCCTAAATGGGGTTTTTTGCAAGACCACAACCCACCCACAGTACGTAACCGCTGTATCGCACAGCTACAGAACTGCAGAAAATGCTATTAAAAAAAAAATTTGGGTTTTTTAGGATAGTACAGTAGAAGAAAAATATATAGAAATTGTTTATTTCACACACCTCCAGATATGTATAACACACTGCAAAATATTTTTTGTGGCCCTAAATGGGGCTTTTTGCAAGACCACAACCCACCCACAGTACGTAACCGCTGTATCGCACAGCTACAGAACTGCAGAAAATGCTATTAAAAAAAAATGTTTTTTTTTTTAGGATAGCACAGTAAAAGAAAAATATATAGAAATTGTTTATTTCACACACCTCCAGATATGTATAACAAACTGCAAAATATTTTTTGTGGCCCTAAATGGGGCTTTTTGCAAGACCACAACCCACCCACAGTACGTAACCGCTGTATCGCACAGCTACAGAACTGCAGAAAATGCTATTAAAAAAAAAATTTTTTTTTTAGGATAGCACAGTAGAAGAAAAATATATAGAAATTGTTTATTTAACACACCTCCAGATATGTATAACACACTGGTTATAAAAAGTAAAAATTCGCGCTAGGTGCAAAGTGATTTAAAAAAATAAATAAATGAATATGTCCCTTAAGGAAACCTGCTGCTAAACACCAAAAAAACCTTTGATATAAGGTACAAACAAAGTGAGTATACAAAAATAGTGTAGCGCTGGAAAGAACTGTATATATCTATACAGTTAAAATTAAATACGTGAAAAAAGTATCAAAAACACTAATAAAACAATGCAAATAAACCAATCAAGTTCATAAGTGCCCGTGAAGAAAGAAGATTATCAAATAAATGTGTAGAGGATTTCCTCTATATTGATGATAAGAGTTCCACAGAGAAGATATCCGATGAAGCTGGTAAGTGCTATTCCAACAATAAGTGAAGATCCCGCCACCAAAGTGAGAAATGAAGGCTTACCAAACAGCCTGCGACCGCCCTTCTCAGGGGGGTCAAAACAAGCTTAGTAGAGCGATGTTCACTCCATGGAAGGCAGAGAAATTCCAGTGAAGACACTTCATCCACAATAGGACACGTCTCTGGAGACTCGCCTATTGTGGATGAAGTGTCTTCACTGGAATTTCTCTGCCTTCCATGGAGTGAACATCGCTCTACTAAGCTTGTTTTGACCCCCCTGAGAAGGGCGGTCGCAGGATGTATAACACACTGCAAAATATTTTTTGTGGCCCTAAATGGGGCTTTTTGCAAGACCACAACCCACCCACAGTATGTAACCGCTGTATCGCACAGCTACAGAACTGCAGAAAATGCTATTCAAAAAAAAATTTGCTTTTTTAAAATAGCACGGTAGAAGAAAAATATATAGAAATTGTTTATTTTACACACCTCCAGATATGCATAACACACTGCAAAATAATTTTTGTGGCCCTAAATGGGGCTTTTTGCAAGACCACAACACACCCACAGTACGTAACCGTTGGATCGCACAGCTACAGAACTGCAGAAAATGCTATTAAAAAAAAAAATTGTTTTTTTAGGATAGCACAGTAGAAGGAAAATATATAGAAATTGTTTATTTCACACACCTCCAGATATGTATAACACACTGCAAAATATTTTTTGTGGCCCTAAATGGGGCTTTTTTGCAAGACCACAACCTACCCACAGTACGTAACCGCTGGATCGCACAGCTACAGAACTGCAGAAAATGCTATTCAAATAAAATGTTGTTTTTTTTAGGATGGCACAGTAGAAGAAAAATATATAGAAATTGGTTATTTCACACACCTCCAGATATGCATAAAACACTGCAAAATATTTTTTCTGCCCTAAATGGGTCTTTTTGCAAGAGTACATTAAAGTGCAAATTTTTTATTTTTTTTGCACTAAAAGGGTCTTTTTGCACGAGCAAAATAAAATGCAAATTATTATTTATTTATTTTTTGCCCTAAATGGGTCTTTTTGCAAGAGCACAATAAAGTGCCTTTTTTTTTGCCCTAAATGGGTCTTTTTGCAAGAGCACAATAAAGTGCCTTTTTTTTGCCCTAAATGGGTCTTTTTGCAAGAGTATGGAAATGGTGTATCTCTCAACGTAACATATGCAGTGCTGGTACACTGAGATTGCAGATAAAAGTTAGATTTTCTCTGACACTGGGCTCATTGCAGTGTAAAAAGACTGTGCACTGCAAAACAAACAGGTAAACCTATGCAGATTGCTGAGTTATTAGATCTCTGAATCTGGACTCCTATATAAATCTCTCTCCCTGAAAGCACCATCAGAAAGCTTCCACTACACTGTCTCTCTATCTTTTCTCTCAGATTGCAGAATCAGCACTAACTCATGTATTTCAATCTCTCCCTAATAAGCAACAGCAGCCAGGAACCTCTCCCTATTCTGTCTAGCAGGGTGACCTGCTTTGCTGTGTGCCTCTAGCTTATATAGAAGCTGGGTCACATGCTGCACTGAGCTTTACAGTTCGGGTTCGCTCAACCCTAATAGTAACGAATAGTAAGGAATTTTGTTGAAATACCCTAAAATTTGTTTTGTTTTTTCGTTCTCTAACGAATTCCAACTTTTCAGAACAATTAGAATTTTCGGATCGGTCAAAAAACGTTCAACCAATTTGAATTCTGTGTGAAGAAATAGCTGGTTGTTAAGCAGCGGGCCAGGAAGCCGGCCGCCCGTGTCCTTAACAATCATGAGTCAGGGTTCAAGAGCAGTACACTGACAGAATATAAAGATAAAGAATGCCGGCAATAGAAAGATGTTTAAAAAAATGGCGTAGGGTCCCCCCCAGTCCATACCAGGCCCTTCAGGTCTGGTATGGATTTTAAGGGGAACCCAATGCCAAAAAAAAAAAAAACAGCGTGGGGTCCCCTCCTCCAAAATCCATACCAGACCCTTATCCGAGCGTGCAGTCTAGCAGGTCCTGAACCATACCAAGCCACATGCGGACAAGGGCCTCTTCCCAACAACCCTGGGCCCCCAGATCCCGACCCCCCTCATGTGAATGGGTACGGGTACATCTTACCCGTACCCATTCACCAAAAAAAGTGTCAAAAAGTAAGAAACACAGGAAACTGTTTTTGACAAGTTCTTTATTAAAATAAAGATAAATAAATTGTGTCCCTCAATGTCCATCATGGCGCCCGCCGGTCCGCTGATTAACAACCAGCTATTTCTTCACACAGAATTCAAATTGGTCGATTGTTTTTCGACAAATCCGAATTCTAATCTTTCTTAAAAGTTGTAATTCGTGTATATTTTTAAACAAATTAAACAAATTTTTATAAAAACGAAACAACAATTTTATGAAAACTAAACAAAACTAAACAAATTCCGAAACCAAACTAAACGAATTCCATACCATAACGAATCTATCCAAAACCAAACTAAACACATTTTTCAGTTCTGCACATGTCTAATGCTTACAATACTCTATGCAAGGATCGAGTATTCTATAACGTATATATGACAATGAAATAGAGAGGTTTTGGACCATTCAAAATTATTTTCCCATGAATGGGGCAGATAAATATAATCAAGAGAGAATAATTCTATTAACCACAACCTACTCAGAACAAACCACAGAAGTGGACATACGGTATGGTTAGAGTTTATTGTCCACAGAGGTAGATGATCGTTCTCCTGGAACAAAGCCTCTGCCGAAGCTGGGGCAACGGGCCTGTCAAGTGCCCTGTGGGCAGGAAGGAGCTGAGGCATCTCCAGAGGATCTATTTCCCGGAAGATGAACAGTTCTGGAAGTTGGTTCTTCTTCCTCACCTGCAAATGTAAAGGGTTTCCCCATTGTTATGAAGCTCCCATCCTCTGAATCTGCTGTAGTAGTGGATGCAGCTATCTTCACATGAAGAGGGTTTGGTTGAAAAAGGCAGACAGGAAAGAAATATTGGCACCATTAAAATTAATCGATTTCTTCTTCCAAGCCAGCTTAAGTGTCATCCCTCCCACAGCCCTGGTGCTTAGGACTAGCTGCTCAGTTTGTAAAGGTAGGGGCTAGGTGGGGTGCAGTTGGTCATCAAGTCTTCAATATTTCCCTCCTCGATTGGTGCCAAGCAAGGGTCACATGAGAGGCCCACCAGGGGGTGGGTTCTTCCAGGCTACTCTAGGCACTTTGGATAGAGTCACTGCCTTACACATGGGGTACCTTTACTTGTACGGATGACTAAACTCCTAATAAACTCTCTCAATGTTAATGTACACCACCACGGCAATGTGTGCAATTAGGAGGGACACACAGAGCCCTTGCCTCTCCACATGTCCAGCGTATTACCGCTACCTCACTCCCAGTAATGGTATGGGGCCACGCTGTGCATCTAGCGTGGACTCCATGCGTGCACTTCACTTAACTCTTTCTCTTCCGTACCTGTGTTATGGGAGACAAATTGCTGCTAAAAGAGTGCTGTCAAGATCTTCACACTGTTACTCCAGGATCAAGGACGTGGAGCTCATGGAGAGGATGACGGCCAGGATCTGTGACAGGCTGGAGGATCATGATGCGGTCTGGAGGGAGTGGCGTCGGCAGGAGGATACACCGGGAGCGGGCGTAGGAGCAGATGCGGAAACTTAAACCATTCCCCCCTTGCCTCTTCTTTTATCTTCTCCCCTTCCGTCCTTTTCTCTCCCCCCCCCTGTCTACCTTCCTTCCTCCTGGTTCTTTCACTCGCTAATGTTGTAGTATACTGATGCAGTCATGTTGATGTGCCTAGTTTATGGTATCTCTGTATTTTCCTGTTCTGTTTGTGTGACTTGTGAACTGCTTTATATAAATAAAAAACGTTAATTGGGAAAAAAAAAGATCTTCACACTGTATGAACTCTTGTACCATTATCTTCATACCCCAATGTGATTAGTGACCCGAGCTATATGTGCCAGTTACTTGCATTACACCCCTTGAGTAACTTCAGACCAGGCAATAGCAAAGTTTCAAAAGCTCCAGCAATCCTCCTAGGCAGTGGGAACTCTGACCTTGGCATAATACTGGCAATTCAGACTCCGGTAATGGCAGGAAATGGGTCCAACCAAAATGAACCGGTCAGAACTGAACCAACAGAACAGTAACAAGAACCCCCTAGGTCACTCTAGGACCTGGACCTCCATCTCTTTAATAGTACACAGAACCAGGGGATGGATCCAGGAAAAACCTGCCAAGAAAAACCCGGGAAGCACAATTAACTCGCAACTTCCCTGCTGGGGTAGCATTAACCTCTACCTGCCTACAAGTCCCTCAGTGCTGTCACATGGGGTGGGGAAAGAGTTCTTAAGCCAGTGAAAACGTGTTAAGTATGGTGCGTATAAATTAAATCCATGTTAATTACAGTTTGTTTTGGAAAAATACAAGGGGGTGGATATTTATGCCAAGCACTGTATTTGTGTTTCAACTGTGTATTCAGATGTATGCATGGAGTTCCGCTGTACATCATTATAGAAATCAATTTATTCCAGAGTGCTTTAGAGAGAACATTGAACCATTCACATCAGTTTTTGCCTCAAAAAGAAGCTTATAATCTAAAGCCCCTATCACTAATACATAATAGGGCTAATTTGGGTGAAAGGCACTTAACCTACCAGTGTACCCAAAGGAGTTTAAACAGACATAAGGACAACACACAAACACACGTGCAGTCTCTCTTCCTCTTCTATAAAACAGATGCTGCATTACTGTGAAAAAAATAATAATCTAAGTGGGCTAGACATCTGAGATAAGTGAGGATATTTAATTTTGGAGTTTATTATCTTTATATTGGACAGAATCGGATGGCAGGGGCTATGCAGGCGATGTGAGCCATAAGAAAATATTTCCTACAATATAGCCCTTCTGTTTTTGTATCCAAGCTCTTGTGATACATGTATAAAGTGTTTCTTTAATAAGCAGAGAGTGAGACACCCACAGATTCTGTCACCATAGTTACCACACCATAAAAATCATGGAAATTTTCTTGTTTTTCTTCCTTATTCTCCATCCTTGGGGCTTCCCTTTGATGTATTTACAGTTTCATTAGAATTCAGTTTGAGGTCTTTAATTTAAAAATCATGTTATACATTCAGTTGCAAATCCCACCCCATCCTCTCTTTACTAATATTTAGGTGGGCAATAAAATTACAAGCTTTATTTTCATGACTATATAGCTCTTTTGGCTTTCACCACTGAGCATAAAGCCTATATAAACCCAAAAAACAAAAATGTTAAATATTACAGCTTACCAGTCTTTAGATAAAGTGGCTGGATTTTTTTTTCTTTAGTTTTTTTTTCACTTTAAAGTGGAAGTAAACCCTCCTATCCTTTTCAGGCAAGGAAACTGCCATCTTGGCCTCTGTTTAATCTTCAACTGCCATGATGCTGCACATGTGACCAGTTATGACACCAGCCATTGGATGGTTTGACAGTTTGGTTGAGAGCACAACCAATGTGACAGTTGGCATTCCCTGCATGCCGGGAATGTAACTGCTTTTTGAAACTGTTAATCGATGGGTTTACTTCCGCTTTAAATTGACAGGTTTACTTCCACTTTAATTTCACTTGGTGATCTGAACAGTAAAACACTTCTTGTCCTAGTATGACAACACTCATTCGCTGCACTGTATCCATGGAGGGGCAGTATTGTCAATCTAGGATGCTTTTCTGACTAAGATTTCAAACTCCTACCCCTTTTCTCATCTCCATAACATAGGAGGAAGTATTCCATAGTTCACAGAGAGAACATGGAGAAAGAAGAAATGCTGATAACATTGACTGAAATATTAGCTTAGTCTATAGGAAGCTACAAGGACACACTAGGGTTGATTTACTAAAACATGAGAGTGCAAAATCTGGTGCAGCTCTGCAGAGAAACCAATCGGCTTACAGTTTCTTTGTCACAGCTTAATTAGACAAGCTGAAGTTAGAAGCTGATTGGCTACCATGCACAGCTGCACCAGATTTTGCACTCAGTTTTAGTAAAGGAAGTAATACACGGGTCGAATTCCAAACTAATTTTCTTTTGAAAATCCGAAATTTTGTGCGTTTTGTGATGGTGCCACTATTGATTTTGAAATTCGACCAACCAAGCCTTCAATTTCACCTCATGTTGCTACAGGAGGAAGGGAATCTTCTTTTCTTTTCAGGTCACAGCTCATGCACATTTCTTCTTCGATTACATTTCTTGTACGATTCTCCCATCATTGATTAGAAATGTAAGATAGAAAACAATACTGCGCTGTCCCTTTTAAAATGAAAATAAAGCAGCTAGCACAGCAAAAAGATCAAAAATTTGCAGCAGAAACATAAAAATTAAAGTCCAGCGCTGAAAATGACAGATTATCAAATGACTGATAATAAATTAGTGAAAAAAATGTGAACAACACCATGTGTGTCCACCATAGTGTAAACACAAAAAACTTTAAATTGAAAAAAGTCTATATGGTATTCCCAATAGTGAATGAAATCACAATCTATTAGTGACTAAGATAGGGAAAGTTGATAGAAGATCCACCACCGTAAGTCAAGAGGTTAACCGGAAAGATTGACCTAGTGAGTGTATACTCATCTGGGTTCAATCAAACTTGTGAGATTATTAAATCACAGGGAAGATGTCACAACAGGAACAGATACCAGGATTCCCACAATGAAACTTGTAGGTTGATCAAACTTGGAGACTCAATAGACCACAGGAGGGATATCCCAACAAATATAGATAGGAATTCAATTGATGAAACTTCCAATGATGTGTTATGAGTTTTGACACCCAAAGGCATAGATGGTAATGATATGGAAAAAGAAAAAAACAGGGGCGCACATAGCGTAATACAGTACTGCAAGATACTTACAGCTATTTATTAAAAAAAGGTTACACTCACATTTCGGTGATATAAAAAGCGCTTGTAAAAACAATGGCAGTGGCATCAGTAATCCGTCCCGACGTGTTTCGTTCTATTGAACATCACCCCAGATGATGTTCAATAGAACGAAACGTGTCGGGACAAATTACTGATGCCACTGCAATTGTTTTTATAAGCGCTTTTTATATCACCTAAATGTGAGTGTAACCTTTTTTTAATAAATAGCTGTAAGTATCTTGCAGTATTACGCTATGTGCGCCCCTGTTCTTTTATTTTTCCATATCATTACCATCTATGCCTTTGGGTGTCAAAACTCATAACACATCATTGGAAGTTTCATCAATTGAATTCCTATCTATATTTGTTGGGATATCCCTCCTGTGGTCTATTGAGTCTCCAAGTTTGATCGTCCTACAAGTTTCATTGCTGGAATCCTGGTATCTGTTCCTGTTGTGACATCTTCCCTGTGGTTTAATAATCTCACAAGTTTGATTGAACCCAGATGAGTATACACTCACTAGGTCAATCTTTCCGGTTAGCCTCTTGACTTACGGTGGTGGATCTTCTATCAACTTTCCCTATCTTAGTCACTAATAGATTGTGATTTCATTCACTATTGGGAATACCATATAGACTTTTTTTCAATTTAAAGTTTTTTGTGTTTACACTATGGTGGACACACATGGTGTTGTTCACATTTGTTTCGCTAATTTATTATCAGTCATTTGATAATCTGTCATTTTCAGCGCTGCCCTTTTATTGATTTGAAATGTGTGCTTTTTTCTCAAAAATTTTCAACATGCCTGATCACTAAAATTTGATGGCCGCACGAAAATCGGCTGTTGCTGCAGCCCACTAATGGTGTTATATTTGAAAGAAAATTGTTAGTTACGATTTTCAAAAGAAAATTATTTTAGAATTTAACCCATGTATGGCCTGCTTAAATAAACCCAACAATTTCTGGATCAGCAGGTAATTTTCTGTACTAGCAGAAAATGTTCTTAGCCTGAAAAAAGAAAGCTAATGAAGCCACAACATCTAAGGAGTATGCAGCAATATATACATTTTTTATGTCAGTATAGAAAAACAAAAACAATCACACCCATTACTTATCTCGGCTAAAAGGACTGATCATTGACTGTTGAAGAAATGTTGTAATGTATGCTATTTTCTGAATATAGGCAAAGTTAGTCATATGCAAGGTTTTTTAACTGTTTCTGCTTTCTCATAAAATATTTTCTTTTTACATAACTCACTTGAATTTTCAGCACAGTCCATGTTAGATGATCGGGCAATGGTAGCTTATCTCTATTTTATCCAAAGAGAACAATGCCAAGTCAGATGATTTTTTTTTTTAAGTTTGTTAGATTTGCTCTTTTAAATTTCTGGAAGGAAATATTATTTTAGACATGTTCACATACTATATTTTTGCCCTTAGCCTGATACTAGGAAAGTGTGTTTTCAGTTTAGACATTTGAATATATGTCCAAATGGTGGTAGTCTCCTAGCTTAGGACACTACTACCATTTAGATTAACAGTAGGTCAACACTTCAAAATTACCCAAATTGTTGCATATTTCTGCAAATATATGCACCCTTACTTTAAAAAAATATTACAACAGGATTTACAGGGAAACTTTTGCTGGCTAGTTGGTGTTGAAAGCTGTGAAAATGGTTTAAAACACTCACTTAATAATGAAAACTTTAAAATATATATATATATCTTTAATTGCCATGGGCTCGTGCATGGCGCTGGAACGAATGGGCTCAGGTAAGAAAAAATGGGGGGTCTGAGGGGTGCTGCAGGAAAGAAGGTTTTTCACCTTAATGGATAGAATAATATAATTAATATATGCAATAAAATCACGAGGGTATCACTGAGTGCTTTGCCGAGGCCTGGACTGTGTGCTATTCCAGCAAGGCTTTGATATATTGCACATATGCTGGGCATTTCCCTAGGAATGATAGCCATCTCCTTGCCTAGCTTTGTGCATAGATATGTTCAACTGTGGTTACCTTTAAAGATTAGAGTAGAGCTTCCCGTCATAGCCAATACTGCGTGTGACTTCCACATATGTCAGCAAATGTATGCAATAAAGATATCCAGAGCTAAGTGCACTAACCCACTGTAACCAATAAGATTTTGCTTTAATTATGTAAGGATAATTTGTAAATAGAATACACTTACATAGATTACTGAATTTAGTTATATATATATATATATATATATATGTAGCGGGGTGTTCAATTTAGGGGAGTGTCTGAGTGGTAGTTAGGCTCAGACACACTATTGTTAGGGTTAATGGACCATTTCTGTGCCATGGGAGTTAGTATTGGTGTGTAGTTCCCTGGGGCCTACAGGTGGCGCTGTCGCCATAGGTCCGGGTTAAACGACAGTACAAGGTTGTGCCTTTTCTTGTCCCCTCTCGGCAGCAGTACGGCGGGGCGGGAACCTGATGTGCCTCTCGGGAGAGGGTATAAAAAGGGGCGGCCATCTTCCACGTGGGTCCGCGCCCAGGCACCTTCGGCCTGGGTGTGTGGGTGTGTGTCGTCTCCGGGTGCCCTAGGCCCGGAGGCCAAGGGTCCATGCCCAGGCACCTTCGGCCTGGGTGTGTGTGTGTGTGTCATCTCCGGGTGCCCTAGGCCCGGAGGCCGAGTTCCTGTTCCATGCCAGACACCTTCAGTCTGGGGTGAGGTACTAATTTGGAGGCCCGGAGCCCAGCACCTTTGTGAGAGGACCCGTATCTGGGACGAGGAGGCCAGGGAGGTTACCTGTACCGAAGACCCAGCGCAGAGTCGTGGTGATGGTGAGGACCTCTGGTAACTCTCCGGAGGGATGTCTTCTCCTTTACACGGGCCAAGTACTCTCTAGAAGGAAGTTCGCTTACAGGTCAGTGGCAGTGGCCTAATAGGGCCGTGCCCTATTCACCCGGTCTGTGGCAGAGACCAACCTCACAGTCTGTGGCAGAGATCATGCGCCAAAGCTGTTTGTGAAGCCTAAACAGTCAAAGAACCTGATTCAAGTTTGTGCCTGGACCTCCTCCCACCTAAGCTGTCCTGTGTCTTGTTCCAACCTGTCTGCTGTCAAAGAGGCATATTTATTATCCATGTGAAATAAATATAGAAGTTGGACTTTCAGTTGGTGTGGACAGTTACATTACTGGGGGAAACATAGGGACTTGCATCTACCTAAGGTAGAGGTGAGAATCATCCTCGGGAGGATTCAACTCCAGCCGCAGGCAGGCCCGAAAACTAACACCGCTCAACCTCCTTACTCAGGAGGGTACGGACTTGTGGTGCGGTGTGCCTCTCCCCTCCCTGCGAGGAGCCGAAAACACACAAAAAGGCAGGTAGGGGGAGAGGTGAGGGCGCTATATATATATATATATATACACACAGTATATAATGGGGCAGACTTGATGGACCACTTGGTCTTTGTTCTGCCGTCACTCTTCTATGTTTCTATGTTCTAGTTTTCTATGCAATTTGAGCAATTCTCATGACCTCAGTATAGCGGTGGAGCCCCTAAGTGAGGAATGTGCTGGCCAGTGTACATCTACATTTTTAACAAATATTTGCAGGAAGCGGTCTGTTTTACTGTAGCATTGCATTTTATACAGAGGCACAATTGAAATGATAATATGCATCTTTTGCTACCATGACAACATTTCATTCCCTTATTACCTCCTCCTTGCGAAGGATCCTATTTTTGCTTGCATGAAACCATATTTATGAACACCTGTTTGGCATACACAACTGACTGTCTATCTAAACATAATCATTATGTAATTTGTGATTAACTGTTTTTATCTGTTTTTACACATGATTGAGCTTGACATAAAAACATATACCCTAAAAGTACCCATACATGAAATCCTAATTTCTCCTGTTGTCAGTGTTAATAATTACTAGTATGGAGATGAGATGGACATTTTTTTGAATGCTTTTCAACTGTAGACAATGTTCAATGAAGAGGTCTCTTTTTCTATTGTAGTCAGATGCTGGGCTACAGCAATATGGAGAAGGAGACGTTGCCTTTTATTCCTCTCTCCCTCTACTGAGATACTGTATAGAGATGGGCTGAACAGCCTCCTGTTCGGTTTGCACCAGAACTCCTGAACAGACAAAAAGTTCTGCCCCGAACCTGAACCCCCATTAAAGTCTATAGAATCCGAACTGTAAAACGTCAATTTTTTGAAGGCTTATATGCAAGTTGTTGTCCATAAAAATGGTATGGGGGTACGGGTACTGCCCTGGGGGACATGTATGAATGCAAAATATTTTTTTAAATACATCGTTTTTACAGGAACAGTAATTTTAATGATACTTAAAGTACAACAATAAAAATGAAAAAATTATTTAAATATAGTGCCTGGGGGGATCCCTTAGTTTGCCTGTAAAGTGGCACATCTGTATTGTGGATAGAACCTACTGCAGCAAAACAGAGATTTCTAAACAAAAAAAAATTATGAAATGACATTTAAATTGCCAGCAATACAATACCATTTCCGGCAATAATTGTATTTATTTTTTAAACGGTGTGGGGGTCCCCCCCCCCAATCCATACCAGACCCTTCAGGTCTGGTATGGATTTTAAGGGGAACCCTGCACCAAAAAAAAATAAAAAATAAAAAAACGGCGTTGGGTCCCACCAAAAATTTATACCAGACCCTTATCCGAGCATGCAGCCTGGCAGCTCAGTAAAGGGGGGCATGCGAGCACCCTCCCCTCCTGAACCATACCAGGCCACATGCCCTCAACATGCCCCTACACCCCAACGCACCTTGTCCCCATGTTGATGTGGACAAGGGCGTCATCCCCACAACCCTGGTCGGTGGTTGTGGGGTTTTCTGGGCCCCCAGATACCGCCCCCCATGTGAATGAGTATGGGGTACACAGTACCCCTACCCATTCACCAAAAAAGTGCAAACATAAATAAAAACAGGGGGTAGTTTGTTGACAATTCCTTTATTAAAAATAAAAAAAACAGTGCCCTCCGATGTAAATCGTCAATCATGCCGCCGCCGCCACCGCCGGACCCGAAAAAAAAATAAAAAAAAATGCTCAGCCATCACCTAAGGCAAACCACCGAATGCCTGGCTTACCATTTGACAGTTCTTATATAGGTAAGGGCGGGGACACCTGGTGACGTCACCTGGTGGCACCGCCCTCTTGTTACGTCTGACAGCTGATGACCCATTGGTTGTTAAGGACCTGGCGGCCGGCTTCCCAGCCCTGCTCAATAGAAATTAGCTATTTACTGCACCCTGTGCAGCATGTAGTGCATTGCAGAGCATTCGGCCGAACGCCCTGCAAATTTGGGTGTTTGCCAAATGGGCGTACAGGCAATGTTCTAGACCACCCTTTTTCTTGGTTCGGACTGAAGTTTTGCTTGGCCCGAATCGTTCGCCCAACTCTACTGAGATACTGATGTTATGCTGCACCATTTTCCTCCTGCCAGCAAGGGGAGAGCTAAAGCAGCCAAGCAAGCCCATAGACTACTATGCAGAGTGCTCAGACTCCTGAGAGTTGCAGTTTGAGACTGCAGACATATAATGTGACAAATAGACTCCTTGCACTAAAGATCCCAAAAGGCACTGTACAGTAGGAGGAGTGGAGAGATGATTTTTATTAAACTGCCTGGGAAAGTGCTTGCTCTTGGCACTGAGGGAGTTAGAGAGGGAGCACCTCTGTGTGGATATTTGCCAACTGGAGACCATACCAGTGAAGATCCAAGCCTTAGACTTGGAGTGAGAAGACCCAGGGGCAGTGCAGTACCGCCCACATCACAGCTGCTCCAGGAGCATCCACTTACCCTCTGTTTCCCGGAGGCTTTTGGGGAGAGAGGGGGCCCCCCTTCTACAGCGGGAGGTCACCACAGCATCTCAGGGACTGGTGAGATGGCTATTCTCCCTTTGGGATACTGCTATCTGGGACTGAGCCATTGAGAGTAGGACACCAAGTGTCTTAAGTGGAGGTGACAGCCCACATCAATCACAGCTGCTCCAGGAGCATCCACTCACCCTCTGTTTCCCAACGCTAATCCCCGGTGGCTTTCAGGGAGAGAGGGGACCCCAATTCTACAGCGAGCGGTCACCACAGCATCTCAGGGACTGGTGAGAGTGCTTTTTGCCTCTTGCTGATACTGCTAGCAGGGACTCAGCCACTGAGAGTAGGACACCAAGTGTACTCAATCCATAATGCATCCACGTTGCACTCTATAGCGTACCTATTCCAAACCTAGACTGCACCTATACCAACCATATGTCGCATTATACCAAACCTTTACCGCAACTGAACCACATCTTCCTTGCACCTGTGGTGATACTATATCATAACTATACTGTACCTACAGACAGGTTAGCTGTGACTGTCCTGCAGACCTGTACCTGCAGACAGGTTAGCTGTGACTGTCATAAAATGCACCAACACTCTTAAAGGGCTCCAATGATAGCCAGCAGAAGAACATCTTAAAGGACTGCCCCTCTCGTTCCCCTGCCCCGTCCGCTACCATCTTCCTTTTTCTTTTGGACAGTGCATATCCAGTTGGTCTAGGACTGCTGCTATAAATGCACTCTGGCAGTATAGTTCCAGCACTTGGTAGATTCCACTTTACTAATGCTCACTGCTGCACTTGAGACAACCTTGCTGCTAATTATGCTGATCTGGATGCCAAATGTCTATTGCCTAGTCCCTACTGTTAACCACTTTGTATGCTGAACTGTGTTATTACCATTGTTAATTCAGCTTAGTTGCCGACAATATTGGGTGACAATATATTAGGTTTGCCTTTACTACCTGGTTTGGTGTCTGTTTTCTACCTGGCCTTTACTACCTGGTTTGGTGTCTGTTATAGCACTACTATTGGGTACCAAGTGTTACTTTCAGTGAATTCCTGTGTATGTTTGTACACTCAAACTGGTGTGTCAGAGGGGCCAGAGGTTCTTGAGAAGGTTGAAGCTATGGGGGCAGTGCTCCATTATGATAAACAGGATCAAGGATAGTTCAGTAAGATTCTTCGATGACATGCATTGTGTTGAATTTTTTAGCTGTTACTAATTATACCAGTGTTTACCTTGGAAATTGGTTGTCTCTGTACATACTGCCTGTAACACAGAGGTGACACTGAAAACTATAGCACACTGATGATGTGATTACATTATGTGTATGCCTTATAACTTTTTGACCTCCCATAGCAGCTTGCATATGCTAACATATAAAATAAAAAAGTAAGTACACCTAATGTCATTTAAAAAATAAATAAAGTCACATTAAACAGGCAAATATTTGATTTACATTCAAACAGTGCCTACAGATAAAGGTAACAAACTTGAATGAAAACACAAGAAAATGTGCCTTTTTAGTAATTTACTGTGAAATAAGTAAGTACACCCCTGGCCGTAGAAGCTGGTTTTGCCCTCTTTAGCAAAAACGACCACTTTGCAGCATTTTGCATAACTGCAACACTATCTGACATTGACACAGTTAAATTTGTTGGTTTCCTTGTATGAACTGCCTGTGTCAAACCCCCCAGAACATGTCAATGGGATTCAAATCAGGTCTTTGAATAGACCAGTTCATACATTTTTTTTTTTTTGACAAATAACCTCACATTCACATCAATCATTTTTTTATATGATGCAAAGTTCGTAGTTGACTCATTGACTACAAGTTGTCTAGGCCGCAAAATAGCAAAGCAACCCAAAACATCGACATTTTCCATCACTTTGCTTCACAGCTGGTATGAGGTTCTTCTCCTAAAATGCTATCTTCTGTTTGTGCCGAGCATGTCCACTGTCACTTTGGCCAA
Source organism: Rana muscosa (assembly GCA_029206835.1). Classification (NCBI taxonomy): domain Eukaryota; kingdom Metazoa; phylum Chordata; class Amphibia; order Anura; family Ranidae; genus Rana; species Rana muscosa. Next base: position 734,946,510 of record CM055122.1, read on the forward strand.
ACAACTCTATCTCTGATTCATCAATCCACAGGACATTGATCCAGAAGGCCTCGCCTTTGCCCATATGCTGGCCTGTGGCCTGTGCCTGTATGTTCTGTGGCTAACTGTAGTCTTGCTCTATGTTCTTATTAGATAGCAAAGACTTTTCCCAAATACACTTCCTATGCAGGGTAAATGGGTGCAGTGATTTTAAATTCATGCATTTTGACACCAACAATTTAATGACATAACTGCAGATCCCTCAGTTACATTTTGGAGTTCTTGTAGACTGCTTTTAGCATTAACTGGTCAGCATGGCCAGTCCTTGACAAATCAAGTTTGAAATCCACTTTTTTGACAATTTTGTGTCATTTTGGCATGATGACACCACACACCAACAGAAGAGAACACCAGACCCTAGATATCTCTAGTCTAAATAAGACACCTGCATACACCCTAAGGAGGTTCTAATAACTGGAAACTAATCTAGATCACCTAAATCTAATTTCATAGATTTGAATTGGTGAAAAATATAGGGATGTATGTGCTTTTTCTATGTTACAAATATTTTTGAGCACTATTTCTTAAAAGGGATGTTATGGAACTGGAAAGAGTGCAGAAAAGGGCAAATAAATTAACAAATGGCATGGAAGACCTCAGCTAAATGTTCCATATAGTAAACTTCATGTAAAGTAGTTTACTTTAAGATATCATGATTGAAAATGACAAGGGCTATTGTTGTGCTTGGAGCAAAAGACATTTAACCTCTGCATATGAAAAGCTTCTTAATAATAGGAGTTGTGAAAATGTGAAACAGACTTCCACAGAAGCTAATTCTAGTTCAATCTGTGGATTGCTTCAAAACAGGTTGGATATTTAATTTTTTTTATTCTTTATTCCATCAAAGGAAAAATACAATAAACAGTTTCAAAACAAACTGGATGTCTCTATTTTTTTATTTTTTACTTTCGCCTTTAAAGGGAAAGTATATAATAATCAGATTCATATTTAGTACACATTTAAGGTAATACAATTTATTAATATACTGTATAAGGCAATCTCATGTAGGTATTCAGCTATAATTGGTATGTAGAAGAAACCAGGTCAAGTGTTGCTAATAGAAATAAATTGCTATTGGTGTGTAACTTAGAGGACTATGTTGCATTGTGATAATTGTGATGAATGCAAAATTAATTGTAGCGGGTATTTAAATTTAGGGGGAGCATCTGGGTGGTAGTATGACCCGGATGCACTGATTGTTAGGGAATTTGGGACCAGTTTGTTCGTGGAGGACACCAGTGGTGTGCAGTTCCCTGTGGCCTGTGGGTGGCGCTGTCGCCCTGGGCTGGGGTTGAACCATCACTGCAGTGCTGTGCCCTTTTTGTCCTGTTTCGGCAGCCGTACAGCGGGGCGGGGAACCTGCTGTGCCTGTCGGGGGAGGAGATAAAGGGGACAGATGCCCTCAACACAGGGTCAGTCGTCGGAGGTGAGAGCCGCGCCCAGGCACTTTCAGCCTGGGTGCTGGCGTTCCAGAGTTCCGAGCCCGGGTGCCCTTGACCTGGCTGGAGCGGGTGATGGAGTCCATCCCAGGCACCTTCAGCCTGGGGTGAGGTACTATTGAGAAGGCCCGGGGCCCAGTACCTTCGACTGGGTTCCGCAGGGGTGGAAGAGTCCGAGGGGCCCTAAGGTATTGGGTGCCCAAATCTGAGACGAGGAGGCCAGGGAGCGTAACCCCTCCGAACAGTCCAGGGCAGCATTGTCGGTGACGGCGGGGCCTCTGGTAACTCTCTTGGAAGGATGTCTTCCCTCTGACAGGGGCTGCACCTAGCGAAGGTAATTCTGTTCCTGTTCTAAACGGTCGGTGGCAGCGGCTGTGCGCCATAACTGTTGGTGACACCACAATGGTTAGTTCTATTTAAGGATTGTGCCTCTACCTACTCCCCACTTATACTGAACTGTTCTTTGGGTCACAAACTGTCTGCTGTTAAAGGACGATTTATTGCTGTCAGAGAATAAATAAGAGTTGGACCTTTTCAGTGGTGTGGAACTTCAGTTACTGGGAGCAAAGGGGGGTCATCTGCAGAACGGAATTGGCTCTGGGTTATGCACACGACCCAAAGGTAAACAGGTGTTGGCTTTCACCTCTACACATTAGAGGACATACGCCGTAGTGTACCGCACCCCTCCTCCCTGATCCCACTAGACAAGACAACAAGCCGAGAAGCAGAAAGGGGTGAGAGGGGTGAGGCCGCTACATAATTAATGGCTATTATTATTGTAGCAAAGTCCCGGGCCCCTTTAGGCCTAATGGTGGCCCCCAGCGTCAGGGACAGCTGACATTCTTCTGTGTAGAGTGGGTTACAAGGCATGGTGTATGTCATGCAAGATGAAAAGGGTGGGCGCCAGACACTTTTTGAATGCAAACAGAACTGTGGGAGAGAGGGTTAGGGCCAGTACACCCTTAGGTAGATGCAATGTTAATTGGCAGACTCTGAGACTTCTATAGGCAGACATCCATACAGGTGAAGGCCTCCAGCCGGACACCACTTCTGTATAGGTAGGTTGCTGTCTTCTATGGCAACAATCTTGTAGAAGTTACTGTAATTGTATCCAACTATTTGCAACACAAACAATTCTCAGCTTACTCCGAAATCACTCACTGTGGGTCTTCACTCAATGAGCTCCCAGTCTCTCTCACTAGACTTCAGATCCACTAGCCACTGGATCCCCTGCAAACTTCCATTCTTAGCACTCAGTATCTTCCTTGAGCTTCACCCCCGCTTCCCTGCTGGGTCCCTGGCTTGGCACTCACAGATACTTTTCAAGCGTCACCCCTGCTGACACGCTAGGTCCCTGGCTTGGCACTCACTGATGCTCTGCAAGCGTCACCTCTGCTGTCCCGATGGGTCCCTGATTTGGCACTTGCTGAAGTTTTCCCACTTTTTCACCGTCCCTGGCTGGTGAGAATTCTGCTCTGGTACTGGCCTCAGATTACTCACAGTGGTCTCCGGTAACAAGGTGTATGGTCCCTTAGTGGCGACAGCTTCCCTTCTACCTCTGACCGAAACTGGTTCCATAGCCGGCAGAACCGCTTCTGGATAGGCCCTCAGACAGCCTACCAGCCAGATGTCCCTGGGATAGGCCTCAGGCTTATGGCCCAGCTGCCCAGGGCAGCATGACACACATCCACCCAGACAGCTGTCCAGGTGGCACAGAACCGCGATCACCTGACTCCACCCAAATAAATAGGCTCTCCCAGCAGGCCAATGGACCAATAAATTCCCTGCCCATTGGCTGAGACAACCCATTCATTCCTAATATGCCCTTGCTATGCCCTTGTCTTATCCAATGTCACCAGCTACAGTGCCACCTAGTGACAGAAGAGAAAAGTGCAGCAAGTCCAGAATTAGGGGGAAATCAATTGATCTCCTAACAATTGGCCAAGGCAACTAAATTTAATAGCAGCCCTGCCTAGACATCAGGGTGCTACATCATTTATGAGAAATAACACTGTAGATTATTGATCCAGTGAATATTTTATTGCCTTAAAGTAGAACTAAAGGAAAAAGCTTTTTTCCATTGTCTACAGAGTAAAGGAGTTATAAGCCCTGTAATTTTATTTTATTTTTATTTTTTTGGCCATTTGTGTGCTATTAGAGAGAGTTCCCTTCACTTCCTGTACCATAGCCAACACAGGAAAATAGAGAAAATCTCTGGTTGTCACCAGGGTCATTAGAACTGGTGCCCCCATTGAAGATTTTCTTGTTCTGATGAAAACCCCAATTTTTTTTTCTTTCATTCCTGGTGATAACAGTAAAAAGGACAAAGAGAGAGAGAGGTTGAATCTCCCTAAAGTATACACAGACAGCAATAAAAAAATCGACAGTTCTAATCCCTCTCCACTCTATCTTAAACTGGCAAAAAATGTTTGCCTTTAGGTATAGTTTAAGGGATTGGAATTTAGTTTGTTCTTTTATATATAAAAAAAAATAGCCTAATCTTGCATAGTAGAGTTCATAAATGTGGTATATGCCAACAGGTAAGAAGAAAAAAACTTTTGCTTAGCGCCCTCCCCAATTTCCAAGTTCTTTTCTCAAACCACCACTGCGCACTAGGATAACAGAATACCTGAAGCTGCCACTTAAAAGTAAAGTGTATAATGGTGATATTTAAATGTGATTAAATAGTGGCGCTATGTTTATACTAAATATAAACTCAACTAAAAACAAAATGTATGATAACGAGTGATACAAAACATCAAATATCATGCATACACACAATTCCAAATAACTAAACACAAATTAACAGTGACAAATAGTTTTCAAAGTGTCCATGGGTAGAGTGAAAAAATGAAAAAAAGAAAAAGAAAAAGAAAAGTGCCAGTCCTCGTGAAAAAAATCCAAATGAATAAATGATTCTTCTTTACAACTGTGACTTTCCCCACACCTTTAGTGATTCCTCTCCCATAGGAAATAAACTCACCAGAAATATATGCCTTACACTCTCGTGTTCGGCAAAACAGCAAAAGTGAACCCACCAGGGTTAATAAGCCTGTTCCAACGGTGTTCAGTCAATCATATGTTCCACATGAAAATGAAAAAAGTGCCTCTAATAGTGAAGTATGTCAAAGCCAATTTATTTCAAACCAACAAAAACACTTCAACCATTGCACTTACACCACTTCAAGTAAAAAACAGCATATCGAACACAACACACAGGAACAGGTAGATCAAGTGGCAGCCTCAAGAGATAGTGCGGTGAATTGCGGTCACGGCGGACCCAGATAAGCTGTTTGTACGGTCTCACCCTTCCTCTGCGATCACTCGTTCTGCAATCACCTGTGACTCCTGACTTACCATACCATCGGTTGTTGCAGTTTGAGATAGAACAAGTGATCGCAGAGGAAGGGTGAGACCGTACAAACAGCTTATCTGGGTCCGCCGTGACCGCAATTCACCGCACTATCTCTTGAGGCTGCCACTTGATCTACCTGTTCCTGTGTGTTGTGTTCGATATGCTGTTTTTTACTTGAAGTGATGTAAGTGCAATGGTTGAAGTGTTTTTGTTGGTTTGAAATAAATTGGCTTTGACATACTTCACTATTAGAGGCACTTTTTTCATTTTCATGTGGAACATATGATTGACTGAACACCGTTGGAACAGGCTTATTAACCCTGGTGGGTTCACTTTTGCTGTTTTGGCGAACACGAGAGTGTAAGGCATATATTTCTGGTGAGTTTATTTCCTATGGGAGAGGAATCACTAAAGGTGTGGGGAAAGTCACAGTTGTAAAGAAGAATCATTTATTCATTTGGATTTTTTTCACGAGGACTGGCACTTTTCTTTTTGTTTTTTTTCATTTTTTCACTCTACACATGGACACTAGGGATGAGCTCGGTGTTCGAGTCGAACATAGGTTCGACTCGAACATCGGCTGTTCGCGCGTTCGGCGAACAACGAACAATTTGGGCCGTTCGCGCCAAATTCGAGTGACGCGAACGGCCCACAATACACTGCGCCATCGCAGTGTAATCCCGGCGCTGTGATTGGCCAAGCATGCATGCTTGGCCAATCACAGCGCCGGCAGCGAGGAGAGCAATGATTGGCCACAGGCAGGATGCCTGTGGCCAATTATAGCTGAGGGGGTTTAGTACACGCCCCACACTATAAAAGGCCGCCAGCGCGGCGGCCTTGTGTAGTGTGTTCCGGAGCAGGGAAAGTGAAGGATAGGCAGGGACAGTGTCAAATCTTGTCAAATCTATTCTTTGCTAAACCTTGTGTGTAGGGACAGAGAAGGATAGGCAGGGAGAGTGTCAGTGTCATATTCTTTGCTAAACCTTGTGTGTAGGGAGAGAGAAGGATAGGCAGGGAGAGTGTCAGTGTCATATACTTTGATAAACCTTGTGTGCAGGGAGAGAGAAGGATAGGCAGGGGACAGTGTCAGTGTCATATTCTTTGCTAAACCTTGTGTGCAGGGAGAGAGAAGGATAGGCAGGGAGAGTGTCAGTGTCATATACTTTGATAAACCTTGTGTGCAGGGAGAGAGAAGGATAGGCAGGGGACAGTGTCAGTGTCATTGTTGCTAAGCCTCCTGCACATTATACACCTGAAGTTAGCCCGTATTGCTGCTTTTTCCTGGTGTGTTACACCAACAGGATTTTGCGGCACTTACAGCGGGCGGAGTGTACCTCCTGACCATATTACACCTTAACTTAGCCTGTATTGCTGCTTTTTCCTGGTGTGTTACACCAACAGGATTTTGCGGCACTTACAGCGGGCGGAGTGTACCTCCTGACCATATTACACCTTAACTTAGCCTGTATTGCTGCTTTTTCCTTGTGTGTTACACCAACAGGATTTTGCGGCACTTACAGCGGGCGGAGTGTACCTCCTGACCATATTACACCTTAACTTAGCCTGTATTGCTGCTTTTTCCTGGTGTGTTACACCAACAGGATTTTGCGGCACTTACAGCGGGCGGAGTGTGCCTCCTGACCATATTACACCTTAACTTAGCCTGTATTGCTGCTTTTTCCTGGTGTGTTACACCAACAGGATTTTGCGGCACTTACAGCGGGTGGAGTGTGCCTCCAGACCATATTACACCTTAACTTAGCCTGTATTGCTGCTTTTCCCATTTCCCTGCAGGCCATTAGAATGTCTGGAAGGCAAACAAGGAGAGGCAGACAGTCAGGAGGCAATAAAAGAGGGCAAGCAGGCTCTGTGTCTAGAGACAACAGTGCTGGTCGTGGACACGGTGCATCGCCATCAGCACGTGGCCATGGGACACGCTTGTCCTTCTTTTCGGCAGCTGGACGTGTTGAGCCGCATCATGCCGAAGACTTGGTAGAGTGGATGACCAAGCCCTCCTCATCCTCCTCATCCTCTCTCACCCAGGCTCAGGGTACTGGCAAAGCAGCTGCCAAAGCGTTCTCTTCCCTGGTATCAATGTCATCATCAGTCACTCCTTCCCTAGACCAACCATGTCCTCCTGAGGAGTCCCCCGAACTGTTTGAGCACAGTGTTGGGTACATACTCCAGGAGGATGCCCAGCGTTTCTAAGGGTCTGATGATGATACCCAACTAGAGGAAGGCAGTAGCGTGAGAGCAGAGAGAGGGGATGCTCAAGAAGGACACCAATCTGGCAGTCATGTTCCAGCAGCTGCAGCATACTGCCAGATTGGCTCCAGTGATGAGGAGGGAGGGGATGATGAGGTCACTGACTCCACATGGGTGCCTAATAGGAGAGAGGAGGAGGATGAGGATGAGGAGGAGGCACATCTCCAACGAGGCAGGATGCCCTCGGGGGGCCAGCGTAAGGGCAGCACACCGACGGAATCACACCGCAGAGCTCCGCCTGTGCAAGGCGCTGCCTCTGCCCGTTATTCAAAAAGTTCTTTGGTGTGTGCCTTTTTGAGTCGAGTGCATCAAATCGCACAGCTGCTGTTTGCAACATATGTCTCAAGCGTATATCGCGTGGCCAAAACATCACCCGCTTGGGCACCACATGCTTGACCAGACATATGTTGACCTGCCATGCAGCTCGTTGGCAAGCCTACCTTAAAGACCCACACCAAAGAACAAAGCTGACCTCTTCTTGCACCGCATCAGCTGGGATCTCCAACCCCACTATACCTTCAGTCCTCTCTGAAACCTGCTCTGAGAGGAATGAAGGTGTAGAATTAGGTGTGTCACAGCCAAGTACTTGCGGGTACTCTGCTAGCAGTACACCAACGTCCGATTCTAGCAGGCAAATTTCCCTGCCCCAGCTGCTGGACCGTCGAAAGAAGTTCACTCCCAGCCATCCACGTGCCCAGCGGTTGAATGCTAGCTTGGCTAAATTGCTAGCACTTCAACTGCTGCCTTTTCAGTTGGTAGACTCGGCCCCCTTCCGTGAGTTTGTGCAATGTGCGGTTCCTCAGTGGCAGGTTCCCAAACGCCACTTTTTCTCACGGAAGGCGATTCCGGCTCTCTACTGGCATGTGGAAGGCAATGTCTTGGCCTCGCTGGACAGGGCGGTCAGCGGTAAGGTGCATATTACCGCTGACTCATGGTCCAGCAGGCATGGACAGGGACGTTACCTTTCTTTCACGGCCCATTGGGTCACTCTTTTGGCAGCTGGGAAGGATACAGGACAAGGTGCAGTAGTGTTGGAGTTTGTTCCACCGCCACGCCTCCAAAATGCTACTACTGGTTGTGACACACCTCTGTCCTCCACCCCCTCCTCTTCTTCTTCCTCCGTGGCCTCTTCCTGTGCTTTGTCCTCGGAACCAGCGGTGCTCCGTAGGCATTCAAGGGGCTACGCAAGTACGCAGGCAAAAAGATGCCATGCCGTGCTTGCGCTGGTGTGTTTGGGGGACAGGAGCCACACTGGGGCAGAGGTTCTGTCTGCTCTGCAGGGGCAGGCCGAGAGGTGGTTGACGCCACGCCAGCTTAAGCCAGGAATGGTAGTTTGCGACAATGGCACCAACCTCCTCTCCGCTCTCCGACAGGGACAACTGACCCATGTGCCCTATGTGGCTCACGTCCTTAACCTGGTGGTGCAGCGGTTCTTGGGCAGGTACCCGGGCTTACAGGATGTCCTGAGGCAGGCCAGGAAAGTCTGTGTGCATTTCCGCAGATCTTATAATGCCAGTGCTCGCCTGGCTGAGCTGCAAAAGGAGTTGAACCTGCCCAAGAACCGCCTTATATGTGACATGCCCACCAGGTGGAACTCAACGTTGGCCATGCTGCAGCGGCTGCACACGCAGCAGAGGGCCATCAATGAGTACCTGTGCGACTACGGCACCAGGACAGAGTCAGGGGAGCTCGGTTTTTTTTCACCACGCCAGTGGGGCATGATCAGGGATGCATGCACTGTCCTGGCACCATTTGAGGAGGCCACGAGGATGGTGAGCAGTGACAGTGCATGCATCAGTGACACTGTACCTCTTGTCCATCTGTTGGAACATACGCTGCGTGGAATAATGGACAGGGAACTTGAGGTAGAACAGAGGCAGGAAGAGGAGGACTTCCTTGCCTCTCAAGGCCCCCTTTACCCAGACAGTGTTCCTTCTGTCCCACCCATCACACAGGAAGAAGAGGAAGAGGAGGAGGAGGAGGAGGATTGTGTCAGCATGGAGGTGGAGCCTGGCACTCAGCATCATCAGCAGCAGTCTTTTAGGGATGATTTACAGTCCCAAGAAACCAGTGGACTTGTACGTGGCTGGGAGGAGGTGGCTGTGGATCATGTCGTCCTTAGTGACCCAGAGGACTCCGGACCGAATGCCTCAGCTAACCTACGCTGCATGGCCTCCCTGATCCTGCAAAGTCTGCGGAAGGATCCTCGTATTCTTCGGATCAAGGAGAGGGACCATTACTGGCTGGCCACTCTCCTTGATCCACGGTACAAAGGTAAGGTTGCGGACCTTATCTTACCGTCGCGGAGGGAGCAGAGGATGAGACAACTCCGGGAGGCCTTGCAGAAAGGTCTGTGCAACGCGTTCCCAGAGACTGGGAGGTTACAAATTCCTGGTCCTGGACAACGAGTTGCTGAGGCTTCGGTCAGTCAAAGAAGGAGCGGTGGGGAAGGTGGGCGTCTGATCGAAGCGTTCAGACAATTCTTTAGTCCGCAGCCCCAAGGTATGATCGGTTCCAGCAACCATCGCCAGCGTCTGATATACATGGTGCAGGAATACCTAGGGGCAAGGTCAGACTTGGACACCTTCCCCACCGAAAATCCTCTGGCTTACTGGGTCTTGAGGATGGATCACTGGCCAGAGCTTGCACAGTATGCAATTGAGCTACTGGCCTGTCCTGCATCCAGCGTTCTTTCAGAACGCACATTCAGTGCTGCTGGAGGATTTGTCACGGATCACAGGGTGCGCCTGTCCACCGACTCTGTTGATCGACTGACCTTCATAAAGATGAACCAGTCTTGGATCACCACCAGCTACCAAACACCTGAAGCTGATATAACAGACTCATTTATTTTCAAATGTCACATCCCTTCAAGACTGATGCTGATGCTGAGAGACTGTCCTGCTATGTTGACTGACTATCCTCCTCCTCCTGAATGATCCGATTGACGATGAATAGCTTGGAAGAACATTTTTGTTTCTGGGTGCCGCCACCAGTGGCTAAGGCCCAATTTTTCAGCCCCTGTTTAACAGGGGTGTGTTATTACAATTTTTTATGCAATGCTTTGCAGCAGGGCTCATTCCTGCACTCCAACTAGAGTATCTGGGAGTGGTTGCAGTGTCGTGGCACCAGCACCAGTGGCTAAGGCCCAATTTTTCAGCCCCTGTTTAACAGGGGCGTGTAATTACAATTTTTGATGCAATACTTTGCAACAGGGCTCATTGCTGTGCTCCAAGTACAGTATCTGTGAGGGGTTGCAGTGTTGTGGCACCAGTGCCTAAGGCCCAATTTTTATGCCCCTGTTTAACAGGGGCATGTAATTACAATTTTTTTATGCAATGCTTTGCAGCAGGGCTCATTCCTGCACTCCAACTAGAGTATCTGGGAGAGGTTGCAGTGTCGTGGCACCAGCACCAGTGGCTAAGGCCCAATTTTTCAGCCCCTGTTTAACAGGGGCGTGTAATTACAATTTTTGATGCAATACTTTGCAACAGGGCTCATTGCTGTGCTCCAAGTACAGTATCTGTGAGGGGTTGCAGTGTTGTGGCACCAGTGCCTAAGGCCCAATTTTTCTGCCCCTGTTTAACAGGGGCATGTAATTACAATTCTTGATCTAATAATTCACAGCAGGGCCCATTCCTGCGCCCACCAAGACTAACTGTGAGGCCTTACGGTGTTGTGTCAACACCACCACCACCACCACCACCAAAGGCCCAATTTTTCAGCCCCTGTTCAACAGGGGCATGCAATTACAATTCTTGATCTAATAATTCACAGCAGGGCCCATTCATGCGCCCACCAAGAGTAACTGTGAGGGCTCACAGTGTTGTGGCAACACCAACATGTAAGGGGCAAATTTCAGCTGAGTATATACGGCAGGCCCCTACTTTCAAACATCCAACTTACAAACGACTCCTCCTTGCAAACGGAAGGATACAACAGGAAGTGAGAGGAAATCTACCCCTAGGAAGGCAAATTCTCTCCTGTAAGAGTTAATATGGGAAAAAAAGTGTCTCCTCTCCACTGATGCTTTATCACCAATTCTTGTTTCAATAAAAACCCCAAATTTTCAAAAAACATTTGTCATTAGGACGGAAAGTGAGGTGAACTGTTCTGAACAGGTGCACACTGCACAGACAGCAAAACAAATGTTACAGGGGTGATAACCCTTCCCTATGTTTTCCAAAAAGCTTAAAAATAGATTTTTTGCCTGGAGCTAGACTTAAACAATGTACCTGTTCAAAATTACAAACAGATTCTACATAAGAACAAACCTACAGTCCCTGTCTTGTATGCACCGCCTGTATACGGCTGTTCAGAGTATATAGGGCCTTTTTTATTTTGTGTGCGGGGTTCCCCTTAATATCCATACAAGACCCAAAGGGGCTGGTAATGGGCTGGGGTAGGGGGGGGGGCTGTGATGGGGTAGCTATGCCATTTTTCTTAAAGATTTTCATCCATATTACCGGGACCAGACATTACATTAAAGCCGCAAGCAGTTTTAAATGGCTTTTTTTCCTTTAGAAATGTAATTTTGTGCAGGGACAGTTCTAAACACGGGAAACACATGGCACTTCACAGGCATACTTTAGACACCCCCCAGGTACGATATTTAAAGGAATATTTGACTTATTTTTTTCACTTTATGCATCATTAAAATGACTGCTCCAGAAAAACGGCCGTTTTTAAAACTTCTTTTTTGCATTGATACATGTCCCCTGGTGCAGAACCCGGGTTCCCAAACCCTTTTTAGGACAATAACATGCATAATAGTCGTTATAATTAGCACTTTAGATTTCAAACTTTCGCATCCATTGTGTTTAATAGGGTTCTAAAGTTCGTGCGAACTTTCGGTCCGTTCGCGGGTTCTGGTGCGAACCGAACCCGGGGGTGTTCGGCTCATCACTAATGGACACTTTGAAAACTATTTGTCACTGTTAATTTGTGTTTAGTTATTTGGAATTGTGTGTATGCATGATATTTGATGTTTTGTATCACTCGTTATCATACATTTTGTTTTTAGTTGAGTTTATATTTAGTATAAACATAGCGCCACTATTTAATCACATTTAAATATCACCATTATACATAAATGTGGTATATTGGCTTTAAGTGGCAAGATCTCAATGCTAGGTAGCTCATGCAATGACAATGCTCATGTACACATGTAAGTAAACATTTTTTTATTCCATCTTGTAGGGTTGGTTGGGGGCCCTGACAGTGTACAGTCCTACAAAGAAGGACTGTAATGCCAAGATTACAGGAAATCTTGTTGGAGCTTCATCTACCATAAAACACTATCATACTGATGATTTTTTGGGGAGATGCTGCAGGAGGTGGATGACAATGCAGCTGTAATTGAGAAGTGCTATTGCAGCATTGTCAGCTCAATTAAATGTATCCATGTGAAACCCAACGCTTAACTATTAACCCCTGGTATAAATCCTAACTTTAATTTAATTTATAACCTTAATCTCAAACTAAGATATTATTCAAATCCATACTAAACCTTCTCATCAGCGATTGTTCTTTTTTTGTCCTGGGATCAAATTGGCCTGGTCCATAAGAAACACATTCACTGTATGCCCATAGCTATTCAGGGCACTAGTTGTGGAGTCTATTTAAGCACAGCAAACATTGCTCTTTTTAGACTACTGTTTGTATTTTAGAAGTCTGTCCCTAGGTATTTGAATGGTTCTATAAATATTATCATCACTATTTGTGGATTATTCCCTTAGATTATGACCATAAATTGAACTCTCAGACATCATTGTTCTGCAAAGCAACAGGTCACGAGCTTACATCTGGTGGAATATTTTTCTTTCTAAACAAATATAAATCTGTTGTTTACAGCCAAGCTCTTAAGTAAATCTGTATATCCTCAACCCCCTGAAGGACAGGAAAAGCTCTATTCACTTATATATCATTATGTACCAATGGTACCGCATAAGCACAGTCTGCTAAAGAAAACATTTCCAGATTTGCTTCATCTCTGATAAAGACAGTCTTCTGATTTATGGGAAATAATAGTAAAGAGTTTTATCTAATCCAATTGGAAATGACATATTTCAGCACATGGACACCTTACACACATACCAAATACAAATGCTCTCTGGGGTTGATTTACTAAAACTGAAGATTGCAAAGTCTGGTGGAGCTGTGCACAGTAGCCAATCAGCTTCTAACTTCAGTTTGTTTAATTAAGCTTTTACAAAGAAACCTAGAAGCTGATTGGCTACCATGCACAGCTGCACCGGATTTTGCACTCTTCAGTTTTAGTAAATCAACCTCAGAGTGTGTAAGTATATATCACATCACATCAGTGTTTTTATTACTGTCTGTTCCTCCCATTAGAGAGTCTTCCTGTTTACCCTTTTAACAAAAGTGCAAAAGTGAAGGTAAAAGAAAAATCCCAAATTTTGGGCTGTCCCCAGAAGAGTAATAAGGGTAAAATCTTTCAATAGGGACACTAGTTCTGGTGATCTGGAGGGCCCCAATGGATTCCATTAACTTGCAGACATTTCCTGTTTTGGCTATGGGACAGGAAGTTAAAATAAATCTCCCCAGTGGGGTTCAGATGGCAAAAAAAAAAAAAACAACTAAAAAAAATTGACAATGGTTATAACTCTCTCTTACTTTATCCCCCAAAAAAAACCGTTTTCCCTATAGTTATACTTTATGTGCTTAAAATGTCCCTATAGAGAAGTATCTCAAGCAAACAAGGAAGATACTAAACTAGCAAATAGACGATGTTATACTAACAAATTGGTTCCATGTATTCATTGAGATGGCTCAGTAGTCAAGGCTAAGGCTACACGCCAAAAAGCGTAAGCCCTGTATTATTCTTTACCACACCTGGATTAATAAATGTATTCATTGTGGAAGATCGAGCTGCTGGCTTTTTTTTATTTTTTTTACTTTACCAAAGATTGAAGCTGGCAATACACCAAGTTGGCCAGTTTAGCAGGGACCGGACGAATTTCGATCAGTATGTACTATGTGGCCAATCCCTGCTTGACTGAAGTCAATCGAGGGACATGTTGGAAAATGTTTCTCAATCAAGATGTGTTTCTCAATTGAGAAACATTTTCCAACATGTCCCTCAAACTACTTTGGTCAAGCAGGGACTGCCACACACTGATTGGAATCGGGGCGGCCCCTGCTAAACTGGGCACATTTTGAAAAGGGTCTATAGCCGTTGATCAGTGTATTCTGTCCCAACGGGAAGGGGGGTGAGGGGGAGGAGGAATCTGTTTTTTTTTTATTTCACCCCTACTGGCGGAATAAAACATAATAATAATAATAAAAAAAACTAACAGTGTATTACCAGTTTTAGACAGAATTTTCACCCTGCTATGCCCCAATTTATGGCAACAGCATACTTTTTCACCAATTTTTTGTGCCAAGGAGTGAGAGAGGCGGTTTGGGAGGAAGACCTCTACACCAGTCATCACTTACATGGACTGTACATTGTAACTTTCAGGCCACAAAGAAAGAAACAACAGCTGGTAGCTGACCTGTGTGAAACATATGGTAGCAGTAATGAAAATACATGCCACTTTACAGACACTAGGATAAACATAACTGTGTCATCTATGCGCCAGTATTTGAGAGCAACAAATAGATGCTGACCCGAAATGATGCTTAAAAAAATGGTGTTGCTCTTCCATGGGAAAAAAATGAAAACATTGTAAGGAGGTTTACAGTTTACTGCAATCTTATTCAAAGTCAAATACCTGTAAGTGTTACAAATTGCTACGTGCTCATGCAAATAACATGAAGTGTATCTGATGCTAGGTCTGCTCTGGCATAGAAAAAATCTCACTGAGGCTCGATCCTCATTAACAAGTAAGTATTTTTTATTTACAACAATATACTTTAATAACCCTAATATAGATTAGAAAAGAATTATGTGTATGATTATTATCCACTGTATAAAAGCAAATAGCTGCAAAATTTCCAATAGACTGCATGGTAGGACATGAATGGCGCACCATAATTAAGAGGTTTAAGAATCTTGATAGTTTTTTTAGACTTATATTATGGAAAACAACTAGAAAGAATGAAGCAGGTGCACCCTTCTGTGCATACAGTAAGGTAGTTGTTCTAATCTCATTTCATGTCAAATTTTCTTGTGTTTTAATTTAACTGATAATTCAAAACATTTAGTATTCACTAAGACCAGAGCTGACAGAATCTGGAGAAGTTTTTGATTTTCAAAGTAGCACTATAAGAAAAACTTTTTATTTTTATTTTGGATAGAGTAAGGGAGGGTTATAACCATACTTACAATATAGAAGAGTGTATATGTTTGTTTTTATACAGCCCACACCTCTCCTTTAAAGAATGTGTTTAATTTTCTATTCCCAACAAAAGCTCTGCTGTCAACTGTAATGCTAGAGTCGCATTGCATAACATGCAGCAATGTCAAATGGGGCAACCGGGGGAAGAGGAAGCACAGGACTTCCCAACACTGAAAATAGAGCATGCACAAAGAGCGACGTAAGTGACTGAAGATCAGCCAACAAAAAGTTTCCAGTCTGAATAAGGACGCAATTTTCACTGTCAGGATCACCAGATAACCATTTTCTACTGATCTATTTTAGAGTTTCATGACACTTTAATATTTAAAAATATATATATTTAGATTTTGGACATGTGGATAAAAAATATTGCATATTATTTAGTATTTTCCTTATAATCTGCAGCCACATAGGTTAATGATTCATTACAGTGACCCATCCCTTTTTTCCTAGGTTTCAGTCAAAGAAGCCTCGAAGCAGGTAGCATCTGCCCTGCTGTCTACTTAGGTAATCCATCGTGCTCTGGGAATTACATAGTAACATAGTTGGTAAGGTTGAAAAAGGCCACCAGTCCATCCAGTTCAACCTGTGGTGTGTGTGTGCTTGTGTTTATGTCAATAGTACATTGTATATCCCCCCTATGTTGTGATCGTTAAGGTGTCCATCTAATAGTTTTTTGAAACTATCAATGCTCCCTGCTGATACCACTGCTTGTAGAAGAGAACTCCACATCCTTACTGCTCTGACAGTAAAGAACCCCCTAAGCAGTTTAAGGTTAAACTGCTTCTCTTCCAATTTCAGCGAATGGCCGTGTGTCTTTTTAAACTTCCTTTCCCTGAAAAGTTTTCTTTCCTATGCTAGGGTCAACAGTATGGTATTTGTATATCGTTATCTTATCCCCTCTCAAGCATTTCTTCTCCAGAGAGAATAAGTTCAATGCTTGTAGTTTTTCCCCATAGCTGAGATCTTCCAGTCCCTTTACTAGCTTTGTTGCCCTTCTCTGGACTCTCTCCTCCAGCACATCCTTCTTGAGGACTGGTGACCAGAACTGGAGGGCATACTCAAGATGCGGCCAGACCAGAGTCTTGTAGAGTGGCAGAATTATCGTTTTATCTCTGCAGTGAATCCCCTTTTTAATACATGCCAATTGTTTGTCATGTATTAAAGGCCAATCAAAGCTCCTGCAAAAAGGTTAGAAAAAAAACAAATGCGGGATATTCTACTCTTTTCTATTTAGCTGTACCCTAATTTAATTTAGTACCATTATGTCTAAATCTTTAATTGGGCTATATATATATATATATATATATATATATATATATATATATATATATATATATTTTTTTTTACATTTGTATCTTTTTTTGATATATATATCTATATATCAAAAACAGATGCAAATTTAAAATAATATTATTTGTTTGGCTATGCATTTCCATGTCAGCTTACTAGCTCTGTTGACAATAATACCCAGCAGTAACACCATTTCTCTAATGTCTCCAGAATACTTTGCTGAAACAGGATTTTGTTCATATAATGGAATACATTGTTTCATTTGCATTGTCTAATTCTCCTGCATGGTTTCTTGTAATGGAATTCAACTGTAACTAATTAGAAAATGATTCCAAATACCATAATCTAGATCTATTAAATACCACAATCGTGGTTAAATACACAGGAGCTGCCTTTACGGTGTCAAATAAAAATGAAACGTCTCTTTGAAATACATGAGTATTTGAGGTAGTAAATGATAGTGGAATCAGTGCTAATTAATCATATAAATACAAGGTTTCAACTTTGGCAAAGTGCATAAAATTAATTGATAATTTCACTGCATGGGAAGAGGTAAGTAAAAGTGGAATATTAATCAGGGACAGCAAATGCTTATTCAAACGGAAAATGACTATACATTTTCCAGCAGTATTTCTGTACAGTGTTGTTTCACATTGTATTAATATTATTATGCTTAATATAATAGGACTTACCAAGTCCTAGACAAGACACTCGGAGTCCAGATTTTCCAAGATTCCTGCAGGTAAACCGAGAGAAAAATGTTACGCATTCAGTACATAAACCATAATCACCTTGATCTTTAACAATTCCAATCTTCTGGTAATGTTGTACAGAATATGCATCATAGCCCAGATGACATACTTTTATGCCACTGACTTCTAATTTAGCAGCTCCAGCATTCGACAAAAAAGATAATTAACAATATATCTGAACTGCTTTGCATTCTAGTAAGCTACGCAGTTCCTAATAGTTTAAAGGGCCAGTCCACCAAAAACTGATATTTAGTTGTTATATTCTGGAAACAGTTTCTTATATGTCTCAGAGACTCTGTTGGTGAGACATTTGTGCTTCCTGGGTCTGCAAGCCTTCCTACTGAAATGAACAAAGCTATGTAGAGACACCAAAACTCCCAGGTGTGCAGGCATACATTCACCTCTTATGGCCTAAAAAGAACATCACCAAGCTACGCCTGGAAAGACATTTTATTGTACTGTAAGAAGTCGATCTCACCCACTGTGCACTGTTTGCCATCTGGTCAACTCCGCTCTGCCTAAATATAAGCTAATTTACGTTGGCAGATAGGCAGGCAGGGCAGCAGGCAGGGCTGTCTTAATAGCATCATGGGCCCCTGGGCAAAGTAATGCACTGGGGCCCCTTCCAGTAAGAAAGCAGTCTGAGGTGCGCACAGAAGCGGAAACTGGGTGTGGCAAAATTATGCTAAATATTGGGTGTGGCTTTTTAGTCTGATTAGAAACAACAAATAAATGTAACCAGGGGATTATCTCAAATTCAAGATTTTACTGGAATAGTATAAAAAATAGTGTCTGCCTTCCCCTGCCTGGTCACACTTTTCAAGACTAGCCTGCGGTGCTGTGCTTCTCCTTCCTGCTGACAGAAGTAGTGAGTGATGCTGCTGTTACATCTCCTCTCAGTCTATAGGGGAAAAGCCTAATTCAAGAGCATCATGGGGCCCCCATACACCTAGGGCCTCGGGGCAGTGCCCATGCGTTAAGATAGCCCTGCGGGCAGGGTTTGCCAACATTTTTTTTATTAAATATGGCTGGATGCTTCCGTATCTCAGGTTGATCATCAACCGTTGATGACCTACCTATATCTCACCAAGCTACTTGATGTTGTAACTCTTATGTTGGTCTGCCTTTTTGGGGGTGTAACTTAGAATTGTATGCCATTGACCATACCTATATGAGTGATAATCTGTATCTTGCTTAGGGGGAAGAGAGAAAGGGACGTGTAATTGTTTGTGTGTGGGTTTTGTTTTCGTCTGTTTTATGTTTTAAAACCACAGTTGGTTACTGTAAACACAGATTACTCTTAATAGAATACAATTGGCAACTTACCCATGTAGGCTCTACGTAGCCATTTGGACAGCTATCGCATGCCTGTACTTCACATGGTATTATGTTTTGGATATAATGTTTTCAATGAAAATTTTAAAATAAACACTATTAAAATAAAAGAACATAACCCATTTGAGTGAACTGGCTCTTTAAAAAATATCAAGCAGCCTAGAAACAGTTTTTTTGGTTGAAACCCTTAACCTACCAACACACACTTCAGACAGCCTGATGACAACATAGCACACACTTACCAACCCTCTTCTACCCACATGCTTGGATCATATGGGCTTGTAGCAATAAGTGGTATTGATGAAGTGATCTTTTTTAAATTTCTTTTAAAGAAAAGTATGGCCAAAGTTCTTTTGTGGGTCATATGAGTACAATTATTTCACCTTCCTATGACCCAGTGAGTTAGCTGATATTCCCCGCTAACAGTTGATGGGAAGGAGCCACTCAATGTTTAGGAAGCATTCCGACAATAATGTTGAGATACTCACCGCAGTCTGATTGACAGCCTGCTATGCCTTTCAGTGTGCGTCTGAAAACCTGAGCCAGCCGCTCCCACCCCCTTCCCAGCCTGAAGCTTTAGAGAAAGCTGGAAGAGTAGAGCAGTCACTGCTCTCCACTCAGGGCAGACTGAGAACTGAGTGATCAGCAGTCATGTGATCACTGAGTTCTCGGTCTTAGAGCCAAAGTGGGACAGCTGCTGCAGTATGGAGGAGACTATGTATTTATTTTTTTAAATTTCACATTTCTCCTTTAATGTAAAAATAAATAAAAAAAAGTGGAAATAATATGGAGATTGTTGGAAGTAAGGCCAAAATGTGATATAGTGAACCTCCAAAAAAGTAAATTTTTGATGCTTGCTGAGATCTACATAAGTCTCAGCAGGGCTTTTTTTCTGCCGGAACTTGCCAGAAGGTAAATAACACTTTATTTATTTTTCCCAAGGAATGGCGGTATTGGGGGCAGGAATAGGGGTGGGGTTGGGGGGTATGTGGGGTAAGAGGGTGGGGAGTTGACTTGGGGGGGGTGAGTTCCTGCACCTATTCTCTGAGAAACAAAGGCCTGAGTCTCAGTATATTTGTTTGCTACCGAAATTGAAGCAATGCTTTTGCTTTATTAATTACATACAGGAGACCAATAATGTTTACAGTTTATTTCTTTTAAATTAGAAGTGCTTTGGCACTGCGAAGAACATGCTATAAGCCTGAGCTAATCATGCTGTTAAAAGAATATCACACAAAGCAAAAGCACTCTTCGCTAATATACTATTACAATACAATGGTATTCGGTGTTATTACTAGTAGACTTCTGAGACAAAAGAGCACACACAGAAAACTCTTCCATTATGAAAGGAAAGGAAAGAAAAAGACATGTAATTTAAATTGGGAAAAGTAGAGAACAAACCTATTCCGTTGCGAATTGTGAATGGAGGCATTTTGTAGAAATAAATAATTGAACCTGACAGAGGTTATGTCAGATCAGTCAGTAAACCAGAGATATTGATTGATGTTTTCCTATGACATAATGAAGTAATAGGAGAGACAGTGGAAACGATATTAGATCTGAGCTTAGAGCCAACAAAAACTCCCATCCTTCTTCTCTTTAAATTACATTATTCCAATTCATATCTGCTCTACTCCTGACAGAATTACACAAGAGATGTAAAGGGGCAATGACTTACCAGAGGCAAATTCTTGGGATGGATTTCAGCCCCCTGCATCCTTGGCAACGACAACCCCTTGAATTCACATTAATGTGCATTGCCCTGTGGCTCCTGCAAGTCTTTCATACTTATAGCTTAGAGTTCAGCAATGAAGAGTGCTCAAAGCAAGGTGATGGTTTGCAACTTTTAGGTCAGTTGCTTTCAGCAACATATGTACAGCATGTTTTTCTAAAGCTTATCTACATCAGCTCTCTGTAAGTTAACTAATACTGGCGGGTTCAGCTGTTCAAAGATACAGAAGTAATAGGAATATATATAACCTGGAATGTTGCCGGTAAGACCCGATGTAAGAAAAGATAATATCTCATAAGTACTCAGTAATTCTCAATTAGTGGTGACCAAGTCAATTCTGTACTGTTACAAAGATTTATGATAAATATACTGTAAATAAACAGGGCTCCAGATGTGACTCTAAACTAGACCCCTTTGTCATCCACAGATCTTACAGTTAACATTATTCACTTTGTAGGAATAATAATGGCAGCTATGGTGATTATAATGAAAAATCTGTAACCTCCAGATATACAGTATATTTCCCACAATGAGCAGTTACTGTATAGCTGACCAAGAATATTCCCCATTGGTGTGCCTACTGATGGCAGAGACTGAGTTATTGGAAGCAAAACACTTTGTACATAGCACTTATACTGCACCTACACTGCATGCTGGTTTATCAAGACTGTTGTTAAGTGCACCAATGCTTCTTAAAGGGTCCCAACTATAGTCAGTAGAAGAATACAATAATATAAAGCCATTCTACCAAGCTCCCACTTTCTTTTTCCTACTGTTTTATAAATGGTACTTCCATTCAGTTATCCTAGGCCTAGCATAGTCTCCCTTAATGTACTTTGGTAGTGTAGTCTCCTGAAAGCAGTACACTTAATGACATCACTGTCCGTTGCTTCACTCAAGATGACCTTGCTACTGTTTATACTGATCCTGGTGCATAGCATTATTCTTTCCCTCCTGCTAACTACTGGTCGTACAGTATTTTGAGTTGCATAACTATTATTACAAAATCATTTTCATGCCTGTATCATTATTATGCATATTGTGTGACAATATATTGAGATCTGCCTTCCCCAATCTGGTTGGTGTTTGCTTTCTGATACACCATCATTATAGTGTACTTGATTTTGCCTTTTGTTATTTCTGTTACAGTGGGTACGGAAGTATTCAGACCCCCTTAAAATTTTCACTCTTTGTTATATTGCAGCCATTTGCTAAAATCATTTCAGTTCATTTTTTTTCCTCATTAATGTACACACTGCACCCCATATTGACAGAAAAACACAGAATTGTTGACATTTTTGCAGATTTAATAAAAAAGAAAAAATGAAATATCACATGGTCCTAAGTATTCAGACCCTTTGCTGTGACACTAATATATTTAACTCAGGTGCTGTCCATTTCTTCTGATCATCCTTGAGATGGTTCTACATCTTCATTTGAGTCCAGCTGTGTTTGATTATACTGATTGGACTTGATTAGGAAAGCCACACACCTGTCTATATAAGACCTTACAGTTCACAGTGCAAATGAGAATCATGAGGTCAAAGGAACTGCCTGAAGAGCTCAGAGACAGAATTGTGGCAAGGCACAGATCTGGCCAAGGTTACAAAAAAATTTCTGCTGCACATAAGGTTCCTAAGAGCACAGTGGCCTCCATAATCCTCAAATGGAAGACGTTTGGGATGACCAGAACCCTTCCTAGAGCTGGCCGTCCGGCCAAACTGAGCTATCGGAGGAGAAGAGCCTTGGTGAGAGAGGTAAAGAAGAACCCAAAGATCACTGTGGCTGAGCTCCTGAGATGCAGTCGGGAGATGGGAGAAAGTTGTAGAAAGTCAACCATCACTGCAGCCCTCCACCAGTAGGGGCTTTATGGCAGAGTGGCCCAACGGAAGCCTCTCCTCAGTGCAAGACACATGAAAGCCTGCATGGAGTTTGCTAAAAAACACCTGAAGGGCTCCAAGATGGTGAGAAATAAGATTCTCTCTTTTGGCCTTAATTCTAAGCGGTATGTGTGGAGAAAACCAGGCACTGCTCATCACCTGTCCAATACAGTCCCAACAGTGAAGCACAGTGGTGGCAGCATCATGCTGTGGTGTGTTTTTCAGCTGTAGGGACAGGACGACTGGTTGCAATCGAGGGAAAGATGAATGCGGCCAAGTACAGGGATATCCCGGACGAAATCCTTCTCCAGAGTGCTCAGGACCTCAGACTGGGCCGAAGGTTTACCTTCCAACAAGACAATGACCCTAAGAACACAGCTAAAATAATGAAGGAGTGGCTTCACAACAACTGCATGACTGTTCTTGAATGGCACAGCCAAAGCCCTGACTTAAACCCAATTGAGCATCTCTGGAGAGACCTAAAAATGGCTGTCCACCAACGTTTACCATCCAACCTGACAGAACTGGAGAGGATCTGCAAGGAGGAATGGCAGAGGATCCCCAAATCCAGGTGTGAAAAACTTGTTGCATCTTTCCCAAAAAGACTCATGGCTGTATTAGATCAAAAGGCTGCTTCTACTAAATACTGAGCAAAGGGTCTGAATACTTAGGACTAGGGATGAGCTCGGTGTTCGAGTCGAACATAAGTTCAGCGCGGCGGCCTCGTGTAGTGTGTTCCGGAGCAGGGAAAGTGAAGGATAGGCAGGGACAGTGTCAAATCTATTCTTTGCTAAACCTTGTGTGTAGGGACAGAGAAGGATAGGCAGGGAGAGTGTCAGTGTCATATTCTTTGCTAAACCTTGTGTGTAGGGAGAGAGAAGGATAGGCAGGGAGAGTGTCAGTGTCATATACTTTGATAAACCTTGTGTGCAGGGAGAGAGAAGGATAGGCAGGGGACATTGTCAGTGTCATATTCTTTGCTAAACCTTGTGTGCAGGGAGAGAGAAGGATAGGCAGGGGACAGTGTCAGTGTCATTGTTGCTAAGCCTCCTGCACATTATACACCTGAAGTTAGCCCGTATTGCTGCTTTTTCCTGGTGTGTTACACCAACAGGCATTTGCGGCACTTACAGCGGGCGGAGTGTGCCTCCTGATCATATTACACCTGAAGTTAGCCTGTATTGCTGCTTTTTCCTGGTGTGTTACACCAACAGGCTTTTGCGGCACTTACAGCGGGCGGAGTGTGCCTCCTGATCATATTACACCTGAAGTTAGCCTGTATTGCTGCTTTTTCCTGGTGTGTTACACCAACAGGCATTTGCGGCACTTACAGTGGGCGGAGTGTGCCTCCTGATCATATTACACCTGAAGTTAGCCTGTATTGCTGCTTTTTCCTGGTGTGTTACACCAACAGGCATTTGCGGCACTTACAGCGGGCGGAGTGTGCCTCCTGATCACATTACACCTGAAGTTAGCCTGTATTGCTGCTTTTTCCTGGTGTGTCACACCAACAGGCATTTGCGGCACTTACAGCGGGCGGAGTGTGCCTCCTGATCATATTACACCTGAAGTTAGCCTGTATTGCTGCTTTTTCCTGGTGTGTTACACCAACAGGCATTTGCGGCACTTACAGCGGGCGGAGTGTGCCTCCTGATCATATTACACCTGAAGTTAGCCTGTATTGCTGCTTTTTCCTGGTGTGTTACACCAACAGGCATTTGCGGCACTTACAGCGGGCGGAGTGTGCCTCCTGATCATATTACACCTGAAGTTAGCCTGTATTGCTGCTTTTTCCTGGTGTGTTACACCAACAGGCATTTGCGGCACTTACAGCGGGCGGAGTGTGCCTCCTGATCATATTACACCTGAAGTTAGCCTGTATTGCTGCTTTTTCCTGGTGTGTTACACCAACAGGCATTTGCGGCACTTACAGCAGGCGGAGTGTGCCTCCTGATCATATTACACCTGAAGTTAGCCTGTATTGCTGCTTTTTCCTGGTGTGTTACACCAACAGGCATTTGCAGCACCTACAGCAGGCGTAGTGTGATTCCTGCAAAATATACTCCTGAAGCTAGGCCTTATTGCTGGTTTTCCCATTTCCCTGCAGGCCATTAGAATGTCTGGAAGGCAAACAAGGAGAGGCAGACAGTCAGGAGCCAATAAAAGAGGGCAAGCAGGCTCTGTGTCTAGAGACAACAGTGCTGGTCGTGGACGCGGTGCATCGCCATCAGCACGTGGCCATGGGACACGCTTGTCCTTCTTTTCGGCAACTGGACGTGTTGAGCCGCATCATGCCGAAGACTTGGTAGAGTGGATGACCAAGCCCTCCTCATCCTCCTCATCCTCTCTCACCCAGGCTCAGGGTACTGGAAAAGCAGCTGCCAAAGCGTCCTCTTCCCTGGTATCAATGTCATCATCAGTCACTCCTTCCCTAGACCAACCATGTCCTCCTGAGGAGTCCCCCGAACTGTTTGAGCACAGTGTTGGGTACATGCTCCAGGAAGATGCCCAGCGTTTCGAAGGGTCTGATGATGATACCCAGCTAGAGGAAGGCAGTAGCGTGAGAGCAGAGAGAGGGGATGCTCAAGAAGGACACCAATCTGGCAGTCATGTTCCAGTAGCTGCAACATACTGCCAGATTGGCTCCAGTGATGAGGAGGGAGGGGATGATGAGGTCACTGACTCCACGTGGGTGCCTAATAGGAGAGAGGAGGAGGAGGAGGAGGATGAGGAGGAGGCACATCTCCAATGAGGCAGGATGCCCTCGGGGGGCCAGCGTAAGGGCAGCACACCGACGGAATCACACCGCAGAGCTCCGCCTGTGCAGGGCGCTGCCTCTGCCCGTTAGTCAAAAAGTTCTTTGGTGTGGGCCTTTTTTGAGTCGAGTGCATCAGATCGCACAGCTGCTGTTTGCAACATATGTCTCAGGCGTATATCGCGTGGCCAAAACATCACCCGCTTGGGCACCACATGCTTGACCAGACATATGTTGACCTGCCATGCAGCTCGTTGGCAAGCCTACCTTAAAGACCCACACCAAAGAACAAAGCGGACCTCTTCTTGCACCGCATCAGCTGGGATCTCCAACCCCACTATACCTTCAGTCCTCTCTGAAACCTGCAATGAGAGGAATGAAGGTGTAGAATTAGGTGTGTCACAGCCAAGTACTTGCGGGCACTCTGCTAGCAGTACACCGACGTCCGATTCTAGCAGGCAAATTTCCCTGCCCCAGCTGCTGGACCGTCGAAAGAAGTTCACTCCCAGCCATCCACATGCCCAGCGGTTGAATGCTAGCTTGGTTAAATTGCTAGCGCTTCAACTGCTGCCTTTTCAGTTGGTAGACTCTGCCCCCTTCCGTGAGTTTGTGCAATGTGCGGTTCCTCAGTGGCAGGTTCCCAAACGCCACTTTTTCTCACGGAAGGCGATTCCGGCTCTCTACCGGCATGTGGAAGGCAATGTCTTGGCCTCGCTGGACAGGGCGGTCAGTGGTAGGGTGCATATTACCGCTGACTCATGGTCCAGCAGGCATGGACAGGGACGTTACCTTTCTTTCACGGCCCATTGGGTCACTCTTTTGGCAGGTGGGAAGGATGCAGGACAAGGTGCAGTAGTGTTGGAGGTTGTTCCACCGCCACGCCTCCAAAATGCTACTACTGGTTGTGACACACCTCTGCCCTCCACCCCCTCCTCTTCTTCTTCCTCCATGGCCTCTTCCTGTGCTTTGTCCTCGGAACCAGCGGTGCTCCGTAGGCGTTCAAGGGGCTACGCAAGTACGCAGGCAAAAAGATGCCATGCCGTGCTTGCGCTGGTGTGTTTGGGTGTCAGGAGCCACACTGGGGCAGAGGTTCTGTCTGCTCTGCAGGGGCAGGCCGAGAGGTGGTTGACACCACGCCATCTTAAGCCAGGAATGGTAGTTTGCGACAATGGCACCAACCTCCTCTCCGCTCTCCGACAGGGACAACTGACCCATGTGCCCTGTGTGGCTCACGTCCTTAACCTGGTGGTGCAGTGGTTCTTGGGCTTACAGGATGTCCTGAGGCAGGCCAGGAAAGTCTGTGTGCATTTCCGCAGATCTTATAATGCCAGTGCTCGCCTGGCTGAGCTGCAAAAGGAGTTGAACCTGCCCAAGAAGCGCCTTATATGTGACATGCCCACCAGGTGGAACTCAACGTTGGCCATGCTGCAGCGGCTGCACACGCAGCAGAGGGCCATCAATGAGTACCTGTGCGACTACGGCACCAGGACAGAGTCAGGGGAGCTCGGGTTTTTTTCACCACGCCAGTGGGGCATGATCAGGGATGCATGCACTGTCCTGGCACCATTTGAGGAGACCACGAGGATGGTGAGCAGTGACAGTGCATGCATCAGTGACGAGATGAGCCTGATGAAGAAGCACGCATGCTTCGAACGCGCGCATCCCCCGCTGACATCATACTCGGAAGTGACGATTCCACTAGCTGTGTTCCAGTGAGGATTCTTCCCCATCTCTGCGGCCGCGAGAGTGAAGTTCCTTCTACCACCGCTAACCACTACGTGGGATTCCAGCTTGTGAACATCAGGATTTACAGTTCCCGGGTCGAGCGGATGACAACCTTTAAAGATAAGCCTCTTACTATACTCGTTTGTGAGTGTATCTCTTGCCGCTGTATTATATAATGCTCTAATAAATTTCTGATACTACTACGCTTAGAAGGCGCTGCTTTTTTCCTCTTCCTGTCTTATTTCAGATCACTTCTATCTGTAAGCTGGCAGCCTTCCTTGCGGGTAGTCTTCAAGCTATTCCACACATGGACTAATTGATATGGACTTTTAACGTGTGTTTTTATACAGCTTATTTTAGTTTCATTCCCATTCTGTCTGCCCCGTTTTATGTTTAGTTTTTCTTTTGTATTTCCTAATCCAGAGTGCGCTCAATTCATCTATTGTTTATGTTATCAGTGACACTGTACCTCTTGTCCACCTGTTGGAACATACGCTGCGTGGAATAATGGACAGGGCACTTGAGGCAGAACAGAGGCAGGAAGAGGAGGACTTCCTTGCCTCTCAAGGCCCCCTTTACCCAGACAGTGTTCCTTCTGTCCCACCCATCGCACAGGAAGAAGAGGAGGAGGAGGATTGTGTCAGCATGGAGGTGGAGCCTGGCACTCAGCATCATCAGCAGCAGTCTTTTAGGGATGATTTACAGTCCCAAGAAACCAGTGGACTTGTACGTGGCTGGGAGGAGGTGGCTGCGGATCATGTCGTCCTTAGTGACCCAGAGGACTCCGGACCGAATGCCTCAGCTAACCTACGCTGCATGGCCTCCCTGATCCTGCAAAGTCTGCGGAAGGATCCTCGTATTCTTCGGATCAAGGAGAGGGACCATTACTGGCTGGCCACTCTCCTTGATCCACGGTACAAGGGTAAGGTTGCAGACCTTATCTTACCGTCGGAGAGGAAGCAGAGGATGAGACAACTCCAGTAGGCCTTGCAGAAAGGTCTGTGCAACGCGTTCCCAGAGACTGGGAGGTTACAAACTCCTGGTCCTGGACAACGAGTTGCTGAGGCTTCGGTCAGTCAAAGAAGGAGCGGTGGGGAAGGTGGCCGTCTGACCGATGCGTTCAGACAATTCTTTAGTCCGCAGCCCCAAGGTATGATCGGTTCCAGCAACCATCACCAGCGTCTGATATACATGGTGCAGGAATACCTAGGGGCAAGGTCAGACTTGGACACCTTCCCCACCGAAAATCCTCTGGCTTACTGGGTCTTGAGGATGGATCACTGGCCAGAGCTTGCACAGTATGCAATTGAGCTACTGGCCTGTCCTGCATCCAGTGTTCTTTCAGAACGCACATTCAGTGCTGCTGGAGGATTTGTCACGGATCACAGGGTGCGCCTGTTCACCGACTCTGTTGATCGACTGACCTTCATAAAGATGAACCAGTCTTGGATCACCACCAGCTACCAAACACCTGAAGCTGATATAACAGACTAATTTATTTTCAAATGTCACATCCCTTCAAGACTGATGCTGATGCTGAGAGACTGTCCTGTTATGTTGACTGACTATCCTCCTCCTCCTCAATGATCCGATTGATGATGAAAGCTTGGAAGAACATTTTTGTTTCTGGGTGCCGCCACCAGTGGCTAAGGCCCAATTTTTCAGCCCCTGTTTAACAGGGGCATGTAATTACAATTTTTTATGCAATGTTTTGCAGCATGGCTCATTTCTGCACTCCAACTAGAGTATCTGGGAGAGGTTGCAGTGTCGTGGCACCAGCACCAGTGGCTAAGGCCCAAATTTTCAGCCCGTTTAACAGGGGCGTGTAATTACAATTTTTGATGCAATACTTTGCAACAGGGCTCATTGCTGTGCTCCAAGTACAGTATCTGTGAGGGGTTGCAGTGTTGTGGCACCAGTGCCTAAGGCCCAATTTTTCTGCCCCTGTTCAACAGGGGCATGTAATTACAATTCTTGATCTAATAATTCACAGCAGGGCCCATTCCTGCGCCCACCAAGAGTAATTGTGAGGCCTTACAGTGTTGTGTCAACACCACCACCACCACCACCAAAGGCCCAATATTTCAGCCCCTGTACAACAGGGCATGCAATTACAATTCTTGATCTAATAATTCACAGCAGGGCCCATTCCTGTGCCCACCAAGAGTAACTGTGAGGCCTTACAGTGTTGTGTCAACACCACCACCACCACCACCAAAGGCCCAATTTTTCAGCCCCTGTTCAACAGGGCATGCAATTACAATTCTTGATCTAATAATTCACAGCAGGGCCCATTCCTGCGCCCACCAAGAGTAACTGTGAGGCCTTACAGTGTTGTGTCAACACCACCACCACCACCACCAAAGGCCCAATTTTTCAGCCCCTGTTCAACAGGGGCATGCAATTGCAATTCTTGATCTAATAATTCACAGCAGGGCCCATTCATGCGCCCACCAAGAGTAACTGTGAGGGCTCACAGTGTTGTGGCAACACCAACATGTAAGGGGCAAATTTCAGCTGAGTATATACGGCAGGCCCCTACTTTCAAACATCCAACTTACAAACGACTCCTCCTTGCAAACGGAAGGATACAACAGGAAGTGAGAGGAAATCTACCCCTAGGAAGGCAAATTCTCTCCTGTAAGAGTTAATATGGGAAAAAAGTGTCTCCTCTCCACTGATGCTTTATCACCAATTCTTGTTTCAATAAAAACCCCAAATTTTCAAAAAACATTTGTCATTAGGACGGAAAGTGAGGTGAACTGTTCTGAACAGGTGCACACTGCACAGACAGCAAAACAAATGTTACAGGGGTGATAACCCTTCCCTATGTTTTCCAAAAAGCTTAAAAATAGATTTTTTGGCTGGAGCTACACTTAAACAATGTACCTGTTCAAAATTACAAACAGATTCTACATAAGAACAAACCTACAGTCCCTGTCTTGTATGCACCGCCTGTATACGGCTGTTCAGAGTATATAGGGCCTTTTTTATTTTGTGTGCGGGGTTCCCCTTAATATCCATACAAGACCCAAAGGGGCTGGTAATGGGCTGGGGTGGGGGGGGGGGGGGGCTGTGATGGGGTAGCTATGCCATTTTTCTTAAAGATTTTCATCCATATTACCGGGACCAGACATTACATTAAAGCCGCAAGCAGTTTTAAATGGCTTTTTTTCCTTTAGAAATGTAATTTTGTGCAGGGACAGTTCTAAACACGGGAAACACGTGGCACTTCACAGGCATACTTTAGACACCCCCCAGGTACGATATTTAAAGGAATATTTGACTTTTTTTTTTTCACTTTATGCATCATTAAAATGACTGCTCACAAAAAACGACCGTTTTTAAAACTTTTTTTTGGATTGATACATGTCCCCTGGTGCAGAACCCGGGTTCCCAAACCCTTTTTAGGACAATAACATTCATAATAGTCGTTATAATTAGCACTTTAGATTTCGAACGATCGCATCCATTGTATTTAATAGGGTTCTAAAGTTCTTGCGAACTTTCGGTCCGTTCGCGGGTTCTGGTGCGAACCGAACCCGGGGGTGTTCGGCTCATCACTACTTAGGACCATGTGATATTTCAGTTTTTATTTTTTAATAAATCTGCAAAAATGTCAACAATTCTGTGTTTTTCTGTCAATATGGGGCGCTGTGTGTACATTAATGAGGAAAAAAATGAACTTAAATGATTTTAGCAAATGGCTGCAATATAACAAAGAGTGAAAAATTTAAGGGTGTCTGAATACTTTCCGTACCCACTGTATATTGCAGGCTTTGTGCACTTAACCTAGAGTGCCAAAGGCACTGAAGCCATTAAGGAAGTCTAGGCAGAGAACAGGGGACCCATCCTATCCAGCACTTTTTGCTAGGGTAGCACTACATAATTAAATAAACAAAAGATTACATAACTCGTGCAAAACTCACATTGCAATAAGTGACAATACATAAAATTGTGACCCCATAAAAAGAAATTAAGGGTGCTGCTTTAGGTTCTAATAGGTCCTTATATGCTGACAGTGCAGGAAGAGAAAGAGCTTGTCCCAGCTCCATAGGCGTGCACACAGGGTGTGCCAGGTGTGCCCAGGCACACCCTAATCACCCTGTGCAGCACAGATTCCCCCTACTGCCCTGGCTCCCATCTTTCGCCCCGCAGGGCTGCCAGCTTCCTTCCTCTCCTATCGGCTGTTGCTGCTGGGATGTTTTAGGAGTGGGGAAGGGGCCAGTAAATATGTCATTTACCGGCCCCTTCCCTTTCTAAATGAACACCGTGAGCAATCGGTAGTGTGTGTTTGGGCTTTGGGGTGCACACCCTAATGCAATAGGCTGCGCACACCTATGCCCAGCTCCATAGACGTCAATGAGGAAGGAAGAGAAGTACCAGGAGCCGCACATCATGCAAAACACTCATGTGAAGAGTAGAAGGAGCCTCAGCCTGGACTCCATCCAAGCCACACTCCCGACATGTTTTGCCCCACCCACAGGGCTTAGTCATGGGAAACATACATAAAATTGACAATGTGACATATATAAATACATTTCAGTCCAATAATACAGTATACAACATTTCCTAGAAAAAGGCAATCCCTATTTGAATTCCTGTTTCCACCACAGAAAAAATCCTTTTCACCAACGTGGACTGCTCAGTGAACAATCCCTCATCACAACATACCACCATTGTGCAAAAAGTGCTTGCGACACAGCTTAGATTTTTATGACCTCTTATTTCTACCCATCAGGGTAATTCCACAACTCCTGCTCCAAAACACACCGTGTTTATCATTAGGCTAAATCTCTGAGTGGTGAAAAAAATTGTATCTCGCGCCTTATATAGTAATAGAAAAAATGTATTTGGAAAGACTTAAAAAAGCTGCACCCCAAAAACTAAGTGGAAATACCAATAGTGCAATGGATGATAAATAAATGTGGGGGCGCTAAAGGGTTGGGTGAATTATTGTAAACAACTACTAAACCCTGAAGCCTCGTACACACGACCAAGTTTCTCGGCAAGAACCAGCAAGAAACTTGCTGGCAGAGCTTTCTTGCTGAGTAAATCGGTCGTGTGTACGCGGCTATCATGTTTCTCGTCAAGAAAACCGACAAGAATCTCGACGAGAAAAATAGAGATCCTTGTCAGCATGTTTCTCGACGAGAAAAGTGTGTGTGTGTACACTTACCTGTCCTCCGGGAAGCCCGCGCATGCTCGAAATGACTTTGACGCATGCGCGGTAGCTTCCTAGGCATACGTAGGGTGTAGGAAGATGGCGGCGACGGCATCGAATGTGACGAGCGCACGCTCGTCGTAGATGATTATGTCACCGCGTTCGCTCCATTCAAAGAACCGCGGGTTCTTTGAAATGAGCGTGTGTACACTCGGTCAGGACAAGTTTCTTGTCCAAGAATCTCGTCAAGAAAAACAACGTGTTTTTTCTTGACGAGATTCTCGGCCGTGTATACGAGGCTTGAGAATAAAGTGAGGAACAGGCCGTGGCCCATCCACATAAGTAATGCTGTGTGTACTGAAGTGATAGATGCACTATAACCAAATAGAACAACTAAATCTACCATAGGAGGTAGAACAACTCATTAAATAATAATATAATGCATGAAAATTTAATCAACAAATAGTGCATGTGCTAGTAACAAAACAAACAACATAAATCTGATGATGCAAAGTCCATATAATCAATAGTGTGAATTGATGGTAATAGAAATTCCTTAATAAACTTCCAGAGGAGTCCACGAATATAAATCCAGTGATAATCTTGAAATGACACCTTCACCAAAAATAACACCTGATGTGCTCAATAGATGGATGGCAGCTTACCACAAGATGTTGACCCCTTTAATTAAAAAAAGGTCAAATGCGCTTTGAGCAAGATAACATTTGCTACATGAGTAGAGATGTGATCCTGGAACAGCCTTTCTCCCCAAAGATGGCTCAGAGCGGGATATGTGAACAAAAAGATGGGAACCAAAAATAGTGTAATCCCGTTTAATGTGCAATACAAAAATACAGATAAAAAGCCAAATGGCTGCTTACATTTAGAAGTGCCTTAGCCCGGCACTGAGGCTGGAAGGCATGGTAGAAATGAATAATGTCCCGACGGACGGATGGGACATTATCCATTGGATAATGGAGGTATATTAAGGAATTTCTATTACCATCAATTCACAATATTGATTATATGGACTTTGCATCATCAGACTTATGTCGTTTGTTTTGTTACTAGCACATGCACTATTTGTTGATTCAATTTTCATGCATTATATTATTATTTATTGAGTTGTTCTACCTCCTATGGTAGATTTAGTTGTTCTATTTGGTTATCGTGCATCTATCACTTCAGTACACACAGCATTACTTATGTGGATGGGTCACGGCCTGTTCCTCACTTTATTCTCAGGGTTTAGTCGTTGTTTACAATAATTCACCCAACCCTTTAGCGCCCCCACATTTATTTATCATAAATCTCTGAGTGCTCCAACTAGAAATTAAAGAACTTTGCCTTTCTGAAGAAGCTTCCAAACTCTGTTACATTCCTGCTTGGGATCGGCAGTGGGTGATAGACAATTTTTAAAGGTCAGAATTGCAACAATGGATGCCATAAATGGTGCGCATTTCCGTTAAAACATGTGGTGGTGGCTGTCACGTGTATGTAAAGGGTTGACTGCTCAGTTAAACTGCTGTCAGTGATGATTGCTCTGATGCTTAGATTGTTGCCTGGTGAGCTGGAAAATCTCTGCGCATGGTTAGAGTGTAATTGTCTCAGCATGCACTAAATTTATTTTCCAATTATATAACTAAGCTTATGCAAAAATCTGAATGCTCTATTGCACAAAATTATAATGGCACAGGCACTTTGAATATGACTATTCACCTTGAGAACAACTACAGCGTTTCCCTGTCAACTTCATCAAGTCACACATTGTTCTGTAGCTTCTGAACGTGCATAGCAGTTATCAGTTAAGACAGCCCTGTATTTTTATCTAAGGAGCTATGTTATTTGTCACTCTCAGGAGCTGGAGTAGGTGAACAACTATCATACTTCTGATGACCTTTGCAGTCTTATGCCGTGTACACACGATCGGTTTTACCGATGAAAATAGTCCGATGGACTTTTGTCATCGGACAAACCGATCGTGTATGGGCCCCATCGGTCTTTTTTCCATCGGTGAAAAAAAATAGAACATGTTTTAAATTTATCCGATGGGAAAAAAAACGATAGCAAATTCCGATCGTCTGTGTGGAACTCCATCGGACAAAAAACCCACGCATGCTCAGAATCAAGTCGACGCATGCTCAGAAGCATTGAACTTCATTTTCTCGGCTTGTCGGAGTGTTTTACGTCACAGCGTTTGGGAGGGTCGGATTTTTGACTGATGGCGTGTAGGCAAGACTGATGGAAGTCAGCTTCATCGGATTTCCGATGGAAAAACCCATCGGATTAGAATCCATAGGAAATCCGATCGTGTGTACAGGGCTTTACTGGTTATCTTTCTTTCAAAAGCAGCTAGCATCATTGGTACACTGTATGGGGCTAACGTACTAAAGCAGTATCTTTCGTTCTAGAATAGGTTCACCTATGGATTTTTTTTTATTTTTTATTTCTACATTTTTTATTTTTTTATAGATCTATGGTTGTCCCAAGCATGTTTGAATCCACTTACTGGTACAACTTACGACTGACTCAATACCTCTGCTGGAAGTCTGTTCTACTCTTTCAGTAAAATAATACTTTCTATGATTAGTTTTGAACTTCCTCCTGCTAGTTTGAGGTCATGTCCCCGTGTTCTTGATCTGGGCTTCATAATGAAAATACTCCCTTCCTAAACTTATTTACCTCCTTCATGTATTCAAAGGTTTCAGTCATGTCTCCCATTTCCTTTCTTTCCTCCAGACTGTACATATTAATCACTTCAGCCATGGACCATTTGGCTGGCCAAAGACCAGGCCACTTTTTGCGATTCGGCACTGCGTCGCTTTAACTGACAATTGCGCGGTCGTGCGACGTAGCTCCCAAACAAAATCGATGTCCTTTTTTTCCCCACAAATATAGCTTTCTTTTGGTGGTATTTGATCACCTCTGCGGTTTTTATTTTTTGCACTATAAATAAAAATAGAGCGACAATTTTAAAAAAAATTCAATATTTTTAACTTTTTGCTATAATAAATATCCCCAGAAAATATATAAAAAAACTATTTTTTTCCTCAGTTTAGGCCGATATGTATTCTTCTACATATTTTTGGTAACAAAAATCGCAATAAGCGTTTATTGATTGGTTTGCGCAAAAGTTATAGCGTCTACAAAATAGGTGATAGTTTTATGGCATTTTTATTAATAATATTTTTTTTTACTAGTAATGGCAGCGATCAGCGATTTTTATCGTGACTGCGACATTATGGCGGACACATCGGACACTTTTGACACCATTTTGGGACCATTGTCATTTATACAGCGATCAGTGCTATAAAAATGCACTGATTACTGTAAAAATTACACTGGCAGTGAAGGGGTTAAACTGTAGGGGGCGCTGAAGGGGTTAAGTGTGTCCTAGGGACTGATTCTAACTGTTAGGGGGCGTGGCTATGAGTGACACGTCACTGATCACTGTTCCCGATGAGAGGGAACAGACGATCAGTGACATGTCACTAGGAAGAACGGGAAGATGTGTTTACACTGACATCTCCCCGTTCTTCAGCTCGCGACCACATGGCGGCAAATTAAAGGGGGCGTATATATACGCCCATTTGCCCAGCCGTGCCATTCCATCGACGTATAAGTTTGTGCAGCGGTCGGCAAGTGGTTAAGTTCCTAAAGTCTCTAATGATATTTTTTACTCTTCAGACTTTTCACCATTTTTGTTGCCCATCTCTTGACTTTTATCTTATCAATATCTTTCTGTAAGTGAGGTCCCCAAAGCTGGACACAGTATTCTAAATGAGATCTCACTAAAGATCTATATAGGGGAATCAGGTTCTCTTTCCTGCTGCAGATGACCCCTCTAGTGATGCATCCTAGAATTCTATTCATTTTTCCCACTGCCTGGTCACACTGTTTGCTCATTTTGCAATCATCTAAAATAAGTACCTCCCTTTTCTTTTTCTCTGTAGTGTTGACCCCCAATACTGTAGTCTGTCAAGGGTTTATTTTTCCCTGGGTGCATTATTTTACATTTAGAAACATTGAACTGCAGTTTCCACTGCTTTGAACAATCTTCCAGCAATGCCAAATGATGTTTTATGTCACACCTTCAGGGACATCAATCCTCACATCTTTGTGTCATCAGCAAAAAGACACAAGGACCGAGGCTGTTCCTGCCATGAGGCAATGTGAGAATTTTGCCCAGATGCCATACTCTATTTAGTTCAGTTAATCTCAAAGTTCTAATCTTCCGCCAGTTGGTCAAGTTAAGAGATAACTACATCATTTGCTCATATACTGTACCACATGATTTGTACAACAGACCAAGTTTATAGATCAAGCTGATGCAGCATTTAAAATGTAATTTAAAGGCATTCATAATCTACAACAACCATGGGTGTAGCATAAGGGGTTGCAGGGGTCACAATCGCAACCCCACCCATAGCTCCAGGGGGCCCCTGCAGCCTCTGTGTCATATTATCATATCCTCCACAAAATCCAGCTCTGATCTGCCCTAGAGCCCCACAGACATGCTCCAGTACTAGGCTTCCACTTTACCTTCCACAGTCCACACCCCTCTGTGCTGGCAACATGGAATGGTAACCGAGCTCGGCGAGTTAAGAGGAGGAGAGTGCCGTCCAGTAGCCACGATGTCACTGGTGAGGTAAGACACCACTCAGTGTCTCCTAGTCAACAGCTGGGATTCTCTTTACCCACCCGGGGATGTCCGCTTACCCCACTTCCCTGACAACTGGGGAAAAGAGTCACACCTCCGGGAGGTGACCTTTCCCCAACACCTGCCAACACTGACAGAGAAACCTTCAGAAATTGCTAAAACAAATCCCTTAACATCTCCTGAGGGGCTGCAGGCTCCAGATTTTGTGTCACATGGCTTTGCCCCCCCAGATCTAAGTTGCGCCCCCCAAAAAAGCCCCCTGACCACACCCTCCACTCTGGATGGTATGCCCGGCTGCTGAGCTCCTTTCCCATTCCCATTTCCCAGCACTCTATACTGCTCCTCCTCCGCAGGGCTAAAATCACATTCCTTTACAACACAGTCAGTCAGCCACGATCTGCACAGGGTGTATTTGCCTACTGCAGCTACACTGCCCGTCCGACCAGAGAATTTCACCTGTCAGAACGGAAACATAAAAGCCAGATACACGCTGTGAAGGCTGACAGAGTGTAAAGGAATGTGATTTCAGCCCTGTGTAGTGTGGGGGGAGGAGTTGTATACAGTGCTGGGATGGGAAAAAAGCTCTGCCAAGTGACCTGCCAGGGGTCCCTGTCCTCTGATTCTCTAGCTGTGATCCCTGTCCTCTGATTCTCCAGCGGTGATCCCTGTCCTCTAATTCTCCAGCAGTGATCCCTGTCCTCTAATTCTCCAGCGGTGATCCCTGTCCTCTGATTCTCCAGTGGTGATCCCTGTCCTCTGATTCTCCAGCGGTGATCCCTGTCCTCTGATTCTCCAGTAGTGATCCCTGTCCTCTGATGTAAGGAGGAACTCTGGCAACGCAAAACTCTTAAGCCACTATGAGTATCTTGCCATGCGGTGGGTGTATCTGCACGCACAGTGAAAGTGGTAGGTGGAAGTGGAGGGGGGGGGGGCTCAGGTCAACTTTTGCATCTGGGCCCACAAGCTTCAAGCTACGCCTCTGACAACAACCATAATGAGTTAATGCTGTATAATGTGTAGATAAATATTTAAAACTATTTTGCACGCCATGTTTTAATTATGTCATATCTGCAGGCGAAAATTACAGGTAGCATTTAAATGATGTTACTACAAGCACATATGCTCAGTAGAGTGTTTATATAACAAAGTTTCTCAGGAGTTCTGTGCTGCAGCACCAGCATGCACATGAGATGTATGCACTTCAACAGCTTGTTAAAATGTATACAATTCTTGATCATAAATAATTAGGAAAAAAGTTAGAACACAGAAGGAGCAGTCATTGTAATAATTATGTTGTTGCCTGTTTGGATAAACACTTGTAGCGACCTCACCTCTCACTCCCTCCTTCTCTGTCAATGTCAATGGCTCTCGTCTAGGGGACCAGGGAGGAGAGTGTGACGCACCACCAACTCACATCCTCCAGTGTGTAGAGGTGTGAGCTATAACCAATTACCTTCGGGCCTGTGCCCCTGTCCAGAGCCAAAACTTCCTTCGAGAATGACCTTTAACTCCCAGAAAGCCAAGTTCCACACCATTGAAAGTCCAACACTTATTTATTCTTTTAGAGCAATAAATAGTCCTTTTAGAGCAGACTGGTCAGACAAAGAACAGACAAGGTGAAGAGGAAGGTCCAGGCAAAAACATGAACTTGTTACTCTCCTGTTTCGGTGTGTGCAAACAGGCTTGGCGCACGGTCGCTGCCACCGACCGGGTGAAATAGGACTTGAGGTCTCTGCCACCGACCTGGGTTTCAGTTGGGTCGCTGCCACCGACCATGAGAACGTGGACTACCTTCTTGAGATGCGGCCCCTGTCAGGGGAGACATCCATTTGGACGGTCACCAGAGGCCTCCGCCGTCACCAGCCAATGCTGTGCTGGATCTCCGGGAAGGTCACCTCTCTGGTCCCCCTCGCCCTAGATTCAGGTGTCCAATACCGGAGGACACCCTAGGAATCCTCCATCCCTTACGGGACCCAGTCGAAGGTACTGGGCCCCAGGCCTCCAGAGAGTACCTCACCCCAGACTAAAGGTGTCTGGGGTGGAATCGCAGCTCCATCCCCGGGGCGAGGGCGCCCGGAGACCACCAGCACTCACACCCAGGCTGAAGGTGCCTGGGTGTGGACCCCGAGCGGAAGATGTCCGCCCTTTTTATCCCCTCTCTCAGCATGCACAACATGTTCCCCGGCCCCCGCTGTACTACTGCTGCGAGAGGACAAAAAGGGTACAGACTTGCAATGATGGTTCAACCCCGGCCTATGGCGACAGCGCCACCTACAGGCCGCAGGGAACTGGACACCCTTGCATCCTCCACTGGCATAATTTGGTCCATGAACCCTAACAATTGCTGCATCTGAGCCATTTATCACTCAGATGCCTCTTTTAAATGTAACCACCCGCTACACACTGTTGTCCTACAACAATGGCTATTTGTTGCTTGTACTCCTCAGAAACCTGCTGTGATGGGTAGTCAATATATACTTTATATACTGACTATAATAACTCCATAGTTTTTAATGAAGAGCTTCACAAACTATGGGTTGACAATTCAAGTTGTATAGCACTTAATCCTTTCAGGGGGTTTTCCCCACCCTCTATTACAAGGCTAGTATTAGCCCTATAAAAAAAAAAAATGGTGCAAATATCTGTTACCTGGTAGATATTTGATCCATTTTGTGTGTATGCGACGTACCCCTTTTTTGTCTTTGAAGATAATATGGCATCCCAAAAAATACACATACATGTCTGTTCTTTCTCTCTTAAAGCGGAGGTTCACACAAAAATGGAACCTCCGCTTTTTGGAACCTCCCCCTCTCCAGTGTTACATTTGGCACCTTTCAGGGGGAGGGGGGTGCAGATACCTGTATAATACAGGTATTTGCACCCACTTCCGGGCATAGACTCCCGTGGGAGTTACACCACTTCCCGTCCCGTCCCCCGCTGTCTTTTGGGAGACACACGGGTCCCAGAAGACAGGAGGGACCATTTCGATTGCGCAGCGCGACTTGTGCATGCGCAGTAGGGAACCAGGAAGTAAGTGAAGCCGCATTAAGTGCCATGTTTTCTATGCTTTACTATTGTTGCCTACAATGTGGGTTGTCTTTTGGTCTCCCCCTAATCCGGATATCCTGGATGGTTTCAAGGTACAAGATTGCCCTTCCCCCCCCTTTTTTTTTCCCCTCTCCCACTCTCAAGGGATAGTGAGCTATATATATGTACAAATATATGTGTATTTATGCTTTGTCGAAAAACAGATTTTGAGTTAGTTACGAAGCAAGCAAGCCCCGAAGAAGGGAATATTCAGACCGCAAAACATGTTGGCTACTTCAATGTAACATCTCTATTATGACATGCTGTATATACAATATGGTTTTATATGTAGGGTTGTATATGTTATTCCCCTACTGTCTTATGTTTATATGTGATTTTTAATTTTTCTAATACATTTTTAAATACACACACATATTGTTATTTGTCTGGAGGAGACCATTTAATCCCCTAGTTCACTTCATATTTCCTTTCCAATATTTAGATTGAGGGTTGGCACTCCAAGACAATATTGTTTACATTTTAGTATAAGGGCCTGGGCTATACCACTTCATACTTATGGCTCTATAGCACACTTTTGTTTTCTCTGAGGTCCCTGAATCTTTAGATATAAAGCTACAACTATCATATTATTTACAAGTCATAACAAAAAAAATATTTAGGTTAAAAAAATAAATAAGATTATAAAGTATCTGAAAACAGTAGGGTTAATTTACTAAAGGTGTAGCACATGTTAAAGCAAAGCAAACACATACCTAAAGTGAATGAGGTGAAGCTAAGTGAAAATTCACTTTGCAAAGAATACCCAGTCATGTAAAAGTAAAATTTAAAACACCCAGGATTTTTGCTCGCACATGACTGGATGATTGAATTTAGCACAGCTTTGCGTCATTCACTAAGCTAAATGAAAATTCTTCTAATATTTATTTATTTTTTATTTGACTTATAGTTAATTATATAGCGCCGTCAATTTTCACATTGCCATTTACACATATGTATCGTACATTCTCATCAGTCTATGCCCTTTGGAGTGTAGGAGGAAACCGGAGTACCCAGAGAAAACCCTTGTAGGCACAGGGAGAACATGCAAACTCAAGGCAGATAGTGTCATGGATGGCATTCAAGCCCAAGTCAACTGTGCTGGGTGAAAAATTATTGTCTGAACAGTGACTGCATCTTATAGGGTGCAGTCACTGTTCAGCCAATAATTCTTCACCCAGCGCAGTTGAATTTTAAATCAACTTCTGTCAAACCTGGTGGTGCCTTTAGGACCATTGTATTCCGGCAGCCATAGGGACCTTACATAGTTACAGGTTGAAAAAAGACACAAGTCCATCCAGTTCAACCAATAAAAGGGGGGAAAAAAAAACATATGCACAATCCTATACCCACAGTTGATCCAGAGGAAGGTGAAAAACCCAAGCAAAGCATGATCCAATTTGCTACAGCAGGGGAAAAAATTCCCAGAGAGGCAATCGGATATTCCCTCGATCAGCTTTACTTATAAATGTTAGTACCCAGTTATATTATGTAGATTTCAAAAATAACCCAGGCCTTTTTTAAAACAATCTACTGAGTTGGCAAGAACCAGCTCTTGAGGGAGTCTATTCCACATTTTCACAGCTCTTACTGTGAAGAAACGTTTCCGTATTTCTGATGTAAAGAGTGCCCCCTTGTCCTCTGTGATGATCTTAAAGTGAATAACTTAAACACCAAGTTCACTATATGGACCCCTTATGTATTTGTACATGTTGATCATACCCCTTCCTCTTCTCGAGACAGAATTCAGTTCCCCTAATCTATCCTCATAGCTGAGCTCCACCATGTCTCGTATCAGTTTTGTTGCCCTTCTCTGCACTTTCCCAGTTCCCCTGATATCCTTTATGTGAACTGGTGCCCAAAACTGAACTGCATATTCCAGATGAGGTCTTACTAATGATTTTTACAGGGAAAAAATTATATCTCTCTCTGAGATACCTCTCTTAATACAAGAAAGGATTTTGATCGCTTTGGAAACTGCAGCTTGGCATTGCATGATGTTATTAAGCTATGATCCACCTAATTTGCAGTGTCCCTGAAGGAATATTCTTTTTCTGCTTATGATATGGTTTTGTAGAGCTCTTAACTATACCGACAATAAGTGCGGGCCCAATAGGTGTATTGCCCCACCCCCAGAAGAGAAAGAGTCATTCTTCCCCAATCTAAGCAATGCAAGTGGGATCTCTATAACTGATTCAGTTGTAGTGAGATAGCTATAACCTACAATCTCAGTAGCATTGGCAGATAGTGACTTAAAGTGGTTGTATACCCTAATTTGTGATTTTTACCTATGGGTAAGCCTATAATAAGGCTTTCCTGTAGGTAAAATTAATATCTCCTAAACCTGTATGGTTTAGGAGATATTCCCTTTGCATGCAGCCGCTGACGTCAGCCGCTGAAAAAATAACTATTAAATTATAGTTGTAATTTCCTTTCAAATTTGGCTGTTAGCGAACGTAACGAATACAAATTTATCTGAAGTTACGCATAACCTGAAATAACAAATGCCGCATCTAAACAAATGGAACGGAACAAATTAATAATAATAATAATAAAACGTTTTTATTATTATTATTGTTATTTATTATTATTATTAATTCATTACGTTCCATTCGTTTAGATACGGCATTCATTATGTCGGAAAACAATTCGTAACTTCGTTAAGTTCACTAACAGCCAAATTTGAAAGGAAATTACAATACCTATAATTGAATAGTTAGTAATAGTTAAGTTATTAGTTAATTATTATTTCAGATTTCCGAATTTACTAATTTACGATTGTACGAATGTACAAATTTACGAATGTACGAATATTTGGAAATTCGTAAATTCAAATTTACGAATTTCCGGATAGTTGTACATTCGTAAATTCGTGCATTGGTAAATTCGTATATTCGTAAATTCGTACATTCGTAAATTTGAATTTACGAATATTCGTTAAAATTTGTTAAATGAGTTTTCGTTAATTCGGATATTTCCGAATTAACGAATTTGTCGAAATTCGTTAAAAAACGAATTCGGAACGAAACGAATTGCACATGTCTAATCTGTACTTTAAGTCTTCTGGGCTTTAGTATTCGAGCGTTAAATTAGCTTTGGATGGATGTTAAATCAGCCAAGTTTAGTAAAAAAAATTAAAACAGTATAATAAATAATACTGCGCACTCTCTATACTTTAAGAGTAAATGCTACTGTACATAACCTATCATGTAAAAAATAGAAATATAGGACGGCGCTAAATCTAATAACATGTATATAATATATACAAATAATCTAGTGAAAATCAACACTATATATAAAACAAA
The DNA here is from genome assembly GCA_029206835.1 of Rana muscosa. NCBI lineage: Eukaryota > Metazoa > Chordata > Amphibia > Anura > Ranidae > Rana > Rana muscosa. Next base: position 734,989,596 of record CM055122.1, read on the forward strand.
TGTGCAAACATATATAACTAGATGATATACAAATTCAACTTCAAAAAATATTAAAGAAAAAAACGTGATAAATCCAATATCCAGTGTAAAGATGGTGGTGAATCAAAGAAAAAGTCTCTATCAATATATTGTGATCCAAACAAACTCAAATGGTGATTCAAACAGTGCTCAATCACGACAATCCACCACTGTGGATCGATAGAAATGCGCTTTCAATAGTTCAGTCATCAACTGGTGCAGATCATCTCATGGCAGATGGAATTCAACTCACACATGAAATATAAATAAGGTCCTCCATACTGTAGAACATTAAAACCAATTTTATTAAAACAATGTAGTCACTTACATGTAAAATCGTTGAAGCATATGTAGAATACCGTGACCGAAGGGTCAGGCAGTAAAACAGTGTAGAGAATTCTGAACTTCTGGTCACGGCAGTAGACCGGAAATTATGTCACCCAGCTCCTCCCGACGTGTTTTGTCACTGACACGTGACTTTATCAAGTTGGGTGACAATCCTTACATGTGGTGGCTGGATTGTTTTTTTCAGGCTTTTTCTCCACTCTGTTTGACCTGGCCAGTAACACACCTGTCTACTGAGCCTGGGACTGACTGGCAGTTTCCAACACACACACACACAGGAGCACAACTTTACTGGGACCTCTCTCCTTCACTGCCAGAATTGAGGCATTCTAATACAGGAGGTGACACTATTGCCGTCAATGGCATGGTCAAATTGGTGCGACGCCTACTTTGTGGCGCCGCACAGATTCCCAAAAGTAGTTCCTGTACTACTTTTGGCTACTTCGGGGCAGTAGATGAACTCTACTCCAAAACTAAAGACATCCTTCCTCAAATTCACCCAATGTTGGAATGATATAATAAAGTGACTATTTATGTGTGCCTGTTGGCTTACAAACAGCCTGAGGTGAAAGCTAGGCCAGACTAGGTTCAAAAACTTTTTGTTAACTATAAATGTTCACAATTGTATGCTGGGGCAAGGACAAGACCTAGCAAAATTACTTAAAGTGATGTATTACCATATTTATCGGCGTATAACACACACTTTTTCCCCCTTAAAATCAGGGGAAAATCGTGGGTGCGTGTTATACGCCGATCCCCGCCGATCCCCTGCTGAAACGAGCGAGCGGAGCCGAGATACACAAAGCCGAAGTACACTCGGCTTTAATCGGCTCCGCTCGCAGTCACGCCCATCTCCACTGATTGCCCCGCTGACATACAGAAAGCCGAGTGTACTTCGGCTAGTCTCGGCTCCTCTCGCAGTCCCGCCCCTGTCTGTGAGCAGAGCCGAGTCTAGCCGAAGTACACTCGGCTTTCTGTATGTCAGCGGCACAATCAGTGGAGATGGGCGGGACTGCGAGAGGAGCCGAGTCTAGCCAAAGTACACTCGGCCCCGCTCGCTCCTCTCCACAGTGGAAATCGCCGCAAATTTTAAATACCGGCGGTAATACAAAGAGAATGGCAAGGCTGTAAAGGCACTGGGCAATGCTGCAAAGGCACTGGGCAAGGCTGCAAATGCACTGGGCAAGGCTGCAAAGGCACTGGGCAAGGCTGCAGATGGACACTGGGCAAGGCTGCAATGATGGACAAGGCTGCATTTAAATGTACGTTTTTTTTTCCTTAAACTTCCCTCCTAAAAGTTTTTTTCCTTAAAATTCCCTCCTAAACTTGGGGTGCGTGTTATACGCCGATAAATACGGTAAAAAAATGTTTTAATTAAAATAATATACATGTTACACTTACCTGCTCTGTGCAGTGGTTTTGCACAGAGTACACCGATCTTCATCTTCTAGGGTCCCCTTCTGGCACCCCGTATATTCCCCCCTTCTAAATGCCCCAATAGCAAGCCACTTGCTTGTACAGGTTTGCTCCCAGAGGACACTATCTAAGTCTATTGACACAGACAGTGGGATTCGACCCCCACTCCATCGTCACTTGCAATGGCTCCCGCTACTGTCTCTGAGCCGAGGAGGGAGAGAGCAGAGAGCCTCTGCTCTTGTGCATATTGCTGGATCGAGATTGGGTTCAGGTAAGTATAAGGAGAATGCTGGGGGGGGGGACTTGATTCAGAAAGTTTTTGCCTTAATGCATAGAATGAAATAAGGTAAAAAACCTTCTACCTTTAGAACCACTTGAAGTATAGTAAAGTCAGGTCACCAAACTGGCTGTTCTGTCTGTCAGGGCTGTGTCAGGAATGAATGAACATAAATACAAAACTTTTGGCAGGCAATACAGCTCTCATATGTGTATATGTGCATCTGTGTATTTAGTGATTTTTAGCTTAGTGTATTTTAACCTAAATTATATAAGTTAAGGGCTAATTTTATTTTGTTCCCCACATTAAATATATTTGTTCCTTTTATTTAGCTACGAAGCCCAAAGCACAGTAAATATCTGGTGATCCTTCCAGTCCCCTTCATAAAGAAGTCCTCCTTATTTGTTGCTGACCATACTAAGCACAGAAGAGGATCCTTACTTATGTGTTTATTTTACATCCCTGCATCCTCCTCGGAACCTACAGGATGCCATGCTGATGCCCAGCATTCCTGTATTCCTGTACTAAGCCTGTGGCTTGTATAGCAGTCACATGGCCACCATAAAAAAATGTACAGTGAGTATGGAAAATAATCACTCCCTTTAAAATAATCACATTTTGTTGCTTTGCAGCCTGAAATGAAGACAGACACAATTTTTGTTTTATCCAGCTGTATTTACTTAGTGCAACTTATAACATCCAAGTAAAAGATATAATACCAACATGTCAGAACAGGACCCCCCCCCCCCCTCCTAAAAATGACTTGTAAACCTAATCAGGTGTAGCAGATGACTTTCTCAATGGCACGCAAAGCCATTTGACTTTCAGCTGTGGTCATTTTGATTCCCTGTATAGTCCCTGTTAGTGCAACTGAAGCAATCAATCAACTATGTTTGGCAAGCCACTGTCACCGGGATCTCTGGGATAAAGTTGTGAACAGGCACAAGTCAGAAGATGGATATAATTTGTTTTAAAAGGCTTTATCAATGCCTAGTGAAGTCTATTATTAAGAAGTTGAGGGTATTTAGTATAAACAGACCCTCCCTGGATAAGAGCATTGCTCCAAAATGGATGAAAGAGCCAGAAGGAAACTGGTCAGAAAGGCCACCAAGAGGCCTACAGCAAGTCTGAAGCAGTTGCAGGAATTTACAACAAAGAATGGTCATTGTGTGCATGTGACAACAACATCACAGATTCTCCACAAGTGGCTTGTATGGGAGCAATGCAAGAAAAAAGCCACTCCTCAAGAAAAGCCACATGCAGTCACGACTAAGCTTTGCCAAGAACGCACCTTGAAGTGTCTGAGGCCACATGAAAAAAGGTGTTATGGTCAGATGAAACTAAAATTTAATTATTTGGCCTGAACACCAAACAATATGTCTGGCAGAAATCCAATACAGCTCACCATCCAAATAACCCCATTCCTACAGTAAAGCATGGAGGTTGTAATATCCTGTTATGGGGATGTTACTCTGCAGCAGCGACTGGAGCACTTGTCAGGATAGAAGGAAAAATGGATGGGGCAAAATACTGTCAGATTCTTGAGGAAAATCTGCTGCCCTCTGCAGAAAGTTGTCAATGGGAAGAAGGTTTGCCTTCCAACATGACAATGACCCAAAGCACACAGCAAAAAAGACCTCACAGTGGTTGAAGGAGAAAAGGGTGAATGTCCTTGTATGGCCTAGTCAGAGCCCAGACTTAAACCCCATTGAAAATCAGTGGAATGACTTGAAGACTGCAGTCCACAAATGGTCACCATCAAATGTAACTGAACTTGAGCAGTTCTGCAAAGAAGAGAGGGATAATATTGCAAAGTCTAGATGTGCAAAGTTAGTAGAGACATATCCCAACAGACTAAAGGCTGTAATTAAAGCAAAATGTGGCTCAACAAAATATTGACACCAGGGGGTGATCCTTTTTCCATCTCAGTGATTCTGTTTTTGAATTAAAAAAATAAAAATCTGACATGTTGGTGTTATATCTTTCACTTGGATGTTATAAGTTGCACTAGTAAATACAGCTGGGTAAAACACAAACTGTGTCAATCTTCATTTCAGGCTGCAAAGCAACAAAATATGATTCTTTTATATATGCACTGTATTTGCCATGCTTCTTTTTTTTTAAACTTATAACTTCCTCTGAATAAAATCTATATATATTTGAGTAACACATCTCCATGATAATTGTCTGCAGCAGGCTTATTTTAACTTTATAACTGGCATTTAAGCGTCTAACAATGACAGCTTTAGGTCTTAACAGCATACGAAGCAGATGTTGGATAACACTTTTCTATCACAATAAAGGTAACACTGAGATATTTTACCTTCTTTCAGCTGCTTGAATACTGCATTGCAGAATAACAATTCATGAGCAAAATTGTGTTGATTTTTATTGACAGGGAAACAAGACACCCAGTTCAGGGTCCAGGGTTTTGGACCTCTGAGAAAAGCACATGTGGGAGGAAAGTGATCTATGAAATAGTTTATCTCTAGCCCTGGCATTTAGAATGTTAATGTAATATGTGAATTTTTTATGAACAATACAGCATTTAGCAGCTGTGATAATGTGGAAAAGGAACTGAATGTATTATAGGACAGAAACAGAGCTTGGGAATCCATGGCTTATACATTTTTTACCAGCCTTTCTCAACCTTTTTAACATGACAGAACCTTTGAAATAACTTTCTGATCTCAGGAGACCCCCTACTAATAATTACTATTTGAATCTTCACCCCTCGGTTCAGAATTTAAAAAACAAATGCATTCTGAGCCATGACGTCCTTTAACATCACGTGACAATGCAGGAAACGCCATATCTCATCATGCACTGCCTTACTGCATCACAGAATGAGGCGTGTTTTACTTCTGTGGACCACACCTCCCTCATTACTATACCATCTCTGATTTATTTGTAATTGTTATTATTGTGTTTATTTGTCATGATAGAAATCCTTTGGCATGAAGAATGTTCCCTTTTCTTGGATAACTGCTGATGTAGACGGAAAACAGTCACCAAATGGTGTTTTGGTAGTTTATTAAACAACAGCAGATTACATGGAATTGCAGAGATTGCAAAATTCCAAGCTGTAGAGGCAAAAGGATTCAGTCATTAAAAATCCTGGTAAACTTCTCTTAATTCTAAAAACTACTGAAGCACAATTGGTGAGGGAGGTCACTTTGTTGTTTACTTGGACAGGCAAGTTTTGAGAACATTCGTTCCAGTTAACAGAAGATGCAGCCAGAGTTTTTTTTATGTATGTCCATGATGCCACATTCTCCATATAAAGATAAAAAATTGTTATTCATGTATATAGGACTTTTAAGGCAGCCACAATTGAAAAAAAATGTATAAAAGTATACATTTTATTACAAACGTCCATAAAAGCAAAGTTTAAAATACAACAACTGATATACTGTAGGCATGCAAAAATTATCACAGCTCTACATATACATATAAGTCTATATACTCTTGGACCACAACACAATACCTATGATTTATTGAGATCTGGGCATCCTATATCATTTAGGTGAGACTAAACATTTTATAGTGATTTCATAGATCAGTCTGTTAGGTACATTAGCGCAGCATTAATTATTGATTCACATTATCTTAAGGTTTAGAAACACATGAATGTATGCAGCAACCTATATGAAGTATAGGGAGTAAAATAAAGGGTTACATTTGCACATAGAGGTTGCACAGGAGTTAACAAAGTATTTTTTTACCCATGGTAACTTGCTGGACCTTTGGTATATGGGCAGGCTGATGTTTAGATTGCATCTCTTTTTTGAGAGGTATATTGGAAAAAAACACAATAACTTATATATAGTTCCATGATGACATCCAACAGCTCCCTGATGTCATCATGGAGAAGTGGAAGAGGACTCCAGTGGCAACGGGTGAAGCTCTGGTGAACTGCATCCCCAAGAGGGTTAAGGCAGTGCTGGAGAATAATGGTGGCCACACAAAATATTGACACTTTGGGCCCAATTTGGTCATTTTTACTTAGAGGTGTACTCACATTTGTTGCCATTGGTTTAGACATTAATGGCTGTGTGTTGAGTTATCTTGAGGGGACAGCAAATTTACACTGTTATACAAATTGTACACTCACTACTTTACATTGTAGCAAAGTCTAATTTCTTCCGTGTTGTCACATAAAAGATATAATAAAATATTTACAAAAATGTGAGGGGTGTACTCACTTTAGTGAGATGCTGTGTATATATATATATATATATATATATATATATATATATATACATATATATACATATATATATATATATATATAGACAGGCCCGGACTGGGACAAAAAATAGGCCCAGGCATTTTGGATTGAGCTGCCTGTGACATATTAACTGGCCCTTTCCTCACTCTCCACCCTGACCGAACCCAGCAGAGGTGTGTGAGGGGGGTGGAGGCTAGGGGGGACCAGGAAAGGGCATGGGGGGGTGGAGAGCACAGGGAATAACCTTGAGAACATGAGGGGGGGGGCGAGAGCACAAGTGAGGCAGAGAACACAGGGAGGAAGAGGAGAGCATGGGGGGAGGTAGAGAGCACAGGGGGGTGACAGAGAGCACGGGGGGGTGGAGAGCACAGGGGGTGGCGGAGAGCATGGGGGGATGTGGGGAGCACAGGGGGGGTGGCGGAGAGCACAGGCGGATGTGGAGAGCATGGGGGGATGTGGAGAGCATGGGGGGATGTGGGGAGCACAGGGGGGGTGGCGGAGAGCACAGGCGGATGTGGAGAGCATTGGGGGATGTGGAGAGCATGGGGGGAGGTGGAGAGCACAGGGGGTGGCGGAGAGCATGGGGGGATGTGGGGAGCACAGGGGGGGTGGCGGAGAGCACAGGCTGATGTGGAGAGCATGGGGGATGTGGAGAGCACAGGGGGGGATGTGGAGAGCACAGGGGGGTGGGCTGGAGAGCATTGGGGGAGGTGGAGAGCACAGGGGGAGGAGGAGAGCATGGGGGGATGTGGAGAGCACAGGGGGGACGTGGAGCGCATGGGGGATGTGGAGAGCACAGGGGGGATATGGAGAGCATGGGGAATGTGGAGAGCACAGGGGGGATGTGGAGAGCACAGGGGCGTGGCGGAGAGCATGGGGGGATGTGGAGAGCACAGGGGGGGACGTAGAGAGCACAGGGGGGTGTGAAGAGCACAGGGTGGACGTGAAGAGCACAGGGTGGATGTAGAGAGCACAGGGGGGATGTGGGGAGCACAGGGGGGTAACGGAGTGCATGGGGGGATGTGGAGAGCACAGGGGGATGTGGAGAGCAAATGAAAAGAAAGTGCGCCTACTAAGTGCAGTATGTAAAACTCAGTTTTAATGGTACATAAAAATCAGCCAAATGGCTACTCACAAGATGGTAGTTAAAAACATCGCATGAAAGTGGTGATGGTGGTTTGCAGGGGATAGCTCCTTGGTCTACGGAGGTCCCGTGGCACGGTGTAGCTCTGGTAATCGGTCCTGGTATTGTTGATCCGGAGGGAGCAGGTGTAGGTGTCCGGATCAAGCCGGAGCGCAAACAGCTACGGCGACAGGAAGTGACGTCAGAGCGGGCTCAGATGGATGACGCGTTTCAATGCTTCCGCATTTTCTTCAGATCTAATTGGTGGGGGAAGCTGCCAGTCTTATATGTGTTCCCAGTATATGAATTTTGTATCAATAAGTCATAAAATCCTTAATACGGTGGACTGCACTCGACCTAATGGTGCAAAGCTCCCCACAGATGTTGCTGTAATGATGAGTGACTTTGCTGGAGGTGCATCTGGATTTCCAATGACATTCAGTGGTGGAAAGTTTACAGGTAGGTCATAAAATCTGTGACTCTTGCAGGTCCTCTATGTGGAGAGCACAGGGGGGGATGTGGAGAGCACAGGGGGGTGGCGGAGAGCAGGGGGGATGCGGAGAGCACAGGGGGGATGTGGAGAGCACAGGGGAGGATGTGGTGAGCACAGGGGGTTGGCGGAGAGCAGGGGGGATGTGGAGAGCACAGTGGGGGATGTGGAGAGCACAGGGGAGGATGTGGTGAGCACAGGGGGTTGGGGGAGAGCAGGGGGATGTGGAGAGCACTGGGGGATGTGGAGAGCACAGGGGGGTGGTGGAGAGCAGGGAGGGATGTGGAGAGCACTGAGGGGCAGCAGAAATCAGGATAGGAGGAGCAGTCGGGGTGGCTGCATATAGAACAATCATTCTCTCCATCTACCTCCATCTACCTCCTGCAGGTCTCGGAATGCCTGCTTCTCCTCTACCTCCCGCAGACATTTCAAGACCTGCAGGAGGAAGATGGAGAGAATTATTGTTCTATATGCATTATGCAGCCGCCCCCACTGCTCCTCCTATCCAGGTTATAGGGGGGCTGTACTCACAGTTTCTGTCATCCTGCGCAGTACAGGGCGGGCATTATCCGCCGGGGGACCTTTCTCAGCAGGACACGGCAGCTCCAAGGTGTCTGCTCTAGCTCCTCCCCCTTTCTTAGTCATGCCCACTGATGGCTGACCAATACGGGCGGCCGTAGCGTAGGTGTCTCATTTAGCTCCTCCCCCTTCATGGTTCCGTCCTCCCGACGCCGATGGATGAGCTTAGCTGACAGCCGGGTGGCCGCGGAGAGGCTAGCTGAGCGGCGCGGGCTTAAAGAGCAGGCCAGCTGCCTTGGGCCCCACGAGGACTTGCGGCCTGGCGGCCCTAGCGGGCAAGTGCCCGGTTTGCCCTATGGCCGATCTGGGCCTGTATGTAGAGCAGTAATCATTTTTGATATACATATGTCAGCCATTGTATTTTAAACCCTACTTTTATGGAAGTTCATAACAAAATGTATACTTTTATACATGTTTTCGAGCTTGGGTACCCTAAAAGTCCTATCTGCATACTGTATATACCAATTATTCCAGCTAAGTAATAAATACTTTCAGTGATGCTGAAAGAATTGACACTGGTGCTACAGATTTTCAACACTATTTAGGCACCTGATATCACTCATTTATTATCTATAAACTACTTGATTGTTATGAGGCAGTGGCGGCTGGTGCTCAAAATTTTTGGGGAGGGCGCAAACAAACTGAAAAAAAAAATTGCCACCACTGTGCCCATTAAACGCATCCACTGTGCCCAAACGCCACCAGTTTGCCCCCTCAAATGCAGCCAGTTTCCCCCCAAATACAGCCAGTTTCCCCCCAAATACAGCCAGTTTGTCCCCAAATGCAGCCAGTTTCCCCCCAAAATACAGCCAGTTTGTCCCCAAATGCAGCCAGTTTGTCCCCAAATGCAACCAGTTTGTCCCCATATACAGCCAGTTTGTCCCCAAATGCAGCCAGTTTGTCCCCAAATGCAGCCAGTTTCCCCCCAAATGCAGCCAGTTTGTCCCCAAATGCAGCCAGTTTGTCCCCATATACAGCCAGTTTGTCCCCAAATGCAGCCAGTTTGTCCCCATATACAGCCAGTTTCCCCCCAAATGCAGCCAGTTTCCCCCCAAATACAGCCAGTTTGTCCCCAAATGCAGCCAGTTTGTCCCTAAATGCAGCCAATTTCCCCCCAAATACAGCCAGTTTGTCCCCAAATACAGCCAGTTTGTCCCCATATACAGCCAGTTTGTCCCCAAATGCAGCCATTTTGTCCCCAAATGCAGCTAGTTTCCCCCCAAATACAGCCAGTTTGTCCCCAAATGCTGCCAGTTTGTCCCCATATACAGCCAGTTTGTCCCCAAATGCAGCCAGTTTGTTCCTAAATGCAGCCAGTTTGTCCCCAAATGCAGACAGTTTCCCCCTAGCCCTGCACTTACCTTCCTCGGGTCAGCGCCGTCCTTCTTCCGTCCTCGATGTCTTCTCCCACCCTCGATGTCGCTTCAGCCAATCAGGTTACCGGTAACCAGACCCGGTGAACCTGATTGGCTGAGACGCCCGTCAGTGTTAACCAAGGAACGCACCCCCGTGCATCCTCTGGTTAACTATTTAGAAGCCAATTACAGCCCTCAGGCTGTAATAGGAAAGCCTATCAGAGCCGTTGGCTCTGATAGACACTTCCAAAAACCAACCAGCCGCTGTTATTCAGATGGCTGGCGCTCAACAGGTGGGCCGGCCATCTGAATAGTGGGCGGCAGCGGGTGCGACAATACATAGGTTCATGCAATGCATGAACCTATGTATTGTTGTGATTGACGGGCGCAGGAGCCAGAGGGGGCGGCACTCCTGCGCCCACTATGGGCGTACCGCCACTGTTATTAGGGATGAGTTTCGAGTTCGAGTCAAACTCATGCTCGACTCGAACATTGCCTGTTCGCCGAACAGCGAACAATTTGGGGTGTTCGCGGCAAATTCGAAAAGCCGCGGAACACCCTGTAAAATTTTAAAGGCTTATATGCAAGTTATTGTCATAAAAAGTGTTTGAGGACCCGGGTCCTGCCCCAGGGGACATGTATCAATGCAAAAAAAAGTTTTAAAAACGTACGTTTTTTCGGGAGCAGTGATTTTAATAATGCTTAAAGTGAAACAATAAAAGTTAAATATTCCTTTAAATTTCGTACCTGGGGGTGTCTAGAGTATGCCTGCACAAAGTGTAATTTCTGAAGGAAAAAAAGTCATTTAAAAGCACTCACGGCTATAATGAATTGTCAGCTCCCGGCAATACAGAGAAAAGTCATTGATAAGAAAATAAATAAAAAATGCATGGGGGACCCCCAAATTCAATTACCAGGCCTTTCAGGTCTGGTATGGATATTAAGAGGAACCCTGCGTGAAATTTAAAAATAAAAATGACGTGGGGTTCCCCCCAGATATCCATACTAGACCCTTCAGGTCTGGTATGGATTTTAAGGGAAACTCCACCCCAAATGTAAAAAAAAAATGGCATGGAGTTCCGCCCAAAAATCCATACCAGACCCTTTATCCGAGCGCGCAACCTGGCAGGCCGCAGAAAAAGAGGGGGGGACGAGAGGGTGCCCCCCCTCCTGAACCGTACCAGGCCACATGCCCTCAACATGGGGAGGATGCTTTGGTGGTCTGTGACCCCTCAAAGCACCATTTCCCCATGTTGATGGGGACACGGGCCTCATCCCCACAACCCTTGCCCGGTGGTTGTGGGGGTCTGCGGGCTGGGGGCTTATCGAAATCTGGAAGACCCATTTAACAAAGGGGACCCCCAGATCCCGCCCCCCCTATGTGAATTGGTAAGGGGTAAAAAAATTAAAAAAAACACACAGACACCATTGGGAAAAGTCTTTTATTAAAAAATAAAAAAATAAAAAAAAAAAGATTCCAGCGGCGGTAATCCACTCTCGGTATCCTGCGATGGGTGGTCTCCTCTCCGGGGTCCAGCGATGGATGATCTCTCCTCTCCAGGGTCCAGGCTCCAACAATGATGTCCAGAGCAGCACCGGAGCTGAGACACCCCAGGAATGACGCCGCCAAAGCCAGTGACAGCTCTTAAATAGCTGAGGGCGGGGCCACCCGTCACGTGGCATCGTCCCCCTCTGACGCAAGGGGAAACCCGGGCTTCCCCAGTGATGTGCGGGTGACCCCGCTCCCCTCTGATGTAAAGTAGGTTTCCGTTGCATCAGAGGGAGGCGGGGTCACCCGCACGTCACCGGGGAAGTCCAGGGTTCCCCTTGCGTCAGAGGGGGACGGGGTCACGTAATGGGTGGCCCCGCCCTCAGCTATTTAAGAGCTGTCACTGGCTTTGGCGACGTCATTCCCGGGGTGTCTTCGCTCCGGTGAAGAGTGCTGCGCTGGACATCATCGTTGGAGCCTGGACCCCGGAGAGGAGTGATCATCCATCGCTGCACCCCGGAGAGGAGAGATCATCCATCGCAGGATACCGAGAGTGGATTACCGCCGCTGGAATCTTTTTTTTAATTTATTTTTATTTTTAATAAAGGACTTTTCCCAACGTTGTCTGTGTTTTTTTTTTTACACTTTCTTTGTGAAATAGTAGGGGTACAATGTACCCCTTACCAATTCACATAGGGGGGGGCGGGATCTGGGTGGTCCCCTTTGTTAAAGGGGTCTTCCAGATTCTGATAAGCCCCCCGCCCGCAGACCCCCACAACCACTGGGCATTTTTTTACATTTGGGGTGGAGCTCCCCTTAAAATCCATACCAGACCTGAAGGGTCTAGTATGGATATTTGGGCGGAATCACACTTCCTTTTTTTTTTATTTGACGCAGGGGTCCCCTTGATATCCATACTAGACCTGAAGGGCCTGGTAATTGAATTTGGGAGGACCCCCATGTATTTTTTTTATTTTTATCAATGTCTTTTCTCTGTATTGCCGGGAGCCGACAATTCATTATAGCCGCAAGTGCTTTTAAATGACTTTTTTTCCTTCAGAGATGACACTTTGTGCAGGGACAGTTCTAAGCATGGGAAACAAGTGCTGCTTTACAGGCATACTCTAGACACCCCCCAGGTACGAAATTTAAAGAAATATTTCACTTTTATTGTTTCACTTTAAGCATTATTAAAATCACTGCTCCCAAAAAAACTTCAGTTTTTAAAACTTTTTTTTTGCATTGATACATGTCTCCTGGGGCAGGACCCGGGTCCCCAAACCCTTTTTTGACAATAAATTGCATATTAGCCTTTAAAATTAGCACTTTTAATTTTTCATGTTCGAGTCCCATAGACTTTAACGGTGTTCGGATGTTCGAACAATTTTATTGCCTGTTCGCAAGTTCTGGTGCGAACCGAACTGGGGGGTGTTCGGCTCATCCCTAATTGTTATACCTAATAACATAATATTCAATATAGAAAAGCAAGTAGGCCCATCAACATACCAATTTCTCTCAGTATGCTTTTGAAATGACCCTCTTCTCCAACCATACCTAAGTATTTCCAAATATTGTTCCTTCATTCTCCTGCAAGGGCACCAGTCTTTCTATCCATAGAGATGCTTTGTGTTTCCTTCATTAATAAAAAGATGATTAGACCTTCAGGAAAAAGAGGTGCTGTGCTGCAGGACGTATAAGTGTATGGCAATCTATTGGTCAATGATGTTACTTGGGTTTCCTGGCTTTAGATTACCACAGCCAGTAAGTGAAAAAATGCGGTATGTACACTCCGGTTAGATATGAGTCCGCAATTCATGCTGGATTTACATCACTTGATGCTGTGATTGACGTGGATTTAATTGCCGAATGCCCTAAATGATGTGGAATTACTTTTGGGGACATAAATAAATTTTACTTTAACCTCCCTGGCGGTATGATTCTTTCTGGAATTATGTACCAAAAGCGGTACAATTATTTTGCATGGAAATTTGGTGTTATGTATTATAGGCCTGCGATTCTTAGTAATTACTTACTTAAACCTGAGCAAACCAGAGTCTAGTAAACATCCCGGGTATTATAAATATGAAACACAAAATTATAAATTATAATATAATAAATAACTATAAATAATTATAAAAAATAGTAATCTAATTATAATAAAAATTATTCAATAATGTAATCAAATCAAAAACACTGAAATTTGCTCAGTTGCAGAATTGTCACTGTCATTAGATTTAGTGTTTGATGACGAATTTCTCCACAAATCGCTATCGCTCAATTCTGCGAGTGATTCTAATTTATTATCGCTGTTTTCTAGCTGGTCTAAAACCACTTTTGACATAAAGGGACACTTTTTGGTTGCTATGGACAATCTCCAGTTTCCAGGCAGAAAGAACAGTTTTTATTATATAAAACTGCATGCAGGGCACTGGACAGACCACTAGGGACAAAGGGGGTGTGTAATTATTACATACAGTACTGTAATCTGTAAGATTACAGTATACTGTATGTATACTATGTGTGTAACTTTTTGAATTTGCCGCCCAGTTCCGCTCCCTTGCGCCGCTGCGGCTCGCAGGGAACGGAACTAGGAAGTCAGATGGGGTCGAAAGTGCCGACACTCGCCGGAGATCTCGCTGGCGATCACAGCAGAGGACATCATCGCTGGATCGCCAGGAGAAGGTAGGGAAACTCCGCTGCGAGCTCTGCAATGTCTACCCCGAGCGTGACTCGGGGTTACCGATCCTAGCATAAAAAAACAACCCCGAGTCACGCTCGGGATTACCGCTAGGGAGGTTAAAGGGTAACACCACTTTCATGGGCAAAAAAATATCAAATAAAGAAAAAATTATATATTGTGTACAATTGCGATACAAGTCATATTGTAATTGAATGTTATTAAAAATTACCTTTCCTTTTCAATCTACAGCTGCTGTAATTTTCTGAAAATGCAATGCAATATGGCTACCTGGAGTTGTTCTGTACACAGAATGTGTACTGACCACTCCCCAGAAACATAATTTCCTGCTTGTGTGATTGGCTCACCAATTTTCCCAGAAGTCTACACTAAGATACAAGTCAGATTTCAGGCATCCCCTGCAACAAAATTTTCATTTTTGGTGAGATACTCCCAATAGGAACACAGCTAAAGGGACGCAGGCCCAGCAGCTTTCCTCATTAGAGCTCTGCAGCTGCACAGCTGATTGATAATTATGAAACCGTTCCCATTAGACCCCCTTGTGCACAGAGGCACAGAGGAACAAACAGTTATTTCTTCAGAATAACAAAAAAGGTAGGAATCTGCAACAAAGGTTGTTATAATCCTTGCAATGTACATAGATCACCCAGCGGGGAATATATTTTTTTCTCAACAAGCAAGGGTACTTTGTAGGGAGGGAGGCTTTGCCACCACCCCACTGTTGAAAGGCCTGTGGCCTGGTCTGGTGGAGTGCTGCCATGGGGACTACTTCAATCAGACTAGTTTGAGCAACGCTATTAAGCATCAACACATGTTTTCATCAAAAGGTAATGGACCCGCTTTGACCAGATAGAAATTGGCCAGTAAGTCTGTCATTGTTCTTGTTTATGCCTAACTGTCCTGCCACTAGCCAATTACTATCAAACTCTCATTAAGAATTAGGAGACTGCAGCTGATACAGCAGTGTAAAAACTGTGCAGCAGCAGGACATTTTTAATGCGGGAGAATTGGCCGAAATGTACTAGTCAATAAAGAGATTGAAGATAACACAGCATTGTAAAATTGGTCAGTGGCCGGACAATTTTAATGAACAAGGCTAGGTTGGTTCAATTTACTATTGACAAAGAGTACAAGATGGGGCATTACTACAAGAATTAAGATTCTGCAGAGGATACAGCAGTGTAACATTTGCCTACAGGGATAATAGGTCTAACCAGGGTATGCCTAATTTTTTATTTTCCTATGGGGACAGGGGGTGCAGTGAATATGGGTGATATTAAGAGATGATTTTGGTTCACACCGATTTTGCTTTTAGTTTTGTGGGATTTTTTTCTTTCAAAAGATGCAGCAGCTGAATTTCAGGATTTCAGTCACTTTGTAAAAAGTGAAGGCACACTATAAATTAAGCCCAATAAGCTGCATGACATCTCCTGAGCTTATCTCTATTATTTATATACAACAGGTTTACTGCTCTGCCTGGAATTACACCTGAGACACTCAGGGCTCTGAGAGAGGAGAAAGGCACACAGAGCAGCTATGCCCAACCTCCCCCTCTGCTGCCCATTCACAGAAGCCTTTGTATTTTGTGAATGTGTTCATATAATACAAAGACTTCTGTAAATGGGCAGGCGGAGGGGAGGGGCAGGCATAGCAGCTGCAGAGACTCTCATGTTCAGAATGCATAGCCCAAAAGGAACAGAGCTGGGCTCCCAGAACTACAGCGATAGCTGTCTTCCAGGAATACTATAAATCTGACAGATATAAATAATAGAGCCATGTGTGCCTTAATTTCTTGCAAAGTAGCTGAATTTCTGGAATTCAGCTTTAAATACCCCAACATTAAAAATAAACGAAAACCCCGAAATACCTTCCCCATTTGGATGAAGGGAAGTATTGCAGAACAAAAAAAATGTTTAGCCACTGCAAGTGACTGCTGACCCTAAATCAACCAGAAAATAGACAAATAGGCTGACACTAATAAGAATAAAAAGGGATAAGACAGCAAAGAGGTTGATCTTCCACCTTTCCCCAACTTTTCTCTACAGCACATTCCAATACATTGGCACTAACACTGCTGTGGGGCCCCTCCTCCTTTTTATAGTGAGGGGGGTGGTCTAAAAAAAAACAAAAAAAACCAAAACTTTTATTTGCCTTTTTAAGCCAGCTAACCTAATTTCAAAGGCCCTGTGCAGTGCAATATAGAAATTGGCTAGGCAGTTTACCAAGTTGCTTCCTGGTTTCTGGCCTAGACCAAAATTATGTCATATATCCCCGGAGTCTTTATGGGTATTTTTTTTCCCTTCATCTGAAGGGGATGAGGGGCTTTCTCAGCTAAGCACACCCTCCTGCCTGCATCCCCGAGCTAAGGGCAAATGGATTACAGTAAATAAATGCAACTAGTCACGGGCCCTACAAGGATTAGCTTGTATTTATTTATTTATTTATGTAAAACCTTTATCCCAAAAGGAAAAAATCTGTTTGCTGTAACTGCTTATAAAGTATTAGCTGGATTGTGGCTTCAATTTGTTAGTGTATCTGAATCCACTAATACAGGGGTCTCCAAACTTTCTAAACAAAGGGCCAGTTTACGGTCCCTCAGACTTTAGGGGGGCCTGACTAGGGCCATTGGGAGTAGAAAATGTCCTGGTGTCCAGTGGGAGTAAACAATACCATATCTTTGGTGTCAGTGGGAGGACTAGTGCCCCATCATTGGTGTCAATGGAAATAACTGTGCCCCATCATTGGTGTCAATGGAATGAATTGATGGCGTCGGTGGAATAGTGCCCCATTGGTGTCAGCAACAAGAATTATACCCCATTGCAGTTGGATGGAAGAATGCCCCAAGGGCAGGATTAAGGCAAGCAAACTGCCGCATCTGGCCCCAGGGCAGCAGTTTGGAGACCACTGCACTAGTACATCCAAGACTCCTCCCCCCCAGACTGAGAATGCTGCTGTCCAAATCTGCCCCCTGTGCTCTTTCATCCAGAGTGGGGGCACTCATACAGGAGGTGTGTTACCTGCCAAATCACCAGTTGAAAACAGAAGGAATAAAGTCTAAAAAGAAAAAGGATGCAGCCACCACATCTAATGATTGGTAAGCTAATATATTTAAAATCTAGAAAACTGTTGTCATTCAGCAAGGAGCTTAGCGCTATGATGGGATCTGCTGACTTCATGAATGGAGAACACTGAGGATATGATGAAATCAACACTTAGGTAGCAATAAAAGTGCTATTTTATGCGTTGTCCTTCATCATAGACTAAATTCAATGAAAAACACATCCTGTAGCCCACAGCAGGTACCAAGATGAAAGCTTTAGTTTCTGCACGGAGCACATTGTGACATTTACAAAGAACGGCTTTCCCAAGGGCCTATTTGTGTACAGAAAAACACAGAGCAGACCGCTGGGATCTAATTAACAATTTTATATTACCTTAAATATGTTATATGGCTTATTGCCCTAGCTGTGATCGTTCTAAATTAACGTCTAAAAAGTAGAATAACATGTTTATTTCTAGTTAATGATTGGCCAAATAGTGCAGACTACAAAGCTTGCAAAAACAAGCAAATATCACATTCCTGTTGTTGTCTAATGTGTACTTATCACCAAGTCAAAGTAGGGGTGCCCGTTTTATTTAAGGGTATACCATGGACAGTGGCGTCACTAGGGTTGGTGTCACCCCCCCCTCCTGTCTAGGCTGCCCAGCACCCTGCAGACATCGCACGGTCACGGGGCGCACCCCAAACCGGCCCCTGTAAATTATAGTATAGGGTTGTATAGTGGCAGGTTAGGGTAGTATAGGGTGGTATAGTGGCAGGTTGAGGTGGTATAGGGTAAGTTATGGTGGCAAAGGGAAGGTTGGGGTGGCATAGGGCAGGTTAGGACTCTATGTAGTGACACTGTGCACTGCAGTAACTTACAGCATGCTTCATGCCTGCAGATGAACACCCGGGCGGGTGGGCGGGGCTGCTGTGTCCTCGCCTCTATCTCCTTCAGCTGCGGGCTCAGCCATAGTGAAGGAGTCTGTGGGAGGAGTGGAAGAGACAGCCACACCCCCAGCTCCGCCCACCAACTCCGGCTCATTTGGGGATATTAGCCTGACTGAGTAAGGAGTGTTACAGCCAAAAAAGTACAGTGTTTAGCGGCGGCCCCAGTGTCACCCCTCTGGAGGGTGTCACCTGTTGCAGTCTGCCCTCCTCCCCGCACCCCCATAGCAATGCCACTGACCATGGACCCTATGGGGTTGATTTATTAAAACTGGAGAGTGCAAAATCTGGTGCAGCTTTTTATAGAAACCAATCAGCTTCCAGGTTTTTTTGGTCAAAGCTTAATACAACAAGTTGAAGTTAGAAGCTGATTGGCTACCATGCACAGCTGCACCAGATTTTACACTCTGCGGTTTTAGTAAATCAACCCAGCGGCAGTAAGCTTGGGCTCCCCAATGTAAAGATTCTACGGATTCTTCAGTCTTCAGGAGACCCTAAGGGGGGGTATGGGCTTTGCTATGAAAACCTTAAATTGGTTGTTACCTCAGTACAATAAAATCCACCCATCCCTCTGTAACATAAAGATATGTGTCCCTGTGCCTTTGTTATATAAAAAAGCTGCCGATCTGTACCTATATCAGAACATGTGACTCTTCGTCTCTTCGTCTCTCTTCTCTGCCCGGCTGACAGCTATAGCAGGAGGTGCCGAGCACTCCTGCTGATGTCATCTGGGGATGAGGAGAGGAGAGAGAGCCGAGGAGATGGGCAGCTTTTTTATATAACACAGGCACAGGGACACATACCGTTATGTTACAGAGGGGATGGGAGGATTTTATTGTAGTTATGATAGAAGCAGGTGGGAAGGGGGTGGGCACTGACACAGAGCATACAGGCAGCGGGGGGGGGGGAGAGGAGGACAGAGGAGAGCTGCGGATGACTGAGGCACGTAAACTGACCAGGGTGTCAGTGCTCAGCTGCCATGATAAACCTTGGTCAGGGAGGGCATAGCCAGGCAGGATCAGACAGGTTTTTTAGGTGAGAGAAGAGGCCAAATTACACAGCACAAGCATTGTGCTGTATAACATGCTTTAAGAAAACAGGATCTGTGTTGTTTTTTTTAGGGTAACAAAAACTTTAAATGGTGCAGCCCTTGGGTTTAGCTCACTGGCAACAGTTGGCATGTAAGCATGAAAGGGATGTGTCATGATAGGTAGACACTGTTAATTTACTAAAACTGGAGAGTATAAAACCTGGTGCAGCTGTGAATGGTAGCCAATCAGCTTATGACTTCAGCCTGTTTGAATAAAGTAGAACTATGGACAAAACGTATTTATTTCATTTTGGATAAAGCAAGGGAGGGTTACAATCCCTATCAGATTTTTTTTTTTTTAGCTATCTGTGTCCTATAGCGGAAATTTCCCTTCACTTCCAATCCCATAGCCAAACAGGAAATTAGATAAAATCCCTACAAATCAATGGAAATTCCTTGGGAACCCCCAGCTCACCAGAATTCGTGTTCCCATTGGAAGATCTCTATTTTACTTTCCTGGGGACAAACCCAAAATTTGGGATTTTCTTTTACTTTTACTTTCAATGATAATGGTACACAGGACACATAGGGGTTGATTTACTAAATCAAATAGGCTGTGTGCAAAGCGCAGTTGCACGCTGCAAGTGCAGTTGCTCCAGAGCTTAGTAAATAAGGTAAAGCATCTGTAGCTGGTGTTTGATTTTTGGAGAAGCATCTGGGTGGTAGTGTAACACAGATGCATTGATTGTCAGGGAATCTGAGACCTTTCTGTGGTTCTTGGAGGACTCTGGTGGTGTGAGGTTCCCTGTGGCCTACGGGTGGCGTTGTCGCCATGGGCCGAGGTTGAACACTCACCACAGGACTGCTGCCTTTTTGTCCTTGCCTGGCGCTGGTACGGCAGGGCGGTAAACCTGCTGTGACGCAACGGGCGAGGGGATAAAAGGGGGTGGACGCCCTGACGTGAGGGTCAGAGTCGGAGGACGCGGCCGCACCCAGGCACCTTTAGCTTGGGTGCTGGCATTCCGGAGTTCCGGGCCCAGGTGCCCTTGACCTGGTTGGAGCGAGAGATTGAGTCCATCTCGGGCACCTTTAGCCTGGGGTGAGGTACTATGGTGGAAGCCTGGAGCTCAGTACCTTCGACTGAGTTCCGGGAGGGTGGAGGAATCCGAGGGGGCCCTAACTCCTTGGGTGCCCGTGTCTGATGTCGAGAAAACTGGTGAGCGGAACTTCTCCGAAGAGTCCGGTGCAGCATTGCTGGTGACAGAGAGGCCTCCGGTGAATCCCTTGGACGGATTGCCTTCCCCTGACAGGGGCTGTGCTAGCGAAGGTAATTCACGTTCTACCTCATATAGTCAGTGGCAGTGACTATTCGCCACTGGTGATACTACAGTGGTTAGCTGTAACTAGAAGAATTGTGCCTTGGCCTACTCCCCGCAAATACTGAAGTGTTACATTGGTCTCAACCTGTCTGTGCTGTATGACTATTTATTGGGAAGAATAAATACGAGTTGGACCTGTTCAGTGTGTGGAACTCTGGTTACTAGGAGCAAAGGGGGAGTCAATCCGAGGAGAGGATTTGACTCTGAGACACATACACAAAGCCTGATAGTTCTGGCCTTCACCTCTGCGCTTTGGAGGACATGGGCCGTGGTGTATCTCATCCCTCCCCCCGGTGTTAACCCCTAGGCGAGAGGGGTGAGGTCGCTACACATCATTTTCCAAAGAATACCCAATCACGTGCAAGGAACATTCCAAAAACAACATTTTTGCTTGCATATGATCGGATGATGGAAGTCTGTAGAGCTTCTACTCATTTTAATAAGCACTGGCGCAACCGCTCTTGCAGATTGCAACTTTACTTTGCAAAGTGCACAGCCTTTAGTAAATCAAGCCCATAGAAAGGGTTACTATGCACAGTTGTACCAGATTCTGCATTCACCAGTTTTGGTAAATCTCCCCTATTCCGTCTAGAAAAATAAGCAATACCTGGATCGGAGATGTTCAGGCAGAGAAAAAAAAAAAAAAGTACATTTAATGCTAGATGATGTCAAAGGCACAGCTACTTCTAGATAGCAAAGAATTGTGCAATTAGAGTTTGTGCTCATCAGGAAGATATGGACGAGATATGTCTTGCCTGGGGTACATAGGATCCTACCAGCTCTCATTCGCCTCTCCTGGGACATTAATGGTTCCTTAATCTTTTGCTGATTCAATATTTAGCATACCATTCTCTAGAACCTAGTGGCATTATTACTATAAAAGTTTAAGTGACTAGAGATGAGAGACTTGGCATATCTAATTGTATTTAAGGCTGATTTTAGCAAATGATCACAGAGATCTGAACATTCTTGCTATGGCATTGTGCTAGGGCAATTTTTGGGTTTTTCTCCAGGCCTTGAACTTTTTTGTCATTGTGCACAATGTATTGATTAATGATTATTAATTGACTAACTTCTTTGTGAGGAAAGACCGATCATTGATTGATTGCAGAGACATGTACACTGCATTAAAACTGTGACGGACAAAGCAGAATTTTGAAGACAACTGTCAGGCTTCAAGGAATTGTATATATAGCAGGATTCAAAAATATTTTTAAATTGAAAGTAAACCACCTGACTGAATTTAAATTTTTGGGCCATCAGGATATCTTTTTTTATAATGTGCAAGTATGCACAGTGTATTTGCACATTAGGGCAGACTTACCAAGAAGGTGCATGACAGCGACTTTGTCCTGGCACAGAACCATGCCAGGACAATACACTGAGCTGCACATGCAAGGCTCAGTGTACAGCAACTTTAGGTCGCACATATATGAATGGTTATCCTTGGAAAACACAGGGAACGACTTGTCATGCAACTTTGATGTCCAAAGTTTGCATGGCAAGTTGCACAAGTGTGAATAGAGACTAAGGCCCCTTTCACACTTATACGACTTGTTCCACGATTTGTGATAGCAAAGTAGCATGACAAGTCGTTTCCCATGATTTCCAATGACAACCATTCATATTAGTACGACTTCAAGTCGTTCCGACTGCAAAGTAGTCCCTGCACTACTTTGGTCCGATTTTGATGCCACTTACACAGGCATTCCCTGAAATCACGGCCGCGAATCGCTGTAAAATCGCGGGCGCGAAATCGCGGCAAAATCGCGCGACTTTGAAGTCGCAGTAGTGTGAAAAGGGGCCTTATAGAGTGCCCAAGTGCCTACAGGCATGTGGAAGAATCAATGACAGAAGAGACATACATAGTCTCTTCTGTCATAAAAAAGCCTGCCTGCCAGCGCTTCTTTAAAAAAAAAAAGACTTATCTTCCACTTTAATGTGAATATTAAATTATGCATTAGCATAATAAATACACTTCCTCTGAGCAGATGTATTAAAAAATTGCTGACAGATTATGCTGTTAGTGGAAGTACTACTAATCAACTATGTACAAACAGCAGGTAAACATTTCCACACATTAACATAAAAGTCTAGATTCACACCGACGCACTTTTCCCAAAACGCACCCGCAGGACAGCCCGCTGCATTTTGTGATGTGTGGGAGTGCCGTTAAGAATCAATGGTACCTCTGCACGTTTGCAAACGAGCAGCGCATTTTAGCTGCAGGTGCTTGAAGGTGTGGGAACGCCTGCTATTTACATAGCTCCCAACTGTCCCTGATTTCGAGCAATGTCCCCCTGTCCCTCTTTCCTCCTCATTTGTCCCTCATTTTGGTCTGATCTATATAGTTGTATATAAAATGCACTTTTTATCTATCAAAAAGTTTTTCCCAGTGCTAAACCTTTCATCTGATTTCTAAATTGCTGTGTAGCACTACTCCCAGTTAAGAGGGCTGCTGGTTTGGTTCTGTACTGTTCTGCTATCAACCCCAATAACTTGGCTCTAACCCTCCCTCGGCACAACTGGTACGCCACGGGATTGTGGAACCCACTGGCAATTGGGGACCACAATGCCACATAAACAATACAATTGCAGGTTGAAATTTGTTACCTGTATTGGCTGCCCCTTTGTGGTAATAGAACACTCCACACAGTATCCTGCTTAATCAAAGATATTCTTTACTTAGTGATAAAAGGGTAGAAGAATTATACAGAGAATCAGTAGACTGTTGCAGGGCCCTGCAAAGTCAATAATATAGCTAAAGGACAATAATAATAATATCACGTTTCTTTACTTAACTTCTATATGAATAAAGGTTCTATGCTCGCGAGCTCCCCCTGATGGGTAATATCACCCCGTGTCCTGTTACTATCAGTTCTAGTCAAGCCTGACTAAGATCAGTGTACAGTCTCTTCAGTAGAAGGAGTCTTCGCTAGCAATCGTTGGTGCACGTAATATTTGTAATCCAAAAGGGTGTTGGATAAATAACTGAACTCCCGCAATGCTTTTGGGAGTGAAACTCTCAGGTAGTGCAACGACAAACTTGAACTACGCAGCTACCACACGATGCGCTATAACTTGGCGTGTGGCGCACTACTTTGATAATGGAGGGCCTTCAAAAGTCACAGGCCTATTAAACAGTTATGAATTCTGGGCAGGTGCCCCCTCACCCAAACCGGCCTAGTCTGTCCGGCAGGCTCGCTGTTGATGCTCCGGTACACAATCTCCCCGCTACCCGTAGTCTCCGGTCCCTCAGACAACCGTATGGAAGTCGTTAGATGGGCGACTCTTGAATGCTCCGAGATGTCCGCTGGGCTTCTCAGATGAGATTCCTCTCCTTCCACAGGCAGGCTTCTCCGAACACGGTGGGCCCAGGCTTTCTGGCCTACCCAAACACAGCAGGCCTCAACACAGGTTCTGGCTTGCTAGGAGGGCGATGTCCAGAGAGAGCGAGCGTAGCTCCTCCTCCCCTTTAACCTCCCTGGCGGTATGATTCTGTCTGGAATTATGTACCAAAACGGTACAATTATTTTGCATGGAAATTTGGTGTTATGTATTGTGGGCCTGCAATTCTTAGTAATTACTTACTTAAATCTGACCAAACAAAAGTCTAGTAGACATCCCGGGTATGATAAAGTTTGAAACACAAAATCATAAATTATAATATAATAAATAACTATAAATAATTATAACAAATAGTAATGTAATTATAATAAAAATTATTCAATAATGTAATCAAATCAAAAATACTGAAATTTGCTCAGTTGCAGAATTGTCGCTGTCATTAGATTTAGTGTTTGATGACAAATTTCCCCACAAATCGCTATCGCTCAATTCTGCAAGTGATTCTAATTTATTATCGCTGTTTTCTAGCCGGTCTAAAACCACTTTTGACATAAAGGGACACTTCTTGGTTGCTATGGACAATCTCCAGTTTCCAGGCAGAAAGAACAGTTTTTATAATATAAAAGTGCATGCAGGACACTGGACAGACCATTATAGACAAAGTGTAATTATTTGATACAGTACTGTAATCTGTAAGATTACAGTATACTGTATCTATACTGTGTTTTTAACTTTTTGAATTTGGCGCGGAACTCCGCCCCCCGTGCGCTGCAACGTCGCAGGGAACGGAGCTCTGCACTCGGCAGTGTGAATCGAGCGAGGAGACAGCTTGCACACACTGCGGGAGGACATCGCAGGATCCAGGGAACAACTTCCCTGTATCCAATGCAATCCCGAGTCTGGCTCGGGGTTACCGCTCTTAGCATGAAAAACTCACCCCGAGCCAGACTCAGGATTACCGCCAAGGTGGTTAAGTAACCGTCCCCAGCAGACCTTGCGCCGGGCAATGCACTTTGGGAGCACAGCTACACTGTGGGTACCATAGTCTATTTGATACCCATGGCAATGGAGTCAATTTCTCCCTGTGCCACAAGTTCCACAATGCACCGTTCTTCCAGGTTAAATAACAGTTAACACATTATCCTAACAGAACTCTGGAGGGAGCTGGGTTCACTTGTATAACTGTAGTCTTTTTAACACATCATAAAGTGACACCCCGCTACAGCTGCATTTGTAAATTCTAAAAGCCAATATAAAGGAATAGTAGTGGTAAAAAAAAGCACTTGTGGGTTTAACCAATCTTGTTTTTTTTGTACAATTCTCCTTTAAGGGGGCGTGGCAAGGGGTGTGTCCTATGCTTGCATACTTTTGCTGATAGGTGTCCCTCATTCCCATCTCAAAAAGTTGGGAGGTATGTATTTACACATTGTCCCACACCCCAATATGTGTGAAACTAGGCTAAGGAAGTGTTAGCAGCTTGTTTAAGCATATCTAAACCCTAAAAAGTCACATATTACAGCTTATGAATCCTTAGATGTGATGGCTGCTTTCGTTTTCTTTTGTCAGGCTTTTTTTTCCCCCTTTATTTTCACCTAGTCACCTGCCAGTGATGCACTTCCAGTCCTAGGTTGACAACCCCCACTCACTGTACTGTAGCTATGGCGTAGTAGTTATTGTCATCCTAGGGTGCTCTCCTGATTCGGACCACAAATGTTTCCACCTTTCCTAATCTCTATTACATAGAGGGGTGTTGCTCTGTAGCCCACAGAGAATAGATGAGAAAGCTGATAAGATTGTTTTTTAGATTTCAGTTCAGTCCCTAGGAAGTTACAAGGACACAAGGTTTCTATCAGGAACAAACAATATAAATTAAATCACCCACGCCAAGGAACCAATTAAACCATACAATATATATAAAAGCAGCTGCTGTTCGAAATAATAAGTGAATTTTTTTTTTAAATGTACACACAAACTACTGTGCAAAAAACAACGCTTGCCGTTCTCCCAATAAATAGTTACGATAATAGAGGTAGATGTAAAAATTAGGGGAAATGATTATATATTGAAGAAAACAAGTGTTGACTTGTGAGCGTTTATAAATGTGATGAATCAATTAAATGAATAAAACATAGAATGAAACTAATAAAATCTCATTGTGATAAGCAAGTGAATAATTGAAAAATCTAGTGGAATATACTGGATAGAATAACAATGGTATTAAATATTGGGAATGAAAATGAATTAAAATGGTGGTATATATAGATCATTCGATGTCCCAAATATACCCACAAAATTAAAAGTCCAAAACAAAAATCCTGTGTGGTTCAGATTAACCACTTCAGCCCCGGACCATTTCGCTGGTCAAAGACCAGGCCAATTTTTGTGATTCGGCACTGCGTCGCTTTAACTGACAATTGCACGGTCATGCAACGTGGCTCCCAAACAAAATTGACGTCCTTTTTTTCACACAAATAGAGCTTTCTTTTGGTGGTATTTGATCACCTCTGCGGTTTTTAGTTTTTGCTCTGTAAACAAAAATATAGCGACAATTTTGAACAAAATTCAATATTTTTTACTTTTTGCTATAATAAATATCCCCAAAAAATATATTTAAAAAATTATTCTTTCCTCAGTTTAGGCCGATACGTATTCTTCTACATATTTTTGGTAAAAAAAATCGCAATAAGCGTTTATTGATTGGTTTGCGCAAAAGTTATAGCGTCTGCAAAAAAAGGGGATAGTTTTATGGCATTTTTATTAATAATTTTTTTTTTACTAGTAATGGCGGCGATCAGCGATTTTTATCGTGACTGCAACATTATGGCGGACACATCGGACACTTTTGACACTATTTTGGGACCATTGTCATTTTTACATCGATCAGTGCTATAAAAATGCACTGATTACTGTGTAAATTACACTGGCAGTGAAGGGATTAACCACTAGGTGGCGCTGTAGGGGTTAAGTGTGACCTGGTGAGTGTTTCTTACTGTAGGGGGGATGGGCTGTGTGTGACATGACACTGATCTCTTCTCCGATTACACGGAGCGGAGATCAGTGTCATTGTCACTTGGCAGAGCGGGGAGATGCTTGTTTACATTAGCATCTCCCCGCTCTATCTCTCCGTGAGACGATAGCGGGTATCCCGCGGCGATCGAGTCCGCGGGACCCACGGTCAGGCTCACGGAGCTCGCGGTAGGGTCACGCGCACGCCGGCGGCGGCGCGCGTGACCACATGGCAGCATCTTAAAGGGGGCGTACCGTTACGCCCTTATGCCTGTCTGTGCCATTCTGTCGATGTATATAGTCGTGCGGTCGATGTATATTCCCCGTGGGGTCTACAAGATCTCCTGGGGTCTTTAGACGGATCCTCAGGTACCCTTCACCTCGAGATGGGATGTGGCTCGGATCAGGGTGTCACCAGCGGTGCAGGAAAAAGAAATGAGGGAGGACGGACTTCTCATGGTACGTAGGGTAGTTTATTTAAAACTCAGTGGCTACAAACTTTGTCAATAAAAACAAAACCTAAAACATTCCTATTCCTATTACTCAAAACCTAAAACATTGTATCCTCCTAATTGCGAGCAGCCGCAATGACACAGCCTGGAGGAGATGGAAGTCGCAAAAACCCACAACAGCGTCAGCGTGCGCTCCACCAAAACGTGACGTAGCGCAACGTGCGTTCCAGCCTTATCTATCGTGACAACATCAGAAGCTCATTTACATCTACCTATATTAGCTATTCATTGGGAGAATGGCAAGCACTGTTTTTTGCACAGTAGTTGGTGTGCACATTTTTCAATTTCTATCAGGAACAACAGATAATTTTCTGTATCTGCAGAACATGTACTCAGGTTTAAAATAGGAAACTAAGGCAGCCACCACATCAAAGGGCAGGTGATCTGCAGTATACCTTGTTTAGTACATGCAGAGGACCACAACACAAGTCCTCATTTCATATGTGCCCACTCTGTACCTCCTGTTTCTGCCCCCCTCTAAACTTTTTACACAGACTGCAAAGAGAACATCGCAAACTGGGAAGGAAAAGGATTTGTGTTCATTTTCAGTGTAATATTTTTAAAATCCCTATGACAAGGCTCAGGCTGTCAGGATTTCAGATCAACACAAAACTTTATTTATTACTTCACGTTATAACTTTTACTCTCCACACAGAAAAACAATTCCAGTTCCTTAAAAAGCTAAACAAATCAGTAAAAATGTAATCTATCAGGATCACAATAACAGCCAAGCAACTAGCATTTAGACTCTGTTCACATGAGTGCCCCTCCAAAGTCATGAAATTTTGACTGTGACTTTGATGTGTCTTTCATGCGACTTTTACACTCGCTGGCATGTAAGTCGCATGAAAGTCGCATTTATAGTGCAGGAATCTTTTTAAAGTCGCGGTTAAATCAAGTTGCATAGATTTGAACAAGTTCCATTGAAATCAATGGGCTGTGACTTTATGTGTCCAAAGTCGCATGACAAGTCTCACAGGTGTAAACGGAGCCTTACAGGTGGAGGTCAGCAGTGGCAGCCCCCAATTTTATTTTTTTAAGAGAGTGGAAGGGTTAAGGCAGTGTTTTACCACCAGGGTGCTGTCTCAGCTCATCATGGGTGCTGGGCTGCACCCATTTTTTTTTTCGCACAGCGCCATCTGTTACCATTGTGGAGCTGAGCCGGCTGCCAGCAGCATTAACCTCCCTGGCGGTATTCCCGAGTGGCTCGGGGTTACATTTCAGTACCATTAGCAGTAACCCCGAGATACACTCGGGATTGCATTGCAGGATCCTGGTGCAGGTTACTTGTCCCCAGGATCCTGCGATGTCCCCCCGCTGTGTCTGTGGGCTGTGTCCTCTGCCTGATGCTCTGTGTGCCGTGCTCCGTTCCCTGCGAGCGCAGTGACGCATGGGGGCAGAGCCCGGCGGCAAATTCAAAAATGACAAAATTCATAATACATACAGTACACTGTAATCTTACAGATTACATTATTGTATGAAATCATTTCACATTCCTTTTGTCCCTAGTGCTTTGTCCAGTGCCCTGCATGCAGTTTTATATTATATATATACTGCTCTTTCTGCCTGGAAACTTGAGATTGTCCAAAAAGTGTCCCTTTACGTCAAAAGTGGTTTTAGACCAGCTAGAAAATAGCGATAATAAATAAGAGTCACTTGCAGAATTGAGCGATAGTGAATCATGGGGAAATCCATTTTATTATACTTACTATTTTTTATAATAATTTATAGTTATTTATTATATTATAATTTATGATTTCATGTTTCAAACCTTATCAGGGCCACCATCAGGAATTTTGGGGCCCCTTACACAGCTTCAGGCATGGGCCCCCTGGAGCAGAGAACCGGGGGGGGCGGTGCTTGCTGCCTGCCACCGCAAATTGAGAACCTGGGGGGGGCGGCTGCTGTGAATTGAGAAGCGGGGGGGCGCAAGTTGAGAAGCGGGGGGAGTGTTGCTAGCTGAGAAGCGGGGGGTTCCGCCGCAAATTGAGAATGGGGGGGCCCCCGCGAATTGAGAAGGGCCCCTTAGAGGTCGGGGGGGGCTTTGGGTGCTGACGAACGAAAAAAACAAACAATTAAAAAACAAAAAATTTAATTAAACAAAAAAAATAAGGGGGATGCCATCCAGGCCCCTTACAGGTGTACTGCCTGTACCCCCCTGATGGCAGCCCTGCTTATCATACCCAGCATGTCTACTAGACTCTTGTTTGGACAGATTTAAGTTTGTTATTCCTAAGAAATACAGGCCTACAATATAAAACGCCAAATTTCTATGCCAAACAATTGTACCACTTTGAGATGCAAAAAATTTGACATAATCATACCGCCAGGGAGGCTACAACACATGACTTCAGGACACAGGTGGCATTTAGGGCAGCTCAGCATTCACAAGAGACTGTAAGTCCACCTCTGTTTATCCTGCTCTTCCTTCTACCCACTGCTATGCAGCACTGGCAAGCCATGGGGAAGATTTAGAGGTACGACATGCTTGTGAAAAGAGGTGGGAGAGGGACTAAGGAGGCTGATGTGAAAGGATAAGTGTGTGTGGATGAGGGGGGGGGGGGTGAGGACTCTGATGTGAAAAGGGATAGGTGGTACTGGGGACTCTGATAAAAAAGGGGGCGCTAAGGACTCTGATGTGAAAAGTGGGTTATCGAGGACTCTGGTGTTAAAGGAGGGGACTGAGAGCTTTGATGTGAAAAGGGACTAAAGATTCCAATGTGAAAGGGGTTAGGAACTGAGGACTCTAATGTGAAAGGAGGGGGCACTGAGGACTTTGATGTGAGGGGGGGTGGGGACTCTGTTGTGAAGGGGGGAAATAATTATTCTGATGTGAAGGGGGGTCTGAAGACTCTGGTGTTCAAGGAGGGGACTGAGGCCTTTGACGTGAAAGGAGAGAGGGGACTAAGGACTCCAAAGTGAAAGGGGGGAGGAACTGAGTACTCTGATGTGAGGGGGGGACTTAGTATTATGATATGAAAGAGGGGACTGAGGACTTTGATGTGAAAGAGAGGAGAAAACTGAGGTCTCCAATGTGAAGGGGGGGGGGGGGGGGTTCTGATGTGTCGGAGTTGCTTTGGAATTTGGCATAGTTTTAAAGGGTGTCATGAAAAAATGGTTAAGAAACACTGGATTAAAACCTCTATCAATTTCTCTGTCATCTGTGTACACATTGGTGAAATTTCTGTTACTTCCTGTAGGAAATTTTTAATCTACTGACAAAGTTTTATTAACATCTAATCTGTGTCTTTATGTGCTGGTTACGGGCACAGGGATGGATGTGAGGGGAATCTCCTCATTGGTGTCATAGACAGAAATAAAAAACTGACAGAAATCTTAACTTTTCACCACTGTGTCAAAAACGTTTAAAAAATGTTGTTAAGAGTTAAATTGACTACAGTATAGATGGATCGACATTTGTCCAGTCCAGGAACCGGCTTGAATTTCGATCCATCTGTGACCACTCAAAGTCATATTTAACGAACAGGATGTTGGAAAATGTTCAATCAGCAACAGCAGCCCAGAGCAGCTTTTTTTTAATGCTGAGTGTTACCCGCTGTCAGAATGCTGCAGGGAGGTTTCCTCCATCCACCACGCTCGTGTAAATGGGGGAATCCATTTCTTTTTCTGCCATCAGCCCTCTAGCTAATGGGAAAAATGACCCATCTATTGTCAGCTTTTAGCTTTGGACAGCTCTTTACAATACCACTAGCATTGGGTTGGCAATGATTGTGTTTTAAAATGAGAATAGTGAAAGGTTTCAGCAGTATAATAGCTTTTAAATGGGAAAAATAAAAAATGCCTGTAAAAATGATTTTAAACTGGCTATTTTAATAAGAAAATCATCGACGGATAAAATGCCAAATTAAGTTAAAATTACTTCTACATTTTATTGAACTGACCCCATAGCTGAATATGGTATGTGATTTTTATCCTGACTCTTTGTCTTTTTGTGAAGGTCTCTGAAAGTCTGACTATGAAAATATATTGCATTATTCACTTATAAAAGGCACAAAATGGAGTTAATAAAACTATTTATTGATAGCACAGAAGATACAAACCTGGACTCCAAGGAAATATAAAAAGCCAGCCTTAAACTCAGGTATGTATTAAAAATAAATATGTTTTTAATACAGCTAGTATTAAAATCTGTTTATATTAGATTAGAATAATCCTCTGCACAGCAGGTGTGAAATTGACAAGTCAACATTACTGAGTCAACATTGTCTTATTGCAGTGGTCTCCAAACTGCATCCTGGGGGCCAGATTCGGCCCTTTGGCTGTTTTTATCTGGCCCTTGGGGCACTATTTCATCCACTGATACCAACAATGAGGCATAACCCCCCCCCATGACCCCAATGGTGGGGCACATTTCCTCTCAAAGACATCAATGATAGGGCACAATTCCTCCCACTAACACCAACGATAGGCCACAATTTCTCCTTATGACACCAATGGTGGGGCACAATTCCTCCCAATAACATCAACAATGGGGCACAATTTTTCCCAATGACATCAACGACAAGATTCCTCCGGCTGACACCAATGATGTTTTTTTTCCTACTGGCCACAGTCCGGCCCCCCAAAAGTCTGAAGGACAGTAAACTGGCCCTTTGTTTAGAAAGTTTTGAGACCCCTGTCCTATTGCATTGCATTGCACAGTGTTTTCTACCATTGATGAAATGGTACTGCTTATCTAAAGTCACTTACCTGACTATACTTTTTGGCAGGGTTGTTTGAATCAGAAAGTTAGCTGAACATAATTATGAATGCTTTTTCAGGCAAGCTAGTTTACATAAAATTATACGTACAGGAAAAAATTGAGACACCAACAGTTCTTGAAAGTATGTATATTATGTATGTATGGTGTGCCCTAACAATTTCAAAATGTCAGTTGCTTTTAATATATTCACATCACCACATGTTCAAAACCTGACAAGACATTACAGGTCTTGTGAGTTCTCTGTCCTTTTCTTGTATTGTACAATATATAAACCACAACTACACATAAGCCTTGTACACACCAGTATTTTTTTTTCATTCATCCACGCTCAAAAAACTGACAGCTCAGGAGGAAACGATGTAATAACTATGCAATGTTAGTACAGCAATCTGCTCTGCTGTTCTATTGTGTTCTGATAGAGGGACGCCCCCCCCGCCAGAACACTCCAGTAAGCGCCATTGGCTGAGAGCGCTGATCAGGAGCCGATCAGCAGACTTTTTTTTAGTCATGCCCCTTTGACAGAATCAGGACGAACTTCTGTCGGACCGACTGCAGTGCAGATGGGCCGAATGTCGTCCGGTTTCTATTGAACTGGCCAATTCGGCTCGACATTTGGCCCATGTGTCAAAAATGAAGGAATATGTTTGGACAGCCGCACTCCAAAAAAATCTTTGTTGCCTTTATTGGTAAAACAGGATAAAAAACTACAAGCCACAGCAAAAAAACAGGTATTAGTGTGAAACGCGTCAGCTGTGTGTTCAGTTTTTTTGCTGTGGTTTGTAGTTTTTTATCCTGTTTTACCAATAAAGGCAACAAATATTTTTTTGGAGTGCGGCTGTCCAAACATATTTCTTCATTTTTGCTACACGCATTGCCAGCACCCGTGGCTTCTGAGAGGAGGTAATCACCAATTAGACCAACCTGGAGCGGTAACTCCCTTTCCCTAT
Organism: Rana muscosa; assembly: GCA_029206835.1. Classification (NCBI taxonomy): domain Eukaryota; kingdom Metazoa; phylum Chordata; class Amphibia; order Anura; family Ranidae; genus Rana; species Rana muscosa. The sequence continues at coordinate 735,022,550 of CM055122.1, forward strand.
TTGGCCCATGTGTATTAGCCTTTAATCCACAACTCTCCTGAGTGCATACACTCCTTCAACGATGAATGTTTAGGTTTGTACTGCACTATTATTCAGCAAGGCAGTAAACAAACACAGTTTCTATGCAGGTGGGCTTTGTACAGCAAGTCCATATACAAAACAAAACATCTGCTCATCCAAGCCACAAACTAAACTCAGGTCAGTTTCTGGCTTAAACAGGGTACCCCTAATGGGTTCCCTAGATCAAACAAGCAGCATTTATGCCTTTTTAGTGTTTTGTTAGCAGTCAGAATTTACGCACAGCAGCAAACGTTCACAACAGAGAGAAGAGAAGAAGAGCCCTGAGCATCAGTCAGATCACATATATAAAGGCCTGGGTACAACTCAGACTAATAACCGGGTCTGTTTAATAACAAGCGTGTTTTTTTGATATCAGTCATAAACTCTAGATTTTAAAAGAAACCTAGAGACACATACACTGTCCATAATCCTGCCAGCCAGTGCCTCACAATATACTATTATAATGCTATTGGTAACCAGTCCTGGCACATTTGGCTCTACTGATGCCCAATAGGTGCATGTGAATGTCCCAGACCCACTTACTTGGTGATAAATGTCCCAGGCACATTCCTCCTCAGGGTGAAAGTCCTTTTTACCGAGTGGTGGTGGATTAATTAAGGGCACCAGTCACTTTGAATACATTTTAGATGTTTTAATAATGCACGTGCATGAAAAGTGGGAAAGAGGGTGGAGGGAACACAGGATACCTGAGGGTTCCATTAACAATACACAGTCTCTGGACCCATAGCTGGTCTTCTCACTAATATCAATCCTTCCGTCACAGAACTCTGCTGGATGTAATACATCTCATAAATGTGGCTCCTCTTCAACTGAGATTCCTGTGTATTCTCAGTCTTAGGGTACAAGGCAGGACAGCAGTGGGAAGGTTCATGAGGTGCTTCACAGCTCTGTTGGTCACTCACCATTCCTATGGTAGGACAACCGCAGCTTTGCTTTCCCAAAGGCCAGTAGCACTTCATCTCAGCCAACAGCTTAGGGACACCTCCCATGACAGGAGATCACTCAACACTCCATACCGCTAGGCCCTAAGGCCTGAGGCCTAGATAAGAGGATCCCACAGACATCCTCTCAGGGAAAGTCCCTGGAGGGAAAGAGAAAAAGCAGGAAGTGACTCATATTTAATAGCTCTCCCAGCATGCACAGAAAGCTCCCCAGGCCTTTGCCGACCTGTCACAATTAGCTGTCCAGGATTACAGACATATGGGCGAATACACAGTAGAATTTGCTCAATAGTTTGATTTAGGTCTAATTGTGTTGATACATTTCTGACCCCTGTGTGTGGCGATGGTGGCCATCTTGGTAGAGGCAGGTGTTTACTTCTTTTAGAGCAGCCCCCCCCCCCCCCGATGATTGGTGATCTGGAGACTGGTGGAGGAATAAATAGGCAGAAGGGGAAGTTCAAAGAGCACAGATCCAAAGAATGAATGAACAGGAGCAGGGACTTGCATTGCAGCTTTCTCTCCAGCAAGGAGAATAGTAAGATGCATAGTAATGATGTCACAAAATCACATTCCAAATTTCTCAAGACGAGCACTCCAAAGCAGCAGTGCCTTAGAATCTCACACTGCAGCTATACAGCTATGAGACTGAAGGCAGAAGAGTGTCCAGGCACAGGAAGCATTCAGGTGAAATTCTAAATAAAATGTAAAATTTTCAGGGTGCTTTTTAGGCAACTCTTTTTTTTAGTTCAGGTCCACTTTAACACTGCAGAAAGAACACTACAATGAACTAACTATTTGTACATGTTTTTTTTAGAAAGGATTTTTTTTTAATAACTAAAGAAGGTTGTTATATGTGATTTTTTTTTATAAGGCTAAACTGTTATGATACAATTACCAGTCCCCTCTAAACCCATTACAAAATATACTGGTGTGAACCACTATAATAAACCCCTGTAGATTAGAGTGTTAAACAATAAAATAATTTATTAAACATAACATATTCTTTAAAATATACCCAGAGGAACTTACAGCATCTACCCCGAATAAACGTCATAGCATAACCAATGAGCATGGGTGATTTTAGCCTCACTTATATAATGCACTTGCATGCAAGACTTGATCACTGTCTGTTGCTGCTAGCCATTTGTCCAGTAAAATTGTGCAAAAGTATATTCTTGTCAAATGCAGATTCTGGCAAAGGGACACACAATTTCAAAAAACCTTCCTCTGGGCAATTAAAAGTTAAGAGTCAAATCAATTATGGAAAAAGAGTGCATTTAAAGAATTATGGTACATTGCTTGTAAGTGTACTATTTCATACCATGATTATAGACAATTATTTAAGCACTGGATTTCTTATAATACATGCAAAAATGTATTTCCTATGTATTAAGATTTTTTCTTCTGACATTTAGCATATTTCAGTTTTAACTGAATTTGAAAAAACAAAATTCTTGTTCTGAAAATTATTTAGAATAAACTACAGAGACCACCTGTTGCCTTTAGTTGTCACCCCCCCCCCCCCTAGATTCTGTAAAACAGTGCAAGACCTTGTGGTAGCTGCTATCTAGTCTCCTGAATTTCTTTCTTCCCAACCCATTAGATAGTTCAAAGGTCTCAAATCTGTGCATCTGAACACAGGGGTAGCATGCATCTTAATACGCATTCTAATAGCGTGAAATAGTACCATTTACTTATGATTTATACTTGCTTGTTGCTTATGTAGCACCCTACTCCTGTTGGGTAGATGCTATATGTTAAATTTAGTTATCTGAGCTGTAGTTCTGTTCAGAAGGATTATGCTGAATTGTTGGCTCTGTTTCAGTCTAGCTGGGTTGCACGTTTTCCACCTGACAGTAGGTGTCACTGTTACCACAGGTCAGGGTTGGAAATGTAGCAGGCTAGGTTTATTGGGTATTCCTTTCCCAGAAGTGGCTCAGGGGGCGTGGTCAAACCGCGGTGCATTCTGGGAGGGGGTACTTAAGAGACAGAGACTGCTCATCGGGGTTCGTTGCCGGATCCTAACCTGAGGGTCCTCCTGGTCTTAGGGATGTGCGAGCCATTTTCAGCCTCGGGGCCTGCTGGCCCGAGGCTCTGAAACTGAGAAGTAGGCCCAGGAGTTGCTGGGGCCTACTGGTCCAGGGATGGTCCTACGCGGTCTTGCCTGCGGGAAGAAGCGTAACAATTGGGGACTAAATTGAAGGACGCATCCTGGCCAGTTTGCCTCATGGTGCTGCCGGACGGATGAAAGATTCTGGCACCGTAAGCTGTGTACTTTTGAAGGAACTTTTGTAAAGTGTCAGTGTGGTTACACGATCTTGTGGCGGAAGGTTGTGGAACGACGTGACACTCATCCAGTCTGTGGCAGAGACTTTGAACGAGCTTCGCACCAGTTGCTAGGCCAGTGAGAGTAGGCCTATGGTTGCTGAATCCAGCGTGGAACTGTTTTGTCCTCTGGATCTGAGATTGTGCCCGTGGTCCGCAAAGTAAGGTACCTGAACCTCATAAAGGCTCTTCAGGAGGGATCCCTGACACGAGTGCGGTGAACAGAAAAAGGTAATGGTAGGCCCAAAATTAACCAGCAGCTCCTACGGGGGTAGTGCTACACTTACAATAAAAGATGCTTAGGACCTCAGTTACAATCTTGCATTGACTGAGCCTGTATACTTTTTTAAGTGGCCTGTAAAAGTATTTGGCTAGTAAAGTCACTGGCAGTTTTTTTTTTAAGTTAAGAAAATGAACCAAATTTAATAGCTAAAAAGCATAAATGTGTGTATGAACTACATTAGTGTGATAAATTACAGTTGTTAGGGAAAATTGCAGACAATTAATCTGTTGTTGGAAGAAACCCTATTTATAACAGATATATCACAAACTACCAAGAGGGACATGGAAGCAGAAGCTAGATCAGGGGTTTGTTTGAAATGAATCTGCCAAATAAGCATTTCATGTTTCTAATTTGAACCAGATTCTAATTTTACCTCTTTGTCTGCGCTGCATTAGCAGAAAAAAACATAGATACTTAGGGATCTCATTCTGTTCTGCAGAAGTCCTACCAAAGCTTGCAGTAAAGAAAACATGTAGCATTTATGTATATATTATTTTTCTTTGCATGTTCAGGGGCCAAACAAAATTGGTTTTATTTGTTTTAAAGCTGATCATCAGGCAAACAGCTACATACACAAACGTAGTACAGATAAGGGACCTAGCAAAGGATTTGTAGGATGAGGGGTTATGAGGCAATCTGGTTGGAGAGGACAGGCCTTATTTTATATACTCTTGAGATTGAAGTTGGAGGTTTAGCGAGACTTTTGGCATACCTCACAACTTTTTGAGATGGGAATGAGGGACACCTATCAGCAAAAGTAAGCAGGCATAGGACACGCCCCATTAAAGGGAAATTGTACAAAAAAAACGAGATTGGTTAAACCCACACATGCTTTTTTTACCACTACTATTCCTTTATATTGGCTTTTGGAATTTACAATTGCAGCAATTTAGAAATCAGATGAAAGGTTTAGTGCTGGAAAACACTTTTTAATAGATAAAAAGTGCTTTTTATATACATCTATATAGATCAGAGCAAAATGAGGGACAAATGAGGAGGAAAGAGGGACAGAGGGACATCGCTCCAAATCAGGGACAGTCCCTCGAATTCAGGGACAGTTGGGAGCTTTTTTTTGGGCTGGAAAAGAAACTCAAAACCCTGAAGCCACCTGCAGGGAAGTTGTGAAAGGCAACAGCAAGGAATCAGCGCTTGTGTCTGTAAGGCCGATTGGAGTGGTTCAAAGGTTGTGAGCTAGTGTGAACTCTCTGGCAACTGAGACACTTGTTGCTGAACCTCTGCAACCTTTGTGGCACCCTGAAACCATTGGAAGCCTAAACTCAAGTGTGGGCCCGAGAATCTGGTGGGGAGCCTGTTGTATGTTTTTCTTGATATCAGGACCATGAACTGTTTGCTTAACTTTTGCTGAAGAAAGCTTTTGTGTTTGCCTGTGTTTGAGAGACCAATATTCGTGTTACAAATGCATTGTTGTTTGCCTCTAAATAAAATTTGTCACTTCTTCTGTTTGTAGCTAGGGGATGCCCTGTAAAGCTAGTCTCACCCTCTTTTCAGTGTGTCTTTAGTTCCTGTCCTGAGCACATATAATTGCTGGAGCTAGACATACTATAATTTTATACTTATCTGATGTTTATCTGTGACGATCTGCACACATCTTAAATTAAAGCTTTCTATGATTTGCAAGATGTCATTTGGATCAAGTCATTGTCTGCTAAATCTACTGAGACTGTAAGTTACAGCTATCTTGCCAAAACTTAATGAGTTATAGAGATCACTCATTTGTGCTTAGATTATACAGGTAGAACACCATTAAAGATTATTACTTTAACAAGTGGCTTGCTGGTGATCTCGGGCCCTCCATATGACACATGGCATATGTATTAATGCTAGTGTCACTCTTATAGCCACATTGGTTTAGCGAATATAACAGCACATAGTCATAACACAAGTGGCAAGGAGGGTTGCCTTAGCACTCACATGCCACGCATATCTCTCCAATGGGACACAAAAAAATCACAGGGATTATAACCCTTCCTTACTGTATACAAAAAGTAAAAAAAGTTTTGACTTCAGTGTTAATTTACAAAAGGATGAAGTGTAGTAATGAAAAGGATTTCTTCATTTTCTATTACCCAAGTAGACACAGGGTCAAGAGAACATTTCAAGACGGCTGAATACGGGACAGATTTCAAAACAGATTTCCAATATACAGTTAGGTTCATATATATTTGGACACTGGCAAAATTTTTGTTTTTTTCAGGTATTTACCAAGACATTTTTAAGCTATAGTTATATAATGGATATGGGCTGAAAGTGCATACTTTCCGGTTTATTTTGAGGGTATGTACATACAAATCAGAGGAAGGGTTTAGGAACTACAGCTCTAAAGAATAGCCATCCCCCTTTTTCAAGGGACTAAAAGTAATTGGACAATTGAATCAAAAGCTGTTTCATGGCCAGGTGTGGGCTAATCCTTCATTATTTCTTCATCAATTAAGTAGGTGAAAGGTCTGTAGTTGATTCTAAGTGTGGTATTTGCATTTGGAATCTATTGCTGTAAACCTACATCATGCATTCAAAGGAGCTGTCCATGCAAGTGAAACAGGCCATTGCAAGGCTTCAAAAATGAAACAAATCTATCAGAGAGATAGCAGCAACATTAGGAGTGGCCAAATCAACAGTTTGGTTCCTTCTGAGGAAAGAAGACTGCACTGGTGAGCTCAGCAACATAGAAAGGTCTGTACGTCCACAGAAGACAACAGTGGTGGATGATAGCAGGATCCTCCCTATGGTAAAGAAAAACGAATTCACAACATCCAGACAAGTGAAGGACACCCTCCTGGAGGTGGGTGTATCAATGTCAAAGTCTACAACCTAGAGAAGACTTCACAAGAGGGTTCACCACAAGGTGCAAACCATTCATAAGCATGAAGAATAGAAAAGCCAGATTAGACTTTGCAAAAAAAACATCTAAAAAGCCGGACAAGTTCTGGAAAAGCATTCTTTGGATGGATGAAACTAAGATTAATCTTCACCAGAATGACGGGAAGAAAAAAGTGTGGAGAAGGCTTGAAACAGCTCATGATCCAAAGCACACAACGTCATCTGTGGTCACATGGTAGATGCAGTGTGACGGCATGGGCATAAATGGCTTCCATTGACGCTCCAGATGACGTCAGAGTGGCGAAACGCGTAGGCCGGAGTCAACGTGCGTCCATGCATCACTTCCGGGTAGTGGTGTTAGTGTCTGCAATACATGCTTTTTATGCTTTTGCTAAATGTGAGTACATTTTCACATGATTTTAATCTAATAAATAGTTTTATCAGTATTACACTATTGGGGTCCATCTCTCCTTTACATGGTAATCAATTGGAGTACCACCAAGACATCCTGGACTGGATACCGTACAGGTTGCTACACAGTGGCACATACTGTGAATGCTACATACCCCAAGTGAGGAAGAAAATTCCAGTGAGTGTGGGCACAATAGGAGCACGGATAAGCCACACTTGCTGTGATCACTTTGTGAAGAGGAAAAGAGATCAGTGATTATTTTTCACCAGCACAAGCACTTTATTGGACTGTTTTGAATGCTTCATATTTATTTATTTATCCAGAGTTCATTTACATGCATTAGAGGTCACCTCTCACCACTTTTTTGAATGTTTAATTAGCATTTTTTTTGACTTACTTAAATGCCCAATTAAGGACTTTAATTTTTAATTTTTGATTCATCCATTCATTGTTTATTTATATGCATATGTTTATGTTCACCTATTAATTTTTCTGCCATATTTTTGCACATTACATAGGGGTTGTCACATTCACACCCATATTATTATATCACATTTTTAAGAGAGCCAATTATAACCAATTGAACAGTGCCATACCTACTTATCTTTCTCCTTCATTTGTTTACTCCACCTAGGTGGTAGAGGCAGCAGTTCTCTTAATTATTTTGCCATTTATTATATTTATTTCCTTGCTGGTACTTGTTTCTTTTGCGCGGAATCACACACACCCCTTTATAAATGGCTTCCAGTGGCACTGGGTCATTGGTGATTATTGATTATTGATGATGTGACAGAAGACATAAGATGAATTCTGCATTGTTTAGAAATATAATGTCAGCCCAGATATAGCCAAATGCAGCAAAGTTGATTGGAAGGCGCTTCACAGTACAGATGGACAATGATCCAAACCACACTGCAAAAGCAGCCCAGGAGCTTTTGAAGGAAAATAAGTGGAATATTCTGCAATGACTGACTCAATCACCTGATCTTAACCCAATTAAGCATGCATTTCACTTGCCGAAGGCAAAACTCAAGGCAGAAAGACCCACAAACAAATAACAACTGAAGACAGCTGCAGTTAGAGCCTGGCAAAGCATCATAAAGGAGGAAACCCAGTCTTTGGTAAAGTCCATGGGTTCCAGACTTTAGTCAGTCGTTGCCAGTAAAGGATTCTCAACAAAATATAAAAAATTAACATTTTATTTATGATTATATGCATTTGTCCAATTACATTTTAACCCCTGAAAATGGGGGACTGTGTATAAAAAGGGTTGCAGTTCCTAAAATGTGTACTTGATATTTATGTTAAATTATAGCTGAAAGTCTGCACTTCAAATTCAATTGGATTGTTTTGTTTTATTTTTATTCTGCTGGTATACAGAGCCAAAAGTATGAAAATTGTGCCTGTGTCCATATATATATACTACACTTTTTTATATTTGATAGAGTTGAAAAAAGTACAGAAACTTTTTGAAAGACCCCTCGTATATAAATAATAAACTTGGAAGCTTTTGCTGTTTTAGTTCCGTAAGGGTAAGCGTTACTGCAAGAGCTTGAACGTCTTTGATATATAGATATTGAAATCAATGCCCTCAAGTCATTTGAAGATCAAAATGTACTGTATTGAGCTATACTGTAACAATTAAATTTAATGGAAATGGATAAGTTAACTAGGCGCCACTTAACCTAAAACTTTATAATGAATATTTTATGGAATAATGTGTAGCGCTACCCCCAGTTAAGAGAGCCGCTGATATTGATTTGGGCCCTGCAGTGCACCGCTGTCAACCCCTGGCAATCGGCTCTAACCTCCCGTGGCACAGCTGGTGATAGAGAGATAGGACCGCGTGATCGCAACTGTTGGTGACGCAGTCCTATAACAAACATACACAGAATATACTTTAAAACTCCTATTAAAGTAAGTGGAACTGACACCAAATGTACTTTACCCAGATATTTTACTGAGGCTAATGGGCAAGTAATAAACAACAGTATAACAAGTTGCAGATCCCTGCAATAAACAGTAATAAAGATAAACAGAGTAATCAGAATAATAAAGTATTGCTATGCAACTCTAGCGCTGCCCTTTTACAGCTACTTCCCCTCATGGGTAGACTAACACCCAGCAATGTCTACCTATGCAGTCAGGCCTGACTGATCTAAATGGAAGTTCAGTGAAACAATATTCGCTAGCAATCTCTCGGTGGTGCACTTGAAGAACAACTTTGTAATCCCAACGAATAGTAAAGATAAAGTATCTGTCTTTAAACAGCTCTCACCACCTGGACAAGTCCAAGTCCCTTTCCTCCATCGATTCGTCTAGGAACAGGAATCCACCGACATCCAAGTCTTCAATCCTTCTGGTGTACTGCAGCAAGGAGGATTAGATGTCTCTAAGGCTCTGCTAGGCTGGCAGAGGGCTCTTTGGAAAGGAGCACACGGCCCGGGCTTCAGGCCTTGTGCACACAGCAGTTCAGCACAGACATCCTCTTGCTAGGAGAGGGGGGTCCAAAGAGGCCGACCAAAACTCCGCCTCCCCTTTATAAAGTCTGCCCCAGCAGTCTCTGTTCTGGAGCAATGCACCCTGGGTGCTGCAAGATGTACTGGGAGATGTAGTCTCTCTCTCCTCTGCTTTTACTTCCATAATGTCTCTTTACTTCCTCCCGACTCACCTCTCACCTGGATCTTCTTGTCTCTCTGCATTAAAGGGGAACACCCCGCTACACACTCCCCCCACTTGAACTCTTTGGTCCCCAAAGATAAACTTCAACAAATACTGTTTACCATTTTGGACAATGTCGAGCATGATGTTGGCATAGGGAATTCCCACCAAAACTTTGGGATGGAACTCTCTTGCCCACAGGTCACACTACCATGAGTGGCCTGCCTAACTGTGCCAGAGAGTGAGCTGGGGTTGCCCTCCACCAAATGGACGGTGGAAGGATCAGGTTGTTCAACACTTCTCCTAGCCGTTACAACAGAGTCCTCTGAGCTCGTCCCCATTTGGGGGTAAGTTAGTTTCTTGGGAGGCCTGATGACTCTGCGAGCCCTCTGCTCTCTTGGTGCTTCTGACTCTGGCACCACAGGCTCTTCTTCAGGAGTAAGTTCAGGTAAAATTGCTGGTTCTGGAACCTCTGATTCAGAAGTCGACTGACGTATGGAATCTCTAGAGTCCTCCTCTGCGCAAGTGTCAGGAACATCTTCCCAGTAATCAGCTGAGGGACTGAAGGGTATGAATTCAGTAGCCTCCGGATTCAGCGTTGCATCTGGGGTATCCCCTCCATTTGGGAGATCTATGGCGGACGTTCCCAGAGTCGAGGGAGGCCACAGCCAGTCCAGTTCTCCACCTTCTTCTGTACTCAATTGGGAGGCCTCCCCATCTTTGGCTCGAGAGGTCTGGGACCGAGTGTTCGGCCTAGGAATATCCAGGATAGAGGCCGGTTCAGGGGAGTCTCTCACGGGAGGTATTCTGACTGCCTCAGCAAGTGGGAGCAGGTGGTTCCGATGCCACGTCTTCAGTGGACCCACCTTTCCTTCTGGCTTTAGTTTGTAGACAGGCAAACCGGGCAACTTCCTACAGACAACATAGGGCTCAGATCTCCACCTGTCGGCAAGCTTGTGTTTTCCAGGGACCCCCAGATTGCGTAGCAGTACTCGGTCCCCGGGCTGCAGATCTTGCACTCGAACCTTCAGATCAAAATTTCTCTTGTTGCGGGCCCCCCTTTGATCCGAAGCCGCCTGGGCTTGTTCATAGGCCACCTGCAAGCTACGTCTAAGTCTGTCCACGTATCCCTTGTGGGATGTAGCTGAGGTATTGTCTATAGAAGTGCCAAAGGCCAGGTCCACAGGTAGCCTTGCTTCTCTCCCAAACATAAGTCGATAAGGGGAGTAGCCAGTGGCGTCACTTGTGGTACAGTTATAGGCATGTACTAGGGCTGATATGTGCTGACTCCAGTGTTGCTTCTTCTCTGTTTCTAAGGTTCCCAACATGTTGAGCAGGGTCCGGTTAAATCTCTCCGGCTGAGCATCTCCTTGTGGGTGGTAAGGCGTGGTTCTGGTCTTCTTTATTCCTAATGAATCCAAAAGTCTTCGGATCAACCGACTCTCAAAGTCCCTTCCTTGATCTGAGTGGAGTCTCTGTGGTAGTCCGTAATGGACAAAATACTTCTCCATAAGTATCTTGGCCACGGTGGATGCCTTCTGGTCTTTGGTTGGGAAAGCTTGAGCATAGCGGGTGAAATGGTCGGTTATTACCAGAACATTCCCCAATCCACTCAGGTCGGGTTCGAGGCAGAGAAAGTCAATGCATACCAGATCCATTGGGCCTTGACTCTGTAAGTGGCCCATTGGGGCAGCTTGATGGGGTAGGGTCTTTCTCTGAATGCATCGTGCACAGGAATGGCAATACTCCTCTACTTCTGCCCTCATGCAGGGCTAATAGAACCGATTTCTGACAAGCTGGAAGGTCCTTTCTGCCCCTAGGTGACCATGATGGTCATGCAGGGCAATTAGTACAGTCTCTCGGTGCTTCTCTGGAAGAAATAACTGCCACTTATCTTCTGAGTCATCAGAGGGGCCCCTTCGGTAGACCACTCCCTGATGTACCTGTAGCCTGTCCAATTCCTTCCTCAACAGGCGAGCCTCCTTTGAGGGGTGATGTAGGAATTTGTTGGGATCCTGATTCTCCAGGGCTTCGAGGACCAATCTCCCCATGGGGTCTTCCAATTGGTCACACCTCAACTCCTTCTTGGACAGTCTCGGTAGGTTGTCTTCCTCCAGTTGAGTTACCCCACAATAGTGTTTGGGGACTCCTACCATGGTAACCCCTATTTCTTCTGCTCTGGAGCCTCCTCTGGCTTGGAATTCAGCCCCTTGACAAAGGGCCCGCACCCCGTCCGGTGCCACTTGGGTCCAATCTTCCCAGTCATTTGTCGTGGCATGAGACCTCCGGGACAGGGCATCTGCATCCCTATTTCCGGCTCCTGGTCTGTACTTCAGACTGAAGTTGAATCCAGACAATGCGGCCAACCACCTGTGTCCGGTGGCATCTAGTTTCGCGGTGGTGAAGAGGTAGGTCAGGGGGTTGTTGTCTGTCTTCACAGTAAACTCTGCCCCATACAAGTAGTCTTTTAGCTTGTCTACTACCGCCCATTTGAGGGCCAGGAATTCCAGCTTATGAGTGGGGTAATTCTTTTCTGAGGGGGTCAGGCTCCTGCTCACATAGGCCACTGGTCGCAGTTGTCCTTCATGTTCTTGGTAGAGTACACCACCTAGACCCTCATGGCTGGCATCCACATGTAATTCATAAGGTCTGGTAGGGTCGGCGTAGGCCAGGACTGGGGCAGTGGTTAAGCTCCTCTTCAGAGCATGAAAGGCCTCTTCACACCTTGGGTTCCACTGATCTTGAACTGACTCACCAGGCCTCCTGGGCCCTGAGTCATCCTCTTCCCCTTCTGCCTTTAGCAATTCATTCAACGGGCGGGCAATCCGAGCAAACCCCTCCACAAACCTCCTATAATAGGAGCAGAACCCCAGGAAGGATCTGAGCTCTGTTACTGTGGTGGGTCGTGGCCAGGAAGTGACTGCTTCCAATTTCTCAGGATCTGTGGCCACCCCTTCTTCAGACACTATGTGCCCCAGATAGTTCACAGAAGACTGGTAGAACCGACACTTCTCGGGGGAAAGCTTAAGTCCCTCTTCGCTGAGTCTTCTCAATACTTTCTCCAACCTGGCTTCATGTTCTTCCAAGGTTCTTCCAAAGACAATGACATCGTCCAAGTACACAAGGACTTCTATAAGATTCATGTCTCCAACAGTCTTCTCCATAAGGCATTGAAAGGTAGCAGGAGCTCCAGACAGACCCTGAGGCATCCTATTGAATTCGAAGAATCCCACCGGGGTTATGAAGGCTGTCTTCTCCCTGTCTTCTGGGTGCATAGGGATTTGATAGTACCCACTCTTGAGGTCCATCACACTGAACCATTTGGCTCCAGACAAACTTTGTAGGGCATCTTCTATCCTTGGCGTGGTGTATTGGTCAGGGATGGTTCTCCTGTTGAGAGTCCTGTAATCGATACAAAGCCTCAACGACCCATTCTTCTTTCTGACCACCACGATTGGGGAGGCATAGGGACTTCTAGACTCCCGGATCACACCAGTCTTCTTTAGTTCTACAAGTTGTTCCCTCAGATCCTCCAGATCTGCCAGGGGGACCCGCCTGACCCTCTCTCGGAAGGGCTTATCTTCTTGGAGGCGGATCCGATGGGTGGCACTTCTTGCACACCCCACATCGAATTCATCTTCGGAAAAGATCTTCTCCCACCTGGTCAGCTGGGCCTTGGCTCTTTCTTTCCAAGCCCTGGGTAGGTTCGGGTTTTCCACGGACAGTTTCTCCCAAACATCTCCTCCGTCACCCGTCCCCTTGACTTCGGACCAAGTGACCGGGGCAGCAGGGCTCACCTGACCAAGCAACACTCTGGCAGGGATCTCCATGGGTCCTCCCGTAGTGTTCCTAACACTCACCGGAACTCTGCCATGGGCCTTCTTCAGGGCCTTGAACGGAATCACTTCTGGTATCACTTCCAGGCCTGAGGACTCTTCCTTTGGGTCTGATTCCAGCATGACAAAGGGGCCAGGTTGTTCCCACGAAAGCTTCACAGTGGCCCTAAGACAGGTTATTTCTCCGGGCTGTAGCACTACTCCTTCTCTGCCAAGTCTCCACACCTTCCCTATCCCCTCTCCCGGGGTCTTCTGCTCTAAGACCAGTCGTTGGTAGGCCGTCTTTAGCATGGGATGGATTTTGGTGGCTGAATGGTTTCTCTCTTTCACTAGAGGGGTCAGGAGTCTCCTGACTAGATCCGTGTTTGTCCCAATGATCAGGGAAATCTTGCTGGCTCCAGGCGGCCGGGGACACACAACTGCCAGGGTGTCAAACACTTCAGCCTTCCCAGCCACGGATGGGTCGAAAGTCATCTTTATGGGCAGGTACCCATCATAAGGGAAACTCTGGGTTCCAAGTCCCCATATCTCCAGCTCTTCTATCTTCTGGATAGGCAGATGACTCAAGTGCCTATCATAGAAGTCCCGGTATAGTAAAGTCACCTGTGCTCCGGTGTCCAAAAGAGCTTTAGTATAGACTCCTTCCACTTGAATGGGCACAGTAGGAGACGGGCCCACCAGTTCCTTTGGGTATGGCCGGACTGGGGTCACCTCTTTTTTTTGGCTTTCGACCCTTGCCCTGCTCCTTTTGGACTTTAATTTTTCCTGAGCCTGGCATACATTGACTTTCTCCCTCTCAATGGGGGCACAAACCCGCTGAGGGATGTTATTGTTCCTTTTAGGTGGATGTTCCTTCTTTGGGGTGCTGTACTTCCACTGAGGGGTCTTGCCCCCTCCCTCTGGGGTACATCTTGGTGGGGGTGTACTATACCTCCTCCTAGGAGTTTTGTCTCCTCCATTCTTGGCCTTTTTTTTTAGTTTGGAGCGCACTGAAGATGATGGGCACCCGGTTGACTCCTTCACCGGGGCCCTTTGGAGTTTCCCGCCGGCTTGCAATTATCTGTTCTCTTCTTCTTTGGGCTGGAGCATACGTTAGCAAAGTGGCCACTCCCTCCGCAGTTATAGCAAATCACCTCTTCTCGGTCCTGTAGGGAGGCCGGTGCTGAGGTGTTCGGGAACAACTCCTTTCTTGGGCTTGGTTTCTCTCGTCTTCTCTGATCTTTCTCCATCAAAGAGGTCAGCATCTCCAACACTTGGGCCATTTGCGATGTCAGAGTGTCAACCTCCGCATCTCTTTCTGGGCTCTTGACCGAATGGACCAACACTGGTACAGGTGTGACATTCGCCTTGGCCACCTGCTGATCTTCCTGCAGCGCCTCTTCGTCCCTAATAATTTTTATTAGATCAGAGTAGGTTAGTGACATTCCTCCTCCTGAGGTTTTCAGGTGCAGCCAGACCGGGTCTGAGCGCCGCGCTCCCCTCATGATCTGCTTCATGCATGCTTCATCTGCATCTTTGGGCAGCATTCCCTTCTTCAGTACAATCTTGCATAACTGCCTGTTCAGCCTTCTAACATATTCTGACAGTTTCTCATTCGGCTGCTGGAGAGTGTGTTCAATTTGATAAATCATCTCTGACACCTTATCCAGCTGACCAAACTCTTCCTGCAGCATGGCCAGGCAATCTTGAGCTGTACAGTTTTCATTTCCAAACCGGAAGCTCTTCACCGCTTCTGCCGCGGCACCTTTCAGACTTTCTAAGACTCGCTGTCTCTTCTGTGCCTCAGGCACCTCCCATGCTTCTACTGCCTGCAATGCCTGTTCCACCCAAGTGTCAAAATCTTCCTCCCCCGCAGGGACGGGGAGCTTCCCTGAGAAGGTGCTAAGCTTCCGGTAACTGGCCTCCACATGCACCGTACTGCTTTTCTGGCACTTAATTACAAGGTCTCCTAGAGCATTCAACAATTCAGGCCCTATAGCGGCCAGCGGTGATCCCGGGCTTAATAGTTCCTTAAGCTTTTCTGCTTTAGGGGATAGTGGTGGAGATAATTGTGGGAGTGATGGCTTTGGTGTCTGAAACCATTCTTCCTTCACTGGCAGCGTATGTATCAAGTGATAGATCTGATTATCTATGGCTTGTATACTCTGACTTTTAAAATGCTCTGGGATTTCGTTTTTCCATTCTACCAGTGCGTATGTAAACGAGATCACTGGATCTGGCCTAAAATCCATCACCCATGCTTTGTGGCTCGGAGACAGTAACAATACGAGCTGTTTTATCTCCTCTTCCTTCCATCTTTCCCCCGGGAGTACAATGACTACCGCCGCGGTTGGATCGGCGCCAATCGCTGCGCACCATTGTGACATTGCCAGCGGGTCCATGCTGGTACTTCTGACCGGCTTGATTGCAGCGTGCAACGTACAAGGATCCCGGACTCGAGCCCCCACGTGTAGCGCTACCCCCAGTTAAGAGAGCCGCTGATATTGATTTGGGCCCTGCAGTGCACCGCTGTCAACCCCTGGCAATCGGCTCTAACCTCCCATGGCACAGCTGGTGATAGAGAGATAGGACCGCGTGATCGCAACTGTTGGTGACGCAGTCCTATAACAAACATACACAGAATATACTTTAAAACTCCTATTAAAGTAAGTGGAACTGACACCAAATGTACTTTACCCAGATATTTTACTGAGGCTAATGGGCAAGTAATAAACAACAGTATAACAAGTTGCAGATCCCTGCAATAAACAGTAATAAAGATAAACAGAGTAATCAGAATAATAAAGTATTGCTATGCAACTCTAGCGCTGCCCTTTTACAGCTACTTCCCCTCATGGGTAGACTAACACCCAGCAATGTCTACCTATGCAGTCAGGCCTGACTGATCTAAATGGAAGTTCAGTGAAACAATATTCGCTAGCAATCTCTCGGTGGTGCACTTGAAGAACAACTTTGTAATCCCAACGAATAGTAAAGATAAAGTATCTGTCTTTAAACAGCTCTCACCACCTGGACAAGTCCAAGTCCCTTTCCTCCATCGATTCGTCTAGGAACAGGAATCCACCGACATCCAAGTCTTCAATCCTTCTGGTGTACTGCAGCAAGGAGGATTAGATGTCTCTAAGGCTCTGCTAGGCTGGCAGAGGGCTCTTTGGAAAGGAGCACACGGCCCGGGCTTCAGGCCTTGTGCACACAGCAGTTCAGCACAGACATCCTCTTGCTAGGAGAGGGGGGTCCAAAGAGGCCGACCAAAACTCCGCCTCCCCTTTATAAAGTCTGCCCCAGCAGTCTCTGTTCTGGAGCAATGCACCCTGGGTGCTGCAAGATGTACTGGGAGATGTAGTCTCTCTCTCCTCTGCTTTCACTTCCATAATGTCTCTTTACTTCCTCCCGACTCACCTCTCACCTGGAACTTCTTGTCTCTCTGCATTAAAGGGGAACACCCCGCTACACATGGACAGAATTATTAAACTCAATTACATATGTGCTGCCCATCTGTAGGACATATGTTATGATGGGCTTATGATCAAATTGTTAAACTATGTTTTTTAACCTCTTTGGATCTAGTTATTCAGGGTATATATGAAATATATATGATACATTGAAAGTAAAGTAATTTATTTAGGATTTTGTTGAAGAAATATAACTGCACTTATTTCATTAAGGCAGCAATTTGTTGTTTCTAGCTAGTTCCATGATGTACCACAGACACCAGAAACCTGTCTCTGACCATTTACACTCTAGTTAATGCTAATTCCATCCACTGTTATAAACAACATTCCATTACATCATGTTACAACTATGGTATTATGATAGTTCAAGCTACTCAACATATCAAAATTAACAAAATAAAAAAATAAAAAAATAAATTACTAAATATTTACTATTTGGATATATGGAAGAATTTTCTTTCAATTTTATTATATTGTAGTGCTACCCCTGCAGGAGCTGCTTGGTAATTTTGATTCTCTGTTCTGTGCCTCAACTCAAGAACATCCTCAGCCCTGCTAACACATTTGGTTGGATGAAAGTTACTGCAAGCACGAGTATAGATACATTTAACTTGGCTTTGAATTAGCACCAGGAAAAACACACGAGAACATTTAGTGGCAAATGAACTCAATGTATTGGTACGGGTCAGTAGATCTGGATTCAGCACTCCAGATCCTGCTTAGGCTGACGTTATGCAGCAGTGATTCACACTGAACAGTTATGTGCACTCCCGGGCTCCCTCATGGCAAGAGAAAGTGCAGCTTTTTACCCTCCTCTGGGTAATCTTTCTCTGGGAAATACATTTGATTACAGTAGAGTCTCTCTCCTCTGGACTACAGTTCCCACAATGCAGTGCTACCTGCTCTGTAGCTCCCTCCTCTTGCTGATATACTGTAGCTGTTAAAGGAGAAGTATGGGTTTTCTTTTTATTTTATATTCATACTTACCTCGGTGGATGGAGAATCAGACCGATGCTCCATCTGTCCCCCGCCATCTGTGCACTGAGAACCGAGCCACCGAACATCGCCGCTGGCTCGGTTCTCACAGATCCCAGAGAGGAAAGCCGCTGACTGTCAGTCAGCGTCTTTCCTCTACTTTTCCATGCTCATTGGAGAGCTGAGCAGTGGAGGGGCAGGGAGAGGCTGTCTCAGCGGCACGCTGAGACTGCCATCAATCAGGGCAGCTGGCGGATACCGATTTGGGAAGTCGCGATGACGCGCTGCCCCGACTGATGGCAGTGACGTCAGCGGAGAGCGGACTTCAGACCGCTCTCTGCTAAAAACGGGTCACAGGAATGCAAAACGAATTGCACTCCTGTGACCCAGAGGAGAAGCCCAGCCTAAAAAGCTCAGGCTGGACTTCTCCTTTAACCAGTTCAGCACTGCAGGGCGGCAGCTATAGAGTACAGCTGTAGCCAGTGATTCTCTCTCTCTCCATTCTTAGCCAAGCACCTGGCTACATTATGAATAAAGAAATCCATTCAAACAAATTACCATGCAGCTATAATAGCCATTGTACACAATGGGAGTGTATCTGGCACTCATGAAGCTTCTGTAATCTGTGTTTTCAAACAATCTGATGGCCAAGGGTTTACCAGAAGGAGTACTGGATGTTTGAAATGAATGTGCCTTCAACAGCTGGTGTGGCCTGCATGCTGCCTGTAAGCCAGATAATACATATACCCTTTTATACCTGCCATTTGTAGGGCATTTGGAGGAGGCAATGTGCTCCTAGCAATCCCTTTCAATTTCCACATGCAGGTATTTTGAGCATAAATATTATCTTCATGCTGCATAGATTCTTATACCCTGAAAAGTATTGGCAATGTCCCTCGGGCAACTTGACTCACCTAAAACCCTCATATCCTTTACACCCAAGGAGTCTGCCATCTTAGCTCTGTTTGATCTGCAGTTGGAACGGTGTAGCACTTGTGATCAGTTATGACAAAGTTCTCTATGCTGTATTAAGGAAGTAGCTCTTCATTGGGATAGAAAAAAATCCCACAGGGGATAAAAAAAAAACAACAGATGTGCAGGAGGTGGCAGTATCACTTTCTGAATGCCTGCAAACTGACCGGTGGTCTGCAAGGCGATCCACCATAGATCAGTTTTCAGAAGGCAGTAAAGTTTGATGCCTGTATGAGAGAGGTCTAAGAGTGCATTCATACTAGCACTCTGAACTGGTCCTGAATGTGGTTCAGCCCCATGGGCTGGTTTATTTGTGTAGTGTAAGTGATACCACTAGTTACTCGTGTTGAGCCTGGGACCACATGAAACTGGTGGTCTCAGGTGCAGTTCACTTGTGATGTGGTAGGGTTTGCTGCAGTGTGAGTGCAAATCATGTGGGAGCACAGTTCTCTCTATAAAGAACTGTGTATTAAAGCAGGGATCGCTGGTATAGATAGCAGAGGAGCATGCCTGGGAACTCTTCCTTATAATCCGGTGTGAGTGCAAACCAATGGGGGGAGTGGGGAGGGGGGAGAATCGAACTCGGGCTTTGTTTAGTTAAACTGGCCAAAGTGTGAGTGTACACTAGGTTTATGTCTTTCAAAATTATGGAGAGTTTTGCTGCTGTGCTCAACCTCTCTTTTTCTTTAGTATGTTATGAGTAGGTCTGAACATAGCAAAATGTTAAACTCCATTGATGCATTACACACATTTTATTTCTTTGCTAGATGTTAAAAAGCTTGTCACCTAGCATGACATAGTTAAAGAAAGTAGGGTCATATGCAACACTTCTATGGGTGATAGGTTAATTGTCTGTATTAAGTTATTTAAACTGCTATTTATTTTAAGACAATGTGTTTCTTTTTAATTAGATCTAAATATATTAAAACGTGTCTACTTTCAAATCTGTCATGGGGCCAGGGCACACTGATATTTTTTCCCTTTGCAAGGGCATGCCGATACATTTTGCAGAATCGGGTGCTATGCCAAGCAATAAATTAGTACTATGACCTTATCCTTACTCCTGCATAGTTAACTGGGTAGTGGACAATGAACGATGGGGCATAGAATGCAACAAAAACATATTTGGCACTAAAATAAAGAAGGGTCAGAACTTTTGTCAGGCTGCTAATGTCTCAGACTGTCAGAAACTAAGGAAGTGAGGTGAAACCTCCCCAACAGGAAAGTAGACTGCAATAAAAATGTGACATAAGTATTTATTGATCTTTAATCTATCCTAAAATAAAAAAAAAAAAGGGTTTTGTCTGGAATTGAGTTTTAAGGAATGACTATACTAGCTTATTAGGGCAATATACGGTAATAAGGAAATAGAACAAGTATAGGACATCATTTTTAAGTATGTTGTCCCCAGGGGTCAAGGAAGCCACCCTGCAATCTCCTATACCTACCTACACCTAATTTACCATTTTTTGCACATCACTAGCATATTTGATTTGTTAGCATTATTACTATGGATTTAATTGAGGGCTAGTATAAACTGTTTTATGGAGGTTATATATGGTAATTTTTCGTTTGTAAATATGGTAAAAGTTGTTGCCAAGGTGTTCTATTTTAGTATGTTGTTTTGCTCTTTTTTAAGTACAGTAGTATATAATACATGATAAATTAAACAAGTTGTGGTTCATGCAATTTAGCAAGCTTTTGCTGTTTCTCTGTACTAGTTGCTGAACTGATATGCTGAGCAGCAATATTGATAATCCCTTGAGGCTTTAAAGAGTGCCACAATGCTCCATTGTCTGCTGTTTATTTCTATATAATGTCCTAATTATAAAACCGTAGAAAATGAAATCAGAAAACAATGGGGGCTTTGCCTATAGTAAACACTATTGTGAAGAGTATATTGAAATCATGGGCTGGAAGCTTTGTGTATACAGCAGAACACCTTTACTTTCGTGGAGGATATCTTTATCATGGCTTTTCATCATGTAGACAGAAACAGGAAGCAGGAGCATACATCTACATGCACTGAGATAGACAATACATCCTGTTATATGATAGAAAACATGAAGTATACAATATAAAACTACAGCACCACCTTCTGCATAGATAGGTATAATGCGTACAGTATTGTCAGTTTTTTAATAACTTTACATTACATGCTGTTGTCCTTCCAACACCCCTTCTTAACAGCATGTGCTTTGTCAAATTATATTTAGCTCCTTCTGGAAATAACTATGACATTCTTTCAATAAAGGTTTGATGAGTGCATCGGCACTCATCTCCTCTGACGGGCAATATTGAATGTCAATAACACCTTGCTCTTGATTGTCCCTCAGTGGGTGATACTTGACATTGATGTGTTTGGTCCTAGGATTGATCCTTTCTGATTGCGTAAGCTTTGTGCATCCCTGGTTTTCTTCAAAAATGGGAATTCGTTTTGTCTATCCCAATGTCCACAAAAAGTTTACGAATCCATATAGTTTCTTGACATGCGTGGGCTGCTGCAATGTACTCTGCTTCAGTTGAAGATAGAGCGACAGTTGCTTGCTTACGACTGGACCAACTTATGGTTCCTTCCCCATACTGGAAGATGAATCCTATTGTGGATTTGCGGTCTGTGCAGCCCAATCAGCATCCACATATCCGACCAGTTTTGGATTTGATGTTGGTGGTAACCGTAACTTCATCTGAATTGTTCCTTTTGAGGTATTGCATCACTTGTTTTATTGCCTTCCAGTCATGCTGATAGGAAGCTGAAACTTTCCTGTATAGTATGCCCACTGCTGCAGCGGCTATGTCTGGTTTTGTCACAGTGGCAATATATAGCAGCTTACCGATTGCTCTGCAATATGTATCATTGTTGGGTACAAGTTTTCTGCTTCATTGCTCTTTTCGATAGCCTGGTTCCATAGGAGTTTTCACTTCCTTTGCATCTTGCATATGGAATTGTTCCAAGATTTCTGAGATTTTCTGAGATTGGTTGAGAAGATAACTTCCATCTTCTTCTCTCTCTATTTGGATTCCCAGATAGTAGCTAATGTTACCTAGCTCTTTGATTTCAAAATTTTGTTTCCGCTTGTGAACTGTCTGATTGTAATCTCCTTGTTCAAAACAGGTTATAATGTGATCAACATAGATAAGGATGTATATCCATCTGTCTTCTTGATTCCTGGAGTAGAGACAGGGGTCTGCTTTACTTCTTGAGAATCCCTCTCTGGGAAGTACTTTGTCCACTTTTTCATTCCACATTCTTGCAGTTAGCTTAAGACCGTAGATGCTCTTCTGAAATTTACACACAAGGTTGTCTCCTTGCTCAAACCCTGGTGGTTGCTCCATGTAGAGATCTTCCTTATTGTCTTCATATTGGAAGGCAGTTTTAACGTCTGGGTGTTTAACTTGCATGCCCTTCCCGGCTGCAACACTAGAAGCGCTGTGACGGTGAAGTGTTTTACAACGGGAGCAAATGTTTCATTGTAATCTTCACTGAATTTCTGGGAGTAACCCTTGGCAACTAGTCTGGCTTTGTATTTGTGGATATTCCCTTCTGCATCTGACTTTAATTTTAAAGTCCACTTACTTCCTATAGTTCTGTGGTTAGGAGAGAGGTCTGTGAGTGTCCAGGTTTTATTTTCTTGAAGTGACTTAAATTCTTCTTCTGACACCTTTCTCCATTTATTGGCTTCATGTTTTGGCAGTTTTTCTATGTCTTCCCAGGATGTTGGTTCAAGTATGCTGTGTGTTTGACAGTGTATGACAGCTTGCGGGGTGGTATCCCTTTTGTAGTCCAAATGGATCTTCTGACTTCAGGTAGTTCTGTAAGATCTGGTGGGGAACTTGGTTCAGGCATTGTGAGCTCCACCTCTTGTTCTGACTCCTGCACAGGTTCACTTTGGTCAACATATTCTTCTGGTTTGCTTGGCATACTAACTTCACAGCTTTCATGGACCTGTGTTTCTGAGCATGGGCTCTCATCAAAATAAACACTACAGCTTATTATCACTTTGTCATTCTTTGGGTGTAGGATTCTGTAACCCTTAGTTTGGAGTACTTTTAATGGCTCTTTAGGGTAGTCTTTTATGTAGGTAGGTTGCAGTCATGACTTCTTCTCCCCAGTACTTGTGAGGTAGGTTGGCATCCGACAACATGCATCTGGTCATTTTTATAAGAATGCGATTTTCCTTTCTGCCACACCGTTTTGTTCAGGGGTGTATGGTGTCGTTTTCTGGTGTACTATTTCTTGTCTCTTCAGGTATGAGGCCACTTCTTTGCTTATGTATTCTCCCCCATTGTCGGTATGTATTATACCTGGTTTCTGTTTAAATTTGTTGTTAGACATGGCAACGAACTCTTGAAGTTTCTCTGATGTTTCATTCTTGTGTTTCATCAGATAAGTAGTTGTGTACCTGGAATAATCATCAATGAAAGTCTGTAGATATGTGTTCCCGCCTGACTTGGGAATTTTCATTGGACCGCATACGTCACTGTGTATGAGCTTCAGGGGGTGGGTAGTTTTTCTTTGAGATGCCTGTGGAAAGGGAGCATGTGTGGCTTCTGCTTCTTTACAGCACTTGCATTTCATGAGCACTTTGCAAGACATTATTGTCAAATATTCTGATAAGCCTCTCTTTATAATGTACTGTATAGCTTCTGGACTTCTGTGCCCCAGCCGCCTGTGCCATAAGTGTGAATACATTTGCTGTGTATGTCATTAGAGTCTATATTGGCTTGCTGGTCTGTGGTGATGAGCCTGTATAGGTGATCCAGTTTTCCTTTTGCGAGGAATTGCTTATTATTGTGAATTGTGCATTCATCCCCCTGGAACTTAACTGTGAGACCATTGCTTGCAAGACTTTTCACTGATAGAAGGCTGCCTTCTGGTTCTGGAACATACAGCACTTTCTTTACAATGATACTTTGTTTACCTCCTTGTGGTGTAATGCAGTTCAGGAAGCCCTGGCCTTTACCTTCTGTGTTAATGCTTTTCCCGTTTGCTAGGAAAACTTGTGTCTTTTGCACTATAATCAATGTTTATGAAGGTTTCATTCCTAGTCATGTGGCTAGTGGCACCTGAGTTTATGCAGCAGCCACGTGGCTTGCCGCTCTGTGTCCCTTTTAAAGGTGCCACTCCATGATGTGTCCTCTGTTTTCTTTGTGATTGCTTTGACTCTCTTTTGTGGATAGCTCTAGCTTTCGCTACTCGGCTTTCCAGATAGAACAGTCCTTTAAGAGACCGGTCCATTTACAGCGAAAACAGGCTTTCTTTGTTGTGCTTTGTGCCTTAAGAGCTTTGTCATCATGGTGCATATTTTCTTGCCTTCTGTCATATTCATCGATTAATTTCCCTTTGACATATTTCAGTGTCAGCTCCTGCTTGGGTCTGGTTTCTAAAGCCTTAGTAAGAGCAGTATATGTCTCTGGAAGGCTCCAGAGGAGCAGGGCAACAATATGGTTATCTTTGATGTCCTCTCCGCTGGCACGCAGCTGCTCAACGATCTCTAGCATAGCTTTCATGTGGTCACACATTTGCTGGCGTTCTTGTAGCCTTATCTTATATATCTTTCGTAGCAAAAACTGTTTGCTGTTTAGACTTGAATGCTCATGCAGCTTTTGTAATGAAGTCCACTTTTCTTTGGCCGTTTTCTCTGTTCTTATGTGGATAAGCTGATCATCCTCCACTAGTAAGCTTATAGTTGCTTTTGCCTATCTATCCTTCCTGTCCCAGTCCTCCGTCTCTCCATTTGTGAGTCTTTCTGTATTCAGCACTTGCCACAAGTCATCCTTACTCTGAAACATTTCTAGTTTAAAATTCCATAGCTGGTAACTGGCATTGTTCAGCTTTGCTATAGCAAACTTTGCATCTGAACAGCTTGAGATCTTTCATCTGCTTGCATACAGTATTCACAGACTCACTGTACTCACTGTCTTGCAAAATTCTCTTTTTTTTCAGTGTGTGGGGCTCTGCTGGGTTTTCTGCTGCTTGTAGTCTTCTCTCCAACGCCTGGATTTGCCTGGACCCATAATCTATTGTGCCGAGTATTGAAATCTTGGGCTGTAAGCTTCCTGTATACAGCAGAACACCTTTACTTTCATGGAGGATATCTTTATGGTGGCTTTACATCATGTAGACAGAAACAGGAAGCAGGAGCATACAACTACATGCACTGAGATAGACAATACATCTTGTTATATGATAGAAAACATGAGCTATACATTATACACCCGCTGCATAGATAGGTATAATGCATACAGTATTGTCAGTTTATTAACAACTTTACATTATATGCTGTTGTCCTTCCAACAAACACCACGTTTTATGTTTTATTCCAAGAAAAATATAAATAAAATCTGGCCAATAGGGCTGTAACCTTTTTCCATTTTCTTTTCCTACACTGATATAAACAGGCCACTTTAGTTTCCATCTAATATAGGGGTTGATTTACTAAAAACAAAAAGGCTGTTCGCTTTGCAAGGGAAGTTGTTCTTTGCAATGGAAGTTGTACTTTGCATGGGAATTTTCCCAGAGCTTAGTGCAATTTCTCTCGCAAAATGAACAGTCTTCTTGCCTTAAAGGATCACTAAAGACAATTTTTTCATTTTTTTTTAAATAACAAACATGTTATACTTACCTCCACTGTGCAGCTCGTTTTGCACAGAGTGGCCCGAACCTGGTCTTCTGGGGTCCATCGGCGGCTGTCTCGGCTCCCCCCCGCAAGAACTCAACACCTTCATGCAAGCTCTCTCGCATGGTGTTGAGTTCTTGCGGGTGCACTCCCGTGATACAGCCGGTGGCCGTAGCCGCTCACTGTATCACTCAGCCCCGCCCCCGGCGCGCTGCGGCATTGGATGTGATTGACAGCAGCACGAGCCAATGGCTGCGCTGCTTTCAATCCATCCACTGTAGCCAATCAACGGCCAGGCTGAGCGGCGAAAAGGATGTCGGGGGCGAGCGCAGCACTTTCCAGGGCTCAGGTAAGTAAAACGGGGGGTCTGGGGGGGCCGGTATTGTCAGATGTTTTTTCACCTTAATGCATAGGATGCATTAAGGTGAAAAAACTTGTACCTTTAGTGTCCCTTTAAGTAAATCAACCCCATAGTCTCCATCCAACAGTCATATACATTTTTTAAAGCCCAGCTTTATTTAGACATCTTTTTTTATCTCTTTATAATACTGTACACCCACATATTATGATTTGTGTTTTTTTTTTTCTTGGAAATAACTTGAAATAGCCTTTAAATGCTCTTTCCTCTCATTCAGCTAGAAAGCTCCATGCTGATAGAGGTGAGTAAAAGCCACACCCCTCTGCACATGTGTCCTCAAACAGACTGGCATTGTGGGAAAAAAAATGGGCGTGTCAGATCAGGTCTAATACCGAGTGGTGATTATTGAGAACACTAGGCCTACATCTGGTGCTGTTGCACTGCATGGTCATATTTAGACACCTTGCAAAACTGCTATAAAAGAAAAGTGAAGCTAATACTAAGAAACTTAAATTTATTAGTACATCTGCATACCTCCCAACATTTTGAGATGGGAATGAGGGACACCTACTAGCAAATGTATGTAGGCATAGGACACGCCCCTGCCACATCCCCTTAAAGGAGAATTAACCAAAAAAAAGGTTAATTAAATCCACCAGGGCCTTTTTTTTACCACTACTATTCTTTTATATTGGCTTTTAAAATTTACAAATGCAGCAGTTTTGAATTTGGATGAAAGGTTTAGCTCTGGGAAACACTTTTTGAAAGATAAAAAGTACATTTTATTTACAACAACTTTATAGATCATACCAAAATGAGGGACAAATGAGGGGGACAGAGGGACATTGCTCCAAATCAGGGAGAGTCCCTCGAAATCAGGGACAGTTTGGAGCTATGCATCTGTTTGACCGAATATGTATCTCTGTGCTTTCGATTGGAAGTTAAAGGTTTATACTACTGCAACAGATGTGTTAAAGAAGAACCATCTCTATGCAATAAAACATGTTTCCTTTATTCTTGATGACATATAGTATATACAGACTGAGGTGTACATAGCTGGGGTCCTTATTTTTAGCTAAGCAGTCTGATAGTCAACAGCTAATCCATCAGGGAAGAGTGGAAGCAAAGTTCACAGAATAACATTTCTGCATGACATCAAAACAGAACACTTAAGAGACAAAAAAAAGATTAAAATGTCATTGTAACCCTTAGTCAAAAGATTTGCTTTATACCTAATTCATAAAATGTGTTTCCCTGTTAACTGAAATATACAAAACAAAATGCCAATCATTTGGTTTGTAATTTATTTAGCTATAAAATGTTTGACACGTGTCGGTAGTTCAGCTCATTAAACACAATGATATTTAGTTTTTTTCTTTGCAAACAATTCAGCCCACGAAAGATCATGATTGTTTGCTGCCCACACACATATTCCCAGCTTACTGTATATACCATATGAACTCACATTGCAGCACAAACAAAAACTGCTGACACTCTATCATGGTTGTGGGTTTTTCAGCAATTGTAAATAAAGGTGATCTGCCCATGAACTGTTGAATGATTTTGCAGGATAGCAGCTGTTTGCAGTTATTCGTTACAACCTTGTACAAGTCTACAACCTTGGGAAAGTAGTGCGTTTGTACAGTAGGGTCCTACTGGTCAAGCTGGCCATAGATGGTGTGATTTTCGATTCTCCCAGTCAGTGTTAATGGAGGAATCCCTCACGTGGAGCTATTGTGTTCTACCGGCAGAGGGGCACTGGGAGCAATCTCTTCTGGGAGATAACACGATGATTAATGCTAGCCGCTATAGCTGCTGGCAATAATTGCACAATAAACCTGACATTCTAGTTGTACCCAAGTCAATTGATGGTCTAACTTGTATACATTCAGCTTGTCATTAGATGGTTTGAATCTCAGCCAGTCCCTGCTGAACCAGCCTAGATTCAAACCATCTATGGCCAGCTTTATACCAATTAACCAATGCACTCACCACAGAAAACAAATGGAAGCATCTAAAAATGTCCAAGCCAGTCTACATCTTAAGATAGATAGACGGTGCGATTTTCTTTTCTGCAACCACAGTTTGCAGGAAAAAAAAATGCTCGATACCCCTATCAACACAGTAAGTGTTGATGGGGGAATCCCTCCCGCAGAGCTATTGTGTTCAGCCTGCCCATAGATATTTTCAAATCCCAGCCAGTCCCTGCTAAGCCGATCGAGATTCTATGGCTGGCTTAGTTCATGTCCTGAGATAATTTTTTACCGCTGTTAAACAATCTAAATATTCTGCCTAGTATTTGGATTAAGGCTCAGAAATACCATACAAATCTATCTAGGGACTACTGTGGCCATACCTGGCCTAATTATTTGCAAATGAAGCAGCAGATTGTAGCTTGCTATTAGCTGTGTGGGCCATGAGAGAGTTCATATTAGTAGTATAATAGACACTTGCAAGCATTAAAAACGTTTCTCAAATGCAGAAGATATATAGCATACTGAAAATCCTCTATTTAACAAGCACCTTACATTAAGATCCCTGTTCAATAAACATTACATAACTGTGACCCAGCAACATGTATTCAATTCTACATTCCTGTAGACTTTTGACTGATGGGCTGTACAGTCCAAGGATAGCTTTGTATGAAAAGGAAATTGTATGCTGCTTCCAGTAGAGCAACAGGTTTTTCATTTTTAAATAGCTTTATGAAATTGTGTGTTTTTCATTTGAGCCAAATCAGCTTGATCTTTAATTACAGCTCTGCAGGTTATTCGTTTTTTCATTTCTAACTGACTGGCTGCACAATATCTTTATCTGCTTGCCAGGTAAATTTTATATTATCTATTACATTAATATTTATTGAATAACTGAATTAATAATGCAATGACTATTCTGTAAACCAACTTTGTTTCCATGTTGTAATGTTGGTTGCTTTACTGTAGTAGATGGAGCTTTGAGTACCTCAGCCCTTGCAGTTGCTATAGTGATCCTTAACAAGATGGCACTGTAAACTGAACTGCGCATGTACAGTCTCCAATTGCCAAGATGGTGGGCTTCTGCATATTCGCAGGAGTAATGCCATCCCTTGCCATCCAAAGAAGAGGCCCAAAGACAGGATGGAAGAAGATGTTGGCACCGGACTGTTGGACAGGTATATATGGAGACTTTAGTTCCACTTTAAGCATATTAAGATTGAACCCATTAGGCCCCACGGGCTAAACATGAGTAATCATTTGGTTCCCCCATCCACGCTAAACATGGTGGATGGAAAAATCTGCAGTGCCACCTATTGTATTCTGACAGCTGCGGATTGGACACAGGCTCAGCACTGATTGGCCAAAAAAATTCTGCCTGGCTTCTTTGACAAAAGTTGACTGAAAACCCAACTTAAGTCAGACCAGGTGGTTCCAACAGGGCCACCAATGGAGCGAATTATGGTTGACTCAGCAGGAATTAGCCAAGATTCAATATATGTATTGCCAGCTTTATTGTCTGTGTGTTTTAGAGGCTCTGGCTCTTCATTTCTTGTTAGTTCTAAGCTAAATCTAGCAAAATGACTACAGTATGTAATAATATATATATAAAGCCAGACAACTGGCACTTGAGAGGGTGGTCTGGGTGGCAGAATGTATAAAGTCAGCCATGGACACAGGCAAAACCAATATAAAACATGGTACAATGGGTGCTACCTAACACATGCCAATCCGGAGTTCTAAAGTAGCTAAAGCTTGCAACGCTTTCTAGCTGATGGGCATGAAGGTGACCTGAAGATTATGCTGCTATAGGCCTTTCCCACTGGCTAAGGGGGTATAACTGCTCTCTGTCCCAGGATGTTACATCAAATCCCTCCAGGATGAGAAAACACATATTACCCATAATAGAAAATAGGAGATTTCAACAAAAAGGAACATAGATGCAGCTTTCAATTGAACATTATAATGTTATCACAGTGCACTGGAGATACCTTGATTTAGCATCTATACTTTACCTCTCCTGTGAATGCTTATTTCCACCCATGCTTCTACCTCTTCCTCCACAAAAAATGGAAAGTTTATGTGAGATTGGCTGCTCTACAGTTTTAAATTGATGATGCTTCAGTTCTTCCCCGTTTTCTGTTCTACTTGCGTTCTGCTACTCATCCAATTTCTGTGCCAATGACTGCAACAGATGTTATTACAAGAGATCTTGCACTCAATTTACTCCAGACACAGACTGCCACTGTCTGGTAACGACCCTTGAAATTATCCTACTACTGTTAACTCAAGCTGCCAAAACCTACAAGTGGCTCCCATTAAATTACAATTAAATCACCTAGTTTGCTATCGGAGAAAACTACAACCATTTGAGACATTTTGTGAGTCAGGTAGTAAAAAAGCTAAGCACAGATAATCATCGACTTCACTCCATAAATAAGATTGCAATTTGTTCTACAGCAAGGAATAATGCAGGAGTTTTGAAGCACATAGAAATAACATTGGTGTATTTTCTAATTCCCTTGTCTTATCGGCTCACAATAGGGAGCATGTGGGGGAGTTGGCACTGAATCACATGCCCTGCTATTAGTTCCCTGCTGTTTAGAGCAGAGTCAAGGGAATTAAACAACAGGCTCCATTTATTTTACAGGCTCTGTGTCTCTGTAAAAATACAAATACTGGATTAAAATAAAAACAGAGAGTGTTCCAACACAGAGCAGTTGTGGCCACACTCAAATTTCCAAGGCCACTTAAATGTATATAAGCCCAATCACTAAAATCTCATATGGTATAATTATTATCATGGTAATGTCATTCAAAAGTTGTTTTCAAATATGTTTACATTTGCAACTGTTGTTAAATTGTAGTTGATCCTCCAATTTATCCACCTCAATTTCACATTAACAGAAGTGGTTAGCAATCTCACCTAGCAGCACTAGGGCCGCCGGTTCGAATCCCAACCTTGGCACTACCTGCCTGTAGTTTGCATGTTCTCCCTGTGCCTGTGTGGGTTTCCTCTAGGTACTCCAGTTTCCTCACAAGATATACTAGTAGGTTACTCCCAAGACATACTGGTATGTTAATTGGCTATTGTCTAAATTGGCCCTAATATGTGTATGTATGAATGTGAGTTAGGAACCTTAGATTGTAAGGTCATTCGAGGGCAGGGACTGATGTGAATGTACAATATATATGTAAAGCGCTGTGTAAATTGACTATATAAATACCTGTAATAAAATAATAATTTGAAGGCCCCAGCACCTTCATGGAAATTTTGCAATTTGAAAACTTGAGTTGCATCTTTAGTTCTTAGTCCCTTTAACTTGTTACATTGGTTTGGTCCTCCAGAAGATAGTTCAGCGCTAGAACAGTCTGAGGTCACAGACAATGGTGACACAATCAGGATGTCCAAAGATGTTGATTCATTACTGAATTATCACTTCTCTTGGCAAACAAGCCTTCTGTTCCGAGAAATGTTTATGGAGCACTAAGGCTGGCTGTACATTAAGCCAAAAAAATTGTTCAATTCCTCCATCAACACATTCAGTAGCTCAAAAACCTCAACAAATATAAATCCACTTTGTGTTCACCAACCCAGATACCTTTTACCTTATAAAAGTAGCAGTGACAACATCAATGTGCTCCACATAGCCTGGGCGAGAGCAGAGCTGTGGGAGGGATCCAGTAGGCCCCTCCCTCTACAGGTTGCCTGCAGAAAACTACAGAAGGAGACCAGATCAGTCACCCTGCACAAGGAGGGAGAGCAGCAGTGATTGGTCTTTATTACAGGAAGCTCCTGTGTAGAAGCAATGTTTTAAACTGGATTACTGAACAGATCTGGAAGAAATACACAAAGGACATTAAGATTTAGGTAAAAATACACATGCCTCTTGAAGTTAGACAATATATATTCTGGAATTCAGCTTTAAAAATTGGAAACCCATGCATTTTTTAACATCTTGATACAACAAGAAAGGTTTAGGATCTGTCTGAAAAAAAAAAAAGAATCTGTCTGAGGTTTTCATTGTGGTGGTCCTGTTGGAGAAATTTCCCCTCAATCCTGTCCTGTCACTACAGTTAGGCTTTAAGCTATTGTAAGCAGTGGCACAGTGGTTAATTGATCTTGCTATTGCCTAGTGACAAGGCTGTCTTAATGCATGGACATTTCTGGACATTGGCCAGGGGCTCCAGATGCATAGGGGACCAATGATAATGTTGCATCATATCATACTTGCTAACTGTGCAAAAAGTTTTTGCCTTTTATTCAAAAATGGACATCAAAAATACATGCCACAGCAGAACAGAACGGACAGAAGAGCTGACGTGTTTCACACTAACAAACAGTGCTTAGTCATAGCTATGACTAAGCACTGTTTGTTAGTGTGAAATGCGTCAGCTCTTCTGTCCGTTCTGTTCTGCTGTGGCATGTATTTTTGATGTCCATTTTTAAATAAAAGGCCAAAAATTTTTTGGAGTGCGGCTGTCCAGAATTTCCTCCCATTTTTGCATTGTTACATTCATTGCCAGCACCTGGGGCTTCTGATCTGGAGGAAAGGCTTTTACTTTTGCTTGAACTTCCTGGAGCGGTGATATCCCTTTCTCTATTTGATTCCTGGACTTTGCATATATACTTGCCATCTGTCCCGGATTTGCTGGGACAGTCTAGTTTTTTACCAAGCTGTTTCCGGATGCCCATTTCTTGGGCAGCATCTCTGAAGCTGTACTGTGTCCTCCTGATCCCAGTATTGTGCCCTCCTGACTCCCCTTGTACTGTGCCCTTCTGCCCTCGCTCCCCATACTGTGTCCTTTGTGTTGATTAGTCTTTGATTTATGACATGTTTTCTTATTGTTTAAATTTAATTGAAAGTACAAATAAATATATGTTTAATTCTATCAACTATTTATACTTTAATTCTTGAGAGTAGGTGCATCGATTGGGAAAGGCTGGTAGGGGCCTCAGTGCATTACTTTGTCCAGGGGCCCATGATGCTAATAAGACGGCCCTGCCTAGTGATTCCTGCTAACAGGTATGGGTATTTGTCCAGCCTCCATAAGCCTGTATACAAGTGCTCAATGTTAGTAGCCTACTAAGGCAGCATTAATACACTGTTAATCTTTTGCTGAATTCAGCTATAAGTCTTTTTTCATTAAACTGTAATTGTACCATTGATTTTAGATATGAATGGTCTGGGTCTGCTTACAGCTCCTGCCTGTGTGCTTCGCACTGCATGTATTCATTATATTCAGACACCATGTGTTACAATTCATAATAGCATCTGCCGCAATAAAGCTTACCATTTAAAGGAAAATGCCACTTCTTCTAAAAATTGAATATAACATAATACAATGAACTGCTACACAGTTTATTATTTTGTGTTGTTATAAATGACCTCTCTGTTTTACACCAAATCTAATCTAAAATTGCACTTCCTTGTAATGGTCATCTGGTAGAATTCTGTAAACAATCAGTGTACAAAATTCCCCGAAAATTAACATTATGTGTTATTGTCTCATTGCTTTTTTCAAAAGTCTGCACTGAGCTACAAGTAAAATTTTGCTATTCCGACATTAGCTGTTGCATTTTTGGAGAGATACTCTCTAATTGGATGCAGACAGAGCATCTTTTCTTAAAGTGGAACATCACTTAAAGTGGTAGCAAACTAAAATTTTAAACTTGTACCTACAGGTAAGCATACAATAAGCCTTACCTGTAGGTACAATGAATATCTCCCAAATGTGCACTGTAAAAGAGATATTTGTAATCTGAGCAGATGTTGACATCACTGGCACATGCACACTGCACTCTGCATTGAGGGCACACTGAGTATGCCATCAATTCAGAGTGATGTGCTGCGATCGTGTCTCCCATGTGTATGGGCGTTTGGGCACGAGCCTGGAAGGTAGACCAGGTGAAGATGGAAGCCCTGGCAAATGTGCACGGCTGCAGGGCTTCATTTGACAGGTAAGTCTGCCACAATGTGCTAGTATACAGTACATACTAGCACATTATAGTATAAACCTGCAAGGGGCCAATTTTTTTCCCCCTAATTTTACTACTGCTTTAAAAGTCAAAGTTCCACTCTTCCTGCTCCCCCCTCCTCTACCATTATTGACATTATTTTTCTGGGAGTGGGTACTTTTTCTGACAGGTACCTGCTCCCACTTCTGCATTTCTCTCTAAGGTGAGGACTGCGGACATTTGCCCTAACCCCCAGTCTAAAAGTGCAGCATGACTGGCGCATATGCAGTAGGGAGTGTGTGAAACAGCAGGGAGGCATAGCCAGCTTTCCACAGTCAAGGTGGTGGCACTGGGAATTCAAAAAGCAGCAAAGTACCGGCACAGCTCTGGACTTCTGAGCTGGTGTTTGTTTATTAAAAGTCAGCAGCTACAGTATCTGTAGCCGTTAAATGTTATCAGCGACCATAGTTCTTAGTTCCACAGGAAAAGTGTGGGATTGTAAAAAAATAAACATTCATACTCACCATTATGCTGCGGCATTGGTCCAATACTGCAGCTGTCCCCGCCAGCTCTAAGATTGAGAACTGAGCAATCACACGACCACTGATCGCTCAGTTCTCGGTCCACTCCGAGCAGAGAGACTGGTGAGTGTCAGTCACCGCTCTCTACTCGGCTCTTTCAGCGCTCACTGGAGCACCAGGCTGTGGAGGGCGGCGGGAGCAGCTGGCTCAGGCTCTCATCAGAGCCTTAAGAGGCTGAGCCAGCAGCGAATCAGGCATCTCAGTGAATCTCAACTTTATTGTCAGGATCCTTTTAGAGCCTGGACCCGCTCTGCGACATCAGATGACTGATTCTGGGTCACAGGTGTGCAAAAGAAAGTGTACTCCTGTGACCCAGAAGAGAAGTATGGTCCAAAAAAAAAAGCTTTGGCCAGAATAGCCTTTTAAATCTTTCACTACCAGGTCCATACGTCATAGGGACCTGACATCGGGGGGGGGGGGGGGGTTCACAAACAATCTGGTGCAGCCACCGGGATTGTGTGTAAAACTGACAGGAAGGCTCCTGCCTGTCAGGTGGATGCATTCGGGCGGCTACACTGCCACCCGATTGCCTCCACATAGCACCGTTACTCTGGAATTGCACATTGGACTTACTGTATATGTTTACAAGCGCTGTTTCTCTCACTTTTGGTAGTCCCTTCTAGTCCATATTGGAACTAGATGCCTTCAGGTCCTCACATCATTTGGATTTTATCGCAGAGACTCTCACATTTGTTTTCATAGACTTTTCTCACCCATTGTGTTACAGTGTTGTAGCCCCATGTGACATATACATAGGATTCCCTTTATTGTGCACTAAATATCCATCCTTGCATATAATGTGTTAAAAGCCCATATATTTACATCCAAATCAGGTGAACAGTGTAGGAATTGTGGTGGTGTATAGAGCCAAAAAGATTAGAATTGTGTCGATGTCCCAATATTTATGGACCTGACTGTATATCTTAAAAAGTTTCCTGCAATCATGGCTGCCTGAATACAATGACACTTCCAAACAGTGACGGTTTCTGATAGGTTGGTAGTCATTGTTCGACTGATAATTTTAAACGTGGCACATTTTTACTTTTATTTTTTTTAGTTGGGTGGTGCTTGCAGAGCTACTCACAGCTTAAAGTTTAGCCAATTCAGCAGGCAGGCTTTAGAGCAGCGTTGGGTTTGTGTGCTGCCCATTTTCCTGACCACATATTTCCTCAAGGAAATTAAGATAAAAGGGAATACTTCTACTAGATAAAAACTCTTTATGCACAGCCAGTGTTTTAAAAGCCTTGATCACGCGTTCTGTTGATATTTCCTTTTAGGACTATATTTTCTTAGATAAATAAATCCTATTCTATCAGAACCCCAAAAAAAGGAAAATAAGCATAATAATAGCCGATAGAGACCAGAATTCTTGTTTATTCCTCCACAAAGTAAAATATAGTCTGGTTGCCATTTGCTCCTCTTTGTACTAATTTGCATTTGTTCAGGCTTCCAAGAAAAGGGATAAATGAAGAAATGTTTTACATGTTTTTCCAAAGCAGCTCCTGCATGCACAAAGAATGTTCCAAAATGTTCCAAAATATAGTTTCTGCCTGAACATTGGGTTAACACTTCATTAGTTATACTGTATGCATTTGACTAGTAGTGCAATGACGAGGCTGCAGTTAGAGGATGAATGTGACAATCTTTCACATCTAAGTGTTACTTTGATAATATTGGAGCCATTAATGACACAGTTTAGAGAAGGAGGCTGATAATGAGAACACACAGTATGTGCGGGTTTAGTTGTTACGCAGTGAGTCAGGGGTAGTAAGAGCTCTCAGGCTCTGTTTACACCTTGTTGTTTTTGTGCGTTTTTCTGCTCTTAGCCTTATTTCTTAAAAACGTCCAACAAGACAAATCCCATTCATTTCAATGGCCCCTGTTCACATCTGAGCATTGGGTTGCCTAAAGCAAAACGCTCAAAAAAGTATATGAGCTCCTTTTTTGGCAGATTAAAGGCGTTTTAATGCTTTTACTCGGGGATTGGTTTGCACTGTAAAATATAGATTCATGATTAAGGTAGAGTGTTCATAGGGATGAGCTCAAAGTTCAAACCAAACACAAGTTAGGACTGAACTTTGGCTGTTTTGGAGTTTGTTCGAACACCAGATTTTTAGCCTGTCATATATAGTAGAAGTATTTCTACCACTACTATATATGACAGCTTTCTATATGTCATTGGTTGGTAAGGAAGTATTAGGTGCTGGCATTGTCAGCATCCTTAGCATTCACTGACATTACCTGGTCCTTTCATTTACTGGCCAGGAACACCCAGCCGTGTAAACAAAGGTGTGAGTATACCATGACATTATGGTCCAAATATGGCCACACTGGGTAAGTGTATTTATTTACTGTTTACTTTTATGTGTTAATAAGCAGGGGTACTAGGTACCCCTTATTTACTCACATGGGGGGCAGTATCTGGATGACCATTTTTTGCAAAAGGGGGCTTTCAACTCCCCCCCCCCCCCCCACACACACAGACTCCAGACTGGGCCAGGGTTTTAGGAAAGAGGCTCTTGTACTCATCAACATGAGGCAAAGGTACTCTTCATTTCGTCTTGTATGGTTTAGGAGGGGGGGGGGGGTGAACGCTGGTTTCTACTTTACTGGCCCATCAGGCTGCTTGCTCGGATAAAAATCATATGAGGCTCTTAAAGTCTGGTATAGAACTTAGGGAGGACCCGACAACTTTTTTTTTTTTTTGCTTGAGGTCCCTCCTGATATCCACCATAGACCCTCATCTTGCTATAGTAGATTTATACATCATGTCAGATGTGCCACTTTACAGACAGAGCAAGGGCTGCCCCCAGTCATATTATTTAAAGGCATTTTGCATTTTTATTGTTGACCTTAAAGCTTTACTGCTCCACGTCAAACAGATTTTTTTCTTATTTTTTTCCTTTGGTCGCTATTTGCCTAGAAAAAGCCATTACTTTTTTTTAACATTCACCTCTAATCAACTTCAATAGCGTTTATGTTCTGCAAATCCATCTCAAACTGAGTCAGGTACATTCAGCTCATCCATAAAATTAAAGGGGGTAAAGGCTGAAGGTTTTTTATCTTCATGCATTTTATGCATGAAGATAAAAAACCTTTAGTGTGCAGCTCCCTTCTCAGCCTCCCCTAATACTTATCTGAGCCCAAACGCAATCCAGCGATGTGCACGAGAGTGGCTGCTTTCCTTGGTCTCTGCCTCCTCATTGGGTGATAGACAGCAGCGGGAGCCCTTGGCTCCCGCTGCTGTCAATCACAGCCAGTGAGGAGGGAGTGGGGTTGGGAGCTTATGGACACAAAGAACAGGGCTTGGAAACAAGTATGCACAAGTGCCCCCATAGCAAGCAGCTTGCTATGGAGGCATTCTGAAAAGAGGAGGAGTCAGGAGCGCCAGTGGGGGACCTGAGAAAAGGAGGATCGGGGCTGCTCAGAGCAGGTAAGTATAAGATGTTTGTTATTTTTTTTATTTTTTATGTAACCTTAAATATCACTTTAAAGTGGTTGTAAAGGATCATTTTTCTTCTCGGGTCTTCTCCCTCTTCTCGGGTCCCCCATCAGCGCTGCTGGCTCCTCATCTCTGTCCAGTACCCCCTCAGAAAGCTGCTTCCCATGGGAACACTAATGTGTGCTCACTACCAAGCCTCCACCCCTGTTCCCTCGTTTGATTAACAGCACTGGGAGCCAAAGGCTCCCGGTGCCCCAGTAAAGCCAATGAGATACAGAAGTAAGGGAAAAGAAGAGCTGCAAATGTGCACAGCGCTGGATTGAATGAGAGCTCAGGTAAATAAAAGAGGGGAGTGAGGAGCCAAAGTCAGTGCCTAAACATTTTTTACCTTAATGCAAGGAATGCATGGGTAAAATATGGACATGGGCAGCAGTAAAATCAAGTATTCTAATAGAGTATGGATAGGGTATAACAAGCAAGTTTTTGTTGCTGTTTGTGTGTTTTGTGTCTGAAGAAGAATACCATAGAGTGTTACTAGACTGACAGCTTTGAGTCTACCGGGGCAGTTGACATCACATTATGTTATCACCCAGTAGCAGCTTTAGGGCTTTTGGATGTCTATAAAGGGAGGCTTGAATGACAGCACTGAGTGTGCTTGGAATGCTGAAATCACATCCAAGATATGTTACATAAAGTTCCAGCTCATGTTCACCAGGGAGCCTTGCAGTTGATGGACAGTAGACAGTGGAAAAGTCAAAAGTTGGTAGGCTTAGCAGGAGCAATTTAGCAAAACAAAACATTTATTGTGTGCCTGTGCGACACCTTTGCCAAGGCAGTCTACCATAATAAAAGTGGGTTCTTCAATATCTAAATATTGGATGCAATTTTTTCTTTTGCTGAATTGCTCTATTGCTGCTAAGCTCTATGAGTGCCTCAACCAGCATGATGCTCTGTTGCTTTAGGTCACAAGGTTATCCTCAGTTTGATGTAGTGTCTATGTACAAAATCTATCAGTACAGCATTTCACCTACAGAGCGAGAACCTGTCACTGTGAAAATGAAGAATATGACATAGGATTCACATTAAGGGTTATTGTGAGGTTTTGGACTATCGTTTCTGAATGGAGAAAGCTATGATTTTTGGCTTTCTCCGGATTCTGTAGTTCTGGATCGGAACTTTCAGTCCTGTGTCCAGATTTTATCAGGTGACTGCAGCCTGTCTGAATACACAGATGTGCAGGGCTGTTATATTCTCAAGCCTAAGGATAGATCAGGGCTCCCAGTTTAAAAACAGCTCCCAGTGTGGGAGACAGAAGGTCTTACCCAGAGGTTAGAGATGCCTCAGCCAGGAGACAGGAAAAACAATAGCAAATGCAAGCGCTTGGGATGCCTGCACAGACAAACACTATTAATCCTAAATGTGTAAAGGATATTATGCAAAGGTTGAAAATCAAAAAAACACAAAATCAAAAAAACAAAAAAACAAAAATTGAAAATCAAAAAAACAAAAAAAGGGGTTCCAATCAGGTGGACATAAAGTTATTATTGTTACCAAGGGATGGCAGGTAGCATAAAGTTTTGAAAAACTCTATAGTAACAATTGTGGATAGGAAGTCTTTAATAAAAACTCAGTTGCCCAGGGCAGCTCTTCTCCAAGTTGAAGCCGACTCAAGGAAAATGACATGAAAGGAAAAATAGAAAAGCGCCTCTTAGCAAAACAGATTTATTATGTAGCAGACAATTTGTATCAAACACTTACATCATGGTAAGTTTCAGGTGTCATCCAGTAGGATCAATGTTTATATTGCGTCCAGGATCTCTGACGCTACTCCACGGATTTCCCAGGTCCCGGTTATGGCGGCCGCAAGTAGCCGGGATGCAGGCTGGCTTGTCCGTGATAGGAGACAGCAGCGAAGGATGGCAGCGGTCGGTCCGGAGAGGAGCGTCTGACGTCAGCTGGATGGTGCAGGGAACCACAACGCGTTTCAGAGCATGCGCAGCTCTCGTACAGGGCATGCGCGCTCCTTTCTCAAGTGTACAAGGAGACAGGAAGGACGGATGTTTAAAAGTAATTCTGCCCGTCAGCGCAGCAGAATTCAATGATTGCTATGACAAGTGTGTTGCATGGACGGGAGTTTTAACCCCACTAACTTGGGATTTAAGCTATCCCAAGTTAGTGGGGTTAAAACTCCCGTCCATGCAACACACTTGTCATAGCAATCATTGAATTCTGCTGCGCTGACGGGCAGAATTACTTTTAAACATCCGTCCTTCCTGTCTCCTTGTACACTTGAGAAAGGAGCGCGCATGCCCTGTACGAGAGCTGCGCATGCTCTGAAACGCGTTGTGGTTCCCTGCACCATCCAGCTGACGTCAGACGCTCCTCTCCGGACCGACCGCTGCCATCCTTCGCTGCTGTCTCCTATCACGGACAAGCCAGCCTGCATCCCGGCTACTTGCGGCCGCCATAACCGGGACCTGGGAAATCCGTGGAGTAGCGTCAGAGATCCTGGACGCAATATAAACATTGATCCTACTGGATGACACCTGAAACTTACCATGATGTAAGTGTTTGATACAAATTGTCTGCTACATAATAAATCTGTTTTGCTAAGAGGCGCTTTTCTATTTTTCCTTTCAAGCCAGGAGACAGGAGGTCTTGTTCCACTATCGGTGTGTCAGGAGAACCCCTATCCAGAGGCCAGGATTGGGCCTTGCAGCAGGGCATTGTGACTGAAGGCTAAGTGAGCTAAGGGGACCAGGAGAGCTGGGCAACAGTCAGAGGGACTGGTAAGAAGAGCAGCGGTGCTGCCAAGAAGGGAACCAGGTGGCTTGGCATTTTCATTCATATTAATGTGGAAGAACCCCCACGTGGACAACTAGTGGACAACAAAATCTATGTGAACTTTCTATTTTATTTAATATAAGTGGACTGCCATGCCCTAAAATACAGTTTGGACTGCCGCAACTCATTGGAAAAGCACCTCCCACGTGAGTATAATCTCCCCAATACCACAAGAGTTGTAAGATAGGAAGATTATCCTCTTTCTACATAATGCTGACACCCAAGTCCTCTTACCACTTTATCACTTTCAGATGCTGATCTAAATACAATATCTTTGAACTTGTAATGGTCCCATCCGCCCTACATATAAGGACAAATAAGGCTAGTACAAGCAATGTGTTGGAGCTTCCACTTAAATAAAAATAGTAATGTTTGTTTGGCTAAATATGACAGAGTTGTACACCCATGTGAATGTGTGATGACTTTATTCAAAAACCTGGGTCAATGTAGACAGAACTGTCCAATATAGGGCTACCCCCTGCAGGGGCCGCTGCATTTAATTGGTTCTGGTTCAACTGTCCATTCACTTTGGCTCCAATAAATAGTCTAGGGGTTGACCTTTTGTGACTGGGGACCATGAGGCAAGTCTCTTTGGCATCTGGTTACCTTGCACCACTGCACAGCTATCGGTACCCAGTGCAATCTCAGGAACACTGCACAGAACGGGAGGGCAATCTTCTCTAAGCTCACAATCCAGGACACTGCTGAGGATGGGGAATGGCCAGTATCTGAGACCCTATGAGAGCTGTCTCAGTCCAAGCTACCTCTGGCACTTATATCCCAAATGTACACAGTCACCAGGAATCAATTCAGGGTCATAACTCATTAGTCCCCAGGACAGCTGCCACCTTCCAGCTTCCTCTGGATACAATTCAGTGAGTGAGACAGTCCTTCTCTAGAATATATCCCTTTAGTGAAGTCCTACAGTCAGTTCCAGATCACTTCCAGGTCTCAGCTCTGCCACCACTGAGACCCCACAAAACAACAACACGGTCCACTGACTGCCTCAGGGGTAATAGCCACTTGGGGCTGGGGACTCACCTCCCTGGGGATATACAATCTCTCCAGAGCTTTAGACTATTTATCAGCTTACCAGCCACCATCTGGGTACACCTATGAGCTATGAGTAACCACTAAATTATAGTGTGAAACGCGTCAGCTGCCATCCCTGCTTGCTGTGATTTGTAGTGCATTGTTCATAATTTTTTAGAATAAAGGCAACCAAAAGGTTTTTTTGAGTGCGGCTATTCATTCTTCATCCATTTCTATTTTTGCCTATCTTGTGCATTGCCAGCACCTACAGCTTCCTGAGGAACCATTGATTAGCAGAGCGTATCCACCTGGAGCGGTAACTCCCTTCTCCCAATCTGGGTACACCCCCCAGAGATTGGCCAGGCCCTGATCAATATTCAGGCTGGTATTTGAATTCTCTCTCCGTAAGCTCTAAAAACTTCTGCTAGAGGCTGGGGGAAACAATCAAACTCCCAGCCTGTGAAACCCTGAATAGACCACACCAAACAATCACTGCTCCCTTGAATTCAGAAGAAGCCAAAAACAAAATTTACCTAGCATCCTACCCTAGGA
This sequence comes from Rana muscosa, assembly GCA_029206835.1. NCBI lineage: Eukaryota > Metazoa > Chordata > Amphibia > Anura > Ranidae > Rana > Rana muscosa. Next base: position 735,064,687 of record CM055122.1, read on the forward strand.
AGGTGCTACAAAAAGAATACAGGAAAGTATTCGTAGGTCCATATTTACCATCAGGCACTTACAGAATAACCATGGGAAGTGCAGTTTTAAGAATATTTAATTTCCTATTTACCTTTGACTTTTGTTTTTAATTTGTTTGAACACTTAAAGCAAGATTCCACCCGCAATTTTTTTTTTTTTTAAAGTCAGCCGCTACAAACACTGTAGCAGCTGACTTTTAAAAGGGCACTTACCTGTCCTAGGCGCCCACGATGTCAGCCCCCCCTTGAGGCCGACCCCTCGATCGTGGAGGGTCCCGGCGCCGCCATCCTCAGTAAGGGAAACAGGCAGTAAAGCCTTTTGGCTTAATTGCCCGTTTCCTACTGCGCATGCGCGAGTCTCGCGCTGATTTGTGAATGGGCGGCTGCTTTCTGGGATACACACAGTTCCCAGAAGGCAGTGCGCCACATTCCCCAGAAGACGCCGCGACGGAGGACGAGGAAGAAGACCTGCCGCAGTGGATGAAGAGGCAGATCAGCAAGTTCCGCATAGCAACTGCCCTTTCTGGTGAGTAAAAAATGTATTTATTTTTTTCTATTTATTTAATGTATTTTTGTGTATTTTTTTTTTCTTTTAGAGTGGAACACCACTTTAAGGCCGGGTTCACACTGGTGCGACACGACAGCTGTCTTACTTTGGATCCGACTTTGCCCTGTGACTTGAAGCCGACATACGTCCGACTTTCAATGAACGGGGATCCGACTTGGATCCCCGCCAACACCAGGCACTGTGTTTGGTATTAATCTTGAGGGGTAACTCCACGCCAAATTTTAAATAAAAAACCGGCATGAGTTCCCCTCTCCAAGAGCATACCATGCCCTTCGGTTTGGTATGGATTTTAAGGGGACCCCCACACCGGAAAAACGGTGTGGGGGGTCCCCCAAAAATCCATACCAGACCCTTATCCGAGCACGCAGCCCGGCCGGTCAGGAAAGGGGCTGGGGATGAGCGAGCGCCCCCCCCCTCTTGAACCGTACCAGGCCGCATGCCCTCAACATGGGGGTGGGTGCTTTGGGGCAGGGGGCGCCCTGTGGCCCCCCCACCCCAAAGCACCCTGTCCCCATGTTGATGAGGACAAGGGCCTCTCCCCGACAACCCTGGCCGTTGGTTGTCGGGCTCTGCGGGCGGGGGGCTTATCGGAATCTGGGAGCCCCCTTTAATAAGGGGGCCCCCAGATCCCGGCCCCCCACCCTATGTGAATGAGTATGGGGTACATCGTACCCCTACCCATTCACCTGGGGAAAAGTGTCAATAAAAAAAACACACCAGACAGCTTTTTAAAGTAATTTATTAGGCAGCTCCGGGGGTCTTCTACCGACTTCGGGGGTCTTCTTCTGACTTCGGGGGTCTTCTTCCGACTCTCCGGTGCTTTCTGCCTTCTGCCGGGCACCTCCGCTATTTCTGCCAGCTCTTTTGCTAGCGGTGGCCCGGTCTTCCCCGTCGCCTTCTTCCCTCTTCTCTTCTTGAGATGTTGACATGACGAGGTCTCCCGCTGTAATGCCGTGTGCGCAATGATTTATATAGGCATGGGACCCTATGACCCCGCCCCCTATGGTGTCACAGCCCCGGGGAATGTGACGTCATAGGGGACGGGGTCACATCACCCGGTGACCACGCCCCAAGCCTATATAAGTAGTTGCGCGCCGGGCACACGGCATTACAGTGGGAGACCTCGTCGTGTCAACATCTCAAGAAGAGAAGAGGGAAGAAGGCGACGGGGAAGACCGGGCCACCGCTAGCAAAAGAGCTGGCAGAAGATAGCGGAGAGCGGGGAGAAGGCATCAGAGAGTTGGAAGAGACCCCCGAAGTCGGAAGAAGACCCCCAAAGTCGGAAGAAGACCCCCGGAGCTGCCTAATAAATTACTTTAAAAAGCTGTCGTGTGTTTTTTTATTGACACTTTTCCCCCAGGTGAATGGGTAGGGGTACGATGTACCCCATACTCATTCACATAGGGTGGGGGGCCGGGATCTGGGGGCCCCCTTATTAAAGGGGGCTCCCTGATTCCGATAAGCCCCCCACCCGCAGACCCCGACAACCAACGTCCAGGGTTGTCGGGAAGAGGCCCTTGTCCTCATCAACATGGGGACAGGGTGCTTTTGGGTGGGGGGGCCGCAGGGCGCCCCCCTGCCCCAAAGCACCCACCCCCATGTTGAGGGCATGCGACCTGGTATGGTTCAGGAGGGGGGCGCTCGCTTGTCTGCCATTTAGTAAACCCAGGACTAGAGGGTTGGCAAAGCAGGAATGTGTTCGCAATTTACCCATCATCTGCCCACGGTTGACCGGTAGATCATGATCGGTGGGTTGCTGACTTCCGCTGTAGGCTATAGGTAAAGCACTGATCAAAACCATGGGATACACTGGGGTTGATTTACTAAAACTGGAGAGTGCAAAATCTGGTGCAGCTGTGCTTGGTAGCCAATCAGCTTCTAACTTCAGCTTGGTCAATTAAGCTTTGACAATAAAACGTGGAAGCTGATTGGTTTCTAGGCAGAACTGCACCAGATTTTGCACTCTCCAATTTTAGTAAATCAACCCCAGTGTGTCAGATAATCATATTTCTCTTATAAGATGATAATTTCTTAAGAAAGCTGAATATTGGATGCTTTGCTTAGCCTGGGATAAGGGAAATAGTGGTTTAAACTATCATCACCATTCTCAGTGGCATTTATGTCCTTGTTATACCAACCTGCAGATGGGTTTTGCTACAAGAGAAAAACACCTTTCCAAAAACGTTCACATAGTACAGAGATTCAGCTAACACTCCTATCCTACATTGCTGCACTGTAACCAGGACTGTGTGTGAAGAAGAGAATTTGAATATAAAATTGCTGCACTTGTCACTTCTTTTCTAATATGTGACAGACACCAACCATGCACAACTTAGAGACTTATTAAATAGATGCACATTAACATAGCAAATGCCAAGTGTAAAATAGGAAGCCGGGTGGTTATTTTCATAAGTGACAGAGTACCTGCACTTCCTAACACTTTTTATTTTAAAAGCCAGTCTTTCATCTAAAGCAGGGGTCCTCAAACTACGGCCCGCGGGCCACATTCGGCCCCGCCAAGGACATTTATCCGGCCCACCCCACCCAGGGCCGGATTCCCGACAGGTCAGGCCTCGGGGCAGGCCGGTTGTAACACAGCGGGAGGCTGCTGTGTCATGGAGCTCACTGTTAAAAGTTTGGACGCGCTGTGATAAAAATCCCGCCCTCCTCCTAGACTAGCTTGTGTAATAGAGGCAGTGTTCTGTCTATCACACAAGCTGATCTAGGAGGAGGGTGGGACTTGAAATGATGGTGAGGGGGGGCTTGAAATGATGGTGAGGGGGGGCTTGCAATGATCGTTTGAAATGATGGTGAGGGGGGGGCTTGCAATGATGGTGAGGGGGGCTTACAATGATGGTGAGGGAGGCTTGCACTGATGGTGAGGCGGGCACTGATTGGGCTGCATTGGCGGGCACTGATTGGGCTGCGCTGGCGAGCATTGATGGGCACTGATCAGACTGCATTGATGGGCAGTGCAGTCTGTATGTCTCTGTGTGGGCAAAGTTATTGCTGGTATATTGTTTTTGTAGCGCTGTTTATATATATATATATATATATATATTTGTGGGGCAAAAAAGTATTTAGTCAGCCACCAATTGTGCAAGTTCTCCCACTCAAAAAGATGAGAGAGGCCTGTAATTGTCATCATAGGTATACCTCAACTATGAGAGACAAAATGTGGAAACAAATCCAGACAATCACATTGTCTGATTTGGAAAAAAATTATTTGCAAATTATGGTGGAAAATAAGTATTTGGTCAATATCAAAAGTTCATCTCACTACTTTGTTATATATCCTTTGTTGGCAATGACAGAGGTCAAACGTTTTCTGTAAGTCTTCACAAGGTTGTCACACACTGTTGCTGGTATGTTGGCCCATTCCTCCATGCAGATCTCCTCTAGAGCAGTGATGTTTTGGGGCTGTCGCTGGGCAACACGGACTTTCAACTCCCTCCAAAGGTTTTCTATGGGGTTGAGATCTGGAGACTGGCTAGGCCACTCCAGGACCTTGAAATGCTTCTTTACGAAGCCACTCCTTCGTTGCCTGGGCGGTGTGTTTGGGATCATTGTCATGCTGAAAGACCCAGCCACGTTTCATCTTCAATGCCCTTGCTGATGGGAGGAGGTTTGCACTCAAAATCTCACGATACATGGCCCCATTCATTCTTTCATGTACACGGATCAGTCGTCCTGTTCCCTTTGCAGAGAAACAGCCCCAATGCATGATGTTGCCACCCCCATGCTTCACAGTAGGTATGGTGTTCTTTGGTTACAACTCAGCATTCTATCTCCTTCAAACACGACGAGTTGTGTTTCTACCAAACAGTTCTACTTTGGTTTCATCTGACCATATGACATTCTCCCAATCCTCTTCTGGATCATCCAAATGCTCTCTAGCAAACCTCAGACGGGCCCGGACATGTACTGGCTTAAGCAGGGGGACACGTCTGGCACTGCAGGATCTGAGTCCCTGGCAGCGTAGTGTGTTACTGATGGTAGCCTTTGTTACGTTAGTCCCAGCTCTCTGCCGATCATTCACTAGGTCCCCCGTGTGGTTCTGGGATTTTTGCTCACCGTTCTTGTGATCATTTTGACCCCACGGGGTGAGATCTTGCGTGGAGCCCCAGATCGAGGGAGATTATCAGTGGTCTTTTATGTCTTCCATTTTCTAATTATTGCTCCCACAGTTGATTTCTTCACACCAAGCTGCTTGCCTATTGCAGATTCAGTCTTCCCAGCCTGGTGCAGGTCTACAATGTTGTTTCTGGTGTCCTTCGACAGCTCTTTGGTCTTCACCATAGTGGAGTTTGGAGTGTGACTGTTTGAGGTTGTGGACAGGTGTCTTTTATACTGATAACAAGTTCAAACAGGTGCCATTAATACAGTTAATGAGTGGAGGACAGAGGAGCCTCTTAAAGAAGAAGATACAGGTCTGTGAGAGCCGGAAATCTTGCTTGTTTGTTGGTGACCAAATACTTATTTTCCACCATAATTTGCAAATAAATTCTTTCCAAATCAGACAATGTGATTGTCTGGATTTGTTTCCACATTTTGTCTCTCATAGTTGAGGTTTACCTATGATGACAATTACAGGCCTCTCTCATCTTTTTAAGTGGGTGAACTTGCACAATTGGTGGCTGACTAAATACTTTTTTGCCCCACTGTATATATATATATATATATATATATATATATATATATATATATACATATATATATATATATACACACACTGTGTGTATGTATATATATATTGGCATTGGTATTATACTAATAGCAATTTGGAATCCCTAGGAAACAATGATGTCAAGAAAAAGAAAAATTGACTTGGAGTGTAGGATATTCAAAGAACAGTGGACTTATGATTACTTTTTCATGAAGTACAAGGAAAGAGCTGTGTGTCTGATATGCCAGAATATAGTGTCTGTGTTCAAAGAATACAATTTGCTTCGACACTATCAAACTCAACATAAAGATAAATATGATTGTTTGGTCGGAGAAGTGAGAAAAGATAAAATATTAAAACTGAAAAATACATTAACAACTCAGCAAAATACTTTTGTGAAGCAGAAGCAGCTAAATATTTCATCACTGCGAGCAAGTTTTCAAGTTGCCAAGATAATAGCGTGCACTGGCAGACCATTCGTGGAGGGAGAATTTGTTAAAGAATGCCTTCTTTCTGTTGCCAAAGAGATGTATCCAGAGAAGGCTTATTTATTTAGTACAGTGAGTCTTTCAGGGCCTACAACTACACGAAGGATTGAAGAAATGGGAGACAATTTGCATCAGCATTTGCAAAACTCCGCAAAAAAACATTCCTATTTTTCCTTGGCACTCGACGAAAGCAATGATGTTCGTGATTCTGCACAACTTCTAATTTTTATTTGTGGGACGAATGACTATTTCGAAGTCACAGAAGAGCTTGCTGCACTGCAAAGCATCAAAGGAACAACTACAGGAGAGGATATCTATGAAAAGGTTTGCCAAACTGAATGGTTTGGAGCTTGACTGGGCTAAACTAGCCAGTGTGACAACTGATGGTGCTCCTAGCATGGTGGGGTCTAAGAAAGGAGTAATTGCTCGCATTAACCAAGAGATGGACAAACATAACCATTCTCATCCAATAGCCATACACTGCCTCATCTACCAACAAGCGCTGTGTAGTAAATCACTGAAGTGGGACTCTTATGAAAATTGTGGTATCTTGTGTTAACTTCATTAGAGCTCATGCACTAAACCACAGACAATTTCAGGAATTTCTGTCTGAGCTAAATGTTGTCTATGAAGATGTTCTGTACCACACAGAAGTCCATTGGCTGAGTCGAGGGAGAGTTTTTAAACGTTTCTATGACTTACTTCCACAGATTACAGCTTTTCTGCTTTCAAAAAACAAAGAAGTACCAGAGCTCAATGATACAGAATGGAAATGGCACCTTGCCTTTCTGACAGATGTGCAACTTCAAAGAAAGGGGAAGTTCATCTGTGATATGCAATCACATGTGAAAGCATTTGAAGTTAAATTAGGCCTCCTCATCAAACAAGTGAAGGAGGAAAACGTCTGCCATCTCCCCACAACTCAAAACCTGTTAGCGGAAAAAACACTGGTTGCATTCCCAAACAAAACATGTGTGGATTCACTGGAAAAGTTGCAAAAGGAGTTCCAATGTAGATTTAAAGATCTTCATATCCATGAACAGGACATACAGCTTTTCCGTAACCCATTTTCTATTGACATTGAAAATGTGGATACATTTTACCAAATGGAACTGGCTGAACTGCAGAATTGTGACTCTCTGAAAGACGCATTCAAGTCAAGCAGCCTTCCTACTTTATATGCATCTCTCCCCTCTGAGACATATCATAATCTCAGGAACCATGCACTCAAAATGGCAACCATCTTTGGCAGCACTTATGTCTGTGAACAGACTTTTCCAGAATGAAACATCTGAAATCTCCAACCAGATCTAGACTAACTGATGCACACTTGCATCACATTACGACTAGCAGTGACAAATATGGAACCAGACATTGACCATCTCATTAGCCAAAAGCAGGCCCATAGTTCCCATTGAAATACTGGTAAGTTTGTTGGTTTAACTTTACTTGCTCCTCATTTTAAATATTGTATTTGTTCCTGTTTAGTTTTTTCACTTCAAAATAAGATATGTGCAGTGTGCATAGGAATTTGTTCATAGTTTTTTTTTTTTTTAACTATAGTCCGGCCCTCCAACGGTCTGAGGGACAGTGAACTGGTCCCCTGTTTAAAAAGTTTGAGGACCCCTGATCTAAAGTGTTAAAGCATTTGTTACCCCAACACTTCATATTCCTGGTATGTGCCAGCTGTACTATGCACTTGTATGAGAGAATACTCTTTGTATTGCTGCCTTCATGTGAAATCCCTGGTGTTCCTGCTAATCCCATTTCTTTCCTATTAAAAACTGACCACACTAAGCAGGGAAGCACACTGTGGTCAGTTTCATAGCTATGCTAGGAACTCGGTGTACTCTCCTCCAATGATTAGACTTGCCCGACACACACCCCCTGCACAGCCATTCACTGGGATGCTCAGTGCTGCTGCTTCTCCTCAACCCAGCTCTTATGCAGCTGAGAACAGAGGGAATGTGATCACTTATAAAAAAGGGAAACAAGGTATTTTTAAATGTTTTTATGTCTGTACACAAATGTTTTGCCTTTCATTTCTATTTTAAACTGAATTGATTGTTTTACAAGGTGATCGTTTACAATCAATTTAAGGGCCACTGGGGTTTAAAGAAGAACCCCAAAAAAGCAGCCAAATGCACAGTCCTACTTCATCTATGTGAGCTGCTTCCCTGCTGTAGGATTTATTTTTAAATTATGTTGAGCCAATCTTATTATTCACACATGCCTGCCACACTGCATAAGCTTGGTTCAGCTTTACTACTTACTGAGTCGCCTAGCTGCTCATTGGACAGAGCTGATAATATTGATTTATTGCCCTATGAGCAGACTATGTTTATTATTATTATACAGGATTTATATAGCGCCGACAGCGCTTTTCAAAATTAGGGCAGACAGTACAATTACAATACAATTCAATACAGGGGGGGGGTCAGAGAGCCCTGCTCATTAGAGCTTACAATCTAGGAGGGAGGGTCAAGTGATACAAAAGGGTAATAGCTGTGGGGGATGAGCTGACAGAGAAAATAGAAGAGCAGTTGTTAGATGGAGGCAGTATAGGCTTCTTTGAAGAGGAAAGTTTTTAGGGATCGCCTAAAAGTGCATAAATTTGGAGACAGTCTGACAGATTGGGGTATTGAATTCCAGAAGATGGGCGAGGCTCGGGAGAAGTCCTGGAGGCGAATATGGGAGGAGGTAATGAGGGAGCTAGAGAGCCGAAGTTCTTGGGAGGAACGAAGAGGGCGATTAGGTTGGTATTTTGAGACCAGGTTAGTGGGAGGCAGAGTTGTGGATGGCTTTGTAACTTATTGTTAGTATTTTAAATTTAATTCGTTGGGCGAGTGGGGCAAGAGGCCAAAAACTTGCAGTAAGTGTTCCAAGCTGAGAGATAGGCCTTCAGTGTGTTGCGTTCCAAGGAGTGGTTAATGAGCTGGGTTGCATTGGCGAGGTGCGACTTTAGTCCATCGTCAGACCACGACCAGGGTGGGACAGAACTAGCCGTTGAGTCGGCTCCAGGCTCATGCTGGAAAAACAAAGTAAAGTTGAAACGGGACAGTGCATCAGCTGCGATATTGCATTTGCCTGGAACATGTTTGCAGACAATATTAAACTGATAATGGCATGACAGCGGCACTAGCCTGCGCAGAAAAGACATGGCTTGGATCTGCCTTTATTGATGATGTAGGCCGTGGCCTGATTGTCTGTCCAGGTGTGGCCCCAGACCTGGGCAGCTGCCACTATTGGATAAAGCTCAAAGAGTGATGAAGCCTGGGTGAAACCAGGGATTAGAAGGATTTCTGAGGCCAAGGTTCGGTGAACCAGTGGCGGCCAAAAATGGCCACAAAGCACATGGAGGCTGCGGCATCAGTGACCACCTGTGGCAACTAAGCTGATACTGCTGGGATGAACACTGAAATGCAGTTCCAGCTGGTGAGGAACTTGTCCCACATAGCTAAGTCCGCTACTGCTGCTTGGTTTAGTTTGAGAACTCGGTCTGGATCTTGCACTGGGTGTGAGAAAGACTAAAAGCCGTGATATAAAGGACCGTCCTTGAGGAATAATCCTCATCGTGAAGTTCAGCATCCCTGGTAAGGATTGAAACTGCCTCCTGGTGCACCCTTGTGACAGGGTGAAGTCATGCATAACTGTCCTGATACGGGCTAGTTTGGCAGGAGGCAGGCTAACTTGCATGGCACGCGTGTCCAGAATGACACCTAGAAAAGGTGATAGAATGTTCCGGGGCTTCCACTTTTTGCTCAGCTATGGGCACGTTGAGGTTGTTGAACACTTTGCATAACTTGTCTAGATCTGCCGGGGGTGTGTCTGGTTGCTCGATAAGCAGGAAGTCATCGAGGTAGTGGCCTGGTGAGACAGAATCCATGTGAGGGCCTGAGTGAAGATGTCAAACATCCACGGGCTGCTCTTGGACCCGAAGGTCAACTTGGCGGCAAAGTAGTAAGGCTCCCTCCACTTAATACCGTGCCACCACCAGAGCGAAGGTTTGATCGGGAGGAGTTTGAACGCATCAGAGATGTCTGCTTTGGAAAGCCAGGCGCTGGGACCTATCCTAACAATGGCTTGAATGGCCAAGTCAACTGAGGCATACTTGAGGGAAAATTCCTTGGAGGAAAACAGGGAGTAAAGGCTCGGTATGTTAGAAGAATGAGGCGCAGACAAGTCATACACTAAGCAGAGTTTATTAGAGAACTTGCCCTTGACAAGCCCAATAGGGCCGACTCTCCAGACTGGTAAAGGTGACTGTGGGAAGGGGCCGATTATGAAGCCTTTGTCCAGTTCTGTCTCTAGTAAATAGTCTATTGCTTGTAGGGATGAGCCAAACCGCCCCCCCCCCGGTTCGGTTCGCACCAGAACCTGTGAATGGACCGAAAGTTTGCGCAAACTTTAGAACCCTATTAAAGTCTATGGGACTCAAACGTTCAAAATCAAAAGTGCTAATTATGAAGGCTAATATGTAAGTTATTGTCCTAAAAAGGGTTTGGGGACCCGGGTCCTGCCCCAGGGGACATGTATCAATGCAAAAAAAAAGTTTTAAAAACGGCCGTTTTTTCGGAAGCAGTGATTTTAATGATGCATAAAGTGAAATATTCCTTTAAATATCGTACCTGGGTGGTGTCTATAGTATGCCTGTGAAGTGGCACGTGTTTCCCGTGTTTAGAACTGTCCCTGCACAAAATGACATCTCTAAAGGAAAAAAAGTAATTAAAAACTGCTTGCGGCTTTAATGTAATGTCTGGTCCCGGCAATATGGATGAAAATCATTGCGAAAAATGGCATGGCTACCCCATCACCCCCCCCCCCCTCCCCAGCCCATTACCAGCCCCTTACCAGCCCCTTTGGGTCTTGCATGGATATTAAGGGGAATCCTGCACCCAAATTAAAAAAAGGAAAGGCGTGGGGCCCCCATGCCCTATATACTCTGAACAGCATTATACAGGCGGTGCAAACAAGACAGGGACTGTAGGTTTGTTGTTACGTAGAATCTGTAATTTTGAACTCACTGCCTGTGGTATTAGTATGAGAACACCAGCAATTGTATTCAGGTAAGCTTTAGGTGCACACTGTGCAAAGGACACTTAATCAAAATATTGCAGCTCCCTGCCTGTATTTGTATCAGAACACCAGCAATTGTATTCAGGTAAGCTTTTGGTGCACACTGTGCAAAGGACACTAAAGCAAAATACTGCAGCTCCCTGCCTGTATTTGTATCAGAACACCAGCAATTGTATTCAGGTAAGCTTTTGGTGCACACTGTGCAAAGGACACAGTACACTAAGTGAAACACTGCAGCTAGCACAATCACCTGCCTGCCTGTCAGTATAGAGAATAACAGGAACGGATCTAGCTAAACTCAATACAGTGTGTAAATATATACACCTAGGATGCATATATATCCTCTACACACTGTAACTGCCGCTAACTGACTCGCCTGCCTGCTCTATCTAACTCAAATCAAATTACACTGTCTCTCTCTCTGTCTCTTTCCTTTAACCAACGCCAACACACTACACAAGGCTGCCAAGCCGGTGGCCTTATATAGTGTGGGGCGTGTACCTACTCCTCTGAGCCATGATTGGCCAAAACCACCCTGGCTTTGGCCAATTATGGCTCTCTGTACCTACGGTGCTGTGAAAGTCCGCCGGGAAAACTGCGGGGAGAGCTTTGGCCGGGAATCCCGGCCATGTGTATAGGGCTTATGATCCCTCGGCACTGCCTCACAGTGTTTACCAGTGGCAAGTGTAGTAAATCCGGCAGAAAAAAAAACACCGGGAATCCAGACGGGGAAAATAGAGGGCAGGTTCTCTATTTTCCCTGCCGGGATTCCCTGCAGTTTTCCCGGCAGTTTTCCCGGCGAGGGAGCATACACACGCCCGGTTTTCACGACAAAAAGCTCTCCCAGTAGTTTTCTTGCCGGGAAAATTGGCCGTGTGTACAGGGCTTAAAGGGGAGTTCCAGCCTTTTGTATGTTTATTAAAAGTCAGCAGCTACAAAAAGTGTAGCTGCTGGCTTTTAATAAACAGACACTTACCTGTTCCACTGTCCAGCGGCGCGGCCGCCCCCGAGCTTCGCTCCTCTCCCCCCCTCTCTGCCGGCGCCTCCATTCTAACTGTGGGCACTCAGCCGTGACAACTTTCGGCTTCACGGCCGGGCACTCACTGCGCATGTGAATTTGCATCAGACTGTGGCGGGTACACATAGTAATAGAAAGGTGTGATGTGGCGAGGTGCATGATGCCCACAAATAACATTGGTTTGGTAAAACAGGCAGGAGAACCGAGTGCGAACTATTCATAAGTTCTGCTGCAGAAACTAAATACACGGCATGGGGATTCGACGACTGGGAAGCAACGTTAAGATCATGATATGAATGCAAAGTAACGACTCCTACCTGCGACAGCGAGCGAGACTAAAAACCACGAATAAGCAACCACAACACACTGTATTTGGGAACAACAGACTCACAAATACGCAGTGAGCTGAAGAGTCGGCCTGGTAACGTAAACAAGCGTGCACTGGTACAGACAAAGAGCATGGGCGGGTGGGCTGCTCAAATATGCCCCAGGCTCCTCCTATAAATTCAGGCCACCATAATGGCCTTCATATACATATATATATATATATATATATATATATATAATATCATTATAATAACCCAAAGTAGGAAATGTTGCAAATTATGGTGGATCTTTTCAACTGCAAAGCAGATCAGGTTGGATGAAAAATTGGATGAAAAGTTCCCTCAACTTTATATGTGTAAAAAAAATGCCTCGTTCATGTGTTCATTGTATAGTGTGTTCTGTAGATGGGACACCATATGTTAAATCTGTAGAATGGGGATATATGCTTGGAGCTTGTTGCAGATATATTGATTGAACACAAACAATTGACTCTCTGGGCTCATTTTGTCAAGGATTCCACTATACTCTGATGTTTGACAAATTGCCTGTCTTTTTCCTGAATAATGACGGACAATAAGGAGAACATACTTCACATGGAATGTCTCTTGACAATACTTCCCTTCAATTACTTACCATCGGCTACTTAATATTGTGTGTCAATGGCAAGGACATCAATAACTACAGTTTCAATGTGTCCACTGTCCCATGATTTTTTTTTTTTTTTATCTAGAATAAAATATACCACTGCATATAGAAATATAATGGGGTTTTAATAATTTTATGTCTGCACTCAAAAGGAGACAAAGGCACGACAATGTAAATCAGCACTGTGCGTAACAGAGGAGCTGGCTGCAAGCAAGTAGAACACAAAACAGACCTCCCTTGTCTTATTCCACCTGGCTGTGGGCTGGCTATAGAAAAATGTACCCAGAAATATATATTTATTAATGGGCGAATGGGTTCAGTATCTTTTTGCTGGACATACAGTACAGTACCAACTCTTTCTTATGACTCTGCCTTCTCCTACTACATTATACAGTATGCATTGTTGAAATGAGTCTAGCCTTTCAGTAAATGAGCATATGCCAATTCAGATTTAGAATGCTCGTACTAAGTCCTTGGGAAATATAATGCTCATTTCAGGGTTTCAACACTGTAGTATTAACTTTGGGTACGCCAACCCGTTAAATATCTTTTACTATATGTTCCAGTAGTGTGATGACTGCCTGTTGGGGAAATGCTCTATTCCTTCTCTCAAAACAAGGAAAACCTAAATTAAAACTGAAAAGCTGAAATGTGTATTATGCTATCTATAGCCAAGCAGGTTGCAGAGATCACTGAGCTGCAGTGTACTTTTTACAAGGTCCTGCAGAACTGCAGTAATAGTTTCACACTTCAAAGCACCAGAGTATTGCTACAATGCTGCAGGATGACATCAGAGAAGACTTTCTATGGAACAGAAATTTTCCCTGTTGTCCCATTCTGCTTTAAAAACACAGCTATATAAGTGCCTGCACAGCTAATGAAATTAATGAAATTATTGAGTGGCCAAATTGAATTAGCTGCCATTCAACTCTTAGGCGCACAGGTAAGGCCACTTGCATTGTTAGTGGCGCTTGCTAGCTCCATCTGATAATGGCAACAATATGTCAGATAATGATCCTGTCATACTGGGGGCTGTGTATCAGCAGATATTAGGCCATTTGCCCAGAATATCTTTTTTTTTACATATACAGTAAAACCTTGGATTGCGAGCATAATTTGTTTTCCGGAAACATGCTTCTAATCCAAAGCACTCATATACCATAAGAAATAATGGATGATTTGTTCCACAATAAGCAGTATAAACATTCTCAGTTATTTTGCAAACAGGATACAGAAACAAATAATTAACCATGTCAATAAATTGGTAGTTTACAGTCAAAGGGATTGGTCTTACCAGGAACAATATTATGCATTCTTGTGCATTTCTAGCACAGAAAAAAATGTACAAACATATTAAATTATTTGTAATAAACAGTACTCATTGTAACTAATGTTCTACTTTTGCAATAACAAATCCTGTTGCAATCTTGGGTGAGCTGACTTGTAATTTCCCATCAATTCAATTGAACAGTGATCCTGAAAAATACATGGCCACATGTGTCAACACATTTGAAAGCACGTTATGTCAGGGGAAATAGTTTGCAATTAATCTAATGAATGTAAGTAATGCTTGCTTGGATAATGATTTCCTTCACTTTTTTTTAATGTGGAAGGGAACCTTCAACATGTCAGCCACAGATCTACCAACAAATACATATTGGCAAACAGGGAATCAATGTGATAACAAACAATACTGACGAGAAGTATTTATTGTAAAGCCTCGTACACACGACTGAGTTTCTCGTCAAAAAACGACAAGAAACTTGCTGGCAGAGCTTTCTTGCCGAGTAAATCGGTCGTGTGTACGCGGCTATCAGGTTTCTCGTCAAAAAAAGCGTCAAGAATCTCGACGAGAAAAATAGAGAACCTACTCTCTATTTTCTCGTCGAGATTCTTGTCAGCATGTTTCTCGACGAGAAAAGTGTGTGTGTGTACACTTACCTGTCGCCGTGGAAACCCGCACATGCTCGAAATGACTTTGACGCATGCGCGGTAGCTTCCTAGGCATAGGTAGGGTGTAGCAAGATGGCGGCGACGGCATCGAATGTGACGAGCGCACGCTCGTCGTAGTCGATTACGTCACCGCGTTCGCTCCATTCAAAGAACCGCGGGTTCTTTGAATCGAGCGTGTGTACACTCGGCCGGGACAAGTTTCTTGTCCAAGAATGTCGTCAAGAAAAACGACGAGTTTTTTCCTGACGAGATTCTCGGCCGTGTGTACGAGGCTTCACCCTATGAAAGACCTAATTTGCCATTTTCTATCCTTACTACCCCCCTTTTTATGGAATTATCAGGATTTGAGCCAAGTTTGGCTACCGGTAATGGTAAAGTACCTGCGGAACCCAAGAGATGAAAATTACATTCCCTGATTTCTTTTTTTAATATGTTGTTAAAGAGTTAGCTTGATGTGGTTTGGGACCCAGCTCACACAGTCCATATAAATTGCCACTTTATTTGTACTCCAAGGTGTATTTCCAAGGTGGAAAAAGGCAAGAAAGTATCAAAGTGCTACAAGCACAATTTAAGTGGACCTACCGTAAAACCCATCAATTTTATTGTTTCCCAAAACAGTTAAGCCTCGTACACACGACCGATTTTCTCGGCAAAAAACGACAAGAAAACTGTTGGGAGAGCTTTCTCGCTAAAAAAAACATTCGTGTGTGTGGTTTCTCGTCGAGAAAACTGCCGGGAATCTCGACGAGAAAAATAGAGAACCTGCTCTCTATTTTCTCGTCAGGATTCTCGTTTTTCTCGTCGAGATTCTCGTCGGCCTGTTTCTCGACGAGAAAACCGGTCGTGTGTATGCTTTTCCGAGTCTTAAAAAATCGCGCATGCTCAGAATCAAGTATGAGACGGGAGCGCTCCTTCTGGTAAAACTAGCGTTCGTAATGGAGATAGCACATTCGTCACGCTAAAACGAACTGAAAGCACGAAGACTGAAAAGCGCAAATCGTCTCTCCCCAAACTTTTACTAACACACGGTAACACGAGATCAGCAAAAGCAGCCCAAGGGGTGGCGCCATTGAAATCAAACTTCCCCTTTATACTGCCGTCGTACGTGCCTGCGCTTTCCAACTACGAGATTTGGAATTGACAGTGTGTATGCAAGGAAAGCTTGACAAGAATCTCCTTGAGAAAAACTACAGGTTTTTTTACGACGAGATTCTCGGTCGTGTGTACGAGGCTTAACCTTCAAGGCATGCTGTGAATGACATCACCAACACCACAGCACCTGCAGATCAAACAAAGACTAGGATGGCAGATTCCATGGCTGTAAAGGATAAGAGGGGTTAGTTCCGCTTTCATTTCTTTGCTATTAAGACATAAAACCACTTGTTGCGGTGCATTGGTTTTATTGTGCTACAAAAGAGATGACTGCCAGCAAGTGGCTAAATCTTAGCGCAGCAAGGAGATTTACAGCCATGTAAACTCACTCTAGAACCAAGGGAGTCACCCTGTTTTTAACCCCTCTCACCCTGTAGGATGCACAAATGTCCCTGGATTCCTTTAATTTCTTAAAAAACTGTCCTGGCCCACTTCTTTGCATGGCTGCCAGGTGTCTGGTATTTTTCAACACACCCCTGATATGTTTATATGTGTAAAATGCAGTAAATAAAGTATATTTTCTTACTTACTATTTTCACTGCAAAACATCCTACATCAGCTTACTTTATTTGTGGTGTGTATTAAAGTGCAGTCCCCATCCCCCCCCCACACCCCCCGTCCCCCAGAAAAAAATAAAAAAATTAAAGCCAGTAGCTACACGTACTGTAGCTGCTGACTTTTAAAATTAGGACACTTACCTGTCCCGGAATCCAGCAATGTCAGCACTCCAGCTGATGTTTCCATCGGCTTTCGGGTTCTGCGGCCGACATTGCCTCTAAGGGAAACCGACAGTAAAGCCTTGTGGCTTCACAGCTGGTTCCCTATTGCACATGCACAAAGCGCGCTGCACTTTCTGAATGACCTGGCGGTGGGGGAAGAAGGAGGGTGGTTGAACTTCCGAGTGATCTCGCCGCGGCGAGGTCTCTCGGAAGTGGAGACGGATACCTGTCAAAAACAGGAATCCGCTCCCCCCTCCCCCTTAAAAGGAGGCACCTGAGGGGGGAGGAGGCAGATAAGCAGGGCTTCCACTTTTGGGTGGAACTCTGCTTTAACCACTTCCCTACCCAGCCATAGTCAAATGACGTCCACAGATGGGATCTCCCATCCTGGGTGGACGTCATATGACGTCCTCGGCTTTGTAGGGGGATATCTGAATGATGCCTGCAACTAGAGGCATCATTCAGATATCCTTTTAAAGTGCCGGCGATTCTGCGCACCAAAAGAATGATCATAGCGGTGGTTCCGCCGCTTGATCGTTCTTATAGGCGGCGGGAAGGGACATCCCCCCCTCCCGCCGCCATCCGGTGCTTCTCCGGGCTCTCCCATGCGATCGGGGACCCGGAGCGAATCTTCCGGCGCCGTTGGTGGGTCACGTGATGAGCATAGAGATGACTGGTGACCAGATGGTCACCAGTCATCTCTATGATCGTCGGAGGCCCGGGCGCGATGTGATGACGTCATGCCCGGGTCCTCAAATGTAAACAAAGCCGCCATTGTGGCTGTAAGTATGAGATCAGTGAAAAAATGTTCACTGATCTCATGCTTTTCAGCCTGGAGGAGAGATGTGGGGTCTTATTGACCCCGCATCTCTCAATAAAGAGGACCTGTCACACACATTCCTATTACAAGGGATGTTTACAGTCCTTGTAATAGGAATAAAAGTGACCAAAAAAAAAAAAAAGTAAAATAATTGTAAAAAAATTAATAAATAAGTAAAAAAAAAATATATAATAAAAAAAAAAAAAATTAAAACGCCCCTGTCCCCGGTAGCTCGCGATCAGAAGCGAATGCACACGTAAGTCGCCCACATATGTAAACACCGTTCAAACCACACATGTGAGGTATCGCCGCGTGCGTTAGAGCGCGTGCAACAATTCTAGCACTAGACCTCCTCTGTAATTCTAACCTGGTAACCTATACAAAAAAATTAAAGCGTCGCCTATGGAGATTTTTAAGTACCGAAGTTTGGCGCCATTCCATGAGTGTGCGCAATTTTAAAGCGTGACATGTTAGGTATCTATTTACTCGGCGTAACATCATCTTTCATATTTTCCCCAAAAATTGGGCTAACTTTACTGTTTTGTTATTTTTTAATTCATGAAACCATGCAATATCGTGCAAGAAAAAAATTTGCAATGACCGTCATTTTATTCCCTAGGGTGTCTGCTAAAAAAACATATATAATGTTTGGGGGTTCTGAGTAATTTTCTAGCAAAAGAATGATGATTTGTACATGTAGGAGAGAAGTGCTAGAATAGGCCCGGTATTGAAGTGGTACAAAAAGCCCTGTATTGAAGTGGTTAAAGAGCATGTAAACCCAACATTTCATATTCTTAAAATGTGAAACAAAACCAAAGAAAATTCCCAGCTCAACTCACCAGTCAGTCTGCCACCAACAAAATGATCCTGTCTAACAGTTTACGTTAAAACAGGGGTTTGGATAACACACATTTGCAAATACATGCGTAAGCTCCAAGGCACCCCAATATTTCTGAAGTCCTAAGTCTCATAAATTTATGAGTGCCTCCATAGTAGAAGCACATGCATTCTAATGGATAAATAGAGGTCAGATGAGCCTGGAGGTAGCCCACCCCTCCTTAAATGTACATGGGAACACTGGGCACCCAGCACATAGCACAATGGCAGCAAAGATGTCCAGTGTGTCCCCTCACCAATATTACATTAGTAACAAACAAATGGCCACTGCCCCGCCTATAATTGGCCTTCACAGCAAGGAGCACATGTAAAGGCAACACATGCAAAAGAAAACCAAAGAAAAATCCCCAGCTCAACTCACCAGCCAATCTGCTACCAACCCAATTATCCTGTCTAACAGTTTGCGTTAAAAACAGGGGTTTGGTTAGCACACATAGTCCTGATAAATGCATGCTGTACCATGTACTTGTATGAAAAAATATCATGTCCCCTTTGTATTGCTTCTTTACGTGAAATCCCTGATGTTCCTGGCAGCCCCTCTGCTTTCCTATTAAAAACTGACCACACTAAACAGAAGAACACACCATGCTGAGCTATGCTAAGAACTCAGCCTCCTCTCCTCAAATGATCAGACTTGTCCTGACACCCCCAGTGCACAGCCTTTCACTGGGAAGCTCCTCCCCCAACTCTTATGCAGCTGAGAACAAAGGGAATGTGATCCCTAAAAAAAAAAAAGGGAAAACAAGGTATTTATAAAAAATGTCTTATATTTATACAGAAATGGTCTGCCTTTATTTTCTATTTTGAACTGAATGGGTTGTTTTACAAGGTGAGGGTTTACAATCACTTTAAGCCATGTCCCTTAAACAGATAGCCACACTCAGTTTTTTCATCTCACCCTTATCACCTTATAACCTGCCAGGTTGACATCTCTCGATTAAATTAACTGTATAGCCCTGGAATTAAACTAAACATTTCATTAAATGGAAAGTAAAGTGTACTTTCGGTAAACACGTGCAGTATTTTGAGTTATTATTGCAGTGTATACCTTAAAGTAATGTTTATTGTGACTATCACATCTTTACATGCTTTTCTTCCATATTTCTTTTATTGAGTGAAATGTAGAGACGCTAGAGAGGAGATATGATAGAGATATACAAATATCTCATTGGTGATCCCAACGTAAGTATGAAACTATTCAGTCCCAGGGAGTGTAAGAGGACACGGGGCCACACAATGAGACTGGAAGGGAAGCGGTTTAATTTTAAGCTGCATAAGGGGTTTTTCACTGTCAAGGCGGTACGGATGTGAAACTTCCTTCCACAATTGGTGGTGTCAGCAGGAAGTTTGGATAGTTTTAAAATACTCTTTGATGGGCATCTTAGAGAGAACAATATACGGGGATATGGGAAATAAGTGTAGTGGGGTTTTTTTGTTTTGTTTTTTCACATGCACACCTACACAGGTTGAACTTGATGGACTGTTGTCTTTATTCAACCTTACCAATTATGTAACTATGTAACCATGTCATCTCGGGCTCCACAGTCAGGTAACTGACAGCTGGTTAATACATCAGGGAGCTTAAATATGATAATTCCTAGTGTTCTGTGAAAATATTTTTACTTGCTTTTTATTGAACAGCTTGCCCAGTATGGTGCTGACAATATCCCACTTAGCAAATCAGTAAGTTACAGCAACTAAAGAAAATGAATTAGCATTGCCTACAATGGTGTATCTATGGGTACTCTGTTGAACTTAAAAGATTATGGTCTCTGTATGAAACCTTACAATTATATCTCAGGAAATGAATATTAGGTCTGTAGGCTCTAGTGGGTGCTTTTTAACTGTTTTAGTTAATAATGTTAATATTTTCAAGATGCAAGCAGTTTCCACGGAAATTCCACAGGGGATGTAAATTAATAGTGACTGTGCTATTCATGTAGTATTTTAAACCATCTAACTGCAGAGAAACTGAGATATATGGCAATGTCTAAGAAACTATTCAAGCTGGCTGTACGCAGCCTATTGTAAGGGATGCAAATGGTTAAACATTGCTTAAAGTGATTGTAAAGGTTCGCATTTTTTTTTTTTAAATAACAAACATGTCATACTTACCTCCACTGTGCAGCTCGTTTAGCACAGAGTGGCCCCGATCCTCCTGTTCTGGGGTCCCTCGCCATCTCGCTCGGCTCCTCCAGTCCCCACAATAGCTAACCCCCTCTGAAAAGCTCTCTCCCAAGGGGGTTACCTTGCGGGTGTGCTCCCGTGTCATACACTCTGCGTCCATAGCCCCCGGCGCCCCCGGCGCCCGCTACATTGGATTTGATTGACAGCAGCGCAAGCCAATGGCTGTGCTGCTATCAATCTATCCAATGAAGAGCCGAGAAGCCCGGGCAAAGATGGAGCGCGTTCGTGATGCAGGCCTTTCAGGGCTCAGGTAAGTAAAACGGGGGGGGGGCTGGGGGGGGGCTGGGGGGGGGGGCGGTAATCGTCAGATGTTTTTTCACCTTAATGCATAGGATGTATTATGCCAAGTACACACGATCGTTTTTCCCAGCGGTAAAAAGTCCGCCGGGAAAACTGAGAACCTGCTCGGTAGCTTTTTCCCCCTACATGCGGCCAGGTTTCCCGGCAGGAAGAGCTTTGGTTGGGAAACCCTACCGTGTGTATGCTCCACCGTAGTGTTTCCCATAGGTAAACTGCCAGCTTAAAAACCGCCGGGAATCCCGGCGGGAAAAAAGAGAACATAATTTTTCCCGCCATGAATCCCAGCGGTTTTCCTGTCGGGAAAACTGCAATGGAGCATACACACGCCCAGGATTCGCGGCCAAAAGCTCTCATGGCAGTTTTCCTGCAGGGAAAACCGGTCGTGTGTACGAGCCATAAAGGTGAAAGAACATGAACATTTACAACCCCTTTAATCATACCATATAGAAGTAGAGCCACCATGAGCTCTTTGGAAACCATTGTAATTTACAAATTTTAAAAATGTCTATGGAAATGATAATTAGTATTACCCTTTTACTTTCAATGATTTTTATTGAAAATATTAAAGAAGACAGGGAAAAAATCATACATTAGTTATTACAACAACCAGAGCTTTAGTACAAGCTTAAAGTAAGCATTCTTACAATTTTCAAAGCAAAATAAGGAAAGACTGAGTAATCTCAAACTGTATCCCTCCAGAATAAGATGGGGGGGGGGGGAGAAGCATAAAGGATTTCCGCGTGCCCATCTAAGGCCTCATGTACACTGCAGCTGCTAAACGGACGTTTAGGAGCAGTTGGGCATTTTTGCACGGCATGTAAAAGTGGCAAAACTGACATTTTGAAAGGTCGGTTAATAGCTGACAAGTTACAACGTTCAGAAGAGGTTTTCAAATGTCCTGTGTACAGGCTGTCCCTGAGTTACGAACGGGCTAGGGACTGTAGGTTTGTTCTTAAGTCGAATCTGTTCGTAAGTTGAAACAGCATGCGCAGAACGGCAGATACGTTGTTTTCCGATGTTCCGTAGAATGTGCCCACCGTCGAAAAGTGGCCGCGCATGCGCAGAACGGCAGATACGTCACGCAGCCTCCCGTTCGTAAGTAGCTTTTCGCAAGTCAGATGTTCGTAACTCAGGGACTGCCTGTACATGAAACCTAAGATGGCGATTAGTCACAATAATTCATGACGAGAAACATGCCATTTTTTAAATTGGTCATGAAAAACGGTCGTGTGTAGGCTCCAGAGCATTTTTCTAGACGAGAAAAATGGCCATTAAAAATTTAGAACCTGCTCTATTTTTTCTTTAAGTTTTTCACGTTGTCGTTTTTCTCATCATAAAAAACGGTCGTGTGTACGCTTTAACAACAGGAAAAAAACGCGCAAGTTATGAGACGGGAGCGCTCGCTCTGGTAAAACTAGCGTTCGTAATAGAGATAGCACATTCGTCATGCTGTAAAGCACGGAGACTGAAAAGCGCGAATCGTCTCTCACCAAACTTTTACTAACACGCGGTAACACAAAATCAGCAAAAGCAGCCCAAATGGTGGCGCCATCCGAACGGAACTTCCCCTTTATAGTGCCGTCGTACGCGTTGTACGTCACCGCGCTTTGCTCAAGCATTTTTTTTCACGATAGTGTGTATGCAAGGCAGGCTTCAGAAGAATCACGTTGAGAAAAACGTTGTTTTTTTCCATGACATTAAAAACGGTCGTGTGTACGCGGCAATACTGTGGCAAAACTGAAAGAAACAGCCCTTACTACCAAAGTATTACCCTTTTACATGAAGAAAAGGAAACAGTACAGATCATGACATGCATCCATGCATTTGTTGAACCAGAGTTCTAGAGGTGCAAAGTTGTCATTCTTGGCAGCTATCCCACCACCTGTTATTTTTGTTAAAACATCAGCCGATCTGTAGCCTCGCTTATGGTTTATCTGTTAAAATTTGTCACTTCTAAATGTAATTATAGAGCATATACATATGTGCTTATCGGCAAAATATCCTAGCACTGTTTCCTTGCACTGTCCTTGCACAGCTGTGATTAAAAATATCCTGTCATCCCATCCTACACTTGAATTAAATCTGAACTCCAGGCTGTAACAAAAAAAATATCCTTGCAGCCCCCCCCCATCCCACACTGCTATGGTTAAATGTTTATTATATCTAGGGGTGTCAGAATAAGAAGAAATGCATTTTTGTATGCTCCAGCAAGCTCCCTCTATTCATGTGACCAGTCAAGTGCTTCCTCTTCCCTAAGCTGCTCATGGCTGCAGTCGCGTGCGCGGCGCGCCCCCCTCTGTATACAATGCTGGGTTAATAGTTCTGCATTGTACATGATGATGCTGGCGGACCATCAACAGACCAGATCTTTGGGGAGAAAAGGAGAGCGTCGTAACTTGCAGGAATGGGGAGTAGGGAACACAGAATTTCTGGTCAGTTTACAGTTACCAGTTTTATATCAATAATTACTGGGTATATTTAAAAAGTGTTTCACATTCCTTTTGACGGTTGTTCCTATTAGTTTGCTGTCATTTTGATCTTATTACAACATTTTCTTTACTTCTGGATTTTTTTGCACCTGAGGTAATCTAGGTTGCAAAAAAAATCACCATATTTAAAACACATGAATGTGCCTGGATTTAATGTAAAAATATGCCCATATTTCTTCTTATCAGGTATTTTTATATTCCATTGATAGCAGAATAAATGCAACACATGCTTTGGCGTAGCAGTTTGATTTAGCTAACAGAATACAAACGGTTAAAATACACTAGCTGCAGATCATATTATCAGACATTTTCCAGGAATGAAAGGCACAGATGCACTTCTACTCCCCATTACAGCCGAGATCTCTGGAGTCCTGAAATTTTTAATTATGTTTGAACCCTGTCTATTTTTCTTTTAAACCCTGACATTCTGACTTCAAAATTAAAGTTATTTGTGATAATTAGTCCGAGGGGTAATGGTCTTTACACAGCAGAAATCTCTTTGTGAGTAAAGCCTCTTCTATGTATCCGGAAGAGGTCTATGCAAAGTTCAAGTTTGGTCTCAGACATTTCTAAGCATTTATGTACTTTGCTAAGCAAAGCCTCCATAAGCAGTCTATTATAACAAGATGCTCAGATTAAAATAATAAGAATTACAGCGCTCATAAAATAAATTTAACATCGTCAACATCGGACAATAGGGATAGTGGTTAAACTAGTTATGAAAGTTAGTACACTAAATTAAAAGACTTGTAAGAGAGGGCAGGACCAAATCATATGTAAATAGCTGGCTGGGACAGCCTGGGAATGCCAACAACACGATGGGCAGTCTGGGTAAATTTTGTGTAATCTATGTGGTGTAAAATTATACTTATGGAGGATTTTAAACTAGATCAAACGATCCCTAGAGGATACGAGGTGAGAGAAGGGAAATTCCCACACATCCTCCCAGTCCTCTGTCTCCAGCTCCGAGAGCTCTGCCACCCAAAAGGAGCACAGGTTATCTAGCCCAGTGGTTCTCAACCTCAGTCCTCAAGTACCCCCAACAGGCCATGGTTTGGGAATATCTCTTAGATAAAATAGCTGTCCAAAATACCAAGCCATTGACTCTGATTTAAAGCACCTGTGCAATATTAAGAAAAACCTGCAAACATGGCCTCTTGGGGTACTTGAGGACTGAGGTTGAGAACCACTGATCTAGCCCATGGTGCGCAGTCAGTTGTAATGCCTTAAAAATGAACGATAATGGTTTGGTAAGTGATTCATCCTTAAGACCACTTTCACACTGAGGCAGTGTGAATGCTTTCACACTGGGGCAGTGCGCTGACAGAGCGGTGAAAAAACACCCATCTTCATTGAAATGAATTGAAAGCTCTTCAAACGCGCCTGAAAAGCTCTTCAAAAGCGCTCAGTGTTTTACTGGCAGCTTTTCAAGCGCCTCAGTGTGAAAGAGGCCTAAGGAGCTAATCCATATCCGACTGATGTATAAGCAATGGAGATGTCCCAAATTGTGCAGTGAAGGTGTGACGGAACTGGAAAAAGTAGGAGTTGGGTAATTCAAGTTTATGAAAGTGAGTACACTAGACCAAAAGACCTGTAAGAGGGCAGGACCAAATAATATGTAAGTAGCTGGCCGGGTCAGTATGGCAACGCCAACAACATGATGGGCAGTCTAGGTAAATTTTATGTAATCTATGTGGTGCAAAATTATACTTATGTAGGATTTTAAACGGAATCAAATGATCCCTAGAGCAGGGATCTCCAAACTGCGGCCCGTGGGCCAGATGCGGCCATTTGGTTGCCTTTATCCGGCCCTTGGGGCATTATTCATCCCACTAATATGAGACACCATTCTGTCCTCTAACACCAAAAATGGGGCATAATTCTTGCCACTGATATCAATATTGGGGCACTATTTCTCCCACAGACACCAACAATGGTGTACTATTCCCCCCCTTAATACCAAAGATGGGGCACTGTTTACTCCCACTGATGCCAGAAAAAAAATTATATTCCTGCTGACCACAGTCCGGCCCCCCTAAAATCTGAAGGACAATAAACTGGCCCTTTGTTTAGAAAGTTTGGAGACCCCTCCCCTAGAGGATACGAGGTGAGAGAAGGGAAGTTCCCACACATCTTCCCAGTCCTCTGTGTCCAACTCTGAGAGCTCTGCCACCCAAAAGGAGCACAGGTTATCTAGCCCATGTCTCAAATCATTTCTAACATAGGGAGTTACCGAAACCCATGCTCTGATCACTGTTCACGTGTTCTCAATTGTTAAAGGAATGCGGGTCTTTGACACCCCTAAAAAGTGTATTTCGCAATGCTTCGTATGAGCCCACTAAAGAAGCTTATAGAGCAACTGCAGAATTGGAGGTATCTGATATGATTCAGTTATGGACATGTGAAAGCTTGCTAAAAAATACAAAAAGAAATCAGGACAGGCAAGGCCTCCCTGAGTCCAGGGTCTTTTTAGTATATACAGTATATCTGAAATCTAGGGGGGGGGGGGGCAGAACCTCATAAGAAACTAGTAACATGAGAATTAAATTGTTTGAAATTTGATTTGGGGATCCATATTGGCGAGTGGTGCAGAACATGGAGGCAACAGTTTCATTTTGGGAAAATTAATTTTCCCTATTAAGGTTAAAAGTAAGTTGGCCCAGGCTTTCAGTCTAGTCTTGAATACCAGGAGGAGGGGGAAAAAGATTAGGTGTGCAAAAGCCTTGAAAAATACACCCCTAGGTACTTAATCTTTTCCGTCCATCATAAGGGGAGAGACGGTCTGCTACCTGTATAGCACCAGGATCAATTGGAAGGATCAGGGATTTAACCCAGATATAGAGGCAAAATGTGATAACAAATCCAATGCAACTCAGAGGGAATGTCTAGGGTCCCGAAGGAAAAGAATTGTATCATTGGCATACAGAGCCAACTTTTCCTCCATGGATCCGACCCTCACTCCCCCAAATACAAAATCTGTTCAATATTTTTCAGTAGTAGTTGCGCCTGTAACATGCAGGAGAAGCGATCTCCGGGCTTGTTCCAAAGCGGAGTATACCACAGAAGAAGGATCAGAAACAAATACTGCTTTGGCCTCACTCACTTTAGATTCCAGATGTGCTAGCCCTGAGATTCACTCCACCTGACAGTGTTAATGGCAGAGACATAGTCACCACGAATAGTAGCCTTAAAGGCATCCCAGATAACCAGTTAAGCTATCCTGCACTCATTAAATTCCCAATATTCAGCAGTTTTGCCTTGCATGTTCTCAACCTTTTAAATGTTATGCCGCGTACACACGACCGTTTTTCATAGCGAGAAAAATGCCATTTTTAATTTGGTCATTAAAAACAATCGTGTGTAGGCTCCAGAGCATTTTTCACAACGTGAAAAATGG
Source organism: Rana muscosa (assembly GCA_029206835.1). Taxonomy (NCBI): domain Eukaryota; kingdom Metazoa; phylum Chordata; class Amphibia; order Anura; family Ranidae; genus Rana; species Rana muscosa. Next base: position 735,091,409 of record CM055122.1, read on the forward strand.
GCATTAAAAATTTGGAACATGCTCTATTTTTTCTCGTCGTTTTTCACGTTGTGAAAAACGGCCATGTGTAGGCTTTAACGACGTGAAAAAAACGCGCATGCTCAGAAGCAAGTTATGAGACGGGAGCGCTCGTTCTGGTAAAACTAGCGTTCATAATGGAGATAGCACATTTGTCACGCTGTAACGGACTGAAGAGCACAAGGCTGAAAAGTGCGAATTGTCTCTGACCAAACTTTACTAACACGAGGATCAGCAAAAGCAGCCCAAAAGGGTGGCGCCATCCGAATGGAACTTCCCCTTTATAGTGCCGTCGTACGTGTTGTACGTCACCGCGCTTTGTTCGAGCATTCTTCAACAGCCCCCCCCCCCCAATCAGAGAATGACCTGAAATCCCTGCTGGCAAATAAGAGCCCGCAGCAATAAGAGGTAATCCAGTGGTCAAACAGAAAGTGAGGTCTATCCTGGAGCCCGAGCGGTGAGCCGTGGAGGGGTGCAAGAATTGTGTGGCATGCGGGTTTCTCCACCTCCAAATCTCGTTAAAGGGCCGAGGCCCAATGTGAGAAATCTGTGTCCGGCAACCTACCGTATATACTCAAGTATAAACCAAGGCACCTAATTTTACCACAAAAAACTGGAGTATAAGCCTAGGGTGTCCATCTGCATGCCTCACTGTGCCTCACTTTGCCTCACTGCCCATGCCTCACTGTGTCCATGCCTCACTGTGCCCATGCCTCACTGTGCCCATGCCTCACTGTGCCCATGCCTCTCTGTGCCCATGCCTCTCTGTGCCCATGCCTCACTGTGTCCATGACTAGACTGACGTTTAACATGGGACTCTATGGAAGGGGTTTTGGGTCCAGGGGACTTACGACCGGCTGGTAGTACGGTACCGGGTCCCACCAAGTCACCAGAGAAATGACCGTTTAACATGGGAGTCTATGGAAGGGGTGCCCGGTTTTGAAAAATCGTTGCTTCCTGGCCGTAGGTCCCCCGGGCAACAAAGTTTGCCCACTTGTAGAGGAAGAGTGGGGCTACATGTGTGCTATGTTTGGGGTCCAGGGGACCTACGTCTGGCCGGTACCGGGTCCCCAAAGTCCGGGAGATCAGGCGCAAAAAGGTGACTTGAGTATAAGCCGAGGGGGGGATTTTCAGCACAAAAAATGTGCTGAAAAACTCGGCTTATACTCGAGTATATACAGTAATCTAAGATGGCATTAAAATCCCCTGCTATAATTACCCTGTAGGCAGAGAAAGGAGCAAGTTTGTCATAAATGTGATACAAAATGGACGTGACTGGTCTCTCTATGACCACATCTAATACAGCTATCTTAAGGTACAGAGTCGCTTGGATCACAGTGTCTGTGAACAGAGTCACCCGAGGACAGCTCGGTTCACATATATTAGTGAGTACAGTAGCCGCTCATATCTGACGGTGCTTTATCCAGTGCTGTTTATAAAAAGGTCAATAACTGTCCACCACCACCATGCCGTTTAAAGATATACAGAGGTAGTGAAGAGGTTAACGTATTGTATACAGAACTGATCTCAGAACGACAGCAGGCTGGAGCAAAGTTACTTTACTTTCAGCAAGTCTCTATCTCTACATGATATATTTATAAGGAATAATTTATTGAAGGAAGAGACTGTGCATGTTAACTTTGCAATGTGAATGTTCCTTTAACTTAGACTATATATGAATAAGGTAAAGCTATGTTCACTTTAATCCAATCATGTGTATGCACAAATCTAGTTTTTTTTTTCTTTTGTACATGAATGGGTACTTAAAGTGAACACAGTCGTCTCTACTCATTTAGTAAACTCATACTCTCAGACTGGCTCAGAAAAGCACTAACTTCAAATATATTTGTTAAATCACAATAAAGAAAATACCAGAACATCCTGTATTATATAATAGACATGTGCACTGCCGAAAAATTCGTTTTTTTCGCTTCAGTTTTTTTAGTTTTCTTGCTTTTTTTCGAAAATTCGGAAATTCGGGAAATTCGTGTTTTTTTCATCTTCATTTTTTTGCTTTTTTCGGAAATTTGGGAAATTCGGAATTCCGAATTTAGGAAAAAAGCAAAAAAAACGAATTTCCGAATTTCGGAAATTCCAAAAATTCGGAAATTCAACTTTCCAAATTTCCCATTTTCGAATTTTAGATTTTTGAATTTTGCAATTTAGAATTTTCGAATCTCGAATTTTCTAAATTTCCAACTTTCGAATTTTCGATATTCCGAATTTACGAAATTCCGAAATTCCGAATTTCGGAAATTTGAAAATTCGACAATCCGAATTTACGAAATTCCGAATTTCGGAAATTTGAAAATTCGAAAATTGAAAAATTCCAAAATCCGAAAATTTGGAAATTGAAAAATTCGGAAATTCGAAATTTCGGATATACGAAAATACGAAAATTTGTAAATTCGTAAATTTCGTATTTAACGAATTTCTCAAAATGACAAATTTCCGAAATCTCGGAAATTCCAATTTTCCGAGATCAGAAAATCAGAAAATTGAAAAATTTGGAAATCAGAAAATTCGTAAATTGAAAAATTCGTAAATTCGTAAATTTCGTAATTAACGAATTTCTCAAAATTTGTAAAAAACAAATTAGAAACTAAACGAATTGCACATGTCTATTACTTAATAGGCAGAGCAATTATACCTAGAACACCTTGTTTAGTTATATATGTTTTGCTATAAAAATGTGACTGCTTTCCACAGAATTGTTTTTGCTTATCAACATAAGGCTCCATGGATGAAAATATAATAATAATAATAATATTAATAATAATTATTATCATTTAATTATTAACTATTCTTGGGTTCAACCTTTCATACATTTCTACAGGTATTCTTTGTGAATTTCTTTGTCATTTACAACACTGATGTCAAAAGACTGCATGCAGCATATTTTAGAACTTTCTTTGCAAAGTTCCTTATACCACCAGTTTAAGACCCCTTTCACACTGGGGCGGTTTGCAGGCACTATTGTGCTAAAAATAGCGCCTGCAAACCGTCCCTGAACAGCGGCTGCTGTTTCTCCAGTGTGAAAGCCCGAGGACTTTCACACTGGAGCGGTGCGCTAACAGGACGTGAGAGGAGCGGTGTGTTTACCGCTCCTACACTGCTCCTTCCTATTGAAAGCAATGGGAAACCGCGGTAATACCACCGGCAATGCGCCTCTGCAGAGGAGCATTGTCGGCGGTATTAACCCTTTTTCGGCCGCTAGAGGGGGTTAAAACTGCACCGCTAGCGGCCGAATACCTCCGCAATTCCGACGGTATAGTGCCGCTAAAAATAGCGGCGCTATACCCCCACCGCACCCACCGCCCCAGTGTGAAACCAGCCTTAATGGTTATTGTACTTTATTTGCTGCTGGAGAATCTCAAATATTACACTGTTGTACTTTAATGTCTGTAGTCACTTTTCCATCAAAGCTTCAGACACACAGATATACATGATATCACTGAATAACAATGAAGAGGATTTTTTTTTTTTTTGATTAATCAAGCCGAGCTACAAGATTTGCCATCTGTATTTACACGGGAAGAGGTTGCATCACAATTCAGATGAGCTTTGCACCAGATGGACCTGTTTTCAATGAATGTACAGCACTTATTCATGAATCTCTATTCCACATTCATTTTTATTTAGGTTTTGCATTGTACCTATAATTAAGTCAGTTTGCTTTATTTATTTAATATGGTTGGCATTACCTATATTTATAATATCTTTGACATACACTTCAAATGTTTCTTTCCTGATCACTCATAGAACAGATAACCAATTTTGAGATACTCATTTAAAACAGACAAAAAATATTAAACAGATTTATGTTTATATAATGCAGTTGATTAGCAAAAAGTAGGTTTTCTTCTTTTTGATAATTAAATTCTCATCAAATATCCACTCTTTTTATACTTCTTCTTATAGTTTCACTGACCTAAGTGGAAAAATGTACTCCTTTAGTAAGTAACTCATAGGCCCCAACTGTTTCTCAGTTAAAGGGACTGTCCTTGATTTGGATTTAACTCCCTATGTCTCGCCACTGTAAACGATATCATGCGCATGGAAGAAATGCTAGTGTGGGATAATGATACCATTGAAAAATATAAAGTATTGTGGTATATCTGGATCCACTTCTCCTCATCCGATCCGTTCTTAAAGTGGTAGTAAACCGCTGGGTAAAAAAACAAGAAAAAAAAAAAACCTGCAAGACAATGGCATAATGTGCCTATATGCATTGCATACTAGCACAATATGAAATACTTACCTTAGAACAAAGCCCGGTCACCGCTGAGGGGGCTGACATGTTCCCCTGGCGCTTCTTCCGGGTTTGTGGGCTCCGTGGCTGTAAATTGGCTTGAGCCGTGATAATGTCACTCCCGAGCATGTGCGATTCCGGCAAGAAGTTCTGAAGTTTCGGTCCTTCAGAGCGCATGCGCTGTTGACATCAGCAGCTGCATGCAAGGTGAATATCTCCTAAACGGTATTTGTTTAGGAGATATTCATTTCACCTACAGGTAAGCCTTACTATAGACTTACCTGTAGGTAAAATTCACAAAGCGGGGTATACAACCGCTTTAAGGAGATAATATAACCTCCTGGCGGTTCAGTGACTGTATCTTCATAGTCCTCACATAGGACAGCTCAGTAACCCTATGATAGTTCCCATGATGGTTGACCTCAGTACATCCCTTTGGCCTATAGCCGTTTTATTTCCCTATCTTTATTATAATTTTACCTGTTGCCTTTTCGGTCCCAAAGATTTGCCTTTTCCTTTGTTTCTCTTCTCTATATTTTTATCTTTCTTTTCTTTCTCTTCTCGACCACCTTTGGTATTTCTCCCCCCTTCTTACCTCTCTCTCTTCTTTTGCTCCCCATCGTATTTTACTAGGTCATGTCCATATTCTTATTAGTATAGATTCGGGCAATTTATACCTTACCGTTTTGTTTACTAGGCTTGTGCAATTCGTTTCGTAACGAATCGAAATTCGTCCGAATTTAGCAACTTTCGGACATTCGGAAGCATTCGAATTTCCGAACAAAGCAATTACGAATAAGACCGAATCCGAAATAAATTATACCGCAAATAGCGAATGCCCGAATGTCTTCGGCATAATTCGTTATGAAAAAGTTACGAATGTACGAATCCATACAAAGCACAATAACACTCACTCTGCTCTGCTCTCTGCTTCTCCCACACAGTGCTGAACTCCCTCTCAAAATGGTGTACAGGGGCGGAGGCTATAGCCGCATGTAAAAAACGAAAGTAAAATACGAGATTTCGAATCCATTCGAAGCACAATAACACTCTGCTCTGCTCTCTGCTTCTCCCTCACCATGCTGAACCCTCTCAAAATGGTGTACAGGGGCGGAGGCTATAGCCGCATGTAAAAAACGAAAGTAAAATACGAGATTTCGAATCGTTACAAATAACCGCTATGTATTTAGAAAAGTACAAATCCATTCGAAGCACATTAGGCATAATAGGCAGCGTCGTCGTGAGAGAGACACGGAAAATTACGAATCAACGAACCCAAAAAAAGTTACGAAAGTAGGAGTTGTGTCCAGAATCAACGAAAAACAATGTACTCTACCGAAAGTACGAATTATAAATCAACTAAAAATTCAACGAAAAATGTCGCTTGCGAAAATACGAATTAGTCCGAACACGAAAAATCCCGTCTAGCAAAATTACGAATGATTACGAATCAACAGGACCGAAAAGAAACGAACCGAAACTAACCGAATTTTTCCGTTGTGCACAAGCCTATTGTTTACACCTGTTATTCCACATGTACATCATTTGTTCTTATTAGTAAATGCTTTCTATATATATATATATATATATATATATATATATATATATATATATATATATACCCTTTGTTTGGTCATCTTTAATGGTATGACTTGCTCACTATGATTGCACACTATGCATATGACCTGTATTTAGCAGTGGCCTTGATTCTTAAATTCTTGTTTCCTGTATTTTTTTCTTATATTGTAAAACAATAAAGATATTTTCACCTCTAAAATCCATGTGTCTCTCTTACCTCCACCTTCATCCAATTGTCTGGTGTGATGTATAAAAAAATAATAATTTAAGCCCTGTACACACGATCGGATTTTCGATGGAACCAAATCCGATGGATTTTTCCATCGGAATTCCGATGAAGCTGACTTCCATCAGTCTTGCCTACACACCATCAGACACATTTCCGACCGTCCCAAACGCCGTGACGTACAACACGCACGACGGCACTATAAATGGGAAGTTCAAATCCAATTGTGCCACCCTTTGGTCTGCTTTTGCTGATTTTGTGCTACCGCGTGTTAGTAAAAGTTTGGTGAGAGGCGATTCGCGCTTTTCAGTCTCCGTTACGAACGCTAGTTTTACCAGAATGAGCGCTCCTGTCTCCTAATTCAGTCTGAGCATGTGTGGGTTTTTTATCCGATGGAGCTCCACACAGACGATCGGAATTTCCGATCGTTTTTTTTTTCATCGGAAAAATTTACAACTGGTTCTATTTTTTTTTCACTGCTGGAAAAAAGTCAGATGGGGCCCACACACGATCGGGTCGTCCGATGAAAACAGTCCATCAGACTGTTTTCATTGGTAAAACCAATCATGTGTACAGGGCTAAAAGCCAACTCCAGGCAGAAAACGACACATGCAGTGCCCCCCCCCCCCCCATCCACACACTTCAAGGGCTGAATGCTTTTTTCCTCCTAGAGGTAGAGGAATAATCTCTAATACATACCTTAATCGTCGCTCCAGCAGGGTTTCTCTGAAGCCTCCTCTTTAAGGTGCTTCAACTACAGTTGCACTTTTTCTTCCTCCACATACAGTGCAGAGTTAATAACCCTGCATTGTATGTGATGACGCTGAAGGACCGCTCACAGCCCAGAGCCCCAGAAGGAAAAGAGGAGAAACCCAGAGCCAACTGGACCAGGGATAAAGTAAGCAACCCTGCCTTCTAAGTCTCCCTCCAGACCATACTGAGCATTCAAGCCCTTGCCGTACAGGGGACACTAAAAGGGTTTTTCTTTTTCTTCCAGCCCAGAGTTGGGCTTTAACTGTCAAAAGTGTAATGCTACACTAATCTTTTACTTAACATCTCTAATATTGCATTTGTTGTGTTTATTTTTTTAAACCCAGTATAAAGGAAATAATTGTTGAAAAGAAGAACAGTTTGGGTTTAACTGATAATTGTTTGACGTTTGCAACTGGGGGTGTGTTCAGGTTGTTGTACTTTGCCAAAGTATATAGTATTTCTCTCCTGGCTGCTACATAAAAAGTTATGCAGGGAGCTGGGTCAGCACAGAGAGTAATTAGACAGTCCCAGAAAAGGAGAGGGTTATGGCAAACAAGGAGTGATGGGCCTGTACTAGGGAATTGACTCTTCCTGGAGTATCCTAATTTTCTAGGAAGTTCAAAGGTAATAAAAGTGAATAAATAATCATTCACGGAAAGGAAAACAATTAAAGCATTTAAATTACTTTATTTGTTTGTGATTTTACCTGCATTGTATAAGCTGGTGACAGGGTCTCTTTAAAGAGAAGATGGAGTAAAGCACTGAGCTGAATGTGCATCTCTCTGTAAAGCAAGCCATTTAAGAAACAGTGACCTGTCCTGGCAATACAAAGCGCAGGCATGTTTCCCACGTGCTGCGCTTTAAGACATCTGCCCACCTATATGTAGCTTAACATTCAAAAAACAAAACAAATTGAATTAAAAACTGATTCCTGACCAACTCTACAATCTGATTAAAAAAATGTGCAGTGTATCCAATTGCTGATTCATAGGAATGCACAGGTTACAATTTCTGTCCAATTCTAAACTCTAAAATTTAAAGAGAAGGAATTTACACGCTATGGCCTGTAGATGGATAAATGAAGCAGCAAGTACAATACTCGGGTACAAAGTATAAACATATAGGGAACACAAACATGCAGCGCTACTAACTTTAAGCATAAATATTACACATAAAGTGACAAGATGTATGTGCATGAATCACCAATAGCAATAACCCCTGATGACGTCATATATGATGAAATGCGTAGGACGGAGCTAGGTTGTATGTTGCACCACGCATGTACGATACACTCATGGCCATGTTGGAATTGAGTGTTTGGAGCTCATCTTTGTATGCTAATTTTAACTGGAATATTGTAAGTGCAATACCTTTTAATAAATCTATTATCCAGTTAAAGTGGACTTCACTATGGGATTCACTCTCTTTGTTTCCATGCCGGATGTTGTAGGAGACCCACTCATTTGGGGCACGAACTGCTGTTCCCATAGGATTGCAGCATTCCAATAATCACCTAATGTGGGTTCGACCATTTAGTGGTCATATTTTCCGGTAAGCCCCCCCCCCCCTACTGTTGCACATGGTGGTGTGCTTTTATATCTGGGATTTATGGATGGACCTGAACTAACACTTCTATAAAAACCTTTTTTTCCCTACGAATAAAATCTGACCATATTGGTTTTGGGGTATTCCACTTTTTTGTACATATATGTATTCAGTAAATTTCTGAATGTTTATCATTTATTCATGCACTTATTTATTTGTCATCTACAGGGATGAGCCGAACACCCCCCTGTTCGGTTCGCACCAGAACCTGCGAACAGACAAAATGTTCGTGTAAACTTTAGAACCCTATTAAATACAATGGACTGGAACGTTCGAAATCTAAAGTGTTAATTATAAAGGCTAATATGCAAGTTATTGTCCTAAAAAGTGTTTGGGGACCCGGGTCCTGCCCCAGGGGACATGTATCAATGCAAAAAAAAGTTTTAAAAACGGCCGATTTTCGGGAGCAGTGATTTTAATAATGCTTAAAATGAAAAAATAAAAGTGAAATATTCCTTTAAATTTCGTACCTGGGAGGTGTGTATGATATGCATGTGAAGTGGCGCATGTTTCCCGTGCTTAGAACTGTCCCTGCAAAAAATGTCATTTTTGAAAGAAAAAAAGTCATTTAAAACTCACTCGCGGCTATTAATGAATTTTATTTTTTTTTTTAAATAAAGGACTTTTTCAAGGTGTTTGTGTGTTTTTTTTAAACATTTTTTTACGCTTTCTTCGTGAAATGGTAGGGGTACAATGTACCCCTTACCAATTCACATGGGGTGGGCCGGGATCTGGGGGTCCCCTTTGTTAAAGGGGTCTTCCAGATTCCGATAAGCCCCCGCCCGCAGACCCCCACAACCACCGGGCAAGGGTTGTGGGGATAAGGCCCTTGTCCCCATCAACATGGGGACATCCTCCCCATGTTGAGGGCATGTGGCCTGGTACGGTTCAGGAGGGAGGGGGGGGCCGCTTTCTCGTCCCCCCCTTTTCCCCTGCGGCCGGCCAGGTTGCGTGCTCGGATAAGGGGTCTGGTATGGATTTTTAGGGGGACTCCACGCCATTTTTTTTAAATTTGGGGTGGAGTTCCCCTTAAAATCCATGCCAGATCTGAAGGGCCTGGAATGGATATTTGGGGGAACCCCACGTCAATTTTTTTTGTATGTATTGCCGGGAGCCGACAATTCATTAATAGCCGCGAGTGAGTTTTAAATGACTTTTTTTCTTTCAAAAATGACATTTTTTGCAGGGACAGTTCTAAGCACGGGAAACATGCGCCACTTCACATGCATATCATACACACCCCCCAGGTACGAAATTTAAAGGAATATTTCACTTTTATTTTTTCATTTTAAGCATTATTAAAATCACTGCTCCCGAAAAAACGGCCGTTTCAAAACTTCTTTTTGCATTGATACATGTCCCCTGGGGCAGGACCCGGTCCCCAAACACTTTTTAGGACAATAACTTGCATATAAGCCTTTATAATTAGCACTTTAGATTTCTCCCATAGATTTTTCGAATTTGCCGCGAACACCCCAATTTGTTCGCTGTTCGGCGAACGGGCGAACAGGCAATGTTCGAGTCGAACATGAGTTCGACTAGCTCATCCCTAGTCATCTATAGCTATTTGTGGTCCATGTACATACATTTTGTCACTTTATATGTAATATATTATGCCTAAATTTAGTAGCTCTGCATGTTTGTGTTCCTGATTCTAAACTCTAGAATTGTAATTTGTGTGGCCAGCTAAAGGAAAAGGAAGCTTTTAAACAGATTGTGTTACCCTTTTGCCCCTGGGTGGAGTTGTGATGTCAGCAGACTCCCTGCCCACTTCTACACTCCCCTTATCAACATGCATTTTCTCCTGTGTATTTTTTAGATTGAACTTCTGCTATGATCACTAGCATCCAGTCAAAACCCAGAAAAGTCCTCACATGACTTAAGCATGCCCAATCATGTAGAGCAGCCAATCCTGGGAGAGCTGGAGAAGAAAGGATGAGGGAATCTGAAGTAAACAGAATGCCTCTCTCACACTTGTGCATGAGATATGTAAATCACCTGTCACTCACAGCAAGGGGGAAGAACTGTCTCCTATTTCTCTGTGTGTCAGTTTTTATGTTACTGAAAAAAGAGGACTGCTCAGAGCTGGATTAACTATTTGTGGCAAGACTGGGCACAGATGACATGAAATCCTAAAATGTACAAGGTGCAATCGGATTTACATTCACTTTAATTCCTAATCTCAGCCCTTATTCTTTCCAGTATCCATCTACTGTGTCTTCATTCACCTGAGCCTTGCGTGTACTTAGAGCTCAAGCTGTCAATGACTCACAATTTAACTGACTTCAGAAGTCACTTTTCTGATTTTTCCTCTTATGGAGCAAGAGTATATCCATTCTACGGAAACATGCTGGATGCATAAAACATTTATTAAATATCATTTCAGCAATGCATATTTACAAAAGAAAACAGTGAATATAAATATGAAATTGATAAGAAAACATGATCCTATCATGTTCACTAGCAAAGCAAAAATAAACTACTTAGGGGCAGAACTGGGGATTGCTGTTTTGCAGGGAACTGCAGTAGCTTCAAAAAACGAGAAGGCTGTCAGCTAAGTGATCTTGTAGTGAACTGGCAGGCAATGAGGATATGAAAGTTCTACTGACAGTTCAGCTGACACGTACAGTAGATGCATGCGTTTAATGTTTTTCTTTTGTAAGACACAAGGAAACAAAGATTAAAAAAATCCAGTATGATGCAGTATTTTTAATTAGATCATCATAACTCGCTACAACTTTCTGGCTTTGCAATTAGTGTCCTCCAGAGCCAATATCTTAAAACACTTTGCTAAAAAAAAAAAAATGACTGTATTCTTATTACAACTGCAATTTCACCCAGCGTACTTGAAACTTTCAAAAAAGAATGTCTGCTGTATTTGTGATATAATTCTTAAACAGCAACACCAAATGTAAGCTATACTATATATATATTTGTGTATACAATATATATATATATATATATATATATATATATATATATATATATATATATATATATATATATATACACATACATACATATACACACACGTATATATATATATATATATATATTTATTTTATTATTTTTTATCAGATTCCTTCTGCAGAATGGTAAACATTTCATGGCATCAACCCCCCCATTTTCTTTCTACCTGGTTCTGCCAATCAGATCATTTCTGATAACTGCTCCCGTACCCAAGTAATGTTGCAGCTCACGATACACGCTGCTTGCATTGTTGGCACTTCAAAATAGCCATTCGAGTTGCCAACTGTAATTTTTTCACTTATTTGATAGGGTGTGCTACTTTTCCAATGGGTCTAAACCTCTTTTCTTCCACTTTTCTCTAGTCCTTAACCTAATTGGACGTTTGAAGCTAACAGTTTGCTGGTCCTATCATCCTATAGTGAAATACCTCCGAAAGTGAATGAAGATATGCTGAACTTGCAAATGGAAAAGTCGTATCTGAATCACCAAGTGTAAGGCTCCATGCACACTGGCTTAAAAAATGTTGCTTCTACAGGAGTTTAGTGTTCTGCCTGTAGAACAGGGGTCTTCAAACTTTCTAAACAAAGGGCCAGTTTACTGTCCTTCAGACTTTAGAGGGGCCGGACTGTGGCCTTTGAAGTAGAAAATGTTCCAGTATCAGTGGGAGTAAACAATGCCCCCATCTGTGGCGTCAGTCATAAGAATTGTGCCCCATTGTTGGTGTCATTTAGTGGGAAGTATCATGCTCCACTGTGCCCGATCGTTAGTGTCATTGGGAGCAACTGTGCCCCATAGTTGGTGTCTTTGGAAGGAGTTGTGCCCCATAGTTAGTGTCAGTGGGGAGGGTTATGCCTCAATGTTGGAGTCAGAGGATAAAATATAACCCCAAGGGGGTGATAAAAGCAAGCAAAGGGCCGCATTTGGCCCCCGGGCCACAGTTTGGAGACCACTGCTGTAGAAGCAGCTCAATGTTATCCTATGTGTCCATGTACATTAGGACGATTACAGGCATATTTTGAGCTCAACGTTTAGGCTCCACGCACATTAGGAGCAGAAAAAAAACGTCAGCGTTTTACCTGGAAAAACATGGCATAAAAACGTGAATTGAGAGCATTTTGTACAAAGTTTAGGCGAGTTTATGAGAGTTTATGAGCGTTTGAGTTTACAGGCGTTTTTTCGCACTTAACAACACTCCCCTCTGCAAAAGCAAATTAAAAAAACGTTGAAACTTGACGTTCACAAGAGACAACAGGAGTTTAGGAGCGATTGACATTTTTACAGCTCCTAAACTTCTCCAGAAAACGCGATCGAGAAGGTTTTTATTGCGTTTCTGATTGGAACTTACTGGCAGAAAAAACGTAAAACTCACCTAAACTCTTCTAAACTTTGTACAAAAAATGCTCTATATGAGCGTTTTTTTACTTCCAAGAGAACAGACATTTTTAGACTTTTTAAGCCCAGTATGCATGGAGCCTAAGAGGAGAATTGAAAGGTCTAGAACAGGGGTCTCCAAACTATAGCCCTCCAGTTGTTCAGGAACATCATGCCTAGTCATGTCTGTGAATGCCAGAGTTTTACAATGCCTCATGGGACGTGTAGTTCTGCATCAGCTGAAGGGCTGTAGTTTGGAGATCCTGGTCTAGAAAACAGCATACAAGTCCACCTTTGTGTTCCAAACCAAAGTCTGACCACTAAAAAGGTTTTGGTTTTGGTAAACTGTCTGGCTACATTTTATTCAGAAGCCAGATAGTCAAGGTGCCTGAACAATTACACCCGACACCAAAGTTTTACCGACTCAGTTGTCAGTGGAAGCGCTTGTTTCCTTTCTCTTTTCTACTGCATGCCAATGTTAGATGTTACTAACTACTGTATACTACACAAATGTATCTGTACCTTGAGTACAGTTATTTATTATTAAGAATGGAGAAACTAAGATCAACTCACAAACACTAGCCCACATCAGTCCTGTGTTTAAATTCCCCAAATCATCTTAATACTCCTAATTTAACGCCATTACAGGATGCAGGTGCATGCTACATATGTACTATTTTTTGTGCTTCAAATTGATGTCTTATCCTCCTCCTGCTTCATTACATAACTGGTTGTCACATTATGTGTAACATATAATAATCACCATTGGCTTATTGGCTTTATGTAGCAATTATGGGGGTGTGTGAATTATGTAGCAATCATGAGAGCCTATGAATATTCATCCCTTTGTGCTCAGAATTGTACAATCGCTATTCCCTTCTCCTCCATAAGTGAGGAAGCAATGAGTATGCACAGCAGCAGTTACAGTATATTACTCACTTTCCTGCAGATCACCAACATTAATGCTCGATCACTTTCTGCTCCACTGAGCTGTGCATGATAAATGATTAACGTTGCCTAGTACAGTAGGTATGCAAGTAGAAAGCTTATTTATGGGATTCACCTTCCAGTGATCATTAACTATATACTCTGATTTATTTCCAACCCTGTAACTTCATTTTGCTTCTTTCAATTATTATCCATCATCTTTATGGTCCTTCAGCTCCACATCCCCCTGAACATTTTCTTTTTAAACAAATCCTGAGCTTTTCAGGAGCTCAACAATCTACTCTGAATAGAGGCACAGTGAGGAATACATTTACAAACAGCATGCGGTCATTTGTAGAAGTATTGGAATCCCTAACTCCACCAAGCTGCAATAAAACTCACTTCAGAGTCTTTACCTTCATCATGATATTTATTCTCGCCTGACAACCAAGCCCCCTCCAAGAAAGATAGCACTTATCTAGTTGCTATAAACCACCTGCAACCCCAGACACAGTTTCCCCTAATAGAACAATTTAGGAATTGTTTTCTATCCATGTAAATGAGAGTCAGAGGAATAGCTGGAGCTAGAGGAGCTCTAAACTTTTAATAGTGGATAAATATTAAAAGTGTTTGGATCCCTGCAAACTATTCATATGCATACAATACTATACAATATAAACAACAATAATGAAAGGATATAATAATATCAAGTACAATTGCTATCAAGTGGATAATTGTAAGCCGGCTTTCTAATACACATCTCTCTGCTTTATGAGCACTTTGCTGGTTTATTCAGTGACTTTATATGCTCAGATAAAAAGCAAAGTTGTGATTAACTCCAAATTGAACTAAATTACCTTGGATGTGGATTTAGTCTTTTTATACTCAGATTTGAAACAAATCCACACCTTCAACCATGTAACTGGAACAATTAACACGTCATAGACTCCCTGGCACCTTGGTGATTGGGTAATGTAATTAGGGATGGTTTCACAAACTTTCACAACTCCCGTCATGTTCCTGGATAATCTGCATCTGCCTTGACACATCCCGCATTCTTCCTATTGACCACCAATTTAAGAGGCATTCTTCCCATCAATAACCGATATAAGGGGCATTCTTCCCACTGACCACTCACCAATGTAAGGGGCATTCTTCCCACTGACCACTCACCAATGTAAGGGACATTCTTCCCACTGACCACTCACCAATGTAAGGGACATTCTTCCCACTGACCAAAAACGTAAGGGATATTCTTCCCACTAACCACCAATGTAAGGGACATTCTTTCTATTGACCACCAATGTAAGAGGGATTCTTCCCATCAATAACCGATGTAAGGGGCATTCTTCCCACTGACCACTCACCAATGTAAGGGACATTCTTCCCACTGACCACTCACCAATGTAAGGGGCATTCTTCCCATTGACCACTCACCAATGTAAGGGACATTCTTCCCACTGACCAAAAACGTAAGGGATATTCCTCCCACTAACCATCAATATAAGGGACATTCTTCCCACTGACCACTCACCAATGTAAGGGACATTCTTCCCACTGACCAAAAACGTAAGGGATATTCCTTCCACTAACCACCAATGTAAGGGACATTCTTTCTATTGACCACCAATGTAAGAGGGATTCTTCCCATCAATAACCAATGTAAGGGACAGTCTTCCCACTGACCACTCACCAATGTAAGGGATATTCTTCCCACTGACCATCAACATAAGGGATATTCTTCCCACTAACCATCAATGTAAGGGACATTTTTCCCACTGATCACCAATGTAAGGGACATTCTTCCCACTGATCACCAATGTAAGGAATATTCTTCCCACTGATCACCAATGTAAGGGACATTCTTCCCACTGATCACCAAAGTAAGGTGCATTCTTCCCACTGTCCACTAGACTTGTGCACAACGAAAAAATTTGTTTAGCTTCGGTTCGTTTCTTGTGCACAACGGAAAAATTTGTTTAGTTTCGGTTCGTTTCTTTTCGGTCCTGTTGATTCGTAATCATTCGTAATTTTGCTAGACGGGATTTTTCGTGTTCGGACTAATTCGTATTTTCGCAAGCGTCATTTTTCGTTGAATTTTTCGTTGATTTATAATTCGTACTTTCGGTAGGGTACGTTGTTTTTCGTTGATTCTGGACACAACTCCTACTTTCGTAACTTTTTTGGGGTTTGTTGATTCGTAATTTTCCGTGTCTCTCTCACAACGACGCTGCCTATTATGCCTAATGTGCTTCGAATGGATTTGTACTTTTCTAAATACATAGCGGTTATTTGTAACGATTCGAAATCTCGTACTTTACTTTCATTTTTTACATGCGGCTATAGCCTCCGCCCCTGTACACCATTTTAAGAGGGTTCAGCACGGTGAGGGAGAAGCAGAGAGCAGAGCAGAGTGTTATTGTGCTTCGAATGGATTAGAAATCTCGTATTTTACTTTCATTTTTTACATGCGGCTATAACCTCCGCCCCTGTACACCATTTTGAGAGGGAGTTCAGCACGGTGAGGGAGAAGCAGAGAGCAGAGTGAGTGTTATTGTGCTTCGTATGGATTCGTACATTCGTAACTTTTTTCATAACGAATTTATGCCGAAGACATTCGGGCATTCGCTATTTGCTGTATAATTTATTTTGGATTCGGTTTTATTCGTAATTGCTTTGTTCGGAAATTTGAATGCTTCCGAATGTCCGAAAGTTGCTAAATTCGGACGAATTTCGATTCGTTACGAAACGAATTGCACAAGCCTACTGTCCACCAATGTAAGGGGCATTCTTCCCACTGCCCACTCACCAATGTAAGGGACATTCTTCCCACTGACCATCAACATGAGGGATATTCTTCCCACTAACCATCAATGTAAGGGATATTTTTCCCACTGATCACCAATGTAAGGGACATTCTTCCCACTGATCACCAAAGTAAGGTGCATTCTTCCCACTGTCCACCAATGTAAGGGACATTCTTCCCACTGACCACCAATGTACGGAGCATTCTGCCCACTGTCCACCAATGTAAGGGGCATTCTTCCCAGTGACCACCAATGTACAGAGCATTCTTCCCACTGACCACCAATGTAAGGGACATTCTTCCGTATGACCACCAATGTACGGAGCATTCTTCCCACTTTCTACCAATGTAAGGGACATTCTTCCCTATGACCACCAATGTACGGAGCATTTTTCCCACTGTCCACCAATGTAAGGGACATTCTTCCCAATGACATTGTTCCCACTGACTGTCAATGTAGGGGGCATTCTTCCCACTGACCACCAATGTAAGAGGCATTCTTCCCACTGACAACCAATGTAAGGGACATTCTTCCCATTAACCATCAATGTAAGGGACATTTTTCCCACTAACCACCAATGTAAGGGACATTCTTCCCACTGACCACCAATGTATGGAGCATTCTTCCCACTGTCCACCAATGTAAGGGACATTCTTCCCAGTGACCACCAATGTACAGAGCATTCTTCCCACTGTCCACCAATGTAAGGGACATTCTTCCCAGTGACCACCAATGTACAGAGCATTCTTCCCACTGACCACCAATGTAAGGGACATTCTTCCCAGTGACCACCAATGTACAGAGCATTCTTCCCACTGACCAGTGACCACCAATGTAAGAGAGATTCTTCCCACTGTCCACCAATGTAGGGGGAATTCTTCCCACTTACCCCCAAGGAATTAATTTTAGCCGGGGTTCCCTGAGACCTGAAAACTATTTCAGGGGTTTCTCTAGACTAGAGTAAAAAAAAGGTAGAGAAAGGCTGAACTTCCAGTAGGTTTAGTAAAATTAGGAATATTAGCAGCATGCTTTTACAAATTCCATAAACAGGCATAACATACTAGTATATACTCTTGTAAGATGTACCTGTACACATTTCTAATAACAAGCATACAATTATAGGCGTTTACATCTGTATACCTAGGTATTGGTCCCATCTACATGAAGTACAAAGACAGTTCCTACCTATATTTCATGCCAGTCTGCTTTGCTGTGGATTCCTTCAGAGAAATATGATGCTGAGGGGTGAAGGTCCCCAGGCTTCTTGCAATAATGGCCACAGTACGGAACCTGGCCCTGGCAGCATTGACCACATTGGGGCCACTAGAGTTCTGCTTGCTGTGCCTGTCATCTCCATTCCGGCCCTTCAAGTTGTGTTCAGTGCAGGCTATGGACACTTGCATGGCTTCTTCTGGGCTCCTTAGCTCAGTGGTGGAACACTCAGAGGCTCATGGAAAAAAAAAAGAAGATCTTCTTGTGCTGGAGGTTGGCCAGTGGCCAGGCTTTTGTGGGAAGATCAATGAGTACCAGGGATTAGGGTTAGAGTTCAGAAGAGGTTGGCCAAGAATCCTGATGTCCAAGGAGCCCTGGTGTCTCTGGAGCCCTGGTGTCTCTGGAGCCCTAAAGTCCAAGGAGCCCTGATGTCCAAGGAGCCCTGGTGTCCAAGGAGCCCTGGTGTCTCTGGAGCCCTGATGTCCAATGAGCCCTGGTGTTTATGGAGCCCTGATGTCCAAGGAGCCCTGATGTGCAAAGAGCCCTGGTGTCTCTGGAGCCCTAATGTCCAAGGAGCCCTGGTGTCTCTGGAGCCCTAATGTCCAAGGAGCCCTGATGTCCCAGGAGCCCTGATGTGCAAGGAGCCCTGATGTCTCTGGAGCCCTAATGTCCAAGGAGCCCTGGTGTCCCAGGAGCCCTGATGTGCAAGGAGCCCTGATGTCCCAGGAGCCCTGATGTGCAAGGAGCCCTGATGTCTCTGGAGCCCTGATGTCCAAGGAGCCCTGGTGTCCCAGGAGCCCTGATGTGCAAGGAGCCCTGATGTCCCAGGAGCCCTGATGTCCAAGGAGCCCTGGTGTCTCTGGAGCCCTAATGTCCAAGGAGCCCTGATGTCCCAGGAGCCCTGATGTGCAAGTAACCCTGATGTCTCTGGAGCCCTAATGTCCAAGGAGCCCTGGTGTCCCAGGAGCCCTGATGTCCAAGGAGCCCTGGTGTCTCTGGAGCCCTAATGTCCAAGGAGCCCTGATGTCCCAGGAGCCCTGATGTCCAGGAGCCCTGATGTCCCAGGAGATGGTGAGAAGTCCGAACTGTTGGGTCTTATCTACCTCCAAAAAAAGTTCCTTCAGTCGGGGCAGACAGTCCTGATTCCATAGACAGGAGAGGAGATGGTCCTTGTGATGAGTGCAGTCATCGCAGACGGTCCAGGAAAGTGATGCCTCCGGTAAGTGTGCTATGGGCAGAATCGCTGATGTCAGGAGATCTTCTAGTTGACAAGTATGACAGCCGAGCGTACAGAGAGAGCGGAGCGTTCCAGCTTGCAGCTGCTGTGACAGCGATCACATGGGGAGGAGAGGGCTTCTTTAACCACACACAGCATGCTGGAGCTCCGAGCACACACCATCTGCAGCAAGCCTGCTTATTAAAGGGACCTACAGATCAACTTCATTGCTCCATCCCCACAAGTTAGCACATGCCCCCATGTCACATTATTGCTTCGGTGACTCATACTGAACAAGTGGGTGTCACAATGCAGCCACCGGCAGCCATGGGGTTAACAAGCAGAAGCCATCAGGACGAGGTGATAAGAAGCAGGGGATCATCTGCCCATTGTCACACACCGAGCAACTGTGTCAGCTCTTTCCTTTACAATCCGATGATGTGACACTGCACAATCCCAGCACATCCCATTGCATTATGCCAAAAAAAAAACACACACACATCTATGCACCAGATCCTGAGCCAGGACTTGCCAGCGGGCAAGCTAATTACACAGGGGCACAGAGGGGCACCGCACACAGGGGCACCGCACCTTCTACATTATCAGCCAGGACCTGGTGCTGCTCCATTTCCCATCTCTACATCATCCTCCATGCAGCACTGCAGAAACAACTCCTACACACTCCTAATTCCAATCATTAGCTCTCACTTGTAAAAACATTTATTGTATGAGTCTCCCATTGAAATGCAGATAAATGTCCACACTTTGATAAATTATGGATTTCTTTTCCGATCAGTCCCTCAGGAATGGTCGATCCAAAGTCGACAACTCAGTCCATCGATTTGCCACAAACAGGGCAAATGATTTTGATGGGTAGTTGGACGATACAATCGGAAATTATCGCTTCCATCTCTCTCTTTTTTTTTTTTTTTTTTTTTATAAATTCTTTATTTAAAGTTCACTTTTTGGGGAAAAAAAAATTAAAAAATATATGCACTTTTTTTGCAGGAGCCTGTAAAGCATTGCACCAGCGATCAGCAGATCAAGTGCCATGCAGGCCTCCTGCGAATAGGTGTGTGCACAGGGTGTGCCGGATGTGCCTCGGCACATCCTAATTACCCCATGCACATTAAAATAATCACTCTGTGTGCCAGCGGGAAGATGGGAAAGTTCTCCATCTTACCGTCTCTGCTGTGCAGGATGGGAGATTGACTTCCCTGCCGGCGCCATAGACACACAAACGTGTGCTTAAGCTTTAGGGTGCACACCCCAAGGCCACTTTCACACTGAGGCGCTTGAAAAACTGCCAGTAAAACACTGAGCGTTTTTCAGGCGCTTTTGAAGCGCTTTCAATTCATTTCAATGGAGAGGGGCGTTTTTTCAGCGCACTGCCCCAGTGTGAAAGCATTCATTGATTTTAATGGAAATACGTTTTCAGGTGCTTTTTTTAGCGTGAAAGGGCCTGAAAAGCGCCTCAGTGTGAAAGTGGTCTAAGACCACTTTCACACTGAGGCGCTTTCACGCTAAAAACAGCGCCTAAAAAGCTCACGAAAACTTTCTTTCATTAAAATCAATGAATGCTGTCACACTGGTGCAGTGTGCTGGCAGGGCTGTGAAAAACTTCCCTCTTCATTGAAATGAATGGAAAGCTCTTCAAAAGCGCCTGAAAAGCGCTTCAAAAGCGCTCATTGTTTTAACTGGCAGTTTAGAAGCGCCTCAGTGTGAAAGTGGCCTAATGCACACCAATGCTCCTGCAGATCTGTCCATGTATCTGTGTGTCTGTACATCCCATACGGATAAGCAGATACAATCTGGCAGGAAGCATGATGAACTACCATTGCGTTCCACAGTGCTGTGATAGTTCATTAAAAACTACAAACCGACAGCTGCAAAGGCTGCCAGACCTTGTAGTTTTCCATGCACAGAGCCCTGTTAATCAGGCAGGCGAAGGGAAGGAGAACCCCAATAGCTGTCACAGCTGGGATCGGGAGGGGTGGGGGCCGGTCCGTTCATAACATGCTACACCCTGAATATGGTTGTAACATGTAACATGTTACAAAAGGTGAACTTATTTTTTTAAATCGTAACAAACCCAAAATCAAAAATCAAGAGGAACCATTGAAAAAAAAATTCAGGTCTCAGGAAACACCTGGTAAGATTAGTCGAGGACCAGTAGGAAAGTGGACCTTACATTGGTGGTAGAACTTGTGAAGAATGCACCCCCCCCCCACCCCACCCACAGGGGTGGTCAGAATTACCCTTGCAGCCATGCCACTGGCTCTGCCAAGTGGCACTGCACCCAGTGGCATCACTAGGGTTGGTGTCACCCGGTGCGGGAAAACATGGTGCCACCCCCCCTCCACCAAGTATAGTCCCCCCTCAGTACAGACCCGCCTCCCTCAGTCCAGACCTCCCCTCTACACTAAGTATAGATCCCCTCTCTTAGTACAGACCATCCTCTCCACTAAGTATAGACCCCTGTCCCTCAGTACAGACCCCCTCCCTCCATAAAGATCCCCTCCCTCAGTACACACACCCCTCTCCACTTGAGCTTGTAAGGAGGTGGGGGGGGGGTCAGATGTGCTGGGGGGTGCTTTGGGAGGTGAGAGGGCTTATGCTCTTGTGGGAGGTTGGATTTTAAATACAACCTCCACTTCTAGCATGGGTCCTTTCTTCTGCCAAAGTATCCCCCAGCACATATCCTGGGGGGTCTTAATCCCCCCCGCACATATCTTAACTCCCCCCCACCCCAGTTCAACGCAGGTATCCCTCCTCTGGTAATAGTTATGGGGACCGCACTACCTCCACACATGGCCGGGCTCAGCTCCAATCTGTAACCAGGCTCCGATACACTGTGATGTACATTATATACACTGTGCTGTACTTTATATACACTGTGCTGTACATTATATACACTGTACTGTACTTTATATACACTGTGCTGTACATTATATACACTGTACTGTACTTTATATACACTGTGCTGTACATTATATACACTGTACTGTACTTTATATACACTGTGCTGTACATTGTATACACTGTGCTGTACATTATATACACTGTGCTGTACATTGTATACACTGTGCTGTACATTATATACACCGTGCTGTACATTATATACACTGTGCTGTACATTATATACACTGTGCTGTACTTTATATACACTGTGCTGTACATTATATACACTGTACTGTACTTTATATACACTGTGCTGTACATTATATACACTGTACTGTACTTTATATACACTGTGCTGTACATTGTATACACTGTGCTGTACATTATATACACTGTGCTGTACATTGTATACACTGTGCTGTACATTGTATACACTGTGCTGTACATTATATACACTGTGCTGTACTTTATATACACTGTGCTGTAAATTGTATACACAGATTAATATATAATGTACAATACAGTGTCAGTAGGGTACAGACTGGTCATATACCCTGTAAATCATATTGTACATTATATACAGACCAGTGTATACAATGTACAGCACGGTATCAGGGTACAGACTAGTCTGTATATAATGTACAATATGGGTTACAGGGTATATGACCAGTCTGTACCCTGCTGACACACTGTAGTTCTGTAAATACACTAACTTGTTTCCAGGACTTCCCACCCTCAGTTTGCTTCCAGAATCCAGGGACGCTTCCATAGCTGCCTATACAATTTTCTCTGCAATCCTCCACCTGTTCATGCTTCAGCACCCGAGCCCCTTGGAGACCCGCCCGCTCTCTGGCATTGGATGGCAAAGGTAGCGGCTCTCCTATTGGCTCTCATTCCTCCAGGAAGAAAGGAGTCATTCTTCCCTTGCTCTGTTAACAGAGTCAGGCAACGTGGCGCTGCTTACAGTAGCAGACGCTCACTGTTACTTCTTCCCTCCCACTGGGCGGGCTGCAAGCAGGGAGGGATTTACATATATCGCCCTCCCCGCTACCCGTTCTCACTGATGAGAAAGAGAGCCACAGAGGCGGCTCCTCTGTGCAGCCGCCGCCAGTGCAAGAGACTGCCTGACTGGGGGATTTCCACCCCCCCATCCTGCAAGCGCTGGTGGCAGTGCTCATGCCTACGGGTGTCACCCCTCTGGTGGGTGTCACCCGGTGCGGGCCGCACCCCCACCCCCCCCCTTGCAACGCCTCTGACTGCACCTAAAACTATGCAGGCACCATCTGATAGGAAGTGAGTTGGGTACAGCTCAAGGAACCCCTGGCAACTCCTGGAGGAACCCTAGGCTGAGAATGTTTGATCTGCATACTAATGCAGTGGGTTGGTGAGCGGCACCATTTCTTCTCTTCAAAAATGTAATATACTGCAGGTTACCTATCATTAGATGTGGTGGCTGCATACGTTCTCTTTTTTGTAGGCTTTTTTTCCCCCTCTGTTTCACCTGGTGATCTTGCCTGTAAGGCAAGCCATAGATGATTTAATTTTCTCTCCTTCTACCACTGGTGGAAGGAAAGACAATCACTGGATTCCTCCATCAACACAGTCAATGTCGATGGAGGGACCCCTCCCACAGCACTATTGTGTTCTGCCAGCGGGAAGCCTTCCATGCAGACAGAACACAATAATTACTGCTAGCGGCTATAGGCGCTGGCAGTATATGCATGTGAAAAATCCGACAGGCTGGTTGTACCCAAGTCAATCGATGGCCTGCTGAACCGACCGAGATTTGATCCACCTATATACACCTTAATACACCTCCTGTATGTAGCGCCGGTCCCAAATTGGTCCACGCTATGTTAAATTTAGGGGGTGTTCTGAGCTAAAAGTGGGGCTCAGACTTACTGATTTATATTCTGCTTCTGCTCTGGTTGTGATACTGCCTGGCAGTTAAATTCCATGTTTGCCTGTAGGTGGCACTGCCACCGCTGGCCCATGTTGGAATACAGGAGTATCACAGCAGTATTGGGTGTCCTTTCTCGGCAGCCGTGCAGTGGGCGTGGTTGGTCTGCTGTGCATGCTGGGAGGGGGTACATAAGGGGCAGACGCCTTTGGTGCTGGGTCTTTCTGGTGCGCCTCGTGGCCCTCATGGCACGGGTTGCGTGTGTGTGTTCTAGTCCCGGGCACCTTCAGCCCGAGGCTACATCTCTGCTCGCCAGGCCCAGCTCCGCTGGTTTGGGCCTACATATCTGAGGGATATCCCAAGCTGTCCATCCATGGGGAGGAGGCTCTTGAAGAGGGAGCCAGGGGAGAACCTACCCCAGAGGAGACTGGCAAGGCGCTGATGTCTCGGGAGAGGTCTGGAAACTCATTCAAGGAGGGATACATTTAAAAGTTCTATTATTGCTTGTTGGGAGGTTTGGGACATTTAAATTCCTGTGGCAGAGGATTCCTGGACGCATCCTAAAGCTCATCAGGTCTGTGGCAGAGACCCAAGTTCATCAGGTCTGTGGCAGAGACCTTTGTTCATCTACAACAGTTTGTGGCAGAGACTAAATCTGATCACTGCATCATTCCGGCTGCTAGGACCGTGAGAGGGGACTATCCGGGTGAGCAATATCCACTCAGGCTTGAGTGGTGAATATACTAACTGTGTGCATCTATTGTACTGCGTGTCTGAACCTTCCCCTATACTTCTCTTGTTTCCTACTTTCTCCTCAAGTTCCTACAGTAAGTGAAAATAAAGCCTTATTGTTGAGGTTTTACATTTGTGTGGACAGTGACTTTTCTACAGACTTTTTACCCTGACAACGGAAGCCGTGGAGGTAGTTTGCATGACCCAAAACAAAACCAGCAGCTCCTTCGGGGGTAAGTGCTACACGTGGGGGCTCGAGTCCGGGATTTGCAGCTACCTCCCGCAATTGGATTACTTTCTATGTTTTTGGAAAAGTCGGCCATTGAGGAAGTTGGACTGTGTTACTGTGCTTTGAACGTGAAGAAGGGATTAAGGGGCACAGAGCTGTTCTTTTTCTAACTGCGTAGTTCGTGGGCATATCCCAAGTTCATCAGGTCTGTGGCAGAGACCTTTGTTCATCTACAACAGTTTGTGGCAGAGATTAAATCTGATCACTGCATCATTCCTGCTGCTGGGACTGTGAGAGGGGACTATCCGGGTGAGTAATATCCACTCAGGCTTGAGTGGTGAATACACTAACTGTGTGCATCTATTGTACCGTGTTCCTGAACCTTCCCCTATACTTCTCTCGTTTCCTACTTTCTCCTCAAGTTCCTACAGTAAGTGAAAATAAAGCCTTAATTGTTGAGGTTTTACATTTGTGTGGACATTGACTTTTCTACAGACTTTTTACCCTGACAATGGAAGCCATGGAGGTAGTTTGCATGACCCAAAACAAAACCAGCAGCTCCTTCGGGGGTAAGTGCTACACGTATTATTAGGCTGAGTTCACACTAGCTGCGCCCGCGGCTCGCAGCATGGGGTCCGGTGAGTCCCTTTTCTGTTTCAGGAGCGAATCAGGTCCGAATATTTGCCTGAATTTGAACCTGAAACAGAGCAAAAGATGCACAGGACCCTTTTCCAGTGGGACCACGGCCACCCCAGAGCTGTGTGAACCAGCTCCATTGAGAGCCGGTCAGTCTCCTGTCATGTGAATTCCAATTTGCATAAGTGTGAACCCAGCCTTAGAGTGCCTACATTCTAAATATAGGAGCAACAGAGATGCCTTTGAACAGAATCATCATTCTGGGGGGAGGGGAGTGTGCACTAGCAGATTTAAATACACTAACAACTTGAAGCCAAGCTCCAGCTAACACTTTTTAAGCAGTTACGGGGGGTAAAGGTTTTACATAAATAAATTAAAAAAGATCATTGTAAGCTCCCCTGTTAGTGGTAAATGGTTTGTCTTAAATCTCTATCGGCTACATCTGCAAGACTGTTTTGTTGAAAAACAACAGACTTACTGGCAGGATCACCAGGTTAAGATAAAGGAAATAAAGTCTAAAAAATAAAACTACTGCAGCCATCACATCTAAGACATGTTAAGCTGCAATATAATAAATATTTGCTTTTGCGTTTATTACTGCTTTAAATGATAAGTTCACTTTTTAACCACTTCTGGGCCGCCGTTTTACATCGCTAATTTGAAGAGGAATACCGTTGTTATGGTAGCAGCTAGCTACCATAACCCCTGTATCCTCTTCAAGAGAGGGCAGTCCGCTTCAAGATAAAAGTGGTCTGTGGCGCGGCGGATTTGCCACAAGATCACTTTTATCAGTAGAGGGAGAGGGGCCTTACCGGAGCCATTGGTAGCAGCGGAGGCGATCGCATCCTCTCCCTAGGCTGACATGGAGACGATTGAGGGGAAGATGGCCCCCACCTGTCTTCATATCATTGCAGGGCGGAAGCGACGTCAAAACGTCACTGCTGCCCAATGCTCTTAAAGGGACATTTTTTTTTTTTTACGTAAATATGAGATCTGAGGTCTTTTTGGTTGTTTACATTTCTTAGGAATAAAAGTGACACAATTTTTTTCTTAAACCTCCTCTAACTCAAAACATGCAACCTGTAGAATTTTTTAAACGTCTATGGAGATTTTTTTTTAAATATTCTTTATTTATTTATATTTCAAAAAGGGGGATACATCCAATACATTATTTATACATTTTCCATTGCATTTTTATTCATAATATATTTCTCATCCCAATCCGTTACTTAAATCTTATTTATTTAAACATCAGTCTCGCCTCAAAACCTCAGTGTCAATGGGTTTCCTACCCTTATGTCCTTTATATGTCTCTCCTTAAAGGGAGAAACACACCAAGTCCCTTTCTCTATTTAATTATCTTTGATTTTCACAACCTTACTTATTCTCCCTTGCGTATTTTATCTATTCCCACCCTACCTCCCTCCCAAAGCAAACCTAAACGAGAGAAAAAAAAAAAGGGGGACAAACGAAAAAAAGAATTCTCCCTCCCCCCTCCATCCCCCTCCCCCATTAAGTAAACCGCAACCTCTTAAATACTTCTCTGACCGGGCGGACTCACTTCCCCATTAATCTTTTCCCTTCTTCTGTCTGCATAAATTTATTCCATGATGACCAAATCTTAATATGTTGCTCTTTCCTGTCTTGGGCCGAAAACACCAACTCCTCTATGGCACCCACTTTCCCGACCCTATTGAGCCAATCTGCAATTGTTGGAGGGCTGGAGCTTTTCCAGCCTCTCGCAATGCATGCCTTGGCCTCATTGACCAGGTGACATAATACTGAGTTTTTGTAAGTCTGTGTGGGTATTTGCGTTTCGTGCAATAGGAAGAAGCCTGGGTCGTCCGGCACAGGATAAGACTCAATTTTTTGGGCAATCCTTCGTACCTCTATCCAATATTGTCTAATTCGAGGGCATGTCCAATATATATGGAAGAAAGTTCCCCGCTCCCCATTACATCGCCAACACTGATCTGAGGCATCAGGATAGAACCTACCCAGTTTTGAGGGCGTATAGTACCACCTCGTCAGTAATTTGTAATTTGATTCTTGCGTTTTAGTACTTACTGATGAGTGTAACGCAAGATATATTATCTTCTGATATTGAGCTGGTGTAAAAGTCCTACCAAGGTCCCTTTCCCACTTTCTAATTGCTGGCATTTCATAGTTCTCTGGTGGGGTCATTAGCATCATATATATCTTTGATATTATTCGGTTGATGGGTTCCTTCTCCTCACAGTATACTTCAAACCTAGTTAGCTCCCGTTTAAAGTTACTCATTGGGCCTAGTGTCTCCAAATAATGTCGAAGTTGTATTGCCTGCCAATACTCTACTTCGAATTGGCCTCCTGATTTCGTCAATTCCACTATTGTGGGCCATATTTCTGATTGCATAAAGTGCGATACCTGCGTGTATCCCTTCTCTCGAAGTCTCCGAAATGCCCTTATCTCCATCCCCGGCTCGAAACTTGGGTTTCCCAGTATTGGGTAAAGTGGAGAATATCTTGACGAGTATTTAGGGTTTAGACATGTTTTGGCCCCTATAGACAGTGTTGGCCCTATCAAAGGATGTTTTTTGATTGCGGCTGGTAGTTTTGTATAGCACCAAGGTGCTGTACCCAGTGGTATCTGACTAATCTCTTGCTCCAATTTTATCCATAATTTAAGTTCTTTATGTCTGCACCAGTCTATGACCCTTCCCAAATGAACTGCTTGGTGATATTTAGATACATCTAGGACTGCTAAGCCCCCATAGCATTTGGGGAGGGTCATTTGACTTCTGCTAATCCGTGGTCGCCTGTTGGCCCATATGAACTTAGTAAAGAGTGCATTTATTTGCTGAAAGTAGGCCTTATCAATTCTAATTGGTACAGCTTGAAATAAGTACAAAAATTTGGGCAGAATATTCATTTTAATAGCGTTACATCGGCCAAACCATGAGTGGAATCCCTGTTGCCATTTATCCAGTAGGGATCTAACTACTTTATATAGTGGGGGGAAATTTACAGCGAAAACCTTCTCTAATCTTGATGGTATATTTATCCCTAAGTATTTTAGTGAGGACCCTACCCATTTAAAATTAAAATTTGGTTGTATATTTTGCTGGACTTCTATGTGAAGGGTTACCCCCATCGCTTCCGATTTTGCGTAATTAATTTTTAAATTTGCTAATGTCCCATATCCTTCTATTTCCTTCATCAAATTTGGCAGTGAAACATGGGGTCGTGATAGGGAGAACATCAAATCATCTGCATAAGCAGAGATTTTATATTCTTGATCACCTATTTGCAGTCCCTGAATATCTGGGTTTTGCCGAATCCTATTTAGTAGGGGTTCTAGAGAGAGAGAAAACAGCATCGGAGAGAGTGGGCATCCTTGACGCGTACCATTTGAGATTTTAAATGTCTCAGAGTAGACTCCGTTCACTTTTACTGAGGCTTGGGGTGTAGCATAGACCCCCGCTATCCAACTCCGTATATGTTCTCCCAGTCCCATTTGCCTCAATACTTCAAACATAAATCGCCAGCTGACCCTATCAAACGCTTTCTCAGCGTCGGTACTCAAAAAAATACTGGGCATTTTTGAAACATTAGCATAATGTACCAGGTTGAGGACCTTTACGGTATTATCCCTGGCCTCGCGGGTTGGGATAAACCCAACCTGGTCTTGGTGTACCAACTGATTCAAAAACGGCTGGAGATGGGAGGCAAGTAGTTTAGTGAAAAGTTTTAAATCTGTATTTAGACAGATTTAGACAGTTAAACAAGGGAAGGCGCCGGGCCCGGATGGCTTCACTATCCAATACTACAAATATTTTCTCCCAATATTAGGGGTCCATATGACAAAGGCATTCAGTGAGATCGGCCGGGCTCCCACACTACCGCCGGATGCCCTTATGGCACATATTTCGGTTATTCCGAAAGAAGGGAAGGAGCCGGCGGAGTGCAGGAGCTATCGCCCGATCTCACTGTTAAATACAGATGGAGATTTTTAAGCGTAAAAGTTTGTCGCCATTCCACGAGTGGGCACAATTATGAAGCATGACATGTTGGGTATCAATTTACTCGGCATAACATCATCTTTCACAATATAAAAAAAAAATGGGCTAACTTTACTGTTGTCTTATTTTTCTAATTCAAAAAAGTGTTTTTTTTTTCCCAAAAACTTTGCTTGTAAGACCGCTGCACAAATACGGTGTGACAAAAAGTATTGCAACCACCGCCTTTTTATTCTCTAGGGTGTTAGAAAAAAAAATATATAATGTTTGGGAGTTCTAAGTAATTTTATAGCAAAATAAATGTTTTTAACTTGTAAACACCAAATCTCAGAAAGAGGCTCGGTCCTTAAAGTGGTTGTAAACCCTTTACAACCACTTTATCCTACAGGTAAGCCTATAATAAGGCTTACCTGTAGCTACCCAGGATATCTCCTAAACCTGCACCGTTTAGGAGATATCCCCTGTCCCCTGCATGTGCCGATATCATCGGCACATGTGCACTAAAGCACTGCTTCAGTCAGTGTGCCGTTACCGGCGCTCCCACGTGCATGCGCGGGAGTGACGTCATTGCGGATCCGGCCAATCACATCGCCTGAGCCTGCAATACCCGGAAGTCACTCCGGGAGAGATGTCACCCTGCAGAGGGGGGTACACGGACTGCTGCGGGGGCTTTGATGTAAGGTAAGTAATTCATAATGAGTTAGTATGCTATGCAGGGTTTTTTTTTTTTTTAGTAGGGTTCACAACCAGCTTAAGTGGTTAAAAAAAATGCACATTTTTTTGCAAGTACAAAAATGTGCATTTTTTTTTGAGCCTGTAAAGCATTGCACCAGTGATCAGCAGATTGATGGTGCCATGCAGGTCTCCTGCAGATCTGTCAAGCCTCGTACACACGATCGGATATCCTATGGATTCTAATCCAATGGATTTTTCCATCGGAAATCCGATGAAGCTGACTTCCATCAGTCTTGCCTACACACCATCAGTCAAAAAACCGAGCGTTCCAAACGCGGTGACGTAAAACACTCCGATGAGCCGAGAAAAATTAAGTTTATTGCTTCTGAGCATGCGTCGACTTGATTCTGAGCATGCGTGGGTTTTTCATCCGATGGACTTGCCCATAGACGCTTGGAATTTGCTATCAGTTTTTGATCCATCGGAAAAATGTAAAACATGTTCTATTTTTTAAAACCTATGGAAAAAAGACCGATGGGTCCCATACACGATAGGTTTGTTCGATGAAAAAAGTCCATCGGACTGTTTTTATCGGTAAAACCGATCGTGTGTACAGGGCATCAGTGTATCTGTGTGTCTGTACATCCCATATGGGAAAGCAGATACACTGACAGTTCGAATCAATTGGCTACCACGCATGGTAGTTCATTGAGAATTACAAGCTGACAACTGCAAAGGATGTCGGGGCTTGTAGTTCATTTACACACAGATCTGTGTGAATGAATGATGCAGTCGTGTGGGCGAAACCCTGCACAGCCACGTTGATTTAAAAAACTGACAGCTAGTACAGGGAACGTCTCCCCATACTGCTGTCACAGGGAGAGGGGGGAATGGGCAGAGGCTGCAACATTGGGAACAGGTTACATGTACCACCCTAAAAACGAGTGGAACATGTAACTTCTGCCCAAAGGTGATCTTATCCTTTAACCACCTCGCGCCCGCCGTACAAGTATATACGGCCGCAAGGTGGTTGTCAATTGCCGGGAGGCCGTTATTATACGGCCTCCTCTAATTTGGCCACTGGTGGCGCGTGAGCGCCGCCGGCGGCGCGCGCACGTGCCCGGCGCGTCACTGCAATGCCGATGCGCGTGCCTGGCGGCCGCGATGTCCGCCAGGCGCCCGCGATCGGCTGTTACAGAGGCAGGACGTGGATCTCTGTGTGTAAACACAGAGATCCATGTCCTGTCAGGGAGAGGGGACCGATGCTGTGTCCCTTGTACATAGGGACACAGATCGGTCACCTCCCCCAGTCACTCCCCTCCCCCACACAGTAACAATCACTCCAGGGAACACATTTTACCCCTTCCTCGCCCCCTAGTGTTAACCCCTTCCCTGCCAGTCACATTTATACAGTAATCAGTGCATATTTATAGCACTGTTCGCTGTATAAATGTGAATGGTCCCAAAATAGTGTCAAAAGTGTCCGATGTGTCTGCCATAATGTCGCAGTCACAAAAAAAATCACTGATCGCCGCCATTACTAATAAAAAAAAATTTTTTTTATAAAAATGCCATAAAACGACCCCCTATTTTGTAAACGCTATAACTTTTGCGCAAACCAATCAATAAACGCCGATTGCGATTTTTTTCTACCAAAAACATGTAGAAGAATACGTATCGGCCTAAACTGAGGAAATTTTTTTTTTTTTTTTTTAAATTGGGGTATTTATTATAGCAAAAATCTAAAAATATTGCTTTTTTTTCAAAATTGTCGCTCTATTTTTGTTTATAGCGCAAAAAAAAAAAAAAACGCCGAGGTGATAAAATACCACCAAAAGAAAGCTCTATTTGTGCGAAAAAAAGGACCTCAATTTTGTTTGGGAGCCACGTCGCACGACCGCGCAATTGTCATTCCAAGCGTGACAGTGCTGAAAGCTGAAATTTCGCCTGGGCAGGAAGGGGGTATATGTGCCCAGTAAGGAAGGGGTTAAGAGGGAACAAGAGCGAATGTCAACTGCTTGGTAGGCATGCGGTCAAAAGGCAGCCCACATATAAAAAATAAATCTGCAGATTTACAATCTGGGTATACAAGATCCTTAATTGTTCAGCAACCGGTCGGGTTACCTGTCCAAGGAAAAAAATATGCATATTACTATAATTCTAATTGGGTTGGTGAAAAAATGTATGATATACATTCCAATTGTTCTACGCATCTCTGTTTTCACAATGCAATCTCATAATCTGATTTATCAAAATACAATCCAATTCATGACTAAAGCTTCTTAGTGCTGCTGTTCAATGATAATTATTTCCCCCTGGCCGATCAATTCCATTGGAGTCTAAATCACTTGGAAGGGAAGTTATTGCCGATTTAATTATTTTGATCAAATTGTACATTGATTGGATAATGAAATCAAAGTGTGTATGGCCACCACAAGACTATTGCTCAAACCATGGTACAGTGGTAATGCAGACATGGAGGAATTGATAATTGACATTTGTGTATAGTATATATCATTTAGAACAATCAACGTTGGGGATCTCCATAGGGACACATATGTTTGATTAAAGGTAACTGAATTGATCAGAAATGAAAGTGTTCATCCCTTTAAAATGCAACTACATCCACTGCTAATGATAAAGCTGAGTGCTACAGATGGGGAAATATGTAAATACCTCTTGTATTATTTACATGACATTTGTTCATTTAACATTCTGTATTTTTTCGGTACTCGGGAGCACGTGTTATTTCAGGTTCATAGGCTGTAATATGTTTGAATGTAATCCCCAGACAACATAATATATGCTGTATACAGCATATAAAGCACATGCTGCCAGGATCAGGCTATAAAGCAGCTCCAGACCATAGCTGATTAGACAGCAAAGAAAATCGCTGGTCTGCTAATTTCCCCAGGGAACACAGTCCCCAGACTAGATCTAAAGAGACTTGTCCTTAGAAAATAAGGTTACTATTATTAGGCTCTGCTTCTGAAAATGCCAGATATCTGGTGTTCATTCTGATCCAGTGTCTTCAAAACTCCTTGAGTCTCTGACTTACAATAGATATGCAGATCATTTGTTCTGTTTTCAGCCTTAATTTGGTTGTCGCATGCCTGTTCCAGGTCAACCACTCAGGTATACATACAGCCAGGCAACTAGCATTTTCAGACGATCAAGATTGCTTTTCAACATAATTCTTCTTAGTACAAGTTTCTGTTGTGTATTTTCAGTAAGCAAGTATTTTTTTTTTTATTATTACTGCAAAGCAAACCTGTGAGTCGCCCATTCAGGACAACATAACAGGTTTGATTTGAAGTAGAACTTCAGCTTTTACTGCAATATTCACATTCAACTCAGAGATTTCCTTTTTTTTTGCCGCTCAACTCACTTCCTTTGAGCCCAGGTTGCTCTGGACCTACCTCAGCCAATAACCGGACAGGTAAAGGAGAAGCAGCACAGTAATGAGCTCATCTTTCTATCACTCGTCTATTGTATCTCGTTCTATCAGCATGCTTCTTGTGAACATAGGAGCTGATTTGCTTGGATTGTTTCTTCCTCTCACACTCTGAGCTCTGCTGTACAGAGACTGCAAGAGGCCCATACCAGGTGAAATTCAGGTATTTAAAGTTATAGTATGCCTTTTTTTTTCCATAACCAATATGTTATACTTACCTGCTCTGTGCAGTGGTTTTGCACAGAGCAGCCCAGATCCTTTTCTTCTCAGGTCCCTCTTTGGCGCTCCTGGCCCCTCCCTCCTGTGGGGTGCCCCCAAAGCAAGCAGCTTGCTGTAGGGGCATCCAAGCAGGCACGCGAATGACCCACAGCTCTGTGTGTAAAAAAATGTAATAAAGTATTAATGATTATATAGTGGTGTTAGTGTGTATCTTTTTTATTTGCCTTGAGTTCCCCTTAAGGAAACTCAAGCCCTTCCTTGGTTAGCCATGGGTATGGATAAGACTGTTACTCACTATATGGGACAGTGGTGGGCTGTCCCAATGGAAGTCCATAGCCCTGTGTAACCTACTCTGGTTATTTGTAGCTTACACAGGACTTCCTTTACTTATAGAGGCTTTACTAAGTGTCAGGGAGCAAAATGAAAGTAAGTATTAGCTGCTGTGAAGGGCTTAATTAAAATGAACCTATTGTTTTCCTCCAAGGGCACAGGATCACCCTAACGTCATGTTAGATGCATTTTTCACATGTTTTATTGATTGCTGATCCATATTTTTGTTATTGTATTAAATACAAATACATTAACAATTAGAGCCGGTTCACACAGGGGCGTCCTGGGATCCGACTTCAAGTCGCGCGGTTTAGAAAAGTAATGGAAGTGAATGGAGCCAACTTAATGTACACTACTGCAGTCGCTCCGACCAGTAGTGTATTTAGGTTTTGTGCTGCCCTAGACCTGACTAAACTCATGCACCCACTAATTTAAATATGACCCACCCCTTCCTGTCAAGGCCACACCCCTATTTGTTTAAGACCTGCCCTGAAATTTTTGAGTGGGGACACTTGTTCTGAGGGCCTAGGGGAGGGGGCAATTTCCCTTAATTTGCATAGATTTCCTCTCACTTCCTGTTTGGCTATGGGGCAGGAAGTGAAGGGAAATCTCTGAAATGGGACAGGGATGGTAAAAAATAAACTGACAGGGGCTATAACCCTCCTTTACTTATCCAAAATGAAAAAAAAGTGTTGCCTCTAGTTCTACTTTAAGCACAAATTTCTGATAATTTTAAAGAGAGGTCTAAGAAGATATAACCATGCCAACGGTGCAGCAGAAAACATATAGCACAGTGAGGAAGGTTTGTGATCCAGGATGAGAGGACAGTCAAAATTAGAAGCAGCGCCCCCCCCCCACACACAGTTGCGGAATGATGGCCACCCGCATACCGGAAGCAGTTCCGCTGCCTTATGGGGGTGCTAGACTAATTTGCCTCTCAGCCCAGTCTGCCCCATAAGACTGGCGCTACACTAACAGTGTAGCATAGGCAGGCGGGGACTCTTTCCGTGCTGCCCCCTGCAAAGTGCTGCCCTAGGCCTGGGCCTTGTTGGCCTAGGCCAGGATACAGCGTTGGGTCCGACTTCAGAAAAGGTTCCTGTACTACTTCAATTCGACTTCTAGGCGACTGCTAGGCAATCTGTACCCATTGATTTCAATGGAAGTTGCCTCCAAGTCTGATCCCCTGTCTTAACTGAAGCAACTTTTAAGGAAGTAAAAATAGTTTTCCAGGCAAACCCCTCCCTCCCCCCTCCCTCCCACAGAGCTGAATATTGTTTGATTGGCCACTGGAAAGTCGCCTGTCCTGGAGGCAACTTGAAGTTGCCTTGTAAGTTGCCTGGAGACGCGCTGTGATTCATGCTCAAGTCATGTCCAAGTTGCCTCCCAAAGTCGCGCTGGAAGTCGTGTTGCCCCTGTGTGAACCGGCTCTAAGGGTACTAAGGGGGCTGCCATCGCTGATCTTCTTTTATAAATGGGTATGAAGGGCACCCAATGAGGATCTTATGTAATACAAGCGGTGAATACAGGGGTTTATGGCAAAGTATTCTATGCCCCTGTGATGTCCTAAAACTAAATGAAGAAATATCAGAGTTCCAATGGATCTCTTTTCTAGTTCACTATCCCAGGCAAATTCTGAACATCCACTCTCTTAAGTGAACGACAACTTCCACACTGTGAAAAAACACTGATAGAGTGAATTTTTGAGATGTTCTCAATGTTAGTACAGTAGCCACTTTACCGGTTACCCTCAGCTGTGCAACATTTCTACTCTAGAATTATACCTCTGTGCACTCTCTGTATCCTAGATACTGCAGCTGGGGCCAAGGGATCTGATTAATTCCTTTCTAAATGATGGAGCTATGAATCATTAGAATTGGTGCTCCCTGGGTATATATTTACAGAGACCATATATATTGATATATATGCTACTTTAAGCCTTATTCGCACAGCCATAAAAAATGTAATGATCATTAAGACAAGGAACAAAAGTTCCTACATAATGAGCAGTAAATAAATCTGTTTTGTAATATGTAAAAATTGTCGCAATGTGTTTTTTTTTTTTTTACGGCCATGTGAATGTGGCCAAATGTGTTTTAAAAAAAAACTATATAGATGTGTAAGTGCAGTACACCATATTAGCAAGATGAACATAAGATAATTGTTAGTTGATCATAAAGTAAAATGTTGTTTTTTTTTGCCAATGCATAGGTTCACTGTGCCCTCCTCCTCAGCAACACATACCCACCTTTCTTTTACTCCTCTGCCAGTCCATTAGGCTGCTGAGAGCAGTAGAAGCCTCCCCATGTAAGCTATGCATTGTTCAAGTTATAGCTTACACAGTGTTATGGACTCTCCACCTGTGACATCGCTGGTGCTTGACAATGCTATCACATACATTTCTATATGTTACCAGAAGTACTGGGTATTTTATTTGCTGAGTAAATCAAGGACGAGTATGTGAGGGAAAAGGGATAGGGGGTTTCAAATTCCCCCGGCCCCTTTTCTAATGGGACAGTGGCAGCTAAAAGAAGTTTCAAGGCTCCCCCTGGAAAGTAGGTCAGGGCTCCCTGAAAAGTAGGGCAGGGTGCATTGAAACAGTGGGGAGGGGGACCCTTGAAACCAGTCAAGGAAGTTTCTAGAAGCCTGAGGGGACCCCTATATAAGGGAGGTTCTGCTTGAGGCAAACTGCCAGTCACCTCAGGAGGTCATCAGCGGCAGAGCTCTGTGAAAGAGCTATAATACTAACCCATTTTGCCGCTAACCACTGAGGTGACATGAAGACTCTCCTGCGTCAACTCATTGAGAGAGCGGAGACCGAAGGGGGAGAAGAATGGCTGCGCCTGTGCCTCGCCTTACCGGATAGGCTGGAGGCTGAAGAAATGGCCCCAGAAGCAAGCGGGGATGGAACACGGGACTCCTACAGCAGCGGTAAGAGGATTGTCGGGGAAGAGGACATCACGCAGGAAGAGCTCCCCTCATTTCCAGTTCCGGAGCGGCGAGGTCAAGAGGCGGCTGAAGGAGATGTCGTCATCGCTGGAAGAGAGAAGAGGAAAGGAAGAGCGCGCCGGCCATACAGCCCCCCGGTGGAGAAGAGAGGAAGCGCACCGGTAAAGTCGGCGCTGACAGTGGCGCGGCCGAAGGAG
Organism: Rana muscosa; assembly: GCA_029206835.1. Lineage (NCBI taxonomy): Eukaryota > Metazoa > Chordata > Amphibia > Anura > Ranidae > Rana > Rana muscosa. The sequence goes on from CM055122.1 coordinate 735,128,560, forward strand.
AATGATGTCAGCGGAGGCGTGAGCAAACTGAAGAAGGGGAGGAGTCCTGCAGCGAAAGATCTAAGTCGGTCTCCTAGGCAACAACATACACAGAACCCCAGGGCAAGCAGTAGCTGCAGCGGAGCCGTGCCCAGAGGAAGGATGCAGATAGACAGGGAATTTCAAAACACAGCAGCAGCAGGAAGCAATGAAGGTATAGGTAGAAATGACATGACATTGCCTTCTGCTGCTATACAAGGTGAGTTGGGTAACGCTGATTTTATGACTACCTTGTATAGATCTATTTCCCAGTTAGCTACTTCTTTGTCTAGTATGAAAGATATGCATACTAATAATATTCAGGATGTTTCTAGTGTTTGGAATGTTCCGGATAAAGTGAATACGGATCACATTACTACTGATACTACAAATACTTCAGATAATATAGTACAGAGTAGTGTCATGGGAAAAAATGTTCCTGAAATTTGTTTAAAAGAAAGCCTGCCATGTCAGTCTTCGCCACTTGGCTTTCATTTGACGGTGGCAATGAAGGAGAAAATATGGAAAGCTGATTTCATTGATTTACTTTCATTGCTTCCGTCCAACAAAGATTTCATTAAAAGTGATAAAGATAAATATGACAATGAGGATAGAAGAAGGCCTGTGGCCAGGAATTTTAATAACTGTCTCCAGGCCTTTTGCATTTATGCAAGTATAATATGCGAAAAATATCCGGAACATAGTATGGGTCTATTCCATCACATAGACATTATTTTGGAAGCATATAAAAATTTCAGAGGATTTGGTTGGTTCATTTATGATGAACAATTTAGACAAAAACTGGCAGTACATAAAAATCTTCCTTGGGGTAGCAAAGATATTAGCTTATGGCTCAATCTTTTGCTACCTCAGAGACCTCAAATGGTACGTCCTTTGCCTTTACAAGTGAACACTAATGCTATGTCTTATAAAAAAGGCATTTGTTTCGCGTTTACTGACGCGCAATGTAAATGGTCAACTAATTGCCGATATAGGCATGAATGTGCATTTTGTTCTGGCTCACACTCAGTGACAAAATGTTTTAAGAAAATGGCTTCCAACCAGACTCAGAACAAGGAGCCCTTTCTTAAAAGCTCCATCGCCAGTAAGTATTCAAAACATGCTGCCATGGCTACTCAGGTACCCAGATCAGCAGACGGCAATCATGCTATATAAAGGTTTTACGGAGGGTTTCGAGTTGCCATCATTTAATGGTAAAGGTTGTAAAATCGTTAAAAATATGAATACAGTAGATTCTTTAAAAAATATTGTACGAGAAAAAATAGATAGTGAAATTAAAAGTCAAAGAATTGCAGGGCCTTTTAAAAGTCCGCCATTTGTGGATTTTAGAATCTCTCCGTTAGGATTTTTGCCTAAAAAAGAACATAACAAATTTAGGGTGATACATCATCTATCATTCCCGGATGGTAAGTCTCTTAATGATCAGATTCCTGATGAAATTTGTTCGGTTGAATATGCATCTTTTGAAGATGCAATACTAATGGTAAGAAAATTAGGCCCAAACGCGTTATTGGCAAAAACAGATGTAAAATCTGCATTTAGATTGTTGCCTATTCACCCGAACAGTTTTAATTCGTTAGGTTTTTATTTTGATCAACAATACTATTTTGATAAATGCTTGCCAATGGGGTGTTCCCTTTCATGTAGGTATTTTGAGGCATTTTCTAGTTTTGTAGAATGGGTAGTGAAAGAAATTTCAGGATCCCCATACATACTACATTATCTGGATGATTTCTTATTTTTAGGAGCATATGAGTCGGAAGAGTGTATGAACCTTCTGAAGTTATTTTTTGAAATTTGTGAAGGGTTTGGTATTCCTTTAGTAAAAGAAAAGACAGTATTTCCAGTCAATTGCCTTGAATTCTTAGGAATTACAATTGACACAGCCTTGATGGAATTTAGGCTCCCACTGGAAAAATGAGAAGTTATTTCTGCACTTCTCATAGCCTTAATCCGTAAGAAGAAGGTATTACTGAAAGAAATGCAGAAGCTACTAGGGTTATTGGCTTTTGCAACACGTGTTTTACCAGTGGGAAGAATTTTTTCCAGAAGGCTGTATTTTGCTATAGCAGGTTTTAAAAGCCCTTATTCTCATATTCGTATAACTTGACATGAGAGAAGATAGGATTGTGTGGATAAATTTTTTGGCACACTTTAATGGACGAACCATACTGCAGCATGAATTTGTTTCGGATAAAGATTTTTGTTTGTCAACTGATTCTGCAGGATCGGTTGGTTTTGCTGCAGTGTGGAACAATCATTGGTGTGCTGAGAAATGGCCGGTAAGATGGAAACAGCTTGGTTTGCTGAAGAATAGTGTCTTATTGGAGCTGTTCCCTATTATAGTAGCTATAGAAATATGGGGAAAATATTTTAGCAACCATCGCCTGCTTACTAGTACTGATAATAAGGGAGTGATGTTCGCAATTAACTGTTTGGCATCTAAATCGCCTACAGTGAACAATCTATTACGGTACTTGGTCTCACAATGCTTATTGCTAAATATTTGGTTAAAAGCGAAATATATCCCAGGTAAGGACAACGTTGTAGCAGATGCTCTTTCTCGATTACAGATGACACGATTTTTCAAGCTGCTCCCAGAAGCGGACAAGATTGGTATGGTATGTCCGCGCAGTCTTTGGGAAATAGTGTAATCTATGAAAATATAAAACAATCTTTAGCACCTAAGACTTGGTTAGGATACTCTTCTGCTTGGTTTTCTTGGATATCTTATTTTAGTGCACAAGATATACCTTGGTCATCTTTTAATGAAAACATGGCTCTTTCTTTTCTTAATAGTTTGATGGAGAGGAAATTCTCATGGTCACATATTAATAAAACAATATGTGGAATCTCATTTTTTCTAAAATTGAACGGTTTTCCTTCGCTTTTTATTTTTTTCTCTTTAAGTCAGGCAATGAAAGGTTACAAGAAGACAAACTTTTCTGTGGATTCTAGACATCGGATTTCGTCGGAACTGTTAGAAAAACTCTGTTTAATTACGGATAGTATTTGTTTTTCTAAATATGAAGCCCAATTATTCAAAGCGGCTTTCTCTATTTGTTTTTTCGCAGCCTTGAGAATTTCTGAACTAATACCTAACAACAAGTCAGCGTTAAATGGCCTTCGTTTTGAATCCATTAAAATTAGCGAAAATTGCGTACGCATTTTGCTATTAAGATCAAAAACTGATCAATTGGGCAAAGGTGCATGGATAACTCTATATCGCTGTAATAAGTCTACAATTTGCCCGGTTCAACTTTTAAATGATTATATGTGTTCTCGTCCATTTGGTCATGTATTATAATTTGTTCATGAGAATAGTGTTCCATTGACTAGATTTCTTTTCAGTAGAGTGCTGAGAAAATGTCTGCATGCTCTTAAATTGGACAAATTAAAATTGTCTTGCCATTCATTTAGAATTGGTGCTGCATCAGAGGCAGCCAGACTTGGTTTGAATAAAAATAAGATAAAAAACATTGGACGATGGAAATCAAATGCCTATGTTTCTTATGTGAGACCTAATGTGTAGTTTTGAATTTCAGATACTCCAAAAGCTATATGGATAGTCGAACACTCATTTGTGTTCTGGGCAAATAGGAGAGCATTGAACAGAATTTATGGAGAAAACTTGGATTTGGATCCGAAATTGTTTAACATTTTTTGGTTTGGTAAAAGAGGGATGATTTGGGAGGAATTGATGTCTGTATTGGGAAAGTTGGCTTATGGATGGCCTTTACCAGATGTTCTAATTATTCACCTTGGAGGTAATGATATTGGCAAATTAAAAACCTTAAATTTATTAATTAAAATCCGATCGGCCATCAAAGAATTAAAATCTGCTTCTCCTAAGACCGTCATTGTTTTCTCAGAAATCGTTCCTCGCCTACTCTGGTTACGTGTTGATGGGTTTTCAGGTTTTGACAAAGTCAGGAAGAGAATAATTAGAAGGATAGAAAAGTTCATGACATTAGGATATGGCTTATCATTTAGACATGTAGATTTGGAAGGAGGAATTCCAGGTCTATATCGGAAGGATGGAATTCATCTTTCGGATGTAGGCCTGGACATCTTGAATTTAAATTTCCAGACAGTAATTGAAACTGCCGCGGTTTGGGGTAGGTAGGCAGGAGGCTTGTTATGGCTCCTGCCTTTTTGGGGACAATTTATGATTAAAGTGATGCTTGTTATACAACTTGAGCTATAATGGCTGAGTTGTTCAGTTTATATTAGTATTTATGATAAAAAAGTTATTGGTGAATTCTGATAAGAAATTATTTATGGATTGGTTTAATAAGATTAATTGGTAAACCAATAAATAAGCCGCGGCCAATAAAATAAATAAAATTATTTTATTAATCCAAAGAAATATTTGTGGTTGTCTTTTATTCAATTAACTGTACTGGAAATAATTAATTTGGCTGCTTACTGTCCCATGTGAGGGAAAAGGGATAGGGGGTTTCAAGTTCCCCCGGCCCTTTTTCTAATGGGACAGTGGCAGCTAAAAGAAGTTTCAAGGCTCCCCCTGGAAAGTAGGTCAGGGCTCCCTGAAAATTAGGTCAGGGTGCATTGAAACAGTGGGGAGGGGGACCCTTGAAACCAGTCAAGGAAGTTTCTAGAAGCCTGAGGGGACCCCTATATAAGGGAGGTTCCGCTTGAGGCAAACTGCCAGTCACCTCAGGAGGTCATCAGCGGCGGAGCTCCCCTCCCACCCTCCCTGGACTGTCGCGGCTAAATATTTATGTGGTTCGGGTCACCTTTTCTAATGAAGAGGGGGACAATTTATGATTAAAGTGATGCTTGTTATACAACTTGAGCTATAATGGCTGAGTTGTTCAGTTTATATTAGTATTTATGATAAAAAAGTTATTGGTGAATTCTGATAAGAAATTATTTATGGATTGGTTTAATAAGATTAATTGGTAAACCAATAAATAAGCCGCGGCCAATAAAATAAATAAAATTATTTTATTAATCCAAAGAAATATTTGTGGTTGTTTTTTATTCAATTAACTGTACTGGAAATAATTAATTTGGCTGCTTACTGTCCCATGTGCTGCTCAGGAGGGGGGATAAAAGCCAACCATATCTTTTCTTTCCAGGTATTATGGACATTCCCTAGGTTGTTCATTGCAATCCGGAGTAATAACTGCTGTTGGAGGCTGGCACACCATCCTTATAAGGGGTGCTTGTGTCCCACTTACCTTTCCATTTTTTTTATTCCTTTTTCCTTCTTGTGTCTTGCCATTGTCCTTAAAGTGTCATTAACCACTTCCCTACCGGGCACGAAAACCCCCCTCCTGCCCAAGCCATTTTTCAGCTTTCAGCGCTGTCACACTTTGAATGACAATTGCGCCGTCGTGCGACGTGGCTCCCAAACGAAATTTGCGTCCTTTTTTCCCCAGAAATAGAGCTTTCTTTTGGTGGTATTTGATCACCTCTGCGGTTTTTATTTTTTACGCTATAAACAAAAGAAGAGCGTCAAGTTTGAAAAAAACACACAATATTTTTAAATTTTTGCTATAATAAATATCCATTTAAAAAAAAAATTACAATTTTTTTCAGTTTAGGCCAATACGTATTCTTCTACATATTTTTAGTAAAAAAAAAAATCGCAATAAGCGTATATTGGTTGGTTTGCGCAAAAGTTATAGCATCTACAAAAAAGGGGATAGATTTATTGGACTTTTTTTTTTTTTTACTAGTAATGGCGGCGATCTGCGTTTTTTATTGTGACTGCGATATTGCGGCTGACACATCGGACACTTTTGACACATTTTTGGGACCATTCACATTTATACAGCGATCCCTGCTATAAAAATGCATTGATTACTGTATAAATGTGACTGTCAGGGAAGGGGTTAACACTAGGGGGCGAGGAAGGGGTTAAATGTGTTTCCTAGATGTGTTCTAACTGTGGGGGAAGGGGACCGACTGGGGGAGGTGACCGATGGTTGTCCCTATGTACAAGAGTCACACCATTGGTCTCCTCTCCCTGAAAGGATGTGGATCTGTGTGTTTACACACACAGATCCACTGTCCTGCTCGGTTACTGGGCAATCGCTCGGTGCCCGGCGGCCATCGCGGCCGCCGGGCACGCGCATCGGGTCCCCAGCGGCGCGCGCGCCCCCTAGCTGCTTTTAACGGCAGAACGTCATATGACGTCCTGTCAGAACAAGAGAGTCTTCCGCCCGCCGTCATTTGACGGTGGGCGGTAGACAAGTGGTTAAAAACTATCAATAAATGCTGGATTACATGCTGTTCATACTCACCCAGTCACAATGTGATCCATTTTCGATATTCTGCAAATACCTGGTTGATCCCTCTGTTCTCTATCTACACCTTCTGTCCATGTCCCCACTGCAGTTGGGGATTTTGCAGTGCAGTGTTGACAGCTAATGCACATGCTCAGTTTTCAGTGAGTTTCTATGATGAGCATTCCCTCCCTATCACATGTGAGCAGCCCATGTGGCTATAGAGTCACACATGTGGGCGTATACACAGTAGTGAATGATGGCCCACTCCCACCCTCCTCCTCTATGCCCACTAACCAGCTAAACACAATGTGGGTGGGATATTACATGTAGATTGATGGAGGTTGTTATTCTAAGACACAGACTGGAGGGGCGTGACACAGCTGGTAGAAATCCGCCTACACCAGATTTGATTTCAACTATATATTTGTATGACAATTTAAAACTATTTATTTATCCTATTTATTTAGTTACTGATTTTTTTATTTTGAACATGTGACTAGAAGCAGAGGGATAGAAGCTTCTCCTGCCACTGTTTCTTTACAGACAGGCTGGGAAAGATCTAGGTTATGTGACAGCTGTATATCGATTAGAAAATTTTAATTTAAAATAATTACCGTGCCATCATCCACATACACAAAGAGAAGTGATAATGTAAATTAAACAGTGTGTGTTTAGTATCACTTTAAATGTCTTGGTTTTCCTCCCTTTGTTTTCCTATGTGTACATGGATTGGTGTAAGAAACATTTCTGCATACTACTGTGTACCGTGCTGTGGAATTTCATTGTTACTATGCGTAATGTTTTGTATTTTTCTTGTGCAAAATTTTAATAAAACTTGAATAAACTAGAGCCACCCTGTTGCTTTTCCTTGCACTTTTGCATAGGTCTAAATAAATAAACCCAATACAATAAGTGCAGTATGTGTATTCATTCATAATCTATCTATCTATAGTTTATTTCATTGGTATACCAAGAATATCCATTCTAAGCCTGAACCCCAGTTCTCAATTATCCGTTTTTGCTATCAAGCATTTTTCTTGCATTTGGTTTATATTCGTTAGCATTTGTTGAAGTGTGTATGTGTAGCACCCTCTACATAGGTAGGTGCTAGAGGTTAGGATTTTTGTAAGTATAGGTACATTTAGGCAGGCCTAGCTGGAATTTAGGCCTTTTTGTTTTGGATTGTATGGGCTGGGAGTGGCTCGGAGCAGCAGCTGGTGATTCACAGGCAGCATCACTAAGACCTCCCTCTTCTTTCTAGAGCCTTCTGGAATGTACAAGAAAGAGAGCAGGAGAGGAGAGGTGGAGCTGCTTGTGGTGTGTTAAGGAGCCCTGACCAATCCCAAACCTGGATTGGCAGGAAGCAGGCCCCCTTAAATACCTAGAGTCAACCCAGCTGGGGAGGAGTTGACGGTTGGAAGAACTGAGGATAGAGTACTAGGCTGTCAGGGGGGGTGACCCTGGGCCTGGGACTTGGGTGTAGGATGGAGCCTTTCAAGAACTCATGAAGGTTCTGAACAGGAGGCACAGGAGGATTCAGAGAGGACAGCAGGAGCTAGTACTACTGGGCAAGTCTTCTAGAGGGAACCATTGGTTGCAGCCAGGAGGGCTGGAGAGTGACAGGCACAGTCAGGAGGACTGGGTGGGCACGCCTGAGAGAATTGGGAGTGTGTAGTCTGGGATAGGTGCAGAGCCAGTAGTGTGGACTGTGATGTTGCGGCCAGTGAAGTCAGGCAGCTTCAGCCAGGAGGACTGACAGGACCTGAAGAGGGCTGACTGGGAGCAGTAGTCCATCTGTTAGAACAGCTAGCACTAAAGAGACTTTCCATATTTTCTGCTACACCATAGGGGCACGCGGTCCCTGCCTGCAAAGGGAAAATCCTAAGGCCTAACTGAGCCAGTTTTAGGCCTAACCATGTGCTAGCTGCTCCTGGAGAAAGACAGCAATAGTCTGCAAGCAAGAGATGTGCAGGAGGAGTCTGGAGAGGTGTACAAAGAGTGTACATAGTTGTTCCTAGCAATTTAGCTATTATTCTACTGGACATCCCATATTCCCCATTAACCATCCAAGTTAAATTCGCTCAATAAAACAACAAAACAAAGCCAACAGACTGTTCATTGTCTTGGAGTGTCTGGGAAGTCAATGCCGGGCCCGGCAGGGTGACGGGTGGGCCACATCACTTATCAGCCCCTACGGGGGTACCGCTACATATGCATGCATTTCGTCAATGAGGATGTTTTTTCTGTAGCAACATCGTGAGGGAATGTGCTTCCTGGTTTTCTATGTCTGCAGAAAATGTTGCAGTGTTCATCCCTGATTTGTGCCTCACTGTCGAGAGAGTCAGCTTCAGCCATCTTTCCAGAATCGTGGCTAAGCACATGGAAGATATCCAGGGGAAGTGCTTGTAACCATGGCAGGCAAAGCTGCCATATGCTCATCCACAAGTTGAAAATGCATAAAAAGGGAATTGAAAAAAAAATGCATGGATTTTTATGTGCTTCCAAACACTTTAAGGGGCCAGAAAACGCAGATAAATGCATGTAAAATATAGACATGCCTCATTTTTAATAACACAGAGTACTGTACAGATGTGAATGACCTTTTTAATCTCTGCTCTGTTTCAAAGCACCACCTTATACAATGGCATATGTCCCATAAACCTTGGTCTGTGCGGCCAGTGTGATCATCTGTTGAATCAGCACTCCTCCACAGACAGCTCAACTCTCCAATAAGACGCAACAATTTAATCCAACATAGTTTTACTTGTAAAATGTAATTCATGGATGTTCAGCAGTCCTACATAAGTGTAAATGGACAATTATCTTCTACACCCTGTCCACCATGAAGGCTGGATAATAACTAAAGAACATGGAGAAGAAGGGAGGGGTCTAGACCAGGACTAAACTAAGTAATCTAGACAAGATAACTGGACTGTACCATTTTACAAACATTACATTGCAAATTGTAATTATACTAGATTACCACTAGGTGTCAGTACAAAGATATTATACATTACATAACCAAGTTTAATTACTTAACCCCTGGAAGATTTACCTTCATGACCAGGTCATTTTTTGCGATATGGCACTGCGTTACTTTAACCACTTCAGCCCGGAAGAATTTATCCCTTAATGACCTGGCCATTTTTTGCGATACGGCACTGCGTCGCTTTAACTGCCAATTGCGCGGTCGTGCGGCGCTGTAGCCAAACAAAATTGATGTCCTTTTTTCCCACAAATAGAGCTTTCTTTTGGTGGTATTTAATCACCTCTGCAATTTTATTTTTTTATTTTTTGCACTGTAAACAAAACATTAGCAACAATTTAAAAAAAAAACAAAAAAAAAACAATATTTTTTACTTTTTGCTATAATGAATATGCCAATTTAAAAAAAAAATATATATAATTATTCATCAGTTTAGGCCAATATGTATTCTACGTATTTTTGGTAAAAAAATCGCAATAAGCATATATTGATTGGTTTGCGCGAAAGTTATAGCGTCTACAAAATAGGGGATAGATTTATGGCATTTTTATTGTTATTTTTTTTACTAGTAATGGTGGCGATCTGCGATTTTTAGCGGGACTTCAACATTGCAGCGAACAGATCGGACACTTTTGACACTTTTTTGGGACCATTGACATTTATACAGCAATCAGTGCTATAAAAATGCACTGATTACTGTGTACTGTGATGTCACTGGCAGGGAAGGGGTTAACACTAGGGGGCGATCAAGTGTGTGTTCCTTCGTTGTAGAAAGTACGCACTACCTGTGTGGGGATAGTTCAATCTAATGTATTTTGGGGTAGGGAGGGGGCTGGGGGGGTTTCTTGCAATAATTTCTGCACATGACCTTTAAATGAAATAAGCTTGTCACTTTTTCTAATGTTGACTGGCCTCAGAAATAGAATTCAGAGGTCATGTCAAATACCCCAAGAGATATGAATGCCGGGGGTTGGGGGGGATTTCATGTTCAGTGTGGAAAGATAGCCAACCTTCTCATGTACTATGCTTTTGACCAGTAAGGCCATTATGAGCCAATAAGAATGAATCAGGTGGAGACAGTTCAGCCTTTCATACTGCAGGGAACTGTCAAAATTCATAAATGAAAGAGATACAGTAGACATTTAAAACTATGTAGGGGTACTATATTTTATTGCTGCAGCAGAAGTGATACATTGATTTTTTTATCCATATACATTTTTTTATTTGAAGAGGATATAGAAATAATGCCCTGTACACACGATCAGATTTCCGATGGAATAAAATCCGATGGATTTTTCCGTCGGAATCCGATGAAGCTGACTTCCATCAGACAAAATTCCGACTGTCCAAAACGCGGTGACGTAAAACACTCCGACGTGCCGAGAAAAACTAAGTTCAATGCTTCTGAGCATACGTCGACTTGATTCTGAGCATGCGTGGGTTTTTCTCTGATGGAATTTTACACAGACGATCGGAATTTCCTATCTTTTTTTTCCCCATCGGTAAAATTTAAACCATGTTCTATTTTTTTACACCGATGGAAAAAAGTCAGATGGGGCCCACACGCGATTGTTTTTTCCGATGAAAAAAGTCCATCGGTCTTTTTTCATCGGCAAAACTGATCGAGTGTACACGGCATAACTGTACATTGCAGTATATATAAAGTAAAAGTACAAGTAAGCACATGATGTACAAGAGGCATACATACAGTAACATTTTTGACATTTGGTTCACAGGCACGAGAATAATGCAAAGTATCAGCAGGAAAAAGAGATACAATGTATTTGAATAATGTGTTTCTCCAAACTATTTTTCCCTATAAACAGTTGCAACGGCTCGGTTCACACTGGGGCGGCTTCCGTACAGCGTGACTTCAGCGTGTCTTGCAAACAACTTCTGTAATAGAAGTCAATGCAAGCCGCTCCAAAGTCGCCCCCAAGTAGTACATGGACCTTCTTCTAAGTCGGGCGCCATTGTCTCCTGCTGCTGTCAATCTAAGTCAGTGAGCCGAAGAGGAGAGAGAGGGGGCGGGGCCAAGCCATGGCTCCGTGTCTGAATGGACACACTGAGCAGTGGCTCGACTCAGGTGCGCCTATAGAAAGCTGCATGCTGTGGGGGGACTCGGCAGGAGGGAGGGGGCCAGGAGCACTGGTGAGGGACCCAAGAAAAGGCAAATCTAGGCTGCTCTGTGCAAAACCACTGCACAGAGCAGGTAAGTATGACATGTTCGTTTTAAAAAAAAAAAAAAAAAAAAACAAGACTTTAATATCACTTTAAAGCCATTTTTGACCTATGTAGCTGCTTGTACTGTGAAATAATTCATCCTCAAAGATCCCCCAAGATCACAACAGAGTCTTTCAGTCTGGTTTTAGTCAGTCTCTAGGCTGCATTCACCTGAGCAGAGCAATTATCAGGCATTTCAGGAATATATATATATTTTTTAGCATTTTGGCGCCCATATACAAGCGTTCTAAATGCGTATTTCAAGTGCTCTACATGCATATTCAAACTTCAGGAATTTTTGATTTGGGGGGGGGGGGGCATCTTCCTTACAGGCTAAAAAAATGGCATGCTTGAAAAAAAAATGTTTGGATTTGAGTGTTTACATGCATTCTCACTGAAGTCTATAGGGCCAAAATTGCCCAAGTCTGCCTTATGCCGCGTACACACGACCGTTTTTCATGACTAGAAAAATGTAATTTTTAAAAATGGTCTTGAGAAAAAGGCCCGAATATTTTTTAGAACCTGCTCTATTTTTTCTCGTCGTTCTTTTTAACGTCATGAAAAACAGTCGTGTGTATGCTTTTACGAGGGGAAAAAAAATGAGCATGCTCAGAATCAAGTATGAGACGGGAGCGCTCGTTCTGGTAAAACTAGCGTTCATAATGGTGATAGCACATTCGTCACGCTGTAACGGACTGAAAAGCACAAATCGTCTCTCACCAAACTCTATTAACACGAGGATCAGCAAAAGCGTCCCAAAGGGTGCCGCCATTCAAATGGAACTTCCCCTTTATAGTGCCGTCGTACGTGTTGTACGTCACCACGCTTTGCTCGAGCATTTTTTTTCACGAACGTGTGTTTGCAAAGCAGGCTTGAGAGGAAACACGAAAAATCACGTTGAGAAAAAATTCGTTTTTTTGTCCATGACATGAATAACGGTTGCGTGTACGTGGCATTAGAAGTAGCTCATATAGCTTTTTGGAACATTAGGTGTTGAACTAAAATCATCTGAGTGCTCATATGAGAATGCCCTCCATTTAACTACAAAGGATTCTGTTTGGTGAGAATTTTATAGCTTTCTCCTTCAAGCCACAAAACGGTCAGTTGAGAATGGGGCCTAAAAGCTTAGAAACACCTGCTTTGTGTTTCCATTTGAAGGCTGTCAGGCTGCCAATTTTTTCCTTACATAAGAGGTAAAGGGGAAAAATAATGTATGATTTTGGCACCTCTATTGTGAACTTTGAAGATTAATTTCTCCCAATGCCTATAGCTACAGAGGTGAGTGAGGGATTTGGTTTAAAGTGATTTTACTGCTTGTTCAGAATATGTAAATGAATAGTCTTGACCCGGGTTCTTTTTAACAATAATGGCCCCGATTACCAATGTTTATGTGCTGACACTTGCCCATTGGTCATATGTGGAGAGGGGGTCAAACAACCAGGTTTTTTTTCACAGCATTTGTTTGTCTTGTGTGCAGATTTAGTGCACATTAGGGATGAGCTTCGAGTTCGAGTCGAACTCATGTTCGACTCGAACATTGCCTGTTCGCCCGTTCGCCGAACAGCGAACAAATTGGGGTGTTCGCGGCAAATTCGAAAAATCTATGGGAGAAATCTAAAGTGTTAATTATAAAGGCTAATATGCAAGTTATTGTCCTAAAAAGTGTTTGGGGACCGGGGTCCTGCCCCAGGGGACATGTATCAATGCAAAAAAAAGTTTTAAAAACGGCCGTTTTTTCGGGAGCAGTGATTTTAATAATGCTTAAAATGAAAAAATAAAAGTGAAATATTCCTTTAAATTTCGTACCTGGGGGGTGTGTATGATATGCATGTGAAGTGGCGCATGTTTCCCGTGCTTAGAATTGTCCCTGCAAAAAATGTCATTTTTGAAAGAAAAAAAGTCATTTAAAACTGACTCGCGGCTATTAATGAATTGTCGGCTCCCGGCAATACATACAAAAGTCATTGATAAAAAAAAAAAAAAAAAAGCGTGGGGGTTCCCCAGAATTCAATTACCAGGCCCTTTAGGTCTGGAATGGATATTAAGGGGAACCCCGCCGCAAATTAAAAAAAAATTGACGTGGGGTTCCCCCAAATATCCATTCCAGGCCCTTCAGATCTGGCATGGATTTTAAGGGGAACTCCACCCCAAATTTAAAAAAAAAATGGCGTGGAGTCCCCCTAAAAATCCATACCAGACCCCTTATCCGAGCACGCAACCTGGCCGGCCGCGGGGGAAAAGGGGGGGACGAGAGAGCGGCCCCCCCTCCCTCCTGAACCGTACCAAGCCACATGCCCTCAACATGGGGAGGATGTCCCCATGTTGATGGGGACAAGGGCCTCATCCCCACAACCCTTGCCCGGTGGTTGTGGGGGTCTGCGGGCTGGGGGCTTATCGGAATCTGGAAGACCCCTTTAACAAAGGGGACCCCCAGATCCCGGCCCCCCCCCATGTGAATTGGTAAGGGGTACATTGTACCCCTACCATTTCACGAAGAAAGCGTAAAAAAATGTTTAAAAAAACACACAAACACCTTGAAAAAGTCCTTTATTAAAAAAAAAAAAAAAAAATACATTCCAGCGGTGAAATCCAGTGTCCCGCGGCGATCCCGATGTCCAGCGCTGTCCTTCATTGGTTGTGCCTGACCGGACCTGATGGGGAACTCCCTCTCAGTATTTTAAATGTATAGACCCGCCCCTTCTAAAGTTCCCCATCAGGTCCGCTCCCTCGGTATGTCGGACCCACCTACGTCATTGGCTTGAGCGGGGAACTTCCTTCACTGTGTAATTTAAATTTACATAGTGAAGGAAGTTCCCCGCTCAAGCCAATGACGTAGGCGGGTCTGACATACCGAGGGGGCGGACCTGATGGGGGACTGCTCTCACTTTGGTAATACATGTATAGACCCGCCCCTTCTCATGTTCCGCATCTGGTCCGCTGAGCGGACCTGATGGGGAACTTTAGAAGGGGCGGGTCTATACATTTAAAATACTGAGAGGGAGTTCCCCATCAGGTCCGCTCAGGCACAGCCAATGAAGGACAGCGCTGGACATCGGGATCGCCGCGGGACACTGGATTTCACCGCTGGAATGTTTTTTTTTTTTTTTTTAAATAAAGGACGTTTTCAAGGTGTTTGTGTGTTTTTTTAAACATTTTTTTACGCTTTCTTTGTGAAATGGTAGGGGTACAATGTACCCCTTACCAATTCACATAGGGGGGGACCGGGATCTGGGGGTCCCCTTTGTTAAAGGGGTCTTCCAGATTCCGATAAGCCCCCCGCCCGCAGACCCCCACAACCACCGGGCAAGGGTTGTGGGGATGAGGCCCTTGTCCCCATCAACATGGGGACATCCTCCCCATGTTGAGGGCATGTGGCCTGGTACGGTTCAGGAGGGAGGGGGGGCCGCTCTCTCGTCCCCCCTTTTCCCCTGCGGCCGGCCAGGTTGCGTGCTCGGATAAGGGGTCTGGTATGGATTTTTAGGGGGACTCCACGCCATTTTTTTAAAAAATTTGTGGTGGAGTTCCCCTTAAAATCCATGCCAGATCTGAAGGGCCTGGAATGGATATTTGGGGGAACCCCACGTCAATTTTTTTTTAATTTGCGGCAGGGTTCCCCTTAATATCCATTCCAGACCTGAAGGGCCTGGTAATTGAATTCTGGGGAACACCCACGCTTTTTTTTTTTTTTTTATCAATAACTTTTGTATGTATTGCCGGGAGCCGACAATTCATTAATAGCCGCGAGTCAGTTTTAAATGCATTTTTTTCTTTCAAAAATGACATTTTTTGCAGGGACAGTTCTAAGCACGGGAAACATGCGCCACTTTACATGCATATCATACACACCCCCCAGGTACGAAATTTAAAGGAATATTTCACTTTTATTTTTTCATTTTAAGCATTATTAAAATCACTGCTCCCAAAAAAACGGCCGTTTTTAAAACTTCTTTTTGCATTGATACATGTCCCCTGGGGCAGGACCCGGGCCCCAAACACTTTTTAGGACAATAACTTGCATATTAGCCTTTATAATTAACACTTTAGATTTCGAACGTTCGAGTCCATTGTATTTAATAGGGTTCTAAAGTTTACACGAACATTTTGTCTGTTCGCAGGTTCTGGTGCGAACCGAACAGGGGGATGTTCGGCTCATCCCTGGTGCACATATGACAAATTCATTAACATATCAATTTTGCTAAAATATGTACACTCTAGCATGTGAACCTATGCCAGCTGATACCATGCTTTATATTAATATGTGATTTTTCTTTGTTTTGGGGCCTTTTTTTCACTGTTAGCTATTTTACACACACTTTGTGTATGGGGAAAAAACTGCATGAAGTACATACTGCTATAACTACAGACAGATGTAAATATCAAAGTCATAGTTCATACTGTGCTGAAAGTGTCACAGTCTATATACCCATTTTGATCAGCGCCATTGTGGTCAGTGCAAGTATGTGATTCCATTTGCTGCTGCTCAGAAAGGGGGGTTCCAAATATTGATATCTGTACATACACTGACTTTTTTCCTACTAATAGCAGGGTATACCGTAGTAGCCTTTTGAAGCAGGTCTTTTGTCCTGTTTGATAATTCTCAAACAACAATTTACTGTAAATATAAATTGTATTCTAAATTCCAATGTGTCCTGCTTTTTAGATTGCAGATGTTTCTGGTACAAAGTATGGTCATGTAATTATTAAAATTCAATTGAAATCTTTTGCATTGTAAGGATTTCAGCAAACCTTTTTGCAGATTCATCCCTTTCTCTGTTGTGAAGTAATTAATGCTTTCTGTACGGTTTGTGTAGATGGGCAGATGCAGAATACTTTCAGGTGCATTCAGCTTGAGATGCATTTAGGATATTTCTGAATTCCATTACTTCTGAGCTGCAACAGACCTTTTTTTTTTACCTTTTTCTGCTTATGCATTCCCTTTTATACTGGGATAAAATCAGTTCCAACACAAATACCTACACTATATTGTCAAAAGTATTAGGACACCTGCCTTTACACACACATGAACTTTAATGGCATCCCGGTCTTAGTCCGTAGGGTTCAATATTGAGTTGGCCCACCCTTTGCAGCTATAACAGCTTCAACTCTTCTGGGAAGGCTATCCACAAGGTTTAGGAGTGTGTCTATGGGAATGTTTTACCATTCTTCCACAATTTGTTAGGTCAGGCACTGATGTGGATGAGAAGGCCTGCATCGCAGTCTCGTCAAATTCATCCCAAAGGAGAACTATCAGGTTGAGGTGCAGGCCAGTCAAGTTCCTCCACCCCAAACTCGCTCATCCATGTCTTTATGGACCTTGCTTTGTGCACTGGTGCGCAGTCATGTTGGAACAGGAAGGGAACAGGAAGGCATCCCCAAATTGTTCCCAAAAGTTGGGAGCATGAAATTGTACAAAATGTCTTGGTTTGATGACAACTCAAGAGTTACCTTCACTGGAACAAAGGGGACAAGCCCAACCCCTGAAAAACAACTCCACAGCATAATCCCCCCTCCACCAAATGATTTGGGCCAGTGCACAAAGCAAGGTCCATTAAGACATAGATGAGTGAGTTTTGGGGGGGGGGGAACTTGACTGACCTGCACAAAGTCCTGACCTCAACCCCATAAAACACCTCTGGTATGAATTAGAGCGGAGACTGAGCCAGGCCTTCTCTTCCAACATCAATGCCTGACCCCACAAATGCGCTTCTGGAAAAATGGTGTGTCCCAAAGACACACTCCTAAACCTTGTGGACAGCCTTCCCAGAAGAGTTGAAGCTGTTTAGCTGCAAAAGCTGCCAACTCAATATTGAACTCTATGGACTGGGATGCCATTAAAGTTCATTTGCGTATAAAGGCATGCATCCCAATACATTTGACAATATAGTGTATATACACAGGCTCTTAGCATTTCCATTCTAATACTGAATTCCGAATGGTAGGGTTGCCTTATTGTCACCTGATGTATAGTTAATATTGTAATAAGAGAAGCCTGTATTCCTCTAAGCCCATGTTCACATTCGGCCAATTTGGCATGTCAAAAACACATGCCAAATTGACGGCTAGTGCCGGCAATAGCACTGTCCGAATCAGTGCAGTGCCGACTATGCGGCGCCGCTCCGATTCCCAAAAGTAGTTCCTGTACTACTTTTGCGGACTTTGGGGGTGATTTGAATAGACATCTGTGCATGAACCCGCACAGATGTCTGTCAAATCGCCCCCGAAGTCAGACTGCATTGCCGGTTTAAAATCGTACGAGTTCAGCTGAACTCGCACGATTTCTAACCCGCATTCAGTATGAACGTGGGCGTTAATGTGGATGAGTCTTAAAATTATTTTACGAAAAAGAAAACTCCTATTGCTGGGAATGATTTTGACTTGTAGGTCAGTACATACAGCAGTAAGCCAGTCGAAGCAAAAAGTGTAATGGCTGGGGGAGTCCAGTACACAAACAAAACCTTTAGATTGCCATATTGCAAGAAAGTGACAATTGAATTATTTTAACCACTTCCGGACCGCCGCACGACTATATACGTCGGCAATTTAAAGAGGGATATCTCTGTTATGGCAGCAGCTAGCTGCCATAACCCAGATATCTTTGTCTTCAGTTGGTGGTCCGGTTTCCGATAATGGTGGTCTCTGCGGCGGATTTGCCGCGAGATCACCGTTATCGACGGCGGGAGAGGGCCCCCCTCCCGCTACTCTCCCGTGCCCTCCGCCGCTTACCGGAGCCATCGGTAGTGGCGGAAGCGATCGGGTCCTTCACGTTGCTGGGTATGGAGATGAGTGAGGGGAAGATGGCCACCACCCGTCTCCATACCATAGCAGGGCGGAAGAAACGTCAAAACTTCACTTCCGCCCATAGCTCTTAAAGGGCCATTTTTTTTGTCGTTTTTTCAAATGACAATTTTTTTTATTGCATTTTAGTGTAAATATGAGATCTGAGGTCTTTTTGACCCCAGATCTCATATTTAAGAGGACCTGTCATGCTTTTTTCTATTACAAGGGATGTTTACATTCCTTGTAATAGGAATAAAAGTGACACAATTTTTTTTTTAAAAGAACAGTGTAAAAAATAAAAACAAAAGGTAAAAAAAAATAATAAAAAAAAAGATTTTTAAACGCGCCGTTACCGCCGAGCTCGCTTGCAGAAGTGAGCGCATACGTGAGCAGCACCCGCATATGAAAACGGTGTTCAAACCACACATGTGAGGTATCGCCGAGATCGTTAGAGCGAGAGCAATAATTAAAAGATTTAGAAAATTATTAAATTCTAAAATGACTTTTGCAGCAAATAAATAAGTGACATTTTTGAAATAAAGTAATGTAATAAAATAGTTACAAATGTATCTATCAATTGTCACCGTAGCTTGCCGTTACAGTGATCATTTAAGCAAGGTGGCACTGTTGGTAGTCCTTGTCTACTTTAGGACATCTAGATATGCCTTTTGTGCCTAGCTGGAGTCCTGCAACGTGTACCTAGTATGACCTTGGTCAAGTGGTTAAGAAGTCTGTTAGATACAGAGCCACAGGGTAAGGAAAGCACAACAGGCTTTTGCTTTTAGAATTTTCTTAAGAAATTACGGTGAATAGGCTATATTTTGTCAGACCAAAAGTGGATAAACACGATAGGACCTCCAAGTAAAGTGTGGTGAATTTATTAGACTGACATTTAAGTTCCCAGATGGTTACTTTTCAATATAATGCATGGGCAGGAAAGCTTTTACGATCCATTTTTACAATGCAGCTAAGCGTATCTTAAATTATGAAACAAATTGAAAACTGCTCTCTACATATAAATGCTTGAGTATACAGACACAGCAGCCAACAATTCACTTAGTCAATGGATTTGAGAATGCAATTGTTAACGTAGAACATGCTTTGGGGAATTTGGTCGTGTGCCAATGCTTTGAAGGGTTCTACTTAATTCCTTAAATGCCATGGGGGACATAGGATCATTGCCAATGTATACTCTTGCTCTAGCAGTGAAGATGTTAATCCGCTAATGCTTATCCCTGGTAAATGGAACACAAGCTCTCCAAGGTACTGAAATAAGATAACAGTTGCTGTTAGCAGCTCTTAGCCTTGATCATTTTATGCTAGCAGGCCATATGCTAATTACATAGGAAAATTTAGTTTTTGGGGTATTGCAACAATCTAATAGCAACGGTGAATTAGGAGGAGCTCATTAATGCTTAACTTGACCTTCCTATGTCATAACTTTAGTTTAAAACACAGTCCTAAAAGAAATAATTTTATCTTGAAATACAGCATAGAATACTCTAAGCAAAGAAGGATAGGGTACTTGTTTATAACTGACACCGATCTTTTGTGTACTGATATTTAACTGACAAATCCTATATTACTGTAAATACAACCTTCATTTAATGGTCGATTCAATTGCATTATTCAATAGCTGCTTAAAGTGGGAACTTGCTTTAATGGATTTGCTATGACAAGATTAAACAGATTATGTCAAATAAACACACATATTACAGTCTCTGAGACAACTACCTGCTGTGAAATTTAGTGGGGCTGGATCGCTTTGCGCATCAAAAGTTTCTCAAAAGAAGTGGCTTTTATTGCCCATAGCAAGTGATCTAATTCTAGCTGTCATTTTTCCAGTACAAGTTATCAGATGAAAGGAATCTAAATTGTATGCTGTGGGCAACCTTTTCTTTCAGACAGTTTTGATGTATGGTTATTCTTATCGGAGATAGGTCAGCATTTCACAGCACAAGGCAACATTATTTATCAATTTTGTATTCTTACATAATATCATTGTCAATGAATTTTTTTGTGGTAAAAAAGAAAAGAAAGAAAGACAAGTACGTACATGAACAAAAGAGAATTGTCTCGCATAGTACATATGGGTTAACAGACCTCCAATTCTTACATAATATCCAATCGGATTTCAGTCTGCATCGGAAAAAAACTACAGTACATGAGGCACTGGGGTTGATTTACTAAAACTGGAGTGTGCAAAAACTGGAGCAGCTCTGCATAGAAACCAATCAGCTTCCAGGTTTTATTGTCAAAGCTTAATTGAACAAGCTGAAGTTAGAAGCTGATTGGCTACCATGCACAGCTGCACCACATTTTGCACACTCCAGTTTTAGTAAATAAACCCCACTGTCTGAATCCAAATGGCTGCTTTTGGGCAGCACAGACAGTCCCAATTTGATTAACATATAAGGTCCCCAGACCTTCAGGGTCAAAATCTGGTCTGTAAAGCCTCGTACACACGGTCGGACTTCCATCTGACTTTTCCGTGGATTTTTGTCCGAACGGAGTTGGTTGGGAACACCCATAGCATACACACACTCGGACTTTTCTGCAAACTTTCTTAAAACTTCTTACAACGTCACATGTTTTTTCTGCTCTTTTCTGATCTTTACTGCCACCCTTTGGTCAACTTCTGCTATTGTTGGTTGATTTTAACATTAGTTGTTTTGTCCATCGGACTAAAGTCCGATGGTTATCTGTACACACGGTCGGACTTTGCTCCATCGGACTTTTGTTGGGCAAAAGTTTGTCCGTTTGCAGACCCAACTTTTGTCCGATGAAATCCAAAACCAAACAAAAAAAGTTTGTCCGATGGAGCGTACACACGGTCGGATTGTTGGTCCAACTTGCTTAAAACGAAGTTTGTTGGGCAAAAGTCCGACCGTGTGTACGGGGCTTTAGGTATGGTGAACCAGAACTAGTTTGTCCTCAGTAGAAAACCCTTAGGACCTAAAAGTGGTTGTTATTTTGGATTACTTTTATTTATATTAAAGTATGCACGTCTTAAATATTGAAGAATAGATTAGAGATCAACATCAGAAGATACTGCATATTTATCTTGACGGCATAAGTGTGCGCAGCCTACTGAATTAGGGTGTGCACCCTAAATCTTAAACACACGTGTTTGGGTGGGTCTACATATATATGACCCCGGCACATTGATCTCCCTGCCAGCACAGTGAAAGGGAAGTGCATAAACACTTCTCTTATGGCAGAGATCTTTCCAATCTTCCTGCTGGCACACAGAGCGATGATGCTAATTTGCATGGGGTGATTAGGGTGTGCCCTGGCACACCTGGCACACCCTGTGCGCACGCCTATGCTTGACAGGTTCCTTTAAAGGACAAGTTCAGTATCTGAATGGGACATACCTGTACTTTAGGAGGACCCTCACATTCAAGTCTATGGGATTTTAGTGCACACAAGTGCAGGAAACACCAGATTTTTAATAGACAGGATGTAGACAACAGGAAAGTTGTAGCAAGTAAGCACCACATGTGTGGGGATGGTTCAATCTAATGCATTTTGGGCTAGGGAGAGGGCTGAGGGGGGGTTTCTTGCAATCATTTCTGCACATGACCTATAGAGCCCTTTCACACTGCTGCCACTCATAGCGTCGGCGGTAAAATAGCTGTAAAACGCTGCTATTTTACCGTCGGATTTGCGGCGCATTTCGGACGCTAGCGGGGCGCTTTTAAACCCTGCTAGCGGCCGAAAAAGGGTTAAAACCGCCCGCAATGCACCGCTACAGCGGGGTATTGCCGGCAGTACGGCGGCGCTGCCCATTGATTTCAATGGGCAGGAGCGCATTAGGAGCAGTGAGTTCACTGCTCCTAATGCGCTCCAAAGAAGCTGCTGGTAGGACTTTTCCTGACGCCCTGCCAGCCCATCGCTCCAGTGTGAAAGCCCGAGACAATAGAGCAGCAGTTTAAAGCGGAAGTAAACCCATCGATTTAACAGTTTCAAAAAGCAGTTACATTTCCGGCATGCCGGGAATGCCAACTGTCACATCGGTTGTGCTCTCAACCAAACTGTCAAACCATCCAATGGCTGGTGTCATAACTGATCACATGTGCAGCATCATGGCAGTTGAAGATTAAACAGAGGCCAAGATGGCAGCTTCCTTGCCTGAAAATTATAGGAGGGTTTACTTCCACTTTAAGGACGGATTGCAAGTGCTATTTTTAACGCTATAGCACCTGCAATACACCTTCAGTGTGAAAGGGGTCTTAAATGAAATACGCTTATCACTTTTGCTAATGTTGACTGGCCTCAGAAATAGAATTCAGAGGTCATGTCAAATACCCCAAGAGATATGAATGCCGGGGGTTGGGGGATATTTTATGTTCAGTGTGGAAAGATAGCCAACCTTCTCATGTACTATGCTTTTGACCAGTAAGGCCATTATGAGCCAATAAGAATGATTCAGGAGGAGACAGTTCAGCCTTTCATACTGCAGGGAACTGTCAAAATTCATAAATGAAAGAGATACAGTAGACATTTAAAACTATGTAGAGGCACTATATTTTATTGCTGTAGCAGAAGTGATACATTGATATTTTTATCGATATACCGTACATTTTTTTATTTGAAGAGGATTAGGGATGAGCTTCGTGTTCGAGTCGAACATACGTTCGACTCGAACATCGGCTGTTCGATCGTTCGACGAAGATCGAACGATTTGGGCCGTTCGCGCCAAATTCGAGTGACGCGAACGGCCCACAATGCACTACGCCATCGCAGTGTCATCCAGGCGCTGTGATTGGCCAAGCATGCACTGTGACCCCGCATGCTTGGCCAATCACAGCGCCGGCAGCGAGGAGAGCAATGATTGGCCACAGGCAGGATGCCTGTGGCCAATTATTGCTGAGGGGGTTTAGTACACGCCCCACACTATAAAAGGCCGCCAGCGCGGCGGCCTTGTGTAGTGTGTTCCGGAGCAGGGAAAGAGAAGCATAGGCAGGGACAGTGTCATTTTTTTTCCTTTACTAATCCTGGATTCCTTCTGTTTAGGGACAAATAAGGATAGGTAGGGAGAGTGTCAGTGTGTTATTCTGTGCTAAACCTTGTTTGTAGGGACAGAGAGGTACAGTGAGGGAAAGTGTCAGTGTGCTATTCTGTTCTAAACCAATCTTGCTGAACCATATTTTCAATCCTTGAGTTTAGGGACAGAGAGGTACAGTGAGGGAAAGTGTCAGTGTGCTATTCTGTGCTAAATCTTGTTTGTAGGGACAGAGTAGGACAGTGAGTGAAACTGACAGTGTGCTATTCTGTTCTAAACCAATCTTGCTGAACCATATTTGAAATCCTTGAGTTTAGGGACAGAGAGGTACAGTGAGGGAAAGTGTCAGTGTGCTATTCTGTGCTAAATCTTGTTTGTAGGGACAGAGTAGGACAGTGAGGGAAAGTGTCAGTGTGCTATTCTGTTCTAAACCAATTTTGCTGAACCATATTTGAAATCCTTGAGTTTAGGGACAGAGAGGTACAGTGAGTGAAACTGACAGTGTGCTATTCTGTTCTAAACCAATTTTGCTGTTCCATATTTGAAATCCTTGAGTTTAGGGACAGAGAAGGACACTCGTGGAAACTATCAGTGTGCTAAACTGTGCTAAATCTTGTTTGTAGGGAGGGACAGAGTAGGACAGTGAGGGAAAGTGTCAGTGTGCTATTCTGTTCTAAACCTATTTTGCTGAACCATATTTGAAATCCCTGAGTTTAGGGACAGAGAGGTACAGTGAGTGAAACTGACAGTGTGCTATTCTGTTCTAAACCAATTTTGCTGTTCCATATTTGAAATCCTTGAGTTTAGGGACAGAGAAGGACACTCGTGGAAACTATCAGTGTGCTATTCTGTGCTAAATCTTGTTTGTAGGGAGGGACAGAGTAGGACAGTGAGGGAAAGTGTCAGTGTGCTATTCTGTTCTAAACCAATTTTGCTGTTCCATATTTGAAATCCTTGAGTTTAGGGACAGAGAAGGACACTCGTGGAAACTATCAGTGTGCTATTCTGTGCTAAATCTTGTTTGTAGGGAGCGACAGAGTAGGACAGTGAGGGAAAGTGTCAGTGTGCTATTCTGTTCTAAACCTATTTTGCTGTTCCATATTTAAAATCCTTGAGTTTAGGGACAGAGAAGGCAACTCGTGGAAACTATCAGTGTGCTATTCTGTGCTAAATCTTGTTTGTAGGGAGGGACAGAGTAGGACAGTGAGGGAAAGTGTCAGTGTGCTATTCTGTTCTAAACCAATTTTGCTGTTCCATATTTGAAATCCTTGAGTTTAGGGACAGAGAAGGACACTCGTGGAAACTATCAGTGTGCTATTCTGTGCTAAATCTTGTTTGTAGGGAGGGACAGAGTAGGACAGTGAGGGAAAGTGTCAGTGTGCTATTCTGTTCTAAACCTATTTTGCTGTTCCATATTTGAAATCCTTGAGTTTAGGGACTGAGAAGAACACTCGTGGAAACTATCAGTGTGCTATTTTGTGCTAAATCTTGTTTGTAGGGAGGGACAGAGTAGGACAGTGAGGGAAAGTGTCAGTGTGCTATTCTGTTCTAAACCAATTTTGCTGTTCCATATTTGAAATCCTTGAGTTTAGGGACAGAGAAGGACACTCGTGGAAACTATCAGTGTGCTATTCTGTGCTAAATCTTGTTTGTAGGGAGGGACAGAGTAGGACAGTGAGGGAAAGTGTCAGTGTGCTATTCTTTTCTAAACCTATTTTGCTGTTCCATATTTGAAATCCTTGAGTTTAGGGACAGAGAAGGACACTCGTGGAAACTATCAGTGTGCTATTCTGTGCTAAATCTTGTTTGTAGGGAGGGACAGAGTAGGACAGTGAGGGAAAGTGTCAGTGTGCTATTCTGTTCTAAACCAATTTTGCTGTTCCATATTTGAAATCCTTGAGTTTAGGGACAGAGAAGGACACTCGTGGAAACTATCAGTGTGCTAAACTGTGATAAATCTTGTTTGTAGGGAGGGACAGAGTAGGACAGTGAGGGAAAGTGTCAGTGTGCTATTCTGTTCTAAACCTATTTTGCTGAACCATATTTGAAATCCTTGAGTTTAGGGACAGAGAGGTACAGTGAGTGAAACTGACAGTGTGCTATTCTGTTCTAAACCAATTTTGCTGTTCCATATTTGAAATCCTTGAGTTTAGGGACAGAGAAGGACACTCGTGGAAACTATCAGTGTGCTATTCTGTGCTAAATCTTGTTTGTAGGGAGGGACAGAGTAGGACAGTGAGGGAAAGTGTCAGTGTGCTATTCTGTTCTAAACCAATTTTGCTGTTCCATATTTGAAATCCTTGAGTTTAGGGACAGAGAAGGACACTCGTGGAAACTATCAGTGTGCTATTCTGTGCTAAATCTTGTTTGTAGGGAGGGACAGAGTAGGACAGTGAGGGAAAGTGTCAGTGTGCTATTCTGTTCTAAACCTATTTTGCTGTTCCATATTTGAAATCCTTGAGTTTAGGGACAGAGAAGAACACTCGTGGAAACTATCAGTGTGCTATTCTGTGCTAAATCTTGTTTGTAGGGAGGGACAGAGTAGGACAGTGAGGGAAAGTGTCAGTGTGCTATTCTGTTCTAAACCTATTTTGCTGTTCCATATTTGAAATCCTTGAGTTTAGGGACAGAGAAGGCAACTCGTGGAAACTATCAGTGTGCTATTCTGTGCTAAATCTTGTTTGTAGGGAGGGACAGAGTAGGACAGTGAGGGAAAGTGTCAGTGTGTTATTCTGTTCTAAACCAATTTTGCTGTTCCATATTTGAAATCCTTGAGTTTAGGGACAGAGAAGGACACTCGTGGAAACTATCAGTGTGCTATTCTGTGCTAAATCTTGTTTGTAGGGAGGGACAGAGTAGGACAGTGAGGGAAAGTGTCAGTGTGCTATTCTGTTCTAAACCTATTTTGCTGTTCCATATTTGAAATCCTTGAGTTTAGGGACTGAGAAGGACACTCGTGGAAACTATCAGTGTGCTATTTTGTGCTAAATCTTGTTTGTAGGGAGGGACAGAGTAGGACAGTGAGGGAAAGTGTCAGTGTGCTATTCTGTTCTAAACCAATTTTGCTGTTCCATATTTGAAATCCTTGAGTTTAGGGACAGAGAAGGACACTCGTGGAAACTATCAGTGTGCTATTCTGTGCTAAATCTTGTTTGTAGGGAGGGACAGAGTAGGACAGTGAGGGAAAGTGTCAGTGTGCTATTCTGTTCTAAACCTATTTTGCTGTTCCATATTTGAAATCCTTGAGTTTAGGGACAGAGAAGGACACTCGTGGAAACTATCAGTGTGCTATTCTGTGCTAAATCTTGTTTGTAGGGAGGGACAGAGTAGGACAGTGAGTGAAACTGACAGTGTGCTATTCTGTTCTAAACCAATTTTGCTGTTCCATATTTGAAATCCTTGAGTTTAGGGACAGAGAAGGACACTCGTGGAAACTATCAGTGTGCTATTCTGTGCTAAATCTTGTTTGTAGGGAGGGACAGAGTAGGACAGTGAGGGAAAGTGTCAGTGTGCTATTCTGTTCTAAACCAATTTTGCTGTTCCATATTTGAAATCCTTGAGTTTAGGGACAGAGAAGGACACTCGTGGAAACTATCAGTGTGCTATTCTGTGCTAAATCTTGTTTGTAGGGAGGGACAGAGTAGGACAGTGAGGGAAAGTGTCAGTGTGCTATTCTGTTCTAAACCTATTTTGCTGTTCCATATTTGAAATCCTTGAGTTTAGGGACAGAGAAGAACACTCGTGGAAACTATCAGTGTGCTATTCTGTGCTAAATCTTGTTTGTAGGGAGGGACAGAGTAGGACAGTGAGGGAAAGTGTCAGTGTGCTATTCTGTTCTAAACCAATTTTGCTGTTCCATATTTGAAATCCTTGAGTTTAGGGACAGAGAAGGACACTCGTGGAAACTATCAGTGTGCTATTCTGTGCTAAATCTTGTTTGTAGGGAGGGACAGAGTAGGACAGTGAGGGAAAGTGTCAGTGTGCTATTCTGTTCTAAACCTATTTTGCTGTTCCATATTTGAAATCCTTGAGTTTAGGGACAGAGAAGGACACTTGTGGAAACTATCAGTGTGCTATTCTGTGCTAAATCTTGTTTGTAGGGAGGGACAGAGTAGGACAGTGAGGGAAAGTGTCAGTGTGCTATTCTGTTCTAAACCTATTTTGCTGTTCCATATTTGAAATCCTTGAGTTTAGGGACAGAGAAGGACACTCGTGGAAACTATCAGTGTGCTATTCTGTGCTAAATCTTGTTTGTAGGGAGGGACAGAGTAGGACAGTGAGGGAAAGTGTCAGTGTGCTATTCTGTTCTAAACCAATTTTGCTGTTCCATATTTGAAATCCTTGAGTTTAGGGACAGAGAAGGACACTCGTGGAAACTATCAGTGTGCTATTCTGTGCTAAATCTTGTTTGTAGGGACAGAGAAGGACAGTGAGGGAAACTGTCAGTGTGCTGTTCTGTGCTAAACCAATCTTGCTGAAGCATATTGCAAATCCTTGTGTTTAGGGACAGAGAAGGATAGGCAGGGGACAGTGTCAGTGTCATTGTTGCTAAGCCTCCTGCACAGTATACACCTGAAGGTAGCCCTTATTGCTCTTTTTCCCATCTCCCTGCAGGCCATCCATTAAAATGTCTGGAAGGCAAACAAGGAGAGGCAGACAGTCAGGAGGCAAAAAAAGAGGGCAAGCAGGCTCTGTGTCTGGGGGCAACAGTGCTGGTCGTGGACGCGGTGCATTGTCATCAGCACATGGCCATGGGACACGCTTGTCCTTCTTTTCGGCAGCTGGACATGTTGAGCCACATCATGCCGAAGACTTGGTAGAGTGGATGACCAAGCCCACCTCATCCTCCTCATCCTCTCTCACCCAGGCTCAGGGTACTGGCAAAGCAGCTGCCAAAGCGTCCTCTTCTCTGGTATCATTATCTTCATTAGTCAATCCTTCCCTAGACCCACCATGTCCTCCTCCTGAGGAGTCCCCCGAACTGTTTGAGCACAGTGTTGGGTACATGCTCCAGGAGGATGCCCAGCGTTTCGAAGGATCTGATGATGATACCCAGCTAGAGGAAGGCAGTAGCGTGAGAGCAGAGAGAGGGGATGCTCAAGAAGGACACCAATCTGGCAGTCATGCTCCAGCAGCTGCAGCATACTGCCAGATTGGCTCCAGTGATGAGGAGGGAGGGGATGATGAGGTCACTGACTCCACGTGGGTGCCTAATAGGAGAGAGGAGGAGGAGGAGGATGAGGAGGAGGCACATCTCCAACGAGGCAGGATGCCCTTGAGTGGCCAGCGTATGGGCAGCACACCGACGGAATCACACCGCAGAGCTCCGCCTGTGCAGGGCGCTGCCTCTGCCCGTCATTCAAAAAGTTCTTTGGTGTGGGCCTTTTTTGAGGCGAGTGCATCAGATCGCACAGCTGCTGTTTGCAACATATGTCTCAAGCGTATATCGCGTGGCCAAAACATCAGCCGCTTGGGCACCACATGCTTGATCAGACATATGTTGACCTGCCATGCAGCTCGTTGGCAAGCCTACCTTAAAGACCCACACCAAAGAACAAAGCTGACCTATTCTTGCACCGCATCAGCTGGGATCTCCAACCCCAGTATACCTTCAGTCCTCTCTGAAACCTGCACTGAGAGGAATGAAGGTGTAGAATTAGGTGTGTCACAGCCAAGTACTTGCGGGCACTCTGCTAGCAGTACACCAACGTCCGATTCTAGCAGGCAAATTTCCCTGCCCCAGCTGCTGGACCGTCGAAAGAAGTTCACTCCCAGCCATCCACATGCCCAGCGGTTGAATGCTAGCTTGGCTAAATTGCTAGCGCTTCAACTGCTGCCTTTTCAGTTGGTAGACTCGGCCCCCTTCCGTGAGTTTGTGCAATGTGCGGTTCCTCAGTGGCAGGTTCCCAAACGCCACTTTTTCGCACGGAAGGCGATTCCGGCTCTCTACAGGCATGTGGAAGGCAATGTCTTGGCCTCGCTGGACAGGACGGTCAGCGGTAAGGTGCATATTACCGCTGACTCATGGTCCAGCAGGCATGGACAGGGACGTTACCTTTCTTTCACGGCCCATTGGGTCACTCTTTTGGCAGCTGGGAAGGATGCAGGACAAGGTGCAGTAGTGTTGGAGGTTGTTCCACCGCCACGCCTCCAAAATGCTACTACTGGTTGTGACACACCTCTCTCCTCCACCCCCTCCTCTTCTTCTTCCTCCATGGCCTCTTCCTGTGGTTTGTCCTCGGAACCAGCGGTGCTCCGTAGGCGTTCAAGGGGCTACGCAAGTACGCAGGCAAAAAGATGCCATGCCGTGCTTGCGCTGGTGTGTTTGGGGGACAGGAGCCACACTGGGGCAGAGGTCCTGTCTGCTCTGCAGGGGCAGGCCGAGAGGTGGTTGACGCCACGCCAGCTTAAGCCAGGAATGGTGGTTTGCGACAATGGCACCAACCTCCTCTCCGCCCTCCGACAGGGACAACTGACCCATGTGCCCTGTATGGCTCACGTCCTTAACCTGGTGGTGCAGCGGTTCTTGGGCAGGTACCCGGGCTTACAGGATGTCCTGAGGCAGGCCAGGAAAGTCTGTGTGCATTTCCGCAGATCTTATAATGCCAGTGCTCGCCTGGCTGAGCTGCAAAAGGAGTTGAACCTGCCCAAGAACCGCCTTATATGTGACATGCCCACCAGGTGGAACTCAACGTTGGCCATGCTGCAGCGGCTGCACACGCAGCAGAGGGCCATCAATGAGTACCTGTGCGACTACGGCACCAGGACAGGGTCAGGGGATCTCAGTTTTTTTTCACCACGCCAGTGGGGCATGATCAGGGATGCATGCACTGTCCTGGCACCATTTGAGGAGGCCACGAGGATGGTGAGCAGTGACAGTGCATGCATCAGTGACACTGTACCTCTTGTCCACCTGTTGGAGCACACGCTGCGTGGAATAATGGACAGGGCACTTGAGGCAGAACAGAGGCAGGAAGAGGAGGACTTCCTTGCCTCTCAAGGCCCCCTTTACCCAGACAGTGTTCCTTCTGTCCCACCCATCGCACAGGAAGAGGAGGAGGAGGAGGAGGAGGAGGAGGATTGTGTCAGCATGGAGGTGGAGGCTGGCACTCAGCATCATCAGCAGCAGTCTTTTAGGGATGATTTACAGTCCCAAGAAACCAGTGGACTTGTACGTGGCTGGGAGGAGGTGGCTGCGGATCATGTCGTCCTTAGTGACCCAGAGGACTCCGGACTGAATGCCTCAGCTAACCTACGCTGCATGGCCTCCCTGATCCTGCAAAGTCTGCGGAAGGATCCTCGTATTCTTCGGATCAAGGAGAGCGACCATTACTGGCTGGCCACTCTCCTTGATCCACGGTACAAGGGTAAGGTTGCGGACCTTATCTTACCGTCGCAGAGGGAGCAGAGGATGAGACAACTCTGGGAGGCCTTGCAGAAAGGTCTGTGCAACGCGTTCCCAGAGACTGGGAGGTTACAAACTCCTGTCCTGGACAACGAGTTGCTGAGGCTTTGGGCAGTCAAAGAAGGAGCGGTGGGGAAGGTGGCCGTCTGACCGATGCGTTCAGACAATTCTTTAGTCCGCAGCCCCAAAGTATGATCGGTTCCAGCAACCATCGCCAGCGTCTGATATACATGGTCCAGGAATACCTAGGGGCAAGGTCAGACTTGGACACCTTCCCCACCAAAAATCCTCTGGCTTACTGGGTCTTGAGGATGGATCACTGGCCAGAGCTTGCACAGTATGCAATTGAGCTACTGGCCTGTCCTGCATCCAGCGTTCTTTCAGAACGCACATTCAGTGCTGCTGGAGGATTTGTCACGGATCACAGGGTGCGCCTGTCCACCGACTCGGTTGATCGACTGACTTTCATCAAGATGAACCAGTCTTGGATCACCACCAGCTACCACACACCTGATGCTGATATAACAGACTAATTGATTTTAAAATGTCACATCCCTTCAAGACTGATGCTGATGCTGAGTGCCTGTGCTGTTATGTTGACTGGCTATCCTCCTCCTCCTCCTCAATGATACGATTAATGATGAGAGCTTGGAAGATCATTTTGGTTTATGGGTGACGCCACCAGTGGCTAAGGCCCAATTTTTAAGCCCCTGTTTAACAGGGGCGTGTAATTAAAATTTTGGATGCAATACTTTGCAACAGGCCTCATTGCTGTGCTCCAAGTACAGTATCTGTGAGGGGTTGTAGTGTTGTGCCACCAGTGCCTAAGGCCCAATTTTTCAGCCCCTGTTCAACAGGGGCATGCAATTATAATTATTGATCTAATAATTCACAGCAGGGCCCATTGCTGCGCCCACCAAGAGTAACTGTCAGGCCTTACAGTGTTGTGGCACCAGCACCACCATCACCACCACCACCACCACCAAAGGCCCAATTTTTCAGCCCCTGTTCAACAGGGGCATGCAATTATAATTATTGATCTAATAATTCACAGCAGGGCCCATTGCTGCGCCCACCAAGAGTAACTGTCAGGCCTTACAGTGTTGTGGCACCAGCACCACCATCAAAGGCCCAATTTTTAGTACCACTGATCAACAATTATATGTTATTACAATTCCTGATATAATAGTTGACAGCAGGGCGTTCCAGCACCCACCAAGAATAACTGTGAGTGCTTTCAGTGTTGTGCCAACACCAACACCTAAGGGGCCAATTTCTGCAGAGTATATACGGCAGGTCCCTACTTTCAAACATCCAACTTACAAACGACTACTACTTGCAAACGGAAGAAGACAACAGGAAGTGAGAGGAAATCTACCCCTTGGAAGGAAAATTCTCTCCTGTAAGAATTAATATGGGAGAAAGGTGTCTCCTCTCTACTGATGCTTTATCACCAATCCTTGTTTCAATACAAACACCACATTTCAAAAACAGTTGTCATTGGGACGCAAAGTGAGGTGAAATGTTCTGAACAGGGGCACAGACAGCAAAAAAAATGTGACAGGGGTGATAACCGTTCCCTATGTTTTCCAAAAAGCTAAAAAAAAGGAATTTGGCATGGAGCTAAACTTAAACAATGCAGCTGTTCAAAATTACAAACAGATTCTACATAAGAACAAACCTACAGTCCCTGTCTTGTATGCACCGCCTGTATACGGCTGTTCAGAGTATATAGGGCCTTTTTTATTTTGTGTGCGGGGTTCCCCTTAATATCCATACAAGACCCAAAGGGGCTGGTAATGGGCTGGGGTAGGGGGGGGGGGGGGTTGATGGGGTAGCTATGCCATTTTTCCTAAAGATTTTCATCCATATTACCGGGACCAGACATTGCATTAAAGCCGCAAGCAGTTTTAAATGGCTTTTTTTCCTTTAGAAATGTTATTTTGTGCAGGGACAGTTCTAAACACGGGAAACACGTGGCACTTCACATGCATACTTTAGACACCCCCCAGGTACAATATTTAAAGGAATATTTGACTTTTTTTTTTTCACTTTATGCATCATTAAAATGACTGCTCCCGGAAAACGTCCGTTTTTAAAACTTCTTTTTGCATTGATACATGTCCCCTGGTGCAGAACCCGGGTTCCCAAATTCTGTTTCGGAAAATAACATGGATAACAGTCGTTATAATTAGCACTTTAGAATCCGAACGTTCGCATCCATTGTATTTAATAGGGTTCTAATGTTCGTGCGAACTTTCGGTCCGTTCGCGGGTTCTGGTGCGAACCGAACCCGGGGGTGTTCGGCTCATCACTAAAGAGGATATAGAAATAACAGTACATTGCAGTATATATAAATAAAAGTACAAGTAAGCACATGATGTACAAGAGGCATACATACAGTAAAATTTTTGACATTTGGTTCGCAGGCACGAGAATAATGCCAAGTATCAGCAGGAAAAAGAGATACAATGTATTTAAATAAACAATGTGCTTCTCCAAACTATTTTCCATATAAACAAATTGCAACGGCTCGGTTCACACTGGGGCGGCTTTAAAGTCTTTACATCGCGACTATTTGCAAACGACTTCTGTAATAGAAGTCAATGCAAGCTGCTTCGAAGTCGCCCCCAAGTAGTACAGGAACCTCGGGAGACTTGAGTAGCTCCAATTAGAACGGTTCCATTGCACTGAATGGAGCACAACTTGTTAGGCGGCTAAGTCGCCTGACAGGTCGCCCCAGAGTGAACCGAGAGGATTTGCATTGTTAGTGTAGCGGGCATGTAAATTTGGGGGGGGGGCATCTGGGTTATTCAATCCAGATGTACTAATTGTTAGGGAGTCTGAGAATCCATTTTGTGGTTCTTGAAGGACTCTGGTGGTGCAAGGTTCCCTGCGGCCTGCGGGTGGCATTGTCGCCCTGGGCCGGAGTTGAACCCGCACTGCAAGACTGTTCCTTTATGTCCTTTCCTGGCGCTGGTACAGCGGGGCGGGGAACCCGCTGTGACACAAAGGGAGAGGAGATAAAAGGGGCGGACGCCCTGACCTTGGGTTCAGAGTTGGAAGATGCAGCAACGCCCAGGCACCTTCAGCCTGGGTGCTGGCGTTCCGGAGTTCCGGGCCCAGGTGCCCTTGACCTGGCCGGAGCAAGGGATGGAGTCCATCCCAGGCACCTTAAGCCTGGGGTGAGGTACTATGACCAAGGCATGGGGCCCAGTAACTTTGACTGGGTTCCGCGAGGGTGGAGCGGTCCGAGGGGCCCTAAGGTGTTGGGACACGTATCTGAGGGGAGGAGGCCGGGGAGTGTAACCCCTCCGAATAGCCCGGTACAGCATTAATCCGGTGACGGCGGGGCCTCTGGTAACTCCCTTGGAGGGATGTCTTCCCCCTGACAGGGGCTGCAACATAGCGAAGGTAACTCCAGTTCCTGTTCATTAGAGTCGCTGGAAGAGACTCTGAAGCCAAAAAGTATGTTTTACAGCCACTGTGCTTAGCAACCTTTGGTGAAACCTCAACGGTTTAGTTTTCTCTGAGGATTGTGCCTTGACCTACTCCCCATCAATACTGAACTGTTCTATGGGTCTCAAACTGTCCGCTCGCAAAGGACTATTTGTTTATCGTTATGGAATAAATAAGTGTTGAACCTTTTCAGTGTGTGGTACTCCAATTACTGGGAGCAAAGGGGGTTATCAGCAGAACAGACTTGGCTCTGAGCGTATACACAGCCCGAAGGTAATCTGGTGCTGGCCTTCACCTCTACATGCTGTAATCTAGAGGGCATGGGCCGTGGCGCACCTCGCTCTCCCCTTCAAGGTACCCCTAGACCGGAGCCAAAGTAACCGATAAAGAAGAGAGAGGGTGAGGCCGCTACATTAGTTTCAAGTTAATCTAACTGTGGAAAGAAAAAACCTTGAGGTAAACAAAACACAAGACATTTGTGGGTCAGTTATTTTTGAGATACACTATATTGTCAATATGGTCAGGACTCTCTGTGGGCCAGTCAAGTTCCTCCACCCCAAACTTGTTCATTCATGTCTTTATGTACTTTGCTTTGTGCACTGGTCCAAATCATTTGGTGGAGGGGAAATTATGGTGTGGGGTTGTTTTTCAGGGGTTGGGCTTGACCCCATAGTTCCAATGAAGGGAACTCTTAAGGTGTCAGCATACCAAGACATTTTGGACAATTTCATGCTCCCAACTTTGTAGGAACAGTTTGGGGATGGTCCCTTCCTGTTCCAACATAACTGTGCACCAATACACAAAGCAAGATCCATAAAGACATGGATGAGCATGTTTGGGGTGAAGGAACTTGACTGATCTGCACAGAGTCCTGGCCTCAACCCGATAGAACACCTTGGGATGAATTAGAGTGGAGACTAAAGCCCTGTACACACGATCGGTTTTACTGATGAAAACAGTCCGATGGACTTTTTTCATCGGACAAACCGATCGTGTATGGGCCCCATCTGGTTTTTCCATCGGTGTTTAAAAATAGAACATGTTTTAAATTTATCCGATGGTTAAAAAAACGATAGCAAATTACTATCGTCTGTGGGGAACTCCATCGGATAAAAAACCCACGCATGCTCAGAATCAAGTTGACGCATGCTCAGAAGCATTGAACTTCATTTTCTCGGCTCATCGGAGTGTTTTACGTCACCACTTTTGAAACGGTCGGTTTTTTGACTGATGGTGTGTAGGCAAGACTGACGGAAGTCAGCTTCATCGGTTTTCCGATGGAAAAATCCATCGGTTTAAAAACCATAGGAAATCCGATCGTGTGTACAGGGCTTAAGAGTCAGGCCTTCTCGTCCATATCAGTGCCTGACCTCACAAATGCACTTCTGGAAGAATGGTCAAACATTCCCATAGACACATTTGTAAACCTTGTGGACAGCATTCCCAGAAGAGTAGAAGCTGTAACAGCTGCAAAGGGTGGGCCAACTCGATATTGAACCCTATGGACTAAGACTGGGATGCCCCAATACTTTTGACAATATAGCATATATCTTAGAAAAATCTATTCCAACTTCAGCTATCATCATAAGGGGGTCTAGGAAATGCAGTTGGAGGAGGGGGCGTTATGTGGCAAAGGTAAGAAGGTAAAGATTCCCCGCATAAGCTCTGTTAGTTAATTCTGGGGCATGGTATGGAAAATGAATGGGGTACAATAATTTGGGGGTCTACAATTGCTTGGATTGGAATGTGCCAAGTCTGTCCATGGTCATGAGTTTGTAGAGATATTAGAGAAAGGCTTTGATTGTTTACAAATGCAAATTAATCTACTGTTTAAGAATACATTTCTTAGCTACCAGAAGGCATAGGGGTTCAAATTTGGATAGTTTCTGATGACTAATGACAAGTGACATCTATTGTATCTGCCCAGCTCTCCGACTTCTGACTGACTAACCTCCAGTGAAAGCTGCAAAAGATTGGCCCAAACCTTGATGGTTATGGGCATATTTATTAGTAATCTAACTAAAATGGTCATGAATCCCAGAGATGGAATAATTTTGTGTTTTTGGAGTAATTGTTTGAGTGACTGATGCAGTTGAATGTGTGAGTCAGGGTCAACCACCCATAATAGTATTTTGGGCACAATATAGAAAGTGACTAGCTGGGATAGCACAGGTAGCCTGTATTAATAAAAAAGACATGTCCATCTGTATCCAAAAGGACTGAGACACATATAAGGCCCCTCTTTTACACAGTAAATACATTTTGGTAGACTACCCTTGAGGGAAGTCTGGGGTAGATTCTTGAGGAAATAGGGGGTTGATGTAGCCTGGATTATACATACCTTTTTTACTTCACTCTAAACCAGTATACATAGTATTATATACAGTTGTAGTGCCCTGCTCCTGATGACCAGGCGCTATGTTAAATTTAGTGGGTGTCTGAGCTGGTAGTTAGCTCAGACTCTGTAAATAATTAATGCTAAATCAGCCTCTGTTATGGCTATGGCTGTGTTGGAAGACTTCCCACTGTTTGCCTGTAGGTGGCATTACCACCCCAGGCCAATGTAGAAGACTGACAGGCCAAAGTGCATTGGGTGCCTTTCCCCGGGAACAGTTCAGTGGGTGTGGTCTACCCGCTGAGCATGCTGGGGAAGGGTACTTAAGGGGCAGACGCCATCTTGTGGGGTCCTTCTTCCCCTCCTGGCACGAGGGATGTGTGTATGTGATCTTGGCCATGTTGGTCCGGGGCTGCAGCTCTACCAAGTAAGCCCAGTTATGCTGACTGGGGCCTACACTTTGAAGGTGATCCTGTGCTGTCCATCCTGCGGGAGGAAGCCACTCAATGGAGGAAACCAGGGGAGGACCTGTCCTGGAAAAGACCAAGCGGAAGGCTGGTGTCTTGAGGAGGGCCTGGTAATGCTATTGGAGGATGCACCGTAGCTAAAGTTCACCTTGCAGTCTGCCGGGTCGGCTTAAAGTCTCTTTGACTGTTTGGCTGGAAGTTCGGGCGCTAAGTCCTGTGGCAGAGGATCCCGGAATATCCAATTTTGTGCACAGCCAGTCTGTGTCAGAGACTGGTCCTGATTATTGTCCGTGCATCATTCCAGCTGCTAGGACAGGTGAGAGGGGCCTATCCGGGTGAGCAATATCCACTCGAGGAGGAGTGGTGAATGACTTTGTAGTTGAGAAGTTTTTCCCCAGTGATCTGTACTGCGTACCTGAACCTACCCCCTTTCTCCTTCATCCTTCTACTATTCTTCACAAGTTTCATGCAAAAGAAAATAAAACCTAACAGCAGAAGGTTTTACATCTTGTGTGGACATTGGAGTTCTTACAGACTTTCTTCCCCTAGACAACGCATACTGAGGTAACGTGCAAGGCCCAAAACTAAACCATCAGCTCCTGCGGGGGTGTGCTCCCCAGTGTTGCGTATAAATGAGTACACCCTAACAGATTTGTAAGAAAACCTTTACTTTCCTTTCAGAATCCACATTTTCTATGGGATACTATACTACAAAATACTCCCACAAAATTCAGGCTATTGATTGCAACCAAGATTTTTTAATTTGCACACACAAAAAAGTATTTTTTCCTAACAAATTCATTCAATACCATGTTGCAAAAATAAATACACCCCAATGAAAGTCTTAGGAGCAAAGCAAAAAGTAATACAAAATTTTAACAAAGATGGAACTGCAGCCATTTCACAGAGACGTCCAGGCCCTCCACGGAAGTTAACATCTCGACTGTGTCTTCTGGTGAGAAGGGTTGAAGAAAATTGCCATGCAAGTCACTGCAGTTAGCTAAAGAAGTAGAAAGCCAAACTGGGGTGATTGTTTCCCATGACACAATACGGCGTACACTGCAGAGAAATGGCATGCATGGGTGTCGTCCATGAAGGAAGCCACTCCTAAAGCCCATGCACAAAAAAGAATTTGCCAGGGCCAGTGCTGAAAAAGAAGAAGAATACTGGGACTCTTTATTCTGGAGTGATGAGACCAAGATAAATGTTGTTAGAACTAATTGGCTTCAAAACTGTATGGCGTCGCAAAGGTGAGGAGTACAAAGAAAAATGCATGGTGCCTACAGTGAAACATGGTGGTGGCAGTGTCTTTCTGTGGGTCTGCATGAGTGCTGGTGGAGTCGGGGAGCTGCCTTTCATTGATGATATCATAAATTCACAGATGTACTGATCTATATTGAAAGAGAAGATGCTACCATTACTCCATGCCCTTGGTCGTCATGCACTTTTCCAACATGACAATGGTCCAAAACACACATTTAAGGCCCGTGTTGCATTTCTGAAGAAGAACAGGGTGAAATTGATTCAGTTGCCAAGTATGTCTCCTGATCTGAACCCAATCTAACACTCACATGTTGCAATATGTCACCAACTTGTTCATTCCATGCCTAGAATACTTGCTGTCCTTACAAATCATGAATGTCATACAAAGTACTAGATGTAGTAGTTTTTGTTGTGGGGTGTATTCATTTTTGCATCAACTAATTTGAGTAAAACTGAAGATTTTGCAATCTAAGTTATATTATTTACCTTACCTTCATGTAATGAGCTAAACAAATGTTCTATAAAACTCAGTTTTGTCAACATTTTGGAAATTGTTTTTGTGTTCATTGAGATATTTATTAAAATCTTACTTTTTAAAAGGGGTGTACTTATTTATTTTATCAAAAAAAAAAAAATTGCGCTAAGAAATCACGTGTATCTCTACCTCTGTTGCTGCTGCTCAAATTGTAATACACCTATTCCATTCTTTTACATCACAAACCACATGTAGTGCACAACAGTGTATATCAAAACAAATTAAACTAAAACTTGAATTCATATAAATAATAAATAAATAATACAATGATGATGAATAGTCCATGCAATATATTCTTAAAATGTCCCAAAGATATTAATTTCACAGTGGACCTTCTTATAAAGTGCTCCGTGCTCTAATATTAATCAAAAAAGTTCTGAAGGACAAGAAACAGTTAAATATAGAACTGAACATTGCAATGTTGGTGTGACAGGTGTTATCTGGTATGTAAGGACTTCTGAATATTTTATATTAAGCCCCCTTCATTGCCTTTTTATGTTATATGTGTGTGTAAGGTGCTAAAAAAAAACATGTTTGAATTGAATGTCTGCTTCCTTGGGATTATTTCTTGCTTTCATTTGCCCAGTGAATGCCGTAGAGGGGCACAGTTTTCATTCTAGCACAGTGTTTTATGTTACTTAGTAACAGAACTGCCTGAGAATAAAGCAAATATTGTATAAATTCAAGAAGCATGTGTATTCTTATTTGAATCATGGTGTGCTTTGTGTGTTTCTTTCAGATCTGTGCAATAATCCAGCACAAAACCTTGCCTTTGTAGAGAAGCTTCCTGTTATAAAAGCAGTAACGGTTGCTCTCTCTACTTGTGTAGGATGACTGGTCCTGTATCCGCCCCCTCCTGTCATTTTCTGTAGCTCCGCTCTCTGCACAGGCACTGTACAGCACAGTGTTAACTTCTCTTGCAATTTTTACGAAGAAATATTTTACAAAGTAGTATCTGCATTTGCAAAGGCAATTGATGCACATAAAGTGGATTTATATCTTTTGTGGCTATTGAGGAATTGGGGCAAAGAGGAAAGGTGGTTCCCTGCTGTTTTCCTGGGATTGGAATAAATGTGGAGGCTATTTCTGAGAGGACTGTATGCACATTTGGCTGCTGGCAGACTGCTCACCTCTGCACCTGAGAGGGAAAGAGGCACATTGACAGACATCTGAGGGTATTGGAGAGAGCCTCAGATGTTGGTGGAGCCCACTGCCTGACCAAGGGGGGGTAGTGATGTTGTGGACGCTGACTGGCTGCATTTCACACCATAAATAGAGAGAGGTCACCTGCAGGGGTTGGTGAGAGGCCACTGGCTAAGGCTGCATTCACACATGATTGTGGGCGGAATCGCCGCGATTCCACCCCGCGACTTTAAATGGCTGCAAAACACGGGACACATTCGCGATGCCATTACTTCTAATGGCACCCCAATCGCGCCACAATTTTGCCACAATTATCGCGTGGTAAATCACGCTGAAATAACAATGAGGGAACAAGAGCTTCTTTTGGCGACAGCAGGGCAGGTTGCGATTTCCCACAATTACAGTGTATTTTACTGTGCGACAATCGTGACAAAATCGATGCGCGATTGGGTTGCTAGTAGCAGTAATGGCATTGCAAATGCGCCACACATTTTGCGCCATTTTAAATTGTGGGGGCGAAATTGCAGTGATCATATGTGAATGTAGCCTTAAGCCACATTACACTTTGTTTAAAAAGGGATAGCACTGTCTGCAAGTAACACAGAGTCAGTGTCTGTATCAGTTGTTAAAGGGATAATAACTTGAGTGCTCCGACATAAGATTTAAACCCCAACAAGCTGGGCAGAGGAATAAGGGGGGAATTACATTATAGATTGTTGAACAGTTGTTCTCATGTAGTACTCCCTAGTTAGGATTGCTGCCAGTATAGGGTTTAACAGGACTTCTTTTTTTACTGTTTACCTTTTTGCTATATATATATATATATATATATATATATATATATATATATATATTAACATATACATTATCTCACAAAAGTGAGTACACCCCTCACATATTTGTAAATATTTTATTATATCTTTTCATGTGCTGGCAGCACTCATACGTCTATTTCCCGAAGACAACCTTTGGATATGACGCTGAGCACGTGCACTCAACTTCTTTGGTCGACCATGGCGAGACCTGTTCTGAGTGGAACCTATCCTGTTAAACCGTTGCATGGTCTTGGCCACCATGCTGTAGCTCAGTTTCAGGGTCTTGGCAATCTTCTTATAGCCTAGGCCATCTTTATGTAGAGCAACAATCCTTTT
Source organism: Rana muscosa (assembly GCA_029206835.1). NCBI lineage: Eukaryota > Metazoa > Chordata > Amphibia > Anura > Ranidae > Rana > Rana muscosa. The sequence continues at coordinate 735,169,608 of CM055122.1, forward strand.
TTTCAGATCCTCAGAGTTCTTTGCCATGAGGTGCCATGTTAAACTTCCAGTGACCAGTATGAGAGAGTGAGAGCGATAACACCAAATTTAACACGCCTGTTCCCCATTCACACCTGAGACCTTGCAATGAGTCACATGACACCAGGGAGGGAAAATGGCTAATTGGGCCCAATTTGAACATTTTCACTTAGGGGTGTACTCACTTTTGTTGCCAGCGGCTTAGACATTATATGCTGTGTGTTTGAGTTATTTTGAGGGGACAGCAAATTTACACTGTTATACAAGCTGTACATTCACTACATTACATTGTAGCAAAGTGTCATTTCTTTAGTGTTGTCACATGAAAAGATATAATAAAATATTTACAAAATACCAGTGACATTAGCTCGACATGATCTTCAAATGTCCCAAAGCAAACTTCTTTAGTACATCTGGGGAGATGAGAGGCCTATGGTGAATAAGGGTACACTTTATGCTCCAAAACAGAAAGGGGGACTTGGACTACCTGATCTACAAAAGTATTTCTACGCTGCTCAGGTGGCTCAACTCTCTAGATATCACTCCCAGCGCGATCATAAGCTATATGGATGGCTCTGGAATTTTATTCAAACCTGATTTCTCATATTATGTGGCTCCCACTTAAAAAGAGACCTATTATATTATGTCCTACTCTATCCTTTTCACTGGAAATATGGGATAGGCTCTCAAGATCTCAGAAATTCAAGTCTCCCCACTCTCCATTAGCACCGCTATTGAAAAATAGAGCATTCACCCCGGGCTTCACTCCTCTGACATTTGAATGGTGGACAAATAAGTGCCTGATGCGAATAGCTGATGTTTGTGACCAAAAGAGTATCCTTTCCGAACGGTTTATGATTGACAAATATCGAATGCCACCAGTAGAACGTTACAGATATGTACAGATCTCTCACTTTTTACAAACTCTAGCTCGTAAGGGGGTTCTAGTGACGCAGACACCCATGGAACGTTTATGTAGTCAATATGATAAAATCAAAGGACACATATCTGCCATATATATGATATTGACGAGTGTATCGATTAAGCTGAACTATATGATTCAATGGGAATTGGATTTACAGGAAACCCTCGACCTGGAGGACTGGCATACGATTTCTGAAACGGCATCTCGATCGCTCGTTAATACCTCAATAAGGTTTTGCTAAGGTGGTGTATGGTGCCGGCCAGGCTGGCAGCCTTCCTGCCAGGTGCTACCCAGATGTGTTTCAGAGGCTGTGGTCAGGTCGGGTCCACTTACCACATATGGTGGACGTGCCCCAAGGTTAGGAGATTTTGGATTAGGGTTTATAATTTTATATATTCCCTCACCCAGATGAACCTGATGCAATCAGCAAAACAGGCACTTCTGGGGGGCGGGGTAGTGGATACCTCCAAGTCCCGAAGGCGGCTTATCACATTTATATTAATTTCTGCTAAAATAACCATAGCCAGGAATTGGAGATCCGCTGCCCTGCCATTTGCACAGCTTAAAGGCAAATTATCTTGGCTTATGTTAAATGAAAGGATGACTGCATTAGCGCAAGATAAGATGAAGTTATTTCATAAAGTATGGGACCCGTGGATTCAATACCTTACGAATGATCCCAGGACACTTGAGACCTAGACTTATTCTCTTATTGTGGGTCCCTGGGTACTGGGCCGTAGCTCACCCCCCCCCCACCCTCCCCCCCTGCCCTTCCTTCCCCACTTTCTATCTCCCCTTCTGTTTCTTTCCTCCTACTATTCTTTCCATCTTTCTTGCTACTGGGTTTAGAATTAAACCTTTTAGGTTCGGTTAATGTATGTTCATTTATAAGAGATCATTGTCAGTTCGCACTCTCTGGTGAGACGCTCGCACAATCGGAGGAGTTGGGCTCCCCCCATTAGCAGGATGGGGAGCAGGCTCATCCGGATGGGTGGATCACCAGAGATGGCCTGGGAATGAGGAGGGACTGGAAGTCCGGGCCATAGTTAACCTGGGCAGGGTATATTGTCCTGTCAACGCAATTCAGTCCACATTCCACTATCCTTTTGGACATGGTTGATGTTAATACTTTACTCTCAAGTGCCTTGGCTTCAGAAGTATATGTTTCCCAAATCTTGTCTCAATAACTGTACAATGAAAAGTCGAGATTGTTATATTTTTGTATGAAAATAGGACAACTCATGCGTCCCCACACGTAGTTGCCATCATCCCAGGTAAATGTAGGTGAAAAAACCTCTATTGTTGGGGATTTTTGAGGCAACGAAAAATATTTGTACAAAAATTATATTTATCATTCCTTGTTCATATAAGGAGTCAGGATACAACAAAAATGCGATCCAAATGAATGGCGCCAAATAATAATTCATTTGGATAGCATTTTTGTTGTATCCTGACTCCTTATATGAACAAGGAATGATGGTTGGGAGCATTGAAGTGGGACAATGGAGAGGGGCATGCCCCAACTATATGATTGGAGTATGAAGTGCATGTATTTTAATGAATATGACTCAATAAGAATGCAATATCCCTGATGAAGGGCGTTTAAGCTACTGTTTGAAACGCGTTGGATGAAGCCTGCTTTGAGTTATCTCCGGAAGGTCTGGAGTGACCAATCCAGGCGATTGCATTCTAATTTCTCATGTTGCAGATTTTTATGGATATGATTATAACAATGTGTATTTTGTAATATGATTATGTAACTTTTCTAAATAAATATAATTTTTGTACAAATATTTTTCGTTGCCCCAAAAATCCCCAACAATAGAGGTTTTTTCAGTTATATTTTTGTATTGGAAATCTTTAATAAAAACCATTGAAACATAAAATATTTACAAAAATGTGAGGGGTGAACTCACTTTTGTGAGATACTGTGTATATGTAGCAATACCCCCGCAGGTGCCGCTGGTTTAAGATTTGGGCCTGCCGTTACTTTTCTGTTCACCACACTTGTCTCAGGGGTCCCTCTTTAAGAGCTTTCATGAATGCCCTCACCAACACTTGGTTTCTTTTTCTTCAAGAGTTTTATTAAACAGTTCCAACAGAGGGGTAGAGGGATAGGGGAGGTTCAGGTACCTTGCTTTGCGGATCACGGGCACAATCTTAGATCCAGAGGACAAATCGGTTCCACCGGATAGGTCTACTCTCACTGACCCAGCAACCGGTGCGAAGCTCATTCAAAGTCTCTGCCGCAGACTTGATGAGTGCCTTTGAGTCGTTTCACAATCTTCTGCCACAAGATCGTGCAACCACACTGACACTTTGCAAAGTTCCTCAGGAAAAACACAGCTCACGGTGCCAGAATCTTTCAGCCAGCTGGCAGCACCGTGAGGTAAATTGGCCAGGATGCGTCCTTCAATTGAGTCCCCAATTGTTCTGCTTCTTCTTGCAGGCAAGACCGCGTAGGACCATCCCTGGACTAGTAGGCCCCAGAAGCTCCTGGGCCTACTCTCAGTTACAGAGCCTCAGGCCAGCAGGCCCCGAGGCAAAAAAAACGTCTCGCACATCCCTGAGGCCAGGAGGGCCCTCAGGTTAGGATCCGGCAAACGAACCCCGCTCGAGCGGTCTCTGTCCTTGAGTACCCCTTCCCAGAATGCACAGCGGGTTGACCACGCCCCCTGAGCCACTTCTGGGAAAGGAATACCCAATACATCCAGCCTGCTGCATTTCCAACCTTGACCTGTGGTGACAGTGACACCTACTGTCAAGTGGAAAACGTGCAACCCAGCTGGACTGAAACAGAGCCAGTAATTTAGCGTAATCCTTCTGAGCTAAACTACAGCTCAGGCAACTAAATTTAACACATAGTGCCTACCCAAAAGAATATATATATATATATATATATATATATATATATATATATTTATACACAGTAATATACTGTGCTAAGGTTTTAGGCAGGTGTGGAGAAATGCTGTAAAGTAAGAATGCTTTCAAAAATATATGTAAAGCGTGGACAATCCGCGCTACCCCCACTGTGCAAAAAATGCTGATTTGTGCAAAAGGTGCCAATATGTGCAAAAATGCAAAAAACACACAAAAAATGCAAATATCCGAGTTAAATATAGATAGATACCTGTGCAACATCAAAAGTGACAGTATAAATAAACAGTAAATCTTTCTTCACAAAGAAAAAAAGAGAAATTAAAAACTCAATCTATCAGTATGACTGGTGCTGCAATTACAGAATAAACAGCTACAAAAGGAATGTCAAAAATAGGTAAAAATGCGCAACCAAATGAAAATGCAAATAAAGTGCAAGTGAATAATTATTGACCTAAACCAGTTCAATGACTGATGCCAAAAAACAATGTCCAAATCAAAAACAGCTGTGAACAGCTTGCTGCAATCAGAGGTACATAGAAGCAAATCTTCTAATTATTCACTTGCATTTTATTTGCATTTTAATTTGGTTGCGCATTATTACCTAATTTTGACATTTCAAAAATATATATTTTAATTGTTTATATTTTTATCAACTTACAAAATGCAAAGTGAGTGAACAGATGAAAAATCTAAATCACAGCAATATTTGGTGTGACTACCCTTTGGTTTCAAACCAGCATCAATTCTTACACTTGCACACTTTGCACACCTGCATTAGATTAGAGTCAGGTGTATGATTAACCAATTATACAAAGCCGGTGCTAATGATCGTCAATGTCATATGTAGGTTGAAACACAGTCATTTACTGAAATAGAAATTGCTGTTTAAGAGGCTTAAAACTGGGTGAGGAACAGCCAAGGTGAGATTGTGGAAGACAGTTTTATGTCACAGGCCATACACCATGGCAAGACTGAACAGAGCAAGAAGACAAGGTAGTTATCCCTTTCATGACTAAGCCCATTTCTGACATTTGGTGTTTACAAGTTAAAATGCAGATTTTTTGCTAGAAAATTACTTAGAAACCCCAAACATTATATATATTTCTTTAGCAGAGAATAAAATGGCGATTGTTGCAATATTTTATATCACACAGTATTTGCGCAGCTGTGTTTTAAACGCAACTTTTTTGGAAAAATTAACTTTCATGAATTTAAAAAAAATTAAAAAGCAAAGTTAGTCCAATTTTTTTTGTATAATGTGAAAGATGATGTTACGCCGAGTAAATAGATACCAAACATGTCATGCTTTATAATTGCCCGCACTCGTGGAATGGCGACAAACTACGGTACCTTAAAATCTCCATAGGCGACGCTTTATTTTTATTTTTACTAGGTTAGAGTTACAGAGGAGGTTTACAGCTATAATTATTGCTCTCGCTCTGGCGATCGCGGCGATACCTCACATGTATGATTTGAACGCCGTTTTCATATGTGGGCGCGACTTCCGTATGCGTTTTCTTTGCCGCGCGAGCTCGCGGGGACAGGGGGCGCTTTAAATTATTTTTATTTTTTTTCTTATTTATTTTATTTATTTTTATAATTAAAAATAGTGTTTTTAAAAAAAAATATATAATTTTGATCACTTTTATTGCTGTCACAAGGAATGTAAACATCCCTTGTGACAGTAATAAGTGGTGACAGGTACTCTTTATGGAGAGATCGGGGGTCTAAAAGACCCCCAATCCCTCCTTTGCACTTGCGCCGAAAACGGCGATTCTGAATACTGTGTACTTTTTTAAATTTGGCGCCATTGTCATGATGTTGCTTCCGTGGTTACAGTGAAGAGAAAAAATCAAAGCCGTTTGCGGCTTTGATTCAGTCTCTCTCTAGCCGCCCGAGGTGGCGGATCGTGGATCGGGTCTCCCGGTGGGACGGGAGGCCCGGTAAGAGCGGCGGAGGCGGCGGCGGGAGGGGGGGATGTCCCCTCCCGCTCCTCCGGTATAACAACCGAGCGGCTTTTAGCCGCATCAGTGGTTATACCTGGAAAGCCAATCGCCGGCTCTAAACAACGGTACCGGGATGATAACTGCAGCTGCAGGCATCAACCCGGTATAACCCCCGAAAGCCGAGGACGCATATATGCATCCGCTCGGCGGGAAAGGGTTAAACTGCATGAACAAGGTCACTCCCAGGCAAAGATTTTAAAGCAGACTGGGGTTTCAGAATGTGCTGTTCAAGCTCTGTAAAAGAAGCACAAAGAAACGGGCAACGCTAAGGACCGTAGATTCAGCGGTCGGCCAAGGAAACAATGCAGTAGATGAAAGCCACATCATGCTTACTTGCCTTTGACATGTACCACATACTCATTTACATGGGGGGGGGGCTGGATCTGGGGGAATTAATAAAGGGGGCGTCCAGATTCCGATAAGTCATCCCTGACACCCCCACAACAACCGGGCCAGTTTTTTGGGGAACAGGCCCATGCCCTCATCTACATGGGCACAGGGTGCAATGTTGAGGGCATGTGGCCTGGTATGGTCCAGAAAGTGGGGGGTACTCGCTCCTTCCCCCACTTTCCAGGCTGCACGCTGGGATAAGGGTCTGGTCTGGATTTTGGGGAGGACCCAAAGCCATTTTTTTTAAATATTGACCCCAAGGGCATGGTATGGATTGGGGGGGGGACCCCCGAGCTGTATTTTTGCTTACTTTGATCAATTTCAGTTATGTTTTTAAGGTTGACGTGAAATGGAAGAAAGAAAAATTGCAATATTTTAACGAGGTCACATGGTGTGGGATAATCAATTTTTTGTTCCTGAAAATGTTTTTTTTTATTAGATTTTATCCATCCAAGTATACAAAAGGTATACAGAAAAATAACAATGATATAGAAGTTATCACAGCTCTGAAAGCAAAGCAAGCATAAAAAACAGCTGACTAAACATTTATTGAAAATGTAATTTAAAGTGTATGTAAAGCCAACACTCTTTTTGAGGCCATTCACGCTACTGCATTGCGGAAACACATGGTGATGCACTTTTTTAGGGTGTGATGTGGTGCTTTTCATCCTGAATGTACCTCGACACACCTTGCTCATTCACTTGCATAGACCCCAGATGATGCATTAGGATGCGAAACGCGTCGGGAGACCTTACTGTTGCCATTTTGATCATTTGACAAGCGCTGTTATACTCTTTTAAATGTAAGTGTTCCTACCTACATTAAATTACCCTTTTATACAGCATTACGCTATGTGCCTTTTCTTTCCTTTACTTTTTCGCAACTCATCTGGTAACACTGCCTGGCCCTAATCGGACACTGTCCGTAAGTTTCATCGCATATTCGGACAGGAGCGATTACTTTTTTCCATTCTGGATTGAAGCTTGTGGTTCCCGTTTGAATTGTTGCTGAGGATTTGCTGTTCACAGTGGCTTACCCTTGCCTGGTTGACCCTTTGAACGTACGTTTTTGGGGTCCACTCTCTCCGGTAAGCCTTTTCTACAATCGATTGGTGGTGGTCACTTCACGTCAAGTTTTTTGGGAGCACTACTAATTTGACTGTCATTCACATTTTTAATATTCATTCATTACATTGTCATTTAATGTATTTTTTCTGATGACCTTCAATGTTACACAATTCACATCACGGTGGATTGTTTGATTTAATTTTTATCACGGTGGATTATCTGAATGTTTTTATATATCTGTGTTAGATGTCATGTTGATTGTTTAAACACATATCACTGTTCTATACTGCACTTGATCAGAGTGCAGTCCTCATTTAGTTTAGCGCTACACATTTTTGTTTTGCATTCACTTGCATTGCAGACCAGTGGCAGCTTGACAATGGTACTATTCCTTTTCCCATACTGTGTTTTTAAGTCAGTGGGGAAGGGTTAGAGCCCCTATTGTTTTTTTTATTGCCATCTGCGTCAAGGCAGGAAGTGATTGGAAATCTCTCCATTGGGGTCACTAAAAAAAACAATTAGTCTATTTGTAGCGTGAGGAAAGGTTTGAATTTCTGATAATGTTTTATTGCTGTCCCAGTGACAATCACTCCTCCCATTTCTTGTATAGGCATCATAGGGCCAGGCAATGGGGGACAGTCCCCCCAGTGGAGTCACAAGAAGGAAATAAAAATCCAATGAAAATGTTACCTCTTTCCCAACTCTATTCAAAATGAAAAAAGCATAGATAGAATTTAAATTGAAGTTTGATTGTAATTTCTATTGAAAATACTCAGACACAATTAAAGAAAAAAAAAACACTAATGCCGCGATGGACTTTTTTCATCGGACAAACCGATCGTGTGTGGGCCCCATCGGTCTTTTTTTCACCGGTATAAAAAATAGAACATGTTTTACATTTTGCCAATGGAAAAAAAACTATACTAAATTCCGATCGTCTGTGTGGAACTCCATCGGATAAAAAACCCACGCATGCTCAGAATCAAGTCGACACATGCTCAGAAGCATTGAACTTAATTTTTCTCGGCTCATCTGAGTGTTTTACGTCACGGCGTTTGGGACGGTCGGATTTTTGACTGATGATGTGTAGGCAAGACTGATGAAAGTCAGCTTCATCGGAATTCCGATGGAAAAATCCATCTGATTTTGTTCCATCGGAAATCCGATCGTGTATACAGGGCATAACTGAACAAGTTTGCATTTTTTTATGTCCTTCAATAAAGTGTTGTTTTAAATTAGATTTTGTGGCTAATGAATATAAATTGCTTTACTTTAATCCTCACTGAACATACGTGGCATTTATACTTGTGAAGATGCACCAGGCTGTACTTTTCTTTTATTTGGAGCTTGAAGTCTGAAATGTGAATATTGATATTGTTGTTCCCATGCTGATAAATAGATTACTAATGTCATCAGCACCATCCACCTTCCTCCGTGCATGTAGTGCAAACTAAGTGATGTACTTCTGGCTGAGCTATAACCACCAGTGAGTTTTATTTATTTTTATAGAAATTTTGTCAAGACTGGACTACAATTATAAATTTCAATAATCTTTTTATGTTCCTTTTCTCCTGCACAGTATATGCCAAGCTACCAATTCTACACCGTGGCAGTTATTTTCTATGTGATCTTTTCCTACTGTTGTTACCTTTCATTAGAATGCGCCAATTACAATAAGCACTAATATAAAGTTGTAAAAACACTATATTAGTACAACTGCAATGAAATATTAATAACAATATTAAAAACAATAATGAGCACAATTTGTTTCATTGTACTGGAATCCTCTGCAATCTACATCTTATGTTTTCCCTAGATTATATTGTTAAATAACAGGCCGAGACATGTGTAAATTATAAGATATTTGAAATACGTGAGCACTATGTAAATGAGCAACGTCGTTTTTGAAAATGACATTAAAAACGATCGTGTGTACGCGGCAATAGAGTCAGGTTTTTATGACACACAAAGTGACAAGGTGTCATGGTGTATACTGCACAGAATGCAGCCGCCATATGTAACATACAACACAGAGTACAGCAGCCAGGAATATGAAACATACAGATCATACAGAGTATGGTGATCAGGAGTATGTAACATACGCTGTCAATTACAAATTCCTGACCGCTCAACTTTGAGGTCTCACAGGTGGCGAGGAGTTGGGAACAAATGCTGGCTGGTCACTGCCTTGGGACATGGGGGAACCCAGCAAGAGGTGTGGGGAACGTACCCTGGGGTATACTAGCATCACCTATGGCTGGAATCTCTATACATTTTAAGAACCTGGTGGCTCATTCTGTCTGCAATGACAATAGCTGAACAAAACTAAACTTTTAGATGGGACTAAACCTTCCAAATATTGTGTATGTTTGCTGCTTTTGTTGTAGTGCAGTTCTAGAGTTGCAATATATATTGTGCTTGGTTTTTGGGGTCCCGTACGCGGCTAGGCTCCCAAAAAGTCTCACATGTGGTATCCCCGTACTCAGGAGAAGCAACAGAATGTATTTTGGGGTGCAATTCCACATATGCCCATGGCATGTTTGAGCAATATATCATTTAGTGACAACTTTGTGCAAAAAAAAAAAAAAATTGTATTTTTTTCCGCAACTTGTGTCAACATATAAAATATTCAATGGACTCGACATGCCTCTCAGTATATAGCTTGGGGTGTCTACTTTCCAAAATGGGGTCATTTGGGGGGGGGGGTTTGAACTGTCCTGGCATTTTATACACAACATTAGGAAGCTTACATCCACTCTTCTAACCACTTGAAGACAAAGCCCTTTCTGACACTTTTTTGTTTACATGAAAACATTTTTTTTTTTTGCAAGAAAATTATGTTGAACCCCCAAACATTATATATATTTTAAAGCAAAGGCCCTACAGATTAAAATGGTGGGTATTGCATTTTTTTTTCCACACAGTATTTGCGCAGCGATTTTTCAAACGCATTAATTTTAATGCACTAAAACACACTATATTGCCCAAATGTTTGATGAAATAAAAAAGATGATCTTAGGCCGAGTACATAGATACCAAACACGACATGCTTTAAAATTTCGCACAAACGCGCATTGGCGACAAACTACATACATTTTTAAAAGCCTTTAAAAGCCTTTACAGGTTACAACGTTAGATTTACAGAGGAGGTCTACTGCTAAAATGACTGCCCTCGATCTGACCTTCACGGTGATACCTCACATGCATGGTGCAATTGCTGTTTACATATGACGCCAGACCGACACTTGCGTTCGCCATTGCGCAAGAGCAGGGCAGGACAGGGGTGCTTTTTTTTTAGTTTTTATTATTATTAATTTTGCTTTTTTATTTTATTTTTAAACTATTCCTTCCATATTTTATTTTATTTTATCATTTTTATTGTTATCTCAGGGAATGTAAATATCCCCTATGATAGCAATAGGTAGTGACAGGTAGAGGTGCGCATCTTCACTGGCCTCACGATTCGATTCGATTACGATTATCAGGTCAACAATTCGATTCCGCAATGCATCACGATGCATCACGATTACAGAGCAAGTGCGCATGGTTTTCACCAAAAACTGTAAGCAGTCAGGAGAACTCCATTTTTTTTTTTTATTATATCTGTTCTTTTAAAAAAAAAGACAACACTCCCTGCATGTAGCAAAGTCTAAACAAAGCAGACAACAACTTGTACATAGTACAGGAGATAGTCAGAGAGTGCAGACCTAGTACAGGAGATGATCAGAGACTGCGGAAATGCTACAGATGATCAGCGACTGCGGACATGCTACAGGAGATGGTCAGTGACTGCGGACATGCTACAGGAGATGTCAGTGACTGCGGACATGCTACAGGAGATGGTCAGTGACTGCGGACATGCTACAGGAGATGGTCAGTGACTGCGGACATGCTACATGAGATGGTCAGTGACTGCGGACATGCTACAGGAGATGGTCAGTGACTGCGGACATGCTACAGGAGATGGTCAGTGACTGCGGACATGCTACAGGAGATGGTCAGTGACTGCGGACATGCTACAGGAGATGGTCAGTGACTGCGGACATGCTACAGGAGATGGTCAGACTGCGGACATGCTACAGGAGATGGTCAGACTGCGGACATGCTACAGGAGATGGTCAGACTGCGGACATGCTACAGGAGATCAGCAGGTAAGTATAAAAAAAGAATACCTGTTGTGCTGAGAATAGTCCCCCCCGCCGGATTCTGTTCCCCCCTGTCTCTCAGCTACTATCGGAACTCCGCCCCCCCCAGCCCTGTACATTGCCGCTCCCTCCTACTGTTCCTCACAAATGCAAATGCTCCTAATACCGCCCGCCTCTCCAGCCCTCTGCTCATTAGCATTCGTGAAAAAAACAGTAGGCGTGAGCGGCGCTGGAGAGACGGGGCGGTATTAGAAGAATTTGCATTCGTGAGTAGGAGGGAGCGGCAATGTACAGGGCTGGGGGGGGCGGAGTTCCGATAGCCGAGAGACAGAGGGAACAGAATCCGGCGGGGGAATAGTGCGGTGTACATGCTGCGCTCATGTGACTGCCCTCTCTCCTCTCTGCTTTCACGTCTCTGACGCCAGGAGAGATGTGAGACGTGAAAGCAGAGAGGCGGGCCGGGCAGTCACATGAGCACGTCATAGGAAATAAAAAAAAATAAAGCAACAGCTCTCCCGGGAGGAGGGGGCGGGGCTAGACTTCGCCGGTAATCGATTAATAGGTTTCCCTGCATCGGTGCCGCATCGGGGACGCCCGAATCGCGATGCACCGATGCAGCAATTAAATTCCACACCCCTAGTGACAGGTACTCTTTTTTTGAAAAAACTGGGGTCTATTAGACCTTAGATCTTTCCTCTGCCCTCAAAGCATCTGACCACACCAAGATCGGTGTGATAAAATGCTTTCCCAATTTCCCAATGGCGCTTTTTATATCCGGGGGGGGGGGGACATTCCGTCCCACTGCTTGTAAAAGCAGTTCAGAGGCTAATTAGCCACTAGGATTGCTTTTATATGAAAGCCGGCTGCTGGCTGAAAAGAATGATACCAAGATGATACCTAAACCCGCAGGCATCTATCTGGTATAACCATTCAAAGTCCAGCAACATACTAGTACGTTGCTGGTCCTTGTTGGACATGTATTGTAATCTTTTTTTTCATGCAGCCTGTTGGCTGAACGAAAAAAGAGATTGATCGGTGGGTATGCCCACCATTAGAATACCTCCCTTCATTCACCCACTTCTAATGATGGGCATACATGCACCATTTATATATGCCGAAGCATGGGGGCATCCTCCCGCAAAAGTTATGCTGCACACACATGGTCGGACTTTTCCACGGGCAAGCCTCCGTCGGAATTTTGACCGTATGTACGCGGCATTAGGAGCAAAATCACTCCTCCGCCCCTGCTGCCCCAATTCTTCGGCATATATGCTTTTTTTTTATCTGTGGTGGTGAAATCACCTCCTACAGCACTGGAGTCGCAGGGATCAGGCCTGTCTCTGCAAACGCTGCAGTTATGTGTGTTGTGTTTTGTAAGTGACAGTGATCGATCAATACTGCACTTGGGTGGCCTGGGCTGGACGGAGGGGCAAAACGCAGGTGCTAGCAGGTATCTGGGTTGATCCCACTAACACTGCGTTTTTGGGAACCCTAAATTGCTGGGGACGCTAGTATAGATCTGATCAGATCAGATATTGATCTGTTCAGATACTATACCACTAAGGGAGGTGTATGCTTCACGCGTGGGTTTTAGCGTTACTGGCACTAACCTGACGCTGCCTGGGGCGACGCAGACCCTCTCTGACGCTAAAACCTAATTGATATCACCCGCCGGGCGATCAGGGGGTTAAACCTTTATTGGGTTATATACGGCGGGTGCCCTGACACTATAAAAAGCAAACTAACTAACCAGCGTCACCCGTAACACTTATATGGTGATCACTGGTGAAAGGGTTACCTAGGGGCAATCAGGGGGTTAAACCTTTATTAGGTAATATATGGGGGTACCCGACGCTATAAAAACCTGCGGCAAACCTAAAAAAAATAACTGGCTACCTATCGGCATCACCGACACTAAAACAGCGATCAGAAAAACGATTGCTTAGTGACGGCGGTGCTAGGGGGTGCAAGGGTTACCTGGGGGGCGATCAAGGGGTTAAACCTTTATTAGGGGGGTTAGGGGGCTACACTGGACCTAAAACTAACTGCCCTGACACTTTTACAGTCACAAATGTCACTGATTGCAGTGATCAGTAAATAAATGGTCACTGCAATCAGTGACACTGTGACTGGGGGCTGGAGGGTGATCTGCGGGGTGATCTGGGGGTGTCTGGGGGGGCCTGTGGGGAGCGATCATGTGTGCTGGTGTTAGTGTAGTGTTTGTGCACTAACCTCTGCGTCTTCTCTCATGCGGCGCTCGGTATATGTGAGCGCCGCATGAGGGATGACATCACTTCCTCCTGCCTGTGTAAACATTACACAGGCAGAGGAAGCATTTGATTCGCCGGGAGCGATCGCGAGGGGGTGGCCAGAATCGAATGGCGGCCCCCTCAACACAGATCGCTCCCGAAGCGATCCCGGCCGCTCACTGTACCGGAGGGGGGTCCGATTGGACCCCCCACCCATACAAAGGCAGGCACGTACAGGTACGTGATTGTGCCTGTCCGTGCCATTCTGCCGACGTATATTTACAGTGGGCGGTCGTTAAGTGGTTAATATGCTCTTAAAGCATACCCATTTTTCCTTCGTGTTCTTTGTTCCTAAGATTTAATACCATTTAGTATCTTCTAGCAATGATTGTAGTTTAGGGAAGTTTGCCCTATTAAAGCTCTTTAAACGCCAGTCAAAGCTCCTGTCACTAAATAAAATGGTTAGCTTACAGTCCTGTTTACACCTTGCTTTTGCTTAGGGCTTTGAAGACACTTCGGGGGGGGGGGCTTCGATGAGGCTTTGGTGGAGCTTCAATGTGGCCTCGATAAGCCTTTGGTGGGGCTTCAATGAGGCTTTGGTGAGGCTTCGATGAGGCTTCAGTGGGGCTTCAGTGGGGCTTTAAGCGAGCTTTGCCATAGACTTATATGGGGGCTTTGAAGACGCTTTGAAGCACAACTAAAGTGACATGGGGTATAATTTTTGAAGCAAAGCCGAAGCAAAGCAAAAGCAAAGTGTAAACAGGACTGTAAGCTAACCATCTTATTTAGTAACAGAGGCTTTGACTAGCGTTCAGAGAGCTTTAACAAAGCCTGTCTGAAGCCATGTTTTGAAGCAAGTGTAAACTAGCCGTTAAAGTGTGTTGAAGCCGAAGCAAGTATAAATGAGCACTACAAGTCATTCATGTTGGGTATGAGCACTCTGCTGTGAATATTCCAGTATTTACATTTTCATAACAAAGAATACATGAGATTTAAAACTATTCCTAAAAAACCTATCACTGTAGCTACAGGCTGAATGAGACCAGATTCTTCTGCTGTAAAATTTGTGGATAAATTGCTCCATAATGCCTGAAGCTAACAAGGACTATGAATGCTTGTTTTATAGCTCATTTACTGCTTGACAAAGTATGGACATTTTTGAATATCCTTTTCCTGGCCACAGTTGCCCCTTAAATGACAAAATCCACCCGTGCCATGATAATTAGCTGATTCAACCCAGTTTATTTGTTTGTCACATATTCCCAGAATAATTTCTTAAATCGTATTGCTGACACTTTTCACCCCACCCTGCACTATATTAGCATGCACTTTAAAGGTAAAAAAAACAGCAGAAGCATGAAGCAAGCTTGAGATTAAAGAAAAATGTCCTACTTCCACAAAATATTTCAGCCTTTTGTCAACTGATTAGATGAAAGATCTTTGGTCAACTGATTAGATGAAAGATCTTTGGTCAACTGATTAGATGAAAGATCTTTGGTCAACTGATTAGATGAAAGATCTTTGGTCAACTGATTAGATGAAAGATCTTTGGTCAACTGATTAGATGAAAGATCTTTGGTCCAAAACATGCTTTGGATTTGAATGTATTTTGCATACTCTGAGGAAGAAAAAGAAAAAAAATCTGTCATTTTAAATTTCCCGCTTGACAAGCAGGTGTATTCCCGCCTAACAAACAGGTGTATTCCCGCCAGGTGTATATCAGGCGGGAAAAACGTGACATTAGGCGGGAAAAACGCGTAAGTTCCGGAGTTATACACGTGCGGGGGGCTATATAAACCCCCGGACTTAGGCTCTGGTCACAGTTGACCATATATCGGCTTGGTGTGCTCCCCCTTCCCCCCCACCCCTGTCACAGCACCTAATTTGGTTTGCCACCCTTGGATCAAGGGGGGACTTTTAAATTTTATTTATGGTATTCGTTCAAGTTTTATGACTGAGCGAGATATTGAGAGATATTTTGAAATATGTTGAAAGTTTTATTCTTTGATAATTTTAATAAAGATAGAATATTAAATAAAATGTTTATGTTGATATACCAATGAAAGGTGCCGCGGCCATTTTTTATCACCAAAAAAAATTATATATATATATATATATATATATATATATATATATATATATATATATTAAATAAATTATTGTTTATTTATGGTGTCTGGAGTATTTATTTATTGGTATTTATTACGTTTTCTTTTGTATGGCCTACATTCCCATGATCTGTGCATCCCTAAAGCATTTTTAACCTTAAATTAAACTTCAACCCATTAGCTTTTACCTATAGTAATAATAATTGTTTTGGTTGAAAAAGGGCTTAAAAAAGTAGGTTTTCAAGTGTCAGGACAAATTTAAAAAAATATATTCAGTACATCTCTGAAATACTTACTAGTTTTCCCTAGTTGTCCATTCCTTTAAAAACACTGCAAGTACAGAAACATATCTGTTGATATGCCAGACATAAAGTGTGCTCCTAACCCTACATTCAATTCTGTCTAGCAAAGCAATGCTGTTGCCTTGACTTCTAAAAACATGCAAGTATGGAACAGGCTTTTGGGAGATGTTGTTCTGGTTGGCATGCCTATGTCAATAGGAAATGACATCTCAGCAGCTGCCCCTGCAGGATCCTTACAAGCCTGTTAATGACATCACATGGTCTAATAACAGCTGTTTCTCACTACTGAATCGAGTAAAAAGAAAAATGTATGCTGAGACAAGATCCAGAAAGGGAGAAGAACGTTTGTGGGTGGATTTGGGTACTGCCTGTACAAATCCCTTAAAGGGGTTGTAAAGGTTCCTTTTTTTTTAAAATAACAAACATATCATACTTACCTCCACTGTGCAGCTCGTTTTGCACACAGTGGCCCTGAACATCCTCTTCTGGGGTCCCTCAGCGGCTCCTCCCCACAAGAGCTAACCCCCGTTCTGGGAAGCGCTCTTCCAAGGGGGTTAGCTTGCGGGCGCGCTCCCATGATACATATTTGACTTTGTCTACTTTAACTTTTAAAAAGTTTCAGCATGGATATTTTCCATAAGTTAGTTATACACTTGACATAAATATCCTTTCAAGAATACTAGAATGTCAGATATGTTTCCTGTGTAGAGCAAATGTTCAAAATATTCAGAATGTCTCAGATGGGATTTCAAAGAGGTCAAAGCAATTTGTTCTAATTGAAAAGTGCCTTTATCTACAAGGCAGTAATTTATGCAGTATGTCACGGTGTGAAAAACAGGAACCCTGAACAAGGCTGGTTCTTGTGCCCTATTGATAAATGTTCATACTTAACCTATAATTATCACTAGAGCATGCGGTTATGACACTTTCTTTTAAGCATGTGAATAAAAATAGGAGTACATTTACAGTGGTAGTATAAGGATAAAGCTACACATGGCATTTTAAGGAGTAGGCAAAGGCTAAAGCGTGGCCTTTCCATTCTCAGTGAATTGCTATTAATAGATTGCAGGCCCTACAATTCCTTTTTATTTCTCATATTTATACAGCGTTATCATATAACGCAATACATAGAACATACTGTAGATCAGAGGTAGGCAACCTTAGAGAGGTGGAGATCTGCCTGAATAACATGGGAGAAGTCAAAATTCACTGGACACAGTGTGGCCTCCTCACACCTGATTTAAATGTCTAATTGCCGTACGACTGTATCGCGATCGCGTGAATTGCACGCAATCATGGGTTTAAAGCAGGTGGTATTTTACCACCTCACCACCTGTCAAGTACACTTGAATCACAATTTTTAGAGGAGCAGCAGTGCCTGCTGCACTTGTGAATGAGCCTTTAG
Organism: Rana muscosa; assembly: GCA_029206835.1. Taxonomy (NCBI): domain Eukaryota; kingdom Metazoa; phylum Chordata; class Amphibia; order Anura; family Ranidae; genus Rana; species Rana muscosa. The sequence continues at coordinate 735,187,107 of CM055122.1, forward strand.
TTGCATTCAGCAGTGGCACCCTTTGGGCTCGTTCACACGTAAAGTTGGGGGGTTGGTAAAACCCTGCTGTTGAGTCGCAGTTCAGTGTGAAAGCGGCCCTATACCATTATGCCCAGTGTATTGCTTCACAATGACCTGAAGATCTCTTCTTTCCTGCTGCTGGCATGACTCTGGAGACCGCTAGTCGTGGATAAGAGGTGGAGTGCAGTTGGTATCACTCCGCATGGGACAGGAGCCAGCACTACAGAGGAGGCATCGGCTTATGCAGCTCTTGCTCCCTACTATAGATCCAACTTTACAAGTAGTCCGCATTGCACTCTGATGCACAGGAACGGCGGGTCAGTAAGCCCAGACCGCAATCTACCAGTCACCTGTATTGTGATCTACAGGTTGCTGATCCCTGTGGTAGATCATCACATGAATTTAATTTAAAGTGTTACTAAACCCACAACAGTCAAATCAGTCAGTATATGCAGTAAAGCATGCTTGTTTTACTCACTGTGGAAGTTAAGGGGTTAATCCTCTGCATTGTGTAAAAAGGCTGCTTCATCCTGTCTTCTCTGATCCTCCCCTTTTTCCACAGTCCCCAAACCATCTCCTGATATAACAGAGGCTAGGGGACAGGCTGCACATGCTCAGTGTGTATCGCTAGAGAGCTTTTTTTTCTTGGGAGAGTGCATATGATCAGCACAGGGCCAATCAGAACTGTCCAGACAGAGGGTCAGGGGTCCTGCAGCCTCATAGGACAGTCGAAGTAGAATGAAAACTCCTCCTACAAGCTTTAACCAGACAACTGAAAACATCATAGCAGGCACAGTTTTTTGTAGAATAGAAATGAAAGAATATCTAAACTCAAGATCAAAAATGCAGCATATTGCAGCTCACGGTTCTTTAGATGTCCTGGCTGCCTTCGTTTTTTTTTCAAGCTAAGGACCTTTTCAGCAATTACAGAAATTTCCTGTTGATTTTGCCAGAAATGCAATCTCCTTGTCACTTCTCCTGAGCTGCACAGAAGAATATCTTCCTTCTTAGCTATCTTCTGTAAACTACCAATAGACCTGCCCCCTAATATAATAGAGATAAAGAGATATGGACATACTTGTTGTCCAAATCAGAAGAGAAGTCTAGTGACAACCATGGCTTCCTGCATAGATTCACTGAAGCTGTGACATAGCCGCTCAGGGACATGAAGTGTGCTATTTGCAGGATTACCAGGTAAAATGTGTGCAAAATAAGCACAAAAAAAAAGAAAACAAATGCAGGCTACATGCCAAGGACCAGTAAGCTGCAAAATATTACATTTTGTTTTTGGGTTTAGATAGGTTTTAACATTCTGCTATCAATACATTTCTTTGTGTACACCGCAGGAAGCACATAAGAAGCACAATGTACACTCCATTCTCTCATTCCCAAAATCTGTAAAATGTTATGAATGAGTACAATGTCATTCCAGCACACATGTAGAAGAGATATCATCACATTATGACAAACAGTCAGAAGTACAGTATGTTGCAGATTTTGTATCACTTTAATATCACCATCCTGCAAACTGGTGCAAAACAGCACCCGAGCCAATCGGGACTCTTTTGCATGCACAGTGTTGTCAGTCTTATGCCGCGTACAGACGGTCGGAAATTCCGACAGAAAAAGTCCAATGTGAGCTTTTGGTTGGAAATTCCGACCGACTGTGTGTTTGCTCCATTGGACTTTTGCTGTCAGAATTTCCGCCAGCAAAAGATTGAGAGCAGGTTCTCTATTTTTCCGACGGAAAAAGTTCCTATCGGAAATTCCATTCGCCTGTATGCAATTCAGACGCGCAAAAAAAACACGCATGCTGGGAAACAATTCAACACATGCTCAGAAGCATTGAACTTAATTTTCTCGGCTTGTCATAGTGTTGTACGTCACTGCGTTCTTGACAGTCGAAAGTTCAGAGAACTTTTGTGTGACCGTGTGTATGCAAGCCAAGTTTGAGCGGAATTCCGTCGGAAAAACCATCCAAGTTTTTTCAGACGGAAATTCCAAACGTGCAAGACTTTGAACCTGCTAGCAGAAGCAAATAGCACAGGGATGACCTTATGAAGTTATTTCAAGGTCCAATCTTAAAGTGGAACTTCAATCTCTCAATCAATATTGACAATATATATATATATATATATATATATATATAATATTTACGTGTTTTATATTTTTTATACATTTCTTCAGTTACTGCCTTGTTTCCATACCTAGGAAAATGATGTCCTACATTCCAGAAGTCTTCAGGAGGGGTTTCTCAGCTAAGCACACCCTCCTGCCTGCATGCCTGAGAACAGATAGATTCCAGGAAGTAAATGCTACATGAATCATCTGGCCTTACTCAAGATCAGGGATGAGCCGAACACCCCCCTGTTCGGTTCGCACCAGAACCTGCGAACAGACAAAATGTTCGTGTGAACTTTAGAACCCTATTAAATACAATGGACTCGAACGTTCGAAATCTAAAGTGTTAATTATAAAGGCTGATATGCAAGTTATTGTCCTAAAAAGTGTTTGGGGACCTGGGTCCTGCCCCAGGGGACATGTATCAATGCAAAAAAAAGTTTTAAAAACGGCCGTTTTTTCGGGAGCAGTGATTTTAATAATGCTTAAAATGAAAAAATAAAAGTGAAATATTCCTTTAAATTTCGTACCTGGGGGGTGTGTATGATATGCATGTGAAGTGGCGCATGTTTCCCGTGCTTAGAACTGTCCCTGCAAAAAATTTCATTTCTGAAAGAAAAAAATGCATTTAAAACTGACTCGCGGCTATTAATGAATTGTCGGCTCCCGGCAATACATACAAAAGTCATTGATAAAAAAATAAAAAAAAGCGTGGGGGTTCCCCAGAATTCAATTACCAGGCCCTTCAGGTCTGGAATGGATATTAAGGGGAACCCCGCCGCAAATTTAAAAAAAAATTGACGTGGGGTTCCCCTAAATATCCATTCCAGGCCCTTCAGATCTGGCATGGATTTTAAGGGGAACTCCACCCCAAATTTAAAAAAAAAATGGCGTGGAGTCCCCCTAAAAATCCATACCAGACCCCTTATCCGAGCACGCAACCTGGCCGGCCGCAGGGGAAAAGGGGGGGACGAGAGAGCGGCCCCCCCTCCCTCCTGAACCGTACCAAGCCACATGCCCTCAACATGGGGAGGATGTCCCCATGTTGATGGGGACAAGGGCCTCATCCCCACAACCCTTGCCCGGTGGTTGTGGGGTTCTGCGGGCAGGGGGCTTATCGGAATCTGGAAGACCCCTTTAACAAAGGGGACCCCCAGATCCCACCCCCCCCCATGTGAATTGGTAAGGGGTACATTGTACCCCTACCATTTCACAAAGAAAGCGTAAAAAAATGTTTAAAAAAACACACAAACACCTTGAAAAAGTCCTTTATTTAAAAAAAAAAAAAAAAAAACATTCCAGCGGTGAAATCCAGTGTCCCGCGGCGATCCCGATGTCCAGCGCTGTCCTTCATTGGTTGTGCCTGAGCGGACCTGATGGGGAACTCCCTCTCAGTATTTTAAATGTATAGACCCGCCCCTTCTAAAGTTCCCCTTCTAAAGCCTCGTACACACGACCGAGTTTCTCGTCCAAAACAGTCAAGAAAAGTGCCGCGAGAGTTTTTTTGTCTAGAAAAACGTTCGTGTGTATGGTTTTACGACGAGAAAATTGCCGAGAATCTCGACGAGAAAATAGAGAACCTGCTCTCTATTTTCTCGTCAGGATTCCAGATTTCCTCGTCGTGTTTCTCGTCGGCCTGTTTTGTGACGAGAAAATGGTTCGTGTGTATGCTTTTACGACTCTTCCAAAAGCGCGCATGCTCACAAGCAACTATGAGACGGGAGCGCATCTTCTGGTAAAACAAGCCTTCGTAATGGAGAGAGCATATTTGTCACGCTCAAAAATATTTCAATATGTTCTGCATTGAAATCTTCGTTAGAATGTTACATTAATCAAAACGAGTGACCTTCTTTTGCTGCTGATATTCACACAGAGTTATGCCTTATTTTTAACCTTTTTCATGCTGCTCTTTATAAGATTTATGTGTATTATATCGTGCAAGTTTTTAGGAATAATTTAAATGGTTAGATTTTTCAAAATTATGTTAATTATAATTTCACAATGTTTTGATAGTGATCTCCCATTTAATTTTGGAATCTATATTATTTAAATTTCCCACCATGTTTTTGTGCTAATCAGATTTAGTTATTTTTTTTGGGGGGGGGTGATATCTGTCCCTTTTATTGTCAGTCAAATGTATCTGCTTACTCCAAAGCTTGATTTTGTTTATTTAAAAATACACATAGTCAAGTATGAACTTAAACAAAAATCACATTTATTCATGTTTATAAATTAAATAAAGAGAAGGCAGCGCTGGAGAAGCTGCTGCCATTTGTGCATCCCAGGGACCCCAGAGCACACATCAACCCTGTGTGGACACTAAAATTGGGAGCTTGAGAAGGCCAACATTTCTGAACACAATCTGATGCTGGCCTCCCAGAGGTCAGGAACAGCAGCAGGTGATATATATGTCCCAAGTGTGTGGTACTACAACAGGCTGCCTTCTGTCCGACCACAATGAAGCAAGGCCATCACTTCCTCTTCTTCCTGGCAACCTTCCCTGCAGCCTTTCCTGAAGCCTTCCCTGCAGCCTTTCCTGAAGCCTTCCCTGCAGCCTTCCTTCTTCGTTTGGCTGGAGGCTGGCCCACTGGAGGGGTACTCCTGTCAGGAGGAGGAGGTGGAGGTGTAGCAGAAGGGGGTGGGGCAGAAGAAGAAGGTGGAGGTGTAGCAGAAGGGGGTGGGGCAGAAGAAGAAGGTGGAGGTGTAGCAGAAGGGGGTGGGGCAGAAGGTGGAGGTGTAGCAGAAGGGGGTGGGGCAGAAGGTGGAGGTGTAGCAGAAGGGGGTGGGGCAGAAGAAGAAGGTGGAGGTGTAGCAGAAGGGGGTGGGGCAGAAGAAGAAGGTGGAGGTGTAGCAGAAGGGGGTGGGGCAGAAGGTGGAGGTGGAGGTGTAGCAGAAGGGGGTGGGGCAGAAGAAGAAGGTGGAGGTGTAGCAGAAGGGGGTGGGGCAGAAGAAGAAGGTGGAGGTGGAGGTTGAGGTTGGGTCAGTTGGGCCACCTCACATATGGCGGTATTGGGTGTAATTTTCTCCATCACCCCCTTGTTGAGCAAGGTGATGAGCAGGGGCTCGCATAGGAGGCGTTGCTCCATGCTCATCACCTTGAACTTAGCCTCCACTAGGCCGGCAATGGCCTCTTCAGGGGATGTGGGCTCCTTGAGGGTGGCATGGGCCTCTTTAATAAGGGCCATTGCTGCCTCACTGGTGGTCCTGTCCCTCCTGCCTCTTTTGTGAAGCCGGATGGGAGGCACCTGGGATCTGGTGCTTCTCCTTTGCCCTGCCACCTCCTGTCTGCCACTGGGCCCTGCCACCTCCTGTCTGCCACTGGGCCCTGCCACCTCCTGGCTGGCACTGGGCCCTGCCACCTCCTGGCTGCCACTGGGCCCTTCCTCCTCCTGCCTGACAGTTTCCAGACCCTCCTCCTGGCTGATTTCATCCTGTGTATGAAAAAGGAACATAGTTTAATATGTTGGTTTAATCTTTGCATCAAACTTTGTAATCCTGATTGAAGCAATTAGAATGTAAATGCATAAATCCTTGCTTTAAATTTACCACTACATCAGATTGACTATTTAGCACCCAATTAAGTGCAGAATAATGTCTACAGATCTTGATTTCACTTGTGGAATCCAAAATAATGTATGTTTCTCATCTTGACATATTTGTCAAACATTAATTTTATCCCAATACATTTTCAGTTAATACTATACCTGGCTCCAGATGGCCAAATCAGGATCATCCAGGATGGCTGCCTCCTCTTGCTCCAGAGAAGGCTCAGGTTGGCTGCAGGGAAGTCTGGGGGGAAGAGTGGAGAGTGATGGCCTTGTCTCAATGTGGTCATCCAGGAAGGACATCCTGTTGTAGTACCACAAAATCGGGACATAAACATCATCTGCTGCTGCTCCTGACCTCTGAGAAGCCAGCACCTTAGAGCGTTCAGTCCTGTAGGTACCTCTCAAGCTCCCAATTTTAGTGTCCACTTGTTTTGCTGTGGCTGTGGGCACCTTGGTATGCACAAATGGGAGCAGCTTCTCCAGCGCTGCTTTTCTCACCCCTCTTTTTTTATGGATGGGGTTTTTCGTCTCCCACAGAGCCGGCAGCTCCCTTACACGGTCAATAAATTCCGCCAGGAACTCTTTGTCGCTAATAAAGACATTCATATTGTATCTGCAAGTTAAATAAATTATATTTAACTAATGTGAGGCAAACAGTCTAACCTCCTTAACATCCTAGTCACCATATATATCCTCCAACAATCTCAAGACAGTATAGGCCAACAATTTTTACAAGTCACAAAATCACATACCTTCGTTCGCACGTCCGTCACTTGAACTCCTCTCTCCGCACACCGAATGTACTATAGTCACATGTGTGTTTGCTATATACACACCACGCATGCGTCAAAATTCGAACACGTCGCTCCGCACACGTCGCCCGCCCATGACGTTCTAACTAACATCTTTTCCCCGCCCCTTCTCTTTCGGCGCGCAGACAGATATGGCGGAGTTACAGCAGGTGTCTGATAATTCCGCAACTAACGAGGAGACAAGCCCGGAGACCGAGGACACGTCACGATCAAGGAGGAGATTCAAGGCATCGAATATGTCTTTGGCGGAGATGGCGGAGATGGTGGACATCTTGCTCAAGGCTGATTATGATGCCAAGCATGGGCCGTATAGCAAACCAAATAGAAGGAAGGCCAAAATCCTCACTAAAGTTGTGAAGAGTCTGAAGGCGAATTTCGGGGTGAAACGCTCAAATGAGCAGCTCAGAAAGAGGTGGTCAGACCTCAAACTGAGGGAGCCAGACCAGTTGAGGAGCATAAAGAGAATGCTCGCTAAAAGTAAGTAAAATGTAGACTTTTCTGCTATTAATCTTTTTATAAACTGACATGTTAATTTTTTTTTCTCATATTGGACTCCCTTCCAAAATGTAATATTTTGAACTTGGTTGGGCACAGTAATCGTTCGTTCCGTTACCGACACTTCGTTCGGCCACTATCCGCGGTTTTGGCTTATTTTAGAGCCACAAAAGTAATTAGACATCTGCCATTTTTGATCAAATATTGTTGATAATTTTTTAGTCTAGATGATGTGTTTGTAAAGAGAATGAAATGCAAACTTTTATCAGTGTAAAGGAGAGGACACTCAGCAGCTGCTTCCACATCTGTACTTTGGAGCACTATAGTGTGGGCCACCAGACCCGCCTTTTTTGGGTGTCCCACACAGGTGCATCAGAGAATTTTTGTGGTGCCTCCATGTCAAAAAAATTACATCCAAATGTGAATACTAAACATATTTTGGGTCATAAATAACTGCATTCTTCTTTAAATTCCGCACAAACACACACTTGTACCCCACTTCCAAGCAATTTAGCCTGTTTTTATTTTAACAATGAGATTTACAGTGTGATAAATAGACCTTTTGTTTTATTCTCATAGGGGAGAGAAGATTGGGAGGAGGACACTCCAGGGAGCACATGCACCCCACAACTTCCAAGCAACCCCAAACTCCCAAAGACCCACAACCGAAGGATGTAGAGGAAGTTGAGGTGGAGGAAGGAGAAGTGCAGGAAGGAGAGGTGGATGACTTGTGGATCTGGTCACCACAACAGGTCAGTATCTGTCACCACAGCTTCAGGTAAGAGAGGTAGGCCTGCAGAGTTATAATACATTTTGTTTTTGGTTTTTAGGGGATGTAAATGTTGTGAAGGATAGTACACGGTTCTCTGCTGACAGTGCCCTCCGCCTCATCCAGCAAGTGATGGAATGTAGCACGGAACTGGACCTAATTAAACAAAGAATCCATGTGATGGAACAAACATTTAAAGACATTCTCGATGTTTTGGGGAGAATTCAATAAGCCATCCAAACACATTTGTTTTTACATGTTTGTTTTTGTAATTTTTTGAATTTTTTTGACTATCAAACCAGCCAAAAATTGAATATGCACACAGTGTGTCAACATGTGCTATCTGCCATCAGGGGATATCCATGTACGTCTTTTGTGGGTGCAACCCCTTCCTCGTATCTAAAGTCGGTGAACTGAGGAAGGGGATGCACCCCCAAAACACGTCCATTGATCACCCCTGATGGCAGATAGCACATGTTGACAATAGGGATCAGGATTGTAAACTTCCTAGATGAAAAAAATCCCAAATGTGTGCATATTCAATTTTTGGCTGGGCAAGGGGTGGCAGGACCCCATATTAGGACGGGCACATAGAGACATAGTTTGTGTAAGTGAATGTCTCCGATTGCTCAGAGGTATCCAATGTTGTAATTTTTAAATTGCAACTGTTATTTTTGTATTTTCATAAGCAAAAAATTGCCGGGTTGGGGCCAGGCCAACCCAAAATTAAAAAAAAAAAAAAAAATGAAGAGAATGTGCACAGAGTAAAATATTTGACCACAAACAACGTGTAGCTTCTTTTTATAATACCCTCTAAGCTTATTTGGTTCTTTTGTAAGGTTACATAGTGAAATGGTTGTTATTTACTAAAGTAAAATACACTTGCCACTACAAATGCACAAAGACAAACTAGGAGACAGGAAAGAACAAATAATTAAAGGTTTAAACAAGCTTTTTATTGGGATACTTAGACATAGGCTGGCATAGGAATTGCCCCCCTACCCGTGAAATTCTCCATGTATTTGTCCCGAACCTCACGGGCATTTTGGGGGGGCAAGCCAGGACGGGCAGATTCCAGGCCCGGCAGGGAATTTGCAGGGGAAAGTCCAGCCTCTGGCAAAACTGAGGCCATATATGAATTCGATTTGCGGCAAAGAAAATTGTGTAGCACACAGCAGCATAACACTACATAGTTTATTTTGTAGTCCGCCAAGTGGATGGAAGTCATAAAAAGGCGGAACCGGCTGGCCATTATGCCGAAGGCATTTTCAACGACTCTTCGGCCCCTGGCCAGCCGGTAATTGAACACCCTCTTCTCTGGGGTCAGGGTCCTCTGTGGAAATGGCCTCATAAGATGCCGTCCGAGTCCGAAGGCTTCATCAGCCAAAAAAACAAAGGGGAGTCCTTCAATATTCCCTGCATCCGGTGGCAATGCAAGGTCGTCACTCTGGAGACGGAGGGCAAACTCCGTCTGGATGAAGGATCCCCCATCGGACATCCGGCCATTTTTCCCTACATCAACATAGAGGAATTCATACCGTGCTGACACCACCACCATCAGCACAATGCTATGAAACCCCTTGTAGTTGTAGTAGTAGGACCCAGAACGGGGTGGCGGCACGATGCGGACGTGCTTCCCGTCTATGGCACCACCGCAGTTGGGGAAGTCCCACCGCGTGGCAAACTCCGATGCCACAGTCTGCCATTCCTGTGGCGTGGAAGGAAGCTGTGGAGAGAAACAAGATGAAATAATATTAGAAAAACAAAGTCATACATTACAAGGAAATTCTATCCAAAAAAATTAGAGGCCAACATCAATCAAATTATACGTTTATTAAGGTGTTTAAAAAAAGTATAATGGAAGGCTCATTTATCATATTCATCACCCCCTCTGATGGGCCATTACTAAATTATTTTGGGGGGGGGGGGGGAGATGTGTTTGGCCACAGGATAGCATTGCAGTGGCGGTGCATCCAGAGTGGGTGCTGGAGCACTGCCCCCTCTCTCCTGTGCCCATCACTCAGAACAATACATAGGTTCATGCGTTGCATGAACCTATGTATTGTCTATGCCGCACACTATTCAGGTGGATGGCCTCTTGTAAAGCGACCGACATATGAATCATTGCGGCATTTAGGGGGTTCAAATTGCATAGCAGAAACAGGTAGTAAAATAGTCTTGCACATTACAACCTGAGGGATGTAATTGGCTTCCTAAAAGTAAAATCGGGGACGCAGGGGGGGGCATTCCTTGGGTAAACACTGACAGGCTGCTCTGCCAATCATGTTCACCAAGTCTGTTTAATGGTAACATGATTGGCTGATGCAACATGAAGGGAAGGAGAAGACATCAAGGACAGAAGAAGGATGGCGCTGACCACAAGAAGGTAAGTGCAGGGCTGGGGGGAAACTGGCTGCATTAGAGGGGACTAAATGGCTGCATTTGAGGGGACAAAATGGCTGCATTGGAGGGGACAACTGGGGGCGTTTAATAGGCACCAGAGCAAAAAAGGAGGAAGTTTATTTCCTAAATTGGGGTTTGAACCCCCAAACATTTGGAGCAACAGGCGCCCCTGCTGGAAAAGTTAGTGAAGGAAAATATTTATGGAGGAGAAAAAAGGGGCAATCTAAAGCTTCCAACATGCATGGGGACAAAGGGGACATTCTCAGCATATTACAATCATGGTAATTAGGGAAGGATGAAAGAAATACAATACATTAGCATACATGTAATACATAAAATGTGATGTTAAGGGAGCAAACTTACCCTAATATAGTCCTCCTGCAGGACTTGGATGATGGCAGAACAGGTGTCTGGGATTATGAGGCCCAGAGCCTGGGGGGAGATGCCTGTGGTGAACTTCAAGTCCTGAAGACTTCTCCCTGTCGCCAGGTAACGCAACGTGGCGATGAGCCTCTGCTCAGCACTGATGGCTTCCCGCATAACGGTGTCCTTCCTGGTAATATAGGGGGACACCAAAGCCAACAGTTCCTGAAAAACGGGGTCAGACATCCGCAGAAAATTCCTGTAGTCCTAAGGATTATTCTCGACGATCTCCCACAGCAGAGGCATGTGGCAGAATTGGTCCCGCTGGAGCAACCAATTCTTGGTCCATGAACTCCTCCTCACACCATTCATGGACTGGTCTTGGTCCAAAACAAGCAGACCAACACCAAGCGCACACACAGCACGAACTCGACGACGAGAACGTCCAAGCGACATGGCTAGGAAACGGTCGTCTAATCAGAACGTACAGAACAGAACGCACTTTAGAACAGCAAGGCCTATGAATAACGAACTGAAAATCAGAAACGAACAGGCAAGAACGCACTGTAAAACAGATACGACCTGCCTAGACGCCCTGAAAGTCAAGATACGAACCCACAAGCACAAACTGAACGGCAGAAAACGATCTGAAAAGTACGAAGACTGAAAAGCGCAAATCGTCTCTTCCCAAACTTTTACTTCACACGCGGTAACACGAGATCAGCAAAAGCAGCCCAAGGGGTGGCGCCAAGAAAAAAGATCTTCCCCTTTATAGTGCCGTCGTACGTGCTGGACGTGAGCGCGGAGAACAACGAGGAAATTGGGAAATGACAGTGTGTACGCATAGAAAGCTTGACGAGAAAATCGACAAGCTTAACAAGAATCTCGTCGAAAAAAACGACGTGTTTTTTACGACGAGAAACTTGGTCGTGTGTACGAGGCCTTAGAGCTTTGTAGAGAAATAAGTAAACACTACGGATACTGTATATGTGCTTTTCCCAGATTTCATGACTGAGGTTTACAACCACTTTAAGGTTTCCAACTCCAAAGTGTCCCTAGCCATATATTATGAAAAGATGTCCATCATGATGATGACTAAATTGGCTTTGTGATACCTACTTTAGCTATTAGTATTTTACTATGTATTATGGTAATTTTAAACCTTATTTAACAAAGAGTTGTTCATTAGAAAGTTTTAGTTTTTATGCCGCTTACACACGATCGGAATTTCCGACAACAAAACCGTGGTTTTTTTTTCCGTCTGATTTTCGCTAAAACTTGTCTTGGATACACGCGGTCGCACAAATGTTGCTCGGAAGTTCCGATGGTCAAGAACGCAGAGACGTACAACACTACGACAAGCTGAAAAAAATAAGTACAATGATTCCGAGCATGCATCGAATTGGTTCCGAGCATGCGCAGCACTTTTGTGCGTGGGAAATGGCTACACACGATCGGGATTTCCGACAAGAACTTTTGCCGTCTGAAAAATTGAGAACCTGCTCTCAATCATTTGTTGTCGGAAATTCCGACAGCAAATGTCCGCGGAGCTTACTGTTGTGATTTCATTTACTGGCAGAAATTTGAAAGTCCAGTAGGCCTCAAGGGTGAAGTGAACTACTGCACTTGTGAACCTTTCAGAGAAGAACACATGAACACATGTTTTTCCAATATTCAATGGATCTTCTATCTGTAATTTTTACAAGCAGATGTTGGGACAGGGATTTGCCTGGACAATAGGGTCCCTTGCCACATAAACCAGAATTTTTGTTATAGGCCATTGTCGAATAGACTCAGAAAAGCAACGCAAATAGGTGGATAAGCCTGGGAAGTTACTGTGACTTACAGTTAAAACTAGAGCAAATATTCCCATTGTTTCAGAGGGTAAGACTGCCCCTTAAAGTATAGCAACCAGTTTACTCAGTTTACTCAGCTTGCTCCCCAAACAATGGCATCATAAACGCTGGTTAATTCTACAACCAAAATCCGATTTTAACAACCAGAGAAACATACAAACATCCAAGTTTTGGATACATTTTTCTTATATATCTGTATATATAGATATATGACCATAAGTGACGCCTATGCCATGTTCTCAGACATTTTAAGAAAACACCTGGATACATGTTACATTAAAAATACGCATGGTATTCAAAGTAAGAACATATATTGATATGTAATAAATAAAAATTACGTTTAGATTATCAATGACATTATAGGTCATAGGGAAAAGTATGATTTTAGTATCTGTTGACCTAGGAACTGTGTTAGAAGAATAAATATAGATACCAATGTGATTTTATAAATAGAAGTGTTTTAAAGAGTTAATTAGCAGCATGAAATACGTCAAATTGTGATTATAGAAAATAAAGGAACCTACGTTTAGAGATTAACACGTATTCAAAATATATAGATAAATATTTTTGTGTTATATTGATTGATATATAATCTGTACCCCGTTTAGAAAAACCAGCTTATAGATATATTTTTAGACAGAAATATAAAACAAATTATGTTATGTGAATGAATCAAAAGAATATTAGAAGTATGTTATATATACTGGATTACCAGAAGATAAATATATATATATATATATATATATAGTCTTCCCAACAATATATAAATTATACACATTCTGAAAATAGAATATATAAACTTAAAGAATTAATGCCCCAGTGGTTGAAAGTGGTATTGCTTGAGGATCCCAAAGTCCAGAAAACAGTTAATCATTAAGTTGTCAACCTATAGAAACCAGACACTTTTGGACAGTAACTCCCACATCTGCAGCCACCAATGAGTTGAAGACACCCGTCCCTGGGCAGAACTTAATATAATTTTTATAACCTTTTTGTCCAGAGACAATATTTAAGGGGAGAAAAATTAGATGAGAGGGAGACAGACAGACCCCCACAGGGAGGTCGGAGGGGCACACTGGGAGATCCACACTCTCAGACAGACTGACACACATGCACCATGCATGAAGACATATTTTTACACTCATGAAGATTCCTAGACACCCGATACCTGAAAGCCACGGCAGCCATCTTAACTCTGGTCACTTGCCAGTAAGAAATTAAAATTATGGAATGGGTAATTATGCCATTTTTGATTTTATCTTGAATTCATTGTTGTTCTCAAAAATATTGAAGTATTGAATATTCTGCAATTATGATTTATTCTCATTAACCAACAACTGGTAGATGTTTTTTGTAAAGATTAAATTTTTCATTATATTTTTCTTATTTGCATAGTCCAATCTTAGTGACAAAACAAACGTCCAATTTATTTCACATTGTTAACCACTTACTTACCTGCAGTATAGTAACGGTTGGATGTTTGAAATACAGACGTTCTGTTTCATTGTCAATTATACAAGGTTGTTGAACCTATTGAGAATTTATCATGACAGCATTATGTCTAAGAGACTGTATGCCCATTTTGCGGGGAATTTTATTGATTTTGAAGTCGTTCATGTAACGCAATTGGTATTTTAATTTCATATAAATTTTTGCTTTTTGTCAACCAATAAATGTAGCTATTTTGTATGATCACACGTCTCCGTGAATAAGTATCACATTATAGACTATGTCATATAGGTTGTCTTGTATTCAAAAATATCTTTCATTAAAAAGAACTTAAAATTAATATTGTGCGGGCAAACTGTCCCTTGATAAAGCACAACACTACACACGGTCGGAATATCCGACCAAAAGCTCACATCGAACATTTGTTGATGGAAATTCCGATCATGTGTATGCGACATTAGAGGTTTAATTGATTATATATTAATTTCCAAAGGTTAGACCAATGTATGATAAATACTGATTGGTTGCTATGGGTTACTGCATTTATGAGCACTAAAGGGTTGGTATTTTTTCTGTACTTCCATTGAGGGTTGCAAAGTCACAGAGAAGCCTCTAATGCAAAGACATTGGTTTGAGATTATTGAGTTATTGATTCACAGAAAGATTCATTCAGGTTCAGACAGATAACAAATATTTAGCAAATCTTTTCTAATAAGCCAGGTAAACTGAATGTCATTGATTTTGTATAAATTAACATAAAACTGGTCCTATTGCAAAGTGAACTAATAAAAGTAAAAAAATAAATTACCATGATCACAAATTAAGAAAACTATTAAAGTATGGTTACACATTATATTACAGGGAATCCCCATGCTATTATTCATGAATGCAATAGTTTCTATTGGGTAATTCACATAATTATGAAAGACAGCACAGGAATCTCTGAGGATTTTCCACATTGTCATTCATAAACATAGAGAACCTCAACAGAGTTACTCACTCTCTGACCACGGGTCAAAAAATAAAGTTGGGGTACTGCATTACCAAAAAATGAACATGTATAATACAAGTGTAGCACCCTGCCCTACTCTAACTAAATATTTTTTTGGGCTCTGCTGTACTTAGAGGAGTAGCAATCTATTTTTCAGGTCTGGCCAGGTTTCCCTAAGCTTGGTGGTTGATTGCTCCTTATGAATATTTATCTAAACTCAGCCAATCCCTGGGAGGGGGCATCAGAAGGTGGCTGGGGAGAAGATAATTATTAGGGGGCTTGTTCAGAAAGGGATTCTCCTGGGGCTGCTGTCCCTGAGAGGCAGTCAGTTTACTAAAGAGCTGTTGTTATGCCACTGCTTATGCTTTTTTGAGGGTCTGGAAGAGCTTGGACGGAAAGTTATTTACTAGAGGGCATCACTTGTAGAAGTTGGGCTGGAGAATTCCCTTTCTCTCACTAAAGAGTGTTGCATTGAAGCTGGGTGGACGACAGCAGTCCTTGGACTTTTGGCCTTGGACTCCAGGTGTACATGTGCTTTAGCAGAGGTTTTTTGCTCAAGAATCTGTCCTCCTATATCTGTTTTGAGTTTTGAAGTATCCTGTGTGCTTATCCTTGTCACCTATTTGAGGCACTGCAATAAATCTTCAAAAATAAATTCCTTAGACTGAGCCTGTGTTTGTCAGTGTGCTTGGAACTGGTGTCTGGGCCTGGCAGCCTCTGAACAGGTAAGGGAAATCTGTGTTATTATCAGGCGCCCCTTTGGGGGTAAGTGCTACATAAGATACTACAGGGACCTATTTAAAATTACTGACAAAGGCTGATCTGGGTGTAGAGCTAAAATGTAATAGTTCCATCTCCAGTACAAACTCATTTTTATTGTCAATAGCATGTGTTTCTTTAACCGGTTCCCGACCGGCTCCTGTACATATACGTCGGCAGAATGGCACGGCTGGGCAGAGTAACGTATATTTACGTCACTTTGAAATTCCTGGTGTGTGGGCGCGCGCGCCCCTGCCGCGAGCTCCATGACCATGCCTGCGGGACCCGTGGACTCGATGTCCCCTGGTGTCCCGCGATCGGGTCACAGAGCTGCAGAACGGGGAGAGGCAAGTGTAAACAAGCATCTCCCCATTCTGCCTAGTGACACTGTCACAGATCGAATGCTCCCTCTCATCGGGAGCAGCGATCAGTGACGTGTCACTCATAGCCACGCCCCCTAAAAGTTAGAATCACTCTCTAGGACACACTTAACCTCTTCCCCGCCCCCTACTGGTTAACCCCTTTACTGCCAGTCACATTTACACAGTAATCAGTGCATATTTATAGCACTGATCGCTGTATAAATGTGAATGGTCCCAAAATAGCACTAAAAGTGTCCGATGTGTCCGCCATAATGTCGCAGTCACGATAAAAATCGCTGATCGCCACCATAACTAGTAAAAAAATAATAATAATAAAAATGCCATAAAACTATCCCCTATTTTGTAGACGCTATAACTTTTGCGCAAACCAATCAATATACGCTTATTACGATTTTTTTACCAAAAATATGTAGAAGAATACGTATCGGCCTAAACTGGGAAAAAATTGTTTTTTTTATAGATTTTTTGGGGATATTTATTATAGCAAAAAGAAAAAAATATAGCATTTTTTTCAAAATTGTCATATTTTTGTTTATAGCGCAAAAAATAAAAACCGCAGAGGTGAACAAATACCACCAAAAGAAAGCTCTATTTGTTGGAAAAAAAAGGATGTCACTTTTGTTTAGGAGCCACGTCGCACGACCGCGCAATTGTCAGTTAAAGCGACGCAGTGTCGAATCGCAAAAAGTGCTCTGGTCTTTGGCCAGCCAAATGGTCCAGGGCTTAAGTGGTTAAAACTGTTAGTTTATTCTCACTGCAGCTCAGTTAACCTGGAAGATGTTAGAATCAATTTAACCTGGACTTGTTTCAAGCGTAGCCTCCTAGAATGTCATCAGTTCACATGTTACCTTGTTGAACCTACAGCTGTTGAAATGTAAAAGGTTAAATCTTCAGTGCCTAGTTACAGCTCTGCAGTGAATTACTCCTCATTATTTTTCTGTATCCAGTAATAATGATCTGACATTTAAAGAAAGAGAAAAACCTATTCATTACTTTAGGAGATATTAGTGCTCCCAGTGGTGTTAGAAATGAGACCACGATAAAAACAATTGATTTGTTTGTAGTCCCTCTTGCTCGATGTTTACCAATATATTTGTCTGAGGTGGATCTTGGTTTGTGAAAGGGTACGTTTATATTCTAATCTGGTTTCTGCTAAATTCATGGAAAAAATGCTAACATAGTTTACCAAACAGATTAGGACAAGTTACCACTAATGTTTTCAATTTAAACCAATAAGGCCTCATGCCCACGGGCGTTTTTTCAGCCGCGTTTTTGAGCGTTTTTTACAGCTTAAAAACGCCTGTCCATGTTAGTCTATAGCTTCATGCCCACCTAGGCGTTTTTGAGCTGTAAAGAGCATAGGCGTTTGTAAGCTGTAAAAAAAACCCAGGGCCAGTGCGTTCCTCAGCGTCAGAACTAGGCAGGAAAAAACGCGAGCGTCAAAAAACGCGCAAAAACGCGCACTAACGCGCACTAACGCGCAAAAAACGCGCACTAACGCGCGGTCGCGTTTTTAGCTCCGACGTTTTTTTTTTTTTTTTTTTTTCAAAAAAATAAAAAAATAAAAAAAATAAATATTTACAATAACATGGACAGGCGTTTTTAAGCTGTAAAAAACGCTCAAAAACGCAGCTGTAAAAACGCCAGTGGGCATGAGGCCTAAAAGTATCAGAGCCATTGGGGGACGATTGCCCTGATATTACTGGACATTTTTGCATGTGTATGGCCAAAATCTTATACCAGCTGCTCTTTGATAGAAAATTGTAGGAGTTATTTTCTCTTGGGCTTTATAACAGGCATCAAAGTTGCTGCACTTAATAGATAAAGTATATATTTATGCATCTAGAAATTGCTGCTGTGTCAAATTCATCAACAGCAACATTGGATGACATGAGCAGCTACTAAGCCTGGAAATTTTGTAGCCACCTCTAAGCACTGCAAAAAGCCAATGGCTGAATGATGAACTACAAACAGTTTAAATTGCAGCAATACAGACCTTACCTTGGTGCTTCACAAATGCTATAGACAGTGATTTTGTAGTTGTTAAAAATTTCTACAATAAATGTGCTATTTTGACATTGGCCTGAAGGTGTCGGCAGGCAAACAGGGCCATAGATATTTTTTCCCTAAGGGAAGTTTCAGCTTTGGGCATCCAGAAGTGAATAATTAGGTGGAGCACACAGTGGGCCATGGCAAATTGTGGGTATGGCAAAATTGCACAGTTAGAGAGGCATAAAACCTGAGCCTACTCACTGTGTAGATGGGAAAATATGCCATAGTCCTTGTACCCAAAAAATATGCTTCAATTGCTGTGCCACAAGTGAGAGTCAAAAAGACATGCATAAACCTTAGTACAATTATTTGTTAAAATGAAACTTTTCCATTATGTTTTCTGCCTACAGCTTACCTTGTAGAAAAACTTAGCAACCAGCAACTATTGTACAATATGAAAAAATAAAAATAAAAATATGCACTGCCGCTTAGACCTCCAGTGTCCTCAAAAGACTACAGAGATGGTGCTCACTGACAGCTGACAGCTCCTGCTGGCCATCTACAGTAAGTTAGTATATAGCAGTGGCACAAGTCTTTAGAATCCAACAAGAGCTTTATTTGTTACAGCTAAAAAACATAGTGGATCCCAATGCTAATGTGTTTCTACCCTGAATGGGTCCTAATCATAGCTATGATGAGGGCCGTTCTAAGTGGAAATGCATTAGCATTGGGATCCACTATGTTTTTTAACTGTGACAAATAAAGATCTTATTGGATTCTGAAAAATATAAAAAGTGTAAAGGTCATGAAATATACAGCTTAATACAGTGCAAGGGTCAGGAGTATGTGATGACCCAGAGTGCAGGGGTCAGGAGTGCATAATATATAGGGTGAATGTGAGGTGAATGTAACACACAGACTGCAGGGGTCATGATTTGATGCACAGAGTACAGAAGTCAGGCTATGTAATGCACAGAGTGTTGAGGCCAATGTATGTTAATGCACAGGATGTAGGGGTCTGGAGTGTGTATTGCACATGTAAGTAGACAAAATACAAAAAAAAGAGAAAAAACTTCCCTCCCTAAGCCAAAATCGCCTCCCTAGTACAAATCTCCCCAGTTCAAATCCCCCCCCCCCCGCAGTGCAACTCTCACCTCTTCATTAGGGATGAGCCGAACACCCCCCCGGTTCGGTTCGCACCAGAACCTTCTAATGGACCGAAAGTTTGCGTGAACTTTAGAACCCTATTAAATACTATGGACGCGAACGTTCGAAATCTAAAGTGCTAATTATAACAAATAATATGCATGTTATTGTCCTAAAAAGGGTTTGGGGACATGTATCAATGCAAAACGAAGTTTTAAAAACGGCCGTTTTTCAGGAGCAGTCATTTTAATGATGCATAAAGTGAAAAAAAAAGTGAAATATTCCTTTAAATATTGTACCTGGGGGGTGTCTAAAGTATGCCTGTGAAGTGGCATGTGTTTCCCGTGTTTAGAACTGTCCCTGCACAAACTGACATTTGTAAAGGAAAAAAAGCCATTTAAAACTGCTTGCGGCTTTAATGTAATGTCTGGTCCCGGTAATATGGATGAAAATCTTTGAGAAAAATGGCATGGCTACCCCATCTTGTATGGATATTAAGGGGAACCCCGCACCCAAAATAAAAAAAGGCCCTATATACTCTGAACAGCAGGCGGTGCAAACAAGACAGGGACTGTAGGTTTGTTCTTAAGTAGAATCTGTTTGTAATTTTGAACAGGTACATTGTTTAAGTGTAGCTCCAGCCAAAAAATCAATTTTTAAGATTTTTGGAAAACATAGGGAAGGGTTATCACCCCTGTAACATTTGTTTTGCTGTCTGTGCACCTGTTCAGAACATTTCACCTCACTTTCCATCCCAATGACAAATGTTTTTGAAAAGTGGGGTTTTTATTGAAACAAGGATTGGTGATTAAGCATCAGTAGAGAGGAGACACCTTTTTCCCATATTAACTCTTACGGGAGAGAATTTCCCTTCCTAGGGGTAGATTTCCTCTCACTTCCTGTTATCTCCTTCCGTTTGCAAGTAGGAGTCGTTTGTAAGTTGGATGTTTGAAAGTAGGGGCCTGCCGTATATACTCTGCTGAAATTTGCCCCTTACATGTTGGTGTTGCCACAACACTGTGAGCACTCACAGTTACTCTTGGTGGGCGCTGGAACGCCCTGCTGTCAACTATTATATCAGGAATTGTAATTACATGCCATTGTTGAACAGTGGTAGGAAAAATTAGGCCTTTGGTGCTGGTGCTGTTGATACAACACTGTCAGCCCTCACAGTTACTCTTGGTGGGCGCATGAATGGGCCCTACTGTAAATTATTAGATCAAGAATTGTAATTGCATGCCCCTGTTAAAGTGGGGCAGAAAAATTGGGCTTTTGGTGGTGGTGTTGCCACAACACTGTAAGCCCTCGCAGTTACTCTTGGTGGGCGCAGGAATGGGCCCTGCTGTGAATTATTAGATAAATAATTGTAATTACATGCCCCTGTTGAACAGGGGCAGAAAAATTGGGCCTTAGGCACTGGTGCCACAACACTGCAACCCCTCACAGATACTGTACTTAGAGCACAGCAATGAGCCCTGTTGCAAAATATTGCATCAAAAATTGTAATTACACGCCCCTGTTAAACAGGGGCAGAAAAATTGGGCCTTAGGCACTGGTGCCACAACACTGCAACCCCTCACAGATACTGTACTTAGAGCACAGCAATGAGCCCTGTTGCAAAATATTGCATCAAAAATTGTAATTACACGCCCCTGTTAAACAGGGGCTGAAAAATTGGGCCTTAGGCACTGGTGCTGGTGCCACGACACTGCAACCTCTCCCGGATACTCTAGTTGGAGTGCAGGAATGAGCCCTGCTGCAAAGCATTGCATAAAAAAATTGTAATTACATGCCCCTGTTAAACAGGGGCTGAAAAATTGGGCCTTAGCCACTGGTGGTGGCAACCAGAAACAAAAATGTTCTTCCAAGCTATCATCATGAAGCGGATCATTGAGGAGGAGGAGGATAGTCAGTCAACATAACAGGACAGTCACTCAGCATCAGCATAGGCAGTCTTGAAGGGATGTGACATTTCAAAATAAATTATTCTGTTATATCAGCTTCAGGTGCTTGGTAGCTGGTGGTGATCCAAGACTGGTTC
Source organism: Rana muscosa (assembly GCA_029206835.1). Lineage (NCBI taxonomy): Eukaryota > Metazoa > Chordata > Amphibia > Anura > Ranidae > Rana > Rana muscosa. The sequence goes on from CM055122.1 coordinate 735,208,256, forward strand.
ATCTTTATGAAGGTCAGTCGATCAACCGAGTCAGTGGACAGGCGCACCCTGTGATCCGTGACAAAGCCTCCAGCAGCACTGAATGTGCGTTCCGAAAGAACGCTGGATGCAGGACAGGCCAGTAGCTCAGTTGCATACTGTGCAAGCTCTGGCCAGTGATCCATCCTCAAGACCCAGTAAGCCAGAGGATATTCTTTGGGAAAGGTGTCCAAGTCTGACCTTGCCCCTAGGTATTCCTGCACCATGTATATCAGACGCTGGCGATGGTTGCTGGAACCGATCATACCTTGGGGCTGCGGACTAAAAAATTGTCTGAACGCATCGGTCAGATGGCCACCTTCCCCACCGCTCCTTCTTTGACTGACCGAAGCCTCAGCAACTCGTTGTCCAGGACCAGGAGTTTGTAACCTCCCAGTCTCTGGGAACGCGTTGCACAGACCTTTCTGCAAGGCCTCCCGGAGATGTCTCATCCTCTGCTCCCTCTGCGATGGTAAGATAAGGTCCACAACCTTACCCTTGTACCGTGGATCAAGGAGAGTGGCCAGCCAGTAATGGTCCCTTTCCTTGATCCGAAGAATACGAGGATTCTTCCGCAGACTTTGCAGGATCAGGGAGGCCATGCAGCGTAGGTTAGCTGAGGCATTCGGTCCGGAGTCCTCTGGGTCACTAAGGACGAAATGATCCACAGCCACCTCCTCCCAGCCACGTACAAGTCCACTGGTTTCTTGGGACTGTAAATCATCCCTAAAAGACTGCTGCTGTTGATGCTGAGTGCCAGGCTCTGCCTCCATGCTGACACAATCCTCCTCCTCCTCCTCGTCCTCTTCCTGTGCGATGGGTGGGACTGAAGGAACACTGTCTGGGTAAAGGGGGGCCTTGAGAGGCAAGGAAGTCCTCCTCTTCCTGCCTCTTTTCTGCCTCAAGTGCCCTGTCCATTATTCTACGCAGCGTATGCTCCAACAGGTGGACAAGAGGTACAGTGTCACTGATGCATGCACTGTCACTGCTCACCATCCTTGTGGCCTCCTCAAATGGTGCCAGGACAGTGCATGCATCCCTGATCATGCCCCACTGGCGTTTGGCGTGGTGAAAAAAACCCGAGCTCCCTTGACCCTGTCCTGGTGCCGTAGTCGCACAGGTACTCATTGATGGCCCTCTGCTGCATTTGCAGCCGCTGCAGCATGGCCAACGTTGAGTTCCACCTGGTGGGCATGTCACATATAAGGCGGTTCTTCGGCAGGTTCAACTCCTTTTGCAGCTCAGCCAGCCGAGTAAATGCACACAGACTTTCCTGGCCTGCCTCAGGACATCCTGTAAGCCCGGGTACCTGCCCAAGAACCACTGCACCACCAGGTTAAGGGTGTGAGCCACACAGGGCACATGGGTCAGTTGTCCCTGTCGGAGGGCGGAGAGGAGGTTGGTGCCATTGTCGCAAACCACCATTCCTGGCTTAAGTTGGCGTGGCGTCAACCACCTCTCGGCCTGCCCCTGCAGAGCTGACAGAACCTCTGCCCCAGTGTGGCTCCTGTCCCCCAAACACACCAGCACAAGCACGGCATGGCATCTTTTTGCCTGCGTACTTGCGTAGCCCCTTGAACGTCTACGGAGTAATATGTTGGCTGATTTATGTGGGACATTATGTTATTAGATATATATATATATGTATGTGTCTATGTATATATGTGTGTGTATATATATATATATATATATGTGTATGTATGTGTTTATATGTGAGTACAATATTGACCAGGCCAGATTTCAGTTGATAATTCAGTTGTCAGAGTCAACTGGATTACACATATGATAGAGGCCAGATAACAGCTTTGATGTGTTGATCTTATGCAAGGTGTGTGAGGTGGCCTGTTAACTTAATTGAAGGGTGTTTGGTCAACAAAGGGCCAAACAGGATTTACTACACGTATCAAGGGGACTTGTTTATGTTAATATGCAAGAATCCAGGACGAGTCTATTCAAAATGGTGTTCAGGCCACCTTTCGTATCTGTAGTCTAATTGCTTGTCTAAAGAGAGCTTGTTGATGTTATTATGCAAATGATGGCTGTGGTCGTCTCCGGCTAGGTAGGGGGGTCATTCTCTGTCATCCTGAATGACAGAGTGTAGATCAAAGACAGCCAATCAAATTGCTCAGTCATTCAATGGATAAGCCATATAAGCTGATATTCAGTCTAGTCTTGATATATTCTGTAGGAATATGAAGGCATAGGAGATATTCTGTAGGAATATGAAGGCATAGGAGATATTCTGTAGGAATATGAAGGCACAGGATATACTCTGCATGGATAGGAAAGCACAGGTCTAGAATATGATCTAGGAGATGTGGGACTCTGAAATATATATATACTCTGATTGGATTCGTTGTTATCTGTGCAAGTATTGAACTTTGTTCTGTATTGGAAGTCAATGAAGTGCATTCTCTGGAGAACTTGGGTGATGCTGCGGAACATAACTTATAACACCTAAGTTTAAATTATCTACTGGACACTATTTACGATATCATTACATTGGTGCCGTGCAAGCGACCAAAAGCGCATTTTCAAGACTTAGTAACAGAAGTCGGTGATGACAACAATCCTGTGAGGTGGACAGCTGATGGAGACCCAAGAGCTGTGCTGTGACTCTAATGTCTGGTTGTGACATAAGAGTCTGATATACAAGATTAAACAAGTTCAGAACCCCAGAATTATTCTCTGGAGACTGGAAGCAACAAAAAAAAAAGGGGGACTGTCGTGTACCAGAAGACCTGAACTAGAAGCTGAAGGAGCAACTAATGCGGTGAGTAAAATATTTCCTTTTTTTTTTTTTTTATTATTAGTAATATAGCCAAAATGCTTACTCGGTGTGAAGCTAGTGTCAGTTCTGATAAAGTTAACAGATGGATATTAAAATGTATTAAGCATCATGGCGGTCATTATGAAATTCCAGAAAAATGTAAGCAGACATGGACTATAATGAAGGAATTTTTAGAGAAAAATGTTTTTGATAGCAAAATTTCAGAAAGTAAAAGAAAAGGTTGCATTTTGCAGGGCTTGTTATCTTGCTGTTTAACTATGGAAAGCTCTTTGAATGATCAGGTTGAGGAAATTGCCCATTTACAGAATGCAGTTGCAAATAGCAACAATGTTTGTCAGAGGTTACAAAACCAATCAGAAACTGAGACAGTAAATTTAAAATTGCATGCAGTTACCATTGGGGGAGCTTTGCTTGAGAAATCTAAACGTTGTGATGAATTATCAGAGGAAAATGAGAGATTAAAATTAAGAATTATGGAATTAGAGAAAAGATCTCAGGAATGCAGATATGCATCAAATCTTGGATTCAGCAATCTGCAGCAAAATACAAACACAAACTTTCTATCAAATGAAACAGAACCTCATATTAAATCTGATAATTCATTGCCAGCCACTGTGACCACCACAGTTTATAATAATAATAATAATACAGGTGAAGTTCAGTTGTAATGAAGCATTTGAAACCAAAAGAACTTGATGCAAGTCTTAAAGAAATAGGAATGGTTCCCTGCCATGATTTAAACAGATTTTTGAAATAGTTTTGTGACTTGCAGAATGTCAGAGATATGTACAATCTAAACTCATCTGGCTTAGAAAGAGTTTTGCAACATTCTATAGGAAATGGTCTTTGGATGAGAATTAAACAGATCTGTATCCAGCCTCTGAGGACAAGAGACATATTAATGGAATTATTATGTGTTTTGTATGGGGTACGTTCTGATGTTACTATTCATGGAAAGATCAAACAAATGCAAAGTGAATCCCCCTATGAATTGTCACACAGAATATCTACTATTATGGAATTATTGGTCAGTAATAATCTTGCATTTGAGCGTGGAGGCTTGGTACATATGAGTATGTTTCTAGATGCTTTGCATGAAGATATCAAACAAAATATTTTTTTAGTTACCCCAAATCCCCATGATTTAAAAGACGCATTGTTGAGAGCAGATCATTTATGGAGAAAGTTAAATGAGCAAGCTGTCAAAATTGATGTAGCCACTAGGGATGAGCTCGGTGTTCGAGTCGAACATACGTTCGACTCGAACATCGGCTGTTCGATCGTTCGACGAAGATCGAACGATTTGGGCCGTTCGCGCCTAATTCGAGTGACGCGAACGGCCCACAATGCACTACGCCATCGCAGTGTCATCCAGGCGCTGTGATTGGCCAAGCATGCACTGTGACCCCGCATGCTTGGCCAATCACAGCGCCGGCAGCGAGGAGAGCAATGATTGGCCACAGGCAGGATGCCTGTGGCCAATTATTGCTGAGGGTGTTTAGTACACGCCCCACACTATAAAAGGCCGCCAGCACGGCGGCCTAGTGTAGTGTGTTCCGGAGCAGGGAAAGAGAAGCATAGGCAGGGACAGTGACATTTTTTTTTCTTGCTTAACCTGGATTCCTTTAGTTTAGGGAAAGAGAAGGATAGGTAGGGAGAGTGTCAGTGTGTTTTACTGTGCTAATCCTTGTTTCTAGGGACAGGGAAGGACAGTGAGGGAAATTCTCCTTGTGCTATAGTGTGCTAAAGCATTGATCATCAACCATCTTTAAAAAAACATTTTTTCTAGGGACAGAAAACTATAGGTAGGGAGAGTGTCAGTTTCTTTCACTGTGCTAATCCTTGTTTCTAGGGACAGGGAAGGATAGTGAGGGAAATTCTCCTTGTGCTATACTGTGCTAAAGCATTGATCATCAACCATCTTTAAAAAAACATTTTTTCTAGGGACAGAAAACTATACGTAGGGAGAGTGTGTCAGTTTCTTTCACTGTGCTAATCCTTGTTTCTAGGGACAGGGAAGGACAGTGAGGGAAATTCTCCTTGTGCTATAGTGTGCTAAAGCATTGATCATCAACCATCTTTAAAAAAACATTTTTTCTAGGGACAGAAAACTATAGGTAGGGAGAGTGTCAGTTTCTTTCACTGTGCTAATCCTTGTTTCTAGGGACAGGGAAGGACAGTGAGGGAAATTCTCCTTGTGCTATAGTGTGCTAAAGCATTGATCATCAACCATCTTTAAAAAAACATTTTTTCTAGGGACAGAAAACTATAGGTAGGGAGAGTGTCAGTGTGTTTTACTGTGCTAATCCTTGTTTCTAGGGACAGGGAAGGACAGTGAGGGAAATTCTCCTTGTGCTATACTGTGCTAAAGCATTGATCATCAACCATCTTTAAAAAAACATTTTTTCTAGGGACAGAAAACTATAGGTAGGGAGAGTGTCAGTGTGTTTTACTGTGCTAATCCTTGTTTCTAGGGACAGGGAAGGACAGTGAGGGAAATTCTCCTTGTGCTATAGTGTGCTAACATTGATCATCAACCATCTTTAAAAAAACATTTTTTCAAGGGACAGAAAACTATAGGTAGGGAGAGTGTCAGTGTGTTTTACTGTGCTAATCCTTGTTTCTAGGGACAGGGAAGGACAGTGAGGGAAATTCTCCTTGTGCTATACTGTGCTAAAGCATTCCTCATCAACCATCTTTGAAATCCTTGTTTTTTGGACAGTCAGGGAAATTGTCGTTGTGCTATTCTGTGCGAAAGCAATCATCCTCAACCATATTTAGAAATCCTTAAGTAAAGGGACAGAGAAGGACACCTGAAGGTAGCCCTTATTGCTTTTTTCCCATCTCCCTGCAGGCCATCTATTAGAATGTCTGGAAGGCAAACAAGGAGAGGCAGACAGTCAGGAGGCAATAAAAGAGGGCAAGCAGGCTCTGTGTCTGGGGGCAACAGTGCTGGTCGTGGACGCAGTGCATTGTCATCAGCACATGGCCATGGGACACGCTTGTCCTTCTTTTCGGCAGCTGGACATGTTGAGCCACATCATGCCGAAGACTTGGTAGAGTGGATGACCAAGCCCTCCTCCTCCTCCTCCTCCTCATCCTCTCTCACCCAGGCTCAGGGTACTGGCAAAGCAGCTGCCAAAGCGTCCTCTTCCCTGGTATCAATGTCAGACTCATCATCAGTCACTCCTTCCCTAGACCCACCATGTCCTCCTCCTGAGGAGTCCCCTGAACTGTTTGAGCACAGTGTTGGGTACATGCTCCAGGAGGATGCCCAGCGTTTCGAGGGGTCTGATGATGAAACCCAGCTACAGGAAGGCAGTAGCGTGAGAGCAGACAGAGGGGATGCTCAAGAAGGACACTAATCTGGCAGTCATGTTCCAGCAGCTGCAGCATACTGCCAGATTGGCTCCAGTGATGAGGAGGGAGGGGATGATGAGGTCACTGACTCCACGTGGGTGCCTAATAGGAGAGAGGAGGAGGAGGAGGAGGATGAGGAGGAGGCACATCTCCAACGAGGCAGGATGCCCTTTGGTGGCCAGCGTAAGGGCAGTACACCGACGGAATCACACCGCAGAGCTCCGACAGTGCAGGGCGCTGCCTCTGCCCGTCATTCAAAAAGTTCTTTGGTGTGGGCCTTTTTTGAGGCTAGTGCATCAGATCGCACAGCTGCTGTTTGCAACATATGTCTCAAGCGTATATCCGGTGGCCAAAACATCAGCCGCTTGGGTACCACATGCCTGACCAGACATATGTTGACCTGCCATGCAGCTCGTTGGCAAGCCTACCTCAAAGACCCACACCAAAGAACAAAGCGGACCTCTCCTTGCACCGCATCAGCTGGGATCTCCAACCCTACTATAACTTCAGTCCTCTCTGAAACATGCACTGAGAGGAATGAAGGTGTAGAATTAGGTGTGTCACTGCCAAGTACTTTCGGCCACTCTGCTAGCAGTACACCGACGTCCGATTCTAGCAGGCAAATTTCCCTGCCCCAGCTGCTGGACCGTCGAAAGAAGTTCACTCCCAGCCATCCACATGCCCAGCGGTTGAATGCTAGCTTGGCTAAATAGCTAGCGCTTCAACTGCTGCCTTTTCAGTTGGTAGACTCGGCCCCCTTCTGTGAGTTTGTGCAATGTGCGGTTCCTCAGTGGCAGGTTCCCAAACGCCACTTTTTCTCACGGAAGGCTATTCCGGCTCTCTACCGGCATGTGGAAGGCAATGTCTTGGCCTCACTGGACAGGGCGGTCAGCGGTAAGGTGCATATTACCGCTGACTCATGGTCCAGCAGGCATGGACAGGGACGTTACCTTTCTTTCACGGCCCATTGGGTCACTCTTTTGGCAGCTGGGAAGGATGCAGGACAAGGTGCAGTAGTGTTGGAGGTTGTTCCACCGCCACGCCTCCAAAATGCTACTACTGGTTGTGACACACCTCTCTCCTCCACCCCCTCCTCTTCTTCTTCCTCCATGGCCTCTTCCTGTGCTTTGTCCTCTGAACCAGCGGTGCTCCGTAGCCGTTCAAGAGGCTACGCAAGTACGCAGGCAAAAAGATGCCATGCCGTGCTTGCGCTGGTGTGTTTGGGGGACAGAAGCCACACTGGGGCAGAGGTCCTGTCTGCTCTGCAGGGCCAGGCCGAGAGGTGTTTGACGCCACGCCAGCTTAAGCCAGGAATGGTGGTTTGCGACAATGGCACCAACCTCCTCTCTGCCCTCCGACAGGGACAACTGACCCATGTGCCCTGTGTGGCTCACGTCCTTAACCTGGTGGTGCAGCGGTTCTTGGGCAGGTACCCGGGCTTACAGGATGTCCTGAGGCAGGCCAGGAAAGTCTGTGTGCATTTCCGCAGATCTTATAATGCCAGTGCTCGCCTGGCTGAGCTGCAAAAGGAGTTGAACCTGCCCAAGAACCGCCTTATATGTGACATGCCCACCAGGTGGAACTCAACGTTGGCCATGCTGCAGCGGCTGCACACGCAGCAGAGGGCCATCAATGAGTACCTGTGCGACTACGGCACCAGGACAGGGTCAGGGGAGCTTGTTTTTTTTCTCCACGTCAGTGGGGCATGATCAGGGATGCATGCACTGTCCTGGCACCATTTGAGGAGGCCACGAGGATGGTGAGCAGTGACAGTGCATGCATCAGTGACACTGTACCTCTTGTCCACCTGTTGGAGCACACGCTGCGTGGAATAATGGACAGGGCACTTGAGGCAGAACAGAGGCAGGAAGAGGAGGACTTCCTTGCCTCTCAAGGCCCCCTTTACCCAGACAGTGTTCCTTCTGTCCCACCCATCGCACAGGAAGAGGAGGAGGAGGAGGAGGAGGATTGTGTCAGCATGGAGGTGGAGGCTGGCACTCAGCATCATCAGCAGCAGTCTTTTAGGGATGATTTACAGTCCCAAGAAACCAGTGGACTTGTACGTGGCTGGGAGGAGATGGCTGCGGATCATGTCGTCCTTAGTGACCCAGAGGACTCCGGACCGAATGCCTCAGCAAACCTACGCTGCATGGCCTCCCTGATCCTGCAAAGTCTGCGGAAGGATCCTCGTATTCTTCGGATCAAGGAGAGGGACCATTACTGGCTGGCCACTCTCCTTGATCCACGGTACAAGGGTAAGGTTGCGGACCTTATGTTACCGTCGCAGAGGGAGCAGAGGATGAGACAACTCCGGGAGGCCTTGCAGAAAGGTCTGTGCAACGCGTTCCCAGAGACTGGGAGGTTACAAACTCCTGGTCCTGGACAACGAGTTGCTGAGGCTTCGGCCAGTCAAAGAAGGAGCGGTGGGGAAGGTGGCCGTCTGACCGATGCGTTCAGACAATTCTTTAGTCCGCAGCCCCAAAGTATGATCGGTTCCAGCAACCATCGCCAGCGTCTGATAAACATGGTGCAGGAATATCTAGGGGCAAGGTCAGACTTGGACACCTTCCCCACCGAAAATCCTCTGGCTTACTGGGTCTTGAGGATGGATCACTGGCCAGAGCTTGCACAGTATGCAATTGAGCTACTGGCCTGTCCTGCATCCAGCGTTCTTTCGGAACGCACATTCAGTGCTGCTGGAGGATTTGTCACGGATCACAGGGTGCGCCTGTCCACCGACTCGGTTGATCGACTGACTTTCATCAAGATGAACCAGTCTTGGATCGCTACCACACACCTGATGCTGATATAACAGACTAATTGATTTTAACATGTCACATCCCTTCAAGACTGATGCTGATGCTGAGTGCCTGTGCTGTTATGTTGACTGGCTATCCTCCTCCTCCGAGTCCTCAATGATACGATTGATGATGATAGCTTGGAAGATCATTTTTGTTTATGGGTGCCGCCACCAGTGGCTAAGGCCCAATTTTTCAGCCCCTGTTTAACAGGGGCGTGTAATTCCAATTTTTGAAGCAATACTTTGCAACAGGGCTCATTGCTGTGCTCCAAGTACAGTATCTGTGAGGGGTTGGAGTGTTGTGCCACCAGTGCCTAAGGCCCAATTTTTCAGCCCCTGTTTAACAGGGGCGTGTCATTACAATTTTTGAAGCAATACTTTGCAACAGGGCTCATTGCCGTGCTCCAAGTACAGTATCTGTGAGGGGTTGGAGTGTTGTGCCACCAGTGACTAAGGCCCAATTTTTCAGCCCCTGTTCAACAGGGGCATGTAATTACAATTCTTGATCTAATAATTCACAGCAGGGCCCATTGCTGCACCCACCAAGAGTAACTGTCAGGGCTTACAGTGTTGTGGCAACGCCACCACCACCACGAAAGGCCCAATTTTTCAGCCCCTGTTCAAAAGGGGCATGTAATTACAATTCTTGATCTAATAATTCACAGCAGGGCCCATTCCTGCACCCACCAAGAGTAACTGTCAGGGCTTACAGTGTTGTGGCAACACCACCACCACCACCACGAAAGGCCCAATTTTTCAGCCCCTGTTCAACAGGGGCATGCAATTACAATTCTTGATCTAATAATTCACAGCAGGGCCCATTGCTGCACCCACCAAGAGTAACTGTCAGGGCTTACAGTGTTGTGGCACCAGCACCACCATCAAAGGCCCAATTTTTACTACCACTGTTCAACAATTATATGTAATTACAATTCCTGATATAATAGTTGACAGCAGGGCGTTCCAGCACCAACCAAGAGTAACTGTGAGTGCTTACAGTGTTGTGCCAACACCAACAACTAAGGGGCCTATTTCTGCAGAGTATATACGGCAGGTCCCTACTTTCAAACATCCAACTTACAAACGACTCCTACTTGCAAACGCAAGAAGACAACAGGAAGTGAGAGGAAATCTACCCCTAGGAAGGAAAATTCTCTCCTGTAAGAATTAATATGGGAGAAAGGTGTCTCCTCTGTACTGATGCTTTATCACCAATCCTTGTTTCAAGAAAAACACCACATTTCAAAAACAGTTGTCATTGGGACGGAAAGTGAGGTGAAATGTTCTGAACAGGGGCACAGACAGCAAAACAAATGTTACAGGGGTGATAACCCTTCCCTATGTTTTCCAAAAAGTTTAAAAATAGATTTTTGGGCTGGAGCTACACTTAAACAATGTACCTGTTCAAAATTACAAACAGATTCTACATAAGAACAAACCTACAGTCCCTGTCTTGTATGCACCGCCTGTATACGGCTGTTCAGAGTATATAGGGCCTTTTTTATTTTATGTGCGGGGTTCCCCTTAATATCCATACAAGACCCAAAGGGGCTGGTAATGGGCTGGGGTAGGGGGGGGGTCATGGGGTAGCTATGCCATTTTTCTTAAAGATTTTCATCCATATTACCGGGACCAGACATTACATTAAAGCCGCAAGCAGTTTTAAATGGCTTTTTTTTTCCTTTAGAAGTGTCATTTTGTGCAGGGACAGTTCTAAACACGGGAAACACGTGGCACTTCACAGGCATACTTTAGACAACCCCCAGGTACGATATTTAAAGGAATATTTGACTTTTTTTTTTTCACTTTATGCATCATTAAAATGACTGCTCCCGAAAAACGACCGTTTTTAAAACTTCTTTTTGCATTGATACATGTCCCCTGGTTCCCAAACCCTTTTTAGGACAATAACATGCATAATAGTCGTTATAATTAGCACTTTAGAATTCGAACGTTCGCATCCATTGTATTTAATAGGGTTCTAATGTTCGTACGAACTTTCGGTCCGTTCGCGGGTTCTGGTGCGAACCGAACCCGGGGGTGTTCGGCTCATCACTAGTAGCCACATTGTTTAGGACAAACACTGGGTCAAACATAGGTGATAATAATATGAAAAACAGAGCTGACCAAAATAATATTAAGAAAAGGACATGGATACCATTTTCTCAATTAAAACAGAAGTATGACCACCTGAAAATTGAGTATGACAAGATGAGAAAAGAACGTGACACATTATTGGAACAGTTGTACAGGGTGTCATAAATGCAAATGTACATTCTACAGATCTGTTTTTGAATGCAAATTACGCTTCTCTAGCAGTGGGGGTGAATTAGCTTTAGACTGTAAACTGTAAATAGTACTTTGTCTTAACTTCAAAAAAATACTAAGGACTTTGCTAATGAGATTTGGTCTGAGAATTTTTGTCTTTAACCACTTAAGCCCCGGACCATTTGGTAGCTAAAGGACCAGAGGTGAATTCAGAATTTTGCACTGCGCTGCTTTAACTGTAAATTGTGCGGACATGCAATGTTGTACCCAAACGAAATTTGCGTCCTTTTCTTCCCACAAATAGAGCTTTCTTTTAATGGTATTTGATTGCCTCTGCGATTTTTATTTTTTGCGATATAAACGGAAAAAGACCGAAAATTTTGAAAAAAAATGATATTTTCTACTTTTTGTTATAAGAAAAATCGAATAAACTCAATTGTAGTCATACATTTAGGCCAAAATGTATTCAGCCACATGTTTTTAGTAAAAAAAATGTCAATAAGCGTATATTTATTGGTTTGCGCAAAAGTTATAGCGTTTACAAACTAGGGTACATTTTCTGAAATTTACACAGCTTTAAATTTATGACTGCCTATCTCATTTCTTGAGGTGCTAAAATGACAGGGCAGTATAAAACCCCCCCAAATGACCCCATTTTGGAAAGTAGACACCCCAAGGAAATTGCTGAGAGGCATGTTGAGCCCATTGAATTTTTTATTTTTTTGTCCCAAGTGATTGAATAATGACAAAAAAAATACAAAAATACAAAAAGTGGTCACTAAATGATATATTGCTCACACATGCCATGGTTATATGTGGAATTTCACCCCAAAATACATTCTGCTGCTTCTCCTGAGTACGGGGATACCACATGTGTGGGACTTTTTGGGAGCCTAGCCGCGTACGGGACCCCGGAAACCAAGCACCGCCTTCAGGATTTCTAAGGGCGCAAATTTTTGATTTCACTCCTCACTACCTATCACAGTTTCGAAGGCCATAAAATGCCAAAATAGCACAAAACCCCCCCAAATGACCCCATTTTAGAAAGTAGACACCCCAAGGAAATTGCTGAGAGGCCTGTTGAGCCCATTGAATATTTTTTTTTTTGTCCCAAGTGATTGAATAATGACAAAAAAAATAAAAAAATTACAAAAAGTTGTCACTAAATGATATATTGCTCACACATGCCATGGTTATATGTGGAATTACACCCCAAAATACATTTTTCTGCTTCTCCTGAGTATGGGGATACCACATGTGTGGGACTTTTTAGGAGCCTAGCCGCGTACGGGACCCCGAAAACCAAGCACCGCCTTCAGGATTTCTAGGCACAAATTTTTGATTTCACTCCTCACTACCTATCACAGTTTCGAAGGCCATAAAATGCCAAAATCGCACAAAACCCCCCCAAATGACCCCATTTTGGAATATAGACACCCCAAGCTATTTGCTGAGAGGAATGGCGAGTATTTTACAGCTCTCATTTGTTTTTGAAAATGAAGAAAGAAAATATATATATATATTTTTATTTATTTTTTCAATTTTCAAAACTTTGTGACAAAAAGCGAGATCTGCAAAATACTCAATACCTCTCAGCAAATAGCTTGGGGTGTCTACTTTCCAAAATGGGGTCATTTGGGGGGGTTTTGTGCTATCTGGGCATTCCATGGCCTCCGAAACTGTGATAGGCAGTGAGAAATGAAATCAAAAATTTACACCCTTAGAAAGCCTGAAGGCGGTGCTTGGTTTTTGGGGTCCCGTACGTGGCTAGGCTCCCAAAAAGTCTCACACATGTGGTATCCCCGTACTCAGGAGAAGCAACAGAATGTATTTTGGGGTGTAATTCCACATATGCCCATGGCATGTTTGAGCAATATATCATTTAGTGACAACTTTGTGCAAAAAATAAATAAATAAATTGTCGTTTTTCCGCAACTTGTGTCAACATATAAAATATTCCATGGACTCGACATGCCTCTCAGTATATAGCTTGGGGTGTCTACTTTCCAAAATGGGGTCATTTGGGGGGGTTTTGAACTGTTCTGGCATTTTATACACAACATTAGGAAGCTTACATCCACTCTTCTAACCACTTGAAGACAAAGCCCTTTTTGACACTTTTTGTTTACATGAAAACATTTTTTTTTTTGCAAGAAAATTATGTTGAACCCCCAAACATTATATATATTTTTAAAGCAAAGGCCCTACAGATTAAAATGGTGGGTGTTGCATTTTTTTTTTCTACACAGTATTTGCGCAGCGACTTTTCAAACGCATTTTTTGGGTTAAAAAATACACTTTTTTTAATTTTAATGCACTAAAACACACTATATTGCCCAAATGTTTGATGAAATAAAAAAGATGATCTTAGGCCGAGTACATAGATACCAAACACGAAATGCTTTAAAATTTCGCACAAACGCGCATTGGCGACAAACTACATACATTTTTAAAAGCCTTTACAGGTTACCCCAGTAGATTTACAGAGGAGGTCTACTGCTAAAATGATTGCCCTCGATCTGACCTTCGCGGTGATACCTCACATGCATGGTGCAATTGCTGTTTACATATGACACCAGACCGACGCTTGTGTTCGCCATTGGGCAAGAGCAGGGCAGGACAGGGGTGCTTTTATTTTTTTTATTTTTTTTTTATTATTAATTTTGCTTTTTTATTTTATTTTTAAATTGTTCCTTCCAAGTATTTTTTTTTTTTTATCATTTTTATTGTTATCTCAGGGAATGTAAATATCCCCTATGATAGCAATAGGTAGTGACAGGTACTCCTTTTTTTGAAAAAACTGGGGTCTTCTAGACCCTAGATTTTTCCTCTAACCTCAAAGCATCTGACCACACCAAGATCGGTGTGATAAAATGCTTTCCCAATTTCCCAATGGCGCTTTTTATATCCGGGGGGGGGCATTCCCTCCCACTGCTTGTAAAAGCAGTCCAGAGGCTAATTAGCCGCTAGGATTGCTTTTACATGAAAGCCGGCTGCAGGCTGAAAAGAATGATACCAAGATGATACCTAAACCCGCAGGCATCATTCTGGTATAAACATTCAAAGTCCAGCAACATACCAGTACGTTGCTGGTCCTTGTTGGACATGTATTGTAATCTTTTTATTTCATGCAGCCAGTTGGCTGAACGAAAAAAGAGATTGATCAGTGGGTATGCCCACCATTAGAATACCGCCCTTCATCCACCCACTTCCAATGATGGGCATACACGCACCATTTATATATGCCGAAGCATGGGGGCATCCTCCCGCAAAAAAGTTATGCCGCACACACATGGTCGGACTTTTCAACGGGCAAGCCTCCGTCGGAATTTCGACCGTATGTACGCGGCATTAGGAGCAAAATTGCTCTGCTGCCCCAATGCTTCGGCATATTTGCTTTTTTTTTTTAACTGTGGTGGTGAAATCACCTCCTACAGCACTGGAGTCGCAGGGATCAGGCCTGTCTCTGCGAACGCTGCAGTTATGTGTGTTTTTGTTTTGTAAGTGACAGTGATCGATCGATACTGCACTTGGGTGGCCTGGGCTGGACGGAGGGGCAAAACGCAGGTGCCAGCAGGTATCTGGGCTGATCCCGCTAACACTGCGTTTTTGGGAACCCTAAACTGCTGGGGACGCTAGTATAGATCTGATCAGATCAGATATTGATCTGTTCAGATACTATACCACTAAGGGGGGTGTATGCTTCACGCGTGGGTGTTAGCGTTACTGGCACTAACCTGACGCTGCCTGGGGTGTGACTCAGACCCTCTCTGACGCTAAAACCTAATTGATATCACCCGCCGGGCGATCAGGGGGTTAAACCTTTATTGGGTTATATACACGGCGGGTGCCCTGACACTATAAAAAGCAAACTAACTAACCAGCGTCACCCGTAACACTTATATGGTGATCACTGGTGAAAGGGTTAACTTGGGGCAATCAGGGGGTTAAAACCTTTATTAGATAATATATGGGGGTACCTGACGCTATAAAAACCTGCGGCGAACCTAAAAAAAATTACCAGCTACCGATCTGCATCACCGACACTAAGACAGCGTTTAGAAAAACGATTGCTTAGCGACAGTGGTGATAGGGGGTGAAAGGGTTACCTGGGGGGCGATCAAGGGGGTTAAACCTTTATTAGATAATATATTGGGGTACCTGACGCTATAAAAACCTGCGGCGAACCTAAAAAAAATTACCGGCTACCGATCTGCATCACAGACACTAAGACAGCGTTTAGAAAAACGATCGCTTAGTGACAGTGGTGATAGGGGGTGAAAGGGTTACCTGGGGGGCGATCAAGGGGGTTAAACCTTTATTAGATAATATATTGGGGTACCTGACGCTATAAAAACCTGCGGCGAACCTAAAAAAAATTACCGGCTACCGATCTGCATCACAGACACTAAGACAGCGTTTAGAAAAACGATCGCTTAGTGACAGTGGTGATAGGGGGTGAAAGGGTTACCTGGGGGGCGATCAAGGGGGTTAAACCTTTATTAGATAATATATTGGGGTACCTGACGCTATAAAAACATGCGGCGAACCTAAAAAAAATTACTGGCTACGATCTGCATCACCGACACTGAGACAGCGTTTAGAAAAACAATTGCTTAGCGACAGTGGTGATAGGGGTGAAAGGGTTACCTGGGGGGCGATCAAGGGGGTTAAACCTTTATTAGATAATATATTGGGGTACCTGACGCTATAAAAACATGCGGCGAACCTAAAAAAAATTACTGGCTACGATCTGCATCACCGACACTAAGACAGCGTTTAGAAAAACAATTGCTTAGCGACAGTGGTGATAGGGGGTGAAAGGGTTACCTGGGGGGCGATCAAGGGGGTTAAACCTTTATTAGATAATATATTGGGGTACCTGACGCTATAAAAACCTGCGGCGAACCTAAAAAAAATTACTGGCTGCCGATCGGCATCACTGACGCTAAGACAGCGATCAGAAAAATGATCGCTAAGCGACAGTGGTGATAGGCGGTGAAAGGGTTATCTGGGGGGTGATCAGGGGGTTAAACCTTTATTAGGGGGGGTTAGGGGGCTACACTGGACCTAAGACTAAACTTTGGTGACACTTTTACAGTCACAAATGTCACTGATTGCAGTGATCACTAAATAAATGGTCACTGCAATCAGTGACACTGTGACTGGGGGCTGGGGGGGTGATCTAGGGGGTGATCTGGGGTGTCTGGGGGGGCCTGGGGGGGCGATTTATGTCCCTATGTGTCCTGGTGTCAGTGTAGTGTTGTGTGCACTGACCTGATGTCTTCTCTTGTACGGCGCTCGGTATATGTGAGCGCCACACCAGAGATGACATCACTTCCTCCTGCTCCCTCTGTCTGACACAGACAGAGGGGGCATTTCCATTCGCCGGGAGCGATCGCGAGGGGGTGGCCAGAAACGAATGGCTGCCCCCTCATCCCGGAACGCTCCCGGACACTTAGCCACCGCTCACTGTACAGAAGGGGGGTCCGATTGGACCCCCCAACTATACAAAGGCAATCACGTACACTCTACGTGATTGTGCCTGTCGGTGCCATTCTGCCGACGTATATATACAGTGAGTGGTCGTTAAGTGGTTAAGATGCCCGGAGGAACTCGTTTGAATGTGAACAGAAGTTGGCTAGTGGGGGAGAAATGCTGATAGACAATATACAAGGATGGACACCCTCTCAATATTCATCAAGCAATGGACTTTTTTCTTGAACATTCAAATTTCTTTTTTTCCATTTTTTTATTTTATTTTTATTTTTTATTTTTTCATTTTCTCCCTTTCCCTGATCTATTTTATGTTTTAATTTTTTTTATGTTTTATTTCATGAACTTTATCTTAAAACCAGAGTGAAGCATTTAAACCTAAGATAATTTTATAGCTTCCGTACATATGACATAAGGCATATTGATATCAATAGATTTAACATCTGAGGTGATGCTGCACAATGGCTTGGCAATGCATAAATGATAGGATGTTGGGTGGTTTTCCTAAATTTATAAGAGGGGTGAGTGAAATTCATCACTCTAGTCATGATTTGAATTTTGTTGAATCAGTTGTTTATAATATGCTGAAGGCTATGACATATATGGATGACAAAGACCTTTCTACCTTTCATGAAAAGATACTGACAAGAATTTCCACTGCCGCTTTGTCGGGATAGAAGATCTGATAGACACTGATGTCAAGCTGATTCTATTTGAACCATCGCATGGGGGTATATATATATATGTTGGTATACCATTCTGGTGGAATTATGGACTGAATGATACAAGTAACTGCTCTATTAAAGGCAATGAGGGGTGGCCTACAGCAAATTCAAATTGTGGCTGTCAATCAGCAAATTACTTGACAGGTACACAAAAGGTCATTATTGCTCAAATAGGGAATGGAAAGAAGCAGATGTTAATTGTGAAATGCTTGCAAGATGGACTACAGCTTTGTTGTCTGAGAATATTGAGGGTTTGATGTTAAAAGAACCCAGTGTCCTGATTGGTGGATTGATGATTGAAAGTGAAGCTCATGAATGTGCAAGGAAATAGTTTGCAGCACAGAGTTTTACTGCCGTATCCAAACCTTTTTGACCTTGGAAGGGACTGCTGGTATATTGATGGTTCTTCTTACTATAAAGATGGAAGCAGAATTTCAGGATTTGCTGGTGATTGTGTAAAAGCATCTTTAAGAATGAAAACTTTGAGCCTGGAGATGAGAGAATCCTGGACTTATGTGGATTGGAGCTTCCAAAGCATTACTTTCAGTGAGATGGTGAGAGATGTGATGAAGTCAGAATGGACTGTGACATCAGCTAATGTTTGCGCAATATTCAAGATCGTGATGTGATTTACTCAAGAGCAAGCTTTGAAATAAGGTCTAACAGCTATACAGGCCACGGATGTTTACCGAATCCTTTTCCAGTCATGGTCTAAAGTTATATTATCTAATAACTGTTTAATGGGAATATTTTAGTTGCTGGTGAAGAGAGATGTAACCAGTCTCAACTTCATATTTCATATGAGCCA
Organism: Rana muscosa; assembly: GCA_029206835.1. Taxonomy (NCBI): domain Eukaryota; kingdom Metazoa; phylum Chordata; class Amphibia; order Anura; family Ranidae; genus Rana; species Rana muscosa. The sequence goes on from CM055122.1 coordinate 735,226,522, forward strand.
TTGTAAAGCATCCCGTACCTCAAATCATAATGATGTTTGTTGCTTGATTTATGGGTCAGTTCTAGTAGTTAGAACCGACCCAAGTGGGGGTATATGTTGTAATATGTTGGCTGATTTATGTGGGACATTATGTTATTAGATATATATATATATATATGTATGTGTCTATGTATGTGTATATATATATATATATATATATATATATATATATATATATATATATATTGTGACAGCAGGAAGGTAAAGTCACCTGGTTGCATCCAGGGGGGTAGGTATATTTCTCCCAGATTCAGGCTTTATGCCGACTTATACAACTAGGGAGAGAGTTGATGAAGCCCAGCTGAGGCTAGTGGGCTCATGGATGATTCATACCTCTAGGGAGAGTGCTGGGCGTCGTGCAGGCAGGGAGTTGAGGAGACCAGCTGAAGCTTGTCAGCTCGTTTAAGGCCTCTATAAAAACTCCCAGCTTCATTAGGTGTTTGCTCATGCCTGGACCCAGACCTGTGTGGACTGTCTAGGGAGAGTGAACCCCTGTGCGGTGAGACAAAGCCTGTGTGGCTATTTGTTTGGACATTTACTAAACCAGGGACTTAGGGACTAGGACAGCACCAGGCTGATCCCAGTTGTTAGTTAGGAAACCTGCATGTTTAGTCAGAGGTCAAGCTGACCAGGGTTTATTTTGTTTATGTTTCTTTTTGCTTTGCTGTGTTTTTTGTCACTGTAAATAGAGAAATAAATCGCACCTTTTTGATCTTGAAAACCACAACCTCCGTCTGCTGGGCCTGTTTTTGTGTGGGGAGCCCATCCAGGGGATCACACACACCCGCTGCCGAGCTAACCCCCTCACAGTATATATATATATATATATATATATATATATATATATATATGTATGTATGTATGTATGTATGTATGTATGTGTTTTTATGTGAGTACAATACTGACAAGGCCAGATTTCAGTTGATAATTCAGTTGTCAGAGTCAACTGGATTACACATATGAGAGAGGCCAGATAACAGCTTTGATGTGTTGATCTTATGCAAGGTGTGTGAGGTGGCCTGTTAACTTAATTGAAGGGTGTTTGTTGACTAAAGGGCCAAACAGGATTTACTACACATATCAAGGGGACTTGTTTATGTTAATATGCAAGAATCCAGGACGAGTCTATTCAAAACGGTGTTCAGGCCACCTTTCGTATCTGTAGTCTAATTGCGTGTGTCAAAAGAGAGCTTGTTGATGTTATTATGCAAGAATGCAAATGATGGCTGTGGTCGTCTCCGGCTAGGTAGGGGGTCATTCTTTGTCATCCTGAATGACAGAGTGTAGATCAAAGACAGCCAATCAAATTGCTCAGTCATTCAATGGATAAGCCATATAAGCTGATATTCAGTCTAGTCTTGATATATTCTGTAGGAATATGAAGGCATAGGAGATATTCTGTAGGAATATGAAGGCATAGGAGATATTCTGTAGGAATATGAAGGCACAGGATATACTCTGCATTAGGGATGAGCTCGGTGTTCGAGTCGAACATACGTTCGACTCGAACATCGGCTGTTCGATCGTTCGACGAAGATCGAATGATTTGGGCCGTTCGCGCCTAATTCGAGTGACGCGAACGGCCCACAATGCACTACGCCATCGCAGTGTCATCCAGGCGCTGTGATTGGCCAAGCATGCACTGTGACCCCGCATGCTTGGCCAATCACAGCGCCGGCAGCGAGGAGAGCAATGATTGGCCACAGGCAGGATGCCTGTGGCCAATTATTGCTGAGGGTGTTTAGTACACGCCCCACACTATAAAAGGCCGCCAGCACGGCGGCCTAGTGTAGTGTGTTCCGGAGCAGGGAAAGAGAAGCATAGGCAGGGACAGTGACATTTTTTTTTCTTGCTTAACCTGGATTCCTTTAGTTTAGGGAAAGAGAAGGATAGGTAGGGAGAGTGTCAGTGTGTTTTACTGTGCTAATCCTTGTTTCTAGGGACAGGGAAGGACAGTGAGGAAAATTCTCCTTGTGCTATACTGTGCTAAAGCATTGATCATCAACCATCTTTAAAAAAACATTTTTTCTAGGGACAGAAAACTATAGGTAGGGAGAGTGTCAGTGTGTTTTACTGTGCTAATCCTTGTTTCTAGGGACAGGGAAGGACAGTGAGGGAAATTCTCCTTGTGCTATAGTGTGCTAAAACATTGATCATCAACCATCTTTAAAAAAACATTTTTTCTAGGGACAGAAAACTATAGGTAGGGAGAGTGTCAGTGTGTTTTACTGTGCTAATCCTTGTTTCTAGGGACAGGGAAGGACAGTGAGGGAAATTCTCCTTGTGCTATAGTGTGCTAAAGCATTGATCATCAACCATCTTTAAAAAAACATTTTTTCTAGGGACAGAAAACTATAGGTAGGGAGAGTGTCAGTGTGTTTTACTGTGCTAATCCTTGTTTCTAGGGACAGGGAAGGACAGTGAGGGAAATTCTCCTTGTGCTATAGTGTGCTAAAGCATTGATCATCAACCATCTTTAAAAAAACATTTTTTCTAGGGACAGAAAACTATAGGTAGGGAGAGTGTCAGTTTCTTTCACTGTGCTAATCCTTGTTTCTAGGGACAGGGAAGGACAGTGAGGGAAATTCTCCTTGTGCTATACTGTGCTAAAGCATTGATCATCAACCATCTTTAAAAAAACATTTTTTCTAGGGACAGAAAACCATAGGTAGGGAGAGTGTCAGTGTGTTTCACTGTGCTAATCCTTGTTTCTAGGGACAGGGAAGGACAGTGAGGGAAATTCTCCTTGTGCTATAGTGTGCTAAAGCATTGATCATCAACCATCTTTAAAAAAACATTTTTTCTAGGGACAGAAAACTATAGGTAGGGAGAGTGTCAGTGTGTTTTACTGTGCTAATCCTTGTTTCTAGGGACAGGGAAGGACAGTGAGGGAAATTCTCCTTGTGCTATAGTGTGCTAAAGCATTGATCATCAACCATCTTTAAAAAAACATTTTTTCTAGGGACAGAAAACTATAGGTAGGGAGAGTGTCAGTTTCTTTCACTGTGCTAATCCTTGTTTCTAGGGACAGGGAAGGACAGTGAGGGAAATTCTCCTTGTGCTATACTGTGCTAAAGCATTGATCATCAACCATCTTTAAAAAAACATTTTTTCTAGGGACAGAAAACTATAGGTAGGGAGAGTGTCAGTGTGTTTTACTGTGCTAATCCTTGTTTCTAGGGACAGGGAAGGACAGTGAGGGAAATTCTCCTTGTGCTATAGTGTGCTAAAGCATTGATCATCAACCATCTTTAAAAAAACATTTTTTCTAGGGACAGAAAACTATAGGTAGGGAGAGTGTCAGTGTGTTTTACTGTGCTAATCCTTGTTTCTAGGGACAGGGAAGGACAGTGAGGGAAATTCTCCTTGTGCTATAGTGTGCTAAAGCATTGATCATCAACCATCTTTAAAAAAACATTTTTTCTAGGGACAGAAAACTATAGGTAGGGAGAGTGTCAGTGTGTTTTACTGTGCTAATCCTTGTTTCTAGGGACAGGGAAGGACAGTGAGGGAAATTCTCCTTGTGCTATACTGTGCTAAAGCATTCCTCATCAACCATCTTTGAAATCCTTGCTTTTTGGACAGTCAGGGAAATTGTCGTTGTGCTATTCTGTGCGAAAGCAATCATCCTCAACCATATTTAGAAATCCTTAAGTAAAGGGACAGAGAAGGACACCTGAAGGTAGCCCTTATTGCTTTTTTCCCATCTCCCTGCAGGCCATCTATTAGAATGTCTGGAAGGCAAACAAGGAGAGGCAGACAGTCAGGAGGCAATAAAAGAGGGCAAGCAGGCTCTGTGTCTGGGGGCAACAGTGCTGGTCGTGGACGCGGTGCATTGTCATCAGCACATGGCCATGGGACACGCTTGTCCTTCTTTTCGGCAGCTGGATATGTTGAGCCACATCATGCCGAAGACTTGGTAGAGTGGATGACCAAGCCCTCCTCCTCCTCCTCTCTCACCCAGGCTCAGGGTACTGGCAAAGCAGCTGCCAAAGCGTCCTCTTCCCTGGTATCAATGTCAGACTCATCATCAGTCACTCCTTCCCTAGACCCACCATGTCCTCCTCCTGAGGAGTCCCCCGAACTGTTTGAGCACAGTGTTGGGTACATGCTCCAGGAGGATGCCCAGCGTTTCGAAGGGTCTGATGATGAAACCCAGCTACAGGAAGGCAGTAGCGTGAGAGCAGACAGAGGGGATGCTCAAGAAGGACACCAATCTGGCAGTCATGTTCCAGCAGCTGCAGCATACTGCCAGATTGGCTCCAGTGATGAGGAGGGAGGGGATGATGAGGTCACTGACTCCACGTGGGTGCCTAATAGGAGAGAGGAGGAGGAGGAGGAGGAGGATGAGGAGGAGGCACATCTCCAACGAGGCAGGATGCCCTTTGGTGGCCAGCGTAAGGGCAGTACACCGACGGAATCACACCACAGAGCTCCGCCTGTGCAGGGCGCTGCCTCTGCCCGTCATTCAAAAAGTTCTTTGGTGTGGGCCTTTTTTGAGGCTAGTGCATCAGATCGCACAGCTGCTGTTTGCAACATATGTCTCAAGCGTATATCGCGTGGCCAAAACATCAGCCGCTTGGGTACCACATGCCTGACCAGACATATGTTGACCTGCAATGCAGCTCGTTGGCAAGCCTACCTCAAAGACCCACACCAAAGAACAAAGCGGACCTCTCCTTGCACCGCATCAGCTGGGATCTCCAACCCCACTATAACTTCAGTCCTCTCTGAAACATGCACTGAGAGGAATGAAGGTGTAGAATTAGGTGTGTCACAGCCAAGTACTTTCGGCCACTCTGCTAGCAGTACACCGACGTCCGATTCTAGCAGGCAAATTTCCCTGCCCCAGCTGCTGGACCGTCGAAAGAAGTTCACTCCCAGCCATCCACATGCCCAGCGGTTGAATGCTAGCTTGGCTAAATTGCTAGCGCTTCAACTGCTGCCTTTTCAGTTGGTAGACTCAGCCCATTTCCGTGAGTTTGTGCAATGTGCGGTTCCTCAGTGGCAGGTTCCCAAACGCCACTTTTTCTCATGGAAGGCTATTCCGGCTCTCTACCGGCATGTGGAAGGCAATGTCTTGGCCTCGCTGGACAGGGCGGTCAGCGGTAAGGTGCATATTACCGCTGACTCATGGTCCAGCAGGCATGGACAGGGACGTTACCTTTCTTTCACGGCCCATTGGGTCACTCTTTTGGCAGCTGGGAAGGATGCAGGACAAGGTGCAGTAGTGTTGGAGGTTGTTCCACCGCCACGCCTCCAAAATGCTACTACTGGTTGTGACACACCTCTCTCCTCCACCCCCTCCTCTTCTTCTTCCTCCATGGCCTCTTCCTGTGCTTTGTCCTCTGAACCAGCGGTGCTCCGTAGCCGTTCAAGGGGCTACGCAAGTACGCAGGCAAAAAGATGCCATGCCGTGCTTGCGCTGGTGTGTTTGGGGGACAGAAGCCACACTGGGGCAGAGGTCCTGTCTGCTCTGCAGGGCCAGCCGAGAGGTGGTTGACGCCACGCCAGCTTAAGCCAGGAATGGTGGTTTGCGACAATGGCACCAACCTCCTCTCCGCCCTCTGACAGGGACAACTGACCCATGTGCCCTGTGTGGCTCACGTCCTTAACCTGGTGGTGCAGCGGTTCTTGGGCAGGTACCCGGGCTTACAGGATGTCCTGAGGCAGGCCAGGAAAGTCTGTGTGCATTTCCGCAGATCTTATAATGCCAGTGCTCGCCTGGCTGAGCTGCAAAAGGAGTTGAACCTGCCCAAGAACCGCCTTATATGTGACATGCCCACCAGGTGGAACTCAACGTTGGCCATGCTGCAGCGGCTGCACACGCAGCAGAGGGCCATCAATGAGTACCTGTGCGACTACGGCACCAGGACAGGGTCAGGGGAGCTTGTTTTTTTTTCTCCACGCCAGTGGGGCATGATCAGGGATGCATGCACTGTCCTGGCACCATTTGAGGAGGCCACGAGGATGGTGAGCAGTGACAGTGCATGCATCAGTGACACTGTACCTCTTGTCCACCTGTTGGAGCACACGCTGCGTGGAATAATGGACAGGGCACTTGAGGCAGAACAGAGGCAGGAAGAGGAGGACTTCCTTGCCTCTCAAGGCCCCCTTTACCCAGACAGTGTTCCTTCTGTCCCACCCATCGCACAGGAAGAGGAGGAGGAGGAGGAGGATTGTGTCAGCATGGAGGTGGAGGCTGGCACTCAGCATCATCAGCAGCAGTCTTTTAGGGATGATTTACAGTCCCAAGAAACCAGTGGACTTGTACGTGGCTGGGAGGAGGTGGCTGCGGATCATGTCATCCTTAGTGACCCAGAGGACTCCGGACCGAATGCCTCAGCAAACCTACGCTGCATGGCCTCCCTGATCCTGCAAAGTCTGCGGAAGGATCCTCGTATTCTTCGGATCAAGGAGAGGGACCATTACTGGCTGGCCACTCTCCTTGATCCACGGTACAAGGGTAAGGTTGCGGACCTTATGTTACCGTCACAGAGGGAGCAGAGGATGAGACAACTCCGGGAGGCCTTGCAGAAAGGTCTGTGCAACGCGTTCCCAGAGACTGGGAGGTTACAAACTCCTGGTCCTGGACAACGAGTTGCTGAGGCTTCGGCCAGTCAAAGAAGGAGCGGTGGGGAAGGTGGCCGTCTGACCGATGCGTTCAGACAATTCTTTAGTCCGCAGCCCCAAAGTATGATCGGTTCCAGCAACCATCGCCAGCGTCTGATAAACATGGTGCAGGAATATCTAGGGGCAAGGTCAGACTTGGACACCTTCCCCACCGAAAATCCTCTGGCTTACTGGGTCTTGAGGATGGATCACTGGCCAGAGCTTGCACAGTATGCAATTGAGCTACTGGCCTGTCCTGCATCCAGCGTTCTTTCGGAACGCACATTCAGTGCTGCTGGAGGATTTGTCACGGATCACAGGGTGCGCCTGTCCACCGACTCGGTTGATCGACTGACTTTCATCAAGATGAACCAGTCTTGGATCACCACCAGCTACCACACACCTGATGCTGATATAACAGACTAATTGATTTTAACATGTCACATCCCTTCAAGACTGATGTTGATGCTGAGTGCCTGTGCTGTTATGTTGACTGCCTATCCTCCTCCTCAGAGTCCTCAATGATACGATTGATGATGATAGCTTGGAAGATCATTTTTGTTTATGGGTGCCGCCACCAGTGGCTAAGGCCCAATTTTTCAGCCCCTGTTTAACAGGGGCGTGTCATTACAATTTTTGAAGCAATACTTTGCAACAGGGCTCATTGCTGTGCTCCAAGTACAGTATCTGTGAGGGGTTGGAGTGTTGTGCCACCAGTGACTAAGGCCCAATTTTTCAGCCTCTGTTTAACAGGGGCGTGTCATTACAATTTTTGAAGCAATACTTTGCAACAGGGCTCATTGCTGTGCTCCAAGTACAGTATCTGTGAGGGGTTGTAGTGTTGTGCCACCAGTGCCTAAGGCCCAATTTTTCAGCCCCTGTTCAACAGGAACATGTAATTACAATTCTTGATCTAATAATTCACAGCAGGGCCCATTGCTGCACCCACCAAGAGTAACTCTGAGGGCTTACAGTGTTGTGGCAACGCCACCACCACCACCACCACGAAAGGCCCAATTTTTCAGCCCCTGTTCAAAAGGGGCATGTAATTACAATTCTTGATCTAATAATTCACAGCAGGGCCCATTCCTGCACCCACCAAGAGTAACTCTGAGGGCTTACAGTGTTGTGGCAACACCACCACCACCACCACCACCACGAAAGGCCCAATTTTTCAGCCCCTGTTCAACAGGGGCATGCAATTACAATTCTTGATCTAATAATTCACAGCAGGGCCCATTGCTGCACCCACCAAGAGTAACTGTCAGGGCTTACAGTGTTGTGGCACCAGCACCACCATCAAAGGCCCAATTTTTACTACCACTGTTCAACAATTATATGTAATTACAATTCCTGATATAATAGTTGACAGCAGGGCGTTCCAGCACCAACCAAGAGTAACTGTGAGTGCTTACAGTGTTGTGCCAACACCAACAACTAAGGGGCCTATTTCTGCAGAGTATATACGGCAGGTCCCTACTTTCAAACATCCAACTTACAAACGACTCCTACTTGCAAACGCAAGAAGACAACAGGAAGTGAGAGGAAATCTACCCCTAGGAAGGAAAATTCTCTCCTGTAAGAATTTAATATGGGAGAAAGGTGTCTCCTCTGTACTGATGCTTTATCACCAATCCTTGTTTCAAGAAAAACACCACATTTCAAAAACAGTTGTCATTGGGACGGAAAGTGAGGTGAAATGTTCTGAACAGGGGCACAGACAGCAAAACAAATGTTACAGGGGTGATAACCCTTACCTATGTTTTCCAAAAAGTTTAAAAATAGATTTTTGGGCTGGAGCTACACTTAAACAATGTACCTGTTCAAAATTACAAACAGATTCTACATAAGAACAAACCTACAGTCCCTGTCTTGTATGCACCGCCTGTATACGGCTGTTCAGAGTATATAGGGCCTTTTTTATTTTATGTGCGGGGTTCCCCTTAATATCCATACAAGACCCAAAGGGGCTGGTAATGGGCTGGGGTAGGGGGGGGGGGGTCATGGGGTAGCTATGCCATGTTTCTTAAAGATTTTCATCCATATTACCGGGACCAGACATTACATTAAAGCCGCAAGCAGTTTTAAATGGCTTTTTTTTCCTTTAGAAGTGTCATTTTGTGCAGGGACAGTTCTAAACACGGGAAACACGTGGCACTTCACAGGCATACTTTAGACAACCCCCAGGTACGATATTTAAAGGAATATTTGACTTTTTTTTTTTTCACTTTATGCATCATTAAAATGACTGCTCCCGAAAAACGACCGTTTTTAAAACTTCTTTTTGCATTGATACATGTCCCCTGGTGCAGAACCCGGGTTCCCAAACCCTTTTTAGGACAATAACATGCATAATAGTCGTTATAATTAGCACTTTAGAATTCGAACGTTCGCATCCATTGTATTTAATAGGGTTCTAATGTTCGTACGAACTTTCGGTCCGTTCGCGGTTTCAGGTGCGAACCGAACCCAGGGGTGTTCGGCTCATCACTACTCTGCATGGATAGGAAAGCACAGGTCTAGAATATGATCTAGGAGATGTGGGACTCTGAAATATATATATACTCTGATTGGATTCGTTGTCATCTGTGCAAGTATTGAACTTTGTTCTGTATTGGAAGTCAATAAAGTGCATTCTCTGGAGAACTTGGGTGATGCTGCGGAACATAACTTATATCATCATACTAATAACTAAACAGCAATTATCAACTGGAAACCACTATACTACTTCACTACACACTGGTTCAGAGGACAAAGCACAGGAAGAGGCCATGGAGGAAGAAGAAGGAGGGGGTGGAGGAGAGAGGTGAGTCACAACCAGTAGTAGCATTTTGGAGGCGTGGCGGCGGAACAACCTCCAACACTACTGCACCTTGTCCTGCATCCTTCCCAGCTGCCAAAAGAGTGACCCAATGGGCCGTGAAAGAAAGGTAACGTCCCTGTCCATGCCTGCTGGACCATGAGTCAGCGGTAATATGCACCTTACCGCTGACCGCCCTGTCCAGCGAGGCATGGACATTGCCTTCCACATGCCGGTAGAAAGCCGGAATCGCCTTCCGTGAGAAAAAGTGGCGTTTGGGAACTTGCCACTGAGGAACCGCACATTGCACAAACTCACGGAAGGGGGCCGAGTCTACCAACTGAAAAGGCAGCAGTTGAAGTGCTAGCAATTTAGCCAAGCTAGCATTCAACCGCTGGGCATGTGGATGGCTGGGAGTGAACTTCTTTCGACGGTCCAGCAGCTGGGGCAGGGAAATTTGCCTGCTATAATCGGACGTTGGTGTACTGCTAGCAGAGTGCCCGCAAGTACTTGGCTGTGACACACCTAATTCTACACCTTCATTCCTCTCAGTGCAGGTTTCAGAGAGGACTGAAGGTACAGTGGGGTTGGAGATGTCCGCTTTGTTCTTTGGTGTGGCTCTTTAAGGTACGCTTGCCAACGAGCTGCATGGCAGGTCAACATATGTCTGGTCAAGCATGTGGTGCCCAAGCGGCTGATGTTTTGGCCACGCGAGATATGCTTGAGACATATGTTGCAAACAGCAGCGGTGCGATCTGATGCACTCGACTCAAAAAAGGCCCACACCAAAGAACTTTTGGAATAACGGGCAGAGGCAGCGCCCTGCACAGGCGGAGCTCTGCGGTGTGATTCAGTCAGTGTGCTGCCCTTACGCTGGCCCCCGGAGGGCATCCTGCCTCGTTGGAGATGTGCCACCTCCTCATCCTCCTCCTCTCTCCTATCAGGTACACACGGCCTGCTTGCCCTCTTTTATTGGCTCGTGACTGTCTGCCTCTCCTTGTTGGCCTTCCAGACATAGTAATGGCCTGCAGGGAGATGGGAAAACCAGCAATTGGGTAGTGTATATTGTGCTGGAGGCACACAACACCCACTAACTCCAGCAGATGCCTTTATTAAAGAACAGCAATGACGGGTATATACAGGTGTATACTGTACTAGGGCACACAACACGCACTAACTCCAGCAGATGCCTTTATTAGAGAACAGCAATGACGGGTATATACAGGTGTATTCTGTACTAGGGCACACAACACCCACTAACTCCAGCAGATGCCTTTATTAGAGAACAGCAATGACGGGTATATACAGGTGTATACTGTACTAGGGCACACAACACCCACTAACTCCAGCAGATGCCTTTATTAGAGAACAGCAATGATGGGTATATACAGGTGTATACTGTACTAGGGCACACAACACCCACTAACTCCAGCAGATGCCTTTATTAGAGAACAGCAATGACGGGTATATACAGGTGTATACTGTACTAGGGCACACAACACCCACTAACTTCAGCAGATGCCTTTATTAGAGAACAGCAATGACAGGTGTATACTGTACTAGGGCACACAACACCCACTAACTCCAGCAGATGCCTTTCTTAGAGAACAGCAATGACGGGTATATACAGGTGTATACTGTACTAGGGCACACAACACCCACTAACTCCAGCAGATGCCTTTATTAGAGAACAGCAATGACGGGTATATACATGTGTATACTGTGCTGGGGCACACAACACCCACTAACTGCTGCAGATGCCTGAGAAAAGAACACACTGTCCCTGCCTGCCTATCTAGCTTAGAGAACAGTAATGAACAGTATAACGACACCCCCCAATATGAAAGGGGTTAACGCCGTTTAGAATATTCCCTCTCTGAACACACAACCACTATCGACCCTCCACAGCTAGGCGACCACTTCCCATAGGATTAATCCTTCCAGAGATACGAGACAACGCTCTGTATTTCAAGTTCCAAAACAGGGGAATACTTTATTTTCAAAACACATGGTAACACATTTCTCTTCAAAACCCTTCCCTCCCATCCTTGGGGGAACAGGGCGGGTTAAACTGTCCAATGACAATGGTGATACAGGTCAGGTGTGTTCAAACTTCTCCTTCAGTAAACAGTCTTAGCAGGAGGGGTGATTCCCCCCCCTCCTCACAGAAGACACTTCAACATCCCATAATATGCAGCCAGACGGTCGACCAGCTCCAATCCACATCGTCACAGTAGCAGACTTAATTCATAATAGACAATAGAATGCAATCACACCTCATCACAGCAAGGATTACACAACCCCCAACCACAGTACACACCCAATCTAGATACAATGTATAAACAGCATTGAATGTGGCTATCATAGGTCATAGTGGGGTTTTTCCATTCACCCTGTGTCCAAAGTGATCCCCTGTCACACAATCACAGATTATAGTGGGGGTTTTCATTCACCCTGTGCCCCTAAGGGAGACACAGGGTGGTTGACACATAAGAGGCATTGGGGAAGCTGAAGCAAGGGTATCCCATACTGTCCAAGAGATTCTGGGTTCCCCGGGCGCTCCCGTTACATCTCTCCCCTTTCGGCAGGGGACGAACACAGGAGGGGACCCCAGACGGGTTGACTCCGAAGTTAGTCCATAGTTCCATTCTTCTAATGCCGGTATCCCCACAGTACCCCAAATCAATTGCTCCAAGCAGAGCATTACTTACCCAGCCAACCTCTGCCTCTCTCAGAGAACATACCCGCCGCTGGGGAGAAGACATGGTGACTGGGCTCAGTCCGTCATGCTGTTGGGGATCTGGGCCGACTGCCCAGCCTCTCTGGAGTATACAAGTGGAGACTGAAGTCCCATCCACTTGTAGTAGGTGAAAATCCCCCAGTGTTTGCAAAGCAAGGCTGACATCCTCTGGTCTCAGTGTCACATCATTTTCTGGGGGTGGGTCAGTGAAGACCGAAGTCCCATCCAGTACCACAGGAACTCCCTCTTCTGTTAGTTGAGAGCAGAGGCCCGCGGCACTCTGCTCTGTTGCCAGCTCTTCTGCTGGGTTGCTATGAGTGGAGACCGCAGTCCCATCCACCGATATCAGCTCAAGCTGCCATTGTGTGCAGAGGCCAGTAGCATTCTGCCCTACTGCCAGTGATTCAGTTGGGGTTAAAAGCTTTACTACCTCAGCTTGTTGCTGGAGAGAGGGGCCAACTGCCCCGGCTCCCTGAAACTCCACAGTTGTTTCCGGTGCTGGGCAGAGGTTGCTAGCACTCTGCCCTGTTGCCAGCACTTCTGCTGGGGACTCCACACCATCTGCTCTGGCTAACTGTTGGGGAGGGAAAATGGCTACTTCTCCTCCCTGCATCTCTGAAATCCACTCAGGAAGGGGAACCATCACCTTCTCAACTCGGGCCTCCAAAACTGCCACGGGTGTAGAGCAGGGGTCTGCAGTACTTTGTCCTGCTGCCAGTACTTGAGCAGGCGATGCATAATCCATAACACCCTCTGAACAGTCCCTTAAGTCCATACCTTCTGTAATCTGTAGCTGGGAAGATGAGCCAACTGCCCTAGCTCCCTGGAACTCCATATCATCCACTTCAGCTTTAGGGATGGCAATCTTCAGATTTTCCACTGCCGATTCTTCAGCCAGGCTAGCTCCCTGGAACTCCATATCATCCACTTCGGCTTTAAGGGTGGCAATCTTCAGATTTTCCACTGCCGATTCTTCAGCCAGGCTAGCTCCCTGGAACTCCATATCATCCACTTCGGCTTTAGGGATGGCAATCTTCAGATTTTCCACTGCCGATTCTTCAGCCAGGCTAGCTCCCTGGAACTCTATATCATCCACTTCGGCTTCAGGGATGGCAATCTTCAGATTTTCCACTGCCGATTCTTCAGCCAGGATTTCATAGTTGTCAACTGATATTTCCTGATAGTCCCAGGCAAAGGGAGCCCCACCCTGCTGCTGTGCAGAGTCTAGCAGCTGTTTGTAGGCAATCTCCAGCTCCCATTCCTGAACGGCCAGAAACTCCAAATCTTCCTGTGCCCAGTGCCCTTCCGAGACATTCAGTTTTCGCTCTCTGTGCTCCATTATTTCCTCCAAACGCCACTCCTGATCACTCAAAAAAGTCAGGGTCACTGGACAGCCTCCAATACAACAATCCCAGGCCATCATAGTCAAAGCCTTCCGTGGGGCTGTCATCCGCTGACCATGGGCACTCTTGAGCTACATACCACCGGAGGGCTCTGTAGCTCTCGTCCAACCGCATCTCTGCCCGGATCAGCCTGCTTAACTCAGCTGTCCACTCCTGCTTCGGTTGTTCTCCCAATAACAGCATTCGTACTTCATACTGCGACCAGTACCTTACATGGATGGAGGGGAGAACCTTTCCCTGGTGTTGCTGCTTGAGAGCTAGCGCTTTCTTCCAGAGTTCGCAGCGGATCGAATCAGACCATCCCAGCTGGACCTCCTCTGATACTGGTCCTCTATGCTGCATCTCTCGCAACCTCCTTCTGAATTCCTCTTCCATGGCGGCTGGTATCTGTATCTCTCCTCTCCTTTCAGTTGGTGCTGCTTCTTTAGGTTTTGTCTCCGATTGCCGAATTTCCGCCATTCTCTGCTCATGTTGCCGCTCATCCTGCCGCTGGATGTCTCTAATGGCTTCCTGTATGACGGTCTCTGATGGGCTAGCACTGTACAATGCCAACCGCTGTCGCACTCATTGCTGAAACAAATCTTCAACTGACCGGGGTCCTGCATCACCATCTCTCTGGTCCATCTCGGCTCTCAAGTAAGTCTTTCAGCGTGGCTTTCCTGCAGGCTGCATAGCTTGGTCATTCACTGTGGTGGCTTGGAGTGTCCCAGGAACTGGAGGGAAAATCCCGCTGCTGCCAACCAATGTAACGACACCCCCCAATATGAAAGGGGTTAACTCTGTTTAGAATATTCCCTCTCTGAACACACAACCACTATCGACCCTCCACAGCTAGGCGACCACTTCCCATAGGATTATTCCTTCCAGAGATATGAGACAACGCTCTGTATTTCAAGTTCCAAAACAGGGGAATACTTTATTTTCAAAACACATGGTAACACATTTCTCTTCAAAACCCTTCCCTCCCATCCTTGGGGGAACAGGGCGGGTTAAACTGTCCAATGACAATGGTGATACAGGTCAGGTGTGTTCAAACTTCTCCTTCAGTAAACAGTCTTAGCAGGAGGGGTGATTCCCCCCCCCTCCTCACAGAAGACACTTCAACATCCCATAATATGCAGCCAGACGGTCGACCAGCTCCAATCCACATTGTCACAGTAGCAGACTTAATTCATAATAGACAATAGAATGCAATCACACCTCATCACAGCAAGGATTACACAACCCCCAACCACAGTACACACCCAATCTAGATACAATGTATAAACAGCATTGAATGTTGCTATCATAGGTCATAGTGGGGTTTTTCCATTCACCCTGTGTCCAAAGTGACCCCCTGTCACACAATCACAGATTATAGTGGGGGTTTTCATTCACCCTGTGCCCCTAAGGGAGACACAGGGTGGTTGACACATAAAAGGCATTGGGGAAGCTGAAGCAAGGGTATCCCATACTGTCCAAGAGATTCTGGGTTCCCCGGGCGCTCCCGTTACAAACAGCAACTCCTGCAGATGCCTGAGAAAATAACACACTGTCCCTGCCTGCCTATCTAGCTTAGAGAACAGCAATGACGGGTATATACAGGTGTAAACTGTGCTGGGGCACACAACACCCACGTACTGCTGCAGATGCCTGAGAAAAGAACACACTGTCCCTGCCTGCCTATCTAGCTTAGAGAACAGTAATGAAAAGCAACTCCTGCAGATGCCTGAGAAAAGAACACACTGTCCCTGCCTGCCTATCTAGCTTAGAGAACAGCAATGAACAGCAACTCCTGCAGATGCCTGAGAAAAGAACACACTGTCCCTGCCTGCCTATCTAGCTTAGAGAACAGCAATGAACAGCAACTCCTGCAGATGCCTGAGAAAATAACACACTGTCCCTGTCTGCCTATCTAGTTTAGAGAACAGCAATGAACAGCAACTCCTGCAGATGCCTGAGAAAAGAACACACTGTCCCTGCCTGCCTATCTAGCTTAGAGAACAGCAATGATGGGTATATACAGGTGTATACTGTGCTGGGGCAAACAACACCCACTAACTCCTGCAGATGCCTGAGAAAAGAACAAACTGTCCCTGCCTGCCTATCTAGCTTAGAGAACAGCAATGAACAGCAACTCCTGCAGATGCCTGAGAAAAGAACACAATGTAGAACACACTGTCCCTGCCTATGTAGCTCTTTCCCTGCACGCCGGAACACACTGCACAAGGCCGCCACGCTGGCGGCCTTTTATAGTGTGGGGCGTGTACTAAACCCCCCTGAGCTATGATTAGCCACAGGCCAATTATGGCTCTCCTCGCTGCCGGCGCTGTGATTGGCCAAGCATGCGGGGTCACAGTGCATGCTTGGCCAATCACAGCGCCGGGATTGCACTGCAATGGCGCAGTGTATTGTGGGCCATTCGCGTCACTCGAATTTGGCGCGAACGGCCCATAACGTTCGATCTTCGAACGTTCAAACAGCCGATGTTCGAGTCGAACGTGTGTTCGACTCGAACACGAAGCTCATCCCTACTCTTCATGAATCCATTCACCAAACAAGGCAGTTCCGAATAAAGCCTAATGAAGGGAGGTCCTCAGTTGGGTCATGTGACCAGAATTGAGGAGGAGCCAAGGAGACCCTCCCTTGCTATAAACTGTCACTGCCTGTCTCTGAGTTTCAACAGGCGCAGCAGCACTGCAGCACTTCGGATGTGCAACAAATGTCAGCCTGACAGTCACTGTACAACCAGTGTTAGCAATAGTTGCAGTGTCATAGTCGTTCTTGTGGGGGTTCAAACCCCCATATGCCCTCCTAACCTATCTATCTGCAGCCATACAGTACTGTATGTAGATGTTTGTGTAATCTGACCATAAAAGGTCAAATCAGGTGAATGTTCCCTTTTTTATGTAGGCTTCCTCCAATGTCTCACCAAATCCTACTTGGATAACCAATTGATCAGTTGGCTCTTACAGAACTTCCCCTCTCCTCACTCCATATAAGTAAATATGAATGCTCATTTAATGCATGTTTGTTCATTAGTTCATAAGAACAATAATGTGGTGGCTGGATCAGGAATATACAGCTTGTGACCAAAGGTCTGTAAGCAATTTAAAGAACCCATTTAGTCT
Source organism: Rana muscosa (assembly GCA_029206835.1). NCBI lineage: Eukaryota > Metazoa > Chordata > Amphibia > Anura > Ranidae > Rana > Rana muscosa. Next base: position 735,243,226 of record CM055122.1, read on the forward strand.
TTTTGTGTTGCAGTGCTATTCATTAAAGCGGAGGTCCACCCAGAAAAAAAAATTACATAAAAAATCCTAAAAAAAAAAGAAAAAAATTAATAGAAAAAAAAAAAAAATTATACTCACCCGAAATGCCTGTTGCTATGAGGAAGTCCCCTAATCTGACTCTGATGTGCCTCTTCTAATCCGCGGTGGGTCTCCTTCCGCTTCCTCTTCTTGTGAATGGGGCGTGCTGCCTTCTGGGAACTATGTGTATCCCAGGCGGCAAGCCGCCCATTCACAAAGCGCCGTGCGAGTGGCGCATGCGCAGTAGGAAACGGGCAGTAAAGCCGTAAGGCTTCACTGCCTGTTTCCCTTACTCAGGATGGAGGAGCCGGGACCTGTCAGCAGCAATCGATCGCCGTGGCGGGACCGACATCGTGGGCGAGTAGGACAGGTAAGTGTCCTTCTTAAAAGTCAGCAGCTACACTGTTCGTAGCTGCTGACTTTAAAAAATAAAAAAAACTGGCTGCACCTCCGCTTTAAGAATAGCATCCTAATGAACAGTGAGAGTAATGGGCAACACAGCCATGCTAAAGTGCACTGCAATGCACATACCATGAGTTTTAGTGCGCTATATTAAAAAAGGGTCATGTGCATTTTTTTCACAAGAGTAGAAATTGCAGCCCATATTTCCTTTAACCAAATCAATAACGAACACTTTCACCCCCGTCCTGTCCACGTCATTTTTAAGTTCAGTCATGTAACACTGCACCTAAATGAAATTCTTATTATTTTTTGAGACAGATAGAGCTTTATTTTGGTTTTATTTAATCACCACTGGATTTTTTATTTTTTGCTATATAAATAAAAAATACTGAAAATGTAAAAATAAAATAAAATGTATTTTTCTTGGTTTCTGTTATAAATGTAGCGGTCCTCCCCCAGCTTCTCCCCTCTCTTCGCGGCTGGTCTTACTCGTCTAGGGGTATCTGGGAGAAAGGGGAAAGATGCACACCACCAGCTCAGCTCTCTGATGTAGGATGCAGAGATATGAGCTAAACCGTTTACCTTCGGGTCTGCGTTTTAGGCCGGAGCCTCAGCTTCCTCTGTGGAGGATGATTGCCACTGTCACTGACAGGGACACTTAGCTTCCAGTAACACGAGTTCCACACCATAAAAAAGTCCAACTCTGTTTTATTGCTTAGATCAATAGGTAGACTGGTTGACTTTTAAAAGAACAGACAGGGTGTGGGAAAGAGTAGGTCCAGGCACAACACAATGAATAAAGTTTCTCCTGTTCCGTTTAGTGCAAACAGACTTGGCGCACAGTCGCTGCCACCGACTGTGAATTTGGTCACTGCCACTGACCTGGGTGAATGTTGAGGCCCCTGCCACAGGAAGTACCTCCTTTAGAACAAACGACCCCTGTCAGAGGAAGACATCCATCAGACGGTCACCAGAGGCCTCCACCGGCACCAGCAAATGCTGCGCTGGCTCTTCGGGGAGGTCACGTCTCCGATCCCTTACGCCCAGGATTCAGGCACCCAATACCGGGGGCACCTTAGGAATGCTTCGCCCTCGCGGGACCCAGTCGAAGGTAATGGGCCCCAGGCCTCCCTGTAAAGTACCTCACCCCAGGCTGAAGGTGCCTGGGATGGAACTCGACTCCACGCACTCAGGCCAAGGGTGCCTGGGCACAGACGAACCGCAGCAGCCCCCAGGCCGAAGGTGCCTGGGGAATGGACCTCGTGCGCAAGATCTCTGCCCACCTTTTATATCCCCTCCCAGTAGGCACAGCGGGTTCCCCGCCCCGCCGTACCACCGCTGCGAGAGGACAAAAAGGGCACGGCTCTAGAATGGCAGTTCAACCCCGGTCCCAGGCGACAGCGCCACCTAGGGACCGCAGGGAACATGACACCATTCATACCTCCCACACTCCAAAGTGTCCATAAATCCCTAAAATCAATGTATCTGGGCCATCTATAGCCCAGATACACCCCACTAAATTTGACACCTGCTACACTCTCCCCCCAGCAATTTGACACTGGTCCCCAGTGTCTGGATCAAGTCATGCCCCAAAGGGAGCCAATATAACCTCCATCCAGAGACTGTTTCAAAAAAATGCGAAAAAAAATTAATTTGAAAAACTGGTAGTTGTGCCTGAATCTGACATGGATGGGAAAAGAAAAGGGAAACAACACATAACAGCATACATATCACAATAACACCATTGACACTTTCTCCCCTCCCACATTACTAACTAAGACCTGCCCCATCCTCAGCGGTCTTGACAGATGTTCTCCTGCAGAGGGGATAAAAGAAAGTTGACACAAAACTTCCTGACACATATGTGTGTGTTGGAACGAAAAAATCTCTCCAAAGAGAAATCCTTTCCTTCCATGAAGTGTGTGTGGTGCAAAGTGAATAACGTTGCGCAACACTGCCACCAGGTGACAGTGCCACGGTAAAGACACTTGTTGAATCCTTGGACAGCTTTTTTCTTTCTGTACTTTGGCCCTGACTACCCCAAAATCCATGATTGCTTTGCGGGAGGGAAGAAAAAGAGAAAACAACAGCAACAGTTCTCCATTCCTCCAAAGAGCACAACACCCGTTAAACTCGGGTACAGTTCCTGGGTTTCCCGGGAAAGAAACAAACCCCGGAAAGTTCAGCAAACTTGCAAGGTACAAAGCAAGGAGTCTTTTCTCCTAGAGGTAGAATCTGGGATGCGGCAAGACAAGGGGTTTAAAATGTTTATCCACAGTCTTTATGTGATATTCGACATCCTCCCCTTCTTTCCGTCGAATCAACACTTTGTCAGCATGGATGTGCCGACCTAACATCCACTCTGCTTTACAGTCCTTAAATCTTTGAGATGCTTTTGGGGGAACAAGTGAGGTACCTGCGTGCGTGTGGGACTTTGATGTGTGTCCACACAAAATCATTGTACCAACGGTCCCTGCAAACTTCCACTTCATAAAGAAGTTCCTTAGATAAGTATGGGTACTCCCACCCATACTCGTTGGCAACTGTCTGGCAGAACAAACGCTGTAGCCTAGACAACGGAGGCATGGTAGAGCGGTCTCCCTCATCCGGCAGGACAATTGAATCCGGATGGCGAGGTGCTTTGACCACCTCCAAGTTGGGCATAGGTGCCCACAGCGGCAGTCTCTTGTCCCCGGTGGTATGTGCAGGAGGCACCGGGGACCGAAGGGCAGGCAGGGGACGGGGTCCCTCCTGAGGCGCTGGTGCCTCCACCCGGGGTGTACTATCCCCTGTAGACATAGGTGGATCCCTGGCTTTACGGGATGAGGAGAGAGGCATCTTGTCCCAGCCCTTTTCAGCAAACAATTCATCTATGACGACGTCGTCTCCCACATCGGAGACCGACTCCAGGTCGGAGGTGTCACACTTCTCCACGGGCAGGTAGTTGGTAGTGGACACCGAATCATTCCCACCCACGGGCTCAAGGGGCCTTGAATCCCCGACACCTCCGTCCCAACACCAAGTCCCAGTCCCTGGCTTACCTCAACCAAAACTTGTGAAAGGATGTCCAGGACTCTTCCTACCGGATCCATCTCGGCCGCTGGAAGCTCTCACAAGACCGACCTTCCTTGTTGGCGCTGGGAGTAGGGAAACTGTGGTGACCGAAGCAGCATCTCTGGATTTTGCATCCTCAATCCCTTTGTTCGCGACCTCCACGGAGGTCTCTACAGTGCGCGGAGAGATGGCTGTCCAAGCATTGAGTTCTCCTTGTTGAGTGGCGGCGCCTGATGTAGGGCTGAGGTGGAAGACCCGAGGTCTCTCTATGGATTGCTCCACCTCAAACGTGAACTCCCCGCAGGCCTCACAGCGACCGAAGGGCTTTAGCTGTACCACCAGTCCCGAACTTCCGGGACAAATCATACCCAGGGCCTCAACATCCTGCCACGTGTACAAGGCGAATCGTCCCCAGGGCTTGAGCCGAATCCCCGTATCTGTAATCGGAGCAGCAGTTGAAGTCATCCTCGTAGTTTTTGAGACTGGAACCCACGAGGCATTGCTGAACATGGTGACTGATTGCTGCTCCATCGCGCACTGCATAACTGGCGCCAAAGTCCCCACGTGTACCTCTTCACATGGCCGGACTCCTCCCCTCTGGCACACCAGTTTGCGGGCTTTCTCCATGTCACGCCCACGAACTGTGCAGGGCCAATATGGCCGACCTACTCGGAACTCTTCTGGGCAGCAAAGTTCAAACTCCAATAGCTTCGGCTCCATTGCATAAACACAAATCCCGGACTTAGAGCCCCCACGTGTAGCGGTCCTCCCCCAGCTTCTCCCCTCTCTTCACGGCTGGTCTTACTCGTCTAGGGGTATCTGGGAGAAGAGGGAAAGATGCACACCACCAGCTCAGCTCTCTGATGTAGGATGCAGAGATATAAGCTAAACCGTTTACCTTTGGGTCTGCGTTTTAGGCCGGAGCCTCAGCTTCCTCTGTGGAGGATGATTGCCACTGTCACTGACAGGGACACTTAGCTTCCAGTAACACAAGTTCCGCACCATAAAAGGTCCAACTCTGTTTTATTGCTTAGATCAATAGGTAGACTGGTTGACTTTTAAAAGAACAGACAGGGTGTGGGAAAGAGTAGGTCCAGGCACAACACAATGAATAAAGTTTCTTCTGTTCCGTTTAGTGCAAACAGGCTTGGCGCACAGTCGCTGCCACCGACTGTGAATTTGGTCACTGCCACTGACCTGGGTGAACGTTGAGGCCCCTGCCACAGGCCTTGGATGAGGCCTGCCACTGACCTGATGAAGATGGGTCTCTGCCACAGACCATGAGAACATGAAGTACCTCCTTTAGAACAAACGACCCCTGTCAGAGGAAGACATCCATCCGGACGGTCACCAGAGGCCTCCACCGGCACCAGCAAATGCTGCGTTGGCTCTTCGGGGAGGTCACATCTCCGGTCCCTTATGCCCAGGATTCAGGCACCCAATACCGGGGGCGCCTTAGGAATGATTCGCCCTCGCGGGACCCAGTCGAAGGTACTGGGCCCCAGGCCTCCTTGTAAAGTACCTCACCCCAGGCTGAAGGTGCCTGGGATGGAACTCGACTCCACGCGCCCAGGCCAAGGGCGCCTGGGCACAGACGAACTGCAGCAGCCCCCAGGCCGAAGGTGCCTGGGGAATGTACCTCGTGCGCAAGATGTCCGCCCCCCTTTTATATCCTCTCCCAGCAGGCACAGCGGGTTCCCCGCCCCACCGTACCACCGCTGCGAGAGGACAAAAAGGGCACGGCTCTAGAATGGCAGTTCAACCCCGGTCCCAGGCGACAGCGCCACCTAGGGACCGCAGGGAACATGACACCATTCATACCTCCCACACTCCAAAGTGTCCATAAATCCCTAAAATCAATGTATCTGGGCCATCTATGGCCCAGATACACCCCACTAAATTTGACACCCGCTACATAAAATTTTGCAAATAAATAACCTTTCTTCATAAATTTAGGTCAAAAGGTATTCTGCTACATTTCTTTGGTGAAAGATAATACAAATCAATGTATATTATTTAGTCTATGTGAAAGTAATAGAGTCTACAATCCCTTATTTTGTCTTTGGAACATCCTTGATAAGTTCTCTATGACGCTTAACAAGGATGATCCAGAGTAATCAGGATCAATGGGACAGCAGGGCCTGGGCTGGTTACCAGCACCACTGTTTACTGATTAACCCCCCCCCCCTTTCCAAAAACACCAGTCTAGAGCTGCTGTCATTATACAAGTAAATATGCGCATGAGTCCAAATCGCTGTTATCCTTAGAGTATGGGGTTTAGGATAGTGTATGTACAATGCATGTACAATCGGTAAACATAGAGACCAGGCTCTGGGGGCATGTGGAGGGGAGAGAGAAAAAATGAATAAATGAATGAAGGGGAGGGAGCCGGGCGGGGAGTAGTAAAAACAGTCACATATACAGTCTCAGGGCTGCCATCAAGGAGAAACAGAAACCGTGTTCCAAAAGTACTGAAAAGAAAAGCAAGGGGAGAGGCGCCTCTGAGTGCAGATGTTTAAAACAATTTAATAAGAGATTGCAGTACAAGCAACTCACATTTTACTGGATAAAAACAGGCATTGTACGATTTCCATATGTAGAAGAGGGTATCATCAGGTCAGTCATCAGCCTCCTCCTGCTGGGGCGCTGTGTTGCTGGTTCTTCCTATCTGCACCGCTTTAGATGGATGGAATAGCCGGTGGCGGTGGAGATACTGAGCACGGCCTGGGTGATGGTTTTTCCGGCAGGCGAGGGCCGATGACGTCACTGGCATGCGACACGTTTCCTGAGCCGGCGTGCTGCGTGTGACGTGGCAGTCGCGCTCCTTTGTCCTTGACAAAAGAGCTTGACAAAGGAGCGCGACTGCCACATCACACGCAGCACGCCGGCTCAGGAAACGCGTCGCATGCCAGTGACGTCATCGGCCCTCGCCTGCCGGAAAAAACATCACCCAGGCCGTGCTCTGCAGTATCTCCACCGCCGCCGGCTATTCCATCCATCTAAAGCGGTGCAGATAGGAAGAACCAGCAACACATCGCCCCAGCAGGAGAAGGAGGCTGATGACTGACCTGATGATACCCTCTTCTACATATGGAAATCGTACAATGCCTGTTTTTATCCAGTAAAATGTGAGTTGCTTGTACTGCAATCTCTTATTAAATTGTTTTAAACATCTGCACTCAGAGGCGCCTCTCCCCTTGCTTTTCTTTAGAGCTGCTGTCAGACATTCTTCATAATATAATGCATACCACACATTTAAAGTGCAGTGGATGTAAGTGTGGCTCCAGTCAACTGGCATGTTAACAGCTAATGTGACATTGGTTTCTGTGCGTCACCATGTCACCATCTAGACCAGATATAGTGTAGAACATTGAATTACCATTACTTTAAGATTCTCCTAATGCAATTCAATTGATTATGGGATGATGCTCCCAAATTATCTGAATATCAATGTTATCTAATGTAAGTTTGGGGGATTGACTGGGGTCAAATAGTTTGCTATCCTGTATTATCAGAGCTGGCAACATGGTCTAACATAAGAGAACATTACATCAGCAGAAAACAAATAGAACAACTTACATTGCAATGAAAATGTTTATTATTATTGCAATGATGGTCCTAAAACTGGCAATACATGTAAAAACTAGTCTAACCAGCCAGAAAATTGTCCTCCGTGACTAGGATGAATCGCGTCAGCAGTGTGGCTGGAATGGAGATTGACTGAGGTTGCTATCACCACTTTGATGCACAGGATTGTTTGGTGTGCGGTTTGTGGTTAACAACCTGATAATGTAAGCAATCAGTGTAAGACGGACTCTTCATCTGGCTTGCACCCTGGATGGAATCCATCGGGCTGGGCCGTACAAGCCGAAGTCGGGACCTGAAGCTAGGTTCACATCCAGACAATAGTGCTTCACTCTTTGACCTATGTGTCCACAGAAAAATATAAAAGGCAGACAAAAAATGTATGGAGCTGCTCAATTTTCAAAAAGTACAAAGTATTTCTAATGATATCATCCAATACAGGGAAATACAGGACTTTTCTTGTATCAGATAATACCAATAAATGTTCTTTAGTCTTTTTGAAGTTGAGCGGCTCCATCCCTGTATGTTTACCTTTGATGTTAGCATCATGGGCCGTTTTTGAAGACTACATCCCTCAGTTAGGTGAGCAGTGAGGGGAGGCTTGTAAGTGAAGTAGTTGGGATGGTTTGCCATAGACAAATGTAAACCGATTCGATCAAGTCGCCTCTGCAGATAGTTTGGTTTATAGCTCACATGGCTTAAAGTAAACGTGTACCATTCTCTAACTCTGAAATGCACAATGTATATTTTAACAGTAACATACAAAGTAAGAGGGCATTTACTATACCAGGCAAGCGTTCAGTAGATAGGATGATTCCTATGGTGATTGATCTGGAAAATGCATTGTTTTTACACACTGACAGGTTTCATTATTTCCACAGAAACAGACACTGCAAAGCCTCTTCTGTAATGTTACTGGCAATATGTGCACATGCTATAGTGATGTGTGTTTGTTTCCTTCTGTGAACTAGAAAGTCTCAACATCACTGGTTAGCAGATACTGGATAAATATTCACTGCTGAGAAAATATGTAATCAAATTATACATAGAGTATCTACAGACCAGAATGTGTGATGGCAAACATGACATTGGTAGTGGTAGTATACAGTAATTCTGCAGAATCCACCAAAAATGAAATATCATCTGTGGGTGGATTAAAAAAAAATATATATATACAGGTCCTTCTCAAATAATTAGCATATTGTGATTAAGTTCATTATTTTCTGTAATGTACTGATAAACATTAGACTTTCATATATTTTAGATTTATTACACACAACTGAAGTAGTTCAAGCCTTTTCTTGTTTTAATATTGATGATTTTGGCATACAGCTCATGACAACCCAAAATTCCTATCTCAAAAAATTAGCATATCATGAAAAGGTTCTCTAAACGAGCTATTAACCTAATCATCTGAATCAACTAATTAACTCTAAACACCTGCAAAAGATTCCTGAGGCTTTTAAAAACTCCCAGCCTGGTTCATTACTCAAAACCGCAATCATGGGTAAGACTGCCGACCTGACTGCTGTCCAGAAGGCCATCATTGACACCCTCAAGCAAGAGGGTAAGACACAGAAAGAAATTTCTGAACGAATAGGCTGCTCCCAGAGTTCTGTATCAAGGCACCTCAGTGGGAAGTCTGTGGGAAGGAAAAAGTGTGGCAGAAAACGCTGCACAACGAGAAGAGGTGACCGGACCCTGAAGAAGATTGTGGAGAAGGACCGATTCCAGACCTTGGAGGACCTGCGGAAGCAGTGGACTGAGTCTGGAGTAGAAACATCCAGAGCCACCGTGAACAGGCGTGTGCAGGAAATGGGCTACAGGTGCCGCATTCCCCAGGTCAAGCCACTTTTGAACCAGAAACAGCGGCAGAAGCGCCTGACCTGGGCTACAGAGAAGCAGCACTGGACTGTTGCTCAGTGGTCCAAAGTACTTTTTTCGGATGAAAGCAAATTTTGCATGTCATTCGGAAATCAAGGTGCCAGAGTCTGGAGGAAGACTGGGGAGAGGGAAATGCCAAAATGCCTGAAGTCCAGTGTCAAGTAACCACAGTCAGTGATGGTCTGGGGTGCCATGTCAGCTGCTGGTGTTGGTCCACTGTGTTTTATCAAGGGCAGGGTCAATGCAGCTAGCTATCAGGAGATTTTGGAGCACTTCATGCTTCCATCTGCTGAAAAGCTTTATGGAGATGAAGATTTAATTTTTCAGCACGACCTGGCACCTTCTCACAGTGCCAAAACCACTGGTAAATGGTTTACTGACCATGGTATTACTGTGCTCAATTGGCCTGCCAACTCTCCTGACCTGAACCCCATAGAGAATCTGTGGGATATTGGGAAGAGAAAGTTGAGAGACGCAAGACCCAACACTCTGGATGAGCTTAAGGCCGCTATCGAAGCATCCTGGGCCTCCATAACACCTCAGCAGTGCCACAGGCTGGTTGCCTCCATGCCACGCCGCATTGAAGCAGTAATTTCTGCAAAAGGATTCCCGACCAAGTATTGAGTGCATAACTGAACATAATTATTTAAAGGTTGACTTTTTTTGTATTAAAAACACTTTTCTTTTATTGGTCGAATGAAATATGCTAATTTTTTGAGATAGGATTTTTGGGTTTTCATGAGCTGTATGCCAAAATCATCAATATTAAAACAAGAAAAGCCTTGAACTACTTCAGTTGTGTGTAATGAATCTAAAATATATGAAAGTCTAATGTTTATCAGTACATTACAGAAAATAATGAACTTTATCACAATATGCTAATTTTTTGAGAAGGACCTGTATATATATATATATAGCACACAGATCCCTGGCCTTACCTCCTCAAGGCGGGACACACCGTACCACAAGGCCCAGGTTCCTTCTTCTTAAGAGGGTGAGCGGTGTTCAGAATTTGTTGGGTCCCGCAGCGAGTTACCTTCCCTCGGCTGGTTCTCACCCATAGAGTGTAGGGAAGAGTCTGTTGTAGGTGCACAAATAAGGCCAATGTCCAGACAGGTTAAACCTTAATGGAGGAAGGTTTATTTTCTTTATGCTGATAACTGGATAGAAAAGTTGGAGTTGAAGAATAAAGAAACAGGGAGGCAGGTTCAGGCACTTGGTATCACCACTCAATCCCGAGTGGACTCCCTGGAGATACGATCGGGAGATCCTCTGCCACAGAATCTCTGAGCCCCGAACCTCTCAGCTCTTGTAATTCAAGAACAGGTGCAAGTTGCTGCACATTACAAGGCCTTAGATGACTAGCGGAATCCCTACAGAAGTTTACCGGGCCTCTCTTTCACCGTGAAACTCTCACCGGTCCCTCAGAAAGGTCCTCCCCCGGTCTCTTCTTCTTAGAGCGGGTCCCCTCTCCCAGGACACCCTGGGATTCCTCCTCTTAGAGCTGAGCCCCAGCTAAAGGTGCTGGGCCCAATGGTGAAGTTGCAGCCCCAGACTAAAGGTGCCTGGGACCGATGCATATGCGCACCCCTGGCCTGGAAGGCCAGGTCACACGACCCGAACTCCGGAGCCCCGGAACTCTGGAATAATAACGCTCCAGGCGGCGTCTGCCCCTTTTGTATCCTCTCCCGGCATGCACAGCAGGTTGACCATGCCCACTGTACTACTGCCAAGAGAGGACACCCTAAGGCACAGCACTGTTACCAGTGGTTCAACCCTGACCTGTCATGGCAGTGCCACCTACAGGCCACAGGGAACTGCACACCAGTACAACACCTGAAATACAAATAACCAAACTTATCAATAAAAGCGGTCTGAGCCTGGCTACTAGCTCAGATCAACCCTTAAATTTAGGTACACATCACCCCTCAAAGTAGAGGGGCGCTACATATATATATATATATTTATATATGTGTAGCGGGGTGTTCCCCTTTAATGCAGAGAGATAAGAAGTTCCAGGAGAGAGGTGAGTCGGGAGGAAGTAAAGAGACATTACTGGAAGTGAAAGCAGAGGAGAGAAAGAGACTACATCTCCCAGTACATCTTGCAGCACCCAGGGTGCATTGCTCCAGAACAGAGACTGCTGGGGCAGACTTTATAAAGGGGAGGCGGAGTTTTGGTCGCTCTCTTTGGACCCCCCTCTCCTAGCAAGAGGATGTCTGTGCTGAACTGCTGTGTGCACAAGGCCTGAAGCCCGGGCCGTGTGCTCCTTTCCAAAGAGCCCTCTGCCAGCCTAGCAGAGCCTTAGAGACATCTAATCCTCCTTGCTGCAGTACACCAGAAGGATTGAAGACTTGGATGTCGGTGGATTCCTGTTCCTAGACGAATCGATGGAGGAAACGGACTTGGACTTGTCCAGGTGGTGAGAGCTGTTTAAAGACAGATACTTTATCTTTACTATTCGTTGGGATGACAAAGTTGTTCTTCAAGTGCACCACCGAGAGATTGCTAGCGAATATTGTTTCACTGAACTTCCATTTAGATCAGTCAGGCCTGACTGCATAGGTAGACATTGCTGGGTGTTAGTCTACCCATGAGGGGAAGTAGCTGTAAAAGGGCAGCGCTAGAGTTGCATAGCAATACTTTATTATTCTGATTACTCTGTTTATCTTTATTACTGTTTATTGCAGGGATCTGCAACTTGTTATACTGTTGTTTATTACTTGCCCATTAGCCTCAGTAAAATATCTGGGTAAAGTACATTTGGTGTCAGTTCCGCTTACTTTAACCACTTAACAACCACCTGCCGACAAATAACGTCGACAAGGTGGTTGCTTAACTCTGGGAGGACGTTATATAACGTCCTCCCAGAATCGCGCTCCCGCGCGCCCCCTGGGGCGCGCACACGGGAAACTCCGTGACCGCCGGGTCCAGAGGACCCGGCGGATCACGAATCGCGGTAAATCGCCGCTGATAGCGGCCGTTTACCACGTGATCGCTCCGTCAAATGACGGAGCAATCACTTGTAAACAGACCGGCGTCATTTGATGACGCCGGTTCCTCCCTCCCCTCTCTGTACCGATCGGTACAGTGTGAGAGGGGAGGGGGAGGGAGCGGATGGCAGCAGCAGCACTGTGGGCTGGATCTGTGACAATTGCAGTCACAGATCCAGCCATCCATCCATCCCTGCTCAGCCATCCCTGTGCTATACCCTGCCAATACTCTGCAATACACCCTGCCAATATACTCTGCAATACCCTGGTGCAATACTCTGCAATACCCTGGTGCAATACTCTGCAATACCCTGGTGCAATACTCTGCAATACCCTGCGAAATACTCTGCAATACCCTGCGAAATACTCTGCAATACCCTGCGAAATACTCTGCAATACCCTGCAAAATACTCTGCAATACCCTGGTGCAATACTCTGCAATACCCTGCACAATACTCTGCAATACCCTGCACAATACTCTGCAATACCCTGCACAATACTCTGCAATACCCTGCAAAATACTCTGCAATACCCTGCAAAATACTCTGCAATACCCTGCACAATACTCTGCAATACCCTCCACAATACTCTGCAATACCCTCCACAATACTCTGCAATACCCTCCACAATACTCTGCAATACCCTCCACAATACCCTGTGCAATACCCTCCACAATACCCTGTGCAATACCCTGCCATACACCGCAATACCCTGCCATACACCGCAATACCCTGCCATACACCGCAATACCCTGCCATACACCGCAATACCCTGCCATAGTCCGCAATACTCCGCAATGCCCGGCAATACTCCGCAATGCCCGGCAATACTCCGCAATGCCCGGCAATACTCCGCAATGCCCGGCAATACTCTGCAATAACCACTTCCCGCCCTCCGGCCGTCATATGACGTCCTTGACTTTGTGCGGGGATATCTGAATGATGGGAGCAGCTACAGGCATCATTCAGATATTAGCTTTTTCAGCCGGCGATTCCCTACACCATAAGAACAATCATAGCGGCTGTTCCGCCACTTGATCATTCTTACGGGAGGCGAGAGGGGATGTCCCCCCCCCCGCCGCCCTCCGGTGCTTCTACCGACTCACCGCTACGATCAAAGCCAGGATTGTTGTTTTTTTTTTTTTTTTTTTTTCAGGCTTCCCAGCCTAGAGGTGAGATGTGGTGTCTTATTGACACCCCCCCCCCCCCATATCTCACTGTAAAGAGGACCTGTCATGCCATATTCCTATTACAAGGGATGTTTACGTTCCTTGTAATAGGTATAAAAGTGATCAAAAAAATGTTTAGGGCGGAAAAACATGTCAAACTAAAATAAATAAAGTAAAATGAAGAATACATTTTTTTTTTTTTTTAAAGCGCCCCTGTCCCCGTGAGCTCGCATACAGAAGCGAACGCATACGTAAGTCCCGCCCACATATGAAAACGGTTTTCAAACCACACATGTGAGGTATCTCTGCGAACGTTAGAGCGAGAGCAATCATTTTGGCCCTAGACCTCCTCTGTAACTCAAAACATGTAACCAGTAAAAATATTTAAAGCGTTGCCTATGGGGATTTTTTAAGTAGCGAAGTTTGGCGCCATTCCACGAGTGTGTGCAATTTTTAAGGGCGACATGTTAGGTATCTATTTACTCGGCGTAACTTCATCTTTCACATTATGCAAAAACATTGGGCTAACTTTACTGTTTTTTTTTTTTTTTAAGCACAAAACATTTTTTTTCCGTAAAAAACGCGTTAAAAAAATTGCTGCGCAAATATCGTGCGAGATAAAAAGTTGCAACAACCACCATTATATTCTCTAAGGTCTTTGCTAAAAAAACATATATAATGTTTTGGGGTTCTATGTAATTTTCTAGCAAACAAATGATGATTTTTACATGTAGGAGAGAAATGTCAGAATTGGCCTGGGTGCTCCAGAACGCCTGAAGGTGCTCCCTGCATGTTGGGCCTCTGTATGTGGCCACGCTGTGTAAAAGTCTCACACATGTGGTATCGCCATACTCGGGAGGAATAGCAGAATGTGTTTTGGGGTGTAATTTGTGGTATGCATATGCTGTGTGTGAGAAATAACCTGCTAATATGACAATTTTGTGAAAAAAAAAAAAGAGAAAAAAAAAATCTTGATATTGCAAAGAATTGTGGGAAAAAATTACAACTTCAAAAAACTCACAATGCCTCTTTCTGAATACCTTGGAATGTCTTCTTTCCAAAAAGGGGTCATTTGGGGGGTATTTGTACTTTTCTGGCATGTTAGGGTCTCAAGAATTGAGATAGGCCCTCAGTACTTCAGGTGTGATCAATTTTCAGATATTGGCACCATAGCTTGTGGACTCTATAACTTTCACAAAGACCAAATAATATCCACCAATTTGTACTTATTTTTACCAAAGATATGTAGCAGTATAAATTTTGGCCAAAATTTATGAAGAAAAAATAGTAATTTGCAAAATTTTATAACAGAAACGAAAAAAAACACATTTTTTTACAAAATTTTCAGTCTTTTTTCTCTTATAGCGCAAAAAATAAAAAACCCAACAGTGATTAAATACCACCAAAAGAAAGCTCTATTTGTGTGAAAAAAAGGACAAAAATTTCATATGGGTACTGTGTTGTATGACTGAGTAATTGTCATTCAAAATGTGAGAGCACCGAAAGCTGAAAATTGGTCTGGTTATTAAGGGGGTTTAAGTGCCCAGTGGTCAAGTGGTTAATAGGAGTTTTAAAGTATATTCTGTGTATGTTTGTTATAGGACTGCGTCACCAACAGTTGCGATCACGCGGTCCTATCTCTCTATCACCAGCTGTGCCACGGGAGGTTAGAGCCGATTGCCGGGGGTTGACAGCGGTGCACTGCAGGGCCCAAATCAATATCAGCGGCTCTCTTAACTGGGGGTAGCGCTACACGTGGGGGCTCGAGCCTGGGATCCTTGTACGTTGCACGCTGCAATCAAGCCGGTCAGAAGTACCAGCATGGACCCGCTGGCAATGTCACAGTGGTGCGCAGCGATTGGCGCCGATCCAACCGCGGCGGTAGTCATTGTACTCCCAGGGGAAAGATGGAAGGAAGAGGAGATAAAACAGCTCGTATTGTTACTGTCTCCGAGCCACAAAGCATGGGTGATGGATTTTAGGCCAGATCCAGTGATCTCGTTTACATACGCACTGGTAGAATGGAAAAACGAAATCCCAGAGCATTTTAAAAGTCAGAGTATACAAGCCATTGATAATCAGATCTATCACTTGATACATACGCTGCCAGTGAAGGAAGAATGGTTTCAGACACCAAAGCCATCACTCCCACAATTATCTCCACCACTATCCCCTAAAGCAGAAAAGCTTAAGGAACTATTAAGCCCGGGATCACCGCTGGCCGCTATAGGGCCTGAATTGTTGAATGCTCTAGGAGACCTTGTAATTAAGTGCCAGAAAAGCAGTACGGTGCATGTGGAGGCCGGTTACCGGAAGCTTAGCACCTTCTCAGGGAAGCTCCCCGTCCCTGCGGGGGAGGAAGATTTTGACACTTGGGTGGAACAGGCATTGCAGGCAGTAGAAGCATGGGAGGTGCCTGAGGCACAGAAGAGACAGCGAGTCTTAGAAAGTCTGAAAGGTGCCGCGGCAGAAGCGGTGAAGAGCTTCCGGTTTGGAAATGAAAACTGTACAGCTCAAGATTGCCTGGCCATGCTGCAGGAAGAGTTTGGTCAGCTGGAGAAGGTGTCAGAGATGATTTATCAAATTGAACACACTCTCCAGCAGCCGAATGAGAAACTGTCAGAATATGTTAGAAGGCTGAACAGGCAGTTATGCAAGATTGTACTGAAGAAGGGAATGCTGCCCAAAGATGCAGATGAAGCACGCATGAAGCAGATCATGAGGGGAGCGCGGCGCTCAGACCCGGTCTGGCTGCACCTGAAAACCTCAGGAGGAGGAATGTCACTAACCTACTCTGATCTAATAAAAATTATTAGGGATGAAGAGGCGCTGCAGGAAGATCAGCAGGTGGCCAAGGCGAATGTCACACCTGTACCAGTGTTGGTCCATTCGGTCAAGAGCCCAGAAAGAGATGCGGAGGTTGACACTCTGAAATCGCAAATGGCCCAAGTGTTGGAGATGCTGACCTCTTTGATGGAGAAAGATCAGAGAAGACGAGAGAAACCAAGCCCAAGAAAGGAGTTGTTCCCGAACACCTCAGCACCGGCCTCCCTACAGGACCGAGAAGAGGTGATTTGCTATAACTGCGGAGGGAGTGGCCACTTTGCTAACGTATGCTCCAGCCCAAAGAAGAAGAGAACAGATAATTGCAAGCCGGCGGGAAACTCCAAAGGGCCCCGGTGAAGGAGTCAACCGGGTGCCCATCATCTTCAGTGCGCTCCAAACTAAAAAAAAAGGCCAAGAATGGAGGAGACAAAACTCCTAGGAGGAGGTATAGTACACCCCCACCAAGATGTACCCCAGAGGGAGGGGGCAAGACCCCTCAGTGGAAGTACAGCACCCCAAAGAAGGAACATCCACCTAAAAGGAACAATAACATCCCTCAGCGGGTTTGTGCCCCCATTGAGAGGGAGAAAGTCAATGCATGCCAGGCTCAGGAAAAATTAAAGTCCAAAAGGAGCAGAGCAAGGGTCGAAAGCCAAAAAAAAGAGGTGACCCCAGTCCGGCCATACCCAAAGGAACTGGTGGGCCCGTCTCCTACTGTGCCCATTCAAGTGGAAGGAGTCTATACTAAAGCTCTTTTGGACACCGGAGCACAGGTGACTTTACTATACCGGGACTTCTATGATAGGCACTTGAGTCATCTGCCTATCCAGAAGATAGAAGAGCTGGAGATATGGGGACTTGGAACCCAGAGTTTCCCTTATGATGGGTACCTGCCCATAAAGATGACTTTCGACCCATCCGTGACTGGGAAGGCTGAAGTGTTTGACACCCTGGCAGTTGTGTGTCCCCGGCCGCCTGGAGCCAGCAAGATTTCCCTGATCATTGGGACAAACACGGATCTAGTCAGGAGACTCCTGACCCCTCTAGTGAAAGAGAGAAACCATTCAGCCACCAAAATCCATCCCATGCTAAAGACAGCCTACCAACGACTGGTCTTAGAGCAGAAGACCCCAGGAGAGGGGATAGGGAAGGTGTGGAGACTTGGCAGAGAAGGAGTAGTGCTACAGCCCGGAGAAGTAACCTGTCTTAGGGCCACTGTGAAGCTTTCGTGGGAACAACCTGGCCCCTTTGTCATGCTGGAATCAGACCCAAGGGAAGAGTCCTCAGGCCTGGAAGTGATACCAGAAGTGATTCCGTTCAAGGCCCTGAAGAAGGCCCATGGCAGAGTTCCGGTGAGTGTTAGGAACACTACGGGAGGACCCATGGAGATCCCTGCCAGAGTGTTGCTTGGTCAGGTGAGCCCTGCTGCCCCGGTCACTTGGTCCGAAGTCAAGGGGACGGGTGACGGAGGAGATGTTTGGGAGAAACTGTCCGTGGGAAACCCGAACCTACCCAGGGCTTGGAAAGAAAGAGCCAAGGCCCAGCTGACCAGGTGGGAGAAGATCTTTTCCGAAGATGAATTCGATGTGGGGTGTGCAAGAAGTGCCACCCATCGGATCCGCCTCCAAGAAGATAAGCCCTTCCGAGAGAGGGTCAGGCGGGTCCCCCTGGCAGATCTGGAGGATCTGAGGGAACAACTTGTAGAACTAAAGAAGACTGGTGTGATCTGGGAGTCTAGAAGTCCCTATGCCTCCCCAATCGTGGTGGTCAGAAAGAAGAATGGGTCGTTGAGGCTTTGTATCGATTACAGGACTCTCAACAGGAGAACCATCCCTGACCAATACACCACGCCAAGGATAGAAGATGCCCTACAAAGTTTGTCTGGAGCCAAATGGTTCAGTGTGATGGACCTCAAGAGTGGGTACTATCAAATCCCTATGCACCCAGAAGACAGGGAGAAGACAGCCTTCATAACCCCGGTGGGATTCTTCGAATTCAATAGGATGCCTCAGGGTCTGTCTGGAGCTCCTGCTACCTTTCAACGCCTTATGGAGAAGACTGTTGGAGACATGAATCTTATAGAAGTCCTTGTGTACTTGGACGATGTCATTGTCTTTGGAAGAACCTTGGAAGAACATGAAGCCAGGTTGGAGAAAGTATTGAGAAGACTCAGCGAAGAGGGACTTAAGCTTTCCCCCGAGAAGTGTCGGTTCTACCAGTCTTCTGTGAACTATCTGGGGCACATAGTGTCTGAAGAAGGGGTGGCCACAGATCCTGAGAAGTTGGAAGCAGTCACTTCCTGGCCACGACCCACCACAGTAACAGAGCTCAGATCCTTCCTGGGGTTCTGCTCCTATTATAGGAGGTTTGTGGAGGGGTTTGCTCGGATTGCCCGCCCGTTGAATGAATTGCTAAAGGCAGAAGGGGAAGAGGATGACTCAGGGCCCAGGGGGCCTGGTGAGTCAGTTCAAGATCAGTGGAACCCAAGGTGTGAAGAGGCCTTTCATGCTCTGAAGAGGAGCTTAACCACTGCCCCAGTCCTGGCCTAGGCCGACCCTACCAGACCTTATGAATTACATGTGGATGCCAGCCATGAGGGTCTAGGTGGTGTACTCTACCAAGAACATGAAGGACAACTGCGACCAGTGGCCTATGTGAGCAGGAGCCTGACCCCCTCAGAAAAGAATTACCCCACTCATAAGCTGGAATTCCTGGCCCTCAAATGGGCGGTAGTAGACAAGCTAAAAGACTACTTGTATGGGGCAGAGTTTACTGTGAAGACAGACAACAACCCCCTGACCTACCTCTTCACCACCGCGAAACTAGATGCCACCGGACACAGGTGGTTGGCCGCATTGTCTGGATTCAACTTCAGTCTGAAGTACAGACCAGGAGCCGGAAATAGGGATGCAGATGCCCTGTCCCGGAGGTCTCATGCCACGACAAATGACTGGGAAGATTGGACCCAAGTGGCACCGGACGGGGTGCGGGCCCTTTGTCAAGGGGCTGAATTCCAAGCCAGAGGAGGCTCCAGAGCAGAAGAAATAGGGGTTACCATGGTAGGAGTCCCCAAACACTATTGTGGGGTAACTCAACTGGAGGAAGACAACCTACCGAGACTGTCCAAGAAGGAGTTGAGGTGTGACCAATTGGAAGACCCCATGGGGAGATTGGTCCTCGAAGCCCTGGAGAATCAGGATCCCAACAAATTCCTACATCACCCCTCAAAGGAGGCTCGCCTGTTGAGGAAGGAATTGGACAGGCTACAGGTACATCAGGGAGTGGTCTACCGAAGGGGCCCCTCTGATGACTCAGAAGATAAGTGGCAGTTATTTCTTCCAGAGAAGCACCGAGAGACTGTACTAATTGCCCTGCATGACCATCATGGTCACCTAGGGGCAGAAAAGACCTTCCAGCTTGTCAGAAATCGGTTCTATTGGCCCTGCATGAGGGCAGAAGTAGAGGAGTATTGCCATTCCTGTGCACGATGCATTCAGAGAAAGACCCTACCCCATCAAGCTGCCCCAATGGGCCACTTACAGAGTCAAGGCCCAATGGATCTGGTATGCATTGACTTTCTCTGCCTCGAACCCGACCTGAGCGGATTGGGGAATGTTCTGGTAATAACCGACCATTTCACCCGCTATGCTCAAGCTTTCCCAACCAAAGACCAGAAGGCATCCACCGTGGCCAAGATACTTATGGAGAAGTATTTTGTCCATTACGGACTACCACAGAGACTCCACTCAGATCAAGGAAGGGACTTTGAGAGTCGGTTGATCCGAATACTTTTGGATTCATTAGGAATAAAGAAGACCAGAACCACGCCTTACCACCCACAAGGAGATGCTCAGCCGGAGAGATTTAACCGGACCCTGCTCAACATGTTGGGAACCTTAGAAACAGAGAAGAAGCAACACTGGAGTCAGCACATATCAGCCCTAGTACATACCTATAACTGTACCACAAGTGACGCCACTGGCTACTCCCCTTATCGACTTATGTTTGGGAGAGAAGCAAGGCTACCTGTGGACCTGGCCTTTGGCACTTCTATAGACAATACCTCAGCTACATCCCACAAGGGATACGTGGACAGACTTAGACGTAGCTTGCAGGTGGCCTATGAACAAGCCCAGGCGGCTTCGGATCAAAGGGGGGCCCGCAACAAGAGAAATTTTGATCTGAAGGTTCGAGTGCAAGATCTGCAGCCCGGGGACCGAGTACTGCTACGCAATCTGGGGGTCCCTGGAAAACACAAGCTTGCCGACAGGTGGAGATCTGAGCCCTATGTTGTCTGTAGGAAGTTGCCCGGTTTGCCTGTCTACAAACTAAAGCCAGAAGGAAAGGTGGGTCCACTGAAGACGTGGCATCGGAACCACCTGCTCCCACTTGCTGAGGCAGTCAGAATACCTCCCGTGAGAGACTCCCCTGAACCGGCCTCTATTCTGGATATTCCTAGGCCGAACACTCGGTCCCAGACCTCTCGAGCCAAAGATGGGGAGGCCTCCCAATTGAGTACAGAAGAAGGTGGAGAACTGGACTGGCTGTGGCCTCCCTCGACTCTGGGAACGTCCACCATAGATCTCCCAAATGGAGGGGATACCCCAGATGCAACGCTGAATCCGGAGGCTACTGAATTCATACCCTTCAGTCCCTCAGCTGATTACTGGGAAGATGTTCCTGACACTTGCGCAGAGGAGGACTCTAGAGATTCCATACGTCAGTCGACTTCTGAATCAGAGGTTCCAGAACCAGCAATGTTACCTGAACTTACTCCTGAAGAAGAGCCTGTGGTGCCAGAGTCAGAAGCACCAAGAGAGCAGAGGGCTCGCAGAGTCATCAGGCCTCCCAAGAAACTAACTTACCCCCAAATGGGGACGAGCTCAGAGGACTCTGTTGTAACGGCTAGGAGAAGTGTTGAACAACCTGATCCTTCCACCGTCCATTTGGTGGAGGGCAACCCCAGCTCACTCTCTGGCACAGTTAGGCAGGCCACTCATGGTAGTGTGACCTGTGGGCAAGAGAGTTCCATCCCAAAGTTGTTTTGGTGGGAATTCCCTATGCCAACATCATGCTCGACATTGTCCAAAATGGTAAACAGTATTTGTTGAAGTTTATCTTTGGGGACCAAAGAGTTCAAGTGGGGGGAGTGTGTAGCGGGGTGTTCCCCTTTAATGCAGAGAGATAAGAAGTTCCAGGAGAGAGGTGAGTCGGGAGGAAGTAAAGAGACATTACTGGAAGTGAAAGCAGAGGAGAGAGAGAGAGAGACTACATCTCCCAGTACATCTTGCAGCACCCAGGGTGCATTGCTCCAGAACAGAGACTGCTGGGGCAGACTTTATAAAGGGGAGGCAGAGTTTTGGTCGCTCTCTTTGGACCCCCCTCTCCTAGCAAGAGGATGTCTGTGCTGAACTGCTGTGTGCACAAGGCCTGAAGCCCGGGCCGTGTGCTCCTTTCCAAAGAGCCCTCTGCCAGCCTAGCAGAGCCTTAGAGACATCTAATCCTCCTTGCTGCAGTACACCAGAAGGATTGAAGACTTGGATGTCGGTGGATTCCTGTTCCTAGACGAATCGATGGAGGAAACGGACTTGGACTTGTCCAGGTGGTGAGAGCTGTTTAAAGACAGATACTTTATCTTTACTATTCGTTGGGATGACAAAGTTGTTCTTCAAGTGCACCACCGAGAGATTGCTAGCGAATATTGTTTCACTGAACTTCCATTTAGATCAGTCAGGCCTGACTGCATAGGTAGACATTGCTGGGTGTTAGTCTACCCATGAGGGGAAGTAGCTGTAAAAGGGCAGCGCTAGAGTTGCATAGCAATACTTTATTATTCTGATTACTCTGTTTATCTTTATTACTGTTTATTGCAGGGATCTGCAACTTGTTATACTGTTGTTTATTACTTGCCCATTAGCCTCAGTAAAATATCTGGGTAAAGTACATTTAGCGTCAGTTCCGCTTACTTTAATAGGAGTTTTAAAGTATATTCTGTGTATGTTTGTTATAGGACTGCGTCACCAACAGTTGCGATCACGCGGTCCTATCTCTCTATCACCAGCTGTGCCACGGGAGGTTAGAGCCGATTGCCGGGGGTTGACAGCGGTGCACTGCAGGGCCCAAATCAATATCAGCGGCTCTCTTAACTGGGGGTAGTGCTACATATATATATATATATATATATATATATATATATATATATATATACACACAGTGCCTTGAAAAAGTATTCATTTGAAATTTTCCACATTTTGTCATATTACAAACAAAACGTAAAGTATTTTCTTGTGATTTTATGTGATAGACCAACACAAAGTGGCACATAATTGTGAAGTGGAAGGAAAATTATAAATGTTTTTCAAGTTTTTTTTTTTTTACAAATAAATACAGTATCTCACAAAAGTGAGTACACCTTTAAAATCCTGCTGGAAAAACTGCGATTGAGCATACACACGGCCGTTTTTCCTGGCGAAAAACTGTCATGGCAGTTTTCCTGCCGGGAAAACCAGTCATGTGTACAAGGCATCAGTGTTAGAGTGCAGCAGAGAAAAAAATGAAGTCGCCGGCCTTGCAAAACAGGTTTGTGCTATAAGGCAAAAATCATCTCCGGGCTGGATATATGGATATATATATAGCTATATACAGTACACGCACAATTACATTCATACATAGAGTCCTCCTCTGAGTCATTCATCTATGTGTATAAATTTCAACTATAGCTATTGTTCTCTGTAAACAAACTTGTTTTCAATGACACAGTAACAAGAATCTAATGAGCATGTGAAAAAAAGGCTACAGCTTCACCTGCCGGCTGAATATGCATATGCAACATTAAAAAAATAAAAAAATATTTGGACTTTTTAATTAATTTATTTTTTAAACTTGACCCCAATAAAAAAAACGATTACAAAAAAAGTTGCCTTTAAAACATGTTTAGGGCTACTGTCCACACCAAAGTTTGTGCATTGGTGTGGCAGGAGAAATTGTGACGTTGTCTAATGTTTTCAAGAACATTAGAAGGTCTTTGAAAACTATGGGGTCTATTTATCAATGTTTTCACCTAAGACAGACCATAGGGTGTAAATTTTGCATGATTCCCCCAACAATACAGACAGTCCTGACAGAGGAATCCCTCCTGCCGAGCAATTGTCTGCTCCTGGCGGGAGGGCATGGGTCCATGGGGGAAGCCACCCCCTTTGGGAGAAGAAACAAATTATTGCTAGTGGCTATAGCAGCCGCTAGTGATAATCGCAAGAGAATCCGGCAGGCTGGTTGTACCCACATTGATCGAACCATCAACTTGGTACATTCAGCCTGCCTACACCCAGTTCGAATCTCGGCCGGTTCCTGCTGAACCGGTCAAGATTCAAACTGTCTATGCCGACCTTATATTCATACAGTTACTCAAAATTCAAAAATTTCACCTAAAATCTAATTAGAAAAATGTGTGAATACAGAGTGAAAGTTGTGTGAATTTTTTGTAAAAACATTGATAAATAAACCCCATGGGATATTGCTAAACCACTAACTGATATGAATGCTGCTTTGACATATTATCACATGGCTATTTAAGGATCAACAGCTCAGGTCTCAGTTTGGGTTAGATGCTAACAGCCTGAATCTCCCAGTAACTCATTATAGCTTTTAAGGGTTCTAGGGGCAAGAGGTCTTCATCCAAGTCCCCAGATGTGCCAATGTATTGTAGCCATTATGCAGGAATCCCACTCTGTTTACTGAATGCATTTTATGAATGTAATATTACAGACATGGGCGTCCGCTGAACTTTTTTTTTTCAGGGGGGGGGGGGGGGGCATCATTTTAAGGTCATCCATGCTTTTTGACAATGTCATGAAGGGGAGGGGCTTAGGCATTATCACATAAGGCGCAGGCATGCAAAGGTTTGAGAAACATGATGCAATACTGTATAGGTTGTTTTCATCAAGATCAAAATATGGCCGCCCACAACACAGATGTATTGCAATACGTTGCAATACAAAAAGATGTACATTCTCTAATCTCTAGGCTATATTTATATGGGCTGCTGGGCATCGTGGACTGGTATGCCTGAGAGTGAGAGACTGAGTAACTTCCAGTTCCATACAAAGTGAAGAAGTCTGAAGATTATATAGCATACACTGTTACACACACACATATTCTTCCAGCAATAGCTCAGCTCAGCTGTCCAACTTTACAAGCAGCAAATTGCAATATATAATATTCTCCTCCTAACTGGCACAGTGGTGTGGCACAGCCTGTGCCACACCACTGTGCCAGTTAGGAGGAGAATATTATATATTGCAATTTGCTACTTGTAAAGTTGGACAGCTGAGCTGAGCTATTGCTGGAAAAAAATATGTGTGTGTGTGTAACAGTGTATGTGGCACTGCTGCTGTTACCTGTGGTTCTTCAGCAATCGATCATAGGCCCAGGGCAGGCGCAGGCAGCGTATTCTCTCTTGTCTCGGCCACTGCACGCCACGCACCTGTGGGAGGAGCTGGCTCTGCGCCGGCCGGCCGGATCGGCGTAGGCATAGCAAGTGCAACATACATTTACACAGGCAGGCAGGCTAAGGCAGCCAATCACGGAACAGAACAGCCGGGATGTTAAGCAGAGGCCCGAGCGGCAGAGCCAATCCGATG
Source organism: Rana muscosa (assembly GCA_029206835.1). Classification (NCBI taxonomy): domain Eukaryota; kingdom Metazoa; phylum Chordata; class Amphibia; order Anura; family Ranidae; genus Rana; species Rana muscosa. Next base: position 735,267,834 of record CM055122.1, read on the forward strand.
CTCGGGCCGGGGGTGAGGAGGGAGGGATGGATGTGTCTGTATGTATCGCGGTGAATAAGTCTGAACAGACTGAGAGCAGCCCCAGCCCCCAGGCCAGCAGCAGACTTAGAAAAAAAAGTCCACGGCTGCCGCGGAGGCGACCGCAGCGGCCATTGCAACACAGGGGGCAAGTCAAGTGTCTTCTCTTACGATTCCAGGGGGGGGGCAATTGCCCCCCCCCTTGCCCTATGGAGCGGACGCCCATGATTGCAGAGGTTAAAAAATAAAAACTCAGACTCCTTATGCTGCAGTATCATACCCACTGGCAGGAACAGAGACGGAAAATCCACATACTGTGATCAATAAATGCACCAGGGGAGGGACTACCTCTGAACATCTTCTTTATTAAAAATGTTTTTCCCCCCAGCAACTTTTTGCAGAACAACCAGAAAAATTTGCTTTAAAAAAAGTTTCAGCACCTGCCTCTTATCTTATTCTTCTATTTCTCTTGACGTTCCTATAAACGCTAAGCCTGTTCCGCTCTGTCTTTTCAGCAAACAATGAAATAAGCCTGTCAAACTCTATCTGTCTCTATGGTGGCTGTCAAAGTCTATCAATCTCCTATAGAGATGCCAGGAAAATTCAGTTTTAGTCAGTAGAATAATGTGGGTACACAGAAATTGTGCCATCGTTTGGATCTGCATTCAGCTCTTTCAGTTATCTACATATATAAAGCAAATATAGACAGAGTAGGATATTCATGGACATCCAAGCGTGCAGGTGAATATTCTGCTCTGGTCTAACAGAAAAACACAAGATTGTTTAAAAGGAATAAACATTGACAATTTGTAAATATAACTTATTGTCAAAGTTGCTTATGATTTTTTTTTTTTTTATGAGAAAAAGCAAATATGTTTTCCAGTTAGTCATTTGAGTATAGATTTGATCATTTCAGATGATCTTTGCTCAAAAACAACACTTTGAAGAGTTTTTAGCTTTAGTTAATTGAAATTTGATTGGTTACAGGAAATATTTCACCAATGAATAATTATTTTACACAAATAAGCAAATACATAAAAAAATGTGTGGCAAATGTTTACAATGGAACCTCGGATTACGAGCATAATCTAGTTCCAGGAGAATGCTCGTAATCCAAAGTACTTGCATATCAAAGTGAGTTTCCCCATTGAAGTCAATGGAAACGAAAATAATTTGTTCCGCATTGACTTCAATGGCATGCAATACCGCATGCGGCCAGAGGCAAGGGGCGCCAAAGAGCCTCAGAAACGGCCGGCTGACCTCGGCAAACCTCGGAAAGGTTTGGGAATGGAGTATTTCTGTGTCTTTCCGAGCATTCCCGAACTGCACCGTTGGGCTCCCCTTGACTCCGGCGCCCCTCCACCTCAGGCCAAACGCGGTACTGCACACCGCTTTGGCCTGAATCCTGCTCGTTTTGCGAGACAACACATGGATTTTTCCATCGGAATTCCGATGAAGCTGACTTTCATCAGTCTTGCCTACACACCATCAGTCAAAAATCTGACCGTCCCAAACGCTGTGACGTAAAACACTCCGAAGAGCCGAGAAAAATGATGTTCAATGCTTCTGAGCATGCGTCGACTTGATTCTGAGCATGCATAGGTTTTTTCCCTGATGGAGTTCCACACAGACGATCGGAATTTGCTATTGTTTTTTTTTTCAACGGATAAATTTAAAACATGTTCTATTTTTTCTCATCAATGGAAAAAAGACCGATGGGGCCCATACACGATCAGATTGTCCAATGAAAACAATCCATCAGACTGTTTTCATCTGTAAAACCAATTGTGTGTACAGGGCATAAGCTGTGGCCCAGCCTTGCCCCCTTTCTCTTCTCTTTGGCTGGCTGACTGACTTTAATTGACAGCAGTGGGAGCCAATGGCACCACGCTGTTGTCTCAGCTAATGAGGAGGGGAGTCCTGGGCGGCCGAGACATTCCTACAACATCACTGGAGCTAGAGGGACCTCAGGTAAGTATTAAGGGGTGCTGGGGAGGCTGCTGCACACAGAAGGCTTTTTATCTTAATGCATGGAATGCATTAAGATAAAAACATATCTGCCTTTACAACCCCTTTTAGGCTGGATTCACACCTATGCAGTTTTAGTGCTTTTTGCATTTTGCAGATTTGCACTACAGTTCATTTAACATGGTTTCCTATGGAACACGTTCTGTAGTGCAAATCTGCAAAAAAGCACTAAAAATGCATAGGTGTGAATCCAGCCTAACAGCTTAGAAACACCTGCTGCGTGTTAACAATAAAGTGCGGGCAGGCTGCCAAGATACTGTTCTCCACAGAAAAAAGGCAAAACTAGTTTACATTATAGTGACCCTGTTATGAACTTTGAAGATGAATTTTCTCCACAATGCCTATAGCTAGAGAGGTAGATGAGGATTTGTTTTAAAGTATTTTTACTGTTTTGTCAAAAATATTTACATACTTTAATATTTAGAGACTGGTCACAGCTTTCCTTCAATGCTAGCTATTTTTATTGGTAAAACTCACTGTTAAATTAAGTATTTAAAATGTGAATATGTCCCCAGTTTGGGCATCTCCCCAGTTCACTTGGTCATGTAACCGATCATGGTAACACATGAGAAGATTTCTTGTTTTTCCTTATCTACAAATGTGTGTACCTGCGGCTTTACTGGCCTGTGACCCAAGCTGTGACTTAGATAAAATTTGTGTATTTCATTTACACACTTGAATCTACTACCATCTCTAGTTTGTATTAATTTAAAGGAAAAGTGCACATCCATCTTAAATCCCATAATCTCAGCCCCAACCCCAATTTGCCTTATCAGTTTCTTCTATAGCAATGTAGACCTTCAGTGTACTCTGAAATAGTTTCAAATGTGCCAAGGTTTAGAGAATAAAGGTCATTGGCTTTATGCACCAAGCTACAAATAAAAGTGAAAATTATTCTCTATAGAAGGGCACAATACTGTGCTGGAGAGCCCAAGTAAGCAAACACTTGGAAATGAGAAGATTTAATGATCTCCATCTGAAATCTGTACTGCTCCTGAATAAAATGGGGAGAGCAGAAAAGGCTTGATTAAGGCTGGTTTCCCACTGGGGTGGTGGGTGCGGTGGCGGTATAGCGCCGCTATTTTTAGCGGCGCTATACCGTCGGAATTGCTAAGGTATTCGGCCGCTAGCGGTGCGGTTTTAACCCCCGCTAGCGGCCGAAAAAGGGTTAATACCACCCGCAAACCGCGGCTACAGCCGCGGTTTGCGGGTGGTATTGCCGCGGTGTCCCATTCATTTCAATACGAAGGAGAGGTGTAGGAGCGGTAAACACACCGCTCCTCTCACCGCTCCAAAGATGCGGCTAGCAGGACTTTTTTTCACGTCCTGTTAGCGCACCGCTCCAGTGTGAAAGCCCTCGGGGCTTTCACATTGGAGAGACAGCAGCCGCTGTTTAGGCTTGGTTTGAAGGCGCTATTTTTAGCACACTAGCGCCTGCAAACCACCCCAGTGTGAAAGGGGCCTAAGGGATTTGTAATGAAAAAGGCACTGAGCCTCTAAAGTGAAGTTGCTGGTAATATCCTGTTTAGACTCTAATCTATTTTACAAGTGTTTTATTGATTTTTAGAACAGACAAATACACAATCCAGCATTACAACAAGGGATAGAAACACAAGATCTGTCATATTGTACAATTGTGCTAGGATTCAACTGTGAACACAGTAAATCATGTCCTACAACTAATTTTAACAGACAGAGCCTGTAGCAATTCTTGAGGGAGTGGAGATGAAACCTTGAAGTTGGGCTTGTCAAGCACAATATCGCCATGTACATTGCAATAACAATATTGCAGAAGACATGATAGCATCATACTATGTAGTTGAATTGATACTTTAGCCGTGAACTGATAAAAACCTCTGATGATTATGATACTGGCAGGCCCACCAAAGAAAATAAAAGCCTGTAAAAATACATGAAAATTGTCATGAGCAGAAGTGTCCATTTAATTACACCTATTTCTGGGTGGAAACACCACGAATGTTTGTGAAAAGGTGATGTTTTAGAGTCTGAACTGACCCGACAATGATGTGACCTATCCCTCTTATTTTGGAATGGCGACCCTGTGTCACTGCGTATATTAGCATTTTCAGTCTGGTTTTTACAAAGACAGGCGTGCTGATTGCACACCTGTGGGCTGGGTTTATATTTTTCCCAGGATAAGATCTCAGAGCTCCCACTTGGAGACAGCTCCACCCAGGAAGTCTGGCCGAGAAGTCAGGAGGACGCTGCCCTACAGACACAATGTCTGTGTATGAGTGTCAGGAGGACGCCCATGTTCCCTAGGAGAGGGAGGCTGCAGCTGGCAGTGTGAGCATACGCTCTGTGGAGTAACCCAAAGGCCTAGGCATGAGGTCTGAAGCCGTGGTGCTGCAAGTGAGTAAACCAAGTAGGCTATACAGTAATGGTGGAACCCCCTGCGAGGGAAACTGCTGTTATTTTCTTTAAACTTTGTTTCCTTTAAATAAAAGTGGGCTGCTAAGCCTTTAAAATACAGTCTGGACTGACACCTGTTCCTGAAACCACATGCACCACTTGAGTATAATCACCCTGACATCTTACAATATATATATAAATTATGTGGCATTATCGCCTGTAGGGGGCGTGCAGGACACTGGCGCGCCACTTCAGCTGTGCATATTCACAGCAGAAGCCGATCTGCTGGTGTCGGGCACTCAATGTCCTCCAGCACCCACCGGCCGCCCGTAAAGAACACAGAATGGTGATCTGCAAAGTAGGGACTAGAATCCATTTCTTCCCCTAGTAAAAACAGCACACAGTGTACACCAAAACACTGGCTAAGCACACATTTAACCCGTTTGATCATCCTAGATGTTTAACCCCTTTCCAGCCAGTGTCATTAGTACAGTGGCAGTGCATGTTTTTAGGATTGATCACTGTATTAATGTCACTGGTTCCCAAAAAGTGTCAGTTAGTGTCCGATTGTCCACCGCAATATCGCAGTCCCGCTACATGTCACTGTTCGCCGACATTACAAATAAATTCCAGTATATATCCCATAGTTTGTAGATTCTATAACGTTCACGTGAATCAATATATGCTTATTGCCATTTTCTTTCCAAAAACGTAGCACGATACATATTAACCACTTCCCTACCGCCCATAGTCATATGACGTCCACAGATGGGATCTCCCATCCTGGGTGGACGTCATATGACGTCCTCAGCTTTTAGGGGGGATATCTGAATGATGCCTGCAGCTAGAGGCATCATTCAGATATCTTTTTCTTGTGCCGGCGATTCTGCGCACCATAAGAATGATCATAGCGGCGGTTCCGCCGCTTGATCGTTCTTATAGGCGGCGGGAGGGGACATCCCCCCCTCCCGCCGCCATACGGTGCTTCTCCGGGGCTCTCCCGTGCCATCGGGGACCCGGAGAGAATCGTCCGGCACCGTTGGTGGGTCACGTGACGAGCATAGAGATGACTGGTGACCAGATGGTCACCAGTCATCTCTATGATCGTCGGAGGCCCGGGCGCGATGTGATGACGTCATGCCCGGGTCCTCAGATGTAAACAAAGCCACCATTGCGGCTAGTAAGTATGAGATCAGTGAAAAAAAATTCACTGATCTCATGCTTTCCAGCCTGGAGGAGAGATGTGGGGTCTTATTGACCCTGCATCTCTCAATAAAGAGGACCTGTCACACACATTCTTATTACAAGGGATGTTTACATTCCTTGTAATAGGAATAAAAGTGATTAAAAAAAAAGTAAAATAAGTGTTAAAAAATAAATAAATAAGTAAAAAAAATAATAATAATAATAATAAAAAAAAATTAAAACGCCCCTGTCCCCGGTAGCTCGCGATCAGAAGCGAACGCACGGGCAAGTCCCGCCCACGTATGTAAACGCAGTTCAAACAACATATGTGAGGTATCGCCGCGCGCGTTAGAGCGCGTGCAACAATTCTAGCACTAGACCTCCTCTGTAACTCTAACCTGGTAACCTGTAAAAAATGTAAAGCGTCGCCTATGGAGATTTTTAAGTACCGAAGTTTGGCGCCATTCCATGAGTGTGCGCAAATTTAAAGCGTGACATTTTAGGTATCTATTTACTCGGCGTAACATAATCTTTCATATTTTCCCCAAAAATTGGGCTAACTAACTGTTTTGTTATTTTTTAATTCATGAAACCATTTTATTTCCAAAAAAAGGCGTTTGAAAAATTATTGTGCAAATACCGTGCAAGAAAAAAAGTTGCAATGACCGTCATTTTATTCCCTAGGGTGTCTGCTAAAAAAAAATATATAATGTTTGGGGGTTCTGAGTAATTTTTTAGTAAAAGAATGATGATTTGTACATGTAGGAGAGAAGTGCCAGAATAGGCCCGGTATTGATGTGGTAAAAAAAGCCCGGTGTTAAACTGGTTAATATAAATTTATGAAGAAATTCGATTTTTTTTTGATTTTTTTTTTATTGGATGGGTTTTATAGTAAAAAGTAAAAAATATAGTTTTGTTTTCAAAATCGTGGGTCTTTTTTTGTTTATAGCACAAAAAATACAACACACAGAGGTGATCAAATACCACCAAAAGGAAGCTCTATTTGTGGGGAAAAAATGGCATTCATTTTTTTGGGGTACAGCGTTGCATGACTGCGCAATTGTCATTTAAAGTAACACAGTGCTACAAATATCAAAGGTTCTGCATGCCCTGATTATCTGTAATCTTGTGCAGAGGATGAATAAATAGTATTAGGCAAGTTAGACTTGTCAGAAATGTTAAACCAATGTAGAAGATCTGTGTATTTCTCTAAGATCATATTAAGAACTCGATGTTAGTTTTTTTTTTTTTTTATTATTTTTTTTTTTTTTATATGATGCAGTACATTAGCAATAGCTGGACAGCACAATGATTTAAGGGGAAGAAAGCACAATGATATTGATTTGAAAGCTTTCAAATACAGTCAGCTAAGAAATATGTCTAAAATTATGGAATTATTTGAAGCTAATACAATCTATTCAGCATATTCTTCTAAGAGGGTTTAACTATTGAGCTGTTTAGTAGATAGAATTTCTTTACACTTAATCATTAAGGAAATGAGAAGTAGCAAAAAGATTCTGCAAAAAGTTTTTAGAGGTGGTTTTCATTTATTTTTATTTTTTTAAATAAGCAAGGGATTGTGCTTACATTGAAGGAGAAGTGTCTCTTGTGCTGGTGACCGATTCAGTGAAATCTTCATTCCCTTGTCCATTCCCCACCCTGCCCACCCCCTGCAAAATACCCACCCCCTGCAAAATACCCACCCCCTGCAAAATACCCACCCCCTGCAAAATACCCACACAGCTATGATTTTCCAGGGGTGTGGGGGTTAATACAAGCTGCTGGACCTGTCACAAGTGCTGACTATGCCTGCCCTTTCTAAAAGACAAGAAAAAAACTCACACGCTGCCAGATGACAATCAACTGAAAAAAGAGTTGCCGCAAGCACCCCAATGTTTTCCCACACTTCTAATAAAACAACAGAAAATTATGCTACACTACTCCGTAATAAAAAGTGATAATAAACACACTACCTCTGTAATGTGTTTATTAGCACTTTTTTATTAACTTAGGGAGTAAGCATCATTTTCTGTTTTACACCTGCCCTTTCCACCCCCTCCTCCATTAATAAAAGTTGTCTAGCGCTTGCCCCGCAGGAGCCGCTTAAGTATGTTTGTTGCATACTCTGCCTCTCAGCCCCAACAGTCTCAGCCCCCTCTGGCACACCTGGCAATAGTGTAAGTGCAAGGACCAATGAGAAACACACACGTTATGATAAAACACAGAAATTGACTTTACTGCAATATTTTTGTGGAAAAGAGTAACAAACAGTAACAATATATATTTAAGTAATGCAATTGGAGAGCAATAACTGAGATTAAGAGCAATATAGCTCAATACTATATTCAGGCTGCTTTCAGGGGATTCAAAACCTGAGAATAAGAGCTGAGGCAAACACTTCAATAAAAATAAAATCTCAATATGGCAATCTGTACCAGATTGGTTACCTTTACTCAGGTCGGCTCTATGAGTCCAGGCAGGAAGAGAGCAGAGAAATTACCCTCTTTATGTCAGGCCTCTCTCTTCTGTCCCCTGACACTACAGGCCCAACTACAAACACTGTATTCAAAGCACCATTTATTGGCTTAACTTCCCAGATAAACTTCCCATATGGCACTAGTAGCTTCAGTCCTTTTGAAGAAAGCTAAGGCTTTGTATCTTCAGTTAGCCACTCTCATTTGTGCACTTAGACTCCTGAAAAGCAGGGCCAAACAACACAACTACCAGAGTATCAAGTATAAAATGCAGGATCCTCCTCAGCAAGGTGAAAGGACAATGGTGTCTGTATACAGTGTCTCTGCAAATGGATGGCCTTATCCTTTAGCCATGTGGCACTACAAGTGTCAGCAAGATGACTAACAGCAATGATGTCTGTATACAGTGTCCATTTAACTCTGTCTGTGTGCAGTGTCCTTGTTTCTTGCAAATGGACAAAAGCCCTCTCACCCAATCCTGCAGGCCAAGGCCCAAACTTCTAGGGACCCGACTGGTCACCTCACACTGGAACACTTCACACCTTTGGTGCAGGTGCATCTGGCTATGCACCTGGGATCCCCCTCTCTCAGGCTGGATGTCCCGACTGACTGTGGTTGCATGAAATCACGCGGTGGACTGACCTGGGAGGCAGCACCTCTCCCCTAGGTCTAATCTCTTCCTCTGCCTTGTGAAGTCTGAGAATTTCCTCAGATCCGCAAGATAGAGTCGCTAGTTCATTTTTTTCAGAGCAGACTGGCTCTTGTAGTTCTGTCTCTATAAAAAGTTTTAGATGGTGACTACATATCCCAGAATCCTATGCAGCTGCTGCTTGTTAAAGTCCTTCTGATTTGCTCCTGTAATTGCTCCTGTTATTGGCTCTCCTCCTCCTGCCAATAAGGACACAGGGGAGGGTGCAGAGTTAGCAGCTCTGTGTGTGTCAGTGAAGAGAAAAAAAAGGGAGGGGGAAAAATCCCCCTCAGACACTGACAGGCACTTTTCTCCCTCACAGAAGAACCTCGGCCAGGCCACAGGATATGCAGGGCTGTACTATAGCTTCCAGCAATGAAAAGTGTAAATGAAGGCCAGGCAGATGAATTATTAAACGTATATTGCCTGTTGCTTAGAAAGCTTGTAAAATCTCATGTTCCTTAGCCTATGTAATGCTGGGTGCTAAGCCATGAATAAAAAGTGCTATTGACTATAATGAAACATCATGACTGTGATACTGGCCAAAAAAATCTGTCACTATTCAAAATGCAGACTAAAAGGGTAAAAATATGGGAGCTTCCATTGCTGTATTCATAAAGGTGTAAGATCCAGAGATGTCATGCTGCTCATAGATACCTGGGTAAGTGACTAATCTGGAATGAAGACTTAAAGTTGTTCAAAAAACTGAGACTGGGTTCACACTATTGCAAATGGGATGAGGGTTTCCCCACATCCAATTCGCATTTCAGGACTCGGAGATTGTGGCCGGCTCTCTATGGAGCCTGTTCATACATCTCCGGAGCGGCTCCGATGTGAATTGCACAGAAGTCCTGTACATCTTCTGGTCCGTTTCATGTCTGAATTCAACCCAAAAATCGGGCTGAAATCAGACCTGAAATGGTGAACAGGGACTGCACTGTGAACACAGCCTTAAGGTTTATTACCTTCATCCTTGCTATGCATGAAAGGAAAAAAATAATTATACAGCCCCCCCCTCCCCCACAGCCCCCCTAATATTTACCCGAGCTCTACTGGGTCCCGTTGCTGTCAATCACAGGCAGTGAGGAGGGAGCAGGGGGGCTGCATTCTTGTCTGCAATGAATCTCTTACCTTCTCTCACCAGGTTCCTGATCTGTTTCTGTGTCCTCTGCCTGCACCCACCACCACCACCAGCACCAGTGGGATAAATCTGGGATTGGACCACACAGCTAGTTCCTTATGGCACTGGATTTTAGACTCTTCGGAAACATCAATGTGGTGCCATAGTTATTGCCATTGTTTTATCATCCTGCTGCTTTGAGGCTTAACTTCAGCTGTCCACCAAGACTCCCTCTCTTTCATGTTACTTTGCTTTCAGCTCTGCTCAATACAAAGTGAATGGAACTGAACAGATGTCAGCATCATGCCTCGTACACACGACCGGTTTTCCCATCGGGAAAACTGCCATGAGAGCTATTGGCCGGGAAAACCGTCCGTTTCTTTGCTCCATCGCAGTTTTCCCGACGAGAAAACTGCCGGAAAAAAAAAGAGAACCAGCCTTCTTTTTTCCCGTCGGGATTCCCGGCTGACTTTTTCCCATCGGAAAAACAGGTCGTGTGTATGCTTTTCCGAGGAGAGAAAAACCACGCATTGCTCAGAATCAAGTATGAGACGGGAGCGCTCTTTCTGGTAAAACTAGCGTTCGTAATGGAGATATCACATTTGTCACGCTGTAACGGACTGAAAAGCACAAGGCTGAAAAGCGCGAATCGTCTCTCTTTTATTAACACGAGGATCAGCATAAGCAGCCCAAAGGGTGACGCCGTTTGAATGGAACTTCCCCTTTATAGTCTCGTCGTACGTGGTGTACGTCACCGCACTTTGGACGGTCGGTAATTGGCCTGAACATGTGTATGCAAGGCAGGCTTGAGAGGAATCCCGTCTGGAAAAACGTTGTTTTTTTTCCTGCCGAGAAAAACGGTTGTGTGTACGAGACATAAGAGTTAAATACAATCTACATCAAGGATAGATAGATAGATAGATAAACATCATTAAATGAAAAACATAACCAATAAAAAAAAGATATAGTTTTTCTTTATCTTGATAGCAAAGTGCAAACGAAAAGGCATTTTCACAAGGTCTATAGATGGCTAGCAACAAATTGCTGCTAAGCAAAACCATTATGTTTACTTTAAAAACATTTCCATGGTAACCATAGTGCAAGATTTCTTCTTTTTTTCTAACTAAAGATAATTGTTTAGTGAATGCCCAAGTTTCAAAGATATTGTTTTCAGGCATAGATTTGTAAAATGGGAAGGTACTTTCTGCGGAGCGTAATTACATAGCATTTTATCATCTGTCTGGTACTTGGTATATCTTTAACGTGGGATGCTTCCCCCAAGCTGTTACAAAGAAGGGATAATTAGAGGTATTTTGCAATGTGATGCATATGAGATTTTTGTAAAACAAGAATATTGCAGATATGTGATTTCTAAACAAATTCAGCCTGTTAGGAATAACATCAAAAAGGTCAGCCCATCCAAGACATTTCTTCTTTTTTTTTTTGGTAGTCTCTGGATAGTTAAAGTGGGCTTCTCAGTAAATTTATAAGGCTGCAAGTATAATTTCCTGGCATTTAAAAATATGTGGTAACAGTATAATTTTTCAACCTTTTATCATTAAAGTGTATGAACAGTCCAAACTTTCTTTTTTAGTTTTGGATATAGATGGGGAGGGTAAGAACCCCTGTCATGTTTTTGTTGCTTTTAATGCTCCACAACTCCTTATTACACACTGTATAGGCATTCTAGTACCAGTAAGAAAACCCCACTGGTATGAAAAACATTAGAGATATAGCCAAAGTAATCCGTAGAAGCAGAACATGGCAGTGACCTAATTTAGGCAGAGGATGAGTAAAATCCTATGTAGTGCCACCAAAGTGGCAGAGAAGAAAGGAAAGAAAAATAAGAAAGAGGAAGGGAAAATAAATGGGAGAGAGGGGGAAAAATAGAGGGGGGGGGAGCCCTCTTTGACTGCAAGCTAAGCAACCCAGAGATTCAGGACACAAACGAAGCAAACTCAGTGGAGTATCAAAAATATGATCATACGGTCCACATGATCCTATATGCCTCCATTTTATCCTCATCCCATGTGATCATTCATTCCATATTACTGATATTTTCCAGCTCGCATATCTACTCAGCTAGGGAGGGAGGATCAGTCCTGCGCCAGTGCCTTGCTATCACCAACCTAGTTTCCGTAAGAAAATGTCTGATTAAGCTTTTTTTGATCTGTTTATGAGAGCTGGGTAGCAGGGAGATTATAGTGATTTGGGGTGTGGCATACCTCCCAATATTTTGAGATGGGAATGAGGGACACCTACTAGCAAATGTATGTAGGCATAGGACACGCCCCCTGCCAAACACCCTTAAAGGAGAATTAACCCCCAAAAAAAGTTAATTAAATCCACAAGGGCTTTTTTTTACCACTATTCCTTTATATTGGCTTTTAAAATGTACAAATGCAGCAATTTAGAATTTGAATGAAAGGTTTAGCACTGGGAAACACTTTTCGAAAGATACAAAGGTGCATTTTATATATAACCAGGGCTGCTGTTAGAAATTATGGGGCCCCGTACAGCCTACCTGACGGGGCCCCCTTCAGCCATGCCATTGACCTCAGCCCTGTCCCCGCCCCTGACCCAGTCTCAAAACAAAATGCAGGTTTGTTGCTGTTTACACACTCGTGCGGGGCCAACGTGTGAGTTCGCAATTGTGCATAAGCACGAAAGAGCAGGGGCAGTTTAAATGTATTTTTCATTTTATTTTATTAAAAATGTAAAAAATGTACACTGTATTTTTACCTTTTTTTCTTTTCTTTTTTTTTGCTTTCACAAGGGATGAATAACATCCATTGTGATAGCAAGAGCCATGACAGGTCCTCTTTATGGAGAGATCTGGGGTCTTTTAGAGCCCATATCTGTTCTCTGGCCGCCAAAGCATCTGATCAAACCAAGATCGGTTTGATCAGATACTTGTTTAAGCTGGTAATGGCTTGTGTACATTGCTGTGGCTAAAAAATGATATCTCAATCATTGCTGCAGTGATGACCAAGATATCACACTTCCCATTCAGCAACGTACTAGTATGTTGCTGGATGGGAAGCGGTTAAAGGGGATTGGTTTGGGGGTGGTAAAAATGCAGCTCCACTGCACTTTTACTGCTCCCCAACTGAAGTGTAAAGTAGTGTCTCAACGTCTTATGATCAGCATTACAATAATCATCACAGGCAGCACATTAAACAGGCGCTCTATCATGGCTCTATGTCACATGGCTGTTTGCTGACTTTTTAACTTATGGCTGTACTGTATGTAACAGACTAACAGCCATAGCAAAGCCAGCACCCTCAGCAGCCATGTGACATAGAGCCATGATAGAGCCCCTGTTTAATGTGCTGCCTGTGATGATTATTGTTTTGCTGATGATAGCCCGCTGTGCTGTGAGATATACTGTATATTAGGACACAGTGAGGATTCTATTCTATTCTCCACTCACTGTGTCCATTGCAACTACGATCTCCTTCAGATGTTTCCTGTCAGCCTCCTCGCATTTTGGCAAATGAGAACTGGAGGCGGGCGCCGGGCAGAGAATCATGGTATCACTCTGCCGGCCAGGACAAATTGAGTAGCGGGGCGGCATGATGTACATGCGCCCCGAAAATGAAAAAATAGTCCCTCCTCTGTGCGCACCTGGGCCCCTCTGTTGACCTGATGGGGCTCAGGAAAATGGCATAACCCCGCTCCATAAACATGTAGGAGCGGGGGAACAATTTAGCAAGCTTTATTTTTTAATTTTTTTATTTAATGCAGCAATGAACTGTAATGCTGCCGGGCCCCACTGTGTAGCTGATCTGGGCGGGCCCCGTACAACAGGGCTGGTTGTACTGCCCTATCAGCGGCCCTGTATACAACTATATAGATGTGACCAAAATTAGGGGGAAAGAGGGACAGAGGGACATTGCCATAAATCTGGGACAGTCCCTCGAAATCAGGGACAGTTGGGTGCTATAGATGTGGTAGGGTAGGAATCCCCATCTAATTTCCTATAAAGCTGCAGGATCTTGTCCCAATGTATGTAACTTTAGATATAGCAGATAATAACAGATATAAGTCCCAGTGGCTGTTGTTTGGTTCTCCTATATTTCTCCTTCTGCAGCTCCTCTCCTGGTTGGTGTAAGGAGGACTTGGCACAGTAGATGTGTCACATGCTCCTTTTACAGGTTTGGCCTGCAGCATGTAACTTCAGTCTTTCTGATGAAGCTGATTACAAAATGTGTTAAATTTGGCAGCCTCCTAATCAAATTGTCTACAAAAGCAAGATTTACCATATTTCAAGACAGGTATTGAATGTATTGAAATTATTGTATGTCAAGGCAGTAGGCACAAGAACATAGGGGGGCAGCTATCAGAGGTGTCAGGTAATTGTGAAGCCGATGGTATTAGAAAAATGCTACAATGTGTGTATATTTAATTACTTACATTTTTAATAAATTTTAACAGTCAGCTAAAACATATCCTTCACTTTTTACAGAAGGGTTTACAGAAGGGTTTTATTGCTGTTTGTGGCCCAGCTGGGGAGATTAGGCCTCATTCCTGTCCAGATCACAATGCTTTAATGGAGACAGGAAGTATATGAAAATCTCCAATGCAGCTACTGACAACAAAAAAAAACATCTTTGTCAGGTTCTAGCCCTTTTCCAACTCTCCTAATGAAAAATATTATTGCTGTTGTCTCCCTGTTAGAGGAAGTTCCCAACACTTCCTATTACTGTGACTGTCTCCAACACGGACACCATATTAACCACTTAACAACCACCTGCCGACAAATAACGTCGACAAGGTGGTTGCTTAACTCTGGGAGGACGTTATATAACGTCCTCCCAGAATCGCGCTCCCGCGCGCCCCCTGGGGCGCGCACACGGGAAACTCCCGGCGGATCACGAATCGCGGTAAATCGCCGCCGATAGCGGCCGTTTACCACGTGATCGCTCCGTCAAATGACGGAGCAATCACTTGTAAACAGACCGGCGTCATTTGATGACGCCGGTTCCTCCCTCCCCTCTCTGTACCGATCGGTACAGTGTGAGAGGAGAGGGGAGGGAGCGGATGGCAGCAGCAGCTCTGTGGGCTGGATCTGTGACAATTGCAGTCACAGATCCAGCCATCCATCCATCCCTGCTCAGCCATCCCTGGTGCAATACCCTGCCAATACTCTGCAATACACCCTGCCAATACTCTGCAAAATACCCTGCGCAATACTCTGCAAAATACTCTGCAATACCCTGCACAATACTCTGCAATACCCTGCGCAATACTCTGCAATACCCTGCAAAATACTCTGCAATACCCTGCAAAATACTCTGCAATACCCTGCGCAATACTCTGCAATACCCTGCGCAATACTCTGCAATACCCTGCGCAATACTCTGCAAAATACTCTGCAATACCCTGCACAATACTCTGCAATACTCTGCAATACCCTGCGCAATACTCTGCAATACCCTGCGCAATACTCTGCAATACCCTGCGCAATACTCTGCAAAATACTCTGCAATACCCTGCGCAATACTCTGCAAAATACTCTGCAATACCCTGCACAATACTCTGCAATACCCTGCGCAATACTCTGCAATACCCTGCGCAATACTCTGCAATACCCTGTGCAATACTCTGCAATACCCTGTGCAATACTCTGCAATACCCTGCACAATACTCTGCAATACCCTGCACAATACTCTGCAATACCCTGCACAATACTCTGCAATACCCTGCAATACCCTGTGCAATACCCCGTGCAATACCCTGCCATACTCCGCAATACCCTGCCATAGTCCGCAATACTCCGCAATGCCCGGCAATACTCCGCAATGCCCACTTCCCGCCCGCCGGCCGTCATATGACGTCCTTGATTTTGTGCAGGGATATCTGAATGATGGGTGCAGCTACAGGCATCATTCAGATATTAGCTTTTTCAGCCGGCGATTCCCTACACCATAAGAACAATCATAGCGGCTGTTCTGCCGCTTGATCATTTTTACGGGAGGCGAGAGGGGATGTCCCCCTCCCGCTGCCCTCCGGTGCTTCTACCGACTCACCGCTACGATCAAAGCCAGGATTGTTGTTTTTTTTTTGTTTTTTTTTCAGGCTTCCCAGCCTAGAGGTGGGATGTGGGGTCTTATTGACCCCATATCTCACTGTAAAGAGGACCTGTCATGCCATATTCCTATTACAAGGGATGTTTACGTTCCTTGTAATAGGTATAAAAGTGATCAAAAAAATTTTTGGGGCGGAAAAACATGTCAAACTAAAATAAATAAAGTAAAATGAACAATAAAAAAATATATATTTTTTTTAAAGCGCCCCTGTCCCGGTGAGCTCGCATACAGAAGCGAACGCATACGTAAGTCCCGCCCACATATGAAAACGGTTTTCAAACCACACATGTGAGGTATCTCTGCGAACGTTAGAGCGAGAGCAATAATTCTGGCCCTAGACCTCCTCTGTAACTCAAAACATGTAACCAGTAAAAATATTTAAAGCGTCGCCTATGGGGATTTTTTTAAGTAGCGAAGTTTGGCGCCATTCCACGAGTGTGTGCAATTTTTAAGGGTGACATGTTAGGTATCTATTTACTCGGCGTAACTTCATCTTTCACATTATGCAAAAACATTGGGCTAACTTTACTGTTTTTATTTTTTTTTTAAGCACAAAACATTTTTTTTCCGTAAAAAACGCGTTAAAAAAATTGCTGCGCAAATATCGTGCGAGATAAAAAGTTGCAACAACCACCATTATATTCTCTAAGGTCTTTGCTAAAAAAACATATATAATGTTTTGGGGTTCTATGTAATTTTCTAGCAAATAAATGATGATTTTTACATGTAGGAGAGAAATGTCAGAATTGGCCTGGGTGCTCCAGAACGCCTGAAAGTGCTCCCTGCATGTTGGGCCTCTCTATGTGGCCACGCTGTGTAAAAGTCTCACACATGTGGTATCGCCATACTCGGGAGGAATAGCAGAATGTGTTTTGGGGTGTAATTTGTGGAATGCATATGCTGGGTGTGAGAAATAACCTGCTAATATGACAATTTTGTGAAGAAAAAAAAAGAGAAAAAAAAAATCTTGATTTTGCAAAGAATTGTGGGAAAAAATGACAACTTCAAAAAACTCACAATGCCTCTTTCTGAATACCTTGGAATGTCTTCTTTCCAAAAAGGGGTCATTTGGGGGGTATTTGTACTTTTCTGGCATGTTAGGGTCTCAAGAAATGAGATCGGCCGTCAGTACTTCAGGTGTGATCAATTTTCAGATATTGGCACCATAGCTTGTGGACTCTATAACTTTCACAAAGACCAAATAATATCCACCAATTTGTACTTATTTTTACCAAAGATATGTAGCAGTATAAATTTTGGCCAAAATTTATGAAGAAAAAATTGTAATTTGCTAAATTTTATAACAGAAACGAAAAAAAAATCATTTTTTTACAAAATTTTCAGTCTTTTTTCTCTTATAGCGCAAAAAATAAAAAACCCAACAGTGATTAAATACCACCAAAAGAAAGCTCTATTTGTGTGAAAAAAAGGACAAAAAATTCATATGGGTACAGTGTTGTATGACTGAGTAATTGTCATTCAAAATGTGAGAGCACCGAAAGCTGAAAATTGGTCTGGTTATTAAGGGGGTTTAAGTGCCCAGTGGTCAAGTGGTTAAAAACCTCACAGAGATCATAATCTCTCAAAAATTATAAAAAATTGTGTGAAGTGACAATTGACTTCCACAGTTTTTAAAATCAAAGAAAAAGGCACCGCTGCTAACCTCCAAGCTCTCTCCTCATATGTTGGTGTCAGGTGTTGACTTGGAGTCCATTACTCCTCCACATATAGCTTAGTATAATCCAAAGGAAAAGCTTCACACAGGTGATCTCTTCACAGGTAAAACATTAATCTGAAAAGTTTTAACACAGGGCCCATCCCCAGACCACCCCTCTGACATGTTTTATACAATGGGCTTACTCATGGAGGATCTTCTATGATGAGGCCTATCGAATAAAACATACTAGAAGAGTGGTCTTAGGGGCAGACCATGTGCTGAAGCTTGTCAGCTGATTAAAGTTTTGCCTGTGAAGACATCATCGGTAAGCATCTTTTCCTTTGGTTTATACCAAACTTTAAAGTCTCAATTGCCCTTTACTAGTACCAAAGTAGCAAAGATTTTTTTTATTTATTTTTTTTGAAGAAAAAGATTCCAGATAGATACTCTGAACATGTAAA
The DNA here is from genome assembly GCA_029206835.1 of Rana muscosa. Taxonomy (NCBI): domain Eukaryota; kingdom Metazoa; phylum Chordata; class Amphibia; order Anura; family Ranidae; genus Rana; species Rana muscosa. The sequence goes on from CM055122.1 coordinate 735,285,930, forward strand.
GAATGTGGTTGAACTTGCAGAACTTTTTCTGTTAATGCAGTCACTTTCAATGTGGGAATACAAAACATATTTTTAGCACTAGCCATATGTCTGACACAGAAAAATGTCAATAGGGCTATTTTGCTAACCATAGCACAGTAATCATTTAGAATCCAAACTCATCTGCTTCTCCTATGGGACAAAATACAGGAACAAATAGTTTTTGTGTGCTTGCTCAAGCATCCGTATGAATACATTTCCCAGCACTATGATAAAGCTTACATCTTGCTGATGAGGAAATGGCAAGAGAACAGCGTGTAGCTTAAACAATACATTAATAATGTCACCCTTGTGAAATGAAACAGAATCTAAATTTAAGCCACTTGCTAAATCTGTTTGGCATTTTTCTGTTCATACAGACTATTCTGCAGCTGACAATTTTCATAAAACTCCCAGTGCCTTTTTTGGGGGTGGGGGACTTGGTTAATATAAATTATTTTTAGTAGGGAGGTGCTCAGGTGTGTTTAGATCCTGGTCCGAACCCACCTGAGCAATCCGCCAGATAGCTGTCACCTGTACTGGGCCAATCATATGCAGCCAAGGCATTCCTTGCTCTGCAGCTGTATACAAGGGGTGTGTTTACATGCGGCTACAAGGAATGCCTCGTCCACTTATTGGCCTAGGACAGTGACAGCTTTCTGGAGGGATTGCTGAGGTGAGTTCAGACCAGGATTTGAACATGCCTGAGTTAATCCCTAATTTTTAATAACTCCCGAATGCGGCGCTGACGTCACCCCGGCTATCCCTAACACGTTACACCATCCTCTGATGAAGCCACGTGACCAGTGGCGTAACACGTGAGGGATAGCCAGGGTGATGTCAGCAGCGCATTCCGGAGTAATGGGCGGGACTAGGGAGCTGTCAGCTGATGGGGATTTACTTTGTGCCAGTAAATACATTGTATCTGTGAGTGCATTTCATATTGAATAAAGAAGTAGTTATATATTTTACTGCACTTCTTGATTCTGAGTGTTTTAGTACCAGAATGCGTTGCATGAAGATTTAAAGACACAGTACTCTGGGACACTGAAGGAAGCCATTGATTCATACCCCCAACAGGTGGGGAAAAGTGATGTGAGACATATATTCATTTATCAGTCTTATCCTCAAGGTGAGGGCACAACCACGGTGGCGACACAAAAGTGGAAGAGTTTTACAGCACTGGGTTTTGTTTCAAGGATTTGCGCTTTTGCTGGTTGCGCTCACAATATCTAGCAAAAAAGTTTGGTTAACAACACTGGGACTTTGTTATTTCTATATCTTAATTGTGTGAAGATTTATAGATACTTACAATGTTGTTTGTTTTGCATTAAGCGTATGAAGATTGCTGCAGCACTGGGACTTTTTATATTCTATTCACACTTGATATTTCAATGACAATTAATGTTATGTACACAGTATTTGTTTATGTGATTTGATGTAGATTTGGTGTATTAGTTGCCTATTAAAATTTCTTAAATCTGTCTCAGTGCTCCTGCTTAGCATTGCCTTTCTGTGTGAGAGAATAATAAATGCCACCCATTGTATTTTTTAAATACAGTTAGTATAAGCACCTGCATTGATGTTTATATGAACTTCCCACAACTCCTCCACTACTGGACTAGAAGAAGAAAGGGCAATAACATAAGACAAAAGTTCTACCGCATGGCAGAGAATTTCCAACCTCACCCTAGTCACAGGCGGGGAGGGCAGGAAGGAGACACAAACTAGGTATACACAATGAGTTTTTTATTTTATCTTTTTCCATTTAACTAGCAAGTGGACGAAAAGAAACTGACAGATTCCTGCATCCACACAAGCATCCACACTCTCAGTCTCAGCCACTGTGATACTGGTAGCAGGGACTCAGTATACACAGATCAGTGCTGCAGCCATTGGCTGCATGTGCTGATCAAATTCTGGTTTTACAACAGGACCGTTGGACAAAAGCTGGTCTAAAATTCAGCCAGTTCCTGCTGATTGTGTATACCTTGCCTTAGTTGTATCACCTAAGCATGGGTGCTCAACCTGTGGCCCTCCAGCTGTTGAGGAACTACAACTCCCATCATGCCTCTGCTTTTGGGAGTCATGCTTTTAACTGTCAGCAGCTTTGCAATGCATAATGGAACTTACAGTTCCGCAACAGCTGGAGGGCCACAGGTTGAGCAGCCATGACCTAAATGGTTAGTTTACTTATACAAAAAATGCCTATGCATTTAGGGGGAACCAGTAGATAAAAACAAACTGTGCTGCTATGGACAATGCTAAATACCGTATCTGCTATTTGTTGTAAGCTATTTTCACCACTCCTGAAGTCTCTCCGAAAAATTCTCATAGTTGGCTTTAGGCTTTCCCCTGTCCTACACTGTTGCTAGGACATTGCTATGATGATTCACTGAAACTCCAGTAGTAGATGCTCACCTCCACCACCACAAGCTCTCTACTGGATCCAAACACCATGTAGTGTGCTTTCTACCGCACCTACACAACACTGAGCTCAGAGATACTGTGACGGATGAGAGAGAGCACATGCATCGGGCTGGAAATTTGAAAGAGAGAGAGCTCTTGTTATGTGGAGGCAAGCATCATCGTCTGGAGCATTGACTGAAGCGTTATAGTATTGTCCTAGAAAAGGGTCAAAGTTGTGTAATACCAGCTATGACAGTTTTTTAGCAATAGCAGGTATATCATTCAATATTGTTCATAGCAGCATAGCTTGTTTTTGTTTACAGGTGCCCGTTAAATGCATAGGCATTTTTATTTTGCAAGGGCGAACAAACCCTTTAACTGCACAGGTCTCCAAGTTGACTGTGTGCTGCTGGATAGAGCTGTGTAAATCTCAGAAGTTATTAGACTTATATGCTGTATTTACAAATCTTTTGGTGGGAGGCAGGTAAACCCACTCTAATACATGTATATACTTGTGTATTTAGCTGTTTCGTGGAGTATAACGTTAAAGTTAGTAAAGAAAAGTGAGGCCACCAATTTACAGTAGCTGTTCGGCATGGCTTTGGTACATGGATTCTAAGAGTAGCTAAACAGAACTACACGTTCATAAACATGTAATTCACCTGTGTATTTAGCTGTTTGCTTAGAGTTCAGCTTTAATTTTGCATTCACCAAGCTCTATATAGTTCCATGAAAACCACTCTCTCCTCCTGATAATACATACCCTTTGTGCTGATTTGTTGCAACGAACCAAAATATTATCTCATAGAAACATACCTTGGAGGTGAGTGGATGATCTATATATTTTTTTTTTTTTCCAAACAATTTTTCTTTTATTGGTAAATCACAAAATACAGAAAAAGAAGTAGACAATAAAATGATATAAAGTACGTAGCAAGGCATGAAATAAACAAAGCAAAATATACATATCCATGTGCTAAAATATATAATACAACAATCAGCCAAATATAACAATAAAATTTAATATTCCGACAAGGGAGAGGGAAGAAAAGAAGAAGAAAATCAAACAAACAAACAAACAAACAAACAAAAAAAAAAAAAGGATTGGGGAGGAGAAATTTTGTCCCTCCTTCACCTCTTCCTCTCCTCCCCCCCCCCCCCCTCCAAGGAGATATGAAAGAATCTCTAACATCTAAAAATCTTCTCAAAAGAGAGGGGAGAAGGAAGAGCGAGGGGAAAGAGAATTAGATTCCCAAATTTCAGCCGAAGACTATCAGGAACAGACCTCTGCAGGGTAATGATAATTTACCAAAAGATAACCTATCCATATTAAGCTCCTATTTGGCATTAGAAAGAGAATGAAATTCCGCAGAACTGACGAAACAAAGCCAGCAAGCCCATTTTTCAGTAAATGTTGTTGGGGAATCCCTGGCTTGTTGGATCAAATCCTCCATTTCGGCAATTCTCCCAACCCTCTGAAGCCATTCGGAAATACTGGGAGGTGAGGTGTCTTTCCAATGAATGTGGTTTGGATTTAGTGTTGCTGCTAGGCTGTAGTCATCCTTAAATTAATAGTTCTTTCACTGAGTTTTTCCTAAGCTCAGTTTGTTTGCTTTTGCTTGCTGTTGGGAAGTGTCTCTGCCAGTTGATTAAGAAGATACAATATTTCTGAGTTATGGATATTCATGTCTCTCAGGCAGGGCCGGTACAAGGGATGGGCGGAAGGGGCGGAGCAACTTATTGTAGGAAGAGGGGCGCAGTGCTGGCAGTGTGCTGTTAAACTTTCTGGGCAACAAGTGACTGTGACTACTGCCAGCCACCCCTACAACACTGCAGAGCTGCGCCTGCTTGCAAAAATGTGGCTCCTGCGCTCCTGCACCCCGGTACAAGAAAAGGACCCGGCATTCCCTTCCCTGTCAGGCGGAGCTGCGGAGTAATCTCCGCCCAACAGGCGCTTCCGAGTCTCGGCGAGGTGTGACGTGGCAACACCGACAGGCCGGCCGAGAGGAGAGCTAGTGTGTTTTGGAGCATTCTTAGTGGTCAGGGCCGTCACATGGGCCGCACCGACCAATCAGAACCCAGGTAGCCTGTCCTGTCACCGCGAGCGAAGAGGAGAGAAAGCCAGGGGGATTTCAAATCGGTACAGCGGTGATATGAGCTGTCAGTGCGGGGGATCACTGGATTCCAGGTAAGCCGGACTGGGGGGTAGGGGATGGGAAGGGAGCCCAGTGTAAGTTCACCTTACAGATTTTCTGTAAGGTGAACTTACACTTTAACCATTTGCCGACCCAATGCAGTACATATTGTATTGTTTTAAGTGTTTTCTGGTTTTGAAAAGACACTGCCTCTTTCTTTATACTGGGGGGGGGGGGCGCAGTTTGCCATCTTCGCCCTGGGCACCAGATGGCCTTGTCCCGGCACTGCTCTCAGGCCAACCACTAGGAGGTTTTTTGCTAGTGGTGCATGCTGGGGAAGATATACAAATTTGGAGTGATATTCCAGAAAGGTCTTTGTTTTTTGGGCTGTTGCCTGAAGTGGAGGCTGTGTTGGGTGACTCTGCCGCTCAGGCCTACTGCCTACTGCCTTGGGAGGATACAGCCAAGAGTAGGCCTAGGTAAAATGTACACTTCCTTGCTGGATGGTACGTTCAGAAAGTGTCTGCCTTTTTTCTTCTACATTACATGGAGGATTTGGAGTTCCTTCACCCACGGCATTACCTGCACAGTGTTTTCAGTTTCTCCCTGTGCCTGTGTGGGTTCCGTCTGGTTACTCCAGTTTCCTCCCACACTCCAAAGACATGCTGGTAGGTTAAATGGTTCCTGTCTAAATTGTCCCTAGTATATGTATGAATGTGAGTTCGGGACCTTAGATTGTAAGCTTCTTGAGGGCAAATTGACGGCGCTATATAAGTACCTGTAATAATTATAATAATAATGTAGCGGCCCCACCCGCTCTCTCTTCCTTAACGGTTGCTTTGGCTTCGGTCTAGGGGTACCTTGAAGGGGAGAGCGAGGTGCGCCACGGCCCATGTCCTCTGGATTACTGCGTATAGAGGTGAAGGCCAGAATCAGATTACACCCGGGCCGTGTATACGCTCAGAGCCAGGTCTGTTCTGCTGATAGCCCCCTTTGCTCCCAGTAATTGGAGTACCACACACTGAAAAGGTCCAACACTTATTTATTCCATAACGGCAAACAAATAGTCCTTTGCGAGCAGACAGTTTGAGACCCATAGAACAGTTCAGTATTGGTGGGGAGTAGGTCAAGGCACAATCCTCAAAGAAACTAAACCGTTAAGGTTTCACCAACGGTTGCTAAGCACAGTGGCTGTTCAATGGACTTCTGGATACAGAGTCTCTTCCAGCGACTCTAGTGAACAGGAACTGGAGTTACCTTCGTTACGTTGCAGCCCCTGTCAGGGGGAAGACATCCCTCCAAGGGAGTTACCAAAGGCCCCGCCGTCACCGGATTAATGCTGTACCGGACTATCCGGAAGGGTTACACTCCCCGGCCTCCTCGCCTCAGATTTGGGTCCCAACACCTTAGGGCCCCTCGGACTCCTCCACCCTCGCGGAACCCAGTCGAAGTTACTGGGTCCCAGGCCTTGGCCGTAGTACTTCACCCCAGGCTTAAGGTGCCTGGGATGGACTCCATCCCTCGCTCCGGCCAGGTCAAGGGCACCTGGGCCCGGAACTCCAGAACGCCAGCACCCAGGCTGAAGGTGCCTGGGCGCAGCCACGTCCTCCAACTTTGAACCCCGAGGTCAGGGCGTCCGCCCCTTTTATCTCCTCTCCCTTTGCGTCACAGCGGGTTCCCTACCCCGCTGTACCGGCGCCAGGAAAGGACAAAAAGGGTACAGTCTTGCGGTGCAGGTTCAACTCCGACCCAGGGTGACAATGCCACCTGCAGGCCACAGGGAACCTTGCACCACCAGAGTCCTCCAAGAACCACAAAAGGGATTCTCAGTTTCCCTAACAATTAGTACATCTGGGTTAAATAACCCAGATGTCCCCCCCCCCCCAAATTTAAATACCCGCTACAATAATAATAATAAATAGCTTTTTCTTTATACAGTACAGGTTTTTCACAGTGCTTTTGGTATCTTCTGTAGTAACTCCATGCTAGGCAACCTTCATTTCTGAATACCACTGAGGTGGATTTACTAAACAAGAAAATATTAGACGTGCATTTTCATAGTGTAATTTTGAAAATAACAGCAAGCAAATATGGTGATCTATTCAGGTAGTAAAACGGGTTATGAAAGAGGATGGCTCATCCTTCCACCCATCGTAGCAACAAATGTTGATACCCCATGAATGCAAATCCCCAAATGAGCCAATAAGCAGATGCACCTTATATCACACCCTTATGTCGACTTCATGTTATCTTGATATAGGTGTGTTTATATGACCATCATCTGGAAGGGAGCAAAGGACAAAAGGGCAACTGTGTACTTTGCAAATATGAAGTGAACTTGGAAGGATACCAAAGATCCCTTTACAAGTTCATAAATGAATCTCTTCATGAGCAAATCAGTGATCCGTGATGAATATCTAATTGCTAGCCCATCACTAAAATGTACCAGCAACCATAGAGATTAAACAAGCAGAGCATCCAGCTACACATGATTAAAGTCAGGGTAAAAATTGGTCTCACTTTTATGGACTGAGCCTCTAGGGTGAGCTTAGAGGCAAAATGTTTGTGCCTAATAGATGGATACATTTTACTGAGGATAAACACTTGTAATACACATTTGATTGACAAGGAGAAAATAAGATCAGATAGTTACAGAGGATTTAGTGTTTACAGAAACAAACTGATTGATGTCAGACATAGCACCCTGAAATTTGTTTGCTATGTAGAGAAAATGATCATTCACAGCTGTAATTTAGTTGCATGGTTCCCTAAATTGCAGGAGATCATTTTCCTATGTAGGCTTATACAGGCCAACTGTGCATCCTCATAATTATTGATATTTTTCATATATTAGTTGCTTCCATAGCACAGCAGTTACTTTTATTGATTTATACAGTACTGTCATTTCCCCTGGTGATGTACAAAGTACAGTAATACAAATAACAAGGGCAGTTATTACAATTTAGAAAATGTTCCAAAGACAAGTACATTTAGTTTATAAGAAATAAAAACACAGCTAAAAACATTGGCAGACAGAACCCTGGCTTTACAAGGTTACAAGCTTACAATCAAGAGGGATAGCGGCTAAGAGGGGATAAAAGGTGATGGATAACAATCAACTATCAGCAACAATCTAACACAATAGTGTAAAGACACAATCCCTGTATAACATGATAATCAAGTGGTCACAAAATCAAAGTGTAATTTAGCGTTAAGTTGTCGTTGATGCCCGTTTCTCATATCAGTGAAGCATATTAAATAGTTTAATGTCTTAGCTTTCATAACACTTAAGAGTCCCTATAATTTAAAACCAACAAGCTGGAAGCAGCAGAATTGAGTTAGGATGAGATGCTCCAGATGTCTTAATATCCTTTTATTCACTGTGCACCTGCGCCACACAAGAAGAATTTCCCGCTGGAAGTTGGGCTGCACCTGCAGGCCCCGTGTAAGTAACTGCGCTACAACACTGCTTGGAGTCTTCAAAATGATATTGTTGACTAACGTCACAAGTGCCAAAAATTCAACATGAAGTATTCATGATCCATTATTTCTTTTCTAAAAAGTCAGTGAGGATGTATAATTTGTTTTACATAAGGTTCAGTGATCTCTGCTTAGCACTACTTGTAACAAAATTATGTCTTACAACAAACTTTGCTTCATCTTTTTTTTTTTGCTTTTTTTTTCAGGATCAGCTGATGACTATTATACTGTATATTTGTACAAATTCAAACACCCTCAAATTATGAAAAGTGAAAAAAAAAGGCAATACCACAGCTTCAATTAAGTGTTTCTGTTTACTATCACATAAATAAAATTGTAAACAGGAAAACAAGTGCCAGTCTCAGGTATACTGTGAGCACTTGAACAGCCCCTAAGGCTGGGTTCACACTAGTGCGACACGACATCTGTCCTACTTTGGATCCGACTTTGCCCTGCGACATGAAGCCGGCATATGTCCGACTTTCAATGAACGGGGATCCGACTTGGATCCCCGCCAATATCAGGCACTGTGTTTGGTATGAATCTTGAGGGGGAACTCCAGGCCAAATTTTAAAGAAAAAACTGGCATGGGTTCCCCCTCCAAGAGCATACCAGGCCCTTGGGTCTGGTCTGGATTTGAAGGGGCGCCCCTACGCCGAAAAAACGCCCCCCCCCCCCAAAATCCAAACCAGACCCTTATCCGAGCACACAACCTGGCAGGCCGCAGGGGAAGAGGGGGGGACGAGAGAGCGGCCCCCTCCCTCCTGAACCGTACCAGGCCGCATGCCCTCAACATGGGGGGTTTGATGCTCTGGGGCAAGGGGGCGACCTGCGGCCCCCCCACCCCAGAGCACCCTGCCCCCATGTTGATGAGGACAGGGCCTCTTCCCGACAACCCTGGCCGTTGGTTGTCGGGGTCTGCGGGCTGGGGGCTTATCGGAATCCGGGAGCCCCCTTCAATAAAGGGGCCCCCGGATCCCGGCCCCCCCCACCCTATGTGAATGAGTATGGGGTACATCGTACCCCTACCCATTCACCTGGTGGAAAAAAATTGCAATAAAAAAACCACACAGCTTTTTAAAGTATTTTATTGCACAGCTCCGGGGGTCTTCTTCCGACTTCAGGGGTCTCCGGTGTCGTCGCCGCGCTCTCCGGTTCTTTCTTCTGCCGGGCCACCGCTAACTTCTTTAGCTCTTTTGCTAGCGGAGGCCCGGTCTTCTCCGTCACCTTCTTCTTCTCCCGCTCTCCGGTTCTTCTCCCGCTTCTTTCTTCTGCCGGCCCCTCCACTAACTTCTTTAGCTCTTTTGCTAGTGGAGGGGCCGGTCTTCCCGTCGCCGTCGCCGTCGCCGTCTTCTTCTCTCTTCTCCTCCTCGATGTTGACGCGTCGCTTCCTCCCACTGTAATACTGGCTGTTCGCTCCGCTCCGCATTAATATAGGCTTCTCATGACGTCACAGTCACATGTTCCGGGGCACATGGCCCCGGAGCATGTGACTGTGACGTCATGGGAACATGTGACTGTGACGTCATGAGAAGCCTATATTAATGCGGAGCGGAGCGAACAGCCAGTATTACAGCGGGAGGAAGCGACGCGTCAACATCGAGAAGGAGAAGAGAGAAGAAGACGGCGACGGGAAGACCGGCCCCTCCACTCTTCTGCTTGATTCTGAGCATGCGTGTTTTTTTTGTGCGTCGGAATAGCATACAGACGATCAGGATTTCCGACAAGAACCAGCTCTCAAATTTTTTTTGTCAAAAATTCTGACAGAAAAAGTCCGATTGAGCCTACACACGGTCAGAATTTCCGACCAAAAGCTCACATCAAACTTTTCTTGTCGGAGATTCCGACCGTGTGTACGCGGCATTACAGCTCAAAGTTTAACTAAAGGCAAAAGCTTTTTTTTAGATTTGGATTGAGTGGTGAAGGGTTAAAGCCACTGTTAGGTATTCATTGCTGTCTTCTTCACTCTCTCTGATTACCAATGTCTCTGAGAATGTAAAAAGGTGGAATCTGAAATTTTTCGTTTCCAAGAAAACAGGAATGGAGAATAAATTTTCCAATTGGGGATACTTGTTTCCATGAAAACTGGCTAAAAGGGGATTTCCCTCATATTTGAAATATAGTCAGGTCCATAAATATCGGGACATCGACACAATTCTAATCTTTTTGGCTCTATACACCACCACAATGGATTTGAAATGAACAGAACAAGATGTGCTTTAACTGCGGACTTTCAGCTTTAATTTGAAGGGTATTTACATCCAAATCAGGTGAACGGTGTGGGAATTACAACAGTTTGTATATGTGCCTCCCACTTTTTAAGGGACCAAAAGTAATGGGACAATTGGCTGCTCAGCTGTTCCATGGCCAGGTGTGTGTTATTGCCTCATTATCCCATTTACAAGGAGCAGATAAAAGGTCCAGAGTTCATTTCAAGTGTGCTATTTGCATTTGGAATCTGTTGCTGTCAACTCTCAATATGAGATCCAAAGAGCTGTCACTATCAGTGAAGCAAGCCATCATTAGGCTGAAAAAACAAAACAAACCCATCAGAGAGATAGCAAAAACACTAGGTGTGGCCAAATCAACTGTTTGGAACATCCTTAAAAAGAAAGAACGCACCGGCGAGCTCAGCAACACCAAAAGACCCGGAAGACCACGGAAAACAACTGTGGTGGATGACCGAAAAATTCTTTCCCTGGTGAAGAAAACACCCTTCACAACAGTTGGTCAGATCAAGAACACTCTCCAGGAGGTAGGTGTATGTGTGTCAAAGTCAACAATCAAGAGAAGATTTCACTAGAGTGAATACAGAGGGTTCACCACAAGATGTAAACTATTGGTGAGCCTCAAAAACAGGAAGGCCAGATTAGAGTTTGCCAAACAACATCTAAAAAAGCCTTCACAGTTCTGGAACAACATCCTATGGACAGATGAGACCAACATCAACTTGTACCAGAGTGATGGGAAGAGAAGAGTATGGAGAAGGAAAGGAACTGCTCATGATCCAAAGCATACCACCTCATCAGTGAAGCATGGTGGTGGTAGTGTCATGGCGTGGGCATGTATGGCTGCCAATGGAACTGGTTCTCTTGTATTTATTGATGATATGACTGCTGACAAAAGCAGCAGGATGAATTCTGAAGTGTTTCGGGCAATATTATCTGCTCATATTCAGCTAAATGCTTCAGAACTCATTGGACGGTGCTTCACAGTGCAGATGAACAATGACCCGAAGCATACTGCGAAAGCAACCAAAGAGTTTTTTAAGGGAAAGAAGTGGAATGTTATGCAATGGCCAAGTCAATCACCTGACCCGAATCCGATTAAGCATGCATTTCACTTGCTGAAGACAAAACTGAAGGGAAAATGCCCCAAGAACAAGCAGGAACTGAGGACAGTTACAGTAGAGGCCTAGCAGAGCATCACCAGGGATGAAACCCAGCGTCTGGTGATGTTTATGAGTTCCAGACTTCAGGCTGTAATTGACTGCAAAGGTTTTGCAACCAAGTAATAACCACCTGCCTACCGGCACGAAAATCCCTTCCTGCCCAAGCCATTTTTCAGCGCTGTCACACTTTGAATGACAATTGCGCGGTCGTGCGACGTGGCTCCCAAATGTCCGTCCTTTTTTTTCCCACAAATAGAGCTTTCTTTTGGTGGTATTTGATCACCTCTGCGGTTTTTATTTTTTGCGCTATATAAACAAAAGAAGAGCGTCAAGTTTGAAAAAAAAAAACACAATATTTTTTACTTTTTGCTATAATAAATATCCATTTATTTTTAAATATTTTTGGTTAAAAAAAAATCGCAATAAGCGTATATTGATTGGTTTGCGCAAAAGTTATAGCAGATACAAAATAGGGGATAGATTTATAGCATTTTTTTTTTTTTTTTACTAGTAATGGCGCGATCTGCGATTTTTATCGTGACTGCGATATGGGGGCGGACACATCGGACACTTTTGACACATTTTTGGGACCACTCACATTTATACAGCGATCCCTGCTATAAAAATGCATTGATTACTGTATAAATGTGACTGGCAGGGAAGGGGTTAAAACTAGGGGGCGAGGAAGGGGTTAAATGTGTTTCCTAGATGTGTTCTAACTGTGGGGGGAGGGGACTGACTGGGGGAGGTGACCGATGGTTGTCGGTTACAAGGGACATACCATCGGTCTCCTCTCCCTGACAGGACGTGGATCTGTGTGTTTACACACACAGATCCACGGTCCTGCTTGGTTACTGGGCAATCGTCCCCAGCGATGCAGCGAGCGCGCGCCCCCTAGCTGCTTTTAAAGCCAGGACGTCATATGACGTCCTGTCAGAACAAGAGAGTCTTCCACTCGCCATCATTTGATGGTGGGCGGTAGACAAGTGGTTAAAAAGTGAAAGTTTGATTTATGATTGTTAATCTGTCCCATTAATTTTGGTCCCTTAAAAAGTGAGAGACATATATACAAACTGTTGTAATTCCTACACCGTTCACCTGATTTAGATGTAAATACCCTCAAATTAAAGCTGAAAGTCTGCAGTTAAAGCACATCTTGTTAGTTTCATTTCAAATCCATTGTGGTGGTGTATAGAGCCAAAAAGATTAGAATTGTGTTGATGTCCCAATATTTATGGAGCTGACTGTATCCACAGGACAGACGGAAAAAAAAAAAAAAACTGACAGCGGTTATAACCCTCCCCTACTCTATCCAAAATGAAAACAAAAATGGCTTTAGATATACTTTTAGGGACTGTGCCAGGAAGGACATGCCAGCAGGCAAGATGTCTCCTCAAGACAGTCATTCACATCTACATGGAAAAAGTGCACTTGCTAATGTGCACACGCATCTGCATGCTCGAACACATCCGCGTGTCCGTAAATGCGCATCTGTCATGAAAGTTGTCGCCAAGCTTTTTAAATGGAACCAGTGCTCAGGTTCATTGCTGTCTCATTTACAGAGGTTTCTGTGTGATCTTTGCTATTTTACCTGTAACTGATACCAGGTGTTGACCTGGCTTGTTCTGACCATTCCCTGAACTCTGCTACACTGTCTTCGGCTTGACTCCTGACCTCTGCTTCTGCCTGCTCCTGTTGCCACTATACTGCTGATCCGATACTGACTCTGGTTTGCATCTTGACCACGCTCCCATCTATATACTTGAATCTGGTTCGATTACCAGTCTCTGCAAGTCTGACTTGGCTGTTCTTACACATGCTGCCTATTAATTTTCTCCAAGCACCTACCTGCTACCAGCCAGTACCTGCTCTTTGCCGGCTCACTTACCAACCAGCACCTGCTCATCACTTGCCTACCAGCCAGTGCCTGCTCACCACCTGTCTGTTGGCAAGCCAGTACCTGCCTGTTCTAGCCTGCTACATACCTGCTGTTGCCCAGACAGTCCATTTTGCTGTGGTCCACTGTTGACTTCATTGTGCTCCAGCCTGAGTACCCTGCTTGGTTTCACTCCTAGCAAGATCAACAGAGACTTGATCCACTCTGCGCTCTTGTGCCACCTGTCCACTCTGTCTAGAAGTGTAGGAGAGGCCTTTCTTATGAAATTAGACTACTTCATGTACATAACAGCCTGTCTGGTCTCAAACAGAACCCAAGCCACCCACTCACAAATAGCGCTTGCTTAGCAGTCTACTAGCACCCTAGACCTCCAGTGTTGGATGTTTAGAGAACTTTCAATGTGGTTTGCTTACTAAATATGTGTTAAAAAAGGGATAGCAATCATCAAAACCAGATTTGTTTATTTTACTTGGTGCCATCTCCAGTGGTCCTGCTATCCTAGACCATCCTAACCCCAATACTGGCCACACATTTATTCCTGCCCTCAACAACAGCAGTTACAACACCAAATTCAAGTTTGCAAGTGAAAAAAGAGCCAATGGAATATTTGTAAGCAACCAATTCTCCTGTTAGAAAGTTAGATCATATTTCACTCTACTTCGCTTTGAGCATAATTGGCATGTTTTTAAATACAATGTGTAGCGGGGTGCCACTTTGCAGTGTGGTAAAAGACTATTGTTGTATTGAGAATGAACCCAGCTCCCTCCGGAGTCTATTTATGACATTGCAGCAACTGTTGTTTAACTGTGTGGAACGGTGCATTATGGAACTTATAGTACAGGGAGAAAGAGACTCCATTGCCATGGGTAGCAAATAGACTACAATACCCACAGTGCAGCTGTACCACCAGAGTGCACTGCATCGTCGCACAGCCTTCTGGGAGAGATTACGTAAAGGAAGGGAGGAGCTACCCTCGCTCTCTCTGGACATCGCCTTCTATCAAACAGGAAGCCTGCGTTGAGGCCTGCTGCTGGAGTGTCTAGGCCAGAAAGCCTGGGCCTACAGTTGTCAAGTAGGATCACTCAGCCAAGGAGGGATCCTTTTCCGTGTGTCCAACTCTTGCTCTACAGAGACCGGAGTCGCCCATCTACCGTCACCTTGTGCGGCTGTGTGAGGGATCGGAGACTGCAAATTGCGGAGAGACCAGGGACCGGAACGCCTGCAGCGGAGCGTATCAGAGGGACGAGGCCTGGTTTGGTGAGGGGGCACCTGCCCAATATTGACTGGCTGTTGCATAGGACTGTGACTTTTAGAGGCCTGCCATTTTCATTAGAGTAGTACGCCACACACAAGGACATTAAAGATTGGCGTTTGCACCATCCGCGAGTTATACATACTCATAAACATTGTGGATGTTCAGTTCTTCTGCTTTTTCCTTAACCTTATGGATTACAAATGTTTGATGTGCACCAACAAATGCTAGCGAAGAATCTTACTGCTGGAAGGAACTTTGTACTGAGCTCAGTCAGACCTGTCTAGAGCGGATAGTACCGGGACACGTGTACAGTATTGCCCATTAGGGGGAGCTTGCGAGCATACAGCATATATATATAGGAAGTGTACACTAGAACTGTGATCTTGTGTTTCCATTGTTTCTAACTAAAATTTTCTGCTAACCATTGACTCTTGCAGGGCCCTGTAAGAGTCAACTGTATTTTTGTCTAATTCTGTTACTTTTCCTACCAAGTAAAATTGACTATTGGTTGAGCAGAATTCTGTGTGGAGTTTATCTGTTACCCTGTTGGACAAGTGGCCATCACAAGGTAACCTCTTTATTTACAATTTTACTGTGTGACATTATTGTGTTTCCTAATTACCAGTGGGTTGCAGACCAGTTGTGCCAAGGGAGGGTCTGAGCCAGATTCCTGGGGTTGATAGCCAGAGTACAGACCCAAAACAAAACCAGCAGCTCTCTTAACTGGGGGTAGTGCTACATATATAATAGCAATAAATCAGCAAAGTATACTAAATACACAAAACCAGAATTAATACAATCTCTGTTAAAAATAAATATCACATACACATTTTCAAGCACAATGCATAATAAAGCCGCGGCAGCAAGTAAACATTTTTAGCTTCAATTTATTCTTATATTTACAGCTTTAATTTGAACTATAAAACATTATAGAAACAAACGTCAAGAAGAAAATATCTAATGTTTGAAAAACTAAACGCATACAGATCGGTCCAGGAGTTATTTTATTCTTCCTGTTTTCATGAAACTTCTTTGCAGACACGGTCTCTTTAGGTATGGCACAATCATTAAATAGATAAACTAATTAAGTGTGTTATAATTAGAGAACTAATGGGAGTCTGTTCAGAATATATTACGTTGCTGAAATTGAATGACTTTTTTTAACGTACCTGTCATAAAACAGTCTATTTTTTTTATTTTATTTTTTCCCACTGTATGCTTTATGTGACAATTTTATTTTACCTAAAGGCACATTAAATTTCTTTCAAAATTATATCTGACATTAATGTTAATGGTACATGGAGTACACATTCAAATGACATTTGTCTGCAAGCAAGGCAGGGTATAGCTAAGTGTTCCTTACAGCATATAAAACATGGGCAAATGGTCTAAATGTAACAGTTTTCTCTGTCTACGAAATGCTTCTTGACAAAGGCCCATATAGCATGAATAAAATGTTTTTATTCATTGTCTATGAAGCATGGTAAAGGAACTTGAGTTTTAAAGATGTGTTCATTCCTTGTAGATTAGTTCTCTAAGTGCCTACAGGATACATGTAAGCTGCTCCCCCCCCCCCCCCCAAGTACAGGAATCCCCAGGAAGACATTTAATGTAACTGAATGTTTGCACTTACATGCTATGCACCAATTGGTTTTCTATCTATTCAGACGCTTTAAGAATACTTGGAATAAGTTCCATTATTCTATGAACTTAGTAGAAATTTCAATCATATTGTTTCAGAAATTATCAGGTTAGACTATATTTTCTTTACTAATAAAAATATTAGTGCACCAATTATAAATAAAGTATATCTATCTATCTATAGATAGATAGATAGATACTTTATTATAAATGTGTGTGTGTGTGTGTGTATATATATATTATGAAAATAAATCTATCTTACCATATACAGTATCTCAGAAAAGTGAGTACACCCCTCACATTTTTGTAAATATTTTATTATATCTTTTCATGTGACAACACTGAAGAAATTACACAATGTAAAGTAGTGAGTGTACAGCTTGTATAACAGTGTAAATTTGTTATCCCCTCAAAATAACTCAACACACAGCCATTAATGTCTAAACTGCTGGCAAAAAAGGTGAGTACACCCCTAAGTGAAAATGTCCAAATTGGGCCCAATTAGCCATTTTCCCTCCCCGGTGTCATGTGACGCGTTAGTGTTACAAGGTCTCAGGTGTGAATGGGGAGCAGGTGTGTTACATTTGGTGGTATCGCTCTCACTCTCTCATACTGGTCACTGGAAGGTCAACACGGCACCTCATGGCAAAGAACTCTCTGAAGATCTGAAAAAAATTATTGTTGCTCTACATAAAGATGGCCTAGGTCAGTGATGGCGAACCTTGGCATTCCATATGTTTTTATACAAATTTCAAAAATTTGTATAAAAAACACAATTTGAGGAGAAAGCATGTAAAAACTGAAAGGCACATCAAATATTATCTAGTCGAGGATGAAATAAATTTAGATACATTTTTTTTTTTTTTTAAATAAATAAATTGTAATAAAGAAAATAAAAATAATGAAAAAGGAAAGCCTCCCCTGGGGTGTGCAGTGACTCGCTCTGCAGCCGCTGTGTTCACCAAACACAGCGGATTGCAATGCTCGATATCGGGCTGCTGTGAGTGGCCCAGATAACATGTGATCGCTGTGCGATTACATGTCACTAAGTAAACAATAGTCATGAATGGAATCCATTTATGACATCATTGTTTACTATTCTGTGTAATCTGTGATTGGTCACCAGTGATCATATAGTACCTGGGCCAATCACAGCATCCTGTATCAAGTGATAGATGTGGGCCAATTGCAGCATCACAATAGTAAACAATGAGTCGTGAATAAAAGTTCAAATGATTGCTGTTACAGTAATCATAACTGTAACTAGCAATCACAGTGAAAGAAAAACAAAAAATAATCTGGACCCGCCCTCTCCCAGAGAAGTATAGTGTCATTATGGTGACTGTGTCAGTGTCAAATTGTAAAAAAAGAAAATCAATGTTTAAAAACTGTAATTATATATATATATATATATATATATATATATATATATATTTTTTTTTTTACATAATGTAACCAATCAGTATTTCTGATCACTGCCACACCAGTCATAAGAGGACCCTGTACTGCACTAGTGACATTTCATTAAACTTCTTCATATTCCAAAAAACTGTGACAAAAAATGTACAACTTCAAAAAACTCACCGTGCCTCTTACTAAATACTTTGGACTGTCTACTTTCCAAAAAGTCATTTGGGGAGTATTTGTACTGCCCTTTCATTTTAGGGCCTCAGGAAATTACATAAGCAGTCAGTACATCAGGATTGATACATTTTGAAATATATATTATTATTATTATACAGGATTTATATAGCGCCAACAGTTTACGCAGCGCTTTACAACATGAGGGTAGACGGTACAATTACAATATAATTTAATACAGTAGGAATCAGAGAGCCCTGCTCTAAAATACCATAGATTGTAGACGCTTCACAAAGACCAAATAATATTTATTTGGGTTTATTTTACCAAAGAAATGTAGCAGACTACATTTTGGCCTAAATTTACAAAGACAGATTATTTATTTGCAAAATTTTAGACAGAAACTAAAAAAAAAAATGTTTTTTTTTTCTTTTTTTTTCATTGGTTGAATGGCAAAAAATCTAAAATCCTCTATTTTTACTAAAATTGTGTATAATATTATGCATATTTGCACTATAATTCATTCAGCCTCTTCCCAATTCTTATTCTCTAATTCATTTTAGTGTATTTTTTCCTGAGAATGAGTTTGATAAACCGCACAAATATCGCTCAACATAAAAAAATGCAACTACCTTACGTTTTTTCTTCAGGGCCTCTGCTTTCAGAAAATATATACTTGTTTGGGGTTAAGATAATTTCCAGCAAAAATTCAGATTTCAACATGTGTTAAACTGCCCAGGTAGACAAGTTAAATAATGAAATAATAAAGCCAGCCATACATGGATCAAAATTTTTCCAGGTCAGGGACTGCCTGAATTTTGATTCATGTATGAGCAAGGAAGTTGTACAGAAGCCAATCTTTCAATTAACTTTTGTACAACCGCCCTGTCAAAGCGATCAGCGCTGCAGGCGATAGCCGATAGCGCTGATGAGTGTATTCTGATATACAGAATACAATAGCTCAGTGGGGAGGATTGCCACCGGTTGAACTCATTTATGGGTGGCCTAATTCCAAATGTGTTTAATGAAAATGTATTTTGTTTTATTGCTTTATGGAAATCTTCACTTCAAACCTGCTGCATTATAATTATTATTAGGCCCCTTTCACACTGGGGCGGGAAGGTGCGCTGGCGGTATAGCGGCCCTATTTTTAGCGCCGCTATACTGTTGTTTTTGCCGCGATATTCGGGCGCTAGCGGTGTGGTTTTAACCCCTGCTACCGGCCGAGAAAGGGATAAAACCGCCAGGAAAACCGCTGCTACAGCAGCGGTTTGCAGGTGGTATAGCCGCGGTTTCCCATTAATTTTAATGGGAAGGAGCAGTAAACACACCGCTCCTTTCACCGCCCCAAAGATGCTGCTTGCAGGAGATTTTTTTTCCTCCCACCAGCGCATCGTCTCAGTGTGAAAGCCCTCAGGCTTTCACATTGAGAATGCTGGGGCAGGATTATTTCAGGCGTTATTTATGCGCTATTTTTAGCGCTAAAACGCCTGAAATACGCCTCAGTGTGAAAGGGGCCTAAGACTACGATGCTGTTACCTTCTCTTTAGGATATCACATTTCCTACTGTTGACTATTTACAATATGATAGGAGTATTTTAGATAAACATTATGTGTTTTTATCCTGGTCCAGTTGGTTCTCAGGTTAAAGCTGAACTCCAGGCAGATATAAAAGGCCCAAATTATGGTATCTCTTTAAAGTGTAAGTTCAGCTTTACAAAAAAAAAAAGCACACTATGTTATCCCGTACAGATATAGAAGCATAGTGTGCTAAACCTAACCAGTTAGGTCTCCCTTTCTGTAACCATTTGCTTGCTGCACTATAGCACTTTTACTGCTACAGGGTGGCAGCCGTGTACAGAATTGTGTGTGTGTGTGCGTATGTATGTATATATGTATGTATATATATATATATATATATATATATATATATATATATATATACTGTGTGTATGTGTGGGCCGCTTCTGCTGTGATAGTTCACAGAAGAAACTGATCTGCGAGTCCTGGGGACCCGATGTCCTCCGGAACTCACCGATCATTAGTAAAACACAAAGAACTGAGATATGCCTATGTAGACAAGTGATAATTCACAGCAGAAGCTGATCTGCAAATCCTGGGGACTCGATGTCCTCCGGCACTCGCTGATCGTTAGAAAACGGAGAACAGTCCCGCTGATTTTCACCATTACTAGTATGGAAAAAAAAAATCCATAAATATATCTCATAGTTTGTAGATACTCTAAAGTTTGTGTAAAACCAATCAATATACACTTATTGGGATTTTTTTTTACCAAAAACATGTAGCAAAATACATATTTGCCTAAAATTTATGAAAAAAATTAGATTTTTTTAAAAATTATTTTTTATTGGATGTTTTATAGCAGAAAGTAAAAAATATTTTTTTTTTTTTTAATTGTCGGTCTTTTATAGCGCAAAAAATAAAATAAATGCACTGGTGATCAAATACCACCAAAAGAAAGCTCTATTTGTGGGGAAAAAAATTTACATAAATGTTATTTGGGTACAGTGTCGCACGACCACACAATTGTCAGTTAACCACTTAACGACCGCCGCATGTACATGTACATATACGTCGGCAGAATGGCACGGACAGGCACATCAATTGGACCCGCCCTGCTACATGCACCGGTCGTTTTCGGTTCAGGAGCGATCCGGGATGAGGGGGCGGCCATTGGTTTCTGGCCACCCCCTCACAATCGCTCCTGACGATTGAGATGCTTCCCCTGCCTGTGTAATGTAAACACAGGCAGGAGGAAGTGATGTCATCTCTCCATGCGGCAGTCTTTTCGTCCGGAACGCCAAGGAGAGAAGACATCAAGTAAGTGCACTAACAGTACACTGACACCAGCACACATAGGCACATAAATCACCCCCCAGTCACCCCCAGATCACCCCCCAGATCACCCCCCAGTCACAGTGTCACTGATTGCAGTGATCATTTATTTACTGATCACTGCATTTAGTGTCATCTGTGAAAGTAAAAAGTGTTAGGGCATATAGCTTTAGGCCCCTTTAGGTCCAGGGTACCCCCTAACCCCCCTATTAAAGGTTTAACCCCTTGATCGCCCCCCAGGTAACCCTTTCACCCCCTATCGCCAGTGTCACTAAGCGATCGTTTTTCTGATCACTGTAGTAGTGTCGCTGGTGCTGCTAGGTAGCCAGTTATTTTTTTAGGTTGGCCGCCAGGTTTTTATAGCGTCAGGTACCCCCATATATTATCTAATAAAGGTTTTAACCCCCTGATTGCCCCTAGAGTTAGCCCTTTCGTTAGGGCACCCGCCGTATATAACCCAATAAAGGTTTAACCCCCTGATCGCCCGGCGGGTGATATCAATTAGGTTTTAGCGTCAGTTAGGGTCTGCGTCGCCCCAGGCAGCGTCAGGTTGGTGCCAGTAACGCTAACACCCACGCGCGAAGCATACACCTCCCTTAGTGGTATAGTATCTGAACAGATCAATATCTGATCAGATCTATACTAGAGTCCCCAGCAGTTTAGGGTTCCCAAAAACGCAGTGTTTGCGGGATCAGCCCAGATACCTGCTAGCACCTGCGTTTAGCCCCTCCGCCCAGCCCAGCCCAGCCCCGCCCAGCCCACCCAAGTGCAGTATCGATCGATCACTGTCACTTACAAAACATAACACACATAACTGCAGCGTTCGCAGAGACAGGCCTGATCCCTGCGATCATTAACAGTTTTTGGGTAGCGTTTGATGCATTTGCTGACAGTCAGGTGCTTTTTTACCTGTGAATCCTTACTAGTGTACCACTAAATTTAGAGCCCAAAATGGCAAATCGAAGGTACAGTAGTAAAGAGGCCTACGAGATTCTGAGCATGACAGATAGTGAAGAGGAGGTCACACATCTGTCAGATTCAGGCTCAGAATACAACCCCGTAGAAGACAGTGGCTCCATGTCAGATAGCTCTGATGACGAAGATGAGGTCCCTGCTTAGGTCAGGCATACCCGATCCCGTTCCTCTGATGTTGTGTAGGAGCAAGAACCGCAGGGCTCTCGTATTATGGAGCAGAGAAGTACTAGCGCTGCTATTCCTTCTGCTGAACTGGCAAGCACCAGCGGCCTAGTACACCCTGGACGTACATCCAGCACTGCAGTAACACTTGGTGACTAGTGATGAGCCGAACACCCCCGGGTTCGGTTCGCACCAGAACCCGCGAACGGACCGAAAGTTCGCACGAACATTAGAACCCTATTAAATACAATGGATGCGAACGTTCGAATTCTAAAGTGCTAATTATAACGACTATTATCCATGTTATTGTCCTAAACAGAGTTTGGGAACCCGGGTTCTGCACCAGGGGACATGTATCAATGCAAAAAGAAGTTTTAAAAACGGCCGTTTTTCGGGAGCAGTCATTTTGATGATGCATAAAGTGAAAAAAAAAAGTCAAATATTCCTTTAAATATTGTACCTGGGGGGTGTCTAAAGTATGCCTGTGAAGTGCCACGTGTTTCCCGTGTTTAGAACTGTCCCTGCACAAAATTACATTTCTAAAGGAAAAAAAAGCCATTTAAAACTGCTTGCGGCTTTAATGTAATGTCTGGTCCCGGTAATATGGATGAAAATCTTTAAGAAAAATGGCATAGCTACCCCATCACCACCCCCCCCCCCCCCTACCCCAGCCCATTACCAGCCCCTTTGGGTCTTGTATGGATATTAAGGGGAACCCCGCACACAAAATAAAAAAGGCCCTATATACTCTGAACAGCCGTATACAGGCGGTGCATACAAGACAGGGACTGTAGGTTTGTTCTTATGTAGAATCTGTTTGTAATTTTGAACAGCTACATTGTTTAAGTGTAGCTCCAGCCCAAATACCTATTTTTAAGCTTTTTGGAAAACATAGGGAAGGGTTATCACCCCTGTAACATTTGTTTTGCTGTCTGTGCCCCTGTTCAGAACATTTCACCTCACTTTGCGTCCCAATGACAACTGTTTTTGAAATGTGGTGTTTTTATTGAAACAAGGATTGGTGATAAAGCATCAGTAGAGAGGAGACACCTTTCTCCCATATTAATTCTTACAGGAGAGAATTTTCCTTCCAAGGGGTAGATTTCCTCTCACTTCCTGTTGTCTTCTTCCGTTTGCAAGTAGTAGTCGTTTGTAAGTTGGATGTTTGAAAGTAGGGACCTGCCTTAAAAACTCTGCAGAAATTGGCCCCTTAGGTGTTGGTGTTGGCACAACACTGTAAGCACTCACAGTTAATCTTGGTGGGTGCTGGAACGCCCTGCTGTCAACTATTATATCAGGAATTGTAATAACATATAATTGTTGAACAGTGGTAGTAAAAATTGGGCCTTTGATGGTGGTGCTGGTGCCACAACACTGTAAGGCCTGACAGTTACTCTTGGTGGGCGCAGCAATGGGCCCTGCTGTGAATTATTAGATCAATAATTATAATTGCATGCCCCTGTTGAACAGGGGCTGAAAAATTGGGCCTTTGGTGGTGGTGGTGGTGGTGGTGGTGTTGACACAACACTGTAAGGCCTGACAGTTACTCTTGGTGGGCGCAGCAATGGGCCCTGCTGTGAATTATTAGATCAATAATTATAATTGCATGCCCCTGATGAACAGGGGCTGAAAATTGGGCCTTAGGCACTGGTGGCACAACACTGCAACCCCTCACAGATACTGTACTTGGAGCACAGCAATGAGGCCTGTTGCAAAGTATTGCATCAAAAATTGTAATTACACGCCCCTGTTAAACAGGGGCTGAAAAATTGGGCCTTAGCCACTGGTGGCGGCACCCATAAACCAAAATGATCTTCCAAGCTATCATCATTAATCGGATCATTGAGGAGGAGGAGGAGGATAGCCAGTCAACATAACAGCACAGGCACTCAGCATCAGCATCACTCTTGAAGGGATGTGACATTTTAAAATCAATTAGTCTGTTATATCAGCATCAGGTGTGTGGTAGCTGGTGGTGATCCAAGACTGGTTCATCTTGATGAAAGTCAGTCGATCAACCGAGTCGGTGGACAGGCGCACCCTGTGATCCGTGACAAATCCTCCAGCAGCACTGAATGTGCGTTCTGAAAGAACGCTGGATGCAGGACAGGCCAGTAGCTCAATTGCATACTGTGCAAGCTCTGGCCAGTGATCCATCCTCAAGACCCAGTAAGCCAGAGGATTTTCGGTGGGGAAGGTGTCCAAGTCTGACCTTGCCC
Source organism: Rana muscosa (assembly GCA_029206835.1). Lineage (NCBI taxonomy): Eukaryota > Metazoa > Chordata > Amphibia > Anura > Ranidae > Rana > Rana muscosa. The sequence goes on from CM055122.1 coordinate 735,309,949, forward strand.
CTAGGTATTCCTGCACCATGTATATCAGACGCTGGCGATGGTTGCTGGAACCGATCATACTTTGGGGCTGCGGACTAAAGAATTGTCTGAACGCATCGGTCAGACGGCCACCTTCCCCACCGCTCCTTCTTTGACTGCCCGAAGCCTCAGCAACTCGTTGTCCAGGACCAGGAGTTTGTAACCTCCCAGTCTCTGGGAACGCGTTGCACAGACCTTTCTGCAAGGCCTCCCGGAGTTGTCTCATCCTCTGCTCCCTCTGCGACGGTAACATAAGGTCCGCAACCTTACCCTTGTACCGTGGATCAAGGAGAGTGGCCAGCCAGTAATGGTCCCTCTCCTTGATCTGAAGAATACGAGGATCCTTCCGCAGACTTTGCAGGATCAGGGAGGCCATGCAGCGTAGGTTAGCTGAGGCATTCAGTCCGGAGTCCTCTGGGTCACTAAGGACGACATGATCCGCAGCCACCTCCTCCCAGCCACGTACAAGTCCACTGGTTTCTTGGGACTGTAAATCATCCCTAAAAGACTGCTGCTGATGATGCTGAGTGCCAGCCTCCACCTCCATGCTGACACAATCCTCCTCCTCCTCCTCCTCCTCCTCTTCCTGTGCGATGGGTGGGACAGAAGGAACGCTGTCTGGGTAAAGGGGGCCTTGAGAGGCAAGGAAGTCCTCCTCTTCCTGCCTCTGTTCTGCCTCAAGTGCCCTGTCCATTATTCCACGCAGCATGTGCTCCAACAGGTGGACAAGAGGTACAGTGTCACTGATGCATGCACTGTCACTGCTCACCATCCTCGTGGCCTCCTCAAATGGTGCCAGGACAGTGCATGCATCCCTGATCATGCCCCACTGGCATGGTGAAAAAAACCCGAGCTCCCCTGACCCTGTCCTGGTGCCGTAGTCGCACAGGTACTCATTGATGGCCCTCTGCTGCGTGTGCAGCCGCTGCAGCATGGCCAACGTTGAGTTCCACCTGGTGGGCATGTCACATATAAGGCGGTTCTTGGGCAGGTTCAACTCCTTTTGCAGCTCAGCCAGGCGAGCACTGGCATTATAAGATCTGCGGAAATGCACACAGACTTTCCTGGCCTGCCTCAGGACATCCTGTAAGCCCGGGTACCTGCCCAAGAACCGCTGCACCACCAGGTTAAGGACGTGAGCCATACAGGGCACATGGGTCAGTTGTCCCTGTCGGAGGGCGGAGAGGAGGTTGGTGCCATTGTCGCAAACCACCATTCCTGGCTTAAGCTGGCGTGGCGTCAACCACCTCTCGGCCTGCCCCTGCAGAGCAGACAGGACCTCTGCCCCAGTGTGGCTCCTGTCCCCCAAACACACCAGCACAAGCATGGCATGGCATCTTTTTGCCTGCGTACTTGCGTAGCCCCTTGAACGCCTACGGAGCACCGCTGGTTCCGAGGACAAACCACAGGAAGAGGCCATGGAGGAAGAAGAAGAGGAGGGGGTGGAGGAGAGAGGTGTGTCACAACCAGTAGTAGCATTTTGGAGGCGTGGCGGTGGAACAACCTCCAACACTACTGCACCTTGTCCTGCATCCTTCCCAGCTGCCAAAAGAGTGACCCAATGGGCCATGAAAGAAAGGTAACGTCCCTGTCCATGCCTGCTGGACCATGAGTCAGCGGTAATATGCACCTTACCGCTGACCGCCCTGTCCAGCGAGGCCAAGACATTGCCTTCCACATGCCTGTAGAGAGCCGGAATCGCCTTCCGTGAAAAAAAGTGGCGTTTGGGAATCTGCCACTGAGGAACCGCACATTGCACAAATCACGGAAGGGGGCCGAGTCTACCAACTGAAAAGGCAGCAGTTGAAGCGCTAGCAATTTAGCCAAGCTAGCATTCAACCGCTGGGCATGTGGATGGCTGGGAGTGAACTTCTTTCGACGGTCCAGCAGCTGGGGCAGGGAAATTTGCCTGCTAGAATCGGACGTTGGTGTACTGCTAGCAGAGTGCCCGCAAGTACTTGGCTGTGACACACCTAATTCTACACCTTCATTCCTCTCAGTGCAGGTTTCAGAGAGGACTGAAGGTATAGTGGGGTTGGAGATCCCAGCTGATGCGGTGCAAGGAGAGGTCCGCTTTGTTCTTTGGTGTGGGTCTTTAAGGTAGGCTTGCCAATGAGCTGCATGGCAGGTCAACATATGTCTGATCAAGCATGTGGTGCCCAAGCGGCTGATGTTATGGCCACGCGATATACGCTTGAGACATATGTTGCAAACAGCAGCTGTGCGATCTGATGCACTCGCCTCAAAAAAGGCCCACACCAAAGAACTTTTTGAATGACGGGCAGAGGCAGCGCCCTGCACAGGCGGAGCTCTGCGGTGTGATTCCGTCGGTGTGCTGCCCATACGCTGGCCACCCAAGGGCATCCTGCCTCGTTGGAGATGTGCCTCCTCCTCATCCTCCTCCTCCTCCTCTCTCCTATTAGGCACCCACGTGGAGTCAGTGACCTCATCATCCCCTCCCTCCTCATCACTGGAGCCAATCTGGCAGTATGCTGCAGCTGCTGGAGCATGACTGCCAGATTGGTGTCCTTCTTGAGCATCCCCTCTCTCTGCTCTCACGCTACTGCCTTCCTCTAGCTGGGTATCATCATCAGATCCTTCGAAACGCTGGGCATCCTCCTGGAGCATGTACCCAACACTGTGCTCAAACAGTTCGGGGGACTCCTCAGGAGGAGGACATGGTGGGTCTAGGGAAGGAGTGACTAATGATGACATTGATACCAGAGAAGAGGACGCTTTGGCAGCTGCTTTGCCAGTACCCTGAGCCTGGGTGAGAGAGGATGAGGAGGATGAGGTGGGCTTGGTCATCCACTCTACCAAGTCTTCGGCATGATGTGGCTCAACATGTCCAGCTGCCGAAAAGAAGGACAAGCGTGTCCCATGGCCATGTGCTGATGACAATGCACCGCGTCCACGACCAGCACTGTTGCCCCCAGACACAGAGCCTGCTTGCCCTCTTTTTTTGCCTCCTGACTGTCTGCCTCTCCTTGTTTGCCTTCCAGACATTTTAATGGATGGCCTGCAGGGAGATGGGAAAAACAGCAATAAGGGCTACCTTCAGGTGTATACTGTGCAGGAGGCTTAGCAACAAAGACACTGACACTGTCCCCTGCCTATCCTTCTCTGTCCCTAAACACAAGGATTTGCAATATGCTTCAGCAAGATTGGTTTAGCACAGAATAGCACACTGACAGTTTCCCTCACTGTCCTTCTCTGTCCCTACAAACAAGGTTTAGCACAGAATAGCACACTGATAGTTTCCCCGCGTGTCCTTCTCTGTCCCTAAACTCAAGGATTTAAAATATGGTTCAGCAAGATTGGTTTAGCACAGAATAGCACACTGACAGTTTCCCCGAGTGTCCTTCTCTGTCCCTAAACTCAAGGATTTCAAATATGGTTCAGCAAGATTGGTTTAGGACAGAATAGCACACTGACACTTTCCCTCACTGTCCTTCTCTGTCCCTACAAACAAGATTTAGCACAGAATAGCACACTGATAGTTTCCACGAGTGTCCTTCTCTGTCCCTAAACTCAAGGATTTCAAATATGGTTCAGCAAGATTGGTTTAGCACAGAATAGCACACTGATAGTTTCTCTCACTGTCCTTCTCTGTCCCTACAAACAAGATTTAGCACAGAATAGCACACTGATAGTTTCCCCGAGTGTCCTTCTCTGTCCCTAAACTGAAGGATTTCAAATATGGTTCAGCAAGATTGGCTTAGCACAGAATAGCACACTGATAGTTTCCCTCACTGCCCTTCTCTGTCCCTACAAACAAGATTTAGCACAGAATAGCACACTGATAGTTTCCACGAGTGTCCTTCTCTGTCCCTAAACTCAAGGATTTCAAATATGGTTCAGCAAGATTGGTTTAGAACAGAATAGCACACTGACAGTTTCCCCGAGTGTCCTTCTCTGTCCCTAAACTCAAGGATTTCAAATATGGTTCAGCAAGATTGGTTTAGCACAGAATAGCACACTGATAGTTTCCCTCACTGTCCTTCTCTGTCCCTACAAACAAGATTTAGCACAGAATAGCACACTGATAGTTTCCCAGAGTGTCCTTCTCTGTCCCTAAACTCAAGGATTTCAAATATGGTTCAGCAAGATTGGTTTAGAACAGAATAGCACACTGACAGTTTCCCCGAGTGTTCTTCTCTGTCCCTAAACTCAAGGATTTCAAATATGGTTCAGCAAGATTGGTTTAGGACAGAATAGCACACTGACACTTTCCCTCACTGTCCTTCTCTGTCCCTACAAACAAGATTTAGCACAGAATAGCACACTGGTAGTTTCCCCGAGTGTCCTTCTCTGTCCCTAAACTCAAGGATTTCAAATATGGTTCAGCAAGATTGGTTTAGCACAGAATAGCACACTGATAGTTTCCCTCACTGTCCTTCTCTGTCCCTACAAACAAGATTTAGCACAGAATAGCACACTGATAGTTTCGCCGAGTGTCCTTCTCTGTCCCTAAACTCAAGGATTTCAAATATGGTTCAGCAAGATTGGTTTAGAACAGAATAGCACACTGACAGTTTCCCCGAGTGTCCTTCTCTGTCCCTAAACTCAAGGATTTCAAATATGGTTCAGCAAGATTGGTTTAGGACAGAATAGCACACTGACACTTTCCCTCACTGTCCTTCTCTGTCCCTACAAACAAGATTTAGCACAGAATAGCACACTGATAGTTTCCCAGAGTGTCCTTCTCTGTCCCTAAACTCAAGGATTTCAAATATGATTCAGCAAGATTGGTTTAGCACAGAATAGCACACTGATAGTTTCCCTCACTGTCCTTCTCTGTCCCTACAAACAAGATTTAGCACAGAATAGCACACTGATAGTTTCCCCGAGTGTCCTTCTCTGTCCCTAAACACAAGGATTTCAAATATGGTTCAGCAAGATTGGTTTAGCACAGAATAGCACACTGACACTTTCCCTCACTGTCCTTCTCTGTCCCTACAAACAAGATTTAGCACAGAATAGCACACTGATAGTTTCCACGAATGTCCTTCTCTGTCCCTAAACTCAAGGATTTCAAATATGGTTCAGCAAGATTGGTTTAGCACAGAATAGCACACTGATAGTTTCCCTCACTGTCCTTCTCTGTCCCTACAAACAAGATTTAGCACAGAATAGCACACTGATAGTTTCCACGAGTGTCCTTCTCTGTCCCTAAACTCAAGGATTTCAAATACGGTTCAGCAAGATTGGTTTAGAACAGAATAGCACACTGACAGTTTCCCTCACTGTCCTTCTCTGTCCCTACAAACAAGATTTAGCACAGAATAGCACACTGACACTTTCCCTCACTGTCCTTCTCTGTCCCTACAAACAAGGTTTAGCACAGAATAGCACACTGACACTTTCCCTCACTGTCCTTCTCTGTCCCTACAAACAAGGTTTAGCACAGAATGACACACTGACACTCTCCCTACCTATCCTTCTCTGTCCCTAAACACAAGGAATCCAGGATTAGTAAAGGAAAAAAATGACACTGTCCCTGCCTATGCTTCTCTTTCCCTGCTCCGGAACACACTACACAAGGCCGCCGTGCTGGCGGCCTTTTATAGTGTGGGGCGTGTACTAAACCCCCTCAGCAATAATTGGCCACAGGCATCCTGCCTGTGGCCAATCATTGCTCTCCTCGCTGCCGGCGCTGTGATTGGCCAAGCATGCGGGGTCACAGTGCATGCTTGGCCAATCACAGCGCCTGGATGACACTGCGATGGCGTAGTGCATTGTGGGCCATTCGCGTCACTCGAATTTGGCGCGAACGGCCCAAATCGTTCGATCTTCGTCGAACGATCGAACAGCCGATGTTCGAGTCGAACGTATGTTCGACTCGAACACGAAGCTCATCCCTATTGGTGACGTGTCGAGTCCCATAAGTGCAGTTCAAGCTGGCGAGGTGGCAGGCACAAGTAGTGTCCCGCTGCCACCAAGAAGAAGACAAAGGCAGGCCCATCGTGCCCATAGTGCCCTTCCTGCATAATTTGCCTATCCTATTTGGGTCCCCACCACTTCTGCAGCACCCGTACTTCCCCTATTCACTGGCCAACCCGGAATTCAGGTGGAAACAGCTGATCTTACGCCACTTGATTTTTATTCGCTGTTTTTCACGGAAGATCTCTATAGATCTATTGTGGACCAGAGTAATTTATATGCTGGTCAATTAATTACCGCTAATCCCCAGTTGCCAACCATTGCCAGAGATTGGAAACCAATTACGGTTTCCGAATTTAAAACCTTTCTGGGTCTTTTCCTCAACATGGGCACACATAAATTCTCGTTGTTGCGCGCCTGTTGGTCCACGCGCCCAATTGACCATATGCCCGTGTTCTCTGCCTCCATGTCCAGGAAACGATACGAGCAGATCTTGCGGTCCATGCACTTCAACGACAATGAACTTTGTCGTCCACGTGGAGACCCTGAATACGATCGGCTCTACAAAATTTGGCCCCTCATAAACCACTTCAACGAACGTTTTGCAGCCTTGTTTACTCCCGATCAAGTTGTCTGCGTTGATGAGACCCTGATTAAATTTTCTGTCCGCTTGTCTTTCAAACAGTACCTTCCCAGCAAGCGTGCCAGATATGGGGTCATGCTCTATAAGTTCTGTGACAGGGCAACAGGCTATGTATGGAGCTTTGTGGTTTATAAGGGAAAAGACAATCAGGTAGAGCCGGAGAACTGCCCAGATTATATAGGGAGAGCTGGCAAGATAGTGTGGAACTTGGTGTCACTCTTATTCGGAAAGGGGTACCACTTGTATGTGGACAATTATTACACGAGTGTGCCACTTTTTAGTCACTTGTTTGATCATCAGATTGGAGCATGTGGCACTGTGCGACCGAATCGCTGGGGCTTTCCCCAGGGGCTTGTAGATTCTCGTCTTAGGCTGGGGGAGAGAGCCTGCTTGAAGTGTAATAATTTGCTCTCTGTGAAGTGGAGGGATAATAAGAATGTTTTCCTTCTTACCTCCCTTCATGCAGACACGACAGTCCAAATTCGTACAGCGACTGGTGTTGTGGAGAAACCCTCTGTGTCCACGAATATAACCAAAATATGGGAGGGGTGGACCTCAACGACCAGTTGTTGGCGCAGTATCACATTGCCCGTAAGGCGAGACGCTGGTACAAAAAAGTGTCTCTATACTTCTTTTAATTGGCTTTGCTGAACGCTCATGTGCTATACAGAGCTTCAGGCGGGACTTTATCCTTCCTTAAATTTCAGGATGAGATAGTCACAGACCTTCTGTATCCAGGCAGTTCTGCACCTCACCATTCCCAACCAAATGCAGTAAGCCGTGTTGCTCTGAGAGATCTTATACAAAAAGAGGTAGTTCTATCCGCAATAAACATTTATTGATAGGGTTACATAATATATACAAATTACACACCCGACAGTATTTACAGCACAATGTACAGTGTAGGTCCCCTGGCTTACATGGTATTTACAAATTACCCACAACGCCCATATTTACAATACTATATAAGCTAAAAGTATAGTTATATTACCTGTTAACTTCAGGTCAGCCCATCGTGGCTGCTGTCTGTTCCCACACACCCAAAAGCAAGTGCCCTTAGCTTGCTCACAAAAGCATTATATACCCCCCCTTCTTTATGTAAGGTGGCTAATATAATTCTCCCTGATTGGTCACTGTACCTAGTAAATGTATATTGGGCACAGCCCGGTTGTATGAGTCACAGCAGGCTTTTGTTTACAGCCCATGTGCAATGTAAACAGGAAAACAAAAGACCACCCTTTGAAGTTGTAGCTAATTACCGTAAGAAATACACAGCACTCAATACTTTAAATATATTTCGTTCTAGCTGAAATATATATATCTATATGCAATTTTATTTACAGCGATTAAATGGAAATTATATATATCCCATAAGGCAACAGCCGGCTGCATGAGAGGCATTTTCCATATGTCCTCGAGAGTACCCCTACTCAACGAGCCCCCCAAAGAAGCTGTCGTGTCTGTAGCAAGCGCGGATTTAGGCGTGACACCCGTTATTATTGTCCACGCTGTCCTGACGATCCTGGTCCACACACTAGTAAAGTTTTAGCATAGGGTACAGCAATGCACAGGATAGGACACACTTACACAGGGTCTCCCAAGATGCCATCGCATTTTGAGAGACCCGAACCATTACAGTTGTTACAGTTACAAAAAAAAGTGTAAAAAAAAAAAAAACACAAAAAAATATATAAAATAAAAAATAAAAAAATAGTTGTCGTTTTATTGTTCTCTCTCTCTCTCTATTTTCTCTCTATTGTTCTGCTCTTTTTTACTGTATTCTATTCTGCAATGTTTTATTGTTATGTTTTATCGTGCTTGCTTTTCAGGTATGTAATTTTTTGTTTTCAGGTGCGCCATTCAGCTGCAGCATGGATTTATTTATCTTGACAGCAACAGCGTTTTCTCCCACGATACATAAAGCTGTGACTCCAACGCTGTAGGAGGTGATTTCACCACCACAGTTAAAAAAAGAGCATGGGGGCAGCAGGGGCGAAGGTGCGATTTTTGCTCCTTATGCCGCGTACATACGGTCGAAATTCCGACGGAGGCTTGCCCGTGGAGAAGTCTGACCATGTGTACGCGGCATAACTTTTTTGCGGGAGGATGCCCCCATGCTTCGGCATATTTAAATGGTGCATGTATGCCCATTATTAGAAGTGGGTGGATGAAGGGAGGTATTCTAATGGTGGGCATACCCACCGATCAATCTCTTTTTTTCGTTCAGCCAACAGGCTGCATGAAAAAAAAGATTACAATACATGTCCAACAAGGACCAGCAACGTACTGGTATGTTGCTGGACTTTGAATGGTTATACCAGAATGATGCCTGCTGGTTTAGGTATCATCTTGGTATCATTCTTTTCAGCCAGTGGTCGGCTTTCATGTAAAAGCAATCCTAGCGGCTAATTAGCCACTAGACTGCTTTTACAGACCCCAATTTTTTCAAAAAAGGAGTACTTGTCACTACCTATTGCTATCATAGGGGATATTTACATTCCCTGAGATAACAATAAAAATGGTAAAAAAATAAAATAAAAATGGAAGGAACAGTTTAAAAAAAAAAAGAAGCAAAATAAATAAAATAAAAAAGCACCCCTGCCCCCCCCCCTCTGCTCTTGTGGAAAGGAGAACGCAAGCGTCGGTCTGGCGTCATATGTAAACAGCAATTGCACCATGCATGTGAGGTATCACCGCAAAAGGTCAGATCGAGGGCAGTAATTTTAGCAGGAAGACAAGGAGAGAGGCGCCTCTAAGTGCAATAGTGTAACAAGTTTTTAATAGTAGATACAAATACACTCACATTTAGGTGAATTAACATAGGCGTTTAAAATGTCAGGATGACGATCATCAGCAGCAGGTCACAGGGGGTTCTCAGCTCTGCGTAGAATGACAGGAGTGTCTCTGAAGATGGAGCGGCCGGCTTCCGGGGACAACGATCCTGTAGTATGTTCAGAGCGAGGCTAGGAGCGCACATGTGGTTAAGCTGCAGAGGGTGACGTCATCAAAAATGGACGCGTTTCGTGAGCGTGCGGACTTGCGGTGTCCTGGCAAGTCGCGCTCCTTTATCAACATGACATAAGGGCAGAAGTGGATAGACGCCTTATATAGGGACAAGGATGAGGAAGTGAGCTGGATGGGGTGGGGCTGGGAGAAGGTGGTGTCCAATGACAGGAAGAGTGAAGAGGTCATGTGATCGGGATGGCCTGGATCACATGACCTGATCACATGACCGAAAAAAAAAAAACCTGACCTGATCACATGATCACATGACCGAAAAAAAAAAAACAAAAAAAAAAAACCTGACCTGATCACATGATCACATGACCGAAAAAAATAAAAAATAAAAATAAAAAAATAAATAAAAAGAAATTAGCAAATGGGGATAGATCACGGATAATGGATGGACCGGAAAATAGATATAAATAATAAATGGCATTAATAGTGACGGTGTTAGATGGGTATAAGTATGAATGGGGCCTATCGCAAAATATATATATATAATAATAGATATGAATGTTAAGGGTCACGAAAGAAATATATGTATATATATACATATATATATATATATATATATACTGTATATATATTGTGACAGCAGGAAGGTAAAGTCACCTGGTTGCATCCAGGGGGGTAGGTATATTTCTCCCAGATTCAGGCTTTATGCCGACTTATACAACTAGGGAGAGAGTTGATGAAGCCCAGCTGAGGCTAGTGGGGTTATGGATGATTCATACCTCTAGGGAGAGTGCTGGGCGTCGTGCAGGCAGGGAGTTGATGAGACCAGCTGAAGCTTGTCAGCTCGTTTAAGGCCTCTATAAAAACTCCCAGCTTCATTAGGTGTTTGCTCATGCCTGGAACCAGACCTGTGTGGACTGTCTAGGGAGAGTGAACCCCTGTACGGTGAGACAAAGCCTGTGTGGCTATTTGTTTGGACATTTACTAAACCAGGGACTTAGGGACTAGGACAGCACCAGGCTGATCCCAGTTGTTAGTTAGGAAACCTGCATGTTTAGTCAGAGGTCAAGCTGACCAGGGTTTATTTTGTTTATGTTTCTTTTTGCTTTGCTGTGTTTTTTGTCACTGTAAATAGAGAAATAAACCGCACCTTTTTGATCTTGAAAACCACAACCTCCGTCTGCTGGGCCTGTTTTTGTGTGGGGAGCCCATCCAGGGGATCACACACACCCGCTGCCGAGCTAACCCCCTCACAGTTGGTGGAGAACCAGTGGCAGTTTTTTTTTAAGCCAGCATGGAGGAGATACTGAAACAGCTGGCTCTAGCAAATGCCAATCAACAGCAGACAAATGCAGGTTTGCAAAAGAGCCTTGCAGCTCAACAACAGAGCTTCGCAGCCCAGCAGCAAGCTCATCAACAGAGCCTTGCAGCCCAGCAGCAATCTGAGGCCCGCTTCATAGACCTGTTACAGAAGCAAGAGCAGAGACTACAACAAATGGAAGCAGTAATGCAGCAACGTCCGCAGACCAGTGAGGAAAGCCGTCCCACTAATACCGCGTCCTTTGGGGTGAGTCGTTTATTGACAAAAATGACTGGAGAGGATGATCCAGAGGTATTTTTGACCACATTTGAAAGGACTGCTGAAAGAGCTGTGTAAATTGTTCAAAGTGACGCAATTGCGTACGTCTGTGTATCACCCCCAAACCGATGGGCTGGTTGAAAGATTCAACAAAACCCTAAAACAAATGTTGAAGAAAGTGGTGGATAGAGATGGAAAGGATTGGGACTGTCTACTTCCTTATTTGATGTTTGCTATTAGGGAGGTGCCCCAATCCTCTACGGGATTCTCCCCCTTTGAGTTACTGTATGGGAGACACCCAAGAGGGCTGTTGGATATTGCCAAGGAAACTTGGGAAAGTGAGAGTTCTCCCCACAGGAGTGTGATTGAGCATGTCGCCCTGATGCAAGATCGAATTGCACAGGTAATGCCCATCGTGAAGGAACATTTGGCCCAAGCGCAGTTGGCACAGCAGAGAGTGTACAACCGTGGAGCCAAGACCCGTACCTTTTCCCTGGGGGATAGGATATTGGTACTTGTCCCTACGGTTGAAAGTAAATTCCTTGCCAAATGGCAAGGCTCCTACGAGATAATGGAAAAAGTGAGCGAAGTGAATTACAAGGTCAGACAACCAGGAAGGCGAAAGCCCGAACAGATCTATCACGTTAATCTGTTGAAAGCCTGGAGGGATAGAGAGTCCCTAGTCGCAGAAACTTGGGCACCAGCTCAAACTGGTTGCGTGATTCCGGAGGTTGGAATAGCAGCCACCTTGTCACAACCCCAACAACAGGAGGTTAAGGAGTTTGTGCTTCGCAACAAGGAGGTGTTCTCTGAGCTGCCGGGACAAACATCTGGGGTAGAGCATGATATTATTACCCCGCCCGGTGAAAGGGTGAAGTTAAAACCCTATCGGATCCCAGAGGCCCGACGGGAGGCAATACGGGAGGAAGTACAGAAAATGCTGAACTTAGGGGTGATAGAGGAGTCCCAAAGTGATTGGTCTAGTCCCATTGTGTTGGTGCCTAAACCGAATGGGAGCTGGCGATTTTGTAACGATTTTCGTCAGTTGAACAAAGTTACAAAATTTGACACCTACCCCATGCCACGTATAGATGAGTTGATCGACCGGCTGGGAACAGCCCGATACATGACGACTCTTGACCTCACAAAAGGGTATTGGCAAATTCCCCTTGCCAAGTCGGCCAAAGAGAAAACCGCATTTGTAACCCCAGACGGGGCGTTCCAATATAAGAGAATGCCGTTCGGGTTACAGAATGCGCCGGCGCTTCATTCCCCACTTTGCTTCTAAGGCTGTGCCCCTAACCAACCTGACGAAAGGGAAAGGGTCGGTCATGATTAAATGGACCCCCGAGGCTGAGGCAGCGTTCCAATTCTTGAAACAAGCCTTATGTAGCCAGCCAGTGTTGTACTCACCCGACTTCTCTAAAGATTTTGTCGTACAAAGTGATGCGTCAGATGTGGGGTTAGGAGCAGTATTGTCCTAGGTCTGGAACGGGGAAGAGCACCCAGTCATTTACCTCAGCAGGAAGTTGAAGTCCCATGAGGTAAATTATGCCACGGTTGAAAAGGAGTGTTTAGCGGTGAAGTGGGCTCTAGATTCCCTTCGGTACTATCTGCTAGGTAGGCACTTTGACATGGTTACGGATCACGCTCCGTTAAAGTGGATGGCTCAAAACAAGGAGACAAATAGAAGAGTAAATAGGTGGTTCCTGGCCCTACAGGAATTCAACTTCACAGTAAAGCATCGCCCTGGCGTTCAAATGGGGAATGTGGATGCTTTGTCTCGAGTACATGAATGCCTGATTGCTGGTGTTCCAACCCCAAGGTTAAAACAAGAGGGGGGGGTATGTGACAGCAGGAAGGTAAAGTCACCTGGTTGCATCCAGGGGGGTAGGTATATTTCTCCCAGATTCAGGCTTTATGCCGACTTATACAACTAGGGAGAGAGTTGATGAAGCCCAGCTGAGGCTAGTGGGGTTATGGATGATTCATACCTCTAGGGAGAGTGCTGGGCGTCGTGCAGGCAGGGAGTTGATGAGACCAGCTGAAGCTTGTCAGCTCGTTTAAGGCCTCTATAAAAACTCCCAGCTTCATTAGGTGTTTGCTCATGCCTGGAACCAGACCTGTGTGGACTGTCTAGGGAGAGTGAACCCCTGTGCGGTGAGACAAAGCCTGTGTGGCTATTTGTTTGGACATTTACTAAACCAGGGACTTAGGGACTAGGACAGCACCAGGCTGATCCCAGTTGTTAGTTAGGAAACCTGCATGTTTAGTCAGAGGTCAAGCTGACCAGGGTTTATTTTGTTTATGTTTCTTTTTGCTTTGCTGTGTTTTTTGTCACTGTAAATAGAGAAATAAACTGCACCTTTTTGATCTTGAAAACCACAACCTCCGTCTGCTGGGCCTGTTTTTGTGTGGGGAGCCCATCCAGGGGATCACACACACCCGCTGCCGAGCTAACCCCCTCACAATATATACTAATAATAAAATAGCATTAATATAGGCAGTGCTGCGGGAATAAACGGGGTATAAAGAAGAATAACGGGTCACAAAATAAATATAATAAATATGAATAGAAAGGGTCACGGAAAATATATATTAATGATAAGTGCCATTAATACAGGCAATGCTGCAGGAATAGGCAGGTAGACAAATGGCGAAGTATGTCTCCTTATAAATAATATGATATATGGAACATGTTACATGTATATAGAAAATTTCCAAAAGGTGATGATGATGGCAACTGTATATATCCAACTGATAATATTAGTATGATAGTTTGATAAGTAATATGAAATTAATACAAAAAAGGGAAAAGGGGAAGGGGAGGGCATAATGTTATTATGGGGGGGGGAATGGGAGTGGGGGGAGGATAACGGGCAAATGAAAGAAAGGAAGAGGGAAGGGGAAACAGGAATGGGGGGGGGATTTGGGAAAAAAAAGTGGGGGGAGGGGAAAGGAAGGGGGGGGAAGAAATGATAAAAAGAAGGGGAAAAAGGTGACTATGGGGAAAATATATGCCATGCTGATATGTATGACAGTAAAACATATACATCTATGCATATTCGTTTACACAAGTGTACAGATGATCACATACATGGAGCTTAATAGAATGATAATTTTTCAAAAAACAAAGTAATAACGTGAACTACATCAACTGTAAGGATGTAGTATAAGAATAAATGGATTAAATCAAATATACTAACATAGGCAATATATGGGCAATATGTCAGTATATGATACAAACGGTAGTTATATATATTCCGACAATAAAAATCAAATCAGTGCAATAAGGGTATTACCCAATAGATAAAAGGTTAAAATATTAAAAATATATAAATTCTACAAAAATTCTAATTGCACATACAGGCCTCTAAGATAATACAATAAATAGTAAAAGAACAGGTGAAATTAGCATAAACGTGAGGAGGTAGGGTAATGTTATTTATAAAATAGTGGAAATCTCAATCCCTTCATTTATACCACCAAGCGAGAGAACGTCTAAAGTGTAAATCCAAAAAGTTTCCCTAGCGCATAACTTTTTGAACCGCTCTGCTGCTGGAAGTGAGCGGGGGATCTGTTCAATCACCCAGACCTTTAGGCCACTGGTGGATTTTTGGTGGGCTACACAGAAATGTCTGGGGACACTGTGGGGATCGGTGCCACCTTCAATTAGCCTCCTGTGTTCCCCAAACCTGACTCGCAAAGCTCGTATAGTGCGGCCCACATACATGAGGCCGCAGGGACAGCTGAGGCCATATACTACAAACTCAGAAGAGCAGTTGTAGAACTCTTTGAGTTGATAAGTTTTACCTTTCGTGGAGAAAGATTTTTGCCCATGGTGAACATATTTGCATGTTTTACATAAGGTTTTATTGCACTTGTACATGCCAACCAAAGGTATGAGGACTAATGGGGTAGGAGTACAATCGCGAGTGCGAATCTTACTGGGAGCCAGTTTACTTTTGAGATTGGGTGCTGTGCGGTAAGTTACTTTGGGGCGAGCAGGGATAATAGATTTAAGGGCAGGATCCTGCAAGAGGATCTTCCAATGGTTGGCCAAGATACTTTCCATTTTTTTAAATTCAAAATGGAAAGTGGTAGTGAAGCGGAGAGAATGATTCTCTGTCTCACGAGCCCCTTTCGGAGATATAGTCATTAAGTTAGCTGATAAAGGTGGAGGAATTGTCATACAGGACTATAATGACTATCTTGGTGAAGCTAGGAGACTACTCTCCGACAGTAACACTTACAAAAAGATCTTTAAAGACCCCACCCCGGACTATGCTATAGAAATTGACTCTCTAGTCACAGCTGCCTGTCTTGACAATGTTCTTAAAAAAAGTAGAAAAATCCTTCCTTTTAAAGAACTTTTATCATATTCCTTATTTTTACCACCTCCCAAAAGTGCACAAAAGCCTGGACAATCCCCCGGGGAGACCTATAGTGGCCGCGATGGACAGCATCACCACGGGGCTTAGCCTATACGTAGACCTATTTCTTCAGCCCATTGTCCAGCAATTGGATTCATATATCAGAGACGGGAGCCACCTCCTAGAACTGCTCTCAGTGTACAAATGGGAACCTACCTACATTTGGCTCTCACTCAATGTGAATTCCCTTTATACTTCTATCCCCCATGCCTTTGGCCTCCGGGCTTTGGAGTTCTTTCTCTCCCATGATCCTCTTATTAACTCACGACAAGCCTCATTTATCGTAGATGCCACCACTTTTTGCCTTACTCACAATTATTTTAAATTCGATGATGACTTTTACTTACAGTTACAGGGAACCGCTATGGGCGCTAATTTTGCACCCTCTTATGCCAACCTAGCGATGGGATTCTGGGAGAAAGAATACATCTACAACAATAATAATCCATTTTCAGGCAATATCGTTTTTTTCGGTCGTTATATTGACAACATTATTGTTATTTGGGATGGTTCCGTGGATAGTATCCCACCCTTTGTAGACCATTGTTACAACAATTCGTTTGGCCTGTCTTTCACCTCCGTTAGTGATCCTACCACCTTACCCTTCTTGGATTTGGAGTTGGCCTTTGATAAAGAGACCTTAGCCATCATCTCCAAAAATTATGTCAAACCTACAGCCGGCAACTCCTATTTGCATCATAAGAGCTGCCATTTCCCAAAATGGATCAATAATATTCCCAAAGGATAGTTCTGCCGACTTAGGCAGAACTGCACCAGAGACGTAGACTATATAGACCAAAGCAAGCTACTAAAGAAAAAATTCAGCGAGAAAGGATATCCTGATGGCCTCATTGACAAAGCCTTCCAATTTTATCTGAAGGGTAAACCCCCGAAAGGGGCTCGTGAGACAGAGAATCATTCTCTCCGCTTCACTACCACTTTCCATTTTGAATTTAAAAAAATGGAAAGTATCTTGGCCAACCATTGGAAGATCCTCTTGCAGGATCCTGCCCTTAAAACTATTATCCCTGCTCGCCCCAAAGTAACATACCGCAGAGCACCCAATCTCAAAAGTAAACTGGCTCCCAGTAAGATTCGCACTCGCGATTGTACTCCTACCCCATTAGTCCTCATACCTTTGATTGGCATGTACAAGTGCAATAAAACCTTATGTAAAACATGCAAATATGTTCACCATGGGCAAAAATCTTTCTCCACGAAAGGTAAAACTTATCAACTCAAAGAGTTCTACAACTGCTCTTCTGAGTTTGTAGTATATGGCCTCAGCTGTCCCTGCGGCCTCATGTATGTGGGCCGCACTATACGAGCTTTGCGAGTCAGGTTTGGGGAACACAGGAGGCTAATTGAAGGTGGCACCGATCCCCACAGTGTCCCCAGACATTTCTGTGTAGCCCACCAAAAATCCACCAGTGGCCTAAAGGTCTGGGTGATTGAACAGATCCCCCGCTCACTTCCAGCAGCAGAGCGGTTCAAAAAGTTATGCGCTAGGGAAACTTTTTGGATTTACACTTTAGACGTTCTCTCGCCTGGTGGTATAAATGAAGGGATTGAGATTTCCACTATTTTATAAATAACATTACCCTACCTCCTCACATTTATGCTCATTTCACCTGTTCTTTTACTATTTATTGTATTATCTTAGAGGCCCGTATGTGCAATTAGAATTTTTGTAGAATTTATATATTTTTAATATTTTAACCTTTTATCTATTGGGTAATACCCTTATTGCACTGATTTGATTTTTATTGTCGGAATATATATAACTACCGTTTGTATCATATACTGACATATTGCCCATATATTGCCTATGTTAGTATATTTGATTTAATCCATTTATTCTTATACTACATCCTTACAGTTGATGTAGTTCACGTTATCACTTTGTTTTTTGAAAAATTATCATTCTATTAAGCTCCATGTATGTGATCATCTGTACACTTGTGTAAACTAATATGCATAGATGTATATGTTTTACTGTCATACATATCAGCATGGCATATATTTTCCCCATAGTCACCTTTTTCCCCTTCTTTTTATCATTTCTTTTCCCCCTCCCCCCCCCCCTTCCCTTCCCCTCCCCCCACTTTTTTTTCCCAAATCCCCCCCCCCATTCCTGTTTCCCCTTCCCTCTTCCTTTCTTTCATTTGCCCGTTATCCTCCCCCCATTCCCATTCCCCCCCCCCCCCATAATAACATTATGCCCTCCCCTTCCCCTTTTCCCTTTTTTGTATTAATTTCATATTACTTATCAAACTATCATACTAATATTATCAATTGGATATATACAGTTGCCATCATCATCACCTTTTGGAAATTTTCTATATACATGTAACATGTTCCATATATCATATTATTTATAAGGAGACATACTTCACCATTTGTCTACCTGCCTATTCCTGCAGCATTGCCTTTATTAATGACACTTATCATTAATATATATTTTCCGTGACCCTTTCTATTCATATTTATTATATTTATTTTGTGACCCGTTATTCTTCTTTATACCCCGTTTATTCCCGCAGCACTGCCTATATTAATGCTATTTTATTATTAGTATATATATATATATATATATATGTATATATCCACTTGTCCCCCGCCCACTGTCAATAGACGGCGGGCGGAGGATACTCTCGTTCTGGGAGGACGTCATATGACGTCCTCCCTTTAAAACGAGCTAGGAGGCGCGCGCGCCCGCCGCGTTCACAAGGCCCCGGTGCGCGTGCCCGGCGGCCGCGATTGCCGCCGGGCACCCGCGATTGCCCGGGAAACGAGCAGGAAAGTGGATCTCTGTGTGTAAACACAGAGATCCACGTCCTGTGAGGGAGAGGGGACCGATGCTGTGTCCCTTGTACATAGGGACAACCATCGGTCACCTCCCCCAGTCAGTCCCCTCCCCCCACAGTAAGAACACTTTGAGGGAACATATTTAACCCCTTCCCGCCCCCTAGTGGTTAACCCCTTCCCTGCCAATCACATTTATACAGTAATCAATGCATTTTTATAGCAGGGATCGCTGTATAAATGTGAATGGTCCCAAAAATGTGTCAAAAGTGTCCGATGTGTCCGCCGCAATATCGCAGTCACAATAAAAAAATCGCAGATCACCGCCATTACTAATAAAAAAAAAAAAATGCTATAAATCTATCCCCTATTTTGTAGACGCTATAACTTTTGCGCAAACCAATCAATACGCGCTTATTGCGATTTTTTTTTTTTTACCAAAAATATGTAGAAGAATACGTATCGGCCTAAAGTGAGGAAAATTTTGTTTAAAAAAAAAAAATGGGTATTTATTATAGCAAAAAGTAAAAAATAGTGTTTTTTTTCCAAACTGGACCCTCTTCTTTTGTTTATAGCGCAAAAAATAAAAACCGCAGAGGTGATCAAATACCACCAAAAGAAAGCTCTATTTGTGGGAAAAAAAGGACGCAAATTTCGTTTGGGAGCCACGTCGCACGACCGCTCAATTGTCATTCAAATTGTGACAGCGCTGAAAGCTGAAAAATGGCTTGGGCAGGAAGGGGGTTTTCGTGCACAGTAGAGAAGTGGATATATATATATATATATATATTTCTTTCGTGACCCTTAACATTCTATTATTATATATATATTTTTCGCGATCGGCCCCATTCATACTTATACCCATCTAGCACCGTCACTATTAATGCCATTTATTATTTATATCTATTTTCCGGTCCATCCATTATCCGTGATCTATCCCCATTTGCTAATTTCTTTTTATTTATTTTTTTATTTTTATTTTTTATTTTTTTCGGTCATGTGATCATGTGATCAGGTCAGGTTTTTTTTTTTTTTTTTTTTTCGGTCATGTGATCATGTGATCAGGTCAGGTTTTTTTTTTCCGGTCATGTGATCAGGTCATGTGATCCAGGCCATCCCGATCACATGACCTCTCCACTCCTCCTGTCATTGGACACCACCTTCTCCCAGCCCCACCCCATCCAGCTCACTTCCTCATCCTTGTCCCTATATAAGGCGTCTATCCACTTCTGCCCTTATGTCATGTTGATAAAGGAGCGCGACTTGCCAGGACACCGCAAGTCCGCACGCTCACGAAACGCGTCCATTTTTGATGACGTCACCCTCTGCAGCTTAACCACATGTGCGCTCCTAGCCTCGCTCTGAACATACTACAGGATCGTTGTCCCCGGAAGCCGGCCGCTCCATCTTCAGAGACACTCCTGTCATTCTACGCAGAGCTGAGAACCCCCTGTGACCTGCTGCTGATGATCGTCATCCTGACATTTTAAACGCCTATGTTACTTCACCTAAATGTGAGTGTATTTGTATCTACTATTAAAAACTTGTTACACTATTGCACTTAGAGGCGCCTCTCTCCTTGTCTTCCAGTTACCCCTGAACATGGTTTCTGTTCATCTATGATGGCCGCCCTGTGCACAGTGGATCCCATTTATCCCTGCTCCACCCATATACACCATAGTGTGTAAACAGACTCCTAAGGACTTCCTTTAAGACTGTCTATATATATACATATGTTGTATGGTATTTTTTCATCTTATTTTTATATTTTATATATATTTTTTTTTTTATTTTTTTTTTTTTTATTTATTTATTTATTTATTTTTTTCTTGCTTCATATTGATTACTTTGGATAATACATGTTTCTGTGGATATTGTGCGCCACCACTTGTCTATATATCTGTATTTGAAACCTATAGGGCAGCACATCCCATTTCATGTTCCCATTTTTTCTATGGTTTAAAGATTATATTATTTTATTTAAGTCTTCCCCCTGGTTACAATTTTCTCTCCCCTTTATTTTATTTTCTCTCCCTTTTTATTTTATTTTTTATTTATATAATTTTTTATTTATTTTTTTGGACCATGGATCTCATTAAAGATATAGAAACTAACAAATATGCGGTCCTGGATGCTATATGGACTAATTTCCCCACATCTCTCTTTCAAGAAAATTATGTCCTCCCCAGTAAGGTGTGTCATTCTATATGTGGTAAATTTAAACAACTAGAGAGACTTGCCCAAACCACTAATCTACAGTGGTGGGACAAATTCTTTCTAGAGAAATACATCCATACCAAGATCTCCCCCAGGGGCTTAAGGGTGATGAAAGAATGTCAGTTTCTTGAAGCTGACAATAAAAAAGAATGGGCAGAAATTGCCGAGTTCTGTACTTCCAAATAGATGATGATACTCATCTCACACAGAACCTCCAGGTTTGAAAAACTTAAAAATGATGCATATACTCTCATAAAGAATATCATCAGTTTCAACACCCCCCTTCCCCTGTCTTGGTTTGAAATACTAAAGAAAAATACCCAAAATGACGAAGACCATCTATTACACATGAAGCTGGGGAAGTTTAGGCGGGACCTAGATGACTTCAACCATGACAATGTCTTCACGTGGAATAAAATAAAGAATATTCATCATCACGTCCCATCAGCTGTCATACCTCCTATAGAGGTTTTCCCTCATTCATCATCCCAGCTCGTTCCTACAATTTCCAGCCCTGACCCCCCCCCCCCCCGTCCCCTTATGAGTTTAACCACTTGTCCCCCGCCCACTGTCAATTGACGGCGGGCGGAGGATACTCTCGTTCTGGGAGGACGTCATATGACGTCCTCCCTTTAAAACAAGCTAGGAGGCGCGCGCGCGCCCGCCGCGTTCACAAGGCCCCGGTGCGCGTGCCTGGCGGCCGCGATTGCCGCCGGGCACCCGCGATTGCCCCGGAAACGAGCAGGAAAGTGGATCTCTGTGTGTAAACACAGAGATCCATGTCCTGTGAGGGAGAGGAGACTGATGGTGTGTCCCTTGTACATAGGGACAACCATCGGTCACCTCCCCCAGTCAGTCCCCTCCCCCCACAGTAAGAACACATTGAGGGAACATATTTAACCCCTTCCCGCCCCCTAGTGGTTAACCCCTTCCCTGCCAATCACATTTATACAGTAATCAATGCATTTTTATAGCAGGGATCGCTGTATAAATGTGAATGGTCCCAAAAATGTGTCAAAAGTGTCCGATGTGTCCGCCGCAATATCGCAGTCACAATAAAAAATCACAGATCGCCGCCATTACTAATAAAAAAAATAAAAAAAAATGCTATAAATCTATCCCCTATTTTGTAGACGCTATAACTTTTGCGCAAACCAATCAATACGCGCTTATTGGTTTTTTTTTTTTTTTTTTTACCAAAAATATGTAGAAGAATACGTATCGGCCTAAACTGAGGAAAATTTTATATAAAAAAAAAAATGGGTATTTATTATAGCAAAAAGTAAAAAATAGTGTTTTTTTTCCAAACTGGACGCTCTTCTTTTGTTTATAGCACAAAAAATAAAAACCGCAGAGGTGATCAAATACCACCAAAAGAAAGCTCTATTTGTGGGAAAAAAAGGACGCAAATTTCGTTTGGGAGCCACGTCGCACGACCGCGCAATTGTCATTCAAAGTGTGACAGCGCTGAAAGCTGAAAAATGGCTTGGGCGGGAAGGGGGTTTTCGTGCACAGTAGAGAAGTGGTTAATAATACCCAGTCCCGGGATATTTCATAGGCCCATGAGGCCTATCCTGGCCCCAAGAATCACTGACCTCACAAAAGGGCAGCCGCCCAAGATCAATAATACAATAAATAAACAGAAAAGACATATCCCTACTTATGGTAATGCCATTCTTATTCACGCTTTGAATAGATTTTACAACAGATCATCAGTTCAGCCCACAGCTATCATCCCCGGTTTTCCACCTAGTCCTATTGTATCCCATAATAACACACCTTCGACCATCACCATGGACACCATGGAAGTCCCCTCCACTAATACTCATGCTGATCCTTCTGTGGTTTATCCCAATCCATCCATTATCCCTGCCCTTATTGAGTCAAGCTCTGCTATTCCGTCTTCTTTTTTAGTCTCCAGTCCTCCTCTGACAGCACCCAAAAACAACAAAAAAAGAAAACTCACCGGAGAGGCTGTAGAGGGGGAAGAATAGAAAACAACCCCAATGCCATCAAGGTCAGGAAACTATAAAAATATTTAATTTATCCTCCCGTACCCTTTCTTCTGCTGATACTTCCCTCCTCAGTAGAGGCCTCAATTTTGCACCACTTAATAAACCCAATCCTTTTTTACTCTTCAAAGATTTAAATAGATATATACGCAATCTCACCCTTAAGAGGCACTACCATATAAAAGAACAAAAGGATCATTTGAATAACACCACTTCCCTTCCCACATCTCCTACCATCACCTCCAATTTATTCTTAAATCATTCCAATTTCATCGATGACACGGAAGATCCTTTGGTTGATGAGGAATTGTTTTACTTACTCTCCCAACACCCAGCCACTTCTCCTCCAGTTATCCACACTGCTTTTAAACCCAAGTCCAATTTTAACCCCGTACATTCCAAAGGCCCATTTATTGAGAGTTTTTATAGGGTAGTGTTTGCAGATTTTCAAAAACTTTGTCAATCAGCAGCCCCCAAAAAAACTAATAATCTCTCTCCTATCGAGATTAGAGCCCTCCGATGCCTCACTGAAGCTGGAGATATAGTCATTAAGTTAGCTGATAAAGGTGGAGGAATTGTCATACAGGACTATAATGACTATCTTGGTGAAGCTAGGAGACTACTCTCCGACAGTAACACTTACAAAAAGATCTTTAAAGACCCCACCCCGGACTATGCTATAGAAATTGACTCTCTAGTCACAGCTGCCTGTCTTGACAATGTTCTTAATAAAGTAGAAAAATCCTTCCTTTTAAAGAACTTTTATCATATTCCTTATTTTTACCACCTCCCAAAAGTGCACAAAAGCCTGGACAATCCCCCGGGGAGACCTATAGTGGCCGCGATGGACAGCATCACCACGGGGCTTAGCCTATACGTAGACCTATTTCTTCAGCCCATTGTCCAGCAATTGGATTCATATATCAGAGACGGGAGCCACCTCCTAGAACTGCTCTCCGTGTACAAATGGGAACCTACCTACATTTGGCTCTCACTCAATGTGAATTCCCTTTATACTTCTATCCCCCATGCCTTTGGCCTCCGGGCTTTGGAGTTCTTTCTCTCCCATGATCCTCTTATTAACTCACGACAAGCCTCATTTATCATAGATGCCACCACTTTTTGCCTTACTCACAATTATTTTAAATTCAATGATGACTTTTACTTACAGTTACAGGGAACCGCTATGGGCGCTAATTTTGCACCCTCTTATGCCAACCTAGTGATGGGATTCTGGGAGAAAGAATACATCTACAACAATAATAATCCATTTTCAGGCAATATCGTTTTTTTCGGTCGTTATATTGACAACATTATTGTTATTTGGGATGGTTCCGTGGATAGTATCCCACCCTTTGTAGACCATTGTAACAACAATTCGTTTGGCCTGTCTTTCTCCTCCATTAGTGATCCTACCACCTTACCCTTCTTGGATTTGGAGTTGGCCTTTGATAAAGAGACCTTAGCCATCATCTCCAAAAATTATGTCAAACCTACAGCCGGCAACTCCTATTTGCATCATAAGAGCTGCCATTTCCCAAAATGGATCAATAATATTCCCAAAGGACAGTTCTGCCGACTTAGGCAGAACTGCACCAGAGACGTAGACTATATAGACCAAAGCAAGCTACTAAAGAAAAATTTAGCGAGAAAGGATATCCTGATGGCATCATTGACAAAGCCTTCCAATTTTATCTGAAGGGTAAACCCCCGAAAGGGGCTCGTGAGACAGAGAATCATTCTCTCCGCTTCACTACCACTTTCCATTTTGAATTTAAAAAAATGGAAAGTATCTTGGCCAACCATTGGAAGATCCTCTTGCAGGATCCTGCCCTTAAATCTATTATCCCTGCTCGCCCCAAAGTAACTTACCGCAGAGCACCCAATCTCAAAAGTAAACTGGCTCCCAGTAAGATTCGCACTCGCGATTGTACTCCTACCCCATTAGTCTTCTTACCTTTGGTTGGCATGTACAAGTGCAATAAAACCTTATGTAAAACATGCAAATATGTTCACCATGGGCAAAAATCTTTCTCCACGAAAGGTAAAACTTATCAACTCAAAGAGTTCTACAACTGCTCTTCTGAGTTTGTAGTATATGGCCTCAGCTGTCCCTGCGGCCTCATGTATGTGGGCCGCACTATACGAGCTTTGCGAGTCAGGTTTGGGGAACACAGGAGGCTAATTGAAGGTGGCACCGATCCCCACAGTGTCCCCAGACATTTCTGTGTAGCCCACCAAAAATCCACCAGTGGCCTAAAGGTCTGGGTGATTGAACAGATCCCCCGCTCACTTCCAGCAGCAGAGCGGTTCAAAAAGTTATGCGCTAGGGAAACTTTTTGGATTTACACTTTAGACGTTCTCTCGCCTGGTGGTATAAATGAAGGGATTGAGATTTCCACTATTTTATAAATAACATTACCCTACCTCCTCACATTTATGCTCATTTCACCTGTTCTTTTACTATTTCTTGTATTATCTTAGAGGCCTGTATGTGCAATTAGAATTTTTGTAGAATTTATATATTTTTAATATTTTAACCTTTTATCTATTGGGTAATACCCTTATTGCACTGATTTGATTTTTATTGTCGGAATATATATAACTACCGTTTGTATCATATACTGACATATTGCCCATATATTGCCTATGTTAGTATATTTGATTTAATCCATTTATTCTTATACTACATCCTTACAGTTGATGTAGTTCACGTTATTACTTTGTTTTTTGAAAAATTATCATTCTATTAAGCTCCATGTGTGTGATCATCTGTACACTTGTGTAAACTAATATGCATAGATGTATATGTTTTACTGTCATACATATCAGCATGGCATATATTTTCCCCATAGTCACCTTTTTCCCCTTCTTTTTATCATTTCTTTTCCCCCCTCCCCCCCTTCCCTTCCCCTCCCCCCACCTTTTTTTTTCCCAAATTCCCCCCCCCCCCCATTCCTGTTTCCCCTTCCCTCTTCCTTTCTTTCATTTGCCCGTTATCCTCCCCCCACTCCCATTCCCCCCCCCCATAATAACATTATGCCCTCCCCTTCCCCTTTTCCCTTTTTTGTATTAATTTCATATTACTTATCAAACTATCATACTAATATTATCAATTGGATATATACAGTTGCCATCATCATCACCTTTTGGAAATTTTCTATATACATGTAACATGTTCCATATATCATATTATTTATAAGGAGACATACTTCGCCATTTGTCTACCTGCCTATTCCTGCAGCATTGCCTGTATTAATGGCACTTATCATTAATATATATTTTCCGTGACCCTTTCTATTCATATTTATTATATTTATTTCGTGACCCGTTATTCTTCTTTATACCCCGTTTATTCCCGCAGCACTGCCTATATTAATGCTATTTTATTATTAGTATATATATATATATATATATATATATATATATATATATATATATATATATTTCTTTCGTGACCCTTAACATTCATATCTATTATTATATATATATTTTTCGCGATCGGCCCCATTCATACTTATACCCATCTAACACCGTCACTATTAATGCCATTTATTATTTATATCTATTTTCCGGTCCATCCATTATCCGTGATCTATCCCCATTTGCTAATTTCTTTTTATTTATTTTTTTATTTTTATTTTTTATTTTTTTCGGTCATGTGATCATGTGATCAGGTCAGGTTTTTATTTATTTATTTATTTCGGTCATGTGATCATGTGATCAGGTCAGGTTTTTTTTTTTTTTTTCGGTCATGTGATCAGGTCATGTGATCCAGGCCATCCCGATCACATGACCTCTCCACTCCTCCTGTCATTGGACACCACCTTCTCCCAGCCCCACCCCATCCAGCTCACTTCCTCATCCTTGTCCCTATATAAGGCGTCTATCCACTTCTGCCCTTATGTCATGTTGATAAAGGAGCGCGACTTGCCAGGACACCGCAAGTCCGCACGCTCACGAAACGCGTCCATTTTTGATGACGTCACCCTCTGCAGCTTAACCACATGTGCGCTCCTAGCCTCGCTCTGAACATACTACAGGATCGTTGTCCCCGGAAGCCGGCCGCTCCATCTTCAGAGACACTCCTGTCATTCTACGCAGAGCTGAGAACCCCCTGTGACCTGCTGCTGATGATCGTCATCCTGACATTTTAAACGCCTATGTTACTTCACCTAAATGTGAGTGTATTTGTATCTACTATTAAAAACTTGTTACACTATTGCACTTAGAGGCGCCTCTCTCCTTGTCTTCCAGTTACCCCTGAACATGGTTTCTGTTCATCTATGATGGCCGCCCTGTGCACAGTGGATCCCATTTATCCCTGCTCCACCCATATACACCATAGTGTGTAAACAGACTCCTAAGGACTTCCTTTAAGACTGTCTATATATATACATATGTTGTATGGTATTTTTTCATCTTATTTTTATATTTTATATATATTTTTTTTTTTATTTTTTTTTTTTTTATTTATTTATTTATTTATTTTTTTCTTGCTTCATATTGATTACTTTGGATAATACATGTTTCTGTGGATATTGTGCGCCACCACTTGTCTATATATCTGTATTTGAAACCTATAGGGCAGCACATCCCATTTCATGTTCCCATTTTTTCTATGGTTTAAAGATTATATTATTTTATTTAAGTCTTCCCCCTGGTTACAATTTTCTCTCCCCTTTATTTTATTTTCTCTCCCTTTTTATTTTATTTTTTATTTATATAATTTTTTATTTATTTTTTTGGACCATGGATCTCATTAAAGATATAGAAACTAACAAATATGCGGTCCTGGATGCTATATGGACTAATTTCCCCACATCTCTCTTTCAAGAAAATTATGTCCTCCCCAGTAAGGTGTGTCATTCTATATGTGGTAAATTTAAACAACTAGAGAGACTTGCCCAAACCACTAATCTACAGTGGTGGGACAAATTCTTTCTAGAGAAATACATCCATACCAAGATCTCCCCCAGGGGCTTAAGGGTGATGAAAGAATGTCAGTTTCTTGAAGCTGACAATAAAAAAGAATGGGCAGAAATTGCCGAGTTCTGTACTTCCAAATAGATGATGATACTCATCTCACACAGAACCTCCAGGTTTGAAAAACTTAAAAATGATGCATATACTCTCATAAAGAATATCATCAGTTTCAACACCCCCCTTCCCCTGTCTTGGTTTGAAATACTAAAGAAAAATACCCAAAATGACGAAGACCATCTATTACACATGAAGCTGGGGAAGTTTAGGCGGGACCTAGATGACTTCAACCATGACAATGTCTTCACGTGGAATAA
The DNA here is from genome assembly GCA_029206835.1 of Rana muscosa. NCBI lineage: Eukaryota > Metazoa > Chordata > Amphibia > Anura > Ranidae > Rana > Rana muscosa. Next base: position 735,337,797 of record CM055122.1, read on the forward strand.
AATAAAGAATATTCATCATCACGTCCCATCAGCTGTCATACCTCCTATAGAGGTTTTCCCTCATTCATCATCCCAGCTCGTTCCTACAATTTCCAGCCCTGACCCCCCCCCCCCCGTCCCCTTATGAGTTTAACCACTTGTCCCCCGCCCACTGTCAATTGACGGCGGGCGGAGGATACTCTCGTTCTGGGAGGACGTCATATGACGTCCTCCCTTTAAAACAAGCTAGGAGGCGCGCGCGCGCCCGCCGCGTTCCCAAGGCCCCGGTGCGCGTGCCTGGCGGCCGCGATTGCCGCCGGGCACCCGCGATTGCCCCGGAAACGAGCAGGAAAGTGGATCTCTGTGTGTAAACACAGAGATCCATGTCCTGTGAGGGAGAGGAGACTGATGGTGTGTCCCTTGTACATAGGGACAACCATCGGTCACCTCCCCCAGTCAGTCCCCTCCCCCCACAGTAAGAACACATTGAGGGAACATATTTAACCCCTTCCCGCCCCCTAGTGGTTAACCCCTTCCCTGCCAATCACATTTATACAGTAATCAATGCATTTTTATAGCAGGGATCGCTGTATAAATGTGAATGGTCCCAAAAATGTGTCAAAAGTGTCCGATGTGTCCGCCGCAATATCGCAGTCACAATAAAAAATCACAGATCGCCGCCATTACTAATAAAAAAAATAAAAAAAAATGCTATAAATCTATCCCCTATTTTGTAGACGCTATAACTTTTGCGCAAACCAATCAATACGCGCTTATTGGTTTTTTTTTTTTTTTTTTTACCAAAAATATGTAGAAGAATACGTATCGGCCTAAACTGAGGAAAATTTTATATAAAAAAAAAAATGGGTATTTATTATAGCAAAAAGTAAAAAATAGTGTTTTTTTTCCAAACTGGACGCTCTTCTTTTGTTTATAGCACAAAAAATAAAAACCGCAGAGGTGATCAAATACCACCAAAAGAAAGCTCTATTTGTGGGAAAAAAAGGACGCAAATTTCGTTTGGGAGCCACGTCGCACGACCGCGCAATTGTCATTCAAAGTGTGACAGCGCTGAAAGCTGAAAAATGGCTTGGGCGGGAAGGGGGTTTTCGTGCACAGTAGAGAAGTGGTTAATAATACCCAGTCCCGGGATATTTCATAGGCCCATGAGGCCTATCCTGGCCCCAAGAATCACTGACCTCACAAAAGGGCAGCCGCCCAAGATCAATAATACAATAAATAAACAGAAAAGACATATCCCTACTTATGGTAATGCCATTCTTATTCACGCTTTGAATAGATTTTACAACAGATCATCAGTTCAGCCCACAGCTATCATCCCCGGTTTTCCACCTAGTCCTATTGTATCCCATAATAACACACCTTCGACCATCACCATGGACACCATGGAAGTCCCCTCCACTAATACTCATGCTGATCCTTCTGTGGTTTATCCCAATCCATCCATTATCCCTGCCCTTATTGAGTCAAGCTCTGCTATTCCGTCTTCTTTTTTAGTCTCCAGTCCTCCTCTGACAGCACCCAAAAACAACAAAAAAAGAAAACTCACCGGAGAGGCTGTAGAGGGGGAAGAATAGAAAACAACCCCAATGCCATCAAGGTCAGGAAACTATAAAAATATTTAATTTATCCTCCCGTACCCTTTCTTCTGCTGATACTTCCCTCCTCAGTAGAGGCCTCAATTTTGCACCACTTAATAAACCCAATCCTTTTTTACTCTTCAAAGATTTAAATAGATATATACGCAATCTCACCCTTAAGAGGCACTACCATATAAAAGAACAAAAGGATCATTTGAATAACACCACTTCCCTTCCCACATCTCCTACCATCACCTCCAATTTATTCTTAAATCATTCCAATTTCATCGATGACACGGAAGATCCTTTGGTTGATGAGGAATTGTTTTACTTACTCTCCCAACACCCAGCCACTTCTCCTCCAGTTATCCACACTGCTTTTAAACCCAAGTCCAATTTTAACCCCGTACATTCCAAAGGCCCATTTATTGAGAGTTTTTATAGGGTAGTGTTTGCAGATTTTCAAAAACTTTGTCAATCAGCAGCCCCCAAAAAAACTAATAATCTCTCTCCTATCGAGATTAGAGCCCTCCGATGCCTCACTGAAGCTGGAGATATAGTCATTAAGTTAGCTGATAAAGGTGGAGGAATTGTCATACAGGACTATAATGACTATCTTGGTGAAGCTAGGAGACTACTCTCCGACAGTAACACTTACAAAAAGATCTTTAAAGACCCCACCCCGGACTATGCTATAGAAATTGACTCTCTAGTCACAGCTGCCTGTCTTGACAATGTTCTTAATAAAGTAGAAAAATCCTTCCTTTTAAAGAACTTTTATCATATTCCTTATTTTTACCACCTCCCAAAAGTGCACAAAAGCCTGGACAATCCCCCGGGGAGACCTATAGTGGCCGCGATGGACAGCATCACCACGGGGCTTAGCCTATACGTAGACCTATTTCTTCAGCCCATTGTCCAGCAATTGGATTCATATATCAGAGACGGGAGCCACCTCCTAGAACTGCTCTCCGTGTACAAATGGGAACCTACCTACATTTGGCTCTCACTCAATGTGAATTCCCTTTATACTTCTATCCCCCATGCCTTTGGCCTCCGGGCTTTGGAGTTCTTTCTCTCCCATGATCCTCTTATTAACTCACGACAAGCCTCATTTATCATAGATGCCACCACTTTTTGCCTTACTCACAATTATTTTAAATTCAATGATGACTTTTACTTACAGTTACAGGGAACCGCTATGGGCGCTAATTTTGCACCCTCTTATGCCAACCTAGTGATGGGATTCTGGGAGAAAGAATACATCTACAACAATAATAATCCATTTTCAGGCAATATCGTTTTTTTCGGTCGTTATATTGACAACATTATTGTTATTTGGGATGGTTCCGTGGATAGTATCCCACCCTTTGTAGACCATTGTAACAACAATTCGTTTGGCCTGTCTTTCTCCTCCATTAGTGATCCTACCACCTTACCCTTCTTGGATTTGGAGTTGGCCTTTGATAAAGAGACCTTAGCCATCATCTCCAAAAATTATGTCAAACCTACAGCCGGCAACTCCTATTTGCATCATAAGAGCTGCCATTTCCCAAAATGGATCAATAATATTCCCAAAGGACAGTTCTGCCGACTTAGGCAGAACTGCACCAGAGACGTAGACTATATAGACCAAAGCAAGCTACTAAAGAAAAATTTAGCGAGAAAGGATATCCTGATGGCATCATTGACAAAGCCTTCCAATTTTATCTGAAGGGTAAACCCCCGAAAGGGGCTCGTGAGACAGAGAATCATTCTCTCCGCTTCACTACCACTTTCCATTTTGAATTTAAAAAAATGGAAAGTATCTTGGCCAACCATTGGAAGATCCTCTTGCAGGATCCTGCCCTTAAATCTATTATCCCTGCTCGCCCCAAAGTAACTTACCGCAGAGCACCCAATCTCAAAAGTAAACTGGCTCCCAGTAAGATTCGCACTCGCGATTGTACTCCTACCCCATTAGTCTTCTTACCTTTGGTTGGCATGTACAAGTGCAATAAAACCTTATGTAAAACATGCAAATATGTTCACCATGGGCAAAAATCTTTCTCCACGAAAGGTAAAACTTATCAACTCAAAGAGTTCTACAACTGCTCTTCTGAGTTTGTAGTATATGGCCTCAGCTGTCCCTGCGGCCTCATGTATGTGGGCCGCACTATACGAGCTTTGCGAGTCAGGTTTGGGGAACACAGGAGGCTAATTGAAGGTGGCACCGATCCCCACAGTGTCCCCAGACATTTCTGTGTAGCCCACCAAAAATCCACCAGTGGCCTAAAGGTCTGGGTGATTGAACAGATCCCCCGCTCACTTCCAGCAGCAGAGCGGTTCAAAAAGTTATGCGCTAGGGAAACTTTTTGGATTTACACTTTAGACGTTCTCTCGCCTGGTGGTATAAATGAAGGGATTGAGATTTCCACTATTTTATAAATAACATTACCCTACCTCCTCACATTTATGCTCATTTCACCTGTTCTTTTACTATTTCTTGTATTATCTTAGAGGCCTGTATGTGCAATTAGAATTTTTGTAGAATTTATATATTTTTAATATTTTAACCTTTTATCTATTGGGTAATACCCTTATTGCACTGATTTGATTTTTATTGTCGGAATATATATAACTACCGTTTGTATCATATACTGACATATTGCCCATATATTGCCTATGTTAGTATATTTGATTTAATCCATTTATTCTTATACTACATCCTTACAGTTGATGTAGTTCACGTTATTACTTTGTTTTTTGAAAAATTATCATTCTATTAAGCTCCATGTGTGTGATCATCTGTACACTTGTGTAAACTAATATGCATAGATGTATATGTTTTACTGTCATACATATCAGCATGGCATATATTTTCCCCATAGTCACCTTTTTCCCCTTCTTTTTATCATTTCTTTTCCCCCCTCCCCCCCTTCCCTTCCCCTCCCCCCACCTTTTTTTTTCCCAAATTCCCCCCCCCCCCCCATTCCTGTTTCCCCTTCCCTCTTCCTTTCTTTCATTTGCCCGTTATCCTCCCCCCACTCCCATTCCCCCCCCCATAATAACATTATGCCCTCCCCTTCCCCTTTTCCCTTTTTTGTATTAATTTCATATTACTTATCAAACTATCATACTAATATTATCAATTGGATATATACAGTTGCCATCATCATCACCTTTTGGAAATTTTCTATATACATGTAACATGTTCCATATATCATATTATTTATAAGGAGACATACTTCGCCATTTGTCTACCTGCCTATTCCTGCAGCATTGCCTGTATTAATGGCACTTATCATTAATATATATTTTCCGTGACCCTTTCTATTCATATTTATTATATTTATTTCGTGACCCGTTATTCTTCTTTATACCCCGTTTATTCCCGCAGCACTGCCTATATTAATGCTATTTTATTATTAGTATATATATATATATATATATATATATATATATATATATATATATATATATATTTCTTTCGTGACCCTTAACATTCATATCTATTATTATATATATATTTTTCGCGATCGGCCCCATTCATACTTATACCCATCTAACACCGTCACTATTAATGCCATTTATTATTTATATCTATTTTCCGGTCCATCCATTATCCGTGATCTATCCCCATTTGCTAATTTCTTTTTATTTATTTTTTTATTTTTATTTTTTATTTTTTTCGGTCATGTGATCATGTGATCAGGTCAGGTTTTTATTTATTTATTTATTTCGGTCATGTGATCATGTGATCAGGTCAGGTTTTTTTTTTTTTTTTCGGTCATGTGATCAGGTCATGTGATCCAGGCCATCCCGATCACATGACCTCTCCACTCCTCCTGTCATTGGACACCACCTTCTCCCAGCCCCACCCCATCCAGCTCACTTCCTCATCCTTGTCCCTATATAAGGCGTCTATCCACTTCTGCCCTTATGTCATGTTGATAAAGGAGCGCGACTTGCCAGGACACCGCAAGTCCGCACGCTCACGAAACGCGTCCATTTTTGATGACGTCACCCTCTGCAGCTTAACCACATGTGCGCTCCTAGCCTCGCTCTGAACATACTACAGGATCGTTGTCCCCGGAAGCCGGCCGCTCCATCTTCAGAGACACTCCTGTCATTCTACGCAGAGCTGAGAACCCCCTGTGACCTGCTGCTGATGATCGTCATCCTGACATTTTAAACGCCTATGTTACTTCACCTAAATGTGAGTGTATTTGTATCTACTATTAAAAACTTGTTACACTATTGCACTTAGAGGCGCCTCTCTCCTTGTCTTCCAGTTACCCCTGAACATGGTTTCTGTTCATCTATGATGGCCGCCCTGTGCACAGTGGATCCCATTTATCCCTGCTCCACCCATATACACCATAGTGTGTAAACAGACTCCTAAGGACTTCCTTTAAGACTGTCTATATATATATACATATGTTGTATGGTATTTTTTCATCTTATTTTTATATTTTATATATTTTTTTATTTTTAATTTTTAATTTTTTATTTTTTTTATTTTTTTTTTCTTGCTTCATATTGATTACTTTGGATAATACATGTTTCTGTGGATATTGTGCGCCACCACTTGTCTATATAGTAATTTTAGCAGTAGACCTCCTCTGTAAATCTAATGTGGTAACCTGTAAAGGCTTTTAAAAATGTATGTAGTTTGACGCCACTGTGCGTTTGTGCGCAATTTTAAAGCATGTCGTGTTTGGTATCCATGTACTCAGCCTAAGATCATCTTTTTTATTTCATCAAACATTTGGGCAATATAGTGTGTTTTAGTGCATTAAAATTAAAAAAAGTGTATTTTTTCCCAAAAAAATGCATTTGAAAAATCACTGCGCAAATACTGTGTGGGAAAAAAATGCAACACCCACCATTTTAATCTGTAGGGCCTTTGCTTTAAAAAAATATATAATGTTTGGGAGTTCAACGTAATTTTCTTGCAAAAAAAATAATATTTTTTCATGTAAACAAAAAGTGCCAGAAAGGGCTTTGTTAGAAGAGTGGATGATGTGTGACATAAGCTTCCTAATGTTGTGCATAAAATGCCAGGACAGTTCAAAACCCCCCCCAAATGACCCCATTTTGGAAAGTAGACACCCCAAGCTATTTTCTGAGAGGCATGTCAAGTCCATGGAATATTTTATATTTTGACACAAGTTGCCGGGAAAAAAAAACTTTTTTTTTTGCACAAAGTTGTCACTAAATGATATATTGCTCAAACATGCCATGGGCATATGTGGAATTACACCCCATAACACATTCTGTTGCTTCTCCTGAGTACGGGGATACCACATGTGTGAGACTTTTTGGGAGCCTAGCCGCGTACGGGACCCCAAAAACCAAGCACCGCCTTCAGGCTTTCACACGCCCTGTACACACGATAGGTTTTACCGATGAAAACAGTCCGATGGACTTTTTTCATCGGACAAACCGATCATGTGTGGGCCCCATCGGTCTTTTTTCCATCGGTGTTTAAAAATAGAACATGTTTTAAATTTATCCGATGGTTAAAAAACCGATAGCAAATTACTATAGTCTGTGGGGAAATCCATCGGATAAAAAACCCACGCATGCTCAGAATCAAGTCGACGCATGCTCAGAAGCATTGAACTTCATTTTTCTCGGCTCATCGGAGTGTTTTACGTCACCCAATTTGGAACAGTCGGATTTTTGACTGATGGTGTGTAGGCAAGACTGATGAAAGTCAGCTTCACCGGTTAAAAAACCATAGGAAATCCGATCGTGTGTACAGGGCTTAAGGGTGTAAATTTTTGATTTCACTCCTCACTGCCTATCACAGTTTCGGAGGCCATGGAATACCCAGATGGCACAAAACCCCCCCAAAATTACCCCATTTTGGAAAGTAGAAACCCCAAGCTATTAGCTGAGAGGTATGGTGAGTATTTTTCAGATCTCGCTTTTTGTCACAAAGTTTTGAAATTTGAAAGAAAAATAAAAAATATATTTTCTTTCTTCATTTGTGCTATCTTGGCATTTTATGGCCTTTGAAACTGTGATGGGTAGTGAGGAGTGAAATCAAAAATTTGCGCCCTTAGAACTCCCGAAGGCGGTGCTTGGATTTCGGGGCCCCGTATGCGTCTAGGCTTCCAAAAAGTCCCACACATGTGGTATCCCCGTACTCAGGAGAAGCAGCAAAATGTATTTTGGGGTGCAATTCCACATATAACCATGGCATGTGTGAGCAATATATCATTTAGTGACAACTTTAAAAAAAATAAAAACATTTTTTTATTTTTTTGTCATTATTCAATCACTTGGGACAAAAAAATGAAATATTCAATGGGCTCAACATGCCTCTCAGCAAATAGATTGGGGTGTCTACTTTCCAAAATGGGGTCATTTGGGGGGATTTTGTGCTATTTTGGCATTTTATGGCCTTCGAAACTGTGATAGGTAGTGAGGAGTGAAATCAAAAATTTGCGCCCTTAGAAATCCTGAAGGCGGTGATTGGTTTTCGGGGCCCCGTACGTGGCTAGGCTCCCAAAAAGTTCCACACATGTGGTATCCCCATACTCGGGAGAAGCAGAAAATGTATTTTGGGGTGCAATTCCACATATAACCATGGCATGTGTGAGCAATATATCATTTAGTGACAACTTTTTGTAATTTTTTTGTCATTATTCAATCACTTGGGGGGAAAAAAAAATATTCAATGGGCTCAACATGCCTCTCAGCAATTTCCTTGGGGTGTCTACTTTCCAAAATGGGGTAATTTGGGGGGGGGTTTTGTACTGCCCTGCCATTTTAGCACCTCAAGAAATGAGATAGGCAGTCATAAATTAAAAGCTGTGTAAATTCCAGAAAATTTACCCTAGTTTGTAGACGCTATAACTTTTGCGCAAACCAATAAACATACGCTTATTGACATTTTTTTTACTTAAGACATGTGGCTGAATACATTTTGGCCTAAATGTATGACTAAAATTGAGTTTATTAGATTTTTCTTATAACAAAAATTAGAAAATATCTATTTTTTTCTAAATTTTCGGTCTTTTTCCATTTATATCGCAAAAAATAAAAATCGCAGAGGCAATCAAATACCATCAAAAGAAAGCTCTATTTGTGGGAAAAAAGGGACGCAAATTTTGTTTGGGTACAACATTGCATGACCACGCAATTACCAGTTAAAGCAGCACAGTGCCAAATTGTAAAAACACCTCTGGTCTTTAACCACTTCCCGACCGCGCCATGTACAAAAGACGTCCACAGCGCGGTCGAGTTATCCTGAGTGGACGTCCCAGGGACGTCCTCACAGAATCTTGCTCCCGCGCGCCCCCTGACGGAGCGATCACTTGTAAACAGACCGGCGTCATGTGATGACGCCGGTTCCTCCCTCCCCTCTCTGTACCGATTGGTACAGTGTGAGAGGAGAGGGGAGGGAGCGGATCATGTCCGCTCCCTCCCCCATGTCAGCTGTGGGCTGGATCTGTGACAATTGCAGTCACAGATCTAGCCATCCATCCATCCCTGCTCAGCCATCCCTGTGCAATACTCTGCCAATACTCTGCAATACACCCTGTGCAATACTCTGCAATACACCCTGTGCAATACTCTGCAATACCCTGTGCAATACTCTGCAATACCCTGTGCAATACTCTGCAATACCCTGTGCAATACTCTGCAATACACCCTGCCAATACTCTGCAATACACCCTGCCAATACTCTGCAATACCCTGTGCAATACTCTGCAATACCATGTGCAATACTCTGCAATACCCTGTGCAATACTCTACAATACCCTGTGCAATACCCTGCCCATACTCTGCAATACCCTGTGCAATACCCTGTGCAATACCCTGTGCAATACCCTGCCCATACTGTGCAATACCCTGCCCATACTCTGCCCATACTGTGCAATACTCTGCCATATTCCGCAATACCCTGCCATACTCCGCAATACTCCTCAATACCCTGCAATACTCCACAATACCCGGCAATACTCCACAATACCCGGCAATACTCCTCAATACCCTGCAATACTCCTCAATACCCTGCAATACTCCTCAATACCCGGCAATACTCCGCAATACCCGGCTATACTCCTCAATACCCGGCAATACTCCTCAATACCCGGCAATACTCCTCAATACCCAGCAATACTCCGCAATACCCGGCAATACTCTGCAATAACCACTTCCCGCCCGCCGGCCGTCATATGACGTCCTTGACTTTATGCAGGGATATCTGAATGATGGGTGCAGCTACAGGCATCATTCAGATATTCGCTTTTTCAGCTGGCGTTTCCCTGCACCATAAGAACGATCATAGCGGCTGTTCCACCGCTTGATCGCTCTTACAGAAGGTGAGAGGGGATGCCCCCCTCCCGCTGCCCTCCGGTGCTTCTACCGACTCACCGCTACGATCAAAGCCAAGATTTTTTTTTTTTTTTTTCAGGCTTCCCAGCCTAGAGGTGAGATGTGGGGTCTTATTGACCCCACATCTCACTGTAAAGAGGACCTGTCATGCCATATTCCTATTACAAGGGATGTTTACATTCCTTGTAATAGGAATAAAAGTGATCAAAAAAAAATTTGGGGCGGAAAAACATGTCAAACTAAAATAAATAAAGTAAAATGAACAATAAAATATATATATATTTTTTAAAGCGCCCCTGCCCCCGCGAGCTCGCATGCAGAAGTGAACGCATACGTAAGCCCCGCCCACATATGAAAACGGTGTTCAAACCACACATGTGAGGTATCGTTGCGAACGTTAGAGCGAGAGCAATAATTTTGGCCCTAGACCTCCTCTGTAACTTAAAACATGTAACCAGTAAAAATATTTAAAGCGTTGCCTATGGGGATTTTTAAGTAGCGAAGTTTGGCGCCATTCCACGAGCGTGTGCAATTTTGAAGGGTGACATGTTAGGTATCTATTTACTCGGCGTAACTTCATTTTTCACATTATGCAAAAACATTGGGCTAACTTTACTGTTTTTTTTTTCTTTTAGGCACAAAACAGTTTTTTTTCCGTAAAAAACACGTTAGAAAAATTTCTGCGCAAATACCGTGCAAGATAAAAAGTTGCAATGACCACCATTATATTCTTTAAGGTCTTTGCTAAAAAAACATATATAATGTTTTGGGGTTCTATGTAATTTTCTAGCAAACAAATTATGATTTTTACATGTAGGAGAGAAATGTCAGAATTGGCCTGGGTTCTCCAGAACGCCTGATGGTGCTCCCTGCATGTTGGGCCTCTGTATGTGGCCACGCTGTGTAAAAGTCTCACACATGTGGTATCGCCATATTCGGGAGGAATAGCAGAATGTGTTTTGGGGTGTAATTTGTGGTATGCATATGCTGTGTGTGAGAAATAACCTGCTAATATGACAATTTTGTGGAAAAAAAAAAAAAGAAAAAAAAAATCTTGATTTTTGCAAAGAATTGTGGGGAAAAATGACAAGTTCAAAAAACTCACAATGACTCTTTCTGAATACCTTGGAATGTCTTCTTTCCAAAAAGGGGTCATTTGGGGGGTATTTGTACTTTTCTGGCATGTTAGGGTCTCAAGAAATGAGATAGGCCGTCAGTACTTCAAGTGTGATCAATTTTCAGATATTGGCACCATAGCTTGTGGACTCTATAACTTTCACAAAGACCAAAAAATATGCACCAATTTGTACTTATTTTTACCAAAGATATGTAGCAGTATAAATTTTGGCCAAAATGTATGAAGAAAAAATACTAATTTGCAAAATTTTATAACGGAAACAAAGAAAAATTCATTTTTTTACAAAATTTTCAGTCTTTTTTCTCTTATAGCGCAAAAAATAAAAAACCCAACAGTGATTAAATACCACCAAAAGAAAGCTCTATTTGTGTGAAAAAAAGGACAAAAATTTCATATGGGTACAGTGTTGTATGACTGAGTAATTGTCATTCAAAATGTGAGAGCACCGAAAGCTGAAAATTCGTCTGGTTAGGAAGGGGGTTTAAGTGCCCAGTTGTCAAGTGGTTAAGCTGCATATTGGTCCGGGGCTTAAATGGTTAAAATAACGCAGTGCCGTATCGCAAAAAGTGGTCATGAAGGGGGATACATCTTCCGGAGGTCAAGTGGTTAAACAGTTTGATTTGTAATAGAGATTAGAAGAAGCTTCTTAAATACCTCTGAAGCCAGCTCCATGGCTTCGTCCCAAGTTATTGCAAGGATGGAGCAGCCGTTGGGACCTGCACTCTCTAGTACCAAATGAGGCTGATCATCCTGTTCTTTTGGGGCACACATTTGCAGTGTGTATTCTCTCCTGTTGTCTATGATGAGCTCAGTGGCTGTTACAGGAGAGAATAAATATTAGAATATAAAAAGAAAGCTCTAAATCAAAGACTGTTGTGGGTATTACAATTTGATAAGCCTAAAAAACAAGGACAATGACCAATCTCCCAAGTCCGCCTAAAGTTATATTGGGGAGCATTATTTTATACCCCCATACACATTATTTTATTTGTCATACTTTTTCTAATTAATGCTTAGTACACTGAAAAAGAGCAGGTTTCATTACCAAGCTTCAAAATGATATGTAGCGGCCTCCTCTCTCCCCTCTCTTCTATCAGCTCGTCTGTCTCTTGTCTAGGGGTACTTTAGAGGAGAGAGAGCGGGGTCACCACGCCAAGACCTCACCGCAGATGTTTGTGTGGTGGAAGCAAAGTTCTTGTTTTACCTTCGGGTCAGTGTTCTGCACCTGGAACCTCCAATGAGAGTTACCTTGAACAATGTCTGCCAGAAAATGAGCCCCACACCATTAAAGTCCAACACTCCTTTATTCTTCCTGAATGAACACAATCAGTTAGACTCCCTTGTAGAACAGAACAGAAAAGGAGGTGTGGAAGCGAGTAGGCCCAGACACAATGAACTCTCCACTTTCCTTCCTGAAAGTGGGTTGCGGTCTCCGAGCGAGGGGGAATTTCCTTCCAGGCGGTCTCCGATGGGAGGCTCACCTGTCACTGGCAATATGCTGCACCGGGTCTTCAAGTAAGTATCTCCCACCGGTCCATTACGCCTTCCGGATTCCGGTACCCACTCCCGGGGTTCCCTAGGACCTCCTTCCCTCGCGGAACTCAGTGGTGGGCACTGAGCTCCAGACCTCCTCCCGAGTACCTCACCCCAGGCAAAAGGTGCCTGGGATGGAACACGACCTCCGAACGTCCTCTAGGCCTAGGCCGCCTAAAGGACCGACACGAACCACCGCCCACAGGCTGAAGGTGCCCGGGCTCGACTCCTGCCACCAAAAATGGCCGCCCCTTTATACCCCCTTCCAGCAAGCACAGCGGGTTCCCCACCCCACCATACAACCGCTGAGAGAGACCAAAAGAGGTATGCCACCGCAACGATGGCTCAACCCCGGGCCCAAAGCGACAGTGCCACCTGGTGGGCCCCAGGGAACCATACATCACAGTTTCCCCACCAGATTCAAAAAAATAGATAGCATATACCCGCAACAGATATACTATACAAATATCCTCCTATCTATTTATACACAGCGTTGGTTTCTTAGCAACAACTGTTGGGTTTTCTTGAGTCCATGCTAAAAATATATATTTATGAGTACACAGGTTTTACCCATCAGAAAATAAAAATAAAATGTGTATGTGAAAAAGTGACACAGATTGTTGTTCTAATCTGAAAATAACAGCAGCTTTCTAGCCAAGACGAACTAAAGCAACAGAAAATGATGACTGCAGCCCAAGGCAATACCCTTAGGCCAGTTTTAATGGGCTTATACGGTTTTGAGTTACGTTTTCTCTGGTATACACTGTAGTCATGATATTCTGTTGATCAAAGAATATTTGTACTGCATGTGTCTTCAAGTCCAATTACTGACAGATGCACTGAAATAAGGATATGCGATTAACAAATTGATGTGCATGCATGGCAAAATCAGCAAATTGCTATTTTTCATTCACTTGAATATATGCATCCAGTCCAGTCTATAGAGCATACAGTCAATGATATACAAGGGTTTCTATACCTAAAATGCTAAATTCTTCAAAGATTACTTGGTTCTGCTTGCAAATATGTAGGCAAATTAAAAATGTTATTGAGATTTAGTCTTGATTCAATCATCACTATTCATTAATTCTTGTTTTACTAGCATGTGACTTACTGGGTGTTCATTGAGCTTGTTAGTTTAAGAAAGAGGAAACTATTGTGGGTGTGATGGATTGCTAGGCAACTCATTTTCTATGTCAGTGCATTCATCTCTTGTTACTAAGGGAATTTAGGAACTGTTGTTCTGAGTCGATTGTATAAATTCATAAAATAAAATGTGGTGCAGAGTTTTTTCAAATAAACCCCCAGAGCCTTCTTTACTGCTTTTACCAGCCTTTCCAGCACCCTCTTGTCAGGCTGCTATGTTTTTTGTTTAAGCAAATTTAGTTTCTGTAACCAGTAGAGCTGTTGTGTGATTGTGTTTTTTTTTTTTTTTTAACTGCTCTGGGCTCCGAAGACTGCTAGTCTGGCTCCTTACCCCTGTTTTCTGGAGCTTTCCAAAAAATAGAGGATGGAAGGGCTAGATAGGCAACCTAAATATGTATGCAACCCCAGCGAATTCCTGGAGAGGTGTGTCCAGATGATGGTTGGGGAGTGTATAAATAGCCTGAAGTCCAAAGCCCAGTGTTCTTGTCCAGGAGGAATATTTCCCAGCCAGGGAGAACTGTCTGCCTTCCTTGCTCTATTTCTGAAGGTCCTGCCTGCTCATTAGAATCTCTGAGAGGGCCTGCTCAGCCACAAACTCTTTCAGGGACTTAAGAGGGGGTTACTAAAGATATGTCTTGGGACAGGGAGAGCCTGTCTGCTGTGTCAGAGCCTCTCTGAATTAAAAAATAACATATATGATTTCTCTAATTTTGAACTATGAAACAGGGTTTGTGAATAGAACTGGGAGGTTTTAAATATACCAAGATTCAGTGTCTGATGTCTGATGAATGTTTCCCAGTTTTAGAGACAAAAGTATCTTGAGAAATTGTTTGTCAAAACAAGGAGATACTGCGGAGTACGAATATCTCAAAACAAGAAGTTGAGTTTAAGTAAGTAAATAACCCTTGTGGCAGGAGGAGCCCATACCACTGTTTAATATGGGGGTTTACGCCAGGTTTTGTAAGTAGCAAGCACACTAATGGCACAGATGTGTGCTGGCTTCATATGAAAGCTCAGTGCCCCACCCTCCCAAGGGTGTCAGTGTCTGTAAGGAAAATAAGAGGGTGCATGTCTGCACCAGACTATCCAGGGCAGGCACAGGGTCTCACCTAGGGGTCAGAGTCTGAGAGAGAGTCCATGAGGGACAGAGTGGCTGGGGAACTGCAAGGAAGATGCAAGGCTGAGGTACAGTGTCTGCGCATGAACACTGGGACCAAAGGGTACTAAGGTTTAGGAGGACCAAGCGGTATTACTCGGAGCAGTAAAGCCACAAGAAAACCAGAAGGCTGAATGTTATGTTTGTTTATATTGATGGTGAGAACCCCCCACGTGGGAAGATATACCTGTATGAACTTTTGATGTTTCTTTAAATAAAAGTGGGCAGGAAAGCCTTGAAAATACTTCTGGCATGGAGTAAACTCACTGTTTTGGCCCTACTATTGAGCTAAGAAACCTCAACTTGTCACACCCTGAAAAAGGAATAATCCGGGGTATACTGAAATGGTTTTAGCCATTTGAACATGTGAAAGTTAAATTAAACTCCTATTCTATGTTTATAAGGTCTTTAGAGCTCACAAGTGTCCTATTGTGAGGATGTGTACTCGTTTTAAAGCAGAGCTCCACCCAAAAGAGGAAGTTGTGCTATAAGCACTCCTCCCCCCTCCACTGCCATATATGGCATGCAATTTTCTTGGGGGGGGAGCAAGTACCTGGTTTTGACAAGCACCCTTTCGCTCAGATTGGAATTGGAAGTTCTTCTCTCTCCCTCCTTCCCTGCACTCTTCTGGGACAAGTCACAGGTATCAGAAGACTGCCAGACCATTCAGCAGGCGCAGCGCAACGTTCCGGGTAGGCCCAGTACCTTCAACTGGGCCTACAATTAGAACACTGGAGTCCCAGGGTACCCAGGTGAGGGTAACCCGCTCTGACCGAGAGGAAGCCAGGGGAGGATCGGTCCCACGGAAAAGATGAGTGACAGTAG
Organism: Rana muscosa; assembly: GCA_029206835.1. Lineage (NCBI taxonomy): Eukaryota > Metazoa > Chordata > Amphibia > Anura > Ranidae > Rana > Rana muscosa. The sequence continues at coordinate 735,353,509 of CM055122.1, forward strand.
GTCGCTGTCTCGGGAGAGGCCTGGTGACCTGTCAGAGGGAAGGATTCTTTGCTCCGCAAGATAACCCCGTAAAGTGCCCATTGGCATCATCGGTTCTTTTAGTTTTACAGAGGTTCAAGTAAAGTTCTGGATTCAGGAATAACAGGATTCTGCTCTATTAGAGGATCTCCTGAACCCGTCCCAGGCGTGGGATAAAGTTACAGTATTGTTCGAGCTCCACTCCGGCTGCTAAAACTGTGAGAGGGATCTATCCGGGTGAGCTAAACCCACTCGGGATCGAGTGGCGACGAGTAAGCCAAGTGGTACGTGCCTGAATCTACCTCCTAACTTCGCTAGCTTCTTTCTCTCTTCAATTTCCCTGTTAACAGAGGCAAAGGAAAATAAACTCTTTGTTGGAGTTGAAGTTGTGTGGACATTGACTTTCTTTGGGGAAAGAACATAGACTTTTCCCTATACTCTAGGGACGAGAACCAACGGATGGAGGTAACTCGCTGCAGGACCCAAAATTTAAAGAGCACCACTCAACCTTCTAAACCAGGAGGATCCGGGCATGTGGCACGGTGTGCCTTTATCCCTGCAAGGTGGAGGTAAGCAGGAGAAAAGGATCCGTGTGCTACATAAAGTAGAAATTAATTTTACTTTTTCAATATTTTATAAAACAAAACAGTTGATACTTTTGGGCCACTTTTGAAAAGACTGTGAAAGAAACCCCAACTAAGAAACCCCAACTTGTCACACCCTGAAAAAGGAATAGTCCTAGGTACACTGAAATGGTTTCAGACATTTGAACACGTGAAAGTTAAATAAAACTGTTCTATGTTTACAAGGCCTTCAGAAAGCACAATTTTCAAAGAAATGTAATCATGATTAGGATACAATTACTGAGTATATGTTTTCCCTGTAATGATTGTGATAAAAAAATATGTGTTTCATAATCTACACATTCTCAAGAGTAAGATAGCAATAATTGAAATGAGTACAAAATATTTTAGGAAGCATCTTAATATTTTAACATGGATCACTAACATGGATCCCATCACAGTAGTCATATTTACATGTAATATACTAAAAATTTATGGGGAGAGAGAGAGAGAGATTCATTTATTTCACGAATGCAACTTAAAAGGTGAAACTAATATATGAGATAGACTCATTACATGCAAAGCAAGATAGTTCAAGCTGTGATTTGTCATAATTGTGATGATTATGGCTTACAGCTCATGAAAACCCCAAATCCACAATCTGAGAAAATTTGAATATTACATGCAATCAATAAAACAAGGGTTGTACACAGAACAATATCGGACCTCTGAAAAGTATAAGCATGCATATGTACTCAGTACTTGATTTGGGCCCCTTTTTCTGCAATTACTGCCTCAATGCTGCGTGGCATGGAAGCTATCAGCCTGTGGCACTGCTGAGGTGTTATGGAAGACCAGGATACTTCAATAGAGGTCTTCAGCTCTTCTGCATTGTTCGGTCTCATGTCTCTCATCTTTCTCTTGGCAATGCCCCATAGATTCTCTATGGGGTTCAGGTCAGGCAAGTTTTCTGGCCAGTCAAGCACAGTAATCCCACGGTCATTGAACCAGGTTTTGGTGCTTTTGGCAGTGTGGGCAGGTGCCAAGTCCTGCTGGAAAATGAAGTCGGCATCCCCATAGAGCTCATCTGCGGAAGGAAGCATGAAGTGCTCCAAAATCTCCTGGTAGACGGCTGAGTTGACCCTGGACTTAATGAAGCACAGTGGACCAACATCAGCAGATGACATGGCTCCCCAAATCAACACAGACTGTGGAAACTTCACACTGGACTTCAAGCATCTTGCAGTGTGTGCCTCTCCATTCTTCCTCCATACTCTGGGTTTCTTGGTTTCCAAATGAAATGCAAAAGTTGCTCTCATCAGAAAAGAGGACTTTGGACCACTAAGCAACAGACCAGGTCTGTTTTTTTTTAGCCCTGGTAAGACGCTTCTGACATTTGTTGTTCAGGAGTGGCTTGACAAGAGGAATACGACATTTGAAGCCCATGTCCATGGAGATTCCTTCTCCATACTCTTCTCTTCCCATCACTCTGCTACAAGTTGATCTCGGTCTCATCTGTCCATAGGATATTGTTCCAGAACTGTGAAAGCTTTTTTAGATGTTTGGCAAACTCTAATCTGGCCTTCCTGTTTTTGAGGCTCACCAATGGTTTACATCTTGTGGTGAACCCTCTGTATTCACTCTGGTGAAGTCTTCTCTTGATTGTTAACTTTGACACACATACACCTACCTCCGGGAGAGTGTTCTTGATCTGGCCAACTGTTGTGAAGGGTGTTTTCTTCACCAGGGAAAAAATTATTCGGTCATCCACCACAGTTGTTTTCCGTGGTCTTCCGGGTCTTTTGGTGTTGCTGAGCTCACCGGTGCGTTCTTTCTTTTTAAGGATGTTCCAAACAGTTGATTTGGCCACACCTAATGTTTTTGCTATCTTTCTGATGGGTTTGTTTTGTTTTTTCAGCCTAATGATGGCTTGCTTCACTGATAGTGACAGCTCTTTGGATCTCATATTGAGATTCGACAGCAACAGATTCCAAATGCAAATAGCACACTTGAAATTAACTCTGGACCTTTTATCTGCTCCTTGTAAATGGGATAATGAGGGAATAACACACACCTGCAAAAAATTAGATATGGGATATACTGCGCTGTGCAATGAGTGAACACAAAAATTAGCTGCCAACACAGCTAAGACAAAGCAAAAACTGGTGAATATGAAAAAGTGTAGCGCTTATTTTTGTGAAAGAGTCAGTTAACAAAACATAACAAATGTTGCAAACATGCATATATATTAATTTCAGTGACACCAAGTGACTGAGTGTGATCCGTGAAAAAAAATATATTATATGTAAATAAATCAGAACAAAACAGTCCTCTATTGTGACCACACACAAATAACAGTCCAAAAGTGTAGAAAAAACTGCAAGGTTGAAAAAAAGAGTCCCACATGGATATGACCCTCTCTGTGAAAGGATAGAGACACCACCACCGATTATAAGGAGGAGGCTTACCAGATGGTATTGACTTGGTAAGGTGTATACCACCCAAGTCAAAACAGGCTTAAATAATCAGTCAGCAAGGTGTATCCAGCTGGTCCTGAATCCGCATATCAGTCGGCACCGCAAATTCCCGTAAACACCAGGAAGTGTGAATACATATAGTCTTGTTGGAGCCAGAGATACGGTAACCACATAACATGCGTAATGGGGAAAAAAACTCACATAGTGTGATACCGTACAAGGAAGTATTTATTTAAAAAAAGATTAAAAAATGTACACTCACAAATGGTGGACCCATTTACACACATCGCTCTTGCATTTTGTGATATGCCTATGATGTTCTTCCAAATGTGAGTGTACATTTTTTAATCTTTTTTTAAATAAATACTTCCTTGTACGGTATCACACTATGTGAGTTTTTTTCCCCATTACGCATGTTATGTGGTTACCGTATCTCTGGCTCCAACAAGACTATATGTATTCACACTTCCTGGTGTTTACGGGAATTTGCGGTGCCGACTGATATGCGGATTCAGGACCAGCTGGATACACCTTGCTGACTGATTATTTAAGCCTGTTTTGACTTGGGTGGTATACACCTTACCAAGTCAATACCATCTGGTAAGCCTCCTCCTTATAATCGGTGGTGGTGTCTCTATCCTTTCACAGAGAGGGTCATATCCATGTGGGACTCTTTTTTTCAACCTTGCAGTTTTTTCTACACTTTTGGACTGTTATTTGTGTGTGGTCACAATAGAGGACTGTTTTGTTCTGATTTATTTACATATAATATATTTTTTTTCACGGATCACACTCAGTCACTTGGTGTCACTGAAATTAATATATATGCATGTTTGCAACATTTGTTATGTTTTGTTAACTGACTCTTTCACAAAAATAAGCGCTACACTTTTTCATATTCACCAATAACACACACCTGGCCATGGAACAGCTGAGCGGCCAATTGTCCCATTACTTTTGGTCCCTTAAAAAGTGGGAGGCACATATACAAACTGTTGTAATTCCTACACAGTTCACCTGATTTGGATGTAAATACCCTCAAATTAAAGCTGAAAATCTGCAGTTAAAGGACATCTTGTTTGTTTCATTTCAAATACATTGTGGTGGTGTATAGAGCCAAAAAGATTAGAATTGTGTCGATGTCCCAATATTTATGGACCTGACTGTATTAGTTTCACCTTTTAAGTTGCATTAGTGAAATAAATGAACTTTTGCACAATATTCAAAATTTTCGAATTTCACCTGTATATAAACAGTGCCTTGAAAAAGTATTCATACCCCTTGAAATTTTTCACATTTTGTCATGTTGCAACCAAAAATGTAAAAATATATTTGTAGCGGGTATATACTTTTCAAAGTGTTTAATTCTGGTGAAGCCATCAGTGATGTCTAGTTCCCTGCGGCCCAGCAGGTGGCGCTGTCACTTTGGGACGGGGTTGAACCATCGCTGCAGTGCCGTACCCTTTGTGACATCTCGCAGCAGTTGTACGCCGGGGCGGGGAACCCGCTGTGCTTGCTGGGAGAGGGTATAAAGGGGGCAGATATCTTCACCACGAGGGTCGAGTCCCAGGCACCTTCAGCCTGAGGGCTGCTGTCCGCGGTCGGTGTCCAGGCGGCCTAGGCCTGGACACTTGGAGTTCGTGTTCCATCCCAGACACCTTCAGTCTGGGGTGAGGTACTTAGCCGGAGGCCTGGGGCCCAGTACCTTCCGCAAGGGAGGGATTGTCCTAGGGTGCCCCGGGAGTCAGGCACCCGAATCCAGAGGCATAAGGGACCGGAGGAGGGATTCATCCGAAGATCTGGTGCAGCATATTGCCAGTGCCGGGTGAACCTCTGGAGACCGTCCGGATGGATATCTTTCCCGAACAGGGGCCAAGTTCATAGAGGAGGGTGGTTCATGTTCTATGACCGGTGGCAGCGGTCCAACTAGTCAACTCAGGTCAGTGGCAGAGACCTGCTATTAGGCCTGTGGCAGGGGCCTCAACAGTTCATCCGGTCGGTGGCAGCGACCAATCTCACGGTTGGTGGCAGAGACCGTGCGCCAGGCCTATTCGCTTGCAAAGGAATAGGAGAGTTTATTTGTGCCTGGGCCTACTCGTATCCACACCCCTGTCTGTCTGTTACTGAAAGTTCAACTATTATGTTCATCTTGGCTATGGAGAAATAAAAGAGTGTTGGACTTTTGATTTGGTGTGGGGCTCTATTACTGGCAGACACGTCCACGGAACAATTCGGAGACTTTGTATGCAGTGAACAGAGCCGGAGGTAATTCAAGTGACTTTGCTCAACCCTCATATACATACGAGGGGAGAGCTTGGCGTAGTGTTCCTGCACTCTCCTCTCCCAGGTACCCCTAGACAAAACCAGCCAACCAGGCGATTGAAACGGAGAGGGAGAGTGAGGCCGCTACATATTATTGGGATTTTATGTGATAGACCAACACAAAGTGGCACATAATTGTGAAGTGGAAGGAAAATGATAAATGGTTTTCAATTTTTTTTACAGGAGGATACATGGTTGAATGGGGGAAACAGGTGATTTATGACAAATTGTAGATGAAATATATACAGCTGGTTAACCGCAGTCACTTTTTGTTTTTTTTCACAAATGGCTGTGGCACTTTGTTTGTCCCATTTATAACCAGAGTGCTCTGTGTATTCACCAGGATACACACCAGGATGAGTTTTCTTCCTATATTTTCTGAACAACCCCTCTGCAGCACTTCCAGTTTTAACCCCCCCCCGCCCCCCCTTCTCCCTAAACAATCAAATAAGACTGTTTTCACACTGGAGGCGTTTTAGCGCTAAAAATAGCGCATGTAAAGTGCCTGAAAATGTCTTTCAATGGTCCCCAGTATGAAAGCTCAAGTTCTTTCACACTGGGGCGGTGCGCTGGCAGGACGTTTAAAAAAATCCTGCAAGCAGCATCTTTGGGGTGCTTCAGGAGCAGTGTATAAACCGCTCCTAAAGCGCCCCTGCCCATTGAAATCAATCTAAGAGGCGCTTTACTGCTAACGGGGCAGCGCTGCAAGTGTGAAAGGGCTCTAAGAAAGATATTCATAGCAGGCTAATATTCAGCATTGTTCCAGAACCATGGTTCTTCAGACATGTGGATACCAGTCTTTTTCCCTTTGGCTACCAGTCTTTTTCCCTTTTGGCTTGTCTTTTTAAAGAAGAGAAAATTTACTATTTTTGTCAATTAGATTTGAAAATAAATAATAATTATATATAAACGATATTTCTTGTTCATACATCACGGGACACAGAGCAGCATAGTCATTACTATGTGGGTTATATAGAATTACCTTCAGGTGCTGGCACTGGCAACTTCCAAAACAGGAAGTACCCTCCCCTATATAAGCCCCTCCCATCCGGGAGTACCTCAGTTTTTTGCCAGTGTCTAAGGTGTTGGCCAAGGTTAACATGTATTCATCTGGGCTTGTGTACAGGTTCTCTGGGCCTTAGCAAGCTATTCCGGATCCGACCAAAAAATCTTCATAGCTAAACGGTCAGTACCCGGGCCTTGCAGAGAAGAGCAAGGTTTTGCCTGTAATGCCTCTCTTAGGAGGGCTGGACCCTGGGATCCAGAGCTCTGGTCATACCCAAAACCAAGAGGCTATCTGTGCAGGGTGCTATACAGGTCCAGGGGAGTGGAATCCTTGGGAACCCGGTCCCTGAAGGTCTAGTACAATGCCTGCCGTGAAAGGTGAAGTTTGGGCTTCTGTGGACCAAACAAAGTCCTGCGGCGGGGAAAAGGTAAGTGGGGGCCCCTCAGGAACTTGGTTCTATTGAGGGGACCCCCAAGCCTAATATGTCTTTCTGCCTGTTACCTAAAGGGTATTCCCGCTAATAGCTGTATATGCCTAAGAAATCCTAGAAATGTTTTTTCATAAAGGAAGTTTTAAAAACTGTAAACCTGGAAATGTTTTTTCATAAAGGAGGTTTTAAAAAAAAAAAAAAAAAGACAAAAGTGCGGTACCTGTGTTTGTCCACTAGAGGCCGCTGTGGAACGTCTTTTTTTCTTGGGACTATTCCTTCCATGGTGAAAGTCCAGGCAGATGAGTGAGCTCTCTATCAGGGAAGCTGCAGTCCTCTGTCATGCTGCCAAGTAGTTTCCTTCCATCCCCGAGTCCTGGTGAAACAGGGACCCTGGCTCCTCTCCCTACAGGGCGCCAAGAGCGCACACGTGCACGCGCGCGCACACACGCTTTCTTTTTATAGATTTAGCTTCAAAAAGTGGGCGGAGCCTGGCGGATGACGCGCTCTGTGCGCCCAGCGCTTCTGCGCATGTGCGGGCGTCCCAGCAAGATAAAAGGACTCAGTCCACGCTGCTTGCTATGGACACAGAGCATGAAAAGGAGCTGGTAGCATGGTATAGGGGCTTACAGCGGGCGGTTGATACAGGCATCCCCAGAAAGATGCATTAGTAGACACCCACTGATGTACATAGCAGCAAATTGCATTAGACTATTTCAGTAAGGGGTGTATTGCGGCTGGAATACCTCAGCTTTGAACTAAGGAATATGCCGCCTAAAAAACTCCGAGATATACCTCTCAGGAAGTGTAGGGGGTCTCCATCGGGCTCTGAGGATCTGGAGCAGTCATCTGCACCCTCCTCCCCTGAGAAATCAGAGGTTAATACCCATAAGGAACCCCCGGGAGTGCCAGGTACTGCGGCTGTCCTCAGTCCACCTGCTCCTGCATATATAACAGAGGAGGTTTTTTCCTCAACTCTGGAGGGATTGGAGCAGAGATTGGCAGCATTGATCGCTTCTTCTCTACAGGAAAGAAAGCGCGCCAGATCTCCATCACCTCCATTAGAGTGCCTGTTGGCAGAGCAACAGTCCCAGGAAGGGACCGACCTACCTGAAGGGGATCAGGAGGAGGTTAACTCTGTTTTTGAGGAATCGACAGTAGATGAACCATTTTCAGCATCACAGACTGAAAGATTGTGGGTCCAGACCCTAACTGACATGGTTCGATCTGCATTTAAAATGCCTCTTGTTGAACCATCAACTACTGCTGTCTCCTCATTGGGGTCGCTAAAAGCTCCCCAGGTTAATTGCTCCTTTCCAATACATCCATTATTGGAAGGACTTATATACCAGGACTGGGAACATCCTGATAAACTATTTGTTCCGCCTAAGAAATTTCCGGTGATCTATCCCATGGAGGAAAAGTTCACCCAGAGATGGAATGTTCCTACGGTGGATGCAGCCATCTCTTCTGTGAACAAATCACTGACATGTCCAGTAGATAATGTTCAAATGTTCAAAGATCCAGTAGATAAAAAATTGGAATATTTATTAAAATCTGCTTTTTCCACAGCAGGGGCTGTTACACAGCCAGCAGTGGCAGCTATTGGGGTCTGCCAAGCTTTAAAGGATCAAATGAAAATGGTCCTGAGGGATTTGCCAGACCAGCAGACCCAGGCTCTGGCTGATCTGCCTAGAGCATTATGCTTTGCGGTTGACGCCATCAAGGATTCTATCCATCAGGCCTCCCGCCTCACGCTGTCTTTGGTACATATGCGTAGGCTTCTGTGGCTCAAAAACTGGTCTGCTGAAGCTCCCTGTAAGAAGCTCTTAGTTAGCGTCCCATTTCATGGGGAACGCCTTTTTGGCGAGGACCTGGATAAGTATATCCAGAAGATTTCCAGTGGGAAAAGTACTCTCTTACCGAGTAATAAGAGGTCTAGGGGTCCATCTTTTAAAAGGACTACCTCTCCTATCCCTGCGACGTCTGCTACTAAGCAGTTCCGACAGCCTCCTCGGTCAAACTCAGGGGGTAAAAATCAGGGACAGTCACAGGGTAATAAGAAACCCTGGATCCGAAGGGGTACTAAACCAGCCTCCAAGTCAAGCCTATGAAGGGCTGCCCCCACTCAAACGGGTGGGGGGAAGACTTCAGTTGTTCGCAGAGACCTGGCGGGAGACGATCAAAGACAGATGGGTGCTCTCCGCAGTAACTCTGGGATACAAGTTGGAGTTAAAAGAGTCTCCTCCTTCCCATTTTATGTGGTCAGGCATGCCAAGAGACCCTCTGAAAAGAGGGTCTCTCCTATTGGCGTTAGAACAACTATTGCTCCAAGGAGTAATTATGGAGGTTCCTATGGAAGAGTGGGGGTTGGGTTTCTACTCAAACCTTTTCACAGTCCCGAAGCCAAACGGGGACATAAGACCCATATTGGACCTAAAGAGTCTAAACAAATTTCTAAACGTCCGGTCTTTCCGGATGGAGTCGATCCGATCGGTCACCGCTGCCCTACAAGGGGAGGAATGGTTAGCCTCGATCGACATCAAAGATGCTTACTTGCATGTTCCCATCTTTCCAGGTCATCAAAAATTTCTACGCTTTGCAGTAGAAGGGCGCCATTTTCAGTTCAGAGCCTTACCATTCGGTCTGGCCACAGCACCACGAGTGTTCACAAAAATTCTGGCCCCACTGTTGGCCGATCTAAGAACACGAGGTGTAACGATAATGGCATACCTAGATGACCTGTTGTTGATGGACCACGCAGTTGCCAAGCTAGAAGTGGTAATTGTCGATACAATCAAGTATCTAGAATCTCACGGTTGGGTCATCAACCTGGACAAGTCAGCCCTACAGCCAGTGAAAAACCTGGTATATCTAGGGCTACGGCTGGATTCAGACCAGAGGAAGATTTTCTTACCTCTAGACAAGGTATCCTCTTTGAGGGGCTTGGTCCGTCTGCTTTGTGCAAAAAGACAGCCGTCCATACGCCTGTGCATGAGGCTGCTAGGAAAGATGGTAGCATCATTCGAAGCTGTGCCATATGCCCAATTCCACTCAAGGAATTTACAGAGGGCCATATTGTCAGCCTGGAACGGAAAAATTCAGGCTCTAGACTTCCCGATGGCTTTGTCCCCTTCCGTTCGGAAGAGTCTCTGCTGGTGGTTGATCCCCCAGAATCTCCAGAAGGGAAAACCCTTCAGTCCGATATCTTGGAAGGTGGTCACTACAGATGCCAGCCTTATAGGCTGGGGGGCAGTACTGGAGCAATGGTCTCTCCAGGGCAGATGGTCAAATGTAGTAAAAACCCTGCCCATCAATCTCTTAGAGATACGAGCAGCCCGGTATGCCCTAGTAGCCTGGACATCCAGACTCCAAGGGTCCCCTGTCAGAATTCAATCAGACAATGCCACAGCAGTGGCATATATCAATCATCAGGGAGGCACCAGGAGTCGTGCAGCCCAGAGGGAAGTAAGTCACATCCTGGAATGGGCAGAAAAGCATGTCCCATGTATATCAGCTGTCTTCATTCCAGGGGTGGAGAATTGGAAGGCGGACTTTCTGAGTCGCCAACAGTTATGCCCAGGGGAATGGTCCCTTCATCCCGAGGTCTTCCGAGCAATATGTCAGCGGTGGGGAACACCGGATGTAGATCTGCTAGCATCCAGATTCAACGCAAAGGTGGACAGATTTGTCTCCCGGACAAGGGATCCCCTCGCTTGCGGCTCGGATGCTCTGGTGTTCCCTTGGGATCAGTTCAGACTGATATATGCATTCCCTCCGCTACAATTGTTGCCTCGACTCCTTCGCAGAGTCAGGTTGGAGAAGAAGCCGGTGATCCTGGTGGCTCCAGCGTGGCCCCGAAGGGCCTGGTACGCGGAGATCATCAAAATGTCTGTGGGGAGTCCTTGGACCCTTCCACGTCGTCCGGACCTGCTTTCGCAAGGACCGATATACCACCCTTCCTTACTAACTCTAAGTTTAACGGCCTGGCTATTGAATCCCACATCCTAAAGAAGAGAGGTCTCTCTAACTCTGTGGTATCAACTATAATCAATGCCAGGAAGCCTGTATCCAGGCAGATCTACTATAGAGTTTGGAAGGCGTACATCACTTGGTGCGAGGCCAGAAAATGGCATCCACGTAAGTACGTTATAGGCAGAATTCTGGACTTCCTGCAATGGGCTGTAGACAGGAAGTTTGCCTTAAGTACTATCAAGGGCCAGGTTTCGGCCTTATCAATACTATTTCAAAGGCCCCTGGCTATGCATTCACTTGTCAAATCCTTTATGCAAGGGGTGACTCGTATTATTCCACCGATTAAAGCTCCCATATGCCCATGGGATCTAAATTTGGTTCTGTCGGTTCTGCAGAAGCAGCCGTTTGAACCATTGCGGCACATTTCCTTGGTTCTACTCACCAGAAAATTGATATTTTTAGTAGCCATATGCTCGGCTAGAAGAGTGTCGGAATTAGCCGCCATGTCCTGTAAAGAGCCATATCTGGTTATCCATAAGGACAGAGTAGTATTACGCCCTCACCCAGCCTTTCTTCCTAAGGTGGTATCGAGGTTTCACTTGAACCAGGATGTGGTTCTTCCTTCTTTTTTCCCCAAACCAAGCTCGGTAGAGGAAAAGTTATTGCATTCTTTGGATGTAGTAAGAGCAGTTAAAGCTTATCTAAAAGCCACTGCTCAGATTCGTAGAACGGATTCTTTGTTTGTTCTGCCGGAAGGCCCCAGAAAGGGTCAGGCAGCATCAAAATCTACTTTAGCCAAGTGGATTCGACAGGTCATAATACAAGCCTATGGCTTGAGAAGTAGACCGCCTCCATTCAAAGTTAGGGCGCACTCCACGAGAGCAGTTGGAACTTCATGGGCAGTGCATCACCAGGCCTCCCTGGCTCAAATTTGTAAGGCCGCAACATGGTCTTCAGTACACACGTTTACTAGGTTCTACCAGGTGGACGTTAGAAGTCAGGAGGATGTCGCCTTTGGGCGCAGTGTGTTGCAGGCCGCAAAAGATCCTCATGCCTGATGGCGCCCAGCTTATGTATGGTGTATCCCCCCCCCCTCATTTGGCATTGCTTTGGGATGTCCCACATAGTAATGACTATGCTGCTCTGTGTCCCGTGATGTATGAACAAGAAAGTAGGATTTTTAAAACAGCTTACCTGTAAAATCCTTTTCTTGGAGTACATCACGGGACACAGAGCTCCCACCCCTCTTTTGGGGACACGTATGGCTTTGCTACAAAACTGAGGTACTCCCGGATGGGAGGGGCTTATATAGGGGAGGGTACTTCCTGTTTTGGAAGTTGCCAGTGCCAGCACCTGAAGGTAATTCTATATAACCCACATAGTAATGACTATGCTGCTCTGTGTCCCGTGATGTACTCCAAGAAAAGGATTTTACAGGTAAGCTGTTTTAAAAATCCTACTATTACTGCTTCTTATGGTGTTGGTTATCATCAAAGTATATTGGATCACAGATTAAGCACTGAAGGTTGAACAGGAAAACTGGTAGCCCTTTTGCCCTGATGCAACAGTTGGCCATTGCTTCCTTTTGATATATGACATTGATTTCCTTACTGTTCAAAAATATCACACGTATCAGACAAAGGGTAACGTAAAAAAGCCCATGTCCAGCCACGTTTTTAGTTTTTTGCACAGATAGATGGAAGAGTTATAATCTCTGTCAGAGTTGTATTTCTGTCTGCGTTCCCTGTGGGTACCCCTCACTTCCTGTCCCAATGACAGGATATTATGAGGACAGGGGGTGATGGGTCTCTCTGACCAAGTCAGAACCACAAATACATGTATTTAACATAGCAGGGAGATGTTAGAACACCTCTTATGCCCTGTACACACGGTCGGAATTTCCGATGGAAAAAGTCTGATGGGAGCTTTTCATCGGATATTCCGACCGTGTGTATGCCCCATCAGACTTTTTCAGTCGTAAATTCCGACGGACTTAGATAGAGAACATGTTCTCTATTTTTTCGACGGAAAAAATTCCTATCGGAAAATCCGTTCGTCTGTATGCAATTCCGACGCACTAAAAATCATGCATGCTCAGAATCAAGTCGACGCATGCTCGGAAGCATTGAACTTCATTTTTCTCGGCTCGTCGTAGTGTTGTACGTCACTGCGTTCTTGACGGTCGGAATTTGGTGTGACCGTGTGTATGCAAACCATCCGATTTTCTTCCAATGGAAAATCCGACCGTGTGTACAAGGCATTCGGTTTTTATTGCTTTGCATGTCTTTTTGTCCCAGTAACACTCACACTCTGTGATGTTTTTGGTCCTATCTCTTACCAGTAGGAACAAGGACAGCAAGGCAGAAGTGGGTAGTGGTCATCCTGAATTTGCTTTGCATCCTTATCATGCAGGTGAAGGTTTTATTGTAGATGTGGGTATCAAAATAGCTATTTCTAGTAGCATATGGTTGATAGAATCACCAAAAAAGAAATACACTCATGCTTTCCTAGATCCAATGTTAAATCAATACACAGCCCTACAGCTTCACCCCAGGATTTACTGTTTTACAGCAATTCTTGATGTTTTTGGCTAATTGCTTAATTTCATCTTTGTAACAATCAGTGAACTTATTGTTTGCTTTAGAAGCCTCTATAGGCTCGAGATACGCCTCCTGTTTCCATCAATTCTTGGGGAGCAAGTCAGCTCTTAATTATAGTCAGTCACCAGAGGGATTGTCAAAGGAAATAAAGAGACTTTAAAAATGTTCTTTGAGGCAAAAGTCTTCAAAGTTTAATGTATTAAATAAGTGACAAGACGTATAGAACTTTTGCCTCTAAAATGTAATTAAAACTTCTAATATTACTCAGTTTAGATTCTCCTCCTACACAGAATGAGCCAGGAGGAGGAAATTACAGCTTTTAGTGAAAAATCAAGCAATTGTTACAGCTTTCTAAAGGTTACGCTATCATTTCTTGCCTCTATATTGTTAATGGGGTGGGGAATACTGTAAGTAATGTGTCATACATGACTGTGGCCAAGCAATTGATTTTAACATTGCAGGTTTTTTTTGCATAAATCTTAATAATAACTAAAAACAACCCAAGTGCTGTCACTGCTTCAGTGGATGCATGTCTCAGGTCTCTGAATGAAAGATGGTTTTAAATACTCCTAACTTTTCAACTGGGAACCTGTCTTTGACATTTTGAATAACTGCAGGCAGGCTTTCTAGCAACAGATTTTTCATAAAAGCCTCGTACACACGGTCGGACTTCCATCTGACTTTTCCGTGGTTTTTTGTCCGAACGGAGTTGGTTGGGAACACCCATAGCATACACACGCTCGGACTTTTCTGCAAACTTTCTTAAAACTTCTTACAACATTGCGTGTTTTTTCTGCTCTTTTCTGCTCTTTACTGCCACCCTTTGGTCAACTTCTGCTATTGTTGGTTGATTTTAACATTAGTTGTTTTGTCCATCGGACTAAAGTCCGATGGTTATCTGTACACACGGTCGGACTTTGCTCCATCGGACTTTTGTTGGGCAAAAGTTTGTCCATCTGCAGACCCAACTTTTGTCCGATGAAATCCAAAACCAAATGAAAAAAGTTTTCCGATGGAGCGTACACACGGTCGGATTGTTGGTCCAACTTGCTTAAAACGAAGTTTGTTGGGCAAAAGTCCGACCGTGTGTACGGGGCTAAAGACGAACTCTAGGTATGATCATTTTTGCATACTTACATTGGCCCAGCTTGGACCAATGTAGGTACGCATATCCCAAAACTGAGGGACCACTAGGGAAGCTGACAATCACTATAGTAATTGGCATTACTACAGTAATACGATACAAAAAACAAACTACTGCTCGAGGTGAGTATTGTAATCCAAAAGGCTGGATGGACAGGGAGCTTGCGTCCTTAAACATGGGATCAAAGGAAAAAAAAATTGGCTGCACATCATTGTCAATTCAACAGATTTATTGAACGTGTAATGAACTGCCACCAGGACAGGGACACAGATGAAGATAAAGGTGACGCGTATCACACTGACATTGTGCTTCTTCAAATCCTCAGGTTCAATAAAACTGTTGGATTGGCGATGGTGTGCAGCCAATTTTTTTTCCTTTGACTACTACAGTGATAGTCATGATCTTCTGGGTCCTGTGCCGAGCGGCTTCCCTTCTGCACATTGACCAGAGGGGGTCATGTGCTTGGTACTACTGCCTCTCACAGAACACCTTGTATGTTTTTAATGAATGAAATGTGACATTCTCTGATTGGATAAGCAAGAAATTGTGCCATTACTGCTCATGCTCTCAACTTTTTCCAATCATAGAAACTCTTGTAATCATTAAAAAAGTGATTGCAGGTTCTTCATAGGCTGCCATTAAACTAGTGGCTCCTGGGACTGAGGGAGAACAAGGGCCCATCAGACCAGAGGCCATGGTCACACTAAGTCCAGTAATTAACACTCTAGTCATTCAACAATAACTTGTTCATTGACTAGAGCATTAATTAACGCTCCACTTAAGTTTGAGCATTCAGGCCGGCGTTGTCTGCAAGCTGTTTGGCCTAATGTGATCTGAGCCTTTGAGGCCTATCAGCAGGCAGCCAGATGACAGAGAAGTTTTTTGTACGTTCCCCAAGCCAATCGTGGCACCTCTCCAAGAGGTAGTCAGGTCTGGCTGCAAGGGGCCATGGTAATGGTGAAACCTTGCAAAGACCTAGGGGTATCGAGGCAGTGACTGGTCACCTGCACTTTATCCAAAGTCCACAAAGGGAAGGTGTTAGACCAGTTTATCAATTTGGGGACCTCCCTGATCCCACTTCATAACCACACCACCTCCACAGACCTCTATGTGGTGCCCGGTCATTGTATCTCCATGGCCCAGCCAGGAGTGGTAGCCACCTGTGCCCTGTTACAGACAGGCATGACCTCCCTGAATACAATACACACTGCTGCTGGAGCAGTTAGCTATTCCTTTCCGAGACTATCCTCTACCACAGCAGCAACTTCTTCACCAGCTACTGGAGAATCACCTACTGGTCTTTGCAACCAGCCCTGAGAACTATGGCTGCACAGAGGCAATAGACCACCCAATTCATATGGGGGACGCTCCACTCCTCCAGGAGCAGTCCAGTCATGTTCCCCCAGCCCCGTGCCAGGTGGTCAAGGTCTTGATCCTAACATGCTATGGAGTGGGGTACTTCAGGAGAGCCACAGCCCAAGGGGTGCTCCTGTTATCTTGGTATGGAAGAAGGATGGGAGTCTGCGGTTCTGTATGAACTATTGCCAACTAAACACCTGCTCCAACCGGGATGTCTACCCCAGGGTGGAAAACTCGCTCATGATGCTGGGCCAAGCTAAGTATTTCTTTATGTTCAAGCTGGTGTGTGGCTACCTGAAAGTCCCAGCAAAGGAACAAAGCCAAGAAAGACTGCCTTTATCACGCCCCTAGGGCTATTCAAATTTAATCATATGCCCTTCAGACTGAGCAATGCCCCCAGTACATCTCAGTGCTTGATAGAAGGGTGTTTGGGAGATTACAATTTTGAGACTGTGTTAGTCTACCTTGATGATATCATAATTTACTCCAAATCATTTGAGGACCATATTTAACATCTGTTGGTGAAGAACACTAAAGGCGAAAGAGGCAGCAAGCTGAAATCCAAATAGGAGCGCACCTCTTATCGGGTGGAGAAGCAGCCTTTTCCTCCAACCCCAGGTTACAATGAGGCCTCAGAGGGCCCCAACCCTATTAAAAAATGACTCAAGTCCAATCTACTGAGACCCTGCATGCTGATTGGCGATTGTCCTGCCAAGCCTGCTGGAGATAAAGAAGAACAAGACTCCATGGATGTTCAGTACAGTAAAAGTCCCTTTTGAATGGTACCTGCCTCCTCTCATTCTAGATCATACAGAAGACCTGCCTCAAGAGGCTGCGGGCCCCACTGACTTCCTGGACTCTTCCAAGGATTCAGCTCCCAGCTCGGGTGAAGGGGTATTGCTGACACTATTGTCCCCAAGCAGCCTGAGGGTTCAAAGTCCCATGGGGCAGATAAGGACTATGATGTTGACCCCACAGAGGATGGTGGGGTCTGCCGTCTATTGCGGTCTAACCGTGGACAACTCCCTGCGAAGTATTCTGATTACAGTATGTTGTTTAAAGTTTTTCTGTTATGACTGTATTGAGTTATTGCTGTATTGTTCTTTGTCCTGTTTGATGTAGAGGACGGCATCTGTAAAAGGGGGGAGGTGTAGGCAGGTGCAGTCTATATTCTCCAATGCAGGAGGCGTTGGACCACTGCGGGTTAATAGTTAAGAGAAGCTGTGTTTCTCTATGATTTCCTTGGTCACCCGTGCAGTGATCCACTTAGATGCACATACCCCATGTGACCCTGGTGGCCATCTTAGGTCAAGCAGAGTCTATTTAAAACTCTGTCCCCTGGGGTTGGGGTACTTTGTGCAAGTGGACAGGGTAGGGAGAGGTTCCCTGTCTGACAGGGATAGTGCCAGCGATAGGGAGAGGTTCCAGTGCAGTAGGGAGAGAACAGGGACTACGTCAACCTTTTTTGGAAGCTCCCCTTTTGAGCCAGCCAGAGTCTTCTGTTCACTGTCAATCCACTGCATAATTGTAAGTGCCACTGGACCAGTGAGCCTCCCGGCCAGGACTATTTGTGCTGTTGACCTGATGTTTCAATGAATCATTCTTTGCAAATCGAGACTGCTTACTGCCTGCCACACAACACTGCACCTACACAACAGACATTTCTAAATAATAATATACAAGTTTACTTTTATCCATAGCCTTGGTGCCTCACTCAAGATAGCCTTAGTACTAAGTGTTAAGGAATTTCTTTGTTTCTTTCCTCTGTTAACCTGGTGTGTCAGAAGAGCTGAGGCCCCTGTGAGGTTGTGGCAGAAAACAGAGGACCCATCTTAACCAGCAGCTATTTTGGGGGTAGCGCTACATTATCAGTAAGTAGGTGCAGGAAGGCAATAAGTGCCCAGAGGCAGATGAGTAATATGAAGAGCAACTACACATATATTAGTAATGGACTGGGGAGAAACACATTAATAGCAGCTATTACAAGTCAACTTATTCTACATATTTATGAAGGCTACTTACAATCTGACTGCTCAATCACATAAATTCTGTTTGCGTGGATGGAGAAGCACCGAAGAACAATCATGTACGATGAAAACACTATTGAGTCGATTCTGACATTAAATTGTACCCTGAGAGTGACTTTAGTTTTTTCTTCCTAAGACAAGGGTGGGGTGAATGAAATAAGTTTTGTTCCTATATTTTCTGATTTTGATCATATATTATATAAGGATTTCTGAACACTCATATCTAGGTGTGCATTTACAACTACAGAACTAAGGTCATCTTTGGTGAGTAGAACAAAATCAATAGGAAACCAGCAGTGAATCAGCTCAGGTGAGGACACTGCTGGGTGCCTAGACAGGTAAGTGCCCTAACATTAAGGCCCCATGCACACAGGGCGTTTTTGCAGCTGCTAACAGCAGCGTTATACGTTTTTTTTTACAGCTGCAAAACGCCCATCCATGTTATTCTATTGTGTCATGCACACATAGAGCTTTTATGAGCTCCAAGTGGCATAGGTGTTTTCCAGCTGCAAAAAAAAAACAATTCCAGTGCATTCCAGGTTTGAGCTGCAAAAACGCCCAACGCTATTAAACGCGCATAAACGCGCAAAAAACGCCGCAAAAACGCAGCGATTTGCGTTTTTGAGCTCCGGGATTTTTTTTTTTTTTTTTTTTTTTAAAAGGTCAAAAAATGTTTACAAAACATGGACAGGCGTTTTTAAGCTGTAAAAAACGCGGCTGTAAAAACGCCCTGTGTGCATGGGGCCTAAAAGTCAGCAGCTACAGTATTTGTAGCTGCTGATTATTATTTTTTTCTGAAGGAGCCTAAAGCTTCTCTTTAAGCCTGCATGTTTGTGAACTGAGCAGGCATCTATGACATCTATCTCATATTGGGGAATAATAGTTTCAGAGGGGAAAATCCAATCCTGATAACTGATTCTTTTTTAGAGGGTGGTCAGCCTGGGTGTCTGCAGAGGCCTAATCATACTATTGTTTGGTGATCTGACTATGATCATCTAAACTGAGTAGAGATTATATCATGTGTATTAGAAACCTAAATCTTAAGCAAGCCATACATTATACAATTTTCTTTCCTTCAACTGCAGGTTGAAGGAAAGAAAATTGCTTGATTTTCCCCATCAACACATTCAGGGGGATTCCTCCCACTGTGCTATTGTATTCCGACAGTGGGAAGTTTCCCAGCCATCAGAATACAATGATCATTGCAAGCAGCTATAGCCGCCGGCAGTGATCACATGCAAAAACACCCAACAGGCTGGTTGTACTGAAGTCAATGGATCAACTTCAGTACTACCAGCCTGCTCGTAGAAGGAATGAAATTTGTCCAGTTCCTGGTGGTATCTACTTTTCTGTTTATCACTGCATTCTGGTGTTACACAGCTGCATTTCATGGACGGTATCCAAATCTGATTCTTTAATGTGATGTATTTGAGAACACTCTTACTAAAAAGTAGAGTTACAAGTCGTGAGAATGTCTGTAGCAGTGTTGCGGGGGGGGGGGGAGGGCAGGGGGTTGGGGGCTGTAATTAGTGCATTGAGCCTGGAGTTGGACTTTAAAATAGGAAACTGGAAACTCCAAATGCATACTCTATTTTACTTAGCTCCCAATTGTCTATTTGGTAGTTGGAGTTATGGCTATAGCAATCAATACATTTATCACGGTTCACAAGCACCTGAACCCAACATAATAATGTATTATCTTCTAAGCACTTGCCCAATTTGACTCCATAGGTAATATAACCCTAAAGGGTACTTTAAGTTTATACTCCTTTACTTGCCTAAAATATGTATAGAGGATTTGTAAATCTAGCTGTACAAGACTTACTTAGAAGAGAAATTCTATTTTTCTTCTAGTGCAGCCATGGTGCAGTCAGCAGATTTCCCAGAATGAGAAATGTGCTTGAGGGTATTGTAGAGCTAAAAATCTAACACAAGCTCTTTGGACATTATCAAACAAGCAAGCATTGCAAAACCTCTGCATTTGGTGTCAAAGTATATTTACAGTCTTCCATTGTGTTAAAAATCATATTACAGCTTAAATGAACGTGGCACAGGTAATTTTTATTTAAAATAATCTTGTGTTGTAGAATATTTATACATACATCATCACATTGTATATTAGGTCCTTGTTCTAAATAATATGTTAATTGTCATGTATTAGCATATGTCAAAACATAGAAAAAGAAAACTGTTAAAACTTTGTGTTCTTATTAACCACTTGCCTACTGGGTACTTTTTCCCCCCTTCCAGCCCAGGCCAATTTTCAGCTTTCAGTGCTGTCACATTTTGAATGACAATTGCGTGGTCATGCTACACTGTACTCATATAAACTTTTTATCATTTTTTTTTTTTTTTTAAACAAAAAGAGCTTTCTTTTGATGGCATTTATTTACCACAGTTTTTTTTTTTTAGTTTGTTATAATATTTTGCAAACAGATAACTTTTCTCCTTCACTGATGTGCGCTGATATGAGGCTGAAGTGATAGGCTGCACTGATGGGCACTGATGAGGCGGCACGGATGAGGCTGCACTGATAGGTGGCAATGATGGGCACTTATAGGCTGCATTGATCGGCAGCACTGATGGGTAATTGTAGGCGGCACTGATGGGCACTGATAGGCAGCAATAGGTAGAAGTCCTTTGGTGACAAAATGTGCGTAGGGTGACGTCATCACGTTCTGTCTATCGAGACGGTGGTGTTACAAGCATACAGGAAGTAAGGAGAAGCAGATGGAGACGCCGTGGCTCTCATGACATTAATGCTGAACATTAACATCGCTCTTGTAAGTGCATTACTATTCTTTTATTAAAACAATTGAATCAACATATTGCATATGGAAGTCTTTGTTTTCTATTTTTGAGCAACCTCTGGATTATTAGCTGCTGTCCTTGATTGGTTCTGGGGAGACCCATGTCCCTGAGCTTGGTGAGACTGTTAAGCCTCGTACACACAGCCGGTTTTCTCGTCAAGAAACGACAAGAAAACTGACGAGAGCTTTCTTGCCGAGAAAACCGGCCGTGTGTACGAGGCTTTCAGGTTTCTCGTCAAGAAAACTGGCCAGAATCTCGACGAGAAAAATAGAGAACCTGCTCTCTATTTTCTCGTCGAGATTCTCGTCGGCCTGTTTCCCGACGAGAAACCCGAGAGTGTGTACGCTTACCTGTTGCCGTGGAAACACGCGCATGCTCAAAATGACTTCGACGCATGCGCGGTAGATTCCTAGGCATAGGTAGGGTGTAGATGGATTGGGGCGGCGGCATCGAATGTGACGAGCGCACGCTCGTCGTAGTCGATGACGTCAACGCGTTCGTTCCATTCAAAAGGTTCTTTTGAAACGAGCGTGTGTACATTCGGCCGGGACAAGATTCTTGTCAAGAATCTCGTCAGGAAAAACAACGTGTTTTTTCCTGACGAGATTCTCGGCCGTGTGTACGAGGCTTCATCTGCAGTCACGGCTTATTGGTAAGCAGGCTACCGCACTATTGGGTGTTTGAAGACACGTTTGTTTTTATGGAAAGATTGGTGTCACTCACTGTTTTTCTGGAATCACCTTGATTTATTTTGGAAGACAACCTTAACATGGACTTTTCTTAATAGAATCTGGATGGGACTCTGCTTTAGTTTCCTTCTTTAACACTTTTTTCTTTTTTGGAAACTTTTTTTTTCTTTTTTTGAGTGTTTCTATTATTAGGATCTATCATCACTTGATTTATTCACATATTTGCCTGGTATTGTGTTAATTTATTTTAACTAGGACCAAATTTTTCACCTGTTTAAATATCAATTTGTTTACTTATGTGTTAAATTATTTTATCACTCTAGCGCTGCACTTTCTAGAATTTTTATTTGTATTTAAGTTTTTTGTACTGAATTTAAGTGCGAGCTGCTTTTTTTCACCATTTATCCTAAATTTTTATCATTTAATTATTCATCATTAATTTAACGCAGCGTCAGCTTTATGCCCTGTACACACGACCGGATTTCCGATGGAATAAAATCCGATGGAACTTTACGTCGGAATTCCAATGAAGCTGACTTTCATCAGTCTTGCCTACACACCATCAGACAAAATTGTGACGTAAAACACTCAGACGAGCCGAGAAAAAATAAGTTCAATGCTTCTGAGCATGCGTCGACTTGATTCTGAGCATGCGTGGGTTTTTTCTCTGTTGGAGTTCCACACAGACGATCAGAATTTCCTATAGTTTTTTTTTTTCCATCGGAAAAATTTAAAACATGTTCTATTTTTTGAAAAGTCCGATGGGGCCCACACACGATCGGTTTTTCCGATGAAAAAAGTCCACCTGACCTTTTTCATCGGAAAAACCGACCGTGTGTACAGGGCATTAGGGTTTTCTTTTTTCTATTACTTGTTTTTGTACTAAGACGTTGTTGCTTACTGTCTCATTATGGATATATTTGACTTCAGATCCCAACACAATATCAATATTGATGGGGTATTTGATGGGAATGCTGAACAGACCGATTAAATAGGTGGTCTGTTCCTCAGACTCAAGAACCTCCTAGTATCAGAGTTACATACCAGCTGAGATGTTGCGTATTTGGAGCATTATGTTTTTAAAAAAAATGGTGACCCGTAGTCTCAGGTGGGAAGTTACCCCTTAGAAAGGTGAAACTGATCTAGAGGGATGGTTTGTCTATTTTAATGACATAGGGGTTAAATTCCTTCAGTTCATTTTGGGTAAAAAACAAACAAAAATGAGGACATTGAATGAAGAAATTGCTTTAGTCAAAGACAAACTAACTTCATTCAAAGATCAAGAAACCTACAAACAAAAATCTGACTATCTAAGGCAGGTTCTAGAAAAAGAGGATTTTGACCAAAAAAAGAAAAAATGTAACCGTGACTTTTCTGACTATTCAAATAAAGCGTTTTTTAAATGGCAGACCAAATTAGAGGGAACTGTTGAGAATGAAAGAGTGAGAGATCAATCAGCTCTTTCATCCCAACCGTTGCCTATCACTGCAGTCACCAGACCCATACCCCCTCCTTTGCAGAATCGAGGATCTGAGGAGAATGCCAATAGAAAATACCCCCTGTGAGGGGGTTAGCTCGGCAGCGGGTGTGTGTGACCCCCGGGATGGGCTCCCCACACAAAAACAGGCCCAGCAAACGGAGGTTGTGGTTTTCAAAATCAAAAAAAACGGTGCGGTTTATTTTCTATTTACAGTGACAAAACACAGCAAAGCCAAAAGAAACATATAAACAAAATAAATCCTGGTCAACTTGACCTCTGACTAAACATACAGGTTTCCTAACTAACAACTGGGATCAGCCTAGTGCTGTCCTAGTCCCTAAGTCCCTGGTTTTAAATGTCCAAGCAAATAGCCACACAGGCTTTTGTCTCACCGCACAGGGGTTCACTCTCCCTAGACAGTCCACACAGGTCTGGGTCCAGGCATGAGCAAACATCTAATGAAGCTGGGAGTTCTTATAGAGGCCTAAATGAGCTGACAAGCTTCAGCTGGCCTCATCAACTCCCTGTCTGTACGACGCCCAGCCCTCTCCCTAGAGGTATGAGTCATCCATGAGCCCACTAGCCTTATACAACTCTCCACCTAGTTGTATAAGTCGGCGTAAAGCCTGAATCTGGGCGAAATATATCTACCCCCCTGGATGCAACCAGGTGACTTTACCTTCCTGCTGTCACATACCCCCCCCTCTTGTTTTAACCTCGGGGTTGGAACACCAGCAATCAGGCATTCATGTACTCGAGACAAAGCATCCACATTCCCCATTTGAACGCCAGGGCGATGCTTTACTGTGAAGTTGAATTCCTGGAGGGCCAGGAACCACCTATTCACTCTTCTATTTGTTTCCTTGTTTTGAGCCATCCACTTTAACGGAGCGTGATCCGTAACCATGTCAAAGTGCCTACCTAGCAGGTAGTACCGAAGGGAATCTAGAGCCCACTTCACCGCTAAACACTCCTTTTCAACGGTGGCGTAATTTACCTCATGGGACTTCAACTTCCTGCTGAGGTAAATGACTGGGTGCTCTTCCCCGTTCCAGACCTGGGACAATACTGCTCCTAACCCCACATCTGACGCATCACTTTGTACGACAAAGTCTTTAGAGAAGTCGGGTGAGTACAACACTGGCTGGCTACATAAGGCTTGTTTCAAGAATTGGAATGCTGCCTCAGCCTCGGGGGTCCATTTAATCATGACCGACCCTTTCCCCTTCGTTAGGTTGGTTAGGGGCACAGCCTTAGAAGCAAAGTGGGGAATGAATCGCCGATAATACCCAGCGATTCCCAGAAAGGCTCGTACCTGCTTCTTGCTGTTGGGACGTGGCCAACTCTGGATGGCCTCGACTTTGTTGAGTTGGGGTTTTATTACTCCCCTCCCAATGGTGTACCCAAGATATTTGGCCTCCTCCTGCCCAATGGTACACTTCTTGGGGTTAGCCGTAAACCCCGCTTCCCGAACAGAGTCCAGGACTGCTTGCACTTTTGGCAGATGTGAGGCCCAATCTGTGCTATGGACAATTACGTCATCCAGGTAAGCCGCAGCATACTTCCGATGGGGCCTCAGCATCTGGTCCATTTTCCGCTGGAATGTGGCCGGCGCATTCTGTAACCCGAACGGCATTCTTTTATATTGGAACGCCCCGTCTGGGGTTACAAATGCGGTTTTCTCTTTGGCCAATTTGGCCAGGGGGATTTGCCAATACCCTTTTGTGAGGTCAAGAGTCGTCATGTATCGGGCTGTTCCCAGCCGGTCGATCAACTCATCTATACGTGTCATGGGGTAGGTGTCAAATTTTGTAACTTTGTTCAACTGACGAAAATCGTTACAAAATCGCCAGCTCCCATCCGGTTTAGGCACCAACACAATGGGACTAGACCAATCACTTTGGGACTCCTCTATCACCCCTAAGTTCAGCATTTTCTGTACTTCCTCCCGTATTGCCTCCCGTCGGGCCTCTGGGATCCGATAGGGTTTTAACTTCACCCTTTCACCGGGCGGGGTAATGATGTCATGCTCTACCCCAAATGTTTGTCCCGGCAGCTCAGAGAATACCTCCTTGTTGCGAAGCACAAACTCCTTAACCTCCTGTTGTTGGGGTTGTGACAAGGTGGCTGCTATTCCAACCTCAGGAATCACGCAACCAGTTTGAGCTGGTGACCAAGTGTCTGCGACTAGGGACTCTCTATCCCTCCAGGCTTTCAACAGATTAACGTGATAGATCTGTTCGGGCTTTCGCCTTCCTGGTTGTCTGACCTTGTAATTCACTTCGCTCACTTTTTCCATTATCTCGTAGGGGCCTTGCCATTTGGCAAGGAATTTACTTTCAACCGTAGGGACAAGTACCAGTATCCTATCCCCCGGGGAAAAGTTACGGGTCTTGGCTCCACGGTTGTACACTCTCTGCTGTGCTAACTGCGCTTGGGCCAAATGTTCCTTCACGATGGGCATTACCTGTGCAATTCGGTCTTGCATCAGGGCGACATGCTCAATCACACTCCTGTGGGGAGAACTCTCACTTTCCCAAGTTTCCTTGGCAATATCCAACAGCCCTCTTGGGTGTCTCCCATACAGTAACTCAAAGGGGGAGAATCCCGTAGAGGATTGGGGCACCTCCCTAATAGCAAACATCAGATAAGGAAGTAGACAGTCCCAATCCTTTCCATCTCTATCCACCACTTTCTTCAACATTTGTTTTAGGGTTTTGTTGAATCTTTCAACCAGCCCATCGGTTTGGGGGTGATACACAGATGTACGTAATTGCGTCACTTTGAACAATTTACACAGCTCCTTCATAACCCGGGACATAAAGGGTGTACCTTGGTCCGTAAGCAGTTCTTTACAAATACCCACCCGGCTAAACACAAGAGATAGCTCTTTGGCTATGGTTTTGGCCGAGGTATTTCGGAGAGGGATCGCTTCTGGATAACGGGTGGCATAGTCCATTATAACTAATATGTACTGGTGCCCCCTAGCGGACTTGATTATAGGACCTACCAAATCCATGGCGATCCTCTCAAACGGGACCTCAATGATGGGTAGAGGGACCAGCGGGCTACGGAAATGTGGCATCGGGGCCGACCTCTGACACACAGGGCAGGAGGAACAATAATTTTCTATGTCCTTCATCACCCCCGGCCAATAGAATCTCTGTAATACCCTCTCTCGGGTTTTCTCTGTCCCCAGATGACCTCCAAGAATGTGCCCATGGGCCAACTCCAACACCAACTTCCTGTAAGGTTTGGGCACCACAAGCTGCTCAACGGTTTCTTCTGCCCTTTTTGCCACCCGATACAGTAGGTCCTTCTCTACGCTGAAGTATGGGTAAGTGCAGGTATTATCTGGGTTCACTAACTCGCCATCTATTTTCACTACGTTTTCGCGTGCCTTTATTAGGGCGGGGTCTTTCAACTGTTCTGTGGCAAAGTTTTCCCTGTGAACCTCAAGATCAGAAAACTCCACAGACGGTAGGTTTTCGTCTGAGGAGGTGGGCTCCTCTCCAGTTTCTTGAGTCTCCCCTGCCAATACTGATAAGGGAAATTCCGGAGAGTCCTCACCACTCTCAGGGGAGTTCTGGCTATCACATTCCTGGTACATAGGGGCACCAGTGGGGGGCTCAGGATCATCCCACAGTTCCCAGAACTTCGGAAAATCCCTTCCCACAATGGCGTCATACGGTAACTGAGATACTAAGCCCACTGGATGAGAGAGGGTACCTTTGGGGGTCTCGAAACACACTGTAGTCACTGGATACTCTCGGGTGTCCCCATGCACACAAATAACAGCTACCTTGCTATTCCCAGAGACCTCTGTTTTAACTAACTCAGCCTTTATCAGGGTCACAAGGCTACCTGAATCCAGCAATACCACAACATTTCTACCATTAACACACATTTTGCATAAATGTTTCTCAATTCCTCGAATGGCAGTGCATGCGACTGTCGCACACAGCGACTGACGTCTGCCCGTCAGAAAGTCACACTGCATGGGTTCCTCCACAACCGGGCAATTGGCTGCAATATGTCCCGCTTGCCGGCAGCGGTTGCAAACGATCCTTCTTGCCGCCTCTTGAGCCGCTGATTTCCCAGGCTGTTCTCGCCAAACTTGGGGTAGAGCTCCCACCCTCTCACTCTCTCCACCCTTACCCCTTGGAATCCTCTTATCTGCCCCTGGGGATGGTCTGGTCTTAGGGTGGAAAGTCCGAGTGTCTCTGGAAGAGGCCGTCAGGTTCTCTGTAGCCAAGTATTTCTCCACACGATCCACAAGACCATCGGCCGTCTCTGGGTCTCCATGGCTTACCCACTTTTGGATGGCAGTAGGAAGAGCTCTCAAAAACCGATCCATTACAACACGTTCCACAATCTTTGGTGCGGACAAAGTCTCTGGCTGTAGCCACTTTCTGCTCAGGTGAATGAGATCATACATTTGAGACCTGGGGGGTTTTCCAAGCTGGAAAGTCCAGTTATGCACACGCTGAGCCCGGACAGCCTGGGTGACACCCAGCCTTGCCAATATCTCAGCTTTTAGCATCACATAGTCTTTTGCTTGGTCAGGCTCTAGGTCATAGTAAGCCTTCTGCGATTCACCAGTTAACAGAGGAGCCACCAGTCCAGCCCACTGCTCCTCAGGCCACTTTTCTCTTTCAGCAGTCCTTTCAAATGTGGTCAAAAATACCTCTGGATCATCCTCTCCAGTCATTTTTGTGAATAAACGACTCACCCCAAAGGACGCGGTATTAGTGGGACGGCTTTCCTCACTGGTCTGCGGACGTTGCTGCATTACTGCTTCCATTTGTTGTAGTCTCTGCTCTTGCTTCTGTAACAGGTCTATGAAGCGGGCCTCAGATTGCTGCTGGGCTTGTTGCTGAGCTTCCAGACTCTGTTGGTGAGCTTGCTGCTGGGCTGCAAGGCTCTGTTGATGAGCTTGCTGCTGGGCTGCGAAGTTCTGTTGTTGAGCTGCAAGGCTCTTTTGCAAACCTGCATTTGTCTGCTGTTGATTGGCATTTGCTAGAGCCAGCTGCTTCAGTATCTCCTCCATGCTGGCTTAAAAAAAACTACCCGCATTCTCCACCAACTGTGAGGGGGTTAGCTCGGCAGCGGGTGTGTGTGACCCCCGGGATGGGCTCCCCACACAAAAACAGGCCCAGCAAACGGAGGTTGTGGTTTTCAAAATCAAAAAAAACGGTGCGGTTTATTTTCTATTTACAGTGACAAAACACAGCAAAGCCAAAAGAAACATATAAACAAAATAAATCCTGGTCAACTTGACCTCTGACTAAACATACAGGTTTCCTAACTAACAACTGGGATCAGCCTAGTGCTGTCCTAGTCCCTAAGTCCCTGGTTTTAAATGTCCAAGCAAATAGCCACACAGGCTTTTGTCTCACCGCACAGGGGTTCACTCTCCCTAGACAGTCCACACAGGTCTGGGTCCAGGCATGAGCAAACATCTAATGAAGCTGGGAGTTCTTATAGAGGCCTAAATGAGCTGACAAGCTTCAGCTGGCCTCATCAACTCCCTGTCTGTACGACGCCCAGCCCTCTCCCTAGAGGTATGAGTCATCCATGAGCCCACTAGCCTTATACAACTCTCCACCTAGTTGTATAAGTCGGCGTAAAGCCTGAATCTGGGCGAAATATATCTACCCCCCTGGATGCAACCAGGTGACTTTACCTTCCTGCTGTCACACCCCCTATATACAATCAAGGGGGACATCAAGGAAGTTATAATCAGCCCTCACCTAACCCTAACAAGAATCAAGGTAACACCCGCCCACGGAGTGCTTTCAATCAACCACGTCTTAAGGATACTCCACACTCCACATGATCTAAAGGCCCAATCCGTAGAGACAGTGCTCAAACCGGACACCCTGCACATAGAGGGCCTTATACTGAGAATTCTCAGAGATCGTGGGAATATAGGGGAGACTCTAGAAACATATGGTATCAAAGATCTAACCCTCAGAGATTTTCGGAACAGAGGGGTGACCCTAGGGATGCTTGGTGTCAGAAACCTAATTATCAGAGGTCTTGGGATTAAAGGGGTGACCCTAGGGATGTGACATATCAATACAATTCTGGTCCCACTAGTCAAACTTCCAGGGATAGACATATCCCTTTGGAAAATAGGTTTACTCCCCTATCTGAACACCAGGAGGAAGCTTACGAGGATAATTATGTTATTACACAACATCCTAATCAATATAATGACTTCCCAATACAACAAAGGGAATATTACCAGGAACCACCTCAAGATTTTGGTGATAATACCCAGGCCCATTTTTTTCCCATGAGCAACAACAGAAGCAAATGGGGTCACGAAGACAGAGAGGTATCAGAGGGGGGAGGCGAGTCAGGGCCAAAGAAAAGAAAGCACTAGATATAAGTGCTGTATTTAATTTGAGCTCTGCACTATTATCTGATGGTAAACAAGGAATTTTAAGTCAAGGTTTGAAATTTGCCCCTCCCCACAGGCTTAACAAGTTCGAAACATTTATTGATTTACATAAATTTATTCGCAAAATGAATATCAAGAGACATTTTATTTTGAATCCCACTGGAAACTGTAGTCAAATTGTCCATAGGATTCCTACACAATCCACTATTTAAGCAGCTAATAGAATTTTGCAGGACATGAGAGTGAATAATTTTAATGTCCCCATTAGACATACTAACCTTAGTAATGCCTCGCTCTTCAATCAACCGGGATTTGTTGCCCCTTCGGTGCAGGTATTCAAGAAACGTGTATTTAAGGATTTGCTAGCATTAAAAGTCACTAAGACGGGAGGAGACCAATGAAATTCAGAACAACATCAAACAGATTTGCGAACGCAATGACATAGTCATACATCCAGCTGATAAGGGGGGTGGTATTGTCATTCTTAACAAATTCCAGTATGTGGAAGAGATGAATAGACTATTATCTGATCGCTCCACATATGCCCCCCTTCCCTCTAACCCTACAGTTAGATTCAGGAAGGAACTCTTTAACCTCATTGATTATGGTTTTGAACAAGGGATTCTCAATAAGAAAGAAAAAGCTCATCTAATCCCTATAATCCCTCGGGTACCAGTGATATATCATTTGCCAAAGATCCATAAAAACCCTACCAAACCGCCAGGCTGGCCAATCATAAGCGGCATTGATTCTGTAACAGCGAGAATTGGCAAATATGTGGACAGTTTTCTGCAGCCTCTGGTGGCTTCTACTCCCGCTTATTTGCGGGACACCACAGAGGTTTTAAATCTGTTGGATGGATTCCAGTGGGGGGAGGGTTACATTCTGGCGACAGCACACGTAGCCTCCCTATACACTGTTATTTCCCATCAACATGGATTTGAAGCGATAGACTTCTACCTCCAACAAGATTTCTCTTTATCTTCTCTGCAGAAAGATTTTATTATGGAGCTTTTACATTTTGCAACCAGTCATAACTATTTTTGGTTTAGTGGAGATTTCTTTTTACAAACTTGTGGTGTAGCAATGGGCGCTAAGTTTGCTCCAAGCCTTGCAAACTTATTTATGGCACACTGGGAACGAGAAAGTATAGATGCCCATCCCCCTAAGGAATTACATCTGTGGAAAAGATATATTGATGACGTGATCCTTGTATGGGAGGGCGTCACGTCATCCTTGGAAGCTTTTCTTCTAAAATTAAATCAAAACTATAGAGGTATATCTTTGCAATATGAGGTCAGTGATACACATATCCGTTTTTAAGCATCATGGTTAAAGAAGGTCGTCTTATTACCAGTACTTTTTTTAAGGAAACTGACTGCAACGCTTTTATTCCTTTAACCAGCTGCCATCACAAATCATGGCTAGCTGCTGTCCCTAAAGGACAATTTCAGGCGTATCAGGCAGAATTGTACTGAAATTTCAGAATTTTATCAACAGGCCAATATTCTTAAACAGAGGTGTTTAACCACTTAAGCCCCGGACCATTTGTCATCCCTAGTATGCCCTAGTGAGTGATTCTTACTGTAGGGAGGATGGGCTGTGTGTGACAAGACAGTGATCACCACTTCCGATTACAGGAGGCGGTAAACACTGTCATTGTCACTAGGCAGAGCGGGAAGATGCTTGTTTACATCAGCATCTCCCCGTTCTAACTCACCGTGAGACGATCGTGGGTATCCCCGCGGCGATCGAGTCCGCGGGACCCGCGGTCTGGCTCACGGAGCTTGCGGCAGGCGCACGTGCGCGTCCACAATCCCGCGATCTTAAAGGGGACGTACAGGTACGTCCTTCTGCCTGTCCGTGCCATGCTGTCGACGTATATAGTCGTGCGCTGGTCGGCAAGCAGTAAACAAAGGGTACCAAGAATATGAAATTAATGAAACTATTGCCAAAGTTGCTGCTAAGGATAGAGATTCCATGCTGAGTGGGGTTAGAGAGAATCGTGGTTTATCTGAGAAATTCGGATGGTCTATGATCACTCGATACTCCAATCAGAATTTTTCTATAAAGAAAATTCTCAAGAAACACTGGGATATACTGAAGAATGACAAAGTTCTTGGTCCCATAATCCCAGATCGTCCGGTCTTGATTTATAGGGGCGCTCCAGCCCTGAGACAATGTATTGCGCCTAATGTCATAGACCCTCCAAAGAGGGCGCAATTTTTTCAGTCCATGAAAGGCTTTTAAAACTTGTCGTAGATGTAGTATTTGTGAGATCAATGCCTTTAGGGGGCGTAAATGTGGAACCTTCCAATCTACTGTAACGAATAGATCCTATGACATTGAATCATTTATAACTTGCTCTACAAAATATGTGGTTTATATGAGCCAATGTCCGTGTTCTAAACAGTACATAGGTCCTACTAAAAGAGAATTGCATGTGTGACTTGGTGAACACGTGGGCAATATAAAACGAGGTTTTAAAAAACATAACTTGTCCAGACATTATGACAAATACCATGATCGACAACTAAAAGGAACAACATTTCTGGCCTTGGATACCATCTGTCCACATTGGAGAGGGACTAATATGGTTAGATCTATTTCAAGACTTGAGACCAGGTGGATTTTTAATATGAAATTTTTTGTACCCTTTGGCCTTAATGTCGACTGGGACATTAACTGTTTTATTAATAATTCTTAATGTTGCCTCCTTTCTTGTGAATTTCACACATTTTGTATTTATATATAATGAACGTGGCTAGTTTTATTTAATTAATTTTAATATTACCACTTTTTACTGTTTTTATTAGTAAATTAATACACAACCCCCTTCATTGTCCAACATATTTTTGAACTATTCAGTAGTTGTACTGATGAGAAGGTTTTTTGTTTCATTATTATCAATTGTTCTTTATTATGTTTATATTTAAGATAATTGTAAGATCATTCTTCTGTGTATTTGGTGGCAAAAATTTACTTCTTGTTTTTCCCTTTCCTTTTTATTTGTCCAACCCCATTTGTCCAGTTTGTTCCCTCCTTCCTCCCCTCCCCTTTCCTTTTTTGTTTTGTGTTATTTTCCTCTCCTGTATATTCAAGATGGCCGCCTTCAGTGGTGAGGCTTGGGAGGGTCTTATGAACGAGGTCCAAAAAACCCAAAGTTCAGGTGAAATTAGTGACAAGGATCTAGATTTGGCCTTTCTTAGATTGCAGCGGTTATTGGAAAGAAAAGTAAGAATCTTTTGGCACAAGCGCTATTTCGAAAAATATATTGAAAATAACATCATACCATGGGGACTGAGAATTCAGATCTTCCCCAACCTACAAAAGGTGGGGGATTCTCTGAAATCTAAATGGGAAGATAACTTACAATCTTGCTCCTTTGCAATGATGGCGCTATTATGTTCTCAATATGAACAAGAATTGACTGTGCTGGATGTATCTGTGTTAAAATGATATGATGATTTCTGTCTTATTATTTCCAGTACTAGATTTAAGGAAAGAGAATTGACCCTTAAAAAACATATAGAATCTTATACTTTGGACATTTTAAGATTAAAAGAAAATAACTTCATACGTGATCAGAGTGCACATACAAATAGGTATGCCTATAAATGGACTTCTCATACAAATAATAGGCCTTTTAGATCTACTAATCAGAGAAACACTAGAAATGATGATAATGTACCAAATCTTTCATCTGCTTCATCTCTTTCTTCTAGCCAATCAACGGTTTATTGAGACCTGTCTGGCGATAGACTTCCCAAAAAACGCAAGGGTAACTTCCTACGCCGGCTCCACAGAATCACTGCGACACCAACTCGGCTCCACTCTTTCGCGCCGACCACAAGCTACTAACCCCAAACAGACTCCCACTTGTCTTTCCACTCTTTCTCACTCCTCCTTACCCGCACCTCGATGCCGCCAATCCAACGTTTCGCATGCCGTGGCCCCCACGGCTCTATCTACTTCAATTACAGCTTCACCTATGCACTTAGACACTTCTAACAAGGTGAGTAATTTTGACATAATTGTCTCTCCTTCAGGAACACCCCTACCTGCTGAGGTTAGGGTAGCACCCATTCTTTTAGTAAAAGAGTAGATCCAAACCTTGACTTGGGTCCTCTCTCTCCCAATGAAGATCATTTTGGCACTAATTCGGAATTATCTATTATCAATTTGTCTTCTCACATTTTGACTGAAAATGAAACTCAGGTTTTAAAATTGGGTCTGACTTTTTTCCCTGACTCACAGGTCGATAAATTTCATCTTATCAAGGACCTACATCTCTTTGCTCGAAGACTCATGTACAGAGTTCATTTTGACAAACCTGTTGTAGACACTCAACAACTATAAACGTTCCCTAGTGTTAATGTAGATTTTGAGGAACAGCAGGCTTTGTAGGATTTGATGGACTTATGGGAGGAGGGCCATGACACCAAGGACATCTCTTGGTTGAACTCTTCACCAGCCTTGTCGATTGCTGGCATGTCCTTTCCCCCTCCTCAATCCTTCAAGCCTAAATCGAGAAATGTTCCCCTTTTAAACACCAACCCTAACATATGGGCTTTTGTTCAACAAGCTACTAAGGCTATTGAAGAATCCAATTTCAATACTCCAAGATCTTCGAATCTTACTACTTTACAAAAAGATGCAATGAAATCTTTGCAAATGAATACCCAGATAATTATCAAGTCTGCCGATAAGGGGGGGGGGGGGATTTGGTCATCATGGATGTCTCACACTATGAAAATATGTGTAAAAAAATTCTGTTAAACTCTGACTGGTATAGACCTATTTCTCAAACTGTCTTAGACAATTTTCATACCAAATACCGAAAAATAATTTTGAAAGCATATCAAGGTATTATTGATCAGGGAACGTGGTGTTTTTTGGATACAAAGAATCCGAGAACCCTGACGTTCTATGCTCTCCCCAAGACTCATAAATCTTTATCAGACCCCCCAGGACGGCCGATTATCTCGGGCTGCTCCAGTCTCACAGAAAATGCCAGTTCTCTGATAGATGGATATCTTTACCCCCATGTCACGTCCCTTTTTTCATACATCAAGGATACTATTGATCTACTGAAGACAATTGAGGGTATTTATCTCCCTCCTAATACTTTGCTTGTGGCACTTGACATTGAAAGCTTATACAATGCGATACCTCATGATAAGGGATTGGAAATTATTGAAAATCATCTCAGAGAAAGAGGCCCTTCTGCACTTAAATATAATCGCTTTGTTCTTGATCTACTGGGTTATATCTTAAGGCACAATGTGTTTGTTTTTGGATCCTCCCACTACCTCCAGGTGCAGGGGGTTGCGATGGGGACTAAGTGTGCCCCATCATATGTCAACCTGTACCTGGGGGGGGTGGGAGAGACATCTTCTCCAGGGACGACCTTTCCCCTTTTTTGGACAACGTTGTCTCCTAGTATCGTTACATAGATGACGTGCTAATTTTTTGGTCCGGTAGTGAACTACAATTACAGCAATTTTTAGAACTAATTTCCATTAATGAATTTAATTTGAGGTTCACTATGAACTACAGCTCAACCAATATAAGATTTTTGGATTTGAACATCTCAATTGACGAGAGTGGTAAGGTTAATTCATCTTTGTACAGAAAGCCTTCGGCAGGTAATACCATTCTCCATGCCAGTAGCTCCCATCCTGACCCTCTTTTAAAGAGTATCCCTTATAGCCAATATTTGCGGCTTAAACGTAACTGCAGTCAAAACAAAGACTTTGTAAATGCTTCTAAGGATCTCTATGACATGTTAAAAATGAGAGGTTATAGTCATAAATGTCTGAAACGTGCTTATAATCGCATGAAAGGACAGGATAGAAACTCTCTGATATGTTCTTCGAAGGATTCTGTAAAAACAGATACAGTTAGAGTAATTACACGATACTTGAATCAACATTGTGAAATAAGAAATATTATAAAAAAGTACTGGCCTTTGCTAGAAGCAGATCCAATTGTAAAGAAATATATCCAAAACTTTCCTGAAATCACTTTCAGACGTGTACCCTCATTGAAAGACCGATTGGTGCATAGACATTTTTCTGCCACATTAGCACCCAAAGATTTGGCACCTACTGGTACCTCTCCTTGTGGTCATTGTGATGTTTTCTGCTATGTAGATTACAAACCCAAATTTCAACTTCCTAATGGCAAATGGCACACCACTAGAGTAAGGGTCACCTGCCAGACACTGGGGGTCATCTATATAGCACAGTGTCGGTGTGGTGGCTTTTACGTGGGAAAAACGAAACGCCCATTCTTTAAAAGAATAAGGGATCACATTATACCTATTCTTAAGAAAATTGTAACGGCTGTCAGTAGACATGTTGGAAATTGCCATGATTTTGACTCCAGCTTCATAAAATTTTGTGTCCTTGAGCATGTTCCTCTGGATTCGAGACGGGGTAGTGTCGATAAGACGTTGCTCCAACTCGAGTCCCGTTGGATCTATGATCTCAGGGCAACTTGCTTTCCGGGTTTTAACGAAAAATTGAACTTTATCCCGCGTACACACGACCATTTTTCTCATCTGGAAAACTTAAATTTTTTCTCTTTGACGAGAAAAACGACCGTGTGTGAGCTTTTGGTCATTTTTCCCGACGAGAAAAACGGCATTAATCACGACGATAAAAATTAGAACATGCTCTAATTTTTCTTGTCGTGATTCACGGCATTTTTTCTGCGCCAGTTTTCCCATAGGGAAACACTGCCGGGGAGCCTACACACGGTCGTTTTTCTCGATCAAGAGAAAAAATGACGGGAAAAACGGCCGTGTGTAGGGGACCAAGCCGTTCCTCGTTTTTCCTGTCAGTTTTCTCGACGGTGTTTTCACCGTCGAGAAAATCGATCGTGTGTACGCGGCATTAGATCTTTTCTTTAGAAATATGTGCCATTTATGGACACTGAGCTTCATGTTTTATAATTCCTCCCCTCCCCTTTCTCCCTTCAATTTCTCCTTCTATATATACAGGTTATTGTTTTCCTTTTTCTTTTTTTCCTCCCCACCCTTCTTACCTCCCCTTCCCCTTCTCTTTTCCTTCCTCTCCCTTCCCCATCCCATTCCCCTTCCTTCCCCCTAACTTTTAGTATCTATTCTGGTTACCATTACTTATGTATTAAGGATTGTATCTTTCCTATATGTATATTCAATATATCTATAAAATTATGGGTGATATGTTTATTTATTAGATGTATGTTATATGTATCTTATTATATTTTCTCTTTGAAATGTATTATTCATTCACTTTCTTAGAATGGGTCTGCACCATTGTCAAGTGTCCATTGGGTTCCGGCTCTGGGTGGTTCACATTGCCGGTCCCCCCCAGGTTCATCTTCCTGTTGTCTGTTTCATGGCTTCTTCCCGCATTTCCCTGATCATGGGTCCCTTGGATGACTGTCTCATTTTGGATCACATGGGCGCCTAGGGTGGAGGGTATTTTGTTACCCTTCACCCTATTGATAGTCACGCTGCGGCTCTATCTGTGTTGATCCTCGGCTGTTTTTCCATCTTGCCATTGTATCCACCTCTTTGTCCCTCCTACTTTGCCCTCATTGTTGCGGCTGGGATATGGGGCGGTGTTTGCGGGTCCGCACTACCATCGGCGCCTTGGATGCAGTCCTTCCCCTCTCCGCCGCCAGGCAGTCTGGGGATTGTAGTATTTCGCCATCTTGGGCCCTTTCAGCATGCGCATTGACATCTAGCTGCCTGCTTAGCGCCCAGTGAAGTCAGACGCCGGGTCCGATGGAGGACACTATTTAACCGGCTTCATTGGCGTTCCATCTGCCTGGAGCAGGGGCTAATGGGATTTTTCGGCAAAGGTAAATACACATATCTCTCTCTGTGTCTCTTTTGCTGGACCTTATCTCCGGCTTGGCTAAATAGAAGGTTGCTCTGTATGCTTTTTCCTGGTGTGTGTATATACTACACACAGACATTGTTATTTACAACTAGTATCTTTCTGAGACATAAGTCCACTTTACTGTCTTGCATACCCTTTTGAGATTCTCTATGAGAAAGTTGCTACATATTTGGCTTGTGGATTTCCATTTTCCTTTTTTAAACTGGTCACTACTGCTGTCTGATTTGTTTTGGTTTTGTTTTCTGAGTTTTGTTTTCTGTTTTTCCTTTTGAGAACATTAGGATATACTTGTATAAGTATTTACTCTATATCCTTTGAATTTGTTCCTTTATTATTATTATTATTATTATTATTATTATTATTATTATAATTCATATTCATTTATCCTCTATTTTTTTAGCTTTTATATTGTTGTTGGTCTGCAAATACCCCAGCAAGCTTCAAAATCCTTACTCTCCCCTCTCTAAACAATTTCATTGCTGTTTTTAAGTAAGTGACACCTATATGTATACATATACATTTTATGTGTATTGGTGCTTTTTGTTTAGTATAATGATACTTATTTTTCCCCCCCTTTAATTAAAAAAATATTTTTCTTTATATTTTCTTCATATATTTTTTTTTCTTTATTCATTTATTTTTTCATTCTTTTATTTATTTTTTAGCCTTTATTATTTTTATTATTTATTTATTTTTTACTTTTTATTTCATTTTATTTTTAACATCATCCCATTTATTACTTTTTAATTTTTCTTTCTTCCTTTTTTATCACTCAGCAGTCCCATATTTTGTCCTCTGTGACCTTTAGGGACAGTCTCCAACCCCTTTACAGGGGACCTTCTTGTGATCCAGGGATTATACCGGTGGTTATATCTGCCTGAAATTTACGGCGGGGTGAGTTCATTTGTTGGATCAAGGCTTGGTGTTTGACCTATTTTCAAATGTTCTGATGTCAATGTTGTGATATAAAATTATAGAATATGTAATCAATTAAAATGTAATACTCTTCTGTTTCTGTTTTTTATGTCTATACAGTTGTTATTGTTAGCATCAAATGTTTTCGCACTACCCTTGGAGAAGCTACACAAGCGAAACATGTCGGGTTGATGCGATAACTCTCTACTCTCGGCTTGCAAATCACCTGTACACTGTGACCACCTTGTAATTGTATTTTAGCCACTTTGGTATTCCCATTGTGTCTCTATACTGATTATCCAGGATCATGTTTTATGAATATTCTAAATAAAATGTATTTTTTATAAATAATCTCCTTCTCATCACTACTCCACTTTGCACCGTCAAAATCCCTTCTCCTTCCCCTCCCCCAGCTTTGTGAATACAATTTTTATTATATGTATATCAATGTCGTTATTTAGATATAATATTTGATGTTTTCAGTGGTTTATATATTTGTCATATTTCTATCAAGCTGCCGGTGCCTTTATTATTCCAATTGCTTGTCCTTACCCTCTATGTATTACCCACCGTCAGTCATATTTTAGTTTGCCACTATATGGCTCTGTTGCTTTTTCCTGTTATTCTCCTTCCTGTTAGCGGCCAACACTTAAGATGGTGCAGCCGTTTTTCTTTCCCATTATATCTCTATGACTGCCAGTAATCAATATGGTGTCGTGGGCGTATATAACCACCTAACGTGATGACGCATGTACTCGGTCAATCCCCCGTAGAAGTCCTTTGGTGACGAAACGTGCGTAGGGTGCTGGTGACGTCATCAGACGGTGGTGTTACAAGCATACAGGAAGTAAGGAGAAGCAGATGGAGATGCCGTGGCTCTCATGACATTAATGCTGAGGATTAACATCGCTCTTGTAAGTGCATTACTATTCTTTTATTAAAACAATTGAATCAACATATTGCACTATGGAAGTCTTTGCTTTCTATTTTTGAGCAACCTCTGGATTATTAGCTGCTGTCCTTGATTGGTTCTGGGGAGACCCATGTCCCTGAGCTTGGTGAGACTGTTATCTGCAGTCACGGATTTTTGGTAAGCAGGCTACCGCACTATTGGGTGTTTGAAGACATGTTTGTTTTTATGGGAAGATTGGTATCACTCACTGTTTTTCTGGAATCACCTTGATTTATTTTGGAAGACAACCTTAACATGAACTTTTCTTAATAGAATCTGAATGGGACTCTGCTTTAGTTTTCTTCTTTAACACTTTTTTCTTTTTTGTTAGGATTTATCATCACTTGATTTATTCACATATTTGCCTGGTATTGTGTTAATTTATAACCTTATAGCCTTAACTAGGGCCAAATTTTTCACCTATTTAAATATCAATTTGTATACTTATGTGTTAATTTATTTTATCACTCTAGCGCTGCACTTTCTAGAATTTTTATTAGCAATGATAGGTAACACTGATAAGAAGGCACTGATAGTTACTTGTTGGCAGCACTGGTGGGCACTGATTGGCAGCACTGGTGGGCACTGTAGAGGCTGCACTGATAATCAGGGTAGATGTCCCTTTCACACAAGCCAGTTATCGTCTCTCCTCTCCTCACGCTGTCAGTGTGAGGAAAGGAATGCCGATAACCGGCTTGTGTTCACACTGAGATCAGCTGTCATTGGACACAGCTGATCACGTGGTAAAGGGTTGCTGTTATTGGCCCTTTACCCCGATCTGTGATTAGCTGTTTCCTAAGAACGCAGCAATCACAGAGTGTGCTGCCTGCCTACGGGCAGCGTGATCACAGGAGGACGTCCATGGACACCCTCACGGCAATGTAAGCCTGCACTGTAGCTTTCGACAATGTAGCGCAAGCGGGAAGAGGTTAAGCTGAAATACACAACAAACATGTAAGATTGTAACCTTGGCACTTAAAATGTACCCACAGACTACTCTTGTCAAATGATATGACTTGGATCAGCAATTGTACCTTATCTCTTTCAATAAATACTGATTTTAATAAAATGTACACACAGACATAGGAGAGTATTCACCTGAATGTGCCGGGTACAGTCTACAACAATCTCCAGTCTGCCCTTGTTACCATCTCCGAGTATCTATTTGTGAAGTGCTATTGGGGAAAGAAAGAATTGTCCTGGCTGATTGCTTTTGTTTTCTACAATAACAGGACATGTTCAGAAGCATTCCTTCCTCCTCCATAGACCAGGTGTCTCAAACTGGCGGCCCTCCAGCTGTTGTGAAACTAAAAGTCCCATCATGCCTCTGGACTGTAGTATTTAATGATAAAGGGTGCAATAAAAACTCACATTTGAGGTATCTGTGTACAGGCACAATGAGGTCCAGTGAACCGCACTATCGACCGTCCATGCTATGTGTGACAACCATATCTCGCTTGTCCTGATGGAAACTGGTGTCCTGACCAGCAGGAAACTATGGCGCTTGGGCGGGATCCAAACCGAGGGGTTGGAGCGCAGCTGAGATCCAAAGGAGAGGGCTGGAACGCAGCGCAGGGCATGATGGTGTCACAGACGTGCTCGCGATACGTTTCGAAGCATGCGCGCTAGAAGGATGTGCACAGTGCGTGCTCCTTTCTCAAGCTGATGGAAATGTGGCTGAGAACAGCCTTTTATGTGCCTTGCGAGTGCTGCCACCTAGTGTGGAGAGTGGTTATTTTTCTCCATACACAACAGAAGCTCTACACAACGATGATCTGGACATATTATCAATATGAATATATATACAGGTGAAACTCGAAAAATTTGAATATCGTGCAAAAGTTCATTTATTTCACTATTGCAACTTAAAAGGTGAAACTAATATATGAGATAGTCTCAGGGCCGTCATCAGGAATTTTAGGGCCCCTTACACAGCTTCAGGCATGGGCCCCCTGGAGCAAAGAACCGGGGGGGTGCTGCCACCGCAAATTGAGAACCGGGGGGGGGGGCGCTGCAAATCGAGAAGCGGGGGGGTACCGCCGCTAATTGAAAACCGTGGGAGGGTGCCGCAAGTTGAGAAGCGGGGAGGGTGGGGGGGTGCCGCAAGTTGAGTATTGAGAAGCGAGGGGGTGCTGCCGTATGTCCCCCGAGAATTAAGGTCGGGGGGGCTTTGGGTGCTGACATGCATAAAAAAAAATTCTAAACAAAAAAATTGGAGACCAGGATGCCAGGGGGGTATAGTCTATACAGGGCGGTGTATGCAGGAAGGGGGGAAGTTTGTGCGGGAAGGGGGTGTAGGGTTAAAGGGGGGAAGTGTATACAAGAAGGGGGTGTAGGGTTTTAGGGGCAGTGTGTGCAGGAAGGGGGGCAGTGTGTACAGGAAGGGAGATGTAGGGTTAAAGGGGGTGTAGCATTAAAGGGGGGCAGTGTGTACAGGAAGGCGGGTGTAGGGTTAAAGGGGAGCAGTGTGTACAGGAAGTGGGGTGGCGGATTAAAGGGGGCTGTGTATACAGGAAGGGGAGTGTAGGGTTAAAGGGGAGGCATTATGTGCAGGAAGGGGGGCAATGTGTACAGTTTTTTTTTTTTTTTTTTAGGGGGGTGCAAGTAACTGGTCTTGCCTAGGGCACAAAATTGTCTAGCACTGGCCATGTACATACACACACAAAAGGAACGCATCTGTGTATGTGAAATTAAATGAATTAATTTAAAATGTATAATATAAAATTTATCAAATTTATATTCCAAGATAATTCATTTTAAACTAAGATTAAAATTAAGGTATTTATTTATATGTACAACGTCATAAATTGGATTAGGTGCATGTGCACGGCTGTAGTATGTCTATTATTAGTACAGGAAAACTTTAAAAAGATGAGATCAAGCATCTATAGTATGAGTATATATAGACACACAGACAGAATTTTCCTAAAAGAGGGACCTTAAACATATAGATGCATGTAAATGCATTGACAAAAAGTACTTCCATATCCATGTTGAACACTCTAAACAGAGTATGTTCGCAAGTATTTGAAGGATAATACCTGGGAGTCATATACTGGGTTTATGTTTATCCACATATTAGGGAACAGTAATCACAAACTACTTATTGTTTGTGACTGGAAGTGGGCCTGGTGTCTTTGATGATGGGTCTAAATCATAGTGCCATATTCATGACACCATGGTTA
This sequence comes from Rana muscosa, assembly GCA_029206835.1. Taxonomy (NCBI): domain Eukaryota; kingdom Metazoa; phylum Chordata; class Amphibia; order Anura; family Ranidae; genus Rana; species Rana muscosa. Next base: position 735,395,763 of record CM055122.1, read on the forward strand.
GACACGCTGTGTATATATATATATATATATATATATATGTATAGATATATATGGAAAAATAATAAACATTATGAAAAAGAGGGAGACAAAGATAACGGGGGGGAGGAAGAAAGAAGAAGGAGAAGGAGGGGGGGACGAAGGGGGAGGAGGAAAGGGAAAAGGGGGGAGAAAAAAAGGCAAAAGGCTGAGTGAAAGGTTTAGGAAAGAAGGAAAAGAAAAAGGGCCCTAATTATCATAGGATATTAGAATGTTCTCTCAGTGTGGAAGTTACTTACTATAACGTGGAACAGCCCACTGCTAACTACATCCAGGAAGCCAACCGCTTGCTTGCGGAATCCACCACTTATCGTAAATTGAGCAATAACCCATTGCCTGACTACAAAACAGATATCAATAGACTAATTGATCGTGCTATACAACAGAACATCATAAACAAAGGAGAAGCATCCTTCCTATGTAGGGATTTCTACCACACACCCTACTTCTATCACATCCCGAAAATTCATAAAAGTCAGACAGATCCTCCAGGCAGACCCATTATTGTCGCAATAGATGGCATCACTATCAAAATCAAAACACCGCTCTATACACTGTCCTTTTAAACGTTTCATCTGTATGTGATCACTTTTATTTTATTTTGTTGGTTTTTTAAATAAAACCCACATTGACCTACACCATCGGAGCATTCCCTTCATTCTTTTTTCCATGGTTGGCCGATTGAATTGAGATATTCTCCTTGCTGCAATTCCATTCTGGTGAGAACTTCCAGAGTGGAGGTTGTTTTCTGCCTCTATCTGAGGATTACGGGGATCATCGCTGAGTCCAGAGTCTCCTTTCAAGTTGGGGAACCCGCTGGAGAGTCGTCATCTGAGATTCGTTCGATCCAACCTTCAGACAAGCAGAATCGCCATTGAGACCTTTCATTCCCATATGATCTGCCTTACCCGCAGGTTCACCGGCTCCAGTAAGAGTGCTGAAAAAAAGTGCTGAAAAATTTGGCTTATACTCGAGTATATACGGTATATGTACACTTTCAGGTCCAAATCTTTGGGTCTTCCTTATTTAGCGCTACATCCCCATCCACATGTTTCCAAATTTAGTCAAATTTTATGTAGCAGCTTGTTCATTTATATATTTTTGTTCATATTGACAATTTTTTTCACTTTGAGACTAGCGCAATATTTTTCCCTTTATTTTCACTAGCAATTACATCTGGATGTCTTTGGATGTCATCTCCTTGTATACATCCATCCCGCATGATTTTGGACTGGCAGCCTTGGACCACTTTCTATTGAATGACCCATATATGAGTCATGGACAAGCTGATTTTATCCTAGATTGCACCAGATTCTGTTTGACCCATAACTATTTTTATTTTGATGACAATACTACCTGCAAGTACCAGGGACAGCGATGGGCGCTAATTTTGCACCCTCATATGCTAACTTGGCCATGGGCTTATGGGAGTATCAATATATCTGGCAAAATAACCCTTATCTAAAACACTTAATAGTTTATGGGAGATACCGTGATGACATCATAATAATTTGGGATGGCCCTGGTGATGTCATCAAAAGAATTCGTTTCACACTGTAACAATAATCCACATGGCCTTTCCTTCACTTACGTTACAGATCCAGACAAGTTAGCCTTTCTCGATTTAGACCTACACCACACTTATGATGAGATCCAAAATTACTACTAGCCTACAGCTGGCAACTCTCTGCTCCACTACAAAAGTTGCCACTATCATAAGTGGACAAAAAAAAACATTCCTAAAGGACAGTTTTGTCTACTCAGACGAAATTGTACTAAAATAAAAAACTACACAGAACAAAGCCTTGTACTTAAAAAAAAAATTAAGGACAAAGGTTACCCCGAGTCTCTTATTCATCAGACCTATAAACACTATTTACAAGATGATGCCCCCAAAACAGAAAAAGAGGCCTTTGACCAACCTGCTTGTTTACTTACCAAATTTCAAACTGACTTTAAAAAGATGGGTACAATTTTTAAAAAACACTGGCCGATATTATTGGAGGACCCACACCTCAAACCTTTCCTACCACACACGCCCAGGGTAACATATAGAAAGGCGCCAAACTTAAAGAACAAAATCGCACCTAGCAAATTGAAATCCCAGCAGAAAACCATATCTGCACATATCTGTCTAATGCAGGGGATGTTCCAGTGTAAAATATCATTATGCAAGACATGTGCTTTCGTCAAACATGGCGAAAAACTATTTGCCACTAAGGGAAAGACTTACACTATAGGAGATTTCTATAACTGTAGTTCAGACTATGTGGTCTATTGCCTCTCCTGCCCCTGCCATCTACTGTATGTAGGACGTACTATCCGTCCACTTCAACAAAGATTTGATGAGCATCGGAGAAAGGTAGAGGTTGGTTGGCAAAGATAAACATAGTGTTCCCTGCCATTTTGCTGAATATCACAATATGTCCACTAAAGGGTTGGAAGTCTGGATAATAGAACAGATGCCAAAAAATCTATCTGAAACAGAGAGATTTCAATGTGCACGTGAGACATATTGGATATATTCTCCAGATACTTTGTCACCAGGAGGGATTAATAAAGCGATAGAAGTGTCCACCATACTATAATATTTATGTCTAACATCCCCCTCTTTTTTCTCAGATGATGCTCTTACGCTGATGATACATATATAAGATAAGGGTGGTGGTGGGCTGTTCCACTTTATAGTAAGTAACCTCCACACTGAGAGAATATTTAAATTGACATTTCTGAAGTGGATCCTCCTGGTCTCAGGTCCCCCGCTGGCACTGCTGGCCTCTCCCTCCTGTCAAGTGCCCCCAGAGCAAGCAGCTTACAATGGGGGCACTCTGGCAGGCTTGCTCCTGAGCCATGGCTCTGCATGTCCATTCACACACAGAGCTGCGGCTCGGCCCCGTTCCCTCTCTTTCTTCATTGGCTCACTGGCTGTGATTGACAGCAGCAGGAGCCAATGGCTCCTGCTGCTGTCTTAGCCAATGAGGAGAGAGAGTCCCTGGAGAGCCAAGGCTCTTATGCAAATCACTGGAGGAAGACTGGGATCAGGGAGGAAGTAGGTGGGGTTGGGGGGATGTTGCACACTTAAGGTTTTTTACCTCCATACATAGAATGCATGAAGGTAAAAAACCTTCAGCCTTTACATTAAGAAAAGATAACACATCTGAACATATGAACTGTTGCTTGCTCCTAACAAAGGGTTGACAATCCTTTATTAAACCAAAAATCAATATAATTCAATAAAATTGGCACGGTCAATTCCTCTTTACCATCTGTGCTATGTTAAAACGTAGAGTAGGTGGTCCAAATAAACCCAAAAATTATGGCCAGGGCCCCAAGTTCCTCCTTAAGTGTTTTTGTCAATACAAGAGCGGGCAGTGTAAATAATAACTGCCAATGTCCCTTATCTCAGGGGCAACTTTTGTAAATTGGATGTGTTTTATTACTTGTCTGATTGGTGTTCCCCCTAATGTCTTGTACACACGGTCGGAATTTCCAATGAAAAAAGTCAGACGGAATTTTTTCATCGGATATTCCGACCGTGTCGGTGCCCCATCTGACTTTTTCCTTTGGAAATTCTGGCGGAGTTAGAAAGAGAACATGTTCTCTTTTTTTCCACCGAAAAAAAATTCTATCGGAAATTCCATCCGTCTGTATGAAACTCAGACGGAGAAAAAAACAAGCATGCTCGGAAGCATTGAACTTAATTTTTCTCGGCTCGTCGTAGTGTTGTACGTCACCGCGTTCTTGACGGTCGGAATTTGGTGTGACAGTGTGTATGCAAGACAGCTTGAACGGAATTCTGTCGGAAAAATCCGTCTGAGTTTATCCCGACGGAAAATCCGATCGTGTGTACGGCATTAGAACTGTCAGCCTGTGGGTATGTGTCAGCCCCTATAAACATTAGATCTTTACACATTCAAAGGCAAAATTGTCTGGATCTTGGAACCTTCATCTCATGTCTATGGGCTGCCTAAAGTACATCCGTAAGTACTAAAAACGTCATAAACTGAGAGCCAGATTAGAGTGAAGTAGAATCAGATTCCACCATGTAAATGTTTCTGCCCGTATGCTTTTGGTTTGGTATGGTGAGACTTCATCAAGTAAACATCTTTTTCAGCCCCATCTCCATAGTCATTTTCTTTAACATAGAGATGTCAGGAAGAGAGCAGAGTGGGGGATAGTATAGTGGATTACTGAGAGAAGGATAGCAGAGAGGGAGGTGGTGCATGCTTACAGAGGGTATACATTTGAAAGTGTGCAGCAAGCCCTAGTACTGCTGACAGGAAACAGGGAATTACCTTCTCTCTGGAAGAGTAATTCTTTGCAAGCTACCTTTAAATGCTATTTACTAGGAAGGTAAAGTAGTACTTAAAGTGGACCTTCCGTCATTTTTTCATCTTTCCATCTATTAAAATCTTCTGCCCTTGTTGTTTTAACTTTGGATAGTAAAAATTTTTTCTGCCAGTAAATACCTTATACAGCCCACTTCCTGTTTCTTGTCTGGTCATTAGCCTAGGCTTATGACATCATGCACAGCTCTCTCTCTCACTCTCGTGAGAGTTTGCCAGGAAGGGAGGGGGTAAGTCATGAGAGGGCCAATGAGAGCTGCAGAGCTGGAGGTGTGTCTGTGTAAATCCAGGAAGTGAACAGGCAGCATCTTCAGCTGCCCACAGTTAAAATGGTTGCAGCCAGACTCAGTGGATGGAGATTTCTGCAGCATATTTGGCAAGAACAGAATCACAGTGTATATAAAATAATATGCAAAGTGATTGGAGGGAAGCTTCAGAATGGCAAAGATGTTTTTATTACAAATTATGTGAGCAGACTGCAGTTCCTTTTTAAGTCACAATAATTACTTTAACTATTATTATTAATTATTAATTGATTAATCACTAACTCAAAATGCTGTATTAGTACCGTTGAAGTGTTTTTCGTACTTTGAAAATGCATGCATTCCTCATATCCTCTGTCCATCCCCGTAGCTGCAGCCGCTCTTTTATAAGTACTCTTGTATCACAAGTGGGTTTTTCAAATTAACATATACGGTAAATGGTTTGTGGTGACTTTGTATGCTTTCAGCTATGCCTGAACCTGAATGAAATACTGAAGTACTAAGTGGGTAAGTTGTACACGCCAAATGTATATCAAGGCTTATCTTTCAATTTTGACTGGAGTTTAACTCTTGGGCTGGGTTCACACCTATGCAAATTGGATGCGGCTTTCCCCGCATTCAATTCACATAGCAGGAGAATGTGACCGGCACTCTATGGAGACGGTTCACATATCTCCGGGGCAGCTGCGGAGCGCTCTGCACAGAAACGCTGTGCGTCTTTGGCTCAGTTTAACCACTTCCATACTGGGCACTTATACACCTTCCTGCCCAGACCAATTTTCAGCTTTCTGCGCTGTTGCACTTTGAATGACAAATGCGCGGTCATGCTACACTGTACCCAAACTAAATTTTTATCATTTTGTTCCCACAAATAGAGCTTTCTTTTGGTGGTATTTGATCACCTCTGCGATTTTTATTTTCTGCTAAAAAATAAAAAAAAGACCGAAAATTTTGAAAAAAAAAAAAGGTTTTTTTTGTTTCAGCTACAAAACTTTGTAAATAAGTTCGTTTTCTCCTTCACTGATGGGCACTGATGGGGCTGCACTGACGGGCACGGATATGGCGGCACGGATGGGCACAGATAGACGGCACGGGTGGGCACAGATAGGCGGCACGGGTGGGCACAGATAGGCGGCATGGGTGGGCACAGATAGGAGGCACGGGTGGGCACGGATAGGCGGCATGGATGGGCACTAATAGGTGGCACGGATGGGCATGGATGGGCACTGATAGGTGGCATGGATGGGCACTGATAGGTGGCACTGTACTGTACTAATGGATGCCAATCAGTGCCAAACAATAATGCCTGCCAATCAGTGGTGCCCATTGTGGGCACTGATTGGCATCCATTGTGGCACTGATTGGCATCCATTTGGCATTGGCATCCATTATCCCTGGTGGTCTAGGGTGGCATACCTTATGGTGGGCTTCCCTGGTGGTCTAGTGGCATCCCTGGTGGTCTAGTGGCATCCCTGGTGGTCCAGTGGGCATTCTCGGGGGGGCTGTGCTGATAATGGATCAGCACAAACCCCCCCCCCCCCTGTCAGAGGAGCAGCCGATCGGCTCTCCTCTACTCGCGTCTGACAGACGCGAGTGAGGAAAAGCCGATGACCGGCTTTTCCTGTTTACACTGTGATCAGCCGTGATTGGACGCGGCTGATCACGTGGTAAAGAGTCTCCGTCGGAGACTCTTTACCTAGATCGGTGTTGCGGGGTGTCAGACTGACATCCCGCAGCAACGATCGCCGCGATGCGCGCCCCCGGGGGCGCGCAGCGGCTCAAAATCCTGAGGACGTCATATGACGTCCAGTCAGGATTTTGAAACCACTTTGCCGACGTCAATCCGCTATAGGGCGGGCGGCAAGTGGTTAAGGGCCGAATTCAGGCAAAGATTCTGCCCTGATTCATCCCTGAAACTGAGAAAACAGTGATGCATAACCTTGCTGTACGATCCACGGCTGGCTTAGGCGTGAACTGAGCCTAACCGTTTAATTAGAATTGGCTTCATGCTGAAGTGCGATGTATAGTGCAGAAGGTGTTTAGGCAAAATAATTTATAGATCAAACTCTGCTGTGAAAGTCCAGTGAAAAATACAAAAGGAAGCTGAAGTTATGTGTTGAGGATCATTCCATATAGCGGTTCTTCAGCAGTTCTTTAACCACTTAAGACCCGGACCAATATGCAGCATAAGGACCTGGCCCCTTTTTGCGATTCGGCACTGCGTCGCTTTAAATGACAATTGCGCGGTCGTGCGACGTGGCTCCCAAACAAAATTGGCGTCCTTTTTTTCCCACAAATAGAGATTTCTTTTGGTGGTATTTGATCACCTCTGCAGTTTTTATTTTTTGCGCTATAAACAAAAATAGAGCGACAATTTTGAAAAAAATTCAATATTTTTTACTTTTTGCTATAATAAATATCCCCAAAAAATATATAAAAAAACATTTTTTTTTCTCAGTTAAAGCCAATACGTATTATTCTACATATTTTTGGTAAAAAAAAAATCGCAATAAGCGTTTATGAATTGGTTTGCACAAAAGTTATAGCGTTTACAAAATAGGGGGTAGTTTTATGGCATTTTTATTAATTATTTATTTTTTTACTAGTAATGGCGGCGATCAGTGATTTTTTTCGTGACTGCGACATTATGGCGGACACATCGAACACTTTTGACACTATTTTGGGACCATTGTCATTTTTACAGCGACCAGTGCTATAAAAATGCACTGGTTACTGTAAAAATTACACTGGCAGTGAAGGGGTTAACCAGGAGGGGCGCTGTAGGGGTTAAGTGTACCCTGATTTGTGTTTCTTACTGTGGGGGGGCGTGGCTTAGCGTGTGACGTCACTGATCGTCGTTCCCTATTACAGGGAACAGAAGATCAGTGACGGCTCACTAGGAAGCACGGGGAGAGGTTTGTTTACACTTACCTCTCCCCGTTCTTCAGCTCTGTGACCCGATCGTGGGACACCAGCGACGATCGGGTCTGCTGTTCCCGCGAAGTTGGTCACGGAGAAGAGGACCGGGACGTACATCGGCGTGCGGCGGTCCTCAAGCGGTTAAAAAAATGAAAAGTCAGGAGCTAGAAATACGGTAGCTGCTGACTTTTGAAACCGTTTTTTACTAATCAAAGAATTGCATGGGCTTCCATGCACAGGAAATCACTTTTTAGTCCTAGTTTTATCTTAATATTTTCATCCTAAATCCAAATACCATGGAATAAAATATGTCAATCATTTATCAATACTACAAAGATCAACATGTATTGATGTAACCTGCCTTAATCCAGAGCCTAGATTTTGATTAACAGAGCTATGGCTGTTATAGAAAATGAAATCTGCAAATCTGTGTTCATGACAAAAGAAATTCAGAGTTCTGCAGGCTAAGAATAAAAGGTACTTAAAATCTTGGCATAATTAATCTAAGTCTCGCAGGGAAGTGCTCAAATCAATAGAAGCTAGTGATCTATTTTTCTGGGACAGCAGGTGGTAAAGCTCTTGTAATAAGGCAACATATTACCTCTTGCACACTTCAATTCACATGAAGGTAGATACCATCACTGCAAAGTCAAAACATTGGGCCAGTCTCATTTTCAAATGCAACAATCTGAACATGGACTAACATGGTGCATACACTTTATATGCTATTATAATTCAAGACTTGTACCTTAATGTGCAAAATATGCACAAAAATGTCTAGTAGAGAGTGTCAAGGAGTAGTCACAAGCATAGGCTCCCTGCAGCTTTTTTTACAGGAAGAAAATCATGACTGTATCTCTATAATTAGTGACTGCCATCTTGGTAAGATAGCAACACTGCTTCCCCACGTCAGTCCTATCCTCTTATGATTGGTTATTTAATAAACTGATGAACAGAGAACTAGCAGAGGGAAAGAAATTATCAAGATGCAGCAGGGGAGATGGAAGTAGGGTTGCCACCTGTCCAGGATTCACCCGGACAGTCTGGGTTTTCAATCATGTGTCTGGGTTTCAGTCCCCCTAAAACCTGGACACATTATACAGACAGGAATGTGGTTTAGAACAGAGCGTGACAGGAGGGTGGGGGGCACTATGTACGCTGCATTACTATTCTCTTTGGAGTGCTCAAAGGTGGCCCAGGTCTATAGTGTATACTAAAAAAAAAATTACTGTGCACCTCTAAAATGTTCGGGTTTGGCTTGAAGAAAAAGTGGCAACCCTAGATGGAGGAGTCACAGATCCCCAGACAGCTGCAGCACAAGAGGGGATACATATCAATAGATTGTAGGAGAGTTGGAGGAGCAACAGATCCATAGAACACATGCATGCTGCAGAAAACAGGAGCTAGGGGGTCCTCACACGGCAGATCCTCAAACTATAAACTCCTAATCAGCAGACCCTTATTGACTCATCATCAACTATCAATACAGTGCTCACAAAGACACTCCAAATTTTCCAATTTCATAATAGCAGTCATCAAAGTAGTAGTGGATAGGCAATCTTCCATTAAGACTTTTATATGTGACATCATTATTTCTGTCTCAACCTCAAAAGTAAAAATAACAAAAAAAAAAGCTAACTCAGAATGGGGCATTTTGTCTTAAAATTTTTGTACTGGAGAAAAAAGATGAGCTTTAAATGCTTTATAAGAGCTTACTGAACAAACTACTACTCACATATTACAAAAGCTTGTAAAGCAATAAGCATTCCTCAATTTTGCAAACAGGAGCGTTGGAGGAGCCTCAGATCAACAGACATCTGCAGAAAAAAAGGGGGGATGTTTTTTTTCCTGGGGGATTCTAGTCTTTTGCATTTTTTATAAATCTATATGGCACAGCAAGCCTGGAATGTTTTTGAGCTGTACTTAATATCAAAAGCAGGCATCTTCATTTGTCTGAATGTCCTATCCATTACCTGTATAGCATATCTCATCCCTGTCAAAGTATGGGTGCAAGGATACCTTCCTATATTAAAAGCTAGCATAAAATGTTATATGCAATATATCTTTGCAATACTTGCACATTTTCCAGTGTTCTATTTCTTTAACCATCTCCTGTCTGGCCTATTATAATAATATGGCCAGGGGGAGCTCCGTTATCCTGGATGGACGTCATATGACACCCTCCCACTTGCATGCGTCTATAGGGTTGCCACCTTTTCTTCAAGTCAAACCCGAACACTTTAGCGGCGCTTGGCAATTTATTTTTTTGTAGTGTGCACTAGGGATGAGCTTCGTGTTCGAGTCGAACATACGTTCGACTCGAACATCGGCTGTTCGATCGTTCGACGAAGATCGAACGATTTGGGCCGTTCGCGCCAAATTCGAGTGACGCGAACGGCCCACAATGCACTACGCCATCGCAGTGTCATCCAGGCGCTGTGATTGGCCAAGCATGCACTGTGACCCCGCATGCTTGGCCAATCACAGCGCCGGCAGCGAAGAGAGCAATGATTGGCCACAGGCAGGATGCCTGTGGCCAATTATTGCTGAGGGTGTTTAGTACACGCCCCACACTATAAAAGGCCGCCAGCACGGCGGCCTAGTGTAGTGTGTTCCGGAGCAGGGATAGAGCAGCATAGGCAGGGACAGTGACTTTTATTTCTTTCTTGCTTAACCTGGATTCCTTTAGTTTAGGGAAAGAGAAGGATAGGTAGGGAGAGTGTCAGTGTGTTTTGTGCTTGTGCTATATTGTGCTTAAAAAAAACATTTTTTCTAGGGACAGAAAACTGTAGGTAGGGAGAGTGTGTCAGTTTCTTTCACTGTCAAAGTCCTTGTTTCCAGGGACCTGGAAGGACAGTGAGTGAATTCTCCTTGTGCTAAATTGTGCTTAAAAAAAACATTTTTTCTAGGGACAGAAAACTGTAGGTAGGGAGAGTGTGTCAGTTTCTTTCACTGTCAAAGTCCTTGTTTCCAGGGACCTGGAAGGACAGTGAGTGAATTCTCCTTGTGCTAAATTGTGCTTAAAAAAAAAAATTTTCTAGGGACAGAAAACTGTAGGTAGGGAGAGTGTGTCAGTTTCTTTCACTGTCAAAGTCCTTGTTTCCAGGGACCTGGAAGGACAGTGAGGTAATTCTCCTTGTGCTAAATTGTGCTTAAAAAAAACATTTTTTCTAGGGACAGAAAACTGTAGGTAGGGAGAGTGTGTCAGTTTCTTTCACTGTCAAAGTCCTTGTTTCCAGGGACCTGGAAGGACAGTGAGTGAATTCTCCTTGTGCTAAATTGTGCTTAAAAAAAACATTTTTTCTAGGGACAGAAAACTGTAGGTAGGGAGAGTGTGTCAGTTTCTTTCACTGTCAAAGTCCTTGTTTCCAGGGACCTGGAAGGACAGTGAGTGAATTCTCCTTGTGCTAAATTGTGCTTAAAAAAAACATTTTTTCTAGGGACAGAAAACTGTAGGTAGGGAGAGTGTGTCAGTTTCTTTCACTGTCAAAGTCCTTGTTTCCAGGGACCTGGAAGGACAGTGAGGTAATTCTCCTTGTGCTAAATTGTGCTTAAAAAAAACATTTTTTCTAGGGACAGAAAACTGTAGGTAGGGAGAGTGTGTCAGTTTCTTTCACTGTCAAAGTCCTTGTTTCCAGGGACCTGGAAGGACAGTGAGTGAATTCTCCTTGTGCTAAATTGTGCTTAAAAAAAACATTTTTTCTAGGGACAGAAAACTGTAGGTAGGGAGAGTGTGTCAGTTTCTTTCACTGTCAAAGTCCTTGTTTCCAGGGACCTGGAAGGACAGTGAGTGAATTCTCCTTGTGCTAAATTGTGCTTAAAAAAAACATTTTTTCTAGGGACAGAAAACTGTAGGTAGGGAGAGTGTGTCAGTTTCTTTCACTGTCAAAGTCCTTGTTTCCAGGGACCTGGAAGGACAGTGAGTGAATTCTCCTTGTGCTAAATTGTGCTTAAAAAAAACATTTTTTCTAGGGACAGAAAACTGTAGGTAGGGAGAGTGTGTCAGTTTCTTTCACTGTCAAAGTCCTTGTTTCCAGGGACCTGGAAGGACAGTGAGTGAATTCTCCTTGTGCTAAATTGTGCTTAAAAAAAACATTTTTTCTAGGGACAGAAAACTGTAGGTAGGGAGAGTGTGTCAGTTTCTTTCACTGTCAAAGTCCTTGTTTCCAGGGACCTGGAAGGACAGTGAGGTAATTCTCCTTGTGCTAAATTGTGCTTAAAAAAAACATTTTTTCTAGGGACAGAAAACTGTAGGTAGGGAGAGTGTGTCAGTTTCTTTCACTGTCAAAGTCCTTGTTTCCAGGGACCTGGAAGGACAGTGAGTGAATTCTCCTTGTGCTAAATTGTGCTTAAAAAAAACATTTTTTCTAGGGACAGAAAACTGTAGGTAGGGAGAGTGTGTCAGTTTCTTTCACTGTCAAAGTCCTTGTTTCCAGGGACCTGGAAGGACAGTGAGGTAATTCTCCTTGTGCTAAATTGTGCTTAAAAAAAACATTTTTTCTAGGGACAGAAAACTGTAGGTAGGGAGAGTGTGTCAGTTTCTTTCACTGTCAAAGTCCTTGTTTCCAGGGACCTGGAAGGACAGTGAGTGAATTCTCCTTGTGCTAAATTGTGCTTAAAAAAAACATTTTTTCTAGGGACAGAAAACTGTAGGTAGGGAGAGTGTGTCAGTTTCTTTCACTGTCAAAGTCCTTGTTTCCAGGGACCTGGAAGGACAGTGAGTGAATTCTCCTTGTGCTAAATTGTGCTTAAAAAAAACATTTTTTCTAGGGACAGAAAACTGTAGGTAGGGAGAGTGTGTCAGTTTCTTTCACTGTCAAAGTCCTTGTTTCCAGGGACCTGGAAGGACAGTGAGGTAATTCTCCTTGTGCTAAATTGTGCTTAAAAAAAACATTTTTTCTAGGGACAGAAAACTGTAGGTAGGGAGAGTGTGTCAGTTTCTTTCACTGTCAAAGTCCTTGTTTCCAGGGACCTGGAAGGACAGTGAGTGAATTCTCCTTGTGCTAAATTGTGCTTAAAAAAAACATTTTTTCTAGGGACAGAAAACTGTAGGTAGGGAGAGTGTGTCAGTTTCTTTCACTGTCAAAGTCCTTGTTTCAAGGGACAGAGAAGGACACCTGAAGGTAGCCCTTATTGCTTTTTTCCCATCTCCCTGCAGGCCATCTATTAGAATGTCTGGAAGGCAAACAAGGAGAGGCAGACAGTCAGGAGGCAATAAAAGAGGGCAAGCAGGCTCTGTGTCTGGGGGCAACAGTGCTGGTCGTGGACGCGGTGCATTGTCATCAGCACATGGCCATGGGACACGCTTGTCCTTCTTTTCGGCAGCTGGACATGTTGAGCCACATCATGCCGAAGACTTGGTAGAGTGGATGACCAAGCCCTCCTCCTCCTCCTCATCCTCTCTCACCCAGGCTCAGGGTACTGGAAAAGCAGCTGCCAAACGTCCTCTTCCCTGGTATCAATGTCAGACTCATCATCAGTCACTCCTTCCCTAGACCCACCATGTCCTCCTCCTGAGGAGTCCCCCGAACTGTTTCAGCACAGTGTTGGGTACATGCTCCAGGAGGATGCCCAGCGTTTCGAAGGGTCTGATGATGAAACCCAGCTAGAGGAAGGCAGTAGCGTGAGAGCAGACAGAGGGGATGCTCAAGAAGGACACCAATCTGGCAGTCATGTTCCAGCAGCTGCAGCATACTGCCAGATTGGCTCCAGTGATGAGGAGGGAGGTGATGATGAGGTCACTGACTCCACGTGGGTGCCTAATAGGAGAGAGGAGGAGGAGGAGGATGAGGAGGAGGCACATCTCCAACGAGGCAGGATGCCCTTTGGTGGCCAGCGTAAGGGCAGTACACCGACGGAATCACACCGCAGAGCTCCGCCTGTGCAGGGCGCTGCCTCTGCCCGTCATTCAAAAAGTTATTTGGTGTGGGCCTTTTTTGAGGCTAGTGCATCAGATCGCACAGCTGCTGTTTGCAACATATGTCTCAAGCGTATATCGCGTGGCCAAAACATCAGCCGCTTGGGTACCACATGCCTGACCAGACATATGTTGACCTGCCATGCAGCTCGTTGGCAAGCCTACCTCAAAGACCCACACCAAAGAACAAAGCGGACCTCTCCTTGCACCGCATCAGCTGGGATCTCCAACCCCACTATAACTTCAGTCCTCTCTGAAACATGCACTGAGAGGAATGAAGGTGTAGAATTAGGTGTGTCACAGCCAAGTACTTGCGGCCACTCTGCTAGCAGTACACCGACGTCCGATTCTAGCAGGCAAATTTCCCTGCCCCAGCTGCTGGACCGTCGAAAGAAGTTCACTCCCAGCCATCCACATGCCCAGCGGTTGAATGCTAGCTTGGCTAAATTGCTAGCGCTTCAACTGCTGCCTTTTCAGTTGGTAGACTCGGCCCCCTTCCGTGAGTTTGTGCAATGTGCGGTTCCTCAGTGGCAGGTTCCCAAACGCCACTTTTTCTCACGGAAGGCTATTCCGGCTCTCTACCGGCATGTGGAAGGCAATGTCTTGGCCTCGCTGGACAGGGCGGTCAGCGGTAAGGTGCATATTACCGCTGACTCATGGTCCAGCAGGCATGGACAGGGACGTTACCTTTCTTTCACGGCCCATTGGGTCACTCTTTTGGCAGCTGGGAAGGATGCAGGACAAGGTGCAGTAGTGTTGGAGGTTGTCCCACCGCCACGCCTCCAAAATGCTACTACTGGTTGTGACACACCTCTCTCCTCCACCCCCTCCTCTTCTTCTTCCTCCATGGCCTCTTCCTGTGGTTTGTCCTATGAACCAGCGGTGCTCCGTAGCCGTTCACGGGGCTACGCAAGTACGCAGGCAAAAAGATGCCATGCCGTGCTTGCGCTGGTGTGTTTGGGGGACAGAAGCCACACTGGGGCAGAGGTCCTGTCTGCTCTGCAGGGCCAGGCCGAGAGGTGGTTGACGCCACGCCAGCTTAAGCCAGGAATGGTGGTTTGCGACAATGGCACCAACCTCCTCTCCGCCCTCCGACAGGGACAACTGACCCATGTGCCCTGTGTGGCTCACGTCCTTAACCTGGTGGTGCAGCGGTTCTTGGGCAGGTACCCGGGCTTACAGGATGTCCTGAGGCAGGCCAGGAAAGTCTGTGTGCATTTCCGCAGATCTTATAATGCCAGTGCTCGCCTGGCTGAGCTGCAAAAGGAGTTGAACCTGCCCAAGAACCGCCTTATATGTGACATGCCCACCAGGTGGAACTCAACGTTGGCCATGCTGCAGCGGCTGCACACGCAGCAGAGGGCCATCAATGAGTACCTGTGCGACTACGGCACCAGGACAGGGTCAGGGGAGCTTGGTTTTTTTTCTCCACGCCAGTGGGGCATGATCAGGGATGCATGCACTGTCCTGGCACCATTTGAGGAGGCCACGAGGATGGTGAGCAGTGACAGTGCATGCATCAGTGACACTGTACCTCTTGTCCACCTGTTGGAGCACACGCTGCGTGGAATAATGGACAGGGCACTTGAGGCAGAACAGAGGCAGGAAGAGGAGGACTTCCTTGCCTCTCAAGGCCCCCTTTACCCAGACAGTGTTCCTTCTGTCCCACCCATCGCACAGGAAGAGGAGGAGGAGGAGGAGGAGGAGGAAGAGGAGGATTGTGTCAGCATGGAGGTGGAGGCTGGCACTCAGCATCATCAGCAGCAGTCTTTTAGGGATGATTTACAGTCCCAAGAAACCAGTGGACTTGTACGTGGCTGGGAGGAGGTGGCTGCGGATCATGTCGTCCTTAGTGACCCAGAGGACTCCGGAGCGAATGCCTCAGCAAACCTACGCTGCATGGCCTCCCTGATCCTGCAAAGTCTGCGGAAGGATCCTCGTATTCTTCGGATCAAGGAGAGGGACCATTACTGGCTGGCCACTCTCCTTGATCCACGGTACAAGGGTAAGGTTGCGGACCTTATGTTACCGTCGCAGAGGGAGCAGAGGATGAGACAACTCCGGGAGGCCTTGCAGAAAGGTCTGTGCAACGCGTTCCCAGAGACTGGGAGGTTACAAACTCCTGGTCCTGGACAACGAGTTGCTGAGGCTTCGGCCAGTCAAAGAAGGAGCGGTGGGGAAGGTGGCCGTCTGACCGATGCGTTCAGACAATTCTTTAGTCCGCAGCCCCAAAGTATGATCGGTTCCAGCAACCATCGCCAGCGTCTGATAAACATGGTGCAGGAATATCTAGGGGCAAGGTCAGACTTGGACACCTTCCCCACCGAAAATCCTCTGGCTTACTGGGTCTTGAGGATGGATCACTGGCCAGAGCTTGCACAGTATGCAATTGAGCTACTGGCCTGTCCTGCATCCAGCGTTCTTTCGGAACGCACATTCAGTGCTGCTGGAGGATTTGTCACGGATCACAGGGTGCGCCTGTCCACCGACTCGGTTGATCGACTGACTTTCATCAAGATGAACCAGTCTTGGATCACCACCAGCTACCACACACCTGATGCTGATATAACAGACTAATTGATTTTAACATGTCACATCCCTTCAAGACTGATGCTGATGCTGAGTGCCTGTGCTGTTATGTTGACTGGCTATCCTCCTCCTCCGAGTCCTCAATGATACGATTGATGATGATAGCTTGGAAGATCATTTTTGTTTATGGGTGCCGCCACCAGTGGCTAAGGCCCAATTTTTCAGCCCCTGTTTTACAGGGGCGTGTAATTACAATTTTTTTAGCAATAATTTGCCATAGGGCTCATTGCTGTGCTCCAAGTACAGTATCTGTGAGGGGTTGGAGTGTTGTGGCACCAGTGCCTAAGGCCCAATTTTTCAGTCCCTGTTTAACAGGGGCGTGTCATTACAATTTTTGAAGCAATACTTTGCAACAGGGCTCATTGCTGTGCTCCAAGTACAGTATCTGTGAGGGGTTGTAGTGTTGTGCCACCAGTGCCTAAGGCCCAATTTTTCAGCCCCTGTTCAACAGGGGCATGCAATTACAATTCTTGATCTAATAATTCACAGCAGGGTCCATTGCTGCACCCACCAAGAGTAACTCTGAGGGCTTACAGTCTTGTGGCAACGCCACCACCACCACCACCACGAAAGGCCCAATTTTTCAGCCCCTGTTCAAAAGGGGCATGTAATTACAATTCTTGATCTAATAATTCACAGCAGGGCCCATTGCTGCACCCACCAAGAGTAACTGTCAGGGCTTACAGTGTTGTGGCACCAGCACCACCATCAAAGCCCCAATTTTTACTACCACTGTTCAACAATTATATGTAATTAAAATTCCTGATATAATAGTTGACAGCAGGGCGTTCCAGCACCAACCAAGAGTAACTGAGTGCTTACAGTGTTGTGCCAACACCAACAACTAAGGGGCCTATTTCTGCAGAGTATATACGGCAGGTCCCTACTTTCAAACATCCAACTTACAAACGACTCCTACTTGCAAACGAAAGAAGACAACAGGAAGTGAGAGGAAATCTACCCCTAGAAAGGAAAATTCTCTCCTGTAAGAATAAATATGGGAGAAAGGGGTCTCATCTGTACTGATGCTTTATCAGCAATCCTTGTTTCAACAAAAACACCACATTTCAAAAACAGTTGTCATTGGGACGGAAAGTGAGGTGAAATGTTCTGAACAGGGGCACAGACAGCAAAACAAATGTTACAGGGGTGATAACCCTTACCTATGTTTCCCAAAAAGTTTAAAAATAGATTTTTGAGCTGGAGCTACACTTCAACAATGTACCTGTTCAAAATTACAAACAGATTCTACATAAGAACAAACCTACAGTCCCTGTCTTGTATGCACCGCCTGTATACGGCTGTTCAGAGTATATAGGGCCTTTTTTATTTTATGTGCGGGGTTCCCCTTAATATCCATACAAGACCCAAAGGGGCTGGTAATGGGCTGGGGTAGGGGGGGGGTCATGGGGTAGCTATGCCATTTTTCTTAAAGAATTTCATCCATATTACCGGGACCAGACATTACATTAAAGCCGCAAGCAGTTTTAAATGGCTTTTTTTTCCTTTAGAAGTGTCATTTTGTGCAGGGACAGTTCTAAACACGGGAAACACGTGGCACTTCACAGGCATACTTTAGACACCCCCCAGGTACGATATTTAAAGGAATATTTGACTTTTTTTTTTTCACTTTATGCATCATTAAAATGACTGCTCCCGAAAAACGACCGTTTTTAAAACTTCTTTTTGCATTGATACATGTCCCCTGGTGCACAACCCGGGTTCCCAAACCCTATTTATGACAATAACATGCATAATATTTGTTATAATTAGCACTTTAGAATTCGAACGTTCGCATCCATTGTATTTAATAGGGTTCTAATGTTCGTTCGAACTTTCGGTCCGTTCGCGGGTTCTGGTGCGAACCGAACCCGGGGGTGTTCGGCTCATCACTAGTGTGCACTATGTATATATTTTGTTATTAAATAACATTTCAAATCATATGGAGTTAATCCCCCATCATTCACAAAAAATTCACATAAGAATTAATAGAATTAAGGTTGCACTGCATTTTTTTTATTTTTTTTGAGGTGTGGAAACAACCCAACAGTGAGTTTATTTACCGAGTTTTTCTCTTTTTTTTTTTTTTTTTTTTTTTTACTTAAAAAGTACAGGGAGTGCTGATAAGGGGAGTCTCTCATCTAATGCAGCACCGCTCACCTACAAACACCCCATTAAACCAGAGTCTGCTTATACCAGCACCCCCTCTTAAAGACCTCTGTAAGAGGAAGGGGTGCTTATATAAGGTGATTCTGATATAATGGGGGTCTTTAAGAGGGGGTGCTGATATAAAGAGACTGTGATCTAATGGGGTGTCTGTAGAGGAGGGGTGCTGCCTGCCGATCTAATGATCACCAGCCATTAGATCAGCAGCCAGCACCCATTAGAGAACCTCATTCCCTCATAGTCCCCTTCTATCAGTGTCCCCACTTTCCTTAGAGACCTCCATTAAATGAGAGATCACCCTTAGCAGGGCTGCTGTTAGAAATCATGGGGCCCCACAGCCTACCTGATGAGGCCCCTTCGACCCCACCCCTGGCCCTGCTCTCAAACACACAAAGTGCAGAATTCAGGGGTGTGCTATGTACACAGTACAGGGTTGAGGGGTGCATTACCCATGGACTGCAGAGTTTGAGCAGTGTGCTGTGAACAGAGTACAGTGTTGAGGAATGCAGTACATACAAAGTGAAGAATTCAGCGGGGTTGAGGATTGTGTTACATTCAGAGTGCAGTGTTCAGGAGTGCGTTACTCTCAGAGTGCGGAGTTTAGAAGTGCGTTGCTCTCAGAGTGCGGCGTTCAGGAGTGCCTTACTCTCAGAGTGCGAAGTTTAGGAGTACGTTACTCTCAGAGTGCAGGGTTCAGGAGTGCGTTGCTCTCACAGTGCAGGGTTCAGGATTGCTTATGTACAGAGTACAGGTGTGCATATTTACCTGACAGTTTATAACCCCCCAGCTCTCTCCCCAAATTTCTGTCCCCCCCCCCCCCAGTGCAGAGCACCTCTCTCTCTTCCAGACCTTTCCCCTCCTCTCTGTCAAGTGCACAGCACTCCTATTCCTCACACAAGAGAAGTACTGTACCTGTCAGGCTACCGGTGGGGGCTGCGGGAAATGCTGCGGGCGTGACGCTGGGGGTGTATACGTCCCCCCCCTGCTTCTCCTCCTCCGTTGCAGCTGCAGGGGGAACAGGGAGGGTTGTGGGTGCCACCCGTAAGAGAAGCCGCAGCCGCAGCATGCAACTAGTTCACTTGGAGCTGGAGCGGCTTTTTTCGATTGTTTGCACATGGGGGGAGAGAGGAGAGTACAGACACGCGCTGTGCAGTGCAGCCAAAATAATCCCTCCCTGTATCGGCAATAGCTCCATCCCCAGAACAGATTCCAGCATCTGTTGGTATGCTGTGTGTCCGGGTTTCAAGTGGAGGCAAAACCGGGCATAAGTCTCAATACCCGGACTGCCCGGGCCAATCCCGTACAGGTAGCAACCCTAGCGTCATAGGGGCCACGTCATTGGGAGGAATAATGCCCAATTGTTGGTGTGTATCGGAGGTATTATGCCCAACTATTGGTATCAGTGGGAAGAATAGTGTCCCAGGGGCTGGAAAAAGGTTAGCAAAGAGCTGCATGTGGCCCACGGCCCGCAGTTTGGATACAATTGCTGTAGTTCAAAGAACTAGGGGAGCTAATAAGACTCCTTGAGATAACACAGGAAGTATGCACAGGACACAGGACTGCTCTGGATTTCTGACAAGATCAACAGATTTTTTTTGCACTTGACACATGACAACTGACCCTCCCCAAACAGAATATTGTGCTAAACCTGTAAGTAAAAAAGAGAACCAGAACCGCTAAGTGAAAGACTGGGTTTGATAATAAAGTTGGCAGTTCCTCTACCCAAAACAGGGCCTCTGTGAACGGAGGGGATTTCCTTTTTGGGAAATTAATCAGTTATCTAATCAAATTAATTGGGATCAGAGGCGCTCTGTGGGATCTGAGCCTAGTTCTGTCAGTTCTCCAGAAACCAGGGTACATTCCCCTGTCCACTATCACTGTCTCACTCACAAGGTCGCCTTCCTTGTTGCCATCACTTTGGCAGGGGCAAATTTCTGAGTTGGTGGCCTTGTCCTCCAAAGAACCCTTTCTAGTGCTTCATAGAGACTAGTGCTTCAAATGTAATCAGTGTTTGACTGGCTTTGCTGTAGAATATTTTCTTGAAGTACATTAAGGGACTGGGGTCCGTCCCCACTGTTCTTTTAATCTACTTCTACTATTGCTTAGCTACAAAACTGAATGATGTGAGTGGGAGGGGTTATACTGGGCTATCCTTACAGCTTTCTTTTGCCAGTGTCCAATCTCCTAAAGTCAGCTGCATAACCCTATGTACCAAGTAATGTACTCCAAGAAAAGGATTTTTTGGTAAGTCAAAAATCCGATGTAGCACCCTGATGTTTAGGCAGGGTTGCTTTCAAATGTAGTTGCCAGGCGATAGTTGCCTTGGCCAATTGTTAGGAGATCACTTGATTCCTCTCTAAATCTGGACTTGTTGCACCCTTTTTCTTCTATCACTAGGTGGCACTATGCTAGTGACATTAGATAAGACAGGGGCTTTGCAAGCTCAGACATGAATGGATGGGGTGTCTCAGCCAATGGGCAGGGATTTTCTTTGGTCACTTGGCCTGCTGGGAGAACCTATTTATTTGGGTGGAGTCAGGTGATCAGCGTTTTGTGCCACCCGGGCGGTGGAAGTGTGAGGTGCTGCCCCGGGCTGCTAGGCCAGAAGCCTGAGGCCTATCCCAGGGACTTTTGGCTGCTAGGCTGCCTAAGGGCATTTCCAGGAGCGGGAGAGCAGCGTACGGTTGGGACTGCTGGTTTGTAGTCCAACCAGAAGTAGCGCTTCAGCCGGATGGGGAACCCGCTGTGGTCGGAGGTGGAAGGGGAAGCTGTTGCCAATAAGGGACCATCCACCTTGTTACCGGAGACCACTGTGAGTAAGCTGAAGCCAGTACCAGAGCAGTCTTCTCACCAGCCGGGGACAGTGAAGAAGTGGGAAAACTTCAGCGAGGGCCAATCTAGGGACCCAGCGGGACAGCAGGGGTGACGCTTGCGGAGAATCAGTGGGTGCCAAGCCAGGGACCTAGCGGGTCAGCAGGGGTGATGCTTGAAGAATATCTGTGAGTGCCAAGCCAGGGACCCAGCAGGGAAGCGGGGGTGAAGCTTGAGGAACATACTGAGTGCTAAAAGTGGAAGAGCTCAGGGGATCCAGTTGCTATTGTATCTGAAGTCTAGTGAAAGACTGTGAGTTCATTGAGTGAAGATCCACAGTAAGTGACTGTGGAGTAAGCAGAGAACTATTTGTGTTGCCAATAGTTGAATACAACTACCGTTAGTAACTTCTATAAGATTGTTGCCATAGGAGACAGCGGTCCTACCTATACAGAAGTGGTGTCCGGCTGGAGGCCTTCACCTGTATAGCTGTCTTTCTATAGAAGTCTTGGAGTCTGGCAATTATCATTGCATCTACTTAAGGGTGTCCTGGCCCTAACCCTCTCTCCCACAGTTCTGTTCAAGAGACAATAAATCTCTTTGCATTCAAAAAGTGTCTGGCGCCCACCTTTTCATCTTGCATTACATCCATCATGCCTTGTAAACCACTCTACACAGAAGGATGTCAGCTGTCCCTACTTCTGGAGGTCACCATTAGGCCTCAAGGGACTGGGGACTTTGCTACACCTATTATTCCAGCGCAATCTACTGAAGCAATCAGCAGTGGCTAGTAGATGTTATTGTTGTACAAAAGGATGAAGATAGAGGCAGCATGTCTAAAGAAGAATAATAATCTCCTCAGAACCAGTACTAATATGTGGAGTTTATGCAGGGTTCACACTGATGCGAATTGGATGTGGGATCCCCGCATCCAATTCGCAATAGTAGGAGAATGTGACTGGCTCTCTATGGAGCCGGTTTACATATCTCTGATGCGGCTCCAGTGTGAATTTGCACAGAAGCCCTTGGCGTCTTTAGGCCTGTTTCAGGTCCGAATTCAGCCCAAAATTCGGGCTTTAAATCAGACCTGAAACTGTGAACAAGGATGCACAGGACCCCTGCTGGGAGTCGCATCTGCATCCAGTGTGAACTGAGCCTTAATGTACATACTGACATAAAGAAACTCTCCTACAGTGACTAATGACTCTTGTAACACAGTGAGATGACAAACCCCTGATCCAATTTATCACAGGAATTTACAAGTGGCTTTTATCTTTTTAGGTGACATTATCCAACCCATATATTGTGCTTAATTCCCTTTCACAGGGGAAATGCTTAACTGATAAGAGACAAGATTAATGTGTTAGCAGAGTATTGGCATTAACTCCGACATGTAGAAAACAAAGGGCCCAGACAATTAATGTTGCTCTAGTGCCAATAATACACATGGATAGGGTCATAGATCAACACTTTTTCTGCACAAGCAGCAACATATCTATTAGGCAAAATCCAATTGATTTTTATAAGCAAATTGCCGACTAAAATCTTTCAAGAGCTGAATAAAATGGATTAACTTGTTCTAGTCCAAAACTATACATATTAATTAGCCAGGAGGAGCAATGTATTACCAATGAAACTGTGTCTGAAGTAAATAAAAATAGCTAGCATGGATGAAATAAGTGTAGCGCCCTGCTCCTATTGAGTAGGCGCTATGTTTAAATTTATCTGAGCTGTAGTTTGGCTCAGAATGATTGTGTTAAATTGCTGGTTTCTGTTCCAGTCCAGCTGTGCCTGCGCATTTTCCACTTGACTGTAGGTGTCGCGGTCACCACAGGTCAAGGTTGGAAATGCAGCAGGCTGGGTGTATTGAGCATTCTTTACCCAGAAGCAACCCAGTGGGAGTGGTCCCCCCGCTGTGCATTCTGGGAGAGGATACTTAAGGGACAGACACAGTTTTCCGTGTCACCGACCTGATGGCCCCCCTGGCCTCAGGTATGTTGTAGCAGCTGTTCTGCCTCAGGGCCTGCTGGCCCGAGGCCTCGTTACTGATAGTAGGCCCAGGAGTTTCTGGGGCCTACTGGTTCAGGGGTGGTCCTGTGCTGTCTTGCCTGCGGAAAGAAGTCCAGCAATTGGAGAAACCAGGGGAGGACTTTTCTCAGAGAGGGCCGAGCGAAAGAGCTGGTATCTCAGGAAGAGCCTGGAGACTCAATTGGAGGACGCATCCCGGCCCATCTATCTCACAGTGTTGCCGGCTTGGATGAAAGAAACTGGTACTGTGTGACTGTACTTTGCAAAAGTTCTGGGTCATACAATCCTGTGGCAGGGGATTGAGCAGAGACTATGTGTATTCTTCAAGTCTATGGCAGAGACTATGTGTATTCTTCAAGTCTGTGGCAGAGACTATGACCGAGCACCGCACCGGCTGCTAGGTCAGTGAGAGAGGCCTATCCGGTGGTTGCTAGATCCAGTGTGGAAACTGTTCGTCCTTTGGATAAAAGAAGTACCCGTGATCCACAAATACAAGGTACCTGAATCTCCCCTGATCCTCCATCCCTCTAACTGACTTTGTTTAATAAAACCATTGGCAAAAAGACTATGTGTTGGTGCTGACATCTGTGAACAACTCTTCAATGGGACCCTTATGACGGACACGGTGGAACAGTAAGGTAACGGCAAAGGCCCAAAATTAAACCAGCAGCTCCTGCGGGGGTAGTGCTACATAAGTAACCATTCATATACCTGTACATTAGGCAGCAGGACGAAACTACACAGAGGAGCATACTGTACCTTGACGTGTACCTCTCAAAGACTTGTATGTGTGTATTGCAGGTTGGTTCACAATGTGGGTGAATTAAGGCTCTCCAGCATGCCCTTGAACATGTGAGAAATATACACCTTTTGTAGGCTTATTTGTTTAAATAAGGCACTAAGAATCCAATTCCTTTTCTAATTAGAGTGGAAATATGTACTGTATACGATGTTTATATAACCATGCCTATGAGAGTATATTATAAATGGTATATTTTTTTTCACAAGAAAATAAATGCTATATTTACAAGGCCTTATGACTCTGCAGTCTTGAAGGTGTGAAATGTCATAACTTCTCCATCCAGAAATGGGTGGGGCTATTCAAAACGGAAATGATCCATTATGGGCGTGGCCATGTTAAAGGCAGATTTTAGTTTGTCCAAATTTTGAAAGACTGGAAGGTATGTACCTACCAATAATATTAATAATGACAAATACAGTAGCACGTTACGAATTTAAACAATATTTAAAGACTATTTTTTGTTGGCATGAAATTATCTTAAATTTAACCACTTCATAACCAGGCCATTTTTTGCTATAGGGCACTAAATTAATTTAACTGACAATTGTGCGGTCATGCAAAACTGTATCAAAATAAAATTGATGTCCATTTATTCCCAAAAATAGAGCTTTCTTTTGGTGGTATTTGATCGCCACTGCGTTTTTTTTTTTTTTACTTTCTGCTATAAAACACATCCAATAAAAATAAAAAAATCTAATTTCTTCATCAAATTAGGCCAATATGTATTCTAAAAAAAATCCCAATAAGCATGTATTGATTGGTTCGCGCAAAAGGTATAATGTCTACAAACTATGGGTTATATTTATGGAATTTTTATTTATACATTTTTTACTAGCAATGGCGTTGATCAGCGAATTAAAACGGGACTGCGACACTGCAGTGGAAAATCGAACACTAACTGACACTTTTTTGGAATCAGTGACACTAATACAGTTATCAGTGCTAAAAAATATGCACTGTCACTGTACTAATGACACTGGCTGGGAAGGTGTTAACATCAGGGGCAATCAAAGGGTTAACTGTGTGCCTAGCCTGTGTTTTATTACAGTATGGGAGATGCTTTTACTAGGGAAAGACATGGATCCATGTCCCTGCTTTGCAGAGACACAGGATCCATGTCTTCCCTCCTGTCAGAACGGCAATCTGCCTTGTTTAAATAAGCAGACTGCCGTTCTGCCTCTCTGCAGGATAATTGGCGGGTGCCGGTGGATATTAGGTCCACAATACCCGCCGACCTGCCGGCGGCGCGGCATTCCCACCCCTTACCTGAAAGTGCAGGATCACGTATATATATATATATATATATATACATGATCCTATGTACATCGGCCGCCCTGTAGCAGTAAAACTACTATAGGGCAGTTGGCAAGTGGTTAAAGACTATTGTCAAGTCAAAATTAATGTTGCAGGGAGGATATAAACACACACATTCATTTTTCAAAAGCAGGTTACAGGTAAAGATTGTAGTTTTATGTTTTCTTTCCTGCATTTTACACACAAGATTAATAATATTAAAGGAAATGTACATGATACTGCCTTTTGAATATTATAATTATACAATATATTTTTTTTTATTACAAACGTTTTTTATTGAGAGAAGACAATAAAGTAGTACATACATCTGAAAATCTGCGTATCACATAATACAGGTTGAAATATAATCATAAATGTCAACGCAGTGACAAAAAAGGAGACAGAAAGAGAGAAAAAAAAAAAAAAAAAACAACAAAATTTACTTTGAAGCATCTGAGAAAAGCCATAGCGGATTACAGAGAACCTACAGGAAACATAGTCTTACATATGAGGTATAACAGAGAGCGGGAGTAGTAGCCTCCCATGGACTAAAGCTGTTGGGGAGTCTGCGTCAGCGGCTAAGATTGTGGTAATAGAATATGCCTGTGTGAGTTCCAGGGATTCCATCTTTGGTCAAATAAGTGCATCCTGTCATTTAGCGTATATAAAATCCTTTCCATTATCATAATTGAGTCCATCCTATGAAGGATGGAGGCGATAGGGACCGTAGGAGACTTCCAGTGCAGGGCAATGGCCCACAGAGTGGCCAAGCAAACTGTGTGGATAAGGCATTCTTCAGAGGGAAGCGTACCTGGGATAGATGCACCAAGGAGGCACATAGAGGCCGTAAGATGTATTGGAGTACCTGATAGTGCTGAAGCTAGAGCCATCACTGTGGTCCAAATAGGGGAAAGTCGATCACAGTCCCAAAATATATGCATAAAGGTCCCAGGAAGGCGACAACCTCTGAAACAGAGGTCCGAGGTACCCGGGAAAATAGAGTGAAGTCTGGATGGGGTATAGTACCATCTGGTCAATATTTTATATGCTGTTTCTCTGACAGCTAGGGATTTAGACGCTTTGCGTAGGTTAGTCAGCATTGTGTCCCAGTCGTCCGAGTCAAAGTTTTCGTTGCAGTCAGCTTCCCATTTACGTTTATACGGGACCGCCCCGGGAAACAACGCAGTGAGAGCCGATTTGTAGAGGGTAGAGATAAGCCCCCTTCCCCTGGGGGAGTCACTACAGATCTGTTCAAATGTGGTAGAAGGGGTTGATGGGGTGAGGGCAAAGTGGGAGAGAAAAAAGTGTCTGATTTGCAAATATCGGAAGTGTTCTCTTAGCGGGATTTGTTTATGCGTACGTAACAGGTCAAATGAAGCAAAGGCATCACCAATCTGCAGGTCGGCTAACGTGACCACAGAGTTAGAGATCCACCAGGAGAAACCCTCAGGGTTATAGAAGGCTAAGGGAAATAGGGGTTCTCCTACAAAGGAAGAGCCTCGGGGAGCATGGGACGCCAGGCCTAGTTTATGTTTGTATCTGTACCATAGGGTAAGAGAGTGGGCAACTAGGGGGTTAAGGGAGATAATTTTATGACCCACTTTAGAGGGGGACCAAAGTATACCAGAGAGCCTGTATGGATCGATGGAATGTGATTCAAATTCTACCCAGGGTACTTTAGAGTTAGTGATGGTCCATTGCGCCATCTGGGAGAAGCGAGCCGCAAGGAAATATAGCAAAAGATTTGGCAGGCCCAGTCCCCCAAGTGTTTGTGGTTTGAACAAGACCTGTTTAGAGAACCTCGGTCGTTTGTTTTGCCAGATACATTTATGGATATCTTGTTGTATTTTATCTATAAAAGCCTTAGGGATCAGGATTGGAAGGGCTCTGAATAGAAATAGGAGTTTGGGTAGGAGGGTCATTTTGATCGCCGTGACTCTCCCGAGGAGCGAGATATGGTAGGTGCCCCATAGTTTGAGCAAGTTGCGGAGACGGGACACACATGCCGGATAATTTGCATCGAAAATAGAGGACCAATGTGGTGTGATATAGATGCCCAAGTAGGGTATTTTGTCCGTAGACCATTGCAGGGGGAAGGAGCTCTGGAGGGTCTCACACTGAGCAGGGGGAATGTTGATAGGGAGTGCAGTGGATTTGGACATGTTAACAGTGAGTCCAGAAATAGAGGCGAATCGGGACAACAGGGAAAATAGATTGGGCAGGGAAATCTGGGGTTGGGTTAGAAAAAGCATGACATCATCTGCATACATACAGAGATGAGATGTGGTGGAAGCCATGGGGTATCCGGAGATGTCAGGGTGTTGTTTAATTGCGGTGGCAAGGGGTTCCAGGGCCAGGGCGAATAAAAGGGGTGATAGGGGACATCCCTGACGGGTGCCCCTGCCCAGTGTGAAAAACCCAGAGCTGCATCCTGGGATTTTGATTCTGGTTTGTGGGTGGTGGTATAGAGCCTGTACACCCAACAAAAATTCATCCCGAAAGCCAAGTCTTTGAAGCACTGCAAGTAAATAAGGCCATTGTACGCTGTCAAACGCCTTATTAATGTCCAGGCTAAGGAGGAGGACTTGTTTTTTACGTATGTTAGCGTCTTGGAGTACATTAAGTGTCAAACGAATATTGTCCGTGATGAGTCTATTGGGGATGAAACCAGATTGGTCAGGGGAGGTCAGTGTTTCAATAATAGCGGCTAGTCTGTCAGCTAGGGCTCGACTAAAAATTTTAAGGTCATTGTTAATGACTGAAATCGATCTATAATTTTGGGGGAGAGAGTGGTCCTTGAGAGGTTTGGACAGGAGAGACATGCTAGCTAAGGTCATTTCAGAGGGGAACTGTTCTCCTGCAAGAATCTTGTTGAACAGGCTAGTGAGGCGTGGGAGTAGTATAGGAGCATAATTTTTATAGTAGCTAGCAGTGAAACCATCTGGGCCTGGGGCCACAGAGCGTTTTAGGGATTTAACAACGCCGAGCAGTTCTTCCTCTGTGAAGGGGGCATTAAGGGATTCAATTTGTAAATCGGACAAAGAGGGAAGGGGAAGGGAGGCTAGCCAGTCTAGGGAGGGCTGAGAAGGACACAGCGGAGGGCGAGAAAGAAGTTTGGAATAAAAGTCCTCAAAAATTCCTAGGACTTCTTTAGGGTGGGAGACTATTTTGCCTGAGGAATTGCGGAGTTTATACACGTGGGGAGGACGTAGTGTGTGATTTAATTTGCGAGCAAACATAGCAGATGCTGTGTTGCTGTGAAGGAGAAAGTTTGCTTTGGACCACCTTAGTGCTTTTTCTGTCTTAGCAGATAACAGAGTATCCAGTTCTAATCTTTTTTGTGCCACCAGGCGTGCGTTGGCAATCGACGGGTTACCTATTTGGGATTTATGAAGGCGGTCCAGTTCTGAGGTCAGCGTGAAGATTTGCTGCCATCTTTCTTTATTTTTCCGTGAAGCAATACTAATAAGGTGGCCTCGTAACACTGCCTTATGGGCCATCCAGAGAGTGCTAGGGGATATGTCCGGGGTGGCATTGATCGTGAAGTATTCCTGAATAGCGTTGGATATTTCCTGACGTATGATAGGGTCAGATAAGAGAGAGTCATTAAGTCTCCATGTATAGGGTGTATCAGATAGGCCTATAAGGGAGGTTGACATGGAGACCATATTATGGTCGGACCAGGGGCAGAGATGGATCACCGATTGTGTGGAGTTGGCAAGAATGATGGGTGTGCAGAAAATGTAGTCCAATCTGGCAAAGGAATTGTGGGGGTGGGAGTAAAAGGTGAAGTCCTTTGCACCCGTGTTGTGTGCTCTCCAAGCATCGGATAATTGGAGAGCCTGTAGAGTTCTGGACAGGGATTTAGGAAAAGCCAACTTTAGTTGGGAGGAGGTGCTTCTGTCTAATTGCGGGTGTGCGACGAGGTTGAAGTCTCCCCCAACGAACATGTGTGTCGAGGAGTATTTCTCAAGTGTCCTAAAGAAGGCGGAAAAAAAGGTGGCCTGTGCGACATTGGGGGCATAGACGTTAGCGATCGTGAGTTCGCGTCCCGCTACTAGTCCCTTAACAATAAGGAACCTACTGTCAGGATCCTTATAGACTTGCTGAACTTCCATGGGGAATGAATTGTGAAGGAAGATTGCCACCCCTCTACATTTAGAGTTGTATAAGGTGTAAAAGGCTTGCTTATATGAGCCATGAAAAAAAATTGGGTGTCTGTCAGCAGCAAAGTGGGTTTCCTGCAATAATAGGATTTGTGCCCCTAGTTTTTTATAGGCTGTAAATGCCTTTTTCCGCTTGTGGGGAGAATTGAAGCCCTGAACATTATGTGTAATACATGTAATCACCATTTATGTATATATGGATGTCATAGGCTCACCTGGGGGGTTTAAGGACCCTGAGATAACTGAGTCCAAATTCTCCGTCACTAGGGGGACGTCAGTCTGGGAGAGCTGAGAGTAATATACCGCTTCAAGTACATAGTAATAGAAAATACATCTGAATTGCTTCAACATCCTAAATAAAAAAAACAAAAGAAGTGATAGAACATAAAGAGCGTCTAAACATAGTGCCAGCAGTGCAAACATGTGCTGGGCAAACAGTGGGTCAGGTTGCAAGTAGCAAAAGCCTGAAACAGTGAGGTAAATCTTGTAAGGGGCAAAAGCTCCCTTAACTCCCCAGTTCATATCCAGAGCTCCAAAGGAGGTCGGGATATGAGAGGAGTGGGGCAGCACGGCATCGACATCAACCGAACTAGCCTGCAGCAAATTAAAACAGAAAAAAAAAAAGTTTGTGCATGCCAGCAAGTGTTAGATCGCCATAGTAGATCATTAAATGAACCGGGAACCATCATCCTGTAGAAAATAGAGTAACGAAGAAAAGCAAGGCATGCGGGGTGTCGAATCAGAAGAGGGCCCAGAAAGTCTGAAATGTATGGGAGAATCCTGCTGGGCTGAAACCTTGCTTGTAGAGACAGGGTGAAGAGATGTGGAACCATCAGAAGATCAGTAGTTCAAAAATAGAGCAGTAGATGGCGCACCGATGCCAGAAGTGGCACTGGTGTGCAGAAGTTCAAGACGTGCAGCAGGGAGAATTCACAAAAGAGGCGAAGGATTAGCTAGTTTTGAAAGGCGTTATGGCCAGCATCTTGTCTGTGACGTCTGCGGTCTCGTCTAGGAGAGGGGGTGTTCCAAATGGGTTTAGGTCTAGGAGTAGAGGGTTGGCCAGGAAGGGCTTCAGCCTCCAGGAGGCCCATTTTGACAAGAATTTCTTGACCTTCCAATAGAGTGGTGGCAGTATAAGTTGTACCATTATGTGGAATGGTAAGCTTGAAGGGGAAGCCCCATCTATAGCGAATGTGTGCTTTTGCCAGCACTGTGGTGACCTCCTTCATATTGCGGCGCCTATCCAGGGTAGCAGGGGAGATGTCCGGGTAGATCTGAATAGGGGAGCCGTCCAGGGAGATGGAATGGGAATTGCGGGCAGCCCTAAGAATCTCCTCCTTGATAAGAAAGTCTTTTAGACATAGGACAATGTCCCTGGGGGGTTTGTCTGGAGGAGGCTTGGGACGTAGAGCCCTGTGAATGCGGTCGCATGTGAATGCTCCCACCTCACGGTCTGGCAAGAGGGAAAGGAACAGCTTATGTATGGCAGGGATGAGATCCGTGGTGATTTCAGGGACCCCTCTTATCCGAAGATTGTGCCTACGATTTCGATTGTCGAGGTCTTCAACTTGGGTTTGCAGTTGAGTGACCGTGGCATTGAGGGAATCAAACTCTCTGGAGAGATCATTGTGAGCGATATTGAGCTCATCGTGCATAGTCTCTAAGCGGTCCGTGCGGGTGCCCAGGGCCGAGATCTCCTGCGTTAGTGTATTGGTGCTTTTGTGTAGCTCCGTCTGGAACTTAGCAGCAATCTTGCTATATATAGATTCTAAGCTCCTGTCTAGGTCTGCTTTGGTCAAGGGGGGAAAGTACTCACAGTCTTGTGCAGAGTCCAGAACAGAAGCAGCTGTATCCTGCGAATCTTGTGAGGCCTGCAGTGAGGGAGAAGCTGGGCCGCCGGCGCCATCTTGGGACATGCTGTAGCGGACCTGGTTCCTTAGCAGATAGGTGGTTAGGGACCTCTGAGCGGTCTTATCGTCCTTCTTCTGCTTCGAAGGCATGCACAACTCGGTCCGGGGGTTATGGAGAGTATCTATGGTGAAGATTATGAGTTTATGGCCCCGGGAAGCAGGCTAAATGGTTGGAGTAGTGCGGAGCTACTCAATCATGCGACCGGTCCCGTGGATGTCGCGCATGCGCCCTACAATATATTTTTTTTACATTGATATATGAAGTACTAAATTGAAATAAAACTTTTATTTTTTTATAATTAGGTAAATATGAAATAACCAGGGCTTTTTTTCAGCGGGAACGCAGGGGAACGCAGTTCTGGCACCTCTAGCACTGAATGTATGTGTGATGTCAAGGGGTGCTGGGTTGTGCTACAGTGTCTATCGCTGCTGGGGGATCTAGTGTTGCTGGAAGGGATCTATTTTTGCAGGGGGAGGGTCTATTGTTGCTGGGGAGGTATATTTTTTCTAACGGGGGAATCTATTGTTGCTGGGGTGGGTCTTATGTTGCTCGGAGAGTCAGTTGTTGCCTGGAGGGATCTACTGTTGAGGGAGAATCCTATTGTAGCTGGCTGCTGGATGGTCCATCGATACTGTCTGCGGGGAGATCTTTTGTTGCTGGGGGGTCTATTGTTGCTGGGGGTCTATTGTTGTTGGCTGCAGGGGATCTATTTTACTGCGTTTCTTGTTATCATTAACAAATTAAAAAGGCAGCACTGGGAGGTGGGTAGGGGGTGAGAGCAAGGAACGGTGCTTGGAGGTAGGTAGTGGTGAAGACGGGGCAACTCCAAAAGGGAGAGTTCCTGCACCTGTTCTCTGAGAAAAAAAGCCCTGGAAATAACACATATGAAAAGGCAAACAAACTAGATCTATATGATGCCCCAGCCTATTTGACAGATATGATATAAATTGGACCAGAACAAGAGAAAATGGATCAATCTTCCAGCGGAGAGAAGACCATCTGCTTTGGTCAACTAAAGATATTTAGTCTTTAGCATTGTTAAATAAATAGAAAAATAAACTCTTTTTTTATTTCTTTGGTTACTTCCTGTTGTCATAGAATTGGAGACACTAGTGAATACCAAATTGGGGATAGAGTGACGTTACAGGATTTTTCTGGGTTTCAGCCATTTCCTAAGGCAAAGTGGAAGGGCCCCTATACAGTCATAGACAAAATTGCACCCTCTGTTTACGTATTAGACTTGGGAGAGAACAGGTCAAGATGGGGTCATGCATGACAGATTAAAGCATTTAAAGGAAAAATTGATTTTCCCAGGAGTAATGCAAATGCCAGAAGACTACACCAAAATGAAGATATCCCCCCTGAACAGGAACAAGTTTTCTTTGTTATTGTACTGTATGTGATAATACCAGCGTTAAAGGGGTTGTAAAGTCAGAAGGTTTTTTATCTTAATGCATTCTATGTATTAAGATATAAAGCCTTCTGTGTGCAGCATCCCCCCTTTAGCACCCCTAATACTTACTTGAACCCCATCTCCATCCAGCAATGTCCACAAGATTTACCCATAAGGAAGTGATCATCGTAGGAGTACAAAATGTTCTTCGAACACCCAAAATTTCTCTGCGTACAGTCTGCTGAACGCGGTCAATATGTTGTCAAGGAGCAGGGCCAGGAAGTCGGCAGCCACATCCTTTACAACGGATGAGTCAAAAAAAGCTAAAAAAAAATGTTGGTAAAAAAATAAAAACAGCTGAAAAAAAATGTGAGTAAAAAAAAAGGATAAAAATGTTGTTGAGTCCCCCCAAAATCAATACCAGACCCTTATCTGGGTCACCAGACTGCATACTCAAATAAGGATCTGGTATAGAATTTAGGGGAGTCCCCACGCCGTTTATGTTAAAAATTTTGGCGTGGGGTTCTCCTTAAAATTCATACCAGACCCGAAGGGCCTCGTATAGACTGGGGGAGACCCCATGCCGCTTTTTTCTTTCTTTTTTTTAAACAGTCAGGTGCCAGCAATTGCAACCACAAGTCAATTTAAATGTGATTTTGCTGCAGCAGGTTCTATACATGCTACAGTTACACCAGTTTACAGGCAGACTATAGGGAAATTCCCAGGCACTATATTTAAAGGAATTTTTCATTTTTATTGCTTCACTTTAAGAATCATTAAAATCACTGCTCCTTTAAAAACGATTGTTTTTAAAAACAGTTTTTGCATTGATACATGTCCCCCAGAGCAGTACCTGGACCCCCATACCCTTTTTATGGCCAATTACTTGCATATAATTCTTCAAAGTGGGGACTTTTAATTTCTCATGTTCAGCTCCCATAGACTTCAATGGAGTTTGCGGTTCGAGGCCGAACATTTTCCCTGTTCGGGAGTTCTGCTGCGAACCGAACAGGCGGGTGTTTGGCCCATCTCTATTAGTGGATAAAAAGAATGGACTACAAATGCAGATGACTTTGCAGCACTCAATTGTTTCTGTCGCAAGTGCACTAATATGGCTACAATCACCTCTAGTAAAAGAATGCAATTTAGCTTTAGAAAGTAATGAAATACCTGGACAACTTTGATTAGAATTTATGATTGCAGCTATCCAAGGCCAAGAGGCATTACCTGTTACCCAGAAGATCAAAGGGGCTACTAAAACTGACCAACCAGATTGCTTGACATTTTAGTGAATGGAGAGAATGTATATATTAGAGAAGGTTTTTTTGAGTTATGACAGGGAAATTGGGTTCTCTGAAGGTTTTCTAATCATTGCATGAACATACCCTGTCATCTGCCTTGTCTGTACCCCTGTTCTGTTTTGGAAATCCAATATATATTCTAATCTGTCTGCTAAATCACTTCGCTACTGTGGAGATTTGTTTTACAAAAATATTTAAAAGTCATCACTCATATATATATATATATATATATATATATATATGACAACACTTCCTGGTTTCCAGTCCTAGGCAAATGAATTATGTCATACATCCCAGGAGTCTTCAGGAGGGGAGGAGCTAAGGGCAGATGGGTTCTAGGAAGTAAATGCTACATTAATAATTTGCCCTTACTCAAGATGGCCACAGACAGAAATGCAAGGGGTTGTTTTTCAAAGTGATTTTTCAGCCAAATTAAACATGGAGACATGGATGGGGGATTTTGTTTGAATATTAAAAATTAATTTAATAGCATTTTTGGTTTGATGTGCTCAGATGCAGTGTAGTTCCGCTTTTAGGTAGGCTGGACAGGACAGTATATGCCAGAGATGTCATAGCCAGAAGTTATAATGAAAGTGTGTAGTACGTGGATGTTGAAGGTCCCGAGTGACATTATATATGACCCAAAGACCCTTAGTACTGAGTATTAACTACCAATAGGAATGCTAGTTATAGGCCAAATGCTGGGCTATATTAGATGTGTGGAACATTTGCTACAGTCATAGATTTATAGCTCAGCTGTTGACAGCTGTAGTGATTATGTGCCAGTTTTAGTGGAAATATATAGCTTGTTTGCACAGGGTCCTAGAGTCAGTCAAAACTACACAGTATATACTGTATACAATAGGTATACACTGTATCACTAGTAGTGCTAGTATTTAGACCACAGACAACCTGGCACTTCTAAACAAATCATCTATATATTATCGCTAAGATCCCCAGCTAAAGAATATTTTCTAACTTTGTATGCTTCTAATTCAATTTCCACTTCTGACTAGAGATACCAACATGAAATAACTACAATTCCACAGCTGATTGTCATTCTGGGAATGTTAAGTATATTCTTATTTCCACATCAAACCCATAAGTCCTTACAAATCATGTGTGTAAAATATCTTCCCTTCCCCTTTTATCTGAAATCTGTATTCTTCAAAGTGTTGCAGCATTTAAAGTTTTATATTCTGCTACCCACGTACTGGATGTTTACTGATCACTGTCATTATGTTAATAGGATCTGGAGCCTCCAGTATAAATTGTATTTCTATTTTGCTTTGGAGAGGAGAAAATCTGTTTATTGTTTTAATATCTATGCTGCTCATATGCAAGCTGTCACCAAGTGTTGCTTAAAGTATAACTAAAGGCAAAACTTTTTTTTTTCAATAGGAAAACACTAGTTCTATAACCTGGGGGTCTCACTTCCTGTTTGGGTATGGGACAGGAAGTGAAGGGAAAACTACAATGGGACACAGAAGGCGGAAAAAAAATCTGACAGGGGTTATAACCCTCCCTTACTCTATCCAAAATGAAAAAAAAAAAAAGTTTTGTCTATAGTTCTACTTGTTTGTTATGGCACAATCTTCAGCTATAAGCCCCAGTGTGAGTGTTGTTGAACCCCTCCTAACTCGGGTATTACCCAGTCTGCCTTTTTTGTCAGTTAAACCACTAATTGGAAAAAGATTCTTGGTATTCTCTCGTCTATGGCTGAAGGTGAACATCTGCAGACCTCTTTTCAGAGTTACACTGCCTGGGCAAATGGTAAAACTTTACCAAATTGCTCCTGTTCTCCCTTTAGATAAGTGGCTTTACCAGAATCTGCCTGCTCTAATCACCTCTGTCCCCTGACCTTCTGCAGTGACATAACCTTACTAGGTCAGCAGAGCCAACCTAGTAAGTATGTGGAGCACTTTGCATCTTTTGTAACATTTGTAGCCTTGGGTATATGGTTAATACGGTGGGCTTGGTAGGAAGAGAAAATCCTGGATGGCCGCACACCATTTAAGGCATCTTTATTGATATCAAATGTAGCAAATGAAATCCAATACAGTCACTTCATGTTCCAAGATACAGGAAAAGCTGTTGACGCATTTCACACTGTATGGAGGTGCTTAATCATAATTAAGCACCTCCATACGGTGTGAAACGTGTCAGTAGCTTTTCCTGTTTCTTGTAACATGAAGTGACTGTATTGGATTTCATTTGCTACATTTGATATCAATAAAGATGCCTTAAACGGTGTGCGGACGTCCAGGACTTTCGCTTCCTTCCTAATTTGTTGCAGAGCCAGCACCTGTAAGTTCCTAAAAAGGGTGTGTGCTTTAGAGGTCTACGGCTTTGAGCGGCAATTCTTCTCTACGGTGGGCTTGGAGGTTGGGAGTGGAGCACTTCTCTCCTTTGATGCACAAAAATCTCAATATAAGCTTCATAATTCTCATCTATTTCGATATCTCCAGTTCAGACATGCATTTGGTGCTCAATTCGGCACCTCTGCTTTATGTATAAAGGTTAGTGACCTAAAATCCCTACTTAGGTAATGGGGACTTCACTAAAGCCCTATCCACTATTTATCAACAGTTATTCATAAATTCCCCGAAGGTTTTGCTCTCTTGTCGTAATGCATGGTTATCTGACTTCCCGCAATTGGATGCTAATGACTGGGATGACATATGTGGGTACACCTTTTCCAGATTAGTATCAACACATGATCACCTCATACAATATAAATTCCTCCATAGAATTTGCTATACCCCTGCTAAACTGGCAGGCATTTTCCCCAGACAATCCTCCAATTGCTGGAATTGTGCCATCCCTGGGGCGGACTTCATTCATATCTTTTGCAATTGCCCAGCCATTCAACAGTTCTGGGCAGAGGTTGTGGGCTGTGTCAGATCGGTTACAAGGAGTGCCATTACTCCCTCAGTTAAAGTGTGTTTGTTGGGCCTGACTGATCAGTTAGCACCCACTAAGGTAATCCACACGCTCCTTAATTTATTGTTTTATTATGCAGGAAAGGTAATTATTTTATCATGAAAAAAAATTGGTGGCCCCTGCTGTATTGCCATGGGAGGCTTTAGTAAATAAAGCAATAAGGCTACTTATACAAATAGAGGTGTACCAGGCAAATCTGAGAAGGTGTGGGAGGTTGGATAAACGATAGATCCACTGCATTTGATTAATCGCTCATAAATTGATTAATCCCTATTTTGTGTGCCTTGCTAAACTTTGAGAGCCCGTAAGGATACATTTTATGTTTGTTGATTGTACACCGAGAGAAGACCCATTGGGTTAAACTGAGGGTATGATGTATTACCTTCTTGTCTCCTTCTAGTGTTGCTGTTATTACCTTTAACCACTTGAGGACCGCCGCACGCCGATGTACGTCGGCAGAATGGCACGGCTGGGCACATGGGCGTACAGACATGTCCCCTTTAAGAGCCCAGCCATGGGTCGTGAGCGCGCCAGCGGCGGCGCGCTTGCGACCTGGTCCTCTTCTCCATGACCGTCCCCGCGGTCATGGAGGAGGAAGGGAGGAAGAACGGGGAGAGGTAAGTGTAAACAAACCTCTCCCCGTGCTTCCTAGTGAGCTTGTCACTGATCTGTTCCCTGTCATAGGGAACGACGATCAGTGATGTCACACGCTAAGCCACGCCCCCCACAGTAAGAAACACAAATCAGGGCACACTTAACCCCTACAGCGCCCCCTCCTGGTTAACCCCTTCACTGCCAGTGTAATTTTTACAGTAACCAGTGCATTTTTATAGCAATGATCGCTGTAAAAATGACAATGGTCCCAAAATAGTGTCAAAAGTGTCCGATGTGTCCGCCATAATGTTGCAGTCACAAAAAAAATCACTGATCGCCGCCATTACTAGTAAAAAAATAATTCATAAAAATGCCATAAAACTATCCCCTATTTTGTAAACTCTATAACTTTTGTGCAAACCAATCAATATACGCTTTTTGCGATATTTTTTTACCAAAAATATGTAGAAGAATATGTATCGACCTAAACTGAGGAAAAAAAAAATATATATTATTTGTGGATATTTATTATAGCAAAAAGTAAAAAATATTGCATTTTTTTCAAAATTGTCGCTCTATTTTTGTTTATAGCGCAAAAAATAAAAACTGCATAGGCGATCAAATATCACCAAAATAAAGCTCTATTTGTGGGAAAAAAGGGACGCCAATTTTGTTTGGGACCCACGTCGCAGCACCGCGCAATTGTCAGTTAAAGTGACGCAGTGCCGAATCGCAAAAAGTGGCCAGGTCTTTACGCTGCATAATGGTCCGGGTCTTAAGTGGTTAATAGGAGCTGCATTGTCTATTAGTACTGCTGCATTGTACTGCTGTATGTTGTGTTTCTTTTATGTTTTCTACGTTTATATGAAAACGAAATATAAAGTTAAAAGAAAAAAAAACACTCATGTTTTGATCAATAAAAAAAAAAAAACACAAGAATAATGTGAATGGGAGAACGGAGATTTGATGTTGATATACAAAGTGTAACAGCCCGTGTCAGCCAATCTGTTTTCAGTTTTTGAAGGTAGGTGGCTGCAATGGATTTTAAAATGGGTCATCCAGGATCACCCTTACAATATTAAAGCCAATTTGTTCAGAAGCCAACAAACTACTACATACAGATAGTTTTTTGAGGGAGTTTAAAACCAGAAGTAAAGCTCTGTGTTTGCTATGCTAAAGGCAGTTGCTGCTACAAATATTTTTTTTTTTTTTGTTCTGGTGTGACAAGACTACAAATTAAGTTTTTAAAAATTGCCCAAATGTAGCCTTGGACAGGAAAGGATACAAGTATTTGCCCAAGATATGTGAGACTAACATCTTTTGCAATATGTGTACAGTCTACCTTTACTGATAGCTTGCTATACAACATTGCTAAGAAAGTAATGAGTACCATACCTCCTGACTTTCTGGGATGACAAAGAGTGACATCGTTAGGCCTTGTTTAGATTTGTGTTTGGGAGGGGGGCAGCAAAAAAGCATGGTTGAGCCAACACCCCTCTTCAGCTGCAATAGGCAGCAGATGGTAGTGTTTACATGCCATGGCTGCGATGTTTGCTTTGCACACATGGCAAAGTTGACCTGACACATTCAAGTTAATGGGGAAGCACCCCAAATGCCCTGCAACCACGCAGTTGTGGCACATTTGTCAGCAAAAATGGGGTTAAAACAGGTAGTGAGGAGTAGGGATAAGCTCGGTGTTCGAGTCGAACATACGTTCGACTCGAACATCGGCTGTTCGATCGTTCGCCGAACAACGAACGATTTGGGCCGTTCGCGCCTAATTCGCGGCCCACAATGCACTACGCCATCGCAGTGTCATCCAGGCGCTGTGATTGGCCAAGCATGCACTGTGACCCCGCATGCTTGGCCAATCACAGCGCCGGCAGCGAGGAGAGCAATGATTGGCCACAGGCAGGGTGCCTGTGGCCAATTATTGCTGAGGGTGTTTAGTACACGCCCCACACTATAAAAGGCCGCCAGCACGGCGGCCTAGTGTAGTGTGTTCCGGAGCAGGGAAAGAGAAGCATAGGCAGGGACAGTGACATTTTTTTTCTTGCTTAACCTGGATTCCTTTAGTTTAGGGAAAGAGAAGGATAGGTAGGGAGAGTGTCAGTGTGTTTTACTGTGCTAATCCTTGTTTGTAGGGACAGGGAAGGACAGTGAGGGAAATTCTCCTTGTGCTATACTGTGCTAAAGCATTCATCATCAACCATCTTTAAAAAAACATTTTTTATAGGGACAGAAAACTATAGGTAGGGAGAGTGTCAGTGTGTTTTACTGTGCTAATCCTTGTTTGTAGGGACAGGGAAGGACAGTGAGGGAAATTCTCCTTGTGCTATACTGTGCTAAAGCATTCATCATCAACCATCTTTAAAAAAACATTTTTTATAGGGACAGAAAACTATAGGTAGGGAGAGTGTCAGTGTGTTTTACTGTGCTAATCCTTGTTTGTAGGGACAGGGAAGGACGGTGAGGGAAATTCTCCTTGTGCTATACTGTGCTAAAGCATTCATCATCAACCATCTTTAAAAAAACATTTTTTATAGGGACAGAAAACTATAGGTAGGGAGAGTGTCAGTGTGTTTTACTGTGCTAATCCTTGTTTGTAGGGACAGGGAAGGACAGTGAGGGAAATTCTCCTTGTGCTATACTGTGCTAAAGCATTCATCATCAACCATCTTTAAAAAAACATTTTTTATAGGGACAGAAAACTATAGGTAGGGAGAGTGTCAGTGTGTTTTACTGTGCTAATCCTTGTTTGTAGGGACAGGGAAGGACAGTGAGGGAAATTCTCCTTGTGCTATACTGTGCTAAAGCATTCATCATCAACCATCTTTAAAAAAACATTTTTTATAGGGACAGAAAACTATAGGTAGGGAGAGTGTCAGTGTGTTTTACTGTGCTAATCCTTGTTTGTAGGGACAGGGAAGGACAGTGAGGGAAATTCTCCTTGTGCTATACTGTGCTAAAGCATTCATCATCAACCATCTTTAAAAAAACATTTTTTATAGGGACAGAAAACTATAGGTAGGGAGAGTGTCAGTGTGTTTTACTGTGCTAATCCTTGTTTGTAGGGACAGGGAAGGACAGTGAGGGAAATTCTCCTTGTGCTATACTGTGCTAAAGCATTCATCATCAACCATCTTTAAAAAAACATTTTTTATAGGGACAGAAAACTATAGGTAGGGAGAGTGTCAGTGTGTTTTACTGTGCTAATCCTTGTTTGTAGGGACAGGGAAGGACAGTGAGGGAAATTCTCCTTGTGCTATACTGTGCTAAAGCATTCATCATCAACCATCTTTAAAAAAACATTTTTTATAGGGACAGAAAACTATAGGTAGGGAGAGTGTCAGTGTGTTTTACTGTGCTAATCCTTGTTTGTAGGGACAGGGAAGGACAGTGAGGGAAATTCTCCTTGTGCTATACTGTGCTAAAGCATTCATCATCAACCATCTTTAAAAAAACATTTTTTTATAGGGACAGAAAACTATAGGTAGGGAGAGTGTCATTGTGTTTTATTGTGCTAATCCTTGTTTGTAGGGACAGGGAAGGACAGTGAGGGAAATTCTCCTTGTGCTATACTGTGCTAAAGCATTCATCATCAACCATCTTTAAAAAAACATTTTTTATAGGGACAGAAAACTATAGGTAGGGAGAGTGTCAGTGTGTTTTACTGTGCTAATCCTTGTTTGTAGGGACAGGGAAGGACAGTGAGGGAAATTCTCCTTGTGCTATACTGTGCTAAAGCATTCATCATCAACCATCTTTAAAAAAACATTTTTTATAGGGACAGAAAACTATAGGTAGGGAGAGTGTCAGTGTGTTTTACTGTGCTAATCCTTGTTTGTAGGGACAGGGAAGGACAGTGAGGGAAATTCTCCTTGTGCTATACTGTGCTAAAGCATTCATCATCAACCATCTTTAAAAAAACATTTTTTATAGGGACAGAAAACTATAGGTAGGGAGAGTGTCAGTTTGTTTTACTGTGCTAATCCTTGTTTGTAGGGACAGGGAAGGACGGTGAGGGAAATTCTCCTTGTGCTATACTGTGCTAAAGCATTCATCATCAACCATCTTTAAAAAAACATTTTTTATAGGGACAGAAAACTATAGGTAGGGAGAGTGTCAGTGTGTTTTACTGTGCTAATCCTTGTTTGTAGGGACAGGGAAGGACAGTGAGGGAAATTCTCCTTGTGCTATACTGTGCTAAAGCATTCATCATCAACCATCTTTAAAAAAACATTTTTTATAGGGACAGAAAACTATAGGTAGGGAGAGTGTCAGTGTGTTTTACTGTGCTAATCCTTGTTTGTAGGGACAGGGAAGGACAGTGAGGGAAATTCTCCTTGTGCTATACTGTGCTAAAGCATTCATCATCAACCATCTTTAAAAAAACATTTTTTATAGGGACAGAAAACTATAGGTAGGGAGAGTGTCAGTGTGTTTTACTGTGCTAATCCTTGTTTGTAGGGACAGGGAAGGACAGTGAGGGAAATTCTCCTTGTGCTATACTGTGCTAAAGCATTCATTATCAACCATCTTTAAAAAAACATTTTTTTATAGGGACAGAAAACTATAGGTAGGGAGAGTGTCATTGTGTTTTATTGTGCTAATCCTTGTTTGTAGGGACAGGGAAGGACAGTGAGGGAAATTCTCCTTGTGCTATACTGTGCTAAAGCATTCATCATCAACCATCTTTAAAAAAACATTTTTTATAGGGACAGAAAACTATAGGTAGGGAGAGTGTCAGTGTGTTTTACTGTGCTAATCCTTGTTTGTAGGGACAGGGAAGGACAGTGAGGGAAATTCTCCTTGTGCTATACTGTGCTAAAGCATTCATCATCAACCATCTTTAAAAAAACATTTTTTATAGGGACAGAAAACTATAGGTAGGGAGAGTGTCAGTGTGTTTTACTGTGCTAATCCTTGTTTGTAGGGACAGGGAAGGACAGTGAGGGAAATTCTCCTTGTGCTATACTGTGCTAAAGCATTCATCATCAACCATCTTTAAAAAAACTTTTTTTATAGGGACAGAAAACTATAGGTAGGGAGAGTGTCAGTGTGTTTTACTGTGCTAATCCTTGTTTGTAGGGACAGGGAAGGACAGTGAGGGAAATTCTCCTTGTGCTATACTGTGCTAAAGCATTCATCATCAACCATCTTTGAAATCCTTGTTTTTTGGACAGTCAGGGAAATTGTCATTGTGCTATTCTGTGCGAAAGCAATCATCCTCAACCATATTTAGAAATCCTTAAGTAAAGGGACAGAGAAGGACACCTGAAGGTAGCCCTTATTGCTTTTTTCCCATCTCCCTGCAGGCCATCCATTAGAATGTCTGGAAGGCAAACAAGGAGAGGCAGACAGTCAGGAGGCAATAAAAGAGGGCAAGCAGGCTCTGTGTCTGGGGGCAACAGTGCTGGTCGTGGACGCGGTGCATTGTCATCAGCACATGGCCATGGGACACGCTTGTCCTTCTTTTCGGCAGCTGGACATGTTGAGCCACATCATGCCGAAGACTTGGTAGAGTGGATGACCAAGCCCTCCTCCTCCTCCTCATCCTCTCTCACCCAGGCTCAGGGTACTGGCAAAGCAGCTGCCAAAGCGTCCTCTTCCCTGGTATCAATGTCAGACTCATCATCAGTCACTCCTTCCCTAGACCCACCATGTCCTCCTCCTGAGGAGTCCCCCGAACTGTTTGAGCACAGTGTTGGGTACATGCTCCAGGAGGATGCCCAGCGTTTCGAAGGGTCTGATGATGAAACCCAGCTACAGGAAGGCAGTAGCGTGAGAGCAGACAGAGGGGATGCTCAAGAAGGACACCAATCTGGCAGTCATGTTCCAGCAGCTGCAGCATACTGCCAGATTGGCTCCAGTGATGAGGAGGGAGGGGATGATGAGGTCACTGACTCCACGTGGGTGCCTAATAGGAGAGAGGAGGAGGAGGAGGATGAGGAGGAGGCACATCTCCAACGAGGCAGGATGCCCTTTGGTGGCCAGCGTAAGGGCAGTACACCGACGGAATCACACCGCAGAGCTCCGCCTGTGCAGGGCGCTGCCTCTGCCCGTCATTCAAAAAGTTCTTTGGTGTGGGCCTTTTTTGAGGCTAGTGCATCAGATCGCACAGCTGCTGTTTGCAACATATGTCTCAAGCGTATATCGCGTGGCCAAAACATCAGCCGCTTGGGTACCACATGCCTGACCAGACATATGTTGACCTGCCATGCAGCTCGTTGGCAAGCCTACCTCAAAGACCCACACCAAAGAACAAAGCGGACCTCTCCTTGCACCGCATCAGCTGGGATCTCCAACCCCACTATAACTTCAGTCCTCTCTGAAACATGCACTGAGAGGAATGAAGGTGTAGAATTAGGTGTGTCACAGCCAAGTACTTGCGGCCACTCTGCTAGCAGTACACCGACGTCCGATTCTAGCAGGCAAATTTCCCTGCCCCAGCTGCTGGACCGTCGAAAGAAGTTCACTCCCAGCCATCCACATGTCCAGCGGTTGAATGCTAGCTTGGCTAAATTGCTAGCGCTTCAACTGCTGCCTTTTCAGTTGGTAGACTCGGCCCCCTTCCGTGAGTTTGTGCAATGTGCGGTTCCTCAGTGGCATGTTCCCAAACGCCACTTTTTCTCACGGAAGGCTATTCCGGCTCTCTACCGGCATGTGGAAGGCAATGTCTTGGCCTCGCTGGACAGGGCGGTCAGCGGTAAGGTGCATATTACCGCTGACTCATGGTCCAGCAGGCATGGACAGGGACGTTACCTTTCTTTCACGGCCCATTGGGTCACTCTTTTGGCAGCTGGGAAGGATGCAGGACAAGGTGCAGTAGTGTTGGAGGTTGTTCCACCGCCACGCCTCCAAAATGCTACTACTGGTTGTGACACACCTCTCTCCTCCACCCCCTCCTCTTCTTCTTCCTCCATGGCCTCTTCCTGTGCTTTGTCCTCTGAACCAGCGGTGCTCCGTAGCCGTTCAAGGGGCTACGCAAGTACGCAGGCAAAAAGATGCCATGCCGTGCTTGCGCTGGTGTGTTTGGGGGACAGAAGCCACACTGGGGCAGAGGTCCTGTCTGCTCTGCAGGGCCAGGCCGAGAGGTGGTTGACGCCACGCCAGCTTAAGCCAGGAATGGTGGTTTGCGACAATGGCACCAACCTCCTCTCCGCCCTCCGACAGGGACAACTGACCCATGTGCCCTGTGTGGCTCACGTCCTTAACCTGGTGGTGCAGCAGTTCTTAGGCAGGTACCCGGGCTTACAGGATGTCCTGAGGCAGGCCAGG
This sequence comes from Rana muscosa, assembly GCA_029206835.1. Taxonomy (NCBI): domain Eukaryota; kingdom Metazoa; phylum Chordata; class Amphibia; order Anura; family Ranidae; genus Rana; species Rana muscosa. The sequence continues at coordinate 735,440,522 of CM055122.1, forward strand.
AAAGTCTGTGTGCATTTCCGCAGATCTTATAATGCCAGTGCTCGCCTGGCTGAGCTGCAAAAGGAGTTGAACCTGCCCAAGAACCGCCTTATATGTGACATGCCCACCAGGTGGAACTCAACGTTGGCCATGCTGCAGCGGCTGCACACGCAGCAGAGGGCCATCAATGAGTACCTGTGCGACTACGGCACCAGGACAGGGTCAGGGGAGCTTGGTTTTTTTTCTCCACGCCAGTGGGGCATGATCAGGGATGCATGCACTGTCCTGGCACCATTTGAGGAGGCCACGAGGATGGTGAGCAGTGACAGTGCATGCATCAGTGACACTGTACCTCTTGTCCACCTGTTGGAGCACACGCTGCGTGGAATAATGGACAGGGCACTTGAGGCAGAACAGAGGCAGGAAGAGGAGGACTTCCTTGCCTCTCAAGGCCCCCTTTACCCAGACAGTGTTCCTTCTGTCCCACCCATCGCACAGGAAGAGGAGGAGGAGGAGGAGGAGGAGGAGGAGGATTGTGTCAGCATGGAGGTGGAGGCTGGCACTCAGCATCATCAGCAGCAGTCTTTTAGGGATGATTTACAGTCCCAAGAAACCAGTGGACTTGTACGTGGCTGGGAGGAGGTGGCTGCGGATCATGTCGTCCTTAGTGACCCAGAGGACTCCGGACCGAATGCCTCAGCTAACCTACGCTGCATGGCCTCCCTGATCCTGCAAAGTCTGCGGAAGGATCCTCGTATTCTTCGGATCAAGGAGAGGGACCATTACTGGCTGGCCACTCTCCTTGATCCACGGTACAAGGGTAAGGTTGCGGACCTTATGTTACCGTCGCAGAGGGAGCAGAGGATGAGACAACTCCGGGAGGCCTTGCAGAAAGGTCTGTGCAACGCGTTCCCAGAGACTGGGAGGTTACAAACTCCTGGTCCTGGACAACGAGTTGCTGAGGCTTCGGCCAGTCAAAGAAGGAGCGGTGGGGAAGGTGGCCGTCTGACCGATGCGTTCAGACAATTCTTTAGTCCGCAGCCCCAAAGTATGATCGGTTCCAGCAACCATCGCCAGCGTCTGATAAACATGGTGCAGGAATATCTAGGGGCAAGGTCAGACTTGGACACCTTCCCCACCGAAAATCCTCTGGCTTACTGGGTCTTGAGGATGGATCACTGGCCAGAGCTTGCACAGTATGCAATTGAGCTACTGGCCTGTCCTGCATCCAGCGTTCTTTCGGAACGCACATTCAGTGCTGCTGGAGGATTTGTCACGGATCACAGGGTGCGCCTGTCCACCGACTCGGTTGATCGACTGACTTTCATCAAGATGAACCAGTCTTGGATCACCACCAGCTACCACACACCTGATGCTGATATAACAGACTAATTGATTTTAAAATGTCACATCCCTTCAAGACTGATGCTGATGCTGAGTGCCTGTGCTGTTATGTTGACTGGCTATCCTCCTCCTCCTCCTCAATGATCCGATTAATGATGATAGCTTGGAAGATCATTTTGGTTTATGTGTGCCGCCACCAGTGGCTAAGGCCCAATTTTTCAGCCCCTGTTTAACAGGGGCGCGTAATTACAATTTTTGATGCAATACTTTGCAACAGGGCTCATTGCTGTGCTCCAAGTACAGTATCTGTGAGGGGTTGCAGTGTTGTGCCACCAGTGGCTAAGGCCCAATTTTTCAGCCCCTGTTTAACAGGGGCGTGTAATTACAATTTTTGATGCAATACTTTGCAACAGGGCTCATTGCTGTGCTCCAAGTACAGTATCTGTGAGGGGTTGCAGTGTTGTGCCACCAGTGGCTAAGGCCCAATTTTTCAGCCCCTGTTTAACAGGGGCGTGTAATTACAATTTTTGATGCAATACTTTGCAACAGGGCTCATTGCTGTGCTCCAAGTACAGTATCTGGGAGGGGTTGCAGTGTTGTGCCACCAGTGCCTAAGGCCCAATTTTTCAGCCCCTGTTCAACAGGGGCATGCAATTATAATTATTGATCTAATAATTCACAGCAGGGCCCATTGCTGCGCCCACCAAGAGTAACTGTCATGCCTTACAGTGTTGTGGCACCAGCACCACCATCAAAGGCCCAATTTTTACTACCACTGTTCAACAATTATATGTTATTACAATTCCTGATATAATAGTTGACAGCAGGGCGTTCCAGCGCCCACCAAGAGTAACTGTGAGTGCTTACAGTGTTGTGCCAACACCAACACCTAAGGGGACAATTTCTGCAGAGTATATACGGCAGGTCCCTACTTTCAAACATCCAACTTACAAACGACTCCTACTTGCAAACGGAAGAAGACAACAGGAAGTGAGAGGAAATCTACCCCTAGGAAGGAAACTTCTCTCCTGTAAGAATTAATATGGGAGAAAGGTGTCTCCTCTCTACTGATGCTTTATCACCAATCCTTGTTTCAATAAAAACACCACATTTCAAAAACAGTTGTCATTGGGACGCAAAGTGAGGTGAAATGTTCTGAACAGGGGCACAGACAGCAAAACAAATGTTACAGGGGTGATAACCCTTCCCTATGTTTTCCAAAAGGCTTAAAAATAGATTTTTTGGCTGGAGCTACACTTAAACAATGTACGTGTTCAAAATTACAAACAGATTCTACTTAAGAACAAACCTACAGTCCCTGTCTTGTTTACACCGGTCTTGTTTACACCGCCTGTATACTGCTGTTCAGAGTATATAGGGCCTTTTTTATTTTGTGTTGCGGGGTTCCCCTTAATATCCAAAGAAGACCCAAAGGGGCTGGTAATGGGCTGGGGTAGGGGGGGGGTGATGGGGTAGCTATGCCATTTTTCTTAAAGATTTTCATCCATATTACCGGGAGCAGACATTACATTAAAGCCGCAAGCAGTTTTAAATGGCTTTTTTTTCCTTTAGAAATGTCATTTTGTGCAGGGACAGTTCTAAACACGGGAAGCACGTGGCACTTCACAGGCATACTTTAGACACCCCCCAGGTATGATATTTAAAGGAATATTTGACTTTTTTTTTTCACTTTATGCATCATTAACCACTTAAGCCCCGGACCATTTGGTAGCTAAAGGACCAGAGGTGAATTCAGAATTTTGCACTGCGCTGCTTTAACTGTAAATTGTGCAGACATGCAATGTTGTACCCAAACGAAATTTGCGTCCTTTTCTTCCCACAAATAGAGCTTTCTTTTAATGGTATTTGATTGCCTCTGCGATTTTTATTTTTTGCGATATAAATGGAAAAAGACCGAAAATTTTGAAAAAAAATGATATTTTCTACTTTTTGTTATAAGAAAAATCGAATAAACTCAATTTTAGTCATACATTTAGGCCAAATGTATTCAGCCACATGTCTTTAGTAAAAAAAATGTCAATAAGCGTATATTTATCGGTTTGCGCAAAAGTTATAGCGTTTACAAACTAGGGTACATTTTCTGGAATTTACACAGCTTTTAATTTATGACTGCCTATCTCATTTCTTGAGGTGCTAAAATGACAGGGCAGTACAAACCCCCCCAAATGACCCCATTTTAGAAAGTAGACACCCCAGGGAAATTGCTGAGAGGCATGTTGAGCCCATTGAATATTTTTTTTTTGTCCCAAGTGATTGAATAATGACAAAAAAAAAAAAAAAAAATTACAAAAAGTTGTCACTAAATGATATATTGCTCACACATGCCATGGTTATATGTGGAATTGCACCCCAAAATACATTCTGCTGCTTCTCCTGAGTACGGGGATACCACATGTGTGGGACTTTTTAGGAGCCTAGCCACGTACGGGACCCCGGAAACCAAGCACCGCCTTCAGGATTTCTAAGGGCGCAAATTTTTGATTTCACTCCCCACTACCTATCACAGTTTTGAAGGCCATAAAATGCCAAAATAGCACAAACCCCCCCCCAATGACCCCATTTTGGAAAGTAGACACCCCAAGCTGTTTGCTGAGAGGCATGGTGAGTATTTTACAGCTCTCATTTGTTTTTGAAAATGAAGAAAGAACATTTTTTTTTTCTTTTTTTTTTTCAATTTTCAAAACTTTGTGACAAAAAGCGAGATCTGCAAAATACTCACAATACCTCTCAGCAAATAGCTTGGGGTGTCTACTTTCCAAAATGGGGTCATTTGGGGGGGTTTTGTGCCATCTGGGCATTCCATGGCCTCCGAAACTGTGATAGGCAGTGAGAAGTGAAATCAAAAATTGACACCCTTAGAAAGCCTGAAGGCGGTGATTGGTTTTTGGGGTCCCGTACGCGGCTAGGCTCCCAAAAAGTCTCACACATGTGGTATCCCCGTACTCAGGAGAAGCAACAGAATGTATTTTGGGGTGTAATTCCACATATGCCCATGGCATGTTTGAGCAATATATCATTTAGTGACAACTTTGTGCAAAAAAAAAAAATATTTTTTCCGCAACTTGTGTCAACATATAAAATATTCCATGGACTCGACATGCCTCTCAGTATATAGCTTGGGGTGTCTACTTTCCAAAATGGGGTCATTTGGGGGGGTTTTGAACTGTTCTGGCATTTTATACACAACATTAGGAAGCTTACATCCACTCTTCTAACCACTTGAAGACAAAGCCCTTTTTGACACTTTTTGTTTACATGAAAACATATTTTTTTTTGCAAGAAAATTATGTTGAACCCCCAAACATTATATATATTTTTAAAGCAAAGGCCCTACAGAATAAAATGGTGGGTGTTGCATTTTTTTTTCTACACAGTATTTGCGCAGCGATTTTTCAAACGCATTTTTTTGGGAAAAAATACACTTTTTTTAATTTTAATGCACTAAAACACACTATATTGCCCAAATGTTTGATGAAATAAAAAAGATGATCTTAGGCCGAGTACATAGATACCAAACACGACATGCTTTAAAATTTCGCACAAACGCGCATTGGCGACAAACTACATACATTTTTAAAAGCCTTTAAAAGCATTTACAGGTTACCCCGTTAGATTTACAGAGGAGGTCTACTGCTAAAATTACTGCCCTCGATCCGACCTTCGCGGTGATACCTCACATGCATGGTGCAATTGCTGTTTACATATGACGCCAGACCGACGCTTGCGTTCGCCATTGGGCAAGAGCAGGGCAGGACAGGGGTGCTTTTTTTTTTTTTTTTTTATTATTAATTTTGCTTTTTTATTTTATTTTTAAACTGTTGCTTCCATATTTATTTATTTTTATCACTTTTATTGTTATCTCAGGGAATGTAAATATCCCCTATGATAGCAATAGGTAATGACAGGTACTCTTTTTTAAAAAAACTGGGGTCTATTGGACCCTAGATCTTTCCTCTGCCCTCAAAGCATCTGACCACACCAAGATCGGTGTGATAAAATGCTTTCCCAATTTCCCAATGGCGCTTTTTATATCCGGGGGGGGACATTCCCTCCCACTGCTTGTAAAAGCAGTCCAGAGGCTAATTAGCCACTAGGATTGCTTTTACATGAAAGCCGGCCACTGGCTGAAAAGAATGATACCAAGATGATACCTAAACCCGCAGGCATCATTCTGGTATAAACATTCAAAGTCCAGCAGCATACCAGTACGTTGCTGGTCCTTGTTGGACATGTATTGTAATTTTTTTTTCATGCAGCCTGTTGGCTGAACGAAAAAAAAAAGATTGATCGGTGGGTATGCCCACCATTAGAATACCGCCCTTCATCCACCCACTTCTAATGATGGGCATACATGCACCATTTATATATGCCGAAGCATGGGGGCATCTTCTCGCAAAAGTTATGCCGCGTACACATGGTCAGACTTTTCCACGGGCAAGCCTCCGTCGGAATTTCGACCGTATATACGCGGCATTAGGAGCAAAATCGCTCCTCCGCTCCTGCTGCCCCAATGCTTCGGCATATATGCTTTTTTGTGGTGGTGAAATCACCTCCTACAGCACTGGAGTCGCAGGGATCAGGCCTGTCTCTGCGAACGCTGCAGTTATGTGTGTTGTGTTTTGCAAGTGACAGTGATCGATCGATACTGCACTTGGGTGGCCTGGGCTGGACGGAGGGGCAAAACGCAGGTGCTAGCAGGTATCTGGGCTGATCCCACTAACAGTGCGTTTTTGGGAACCCTAAACTGCTGGGGACGCTAGTATAGATCTGATCAGATCAGATATTGAGCTGATCAGATACTATACCACTAAGGGGGGTGTATGCTTCACGTGTGGGTGTTAGCGCTACTGGCACTAACCTGACGCTGCCTGGGGTGTGACGCAGACCCTCTCTGACGCTAAAACCTAACTGATATCACCCGCCGGGCGATCAGGGGGTTAAACCTTTATTGGGTTATATACGGCGGGTGCCCTGACACTATAAAAAGCAAACTAACTAACCAGCGTCACCCGTAACACTTATATGATGATCACTGGTGAAAGGGTTAACTAGGGGCAATTAGGGGGTTAAAACCTTTATTAGGTAATATATGGGGGTACCTGACGCTATATAAAAACCTGACGGCGAACCTAAAAAAAAATTACTGGCTACCTATCGGCATCACCGACACTAAGACAACGATCATAAAAACGATTGCTTACCGACAGTGGTGATAGGGGGTGAAAGGGTTACCTGGGGGGCGATCAAGGGAGTTACACCTTTATTAGGTAATATATGGGGGTACCCGACGCTATAAAAACCTGCGGCGAACCTAAAAAAAATTACTGGCTACCGATCAGCATCACCGACGCTAAGACATCGATCAGAAAAATGATCGCATAGTGACGGCGGTGCTAGGGGGTGAAAGGGTTACCTGGGGGCGATCAAGGGGGTTAAACCTTTATTAGGTAATATATGGGGGTACCCGACGCTATAAAAACCTGCGGCGAATCTAAAAAAAATTACTGGCTACCGATCAGCATCACCGACGCTAAGACATCGATCAGAAAAATTATCGCTTAGTGACAGTGGTGATAGGGGGTGAAAGGGTTACCTGGGGGGTGATCAGGGGGTTAAACCTTTATTGGGGGGGGTTAGGGGGCTACACTGGACCTAAAACTAAATGTAGTGACACTTTTACAGTCACAAATGTCACTGATTGCAGTGATCACTAAATAAATGGTCACTGCAATCAGTGACACTGTGACTGGGGGCTGGGGGGGGCTGGGGGGTGATCTGGGGGGGCCTGGGGGGGCGATTTATGTGCCTATGTGTCCTGGTGTCAGTGTAGTGTTTTGTGTACTAACCTGCATCTTCTCCTGTACGGCGCTCGGTATATGTGAGCGCCGCAGGAGAGATGACATCACTTCCTCCTTCCTGGCAGGCAGGGGAAGCTCTCTCATTCGCCGGGAGCGATCGAGAGGGGGTGGCCGCAATCGAACGGCCGTCCCCTCATGCTGGATCGCTCCCGAAGGTAAAACGACCACCCACTGTAAAGAAGGGGGTCCGATCGGACCCCCCAACTATACAAAGGCAATTACGTATATGTACGTGATTCTGCCCGTCGGTGCCATTCTGCCGACGTATATTTACAGTGGGCGGTCGTTAAGTGGTTAAAATGACTGCTCCCGAAAAACGTCCGTTTTTAAAACTTATTTTTGCATTGATACATGTCCCCTGGTGCAGAACCCGGGTTCCCAAACTCTGTTTAGGACAATAACATGGATAATAGTCGTTATAATTAGCACTTTAGAATCCGAACGTTCGCATCCATTGTATTTAATAGGGTTCTAATGTTATTGCGAACTTTCGGTCCGTTCGCGGGTTCTGGTGCGAACCGAACCCGGGGGTGTTCGGCTCATCACTAATGGCAGCTTTCTTCTGAACCAAAGACACAAAATACAAGAAATAATTGAAACATTTGGAATGGAAGACGCCAAACCAGTAAAATCTCCCATGGAAACCAACTACCTAAAGGAGATGAATTGTCAAGATAACCTATTACCTACTAATACTCAATACAGAAAAGCAATAGGGAAATTGCTGTACCTTACCACCGCTACAAGGCCGGACATTGCAGCAACTGTCGGAATCCTATGCAGAAAGGTTTCGATGCCAAGTCAAAAGGACTGGAATGCTGTAAAGCGAATCATTCGCTATCTTAAAGGGACTTCGCACTACAAGCTAAAGTTACCACCAAGTGATGAAAGCACCTTAACAGGATATGTGGATGCTGACTGGGCAGGAGACACCAGTGACAGAAGATCTACCAGTGGCTACTTATTTTTTCTGTCAGGAGGTGCCATCAGTTGGACTAGTAAAAAGCAACTCTCTGTTTCACTGTCGTCTACTGAAGCAGAATACGTTGCTGCAGCGCAGGCAAGCCAAGAAGTTATATGGCTGAGACAGCTATTAACAGATTTAGGTCAACCACAATTGGGACCAACTGAAATCTATGAGGACAATCAAGGATGCATTGTACTTGCACACATGGAAGGAGTTAATTCAAGAACCAAGCACATTCATGTGAAGTTCCACTTTCTTAGGGATCTTCAAGAGCAAGGTCTTCTTGAGTTACTTTATTGCCCAACCGAGGATATGACAGCAGATATCCTTACAAAGCCCCTGACTGCTGAAAGACATTCAAGGCTTACAAAGAAGATGGGTTTAACAGACTAAGCCTAAGTTGTTGAGAAGGGGTGTTGGAGATACAACAAACTTTCAGCTTAGCGTACTGTATTTGACTGCAGTTTAGAAAAAGGACACAAGATGTCGCTAATGCTCAGTGACATGCTATGCTATGTATTTCTCTATGATATGTTGTATTTCCTGTATACTGTGATGTACTTGTTGGTTCCTTTTTCCTGTCTGTGATTCTTCTTACAATGTGAAGTGACATCTTTGCTAGTGTGGTTATGTTTCAATAAAGAAGCCAGTTCCTGTTACTACACAATGTCTGATCTGAACTGACTCCGCTGCACCTATCAATCGTACTTTGCAACACTCTTTACCGCCACCCTTTGGTCAACTTCTGCTATTGTTGGTTGATTTTAACATTATTTGTTTTGTCCATCAGACAGAAGTCAGATGGTTTTCTATACACACGGTCGGACTTTGCTCCATCTGACTTTTGTTGGGCAAAAGTTTGTCCGTTTGGAGACCCAACTTTTGTCCGATGAAAACAAGAAAAAAGCAAAAAAAGTTTGTCTGATGGAGCGTACACACGGTCGGATTGTTGGTCCAACTTGCTCAAAATGAAGTTTGTTGGCCAAAAGTCTGACCGTGTGTATGGGGCTTAAGCTGCAATATTCTACATTTTTGGTTTTTGGTTTAATACCTCTTTAAGCCTTGGTGATGCCTCCTTGCACTGTGGCCTATCATGGTATCTACAGCCATGAACACCTAAAGCATTATTGCATAAATCTGCACTCTCCTATCAATGGTTCAAACAGCACCACTTGTGTTGCAGCAGAAACCAACTTTATATAGCCTAAAGTAGCAGAGAATTAAGGGTAATCAAAATCATTTATACTTAGAGAACAATACCATGGTGTATTACATGCTTTCACAAAAATCTACTCTATTAATTTTCCTAACAAGTGCATTAGTTTATGAATTGCCCTTACATTTGCTATACCTGGTAAGTACAAGGTCAGTGGCCAACATCTCTCCAATCTCATCTAGACACTGTTGTACCAGCCCCTGAGTAATATGCATACCAATGACACAGTGGGGTTGATTTACTGTGCATAGAAACCAACCAGCTTCTAACTTCAGCTTGTTCAATTAAACCTTGATTAAAAAAACCTAGAAGATGATTAGCTTTTATGCAGAGCTGCATCAGACTTTGCACTCTCCAGTTTTAGTAAGGGCCAGTTCACACCACATGCAGTCCAGTGCGTTTTTTTTCTGCATCAAAAACGCATGGAAAGTAGGTTATATGGTTTTCAATGGCATAGTTCACACCAGTGCTTGCAGTTCCAGTGCGTTCCAGTTCCAGAAAAAAAGTAGAACATGCTGCATTTTACCTGCACTGGACTGTACTGGAACGGTGTAAAACGCATCAAAAACGCACCGGAACGCACCTAAATGCACCAAAAACGCAGTGGAACACACTTGTCCTTATCTAAGGTTAATAAAAAAGAGGGGTGAAAAAAAGCACCGGACTGCATTAAAAACGTAACAATTACGCACTGGAACGCATCAAAAGCGTGTCCAAAACGCGCATGCAAAAAAGCACCTGGAACGCATCCGGATTGCGTTTCTATGGTGTGAACTGGCCCTAAATCAAACCCATTGTAAACATGCTTTATTTTATAACAAGTTCCTTTACTGCCCGCCAAAAACTCAGACACCAGGTCATGTTAGTCATCCCAATCCCTGCTGTGCCTAGACTTAGAACCCATTTGATAGTATGTATGTATGAGTCCATCTGGGCAGCAAAGTGGTGTAGTCGAATCCCAACCACGACACCATCTGCCTGGGTTTCTTCCCACACTCTAAAGACATGATGGTAAGTTAATTGGCTTCCGTCTAAATTGGCCCTAGTATATATATGAATGTGTGTTAGAGACTAGGGGTGTTCGCGTCAAATGCATGCTCGACATGAACATCATCTGTTCAGCCGTTTGCCGAATTACAAACATTATGGGGCGTTCGCGACAAATTCGAGTTGCGCGTTACGGTCCATAATGCACTGCGTCATCGCAGTGCATTGCTGGCTGATGAGTGGCTAAGCATGCACTATGACCCGCATGCTTTGGCCAATCACAGCGCCGTCAGCACAGAGGCCAATCATGGCTCAGGGGAGTAGGTACACGCCCCACACTATATAAGGCCGCCTTGATTGAGCTAGTTAGATCCAGTATATTTAGTATATATATGCACTGCACGCTTTGTATATATATATATATATATATATATATATATATATATATATATATATATATATACACTGTATCCAGTTTAGCTAGATCTCATTGTAGAGCGTTCCTGTTATTCTATTCCTACTAATAATACAGTCAGGCAGTTGAGCTAAGCTGCAGTATATTAAGTCAGTGTACTGTACACTGGGCACAGTGTGCAGCTAAAGCTGACTGCAGACAATTCCTAGTATAACTTTTCCAATACATCAAATAAAGTATGTCTGAAAGGCCAACAAGGAGAGGCAGACACACACAGGCCAATAAAAGAGGGCAAGCAGGCTCTGTGTCTAGAGGCAACAGTGCTGGTCGTGGACACGGTGCATCCTCATCAGCACGCGGCCGTGGGGCACGCTTGTCCTTTTTTTCGGAAGCTGGCCGTGTTTAGCCGCAACATGCTGAAGAGTTGGTAGAGTGGATGACCAAGCCGTCCTCATCCTCCTCATCCTCTCTCACCCAGCCTCAGGGTACTTTGTCTGCCAAAGCAGCTGCCAAAGCGGCCTCTTCCATTGGCTCAATGGCATCAGTCACTCCTTCCCTAGCCCCACCATGTCCTGAGGAGTCCCCCGAACTGTTTGACCACAGTGTTGGGTACATGCTGCAGGAGGATGCGCAGCATTTTGAAGGCTCCGATTATGGTACCCAGCTTGAGGAAGGCAGTAACGTGAGCCCAGAGAGAGGGGGTTCCCAAGAAGGACAGCAAACTGGCAGTCATGTTCCCCCAGCTGCAGCATACTGCCAGGTTTGCTCCAGTGACGAGGAGGGAGGAGATGATGAGGTCACTGATTCTACATGGGTGCCTGATAGGAGAGAGGAGGAGGAGGAGGCACATCTCCAACGAGGCAGGATGCCCTCCAGGAGCCAGCTTAAGGGCAGCACACCGACTGCATCACACCGCAGAGCTCCGAATGTGCAGGGCACTGCTGTCTCTGCGCGTTATTCCAAAAGTTCTTTGGTGTGGGCCTTTTTTCAGACGTGTCAAGCAGATTGCACCATTGCTATTTGCAACATATGTCTGAAGTGTATCTCGCATGGCCAAAACATCAGCCGCTTGGGCACCACATGCTTGACCAAACATATGTCGACCTGCCATGCAGTCCGTTGGCAAGCATACATAAAAGACCCACACCAAAGAACAAAGCGGACCTCTCCTTGCTCCTCATCAGCTGGGATCTCCAACCTCACTATACCTTCAGTCCTCTCAGAAACCTGCACTGAGAGGAATGAAGGTGTAGAATTAGGTGTGTCACTGCCAAGTACTTGCGGGCAATCTGCTATCGGTACACCAACGTCCGATTGTACCAGGCAAATTTCCCTGCCGCAGCTGCTGCACCGCTGAAAGAAATTCGCTCCCAGCCATCCACATGCCCAGTGGTTGAATGCTAGCTTGGCTAAATTGCTAGCACTTCAACTGCTGCCTTTTCAGTTGGTAGACTCTGCCCCCTTCCGTGAGTTTGTGGAATGTGCGGTACCTCAGTGGCAGGTTCCCAAACGCCACTTTTTTTCACGGAAGGCGATTCCGGCTCTCTACCGGCATGTGGAAGGCAATGTCTTGGCCTCGCTGGACAGGATGGTAAGGTGCATATTACCTCTGACTCATGGTCCAGCAGGCATGGACAGGGACGTTACCTATCTTTCACGGCCCACTGGGTGACTCTGCTGGCAGCTGGGAAGGATGCAGGACAGGGTGCAGTAGTGTTGGAGGTTGTTCCGCCACCACGCCTCCAAAATGCTACTAGTGGTGATTCTGACACACCTCTCTCCTCCACCCCCTCCTCTTCTTCTTCCTCCATGGCCTCTTCCTCTGCTGATTTGTCCTCGGAACCAGCGGTGCTCTGTAGGCGTTCAAGGGGCTACGCAAGTACACAGGCAAAAGATGCCATGCTGGTGTGCTTGGGGGACAGGAGCCACACTGGGTCAGAGATTCTTTCAGCTCTGCAGGGGCAGGCTCAGAGGTGGTTGAGGCCACGCCAGCTTAAGCCAGGAATGGTGGTTTGCGACAATGGCAACAACCTCCTCTCCGCCCTCCGACAGGGACAGCTGACCCATGTGCCCTGTTTGGCTCACGTCCTTAAAGTGGAGCTCCTCCCTAAATAGCAACTTTTGCTATTTGGAACCCTCTCCCCCTCCGGTGTCACAATTGACACCATTCAGGGGGGAGGGGGGTGAAGATACCTGTCTAAGACAGGTATTTTCACCCACATCCGGGAGTCCTCTCTCCGGGAATCTGCGGGAGTGACGTCACTTCCCGCAGACTTCCCGTAGTGTTCTGGGAGACACTCGGCTCCCAGAACACAGGAGCACCAATCAGAACGGCGCAGCGTGACTCGCGCATGCGCCGTAGGGAACCGGGCATGAAGCCGCAGGGCTTCACTTCCTGGTTCCCTCAGCGAGGATGGCGGAGGGAGCAGCAGAGCGACGAGCGATCGCTCGTCCTCTGCTGCGGACATCGCTGGACTCCAGGACAGGTAAGCGTCCAAATATTAAAAGCCAGCAGCTGCTGTAGCTGTAGCTGCTGGCTTTTAATATTTTTTTTTCCGGCGGAGCTCCGCTTTAACTTGGTGGTGCAGCGGTCCTTGGGCAGGTACCCGGGCTTACAGGATGTCCTGAGGCAGGCCAGGAAAGTCTGTGTGCATTTCCGCCGGTCATATAATGCAAGTGCTCAGCTGGCTGACCTCCAAAAGGAATACAACCTGCCCAAAAACCGCCTAATCTGTGACATGCCCACCAAATGGAACTCAACGTTGGCCATGCTGCAGCGGCTGCATACGCAGCAGAGGGCCATCAATGAGTATCTATGCAACTACGGCACCAGGACAGGGTCAGGGGAGCTTGTTTTTTTTTTGCCACCCCAGTGGGTCATGATCAGGGATGCATTCACTGTCCTGTCAATATTTGAGGAGGCCACGAGGATGGTGAGCAGTGACACTGTACCTCTTGTCCACCTGTTGGAGCACACACTGCGTGGAATAATGGACAGGGCACTTGAGGCAGAACAGAGGGAGGAAGAGGAGGACTTCCTTACCTCTCAATGCCCCCTTTATCCAGACAGTGTTTCTGCTGGCCCGCCGATCACACAGGAAGAGGACGAGGAGGATTGTGTCAGCATGGAGGTGGAGCCTAGCACTCAGCATCAGCAGCAGTCTTCAAGGGATCATTTGCAGTCCCAAGAAACCAATGGATTTGTAAATGGCTGGGAGGAGGTGGCTGCGGATCATGTCCTCCTTAGTGACCCAGAGGACTCCGGACCGAATGCCTCAGCAAACCTACGCTGCATGGCCTCCCTGATCCTGCAAAGCCTGCGAAAGGATCCTTGTATTCGTGGTATCAAGTAAAGGGATCATTACTGGCTGGCAACCCTCCTTGATCAATGTTACAAGGGTAAGGTTGCGGACCTTATCCAGCCATCGCAGAGCATGAAATATCTTCGGGAGGCCTTGCAGAAAGGTTTGTGCAACGCGTTTCCAGAGCCTGGGAGGTTACAAATTCCTGGTCCTGGACAACGTGTTGCTGAGGCTTCAGTCAGTCACAGAAGGAGCGGTGGAGAAGGTGGCCGTCTGACTGATGCGTTCAGACAATTTTTTAGTCCGCAGCCCCAAGGTATGATCGGTTCCAGCAACCATCGCCAGTGTCTGGTTTACATGGTGCAGGAATACCTAGGGGCAAGATCAGACTTGGACACCTTTCCCACCAAAAATCCTCTGGGTTACTGGGTCTTGAGGATGGATCACTGGCCAGAGCTTGCACAGTATGCAATTGAGCTACTGGCCTGTCCTGCATCCAGCGTTCTTTTGGAACGCACATTCAGTGCTGCTGGAGGCTTTGTAACCAATCACAGGGTGCGCCTGTCCACCAACTCGGTCGATCGTCTTACCTTTATAAAAATTAATCAGTCCTTGGATCACCAGCTACCAAGCACCTGATGCTGATGTAACCAAATAATTTTTTTTGAATGTGAGATCCCTTCAAGACTGCCTATGCTGATGCTGAGTGACTATCCTCTTCCTCCTGTTTATGTTGATAGCTTGTAAGAACATTTTTGTTTCTGGGCACCGCCACCAGTGCCTAAGGCCCAAATTTTCTGCCCCTGTTTAACAGGGGTGTGTAATTATAATTTTTGCTGCAATGCTTGGCAGCAGGGCTCATTTCTGCGCTCCAACTAGAGTATCTGTGAGGGGTTGCAGTGTTGTGGCACCAGTGCCTAAGGCCCAGTTTTTCTGCCCCTGTTCAACAGGTGCATGTAATTACAATTCTTGATATAATATTTCACAGCAGGGCCCGTTCCAGCGCCCACCAAGAGTAACTGTGAGGACTTACAGTGTTGTGGCACCAGCACCACCACCACCACCACCAAAGGCCCAATTTTTCTGCCACTGTTCAACAATGGCATGTGTGACAGAGCATCCCAGAGAGAGCCTGGGAAAGTCCTATTCGGGGTTTATACATCTCCCAGGCTCCTCTCATATACATTCAGGGATCTCTGAGCCAGGATCCAGTTCAGGTGTTGGTTCTCTCCCACAGGTTAATTAAAAGCTCACCTGAGCAGGCAGCCTTTGCTCTGCCTGGGAAACACAGACAGCATTGGTCTGTGAGAGCAAGAAGGTTTGTAAAACTTGTGACTCTGTGAATGTGGAAGCTGACAAGCGCTAGGCTTGTCCAGCCTGGTAGTGAGGGCTTGTAAATACTGTATAGTTAGGGCCGAGACACGGCTAGGCTTTTGTTTAGTTAGTTTTTCTTCTGTTTGTTTTCAGCACTGTACAGCACCTGTCATTGGCTCCTGTATATAGCACCAATAAACAACACTGTGTTTTCACTGGTCCAATGGACTTGGTATCTGTGCCTGCTCATCCCAGGGAGCTTTTGTACCGACTACCTGTCCCCCAGGCTACACATGTAATTACAATTCTTGATATAATAGTTCACAGCAGGGCGTTCCAGTGCCCACCAAGAGTAACTGTAGTAACGGTGAGGGCTTACAGTATTTTGGTACCACACCAACACCTAAGTCCAAAATTTCTGCAGAATACATAGGGCAGGCCCCTACTTTCAAACATCCGAGTTTCAAACGACTCCTACTTACAAACGGAGGGAGACAACAGGAAGTGAGAGGAAATCTACCCCTAGGAAGGGAAATTCTCTCCTGTAAGAGTTAATATGGGAAAAATATGTCTCCTCTCCTCTGATGTTTATCACCAATCCTTGTTTCCCTAAAAACCCCAAATTTACCAAATCCAATTGTCATTGGGACAGAAAGTGAGGTGAAATCTTCTGAACAGGTGCACAGACAGCAAAACAAATGTTACAGGGGTGATAACCCTTCCCTATGTTTTCCAAAAAGCTTAAAAATAGATTTTTTTGGCTGGAGCTACACTTTAAAAATGTACTAGTTTAAAATGACAAACAGATTCTACTTAAGAACAAACCTACAGTTCCTGTCTTGTTTGCACCGCCTGTATACTGCTGTTCAGAATATATAGGGCCTGGGGGCCCCACGCCTTTACTTTTTTAAATTTGGGTGCGGGGTTCCCCTTAATATCCATATAAGACCCAAAGGGGCTGGTAATGGGCTGGGGGGGTGCCCATGCCGTTTTTCTCAATGATTTTCATCCATATTGCCGGGACCAGACATTACATTAAAGTAAGGAAACACGCGCCACTTTACAGGCATATTATAGACACCCCCCAGGCATGATATTTAAAGGAATATTTCACTTTTATTTTTTCACTTTAAGCATCATTAAAATCACTGCTCCTGAAAAAACTGCCATTTTTAAACTGTTTTTTGCATTGATACATGTACCCTGGGGCAGGACCCGGTCCCCAAACCCTTTTTAGGACAATAACTTGCATATTAGCCTTTAAAATTCGCACTTTTGATTTCTCACGTTCGAGTCCCATAGACTTTAACGGGGTTCGAAAGTTCGCGCGAACTATCGGTCCGTTCGCATGTTCCGGATGCGAACTGAACCGGGGGGTGTTCGGCTCATCCCTATTAGGGACCTTAGGTTGTAAACTCCTTGAGGGTAGAGACTGATGTGAATTTACAATGTATATGTAAAGCACTGCGTAAATTGACAGCGCTATATAAGTACCTGAAATAAATATAAAAACAAAAAAAAAGGTCTTTACGCATAAGGAAAAAAAGTTTTCAAAAATGTGCATGTAAAATTACTCAAAGCAATACATCCATATTCCCCTGTATAAGTTGAACAGCAATAACCCATAGCAACTATTTAGAATCATATTGCCATGATCAGAGTTTTGTTGACTGTATATCTGATTAGGTGTTCTACAATACAGAAGTTAATAGATTGTGGCCGCTCTTAGCCCCACATTTTAAGTAAAAAAGGCATGCATTTTTTAAATCAGTGAATTGCATTGTGCAGCAGCCAATCAGCAAATACCATTCTCTCACCGAGCTGTAAACAAGAAACTAAAAATTTTATGTGTGTGTTTCTTTGGGTTTCTGCAAACGTTCTTCGTATTAATTAAATAATTCTATTAATACAAATTACATTTTAAAGCAAGAAATATATGTAATCGTTACCGTACATCTTTCCCATTAGATTAAAAATTCACTTTATTACCAAGTTAACTCTGATTGGATTTTGAAGCCCCATTAAAATATTCTTATTTCTATTTGGATATACAAATAATTTATAGTATATGACTTTGAATGTTAACTGCAAGCCATGTGCATAATCTTTCCACAACAAACTATTATATAAAATAGTACATAAAGTCTACCTGTAGATCATTCCTGTTTCAGCCTTAACTGTATCCTTCAGGGACAGCCCATGAACATACACAAATCTCTCTAGGCATTTCTGCTCCATGCTTGAGTTAAGTGTAATAGCCCAACAACGAAACGGTAGACACGTTTTGGGGGCAGCATTTGTCTTTTTAACCTTGGCAGCAGAATCGCTAGTCTTCTGCCCCCCAAGTTTAGGGTTCGGAATATCTGAATAGCTTGGCTTGTAAAGATGCATATTCCTTGGGCGGAGGCTGCACAGTTGCTTCTGTTTAATAAAACTCCATGTGTCTCCAAGCTCTCAAGGAAGAGTTGTGCTTTGTTGTCCCTTTACAGATCTAAATGTAGGGAAGCAAAATGGATATAATAAACATCATGGGAATTTTCTGTTACCTTTCTCTCCCAGTGGAACTGGTTGTCACTGATACATTTTTATTGAAGCCATCATGTCGTGGACCCCTGCCAGCAAGAATTTATTTTCTATGTTCAGATTATCCTTAGTCTAGATTTGACTATGGGGATGAAGTCAATACCCTTGGGACATACTGCTTTTCCCACGTCCTTATATTTAGGTAAAGCAAAAACATTTTTGCAGGATCCAGTCCAAATACTTGTTCTCATGGTGTCTATTTAAGGCTCTGACTCAAACAGACTGGTAAAAGGGCAGATAACTCTAACAAGGGCAGTCTGCAAGGCAGATGGAAAAACACGCTGTCCTTGCCCAGTGGTATTTTATTTCACAAAAGGTTTAATGGTTATGATTACACTTGTGACTTACTTTACAGATGGAAAGTTAATGAATATAAGCTGGTCTTGAGATAGAGTTGGACAGGAAATACCTTATATTGGTTACTATAGGCTACTGCACTTTACTCATTGCTGTTTCTCTTATTAAGCCCAGGTTCACACTGGGGCTGCGGGAGTGAAGCCGTGCGAGTTCAGCTGAACTCGCACGATTTCACTCCTGCTTGTCAGTCCCGATTTCAGCCACGATTACAGAGACATCTGAAACAGATGTCAATGTAAATCGCGGCTGAAATCGCAAAAAGTAGTACAGAAACGACTTTTTCAAATCAGTGCAGCGCCGCAGATGCGGCGTCGCACCGATTAGGACGGTGCCATTGCCCGCAATTTGCGGCAAATTTCGACGATTTGTCATGCGATTTGACATGTCAAATCGCATGTCAAATCGCACCAGTGTGAACCAGGGCTTAGACAGACTTTTAATCTGAAAAAAAAAAATATGCAAGCTTGATCACTTTTTTAGTAGAAGAGACTTTTTATGTCTCTTCTGCCAAAATATTATTTTCCTATTTTGCTAACAATTTATTTCCTAACACTGCCTAAATCACATGTGCTATACAGTATACTCTACCAGCATCTGGCAGATAATAAATTGTGGAGCCAAGTGCCAGAATCATTGCACATGTATAGGAGTTTCATTATCACTGGCCACCCTTATGCCAAAGAAAGAAATGATGATGGTGTACAGAACACCTCTAGGTTGCCCTTTGACATTGCGTTTTTTGACAGTCTTAGAAAATTGAAAATTAAAATGGAGATATTATTTTGAATAACAGGAAATTACAAAATTGCTTTTACATGCTATAATAATAATAATTATATATATATATATATATATATATATATATATATATATATATATATAATATATATATATATATACACAGTAAATATATATATATATATATATATATATATATATTTTTTTTTTATGGAGGTTGAGATTTCCTGTAAGGAAGCCTCAGAACTAGCTTGGGTATTTATGTTTAGATAGCCACAAGAAAATGCTGCTCTAGTGAAGCAAAAGATAAATCCCACATATCTTCCTTGAAAGTTTAAGCTACATACAGTTTGCTGTACTTTTTGAATGGTGCAGAATCTTATATTTATCTTCCGAGCATCCAAACCGGTGGCGTGAGGCTTAAGGTGGAAGAAAGGCTTACAGGCTTACAAGCATTCTTAAAATTTGCAAATAACTTCCTGTCTCTGGAGAGTCAACTTCTTGATAGCTTAGAATGTCATACTCTATTTTTTTATCTTTAACTCTCTCTTTCTCTGTCATCTAGGGACTCAAATGTTTGTGACTAGGGCAGAAAGGTTGTACACGCAAAATTTTAATTTGTGCATTCATTTTCTATTTAGTTTAGTCATGTCTTTTTTATTTTGTCTGGCCTCTTCTGGTTAAATTCAGTAAAAAAAAAAAATGTAGGGTAGACTGTTGGAGAAAACACAAGACTGTATGGCTCAGGCATCCATCGATCTCTCCTTTTTCTTCTTTGAAGGGCAACTCTTTTCATTTTTGAGAGTGCCCAGGGCAGCATGATGTTTAAATACAGCTCCACATAGTGGCCACAAGTGCAACAGCGGTTACATGTATCATTTAAAGGGTTGTAAACCCTCCTAAAGAAAAAATGATTTTAACAATATTATAAAATAACTATCAATTTAGATTCAAATGGGCACTAGTAATAAGAATAAAAATAGTTCTTACAGTAGGTATTATTTATATCTGAAACGCTGCTTCTTCATAATAGTCAGCGCCATCTCAACTGTGGTCTTCCGCATCTAAATAATTATTTATTTCCGCCAGCAGTACATTTTCATCTCCGTAATCTCGCGCATGCCCAGTAAAAGCATTATCCAAGCCTCTTGTTTGTTTCCGGTTACTACGGAAACGAAGTACATTTTCGTCTCCGTAATCTCGCACATGCCCACTAAAAGCATTATCCAAGCCTCTTCTTCATTTCCAGCTACTATGGAAACTAACAGTGCTTGCTTACTCCAGAAACGAAGCAGAAGCATAGGGGATGTCAGGGCTGATGTCGACAACAGGAAATGACGCATCCCGACATAGACACAGCATTTTTCCGGCAGGGTCTCGGCTTGCCGGAAAGATAGAAAATACAGCGCATGCGCGGGCGACATCATCACTAACTAATATATCGAAAACTCGCAAGGCAAGCAAGTAAATAAATAATGATTTATGGCAAATTATTTTAAACACTGCAATTTCTAATATAATAGAAAGTCATAAGAATGGGTAACCGCTTTAAGAGAAAGAGAGAGATCATGTACACCAGCCCTCAAAAATTCCACTCGCCTGCTCGCAATTTGCGAGTGGAATTTAATGCAGGGCAAGTGAGGAGTGGACCAGGCTGACCGTTTCCTGGCTGAAGCGATCAGCCAGGAAACTGTCAGCCAGAGGACACAGAGCGGCAGGACCGGACTGCCCTGGCGCCGCTTTGAGCTGAGGTGAGGAGGCTGCGGTGCTCTCCTCCCTCTCTCTCTCTCCTCCTCTTGTCTTGTTGTGTATCGCACACACAGTGGGAATGTCCCGCTGTGTGTCATGGAGCTGGCTGTCTCTGTGCTCGGCACGCGGTGTAACAAGGTCCCGCCCTCCCTAGCCCGGCTTGTGTGATAGTATCAGTTTTCCATCAATAAAAGATACTAAAATGACCTGGCCCCCCTTCTTAGTATCACTCTGCGCGTGTGGATAAAATCTCTAGAGAGATAAGTACTGGAATGAGACGTATATGCTGAAAGCAGCCGCTAAAAATCAAACGTAAATACAATGTAATCACAGTCTTATAAAACTTAAATTCAAAGTTCAGATTAAAACTGCAGCAGCGCTACGGACAAATGTTTATATGTGCATCTTCTATATATTTGACCATATAGGTGGTGTGGATAGTGAACGGTGAGTCTGGTTGTAATTGATTCAAATTCCAGTTTCAGTGCTTCTTTCATCAAAGTGTAATTCACCGCGTGGGGGGTAAAAAGGACCCCTTATGGGGATGCACTCACCAGATGTTTAATCAATATGGGCATAGATAGATGGCAATCTGACTCTCGTCTTTGCCACACTCCTTATGTGTATGGTGCTGCTAGCACATGTGGGGGAAAAGACAACACCACATAGGGTAGTACTGTTTGGACAATTTATTTTGTAACAATCCCCTTGGTACCCCCTTTACAGTTGTGCGTACCATAAACATAAAATAACAGGCGTTTAAATAGTGAGCGCTTTAAGCGCTTGCAACTTGCCCCTGATGAGTGCCAAGGTGAAGTTCCTTTTGGCTTTCTCCTGGTTAGGCAGATCTTCCAGCGCCCACAGCGTCACTTCCGGTGTGCTTGGTATGCTGGTCTTGTCCTGACGTTTCGTCAATAGCTAACTTCTTAACAAACAACGTTGATCAGTTTTCCGCCTATGAAACGAGCCATCTAGGGGGGCGGGACCTTGTTAAACCACGCGCCGAACACAGACACAGCCAGCTCCATGACACACAGCGGGACATCCCCGCTGTGTGTGCGATACATCCAGGGGATTCCAGGTGAGTCTCTGTTGATGATGGGGCATAGAAAAGCTGCGTTAATGGGGCACCAAAAAGCTACATTGATGGGACACAGAAAAGCTGCATTAATGGGTCACAGTCAAGCTGCATTAATGGGGCACAGTGAGGCTGCAGGCACAGGCACAGAGAGGCTGCAGGCACAGTGAGGCTGCGTTCACAGGCACAGTGAGGCTGCGGGCACAGTGGGGCTACGTTCACAGGCACAGAGAGGCTGCGTTCACAGGCACAGAGAGGCTGTGTACACAGGCACAGAGAGGCTGCGTTCACAGGCACAGAGAGGCTGCATTCACAGGCACAGAGGGGCTGCGGGCACAGGCACAGAGGGGCTGCGGGCACAGGCACAGAGAGGCTGTGGGCACAGGCACAGAGAGGCTGCGGGCACAGGCACAGAGAGGCTGCGGAAACAGGCATAGAGAGGCTGCATTCACAGGCATAGAGAGGCTGCATTCACGGGCACAGTGAGGCTCCATTAACGGGCAGTGAGACTGCATTAACGGGCAGTGAGACTGCATTAATGGGCAGTGAGGCTGCATTAACAAGCAGTGAGGCTGCAATGATGGGCACAGTGAGAATGCATTGATGGGCACAGTGAGGCTGCATTGATGGGCACAGTGAGGCACAGTGAGGCTGCAATCATGGGCACCATAAAGCTGCATTTGATAGGCACAGTGAGGTTGCATGGATGGGCGCAGTGAGTGTGCGTGTGCATTCATGGGCACCGTAAAGCTGCATTTGATGGGCACAGTGAAGCTGCATTTAATGGGTACTGATATGCTTTATGTTAATATTGTTAAAGTTGTTGTTATTTATTTTTGGAACTTAATTCTGCTGAAAACATTTAACAGTGTAATTTCATGAGATAATTTACAAGGGCGTGTTTAGGGGCAGACTTAGGGGTGGGGCAGGGGAGAGGTTGGGTGGGGCAACTGGTGGCGAGTAACTCTTAAGGCCTGGCTAGTGGCTCAGGACTTGAAATTTTGAGCCCTAATGTACAACATATCTCTATATTAGTTTAATTTATTATTAATTATAAAGCACTAATTTCAAGGTCCATTCTATCGATGTCTGCATATATTGTTATTATATATCCTAATACATCGAACGATGAATTTGGAATGTTCCTTTTTTTTATTTATGATACAATCCAACTTTCTAACATGTTATATAAAATATTTACTTGTCAGCAGATTAGCTTAACAGCAGACAGGGCAGTTTGTTTCACTGGGCAAGGAATTTAACTTGCTAATTCAGCTGTCACTTTAATCATTTTCCAATTTAAACACTCTTATCAGCAGTGCATAATACGTTAGCAGATGCTTATATTTTGATTTATATATACAGCCTGGAAATCCACAACAGCAAAGCCTGTTTAAAACCACGCTGTGTACAGGAAAGCTCGTCATTAGTCTTTGCTGATAGATGTTCTGCCATTGATCCAGGTCTAACGGGATGCTTTTGATCATTTAAATGAATTTGAACAGCTATGCCTACATAACACAGACACATGAAAACATTTGGTTTACCAACTAACGTGGCCATATAAAAAATCACATTTCTGGGAAAAGTATCATTTTTCCAGACAAAAGCACTGTGCTCTTTCTGTGCTGTTATGAATGGGTTTTTTTTTCTATTAAAATGAAAACATTACCATCTGACATGAAACATGCTTGAGTTGTTAATCACTAACCAAAATGTAAATCCAATAAGTATGCCTTGGAATTGTAAATAAAGCTGATCTGCAGGCAAAAAGTTGCTTGTTTTAGATGAAATATGGAATATTTAGAGCCCCTACTAGGGTTTTACTAACGTATTCCACATTTTTCTGAACAATTTTAACTCCGTATTGGGGAAATGTCACTTTTTGTCCAAGTGACACCTTGTCACAACCATAAAAAAGGGTTTAATTGAAACAGGAAATTCAGGGAAATGTAAACAGAAAGAACATTAACAGCTTCAATACTGGCCACTTTTACCCCCTTCCTGCCCAGGCCAATTTTCAGCTTTCAGTGCTGTCACACTTTCAATGACAATTTCCCAGTCATGCAATGCTGTACACAAACTAAATTTGTATCATTTTTTTTAGACAGATAGAACTTTCTTTTTGTGGTATTCAATTGCCACTTTTTTAACTTTTTGCAAAAAAATATGATTTTTTTTTTCTTAGTTTTTGTAAATAAGTATTTTTTCTCATTCACTGTGCCCATCAGTGCAGCTAATGAGGCTGCACTGATGGGCACTGATAGGTTGCACTGATGAGGTGGCACTGATGGGCACTGATGAGATGGCAATAACGAGGCACTAATATGCAGCACTAGTCGGCACTGATAGGCGGCACTGATATGCAGCACTGATGAGCAATGATAGGCAGCACTGTTGGACACTGATTGGCAACGCTGCTGGGCAGTGACTGGCATCACTGATGGGCACTGTTGTGGCTGCACTGATGATCAGTGCCCTGATGATCTGTGCAGGTCTCCCCTGTGGGAAAATGCCACCGATCGTCTCTCCTCACCATACACGCTGTCAGTGTGAGGAGAGGAAAGCCAATAACCGGCATTTCCTTGTTTACATTTGATCAGCTGTGATTGAACACAGATGATCACATGGGTAACGAGCCGCGTCATCGTCTTTTCACTGAGATTGGGGAGGCGGCGTGTCCCGGGAACACAGTGCGCCACCGATCGCAAGCGCGGCAAGAGGGATGACGTCATATGACGCCATCCCAGAACAATAGAACCATCCTGCAGCTGTCATTTCCCCATACAGTGGGTGGGAGGTGGTAAAAGTGGTTCAAAAGGCAGAGGGTTTTTAATCGTAATGCATTGTGTGCATTAAGGTGAAAATCCTTGCAGTATCAGCTCCACCCAGTCCCCTCCTGTAATACTTACATGGCTCCTCTTTCGATCCAGAAATGTGCCCGAGAGCAGAATGTCAGGGAAGTAGCAGTGGGAGCCATTGGCTCCTACTGCTGTCAATCAAAAAATGCGCGGAGGGAGTGGGGAGCAGGGCCGAACCACAGTGTGTTTCTATGGACACACACAGCGTGCCTTATGAGCGACAACGTTGTCTTATTTTTAACATTGTGCTAAAGGTTGTGGTATACATTTTTGGGATTTTTATAATAAAATTATAAAACATTTTCATTAATTAAACCCATGATATCATGAAGATTGTGTGCATCCAAGACAGTGAAGATGAAGACAGTTGGGTTGATTTACTAAAACTGGAGTACAAAATCTGATCCAGGTTTTTTCTTTCAAAACTTAATTGAACAAGCTAAAGTTAGAAGCTGATTGGCTACCATACACAGCTGCACAAAATCCTTTATCAAGTCTCATCATTCAATGGCTTATGCCGCGTACACATGATCTGAAATTCCGACAAGAAAAGTCCGATGTGAGCTCTTGGTCGGAAATTCCGACCGTGTGTAGGCTCCATCGGACTTTTCCTGTCGGAATTTCCGCCAGCAAAAGATTGAGAACAGGTTCTCAAATTTTCCGATGGAAAAAATTCCAATCGGAAAATCCGAACGTCTGTAGCAATTCCGACGCGCAAAATTCCAACGCATGTTCGAAAACAATTCGACGCATGCTCGGAAGCACTGAACTTCATTTTCTCGGCTCGTCGTAGTGTTGTACGTCACCGCGTTCTTGACGGTCGAAAGTTCAAAGAACTTTTGTGTGACCATGTGAATTCCGTCGGAAAAACCATCCAAGGTTTTTCCGACGGAAAATCCGATCATGTGTACGCGGCTTTAGAATCTCTTTCATCCCTTTAAAATGTACATTAAGTGAAGTTAAAGTGGATGTACACCCGATTTCATGAAATTTGACCTGGGCACATATATCTGCAGTATTTCAGATATATCAGCTCTCTCCTGAACTGTTCTTCTGTTATCAGCCTGATAAAACCTGACAAATTCTCAGACTTTTTAGACAAAAGCAGCCTGAATCTTCTGTCTGGGGAGGTTTCTCAAATAGATTAGCAGAGAGCAGGTCCTATTACAAAACACCTATCACCTCTGAGAGTCTCTGCAGATGAGGAGAGGGGGTGTGTGCCTTTCCTCCAATCAGCAATTTTAGCTATCTTGGCTGTATGCCCAGACATCACACTCTGTGTTAACCAGGAAGAGAAAATCTCCTAACATGATCTCAACTTTCTAAACAGTATATAGATGTGAAGACAGCAGATATACATGTAAAACCTATGTAGGGAGATTTGGTTTTATCCCTGTGTATCATCTAAGGCTGTTCACTTCACTGGGTGTATGGAGGGTTTACAACCACTTTAAGGATCTTGATTGTAAACATTCTTACACTCATCTAATGGAACATGTTTAAAGTAATAATGAGAGTTTTTATTGCTTTATGTCTGTTTAGAAAATGTCCTCTTTGTTCTCAATCCAAAAAAAGAGACAGGAATCAAGGAGAAATTTCACCAGCATAGACACAGACAACAATACAAATCCTGGTAGGGGTTCTAACCTATCTCTTCTCCATCCGGAAGTAAGCGTTTTGGTTGGATTTAGGTTTAAATAGATAAATGATGCTCTGAAGGAAAAGACATTTGGCTACAAAAGCTTATCCAGTGACATAATTCTCAAAACATTTTCCTAAACTGACCTCATACCAGTCCCTCCCTGGTAAAGAGCATATTTAACTGTGATTTTTTTCCTATTGCCTCATCCTTCTAAGCAAAAGTTATCTACAATATATATTTTGACAAATAGGGGAAGAGTTTAAATGAGAAAATTGTAAGAATTTTACAGTAGCAATTGTGTACCTTCTCACTTCATACCCAAAGTTTTAAATTTTCCTTTTTGTCAATTTCATGCAAAAACACTCACATTGTGCAAAGTTTGCACAAGAAGTGTAGCATTCTCCTATGTTATAATAATGTCAGAGAAAGTGGTTAATTTACTTGACTCAGTCAGTCTTTGATTCAAAGAAAAACTGTGGCAAGGCTACAACCATTTATTTTGCAAATCATACATATATTATTTCAAGTATTGCATTTTATTAACAAGCAAATGAGCTTAAAAGTAAGCCATAACTGACCTCAGTAGCTTAAAGCGGAGCTCCGCCGGAAAAAAAAAATTAAAAGCCAGCAGCTACAGCTACAGCAGCTGCTGGCTTTTAATATTTGGACACTTACCTGTCCTGGAGTCCAGCGACGTCCGCAGCAGAGGACGAGCGACCGCTCGTCGCTCTGCTGCTCCCTCTGCCATCCTCGCTGAGGGAACCAGGAAGTGAAGCCCTGCAGCTTCATGCCCGGTTCCCTACGGCGCATGCGCGAGTCGCGCTGCACCATTCTGATTGGTGCTCCTGTGTTCTGGGAGCCGAGTGTCTCCCAGAACACTACGGGAAGTCTGCGGGAAGTGACGTCACTCCCGCAGATTCCCAGAGAGAGGACTCCCGGATGTGGGTGAAAATACCTGTCTTAGACAGGTATCTTCACCCCCCTCCCCCCTGAAAGGTGTCAATTGTGACACCAGAGGGGGGGAGGAATCCGAGTAGCAGCAGTTAAAAATTAGGGTGGTGCTCCACTTTAAGGGCACTAAGTCTAGCACTAAATTTCACAGGACTTCTTCAGTCTACATTTCCCACAAAATAAACTGACCAAAAAGCCATCTTTGGACAAAGCAGGTAAATGTGTTACACACAAAAGCCTACAGTCAAACAAATTAAAAGCATAATGTCTAGATCTAAATCACATTAGCAGCATGTAAATACAGTGGGGCAAAAAAGTATTTAGTCAGCCACCAATTGTGCAAGTTATCCCACTTAAAAAGATGAGAGAGGCCTGTAATTGTCATCATAGGTAAACCTCAACTATGAGAGACAAAATGTGGAAACAAATCCAGACAATCACATTGTCTGATTTGGAAAGAATTTATTTGCAAAGTATGGTGGAAAAAAAGTATTTGGTCACCCACAAATAAGCAAGATTTCTGGCTCTCACAGACTTGTATCTTCTTCTTTAAGAGGCTCCTCTGTCCTCCACTCATTACCTGTATTAATAGCACCTGTTTGAACTTGTAATTAGTATAATCCATAACCTCAAACAGTCACACTCCAAACTCCACTATGGTGAAGACCAAAGAGCTGTCGAAGTACATCAGAAACAAAATTGTAGACCTGCACCAGGCTGGGAAGACTGGATCTGCAATAGGCAAGCAGCTTGGTGTGAAGAAATCAACTGTGGGAGCAATAATTAGAAAATGGAAGACATACAAGACCACTGATAATCTCCCTCGATCTGGGGCTCCACGCAAGATCTCACCCCGTAGGGTCAAAATTATCGCAATAACCATGAGCAAAAATCCCAGATCCACATGGGGGGACCTAGTGAATGGGCCCGTCTGAGGTTTGCTAGAGAGCATTTGAATGATCCAGAAGAGGATTGGGAGTATGTCATATGGTCAGATGAAACCAAAGTAGAACTGTTTGGTAGTAACACAACTCGTCGTGTTTGGAGGAGAGAGAATGCTGAGTTGCAACCAAAGAACACCATACCTACTGTGTAGCATGGGGGTGGCAACATCATGCTTTGGGGCTGTTTCTCTGCAAAGGGAACAGGACGACTGATCCGTGTACATGAAAGAATGAATGGGGCCATGTATCATGAGATTTTGAGTGCAAACCTCCTCCCATCAGCCAGGGCATTGAAGATGAAACGTGGCTGGGTCTTTCAGTATGACAATGATCCCAAACACACTGCCCGGGCAACGAAGGAGTGGCTTTGTAAGAAGAAGCATTTCAAGGTCCTGGAGTGGCCTAGCCAGTCTCCAGATCTCAACCCCATAGAAAACCTTTGGAGGGAGTTGAAAGTCTGTTGCCCAGCGACAGCCCCAAAACATCACTGCTCTAAAGGAGATCTGCATGGAGGAATGGGCCAACATACCAGCAACAGTGTGTGACAACCTTGTAAAGACTTACAGAAAACGTTTGACCTCTGTCATTGCCAACAAAGGATATATAACAAAGTATTGAGATGAACTTTTGATTTTGACCAAATACTTATTTTTCACCATAATTTGAAAATAAATTCTTTCCAAATCAGACAATGTGATTGTCTGGATTGTTTCCACATTTTGTTTCTCATAGTTGAGGTATACCTATGATGACAATTACAGGTGTAGCGATACCCCCAGTTAAGAGGGCTGCCTGTTTGTTTTTTTGGGCCTTGCAGTGCACCGCTGTCAACCCCTGGCAATTGGCTCTAACATCTCGTGGCACAGTTAGGAAAGGGGATGATATAATTGCACTCTCTCTACTTGTATGACACAATTCCCTTTATAACACAGCACAGTAATTGACACTGACAACCAATATACTTAACTATAAGTTCTTTACTATTGGTAAAAGTAATAAGGGTAAACAGTATACAGTGTCTCATGCAGATCCCTGCAATATAAGTATACTCATAAAAAGATATAACATTCAGCAATGCAACGACAGTTTAATAAATCCCGTTGCAGCTATCCTCCCTCGTGAGCAAATATGGCGCCCAGCAATGTCCTATACTACCCAGTCAGGCCTGACTATAACTTGGGGTATAGTTTGTTGAAGAAATCTTCGCTAGCAAAACACGGTGGTGCACATAAAGAACAAAAACTGTAATCCAATGGGGTAGCGATGACCGCTAACTTTGTACAGCTGGAGAGACTAGTAAACTCAGTTCAGCAGACAGTCTCCCCAGAATGTAACTGTAATCACTGATGGGCCTGAATAAAGTTAATAGGCAACAAAGGTAACAAGATGCGGTTCCGAGCTGGCGCTCTCTCACCCGACCGGACCGATTCCTGTCCGGTACCTCCGCTACTGTGAGTCGCTTCACAGTGCCCACGATGCCCGGGTCTTCGGTCCTCCTGATGATGGCACTTCATAGCAGGATCGGACGCTCCGCAGGCTCCTCGGTGGAGCGGAAGGCTCTTTGGATGAAAGTACAAGGCCCAGGCTTCAGGCCTTGCATGCACAGCAGGTCAGCACAGGGATCCTCTTGCTGGGAGGGCGGTGTCCAAAGAGAAAGAACTGGGGCCCGCCTCTCCCTTTTAAAGTCCACCCCAGCAGTTCTTGCGCGGGGAAATGCACCCTGGGTGCCTCAAAGCGTGCTGGGAACTGTAGTCTGTGGGTGAAAATGATACCCCGCTTAGAATCTTTGGTCCCCAAAGACAGTATCAACAGTAAGAAAATACAAACTCATTGAGGGCTGTTAAAAAAGTTGGCAGAGAAAACTCCCACCAAAACGGGGAAGGGAGCTTGTCCTGCCCACAGGTCACATCAATGGGGTTCACCTGCCTAACTGTGCCAGAAAGTGAGCTGGGGTTGCCCTCCACCAAATGCACAGTGGAGGGACCAGGTGTTGGTATTGTCCTTCTAGCAGTAGTTACTGTATCCTCAGAACTTTCCCCCATTTGAGCATAGGTTCACTTCCGAGGAGGACGAATGGTTCTCTTGGCTCTCTGTTCTTTCTGGGTGACTGTCTCATCCACCACAGGCTCTTCTTCTGGAGTAGGTGTATTGGGTTCCAATACTTCCGGAGCATCCAGATCAGGTGCAAGAAGGTGCTGAGAGTCCTCTTGATGATCAGCAGAAGGTGACCATATGGCCTCTTCCCACTCCTCAGACAGAGGGCTGGACGGAACAAACTCAGTGGCTTCCACATTCAATGTACTATCCACGGTACCTTCAGAGGGTGGAAGATCTATAGACATAGGCTCAGGGGCCTGAGAGGGCCACAACCATCCAAGCTCTTCTTCTTCGCTTTGATCAGAGACATTCATTCCTCCAGACTGAGATACCTGAGACCGAGTGTTGGGCCTAGGTGTATCCAAGCTTGCTTGTATCTAAGCTTCTCCAGGAGAATCTTCTACATGAGGTATCCGAACCGCTTCTGAAAGTGGAAGTAAGTGGTTTCTGTGCCATGTCTTCAGCGGCCCTATCTTCCCTTCTGGCTTTAGCTGATACACCGGCAAGTCGGGTAACTTTTTACAGATCACATATGGTTCAGGTCTCCATCTGTCTGCTAGTTTATGCTTTCCTGGAACTCCCAAGTTTCGCAACAGCACTGTCTTCTGGTTGCAAGTCCTGAATTCGAACTTTGAGGTCAAAGTTCCACTTGTTCCGGGCTCCTCTTTGCTCTGATGCTACTTGGGCCTGCTCAAAAGCTAGCTTCAAACTCTTCCTCAGTCTGTCCACATATCCCTTATGTGAGGTGGCCGAAGTGTGATCCATTAATATGCCGAAGGCCAGATCCACAGGCAGTCTTGCTTCCCTGCCAAACATTAGTCTGTATGGAGAGTATCCGGTGGCATCACTAGTTGTACTGTTGTAAGCATGCACTATTGCTGCTATGTGCTTGCTCCAATGCTGCTTCTGCTCGCTGCTCAGAGTCCCCAACATATTTAACAGAGTCCTGTTGAATCTCTCCAGCTGAGCATCACCCTGGGGGTGATAAGGGGTAGTACGGGTTTTCTTGATACCCAAAGAGTCCAGCAATTTCTTAATTTATCGACTCTCAAAATCTCTCCCTTGGTCTGAGTGCAGGCGCTGTGGCAGCCTGTAATGCACAAAGTATTTTTCCACCAAGATTTTGGCTACGGTGGAGGCCTTCTGGTCTTTGGCTGGAAAGGCCTGAGCATAACGGGTGAAATGGTTGGTTATCACCAGAACATTTCCTTGTCCACTTAAGTCAGGTTCTAGACAGAGAAAGTCGATGCACACCAAGTCCAAGGGTCCCTGGCTCTGCAGATGGCCCATTGGAGCAGCTTGACGTGGCAATGTCTTCCTTTGAATACAGCGAGCACAGGAGTGACAGTACTCCTCCACTTCAGCCCGCATACAGGGCCAGTAGAACCTATTCCTTACAAGCTGAAATGTTTGTTCGGCCCCCAAGTGGCCATGATTATCATGTAGGGCAGCCAAGACAGTTCTTCTGTGTTTCTCCAGCAAGAACAGTTGCCACTTCTCTTCCAGGTCATCAGAGGGGCCCCTTCGGTAGACCACCCCTTGATGCACCTGTAACTTGTCCCATTCTTTGTGGACCAATCGGGCCACCTTTGAGGGGTCCTTCAGAAGCCTGCCTGAATCCTGGTCTTCCAATGCCTTCAAAGCTAATCTTCCCCAGGGATCTTCCAACTGGTCTCTCCTTAGGTCCTTTTTGGACAGCTTTGGCAGGTCATCCTCTCCAACCTGGGTCACATCGCAGTAACACTTGGGCACCCCCACCACCGAAACACCGATCTCTTCAGCCCTTGACCCACCACTAGCTTGAAGTTGTGCTCCCTGACACAGGGCCCGCACCCCATCCGGGGTTACCTGGGTCCAACCTTCTTGACGGTGAGTGGGTGCGTGAGCTCTTCTGGACAATGCATCTGCATCACGGTTTCCAGCTCCGGGCCTATACTTCAGGCTGAAGTTGAATCCGGCTAGGGCTGCTAACCAACGGTGACCAGTGGCATCCAGCTTGGCTGTGGTGAAGAGATAGGTGAGTGGACTATTGTCAGTCTTTACTGTGAAATCAGCTCCACACAGGTAATCTCTGAGTTTATCCACGACTGCCCACTTTAGGGCCAGGAACTCCAACTTGTGGGGGGGGGGGTAGTTCTTTTCTGCTGGTGCCAGACTTCTACTAACGTAGGCAAATGGGCGCAACTGTCCTTCATATTCTTGGTACAGCACACCTCCTAGACCATCATGGCTGGCATCTACATGCAGTTCATATGGCTTCTTGGGATCAGCATAGTCCAGGACTGGTGCAGTGGTCAGACTTTTCTTCAACATTTGGAAGGCTGCTTCACACTCCCCTGTCCACTGGTCTTCCACAGACTCTCCAGGCTTCCTGGGGCCAGTATCATCTTCCTCCCCTTCCGTCTTCAGTAGCTTGTTCAGGGGTTTGGCAATTTTTGCAAACCCTTCCACAAATCTACGGTAGTAAGAGCAGAACCCCAGGAAGGATCTGAGCTCAGTCACTGTAGTTGGTCTGGGCCAGGAGGTGACTGCGTCCAGTTTATCGGGATCTGTAGACACTCCTTCTGCAGATACTATGTGTCCCAGATAGTGGACCAAGGACTGGTAGAACTGGCATTTTTCCCTGGAGAGTTTTAGTCCCTCTTCACTGAGTCTCTTCAGGACTTTCTCCAACCTTTCTTCCTGCTCCTCCAGAGTCTTCCCGAAGACAATGATGTCATCTAGGTACACCAGGACTTCGATAAGATTCATATCCCCCACTGTCTTCTCCATCAACCTCTGGAAAGTAGCGGGGGCTCCCGACAGGCCTTGAGGCATCCTATTGAATTCATAGAATCCCACTGGGGTGATGAAGGCCGTCTCCTCTCTATCTTCAGGGTGCATTGGGATTTAATAATACCCACTCTTCAGGTCCATGACACTGAACCACTTGGCCCCAGACAGACTCTGCAAAGCATCTTCTATCCTGAGGGTAGTGTACTGGTCGGGTATGGTCCTCCTATTTAGAGTCCTGTAGTCTATGCAGAGTCTCAGTGACCCTTTTTTCTTCCTTACCACCATGATGGAGGAGGCATATGGACTTCTGGACTCTCGAATGACCCCCATCCTCTTTAGCTCTGTCAACTGCTCACGCAAATCTTCCAAGTCAGCCAGGGGAACTCGTCGGACCCTCTTCCGGAAGGGTTTGTCTTCCTGAAGACGGATTTTATGGGTGGCACTCCTCGCACACCCCACGTCAAACTCATCTTCCGAGAATATTTTTCTCCATCTGGTCAGCTGAGCCTTGGCTCTCTCTTTCCACTTTATTAGCAAGGTGGTATCTTCCAGACAGAGCTCCTCCAGGGTGGCTTCTCCTCCCTCTGTCTTTAATTCAGACAGGGTCACTGGGGTAGCAGGATTCACTTTGCCAAGTAGTACCCGGGCTGGGATCTTCACAGGAGAATTAGTGACATTTCTGATGCTCACTGGAATCTGGTCCTTCGCCTTCTTCAATGCCCTCAACGGGACCACTTCAGGGATCACTTCCAATCCTTGATGAGTGTTGAAGGGGTCTGGCTCCACGACCACAAAGGGACCCGGCTGCTCCCAGGAGAGTTTTACCGTAGCCTGAAGACAGGTCACCTCACCAGGCTGCAGTATCTTCTCTCTTCTGGACAGTCACCAGACTCTTCTCACCCCCTCTTCCGGGGCCTTTTGCTCCAGGATCAACTTCTGGAAGACCTGTTGCAGCATGGGGTGAATCTTCTGTTTGGGAGAACTCCGCTCCTTCACTAGAGGGGTCAGCAGTCTCCTGACCAGGTCAGTGTTGGTCCCTATCAACATGGAACAGGTGTTGGCCCCTGACGGGCGAGGACAAACTACCGCCTTTCCCGTCATTGATGGATCAAAAGCCAGCCTGATTGAGACATACCCGTCGTAGGGAAAGCTACGAGTGCCAATTCCCCCTATCTGTAGGTCTTCCAGCTTCTGCAAAGGCATGTGACTCAAATGCTTCCGATAAAAGTCTCTGTATAAGAGAGTCACTTGGGCTCCTGTATCTAGGAGAGCCTTAGTGTAGACTCCCTCCACTTGAACGGGGACTAGAGGGGAGGGTCCAATTAATTTATCTGGCAACTTCTTTTGGGGTATTTCCTCCTTTGAATTCCTTGATTTCCCTAGTGGTATTTTCTTCTTCTTCCATTTTTCTCTGGACCTCAACCCCTTTTGGACCTGGTATGCATTGATCTTTTTCTGGTTGTCAAATTTTCAACTCTCGACAGGCGATATGGGGGGTTTTAGGAGGGGCATTGTTTCCCTTCTCTCTTTGCTCTGCTTGTTTTTGGATCTTCTTGGAGCTTTCTGTAATTAGCGGGCGCCCGGCTGACTCCTTCACCGGGGCCCTCTGACGTTTTCCGCCTGCTGGTACTGAGTGCCTCGGTTCTTCCTTGGACTGGGGCACACTTTCCCAGTGTGGCCGGCTCCTCCACAGTTGAAGCAGGCAATCTCCTTCCTTATTTTTTGGGAAGTTGGAATGGGGACATTCCGATTCGGTTAACTCTTGATCTCTCCTTTTTCCTTTGTTCCTGAGTCCTTGGCCAATAAAGAGGTCAATAGATCCAGTGCTTGGGCCATCTGAGTCTTCAAGGTTTCTACTTCTGAGTCACGTTCGGTAGCTACTGCCGTTCTGACTCCCACCGAAAATGGTGGAGTGGTCTTCTCAACCCCCTCTTGATCCTTCACCAGACTCTTCCCACCCCCTCTTCCGGGGCCTTTTGCTCCAGGATCAACTTCTGGAAGACCTGTTGCAGCATGGGGTGAATCTTCTGTTTGGGAGAACTCCGCTCCTTCACTAGAGGGGTCAGCAGTCTCCTGACCAGGTCAGTGTTGGTCCCTATCAACATGGAACAGGTGTTGGCCCCTGACGGGCGAGAACAAACTACCGCCTTTCCCGTCATTGATTGATCAAAAGCCAGCCTGATTGAGACATACCCGTCGTAGGGAAAGCTACGAGTGCCAATTCCCCCTTTCTGTAGGTCTTCCAGCTTCTGCAAAGGCATGTGACTCAAATGCTTCGGATAAAAGTCTCTGTATAAGAGAGTCACTTGGGCTCCTGTATCTAGGAGAGCCTTAGTGTAGACTCCCTCCACTTGAACGGGGACTAGAGGGGAGGGTCCAATTAATTTATCTGGCAACTTCTTTTGGGGTATTTCCTCCTTTGAATTCCTTGATTTCCCTAGTGGTATTTTCTTCTTCTTCCATTTTTCTCTGGACCTCAACCCCTTTTGGACCTGGTATGCATTGATCTTTTTCTGGTTGTCAAATTTCAACTCTCGACAGGCGGTATGGGGGGTTTTAGGAGGGGCATTGTTTCCCTTCTCTCTTTGCTCTGCTTGTTTTTGGATCTTCTTGGAGCTTTCTGTAATTAGCGGGCGCCCGGCTGACTCCTTCACCGGGGCCCTCTGAAGTTTTCCGCCTGCTGGTACTGGGTGCCTCGGTTCTTCCTTGGACTGGGGCACACTTTCCCAGTGTGGCCGGCTCCTCCACAGTTGAAGCAGGCAATCTCCTTCCTTATTTTTGGGGAAGTTGGAATGGGGACATTCCGATCCGGTTAACTCTTGATCTCTCCTTTTTCCTTTGTTCCTGAGTCCTTGGCCAATAAAGAGGTCAATAGATCCAGTACTTGGGCCATCTGAGTCTTCAAGGTTTTTACTTCTGAGTCACGTTCGGTAGCTACTGCCGTTCTGACTCCCACCGAAAATGGTGGAGTGGTCTTCTCAACCCCCTCTTGATCCTTCATCAAGGCCTCTTTGTCCCTTATGATCCGCACAAGGTCTGGGTAATTTAGAGCCATGACTCCGTCAGACGTCTTCAGGTGAAGCCAAACTGGATCCGAACGCAAGGCTCCCCTCAGGATCTACTTCATCCTGGCAGCGTCTATGACCTGTGGCTGCATTCCTTTTCTCAGTACAATTTGGCACAGCATTCTATTCAGTCTCCGGACATACTCAGACAACTTCTCCCGAGGCTGCTGGAGGGTATGTTCAAATTGATACACCAGCTCCGACACCTTCTCCAGCTGGCCAAATTCCTCCTGCAACATAGACAGATAATCCATCGCAGTACACACAGTATTGCTGCATCTAAGATTGTTCACAGCCTTAGCAGCACTACCCTTCAAGCTTTCGTTGATGCGCAGTTTTTTCTGCGCTTCTGGAACTTCCCAACCTTCTGCTGCCTGCATTGCCTGCTCAATCCAGGTGTCGAAGTCTTGAAGTGGCACAGGTTGTGTTCCTGAAAACACCCAGAGTTTCCGGTACACGGCTTCCACATGTACCGTGCTGGTTTTCTGGCACTTGGTAACAAAGTCTCCCAAAGCAGTCAGCAGTTCCGGCCCTATGGCGGTCAGGGGTGATTCTGGAGCTCTCGTCTCGCTACTGCCTCCCATTGTGGAGAAGAGTGACGGAGATAACGATGGGGAGGTTCGTGGAGACTCTCTTCTCACAGCCCCAGTATGCACTAAGCGATACGTTCTGTCATCTATGTCCTTTACACTCTGCCATTTGAACTCTTCTGGGATTCCTCTTGTCCATTCTACTAGTGCGTATGCCCCCGAGGTATCTGACTTTACATCCACCGCCCATGCTTTCCATCTTGGGGATATTGACATTATTAGCTGCTTTACCTCTTCTTTTTGCTGGATCCCTCCCGGGAGTTCAATAGCTACCGCCCCGACTGGATCCACAGCCTCCTCTG
This sequence comes from Rana muscosa, assembly GCA_029206835.1. Lineage (NCBI taxonomy): Eukaryota > Metazoa > Chordata > Amphibia > Anura > Ranidae > Rana > Rana muscosa. The sequence continues at coordinate 735,477,657 of CM055122.1, forward strand.
CGCACCATTGTGACACTGCCTGCGGGTCCATGCTGGTACTTCTGACCGGCTTGATTGCAGCGTGCAATATACAAGTATCCCAGAACCGAGCCCCCACGTGTAGCGATACCCCCAGTTAAGAGGGCTGCCTGTTTGTTTTTTTGGGCCTTGTAGTGCACCACTGTCAGCCCCTGGCAATTGGCTCTAACCTCTCGTGGCACAGTTAGGAAAGGGGATGATATAATTGCACTCTCTCTACTTGTATGACACAATTCCCTTTATAACACAGCACAGTAATTGATACTGACAACCAATATACTTAACTATAAGTTCTTTACTATTGGTAAACGTAATAAGGGTAAACAGTATACAGTGTCTCATGCAGATCCCTGCAATATACGTATACTCATAAAAAGATATAACATTCAGCAATGCAACGACAGTTTAATAAATCCTGCTGCAGCTATCCTCCCCCGTGAGCAAATATGGTGCCCAGCAATGTCCTATACTACCCAGTCAGGCCTGACTATAACTTGGGGTATAGTTTGTTGAAGAAATCTTCACTAGCAAAACACGGTGGTGCACATAAAGAACAAAAACTGTAATCCAATGGGGTAGCGATGACCGCTAACTTTGTAAAGCTGGAGAGACTAGTAAACTCAGTTCAGAAGACAGTCTCCCCAGAATGTAACTATAATCACTGATGGGCCTGAATAAAGTTAATAGGCAACAAAGGTAACAAGATGCGGTTCCGAGCTGGCGCTCTCTCACCCGACCGGACCGATTCCTGTCCGGTACCTCCGCTACTGTGAGTCGCTTCACAGTGCCCACGATGCCCGGGTCTTCGGTTCTCCTGATGATGGCACTTCACAGCAGGATCGGATGCTCCGCAGGCTCCTCGGTGGAGCGGAAGGCTCTTTGGAAGAAAGTACAAGGCCCAGGCTTCAGGCCTTGCACGCACAGCAGGTCAGCACAGGGATCCTCTTGCTGGGAGGGCAGTGTCCAAATTGAAAGAAAGAACTGGGGCCCGCCTCTCCCTTTTAAAGTCCACCCCAGCAGTCCTTGCGCGGGGAAATGCACCCTGGGTGCCTCAAAGCGTGCTGGGAACTGTAGTCTGTGGGTGATACCCCGCTACACAGGACTCTCATCTATTTAAGTGGGAGAACTTGCACAATTGGTGGCTGACTAAATACTTTTTTTCCCCACTGTATATTACTGTAGCACCCTCTAGCATTGCTAGAGTGCTAGATTAGGATGTGTTTGTATTAGTGTGGGTACATTTTGTGGCAGCCAAGCCTGTGTGTTAATCTGGGTTGGGTGAGTGATTCAGGTAGGCTGGATGACTCATCATCAGCTTCTCTGGTGACTCCCCCTGCCATCTGGAAACTTGGAGAAGATTCCAAAAGCAGTTGGGAGGGGTCAAGGAGGAGCTAGCTGGAGTGTTCTGAGGGCCCTGACCAATCCCCAACAGAAGGGTTGACAGGGGGCAGGCCCCCTCAAATACTCAGAGTCAGCCCAGCAGGGGCAATATGGAGTTTGGTTGGAAGATGGAGATGGAGTGTTAGGCTGTCATGGCCTTTGGAAGTAGCTCCCTAGTCTGGGGCAAGGTGAACTCAGGCCTGGGCTCAGGTGTGGAAGGGACCCCTCTTCATGACACATAGAGGAATCCTGACCAGGAGGCACGGGAGCAAGGAGAGGACAGCAGGAGGGCACTGCTAGGGAAATCTCCAGGGAGAAGGACAGCCAGGGGGGCTGGTGAGTGTTACTGTCAGAGGACTGAAAGGCATGGCTGAAGGGACTGAGTGCATGTAGTCTGGGATGCAGAGTCCATCTGGGAGGACTGTGGAGAAGTAGCCAGGAGGGCTAATGTAAGGGGTAGCTGCAGCCAGGCAGGCTGGCAGTGCCTGAAGAGGTGGTACTGGGAGCAGTAGCCACAGAAGAGGACAGCTAGCACCAAAGACCTCTATTTTTGCTGCACTACCAAAGGGACCCGCGGTCCCTGCCTGCAAGGGGCATTCACAGGATCTAAATGAGATTTTGTTAGATCAAACAAACAGTGCTAGCTGGTCCTGGGAGATGGTAGTTCTTCAAGCAAGTCTGTGCTGGAGGTAGAAGAAGAGGAGTGTGTATATAGCGGGTGTATATAGTTTGTGTCCCTGAAGAGTTTTTACTGATCAAATGGCCATCCCATAACAAGCTTTTCCCATCCAAATTTAATTCCCATAAATAAAAAACAAACAAACAAAGCTGCAAGGACTGCTTCTTGTTTCAGGAGTGATTGAGAAATTCATGTGCCTGGCTGTGCAGGGTGGGAGATAACCAACAATCACCACCGGCTCCTGTGGGGGTAGTGCTACATTACTTTGCGGTGTATCTAAAATAAGTATACTATTACATTGTTGTAAACTGTCCAACTGTTTTGATATTAATTTTATTATTACATTTTAACACTATTGCCATTATTTCTACTGCTACTACTACTATTATTATTTCTGTCTAGTGAAATTTTTATTTTTCATGCTGGTCCTAAAATATGTATGGTCTAGGTACATTCCAAATGAAATACTACCTTAGGTCAGACACAAATAGTTACTAAACATTCATGTGCCTCTCATTAAGATCCACATGTTGTTATAACTTGGCATTGTAGTCCTAATGAAATCCTGTAATATAAGAAGCAAGTATTTCAGCCCAGTTATTATAGGGATGGGTGGTATGTGTGCTGTATTAGAACTGGTGCACAGGAGGATTTGTGAATGTAGATTGCTAAGAGAATGACCAAGAGAATAAGAGAAAAAGAGGCTTGATCCTCCAATTTGTATTTGCATCTGCACATTAAAGTTGCCGTAAGTTCTCTTTTGCAGAGGTCAGAATCAATCAAGAAAAGCTGTTGGAGAATATTTTATGTCCCACTTACTGATGGGGATTGCTGTTCTCGGAGTACGCTAAAAGCAAAATGCTGGGCTTTACTAAATCCCCAGGAAGCAGATGATTAATATACATCACAGATTAGCATGTAGAAGCAGGACTTCTATTAGTCTCTCTTGATTTCTTTCTTTTGAAGGTAGTCGTGACAACTTTATTTTAAGACAGACATTTTACTGTATTTCAAAGGGGGTGGACAAAGCAAGTCCTTCTGTACAAGACTGATAATGACCCATCATTATATCATGGTTCTCCTATTTGCACCGATAGAGAGCGAGCTATAAAGCATTCAGTGTAATCAACAAAACAAAATCCCAATGACCAAGGTTAGCAATGGATGCACTCTTGCTTTGTCATCTGCCCATCTTCTGTGCTGTGTCGTGTAACCAGCCATGGTGTTGTGCCCAACACGAATGCTTTAGAACGAATGCAGCAGGTTGGTCTGGCAAACACATGGGAAAAATGTATTTATCTACACAAAAAAATTAATTGGAATATGCTAAGCCAGAGATTTTCTGAAAGGTTAGATGGCAGTATTTATTATTGCTCTCTAGGTGACCCCCAACACAACCTGACTTGCCCAGATCACAAGTTCACCAAGCACATACACGATTAAAAAGTATTATTTGCTAAGACCTAAATAACAGCTTAAAGCAATATTAAACCCAAAAGCAAACATTTATTATATTGAAGCTTACCGATTCGTAAATGTAATGGTTGCATTAGTTTCCTTTCTTCTATTTTATCTGGTAATACAGCCAGCAAGTCTGTTGTTTTTCTTAGCACAAACTGTCCAGCAGAATGTATCAGTTTACATGCTTTGATGAAGGCTTCTTATCTGAAACACGTCAGCGTATAGCCTGTACCCGTGTACCCATGTAACCAATAAAGTACTTTTATTCAGTTGCCAGCCCTTTTTGATTCAAGTATTGTATTTATGGGGCCTGAACGTCCTGGCTAGAGCACCGGATCACAGTTTGTGGACTTCCATATTGGCAGTGGAGCTGGGGTAACGTGTTACAAAAACTATTGGCGCTATATAAATCCTGTATAATAATAATAAAAATGACTTTTTGTGCCAACAACCAGGTGAAAAAAGGAACGTTCAAATGAGTGAAAAAAACGTGTGATCCACCACACTTATCACCACACTCATCAGCTTCTGCACAGATTTGTGAAGTGAATAAAACCACCAGGAAAAGAGAGATGTGCCACAGGACTGCTCTACCATAAAGGGTTAATAGACTCCTTACGGAAACAATAGATCTAACAGCGAGCTCATAAAACACCTGAGCGTAACAATTTACTGGCGTTTTTCTGGCTTTTTTTTAATTTGTGTGTTTTGCAGCTTTTTACAAGTGTTTTAGAAGCGTATTACAAGAGTTTTACAGCTTCAGTCATTTTTGTTTAGCCAATAGAAAGCACTAGGGGGAGGAGAGGAAATTAGGGTTGCTGCTATTTGAGCAGAAAACAAGCGACAAAAGGCTTGTAAAACGCTCAAGTCAGGCATTTCGATTGGAGTCTATGGGGCCAAAAATGCTTGTAATCTGCCAAAAAAAAAGCTCAAGTACTGTTTTGAGTGACAGGTGTTTTGCTTCAGGTGAAAGAACACTCAGATGTGAACAGGGGCCATTGAAATGAATGGGATTTGGCTTGTTGAGCGTTTCAGAGCTACAAGCTTCAAGCAAAAAATCGCTCAGCTGTGAACAGGGCTTTAGAGGTGCCTTAGAGGTGGTCCATAGCAGTATAGAAGATAAGGGCTAAATTGGCAAACATTTCTACAGGTAACTGAATGATGGTTGGAAGGATAGGAGTTTGAGAACAGGGAGAGAGTTAAACAGATACGTTTGTAATCAGAGAGGAAGAGGGGTCTTGGAGATGTTAGAAAATGAGGTTAGGTTGAAAAGCTGAGATGCATTTGGGGTGATAGCATTACCAGGGATGCTAAAGTCATCAGGAATTATTGTGGATATTTTAGAGGAGAGAAATGTTACCTTAAAAGTGCATTGTGGGTATAGTAGGATTCCATTTCCACCTAACTGTTGGCCAATGGGTCTAAGTGAGTAAGCCAAGTGGAGGCCACCATGGAAAATAGAAGCTGGGGAGGCAGAATCAGATAAGAAGGAGGGTTGGTTCTTAGAAGCAGGGAAAGAGTAGAGAGTGCAGACTGTGGCTGCTGCCAGAAATAGAAAGGTGTTGGGTGTGGGGGGATAGATAGCGGAGGGCCAGAATTAGGGGGGGGGATATTCCCAGAGGTTAGGAGAAGGAGGAAGGTGAGGGTGTTAAGGTGGGAGTAAGATGTGCCCACAGACATACTCCCCAGTGTCCTGGAGGGTATACCTGCATGTGGGTTAGGAATGAGCATGAGGTGATGCCAGCAGGAGTGAGGGTGATTTATATATACAGTATATATATTGTACGTATATATATATATATATATATATATATATATTAGGAAGCAAATTGAAAGGAATGAGCTGGATGGAGAAATACAGGTTCACCTGCAGTATGTATGGAGAGGAGAACATTGTCTGCAGAGGCTTTTTTTGTTTCCACCTTAGGGGAACTTCTGTGTTAAACTGTACTGATACTTGTGCAGAAATGGTACTCAGGAGGAAATAGAAATTGTCTGTGCCTAATAGCAGGAATACATGGTTAGAAAATTGACCGATCGCTCGACCGCCGACCAACCAAACAGCGTTCGTTGGTCTAAATTGTCACCAAAATTAAACATCAACCAATCAACACCAATGAAAAAAATCTTTAAAAGAGCAATCGATTTCATACGTAGTGTTGACGTCTCACGTACAAGTGGGGTTGTCTACTAGTTCCGCTCATGCATGATAATGTTCATGCAATGTTTTACGGACAACCTTCACACCAACGAATAGAATATCGTTAGTTCGCAAACGATACAATACAAATTTTTCAATTTTTTCAATCAGTCTTCTTTGTTCACAATATCGATATCGGGCATTGCTTGCTGGATATCAATGAATAGAAAGTCGGCCGATCGTTCGCAGAACGGAATTTTTCGACCGATTTTCTTATTATGTATTCCTGCCACAATAAGCCCCCTGGCTGTGCCTTTCCCCATAGGTTGATCTAAATATATTGAGAGATTGGGTGGGGGAATATTTGTCAATTAATCAATTAAGAACTTATAAGAAACACAAGACAGGTCACAGAGATAGTCATAAAGATAAGATCAGCTCTTTGATCAAGCAATTCCAAATCATTATAATTTCCCTTTGCTGTATCAGAAACACAATTTGCAAAAAAAAATGCATTTGACCAAAAAATAAAGCCAGATTGTATGAGTGAAGATACACTTTGCTAAAAAATAGCCCCTACACTTTTAGTAAATCAACCTCACTATGTTTCTTGACAGAAACCTTAGATAGAGCCTGCATACAGGTAAACATGGGAAAATTAGCCTAAAACACCAGCTGCTGGCATGGTACAAGAATACATAATCTATAATATTATATTTTTACCTCGATATAAAAAAAATTTTGCTTGCACATTATTGGATGATTAAAGTGGACACTGCTTTACCTCATTAACTAAGCTAAGTAAACATTCACTTTGAAAAGTGAACAGTTTTTATGGCTTAGGTAAACCAAACATAGTGACTGAGATATAACCTCTGATTTGCCCCTTCTTTAAAGAGGTTGTATACCTTTTTAAAGTTTTTACCTACAGGTAAGCCTATAATGAGGCTTAAAATCAAGAAAGTATGTCGCGCACAAAAAAGTGAAAAATCAGAACTCTAATGAGAGTTCATATAGATAAATGAATAAATGAATGAATGAATGAATAAATGAATAAAGGTGAGTAAGGTGAGTGATACTATATATATATAAATACCCCAAAAAATGCATATACAGGTGCAGAGATTACACCCCTACTCTAATTAAATGAATGTAGAGCCTGCAAAGGTAACACTCATGTGTGTAGTCAAGCAAAAAATACCTGAAAGCTACTACACGGTATTACTAAATAGTGATGAGCCGAACACCCCCGGGTTCGGTTCGCACCAGAACCCGCGAACGGACCGGAAGTTCGAACGAACATTAGAACCCTATTAAATACAATGGATGCGAACGTTCGAATTCTAAAGTGCTAATTATAACAACTATTATGCATGTTATTGTCCTAAAAAGGGTTTGGGAACCCGGGTTCTGCACCAGGGGACATGTATCAATGCAAAAAGAAGTTTTAAAAACGGTCGTTTTTCGGGAGCAGTCATTTTAATGATGCATAAAGTGAAAAAAAAAAAGTCAAATATTCCTTTAAATATCGTACCTGGGGGGTGTCTAAAGTATGCCTGTGAAGTGCCACGTGTTTCCCGTGTTTAGAACTGTCCCTGCACAAAATGACACTTCTAAAGGAAAAAAAAGCCATTTAAAACTGCTTGCGGCTTTAATGTAATGTCTGGTCCCGGTAATATGGATGAAATTCTTTAAGAAAAATGGCATAGCTACCCCATGACCCCCCCCCCCCCCTACCCCAGCCCATTACCAGCCCCTTTGGGTCTTGTATGGATATTAAGGGGAACCCCGCACATAAAATAAAAAAGGCCCTATATACTCTGAACAGCCGTATACAGGCGGTGCATACAAGACAGGGACTGTAGGTTTGTTCTTATGTAGAATCTGTTTGTAATTTTGAACAGGTACATTGTTGAAGTGTAGCTCCAGCCCAAAAATCTATTTTTAAACTTTTTGGAAAACATAGGTAAGGGTTATCACCCCTGTAACATTTGTTTTGCTGTCTGTGCCCCTGTTCAGAACATTTCACCTCACTTTCCGTCCCAATGACAACTGTTTTTGAAATGTGGTGTTTTTCTTGAAACAAGGATTGCTGATAAAGCATCAGTACAGAGGAGACACCTTTCTCCCATATTTATTCTTACAGGAGAGAATTTTCCTTCCTAGTGGTAGATTTCCTCTCACTTCCTGTTGTCTTCTTGCGTTTGCAAGTAGGAGTCGTTTGTAAGTTGGATGTTTGAAAGTAGGGACCTGCCGTATATACTCTGCAGAAATAGGCCCCTTAGTTGTTGGTGTTGGCACAACACTGTAAGCACTCACAGTTACTCTTGGTTGGTGCTGGAACACCCTGCTGTCAACTATTATATCAGGAATTTTAATTACATATAATTGTTGAACAGTGGTAGTAAAAATTGGGCCTTTGATGGTGGTGCTGGTGCCACAACACTGTAAGCCCTGACAGTTACTCTTGGTGGGTGCAGCAATGGGCCCTGCTGTGAATTATTAGATCAAGAATTGTAATTACATGCCCCTGTTGAACAGGGGCTGAAAAATTGGGCCTTAGGCACTGGTGGCACAACACTGCAACCCCTCACAGATACTGTACTTGGAGCACAGCAATGAGCCCTGTTGCAAAGTATTGCTTCAAAAATTGTAATGACACGCCCCTGTTAAACAGGGGCTGAAAAATTGGGCCTTAGGCACTGGTGGCACAACACTGCAACTCCTCACAGATACTGTACTTGGAGCACAGCAATGAGCCCTGTTGCAAAGTATTGCTTCAAAAATTGTAATTACACGCCCCTGTTAAACAGGGGCTGAAAAATTGGGCGTTAGGCACTGGTGGCGGCACCCATAAACAAAAATGATCTTCCAAGCTATCATCATCAATCGTATCATTGAGGACTCGGAGGAGGAGGATAGCCAGTCAACATAACAGCACAGGCACTCAGCATCAGCATCAGTCTTGAAGGGATGTGACATTTTAAAATCAATTAGTCTGTTATATCAGCATCAGGTGTGTGGTAGCTGGTGGTGATCCAAGACTGGTTCATCTTGATGAAAGTCAGTCGATCAACCGAGTCGGTGGACAGGCGCACCCTGTGATCCGTGACAAATCCTCCAGCAGCACTGAATGTGCGTTCCGAAAGAACGCTGGATGCAGGACAGGCCAGTAGCTCAATTGCATACTGTGCAAGCTCTGGCCAGTGATCCATCCTCAAGACCCAGTAAGCCAGAGGATTTTCGGTGGGGAAGGTGTCCAAGTCTGACCTTGCCCCTAGATATTCCTGCACCATGTTTATCAGACGCTGGCGATGGTTGCTGGAACCAATCATACTTTGGGGCTGCGGACTAAAGAATTGTCTGAACGCATCGGTCAGACGGCCACCTTCCCCACCGCTCCTTCTTTGACTGGCCGAAGCCTCAGCAACTCGTTGTCCAGGACCAGGAGTTTGCAACCTCCCAGTCTCTGGGAACGCGTTGCACAGACCTTTCTGCAAGGCCTCCCGGAGTTGTCTCATCCTCTGCTCCCTCTGCGACGGTAACATAAGGTCCGCAACCTTACCCTTGTACCGTGGATCAAGGAGAGTGGCCAGCCAGTAATGGTCCCTCTCCTTGATCCGAAGAATACGAGGATCCTTCCGCAGACTTTGCAGGATCAGGGAGGCCATGCAGCGTAGGTTTGCTGAGGCATTCGCTCCGGAGTCCTCTGGGTCACTAAGGACGACATGATCCGCAGCCACCTCCTCCCAGCCACGTACAAGTCCACTGGTTTCTTGGGACTGTAAATCATCCCTAAAAGACTGCTGCTGATGATGCTGAGTGCCAGCCTCCACCTCCATGCTGACACAATCCTCCTCCTCCTCCTCCTCCTCCTCCTCCTCTTCCTGTGCGATGGGTGGGACAGAAGGAACACTGTCTGGGTAAAGGGGGCCTTGAGAGGCAAGGAAGTCCTCCTCTTCCTGCCTCTGTTCTGCCTCAAGTGCCCTGTCCATTATTCCACGCAGCGTGTGCTCCAACAGGTGGACAAGAGGTACAGTGTCACTGATGCATGCACTGTCACTGCTCACCATCCTCGTGGCCTCCTCAAATGGTGCCAGGACAGTGCATGCATCCCTGATCATGCCCCACTGGCGTGGAGAAAAAAAACCAAGCTCCCCTGACCCTGTCCTGGTGCCGTAGTCGCACAGGTACTCATTGATGGCCCTCTGCTGCGTGTGCAGCCGCTGCAGCATGGCCAACGTTGAGTTCCACCTGGTGGGCATGTCACATATAAGGCGGTTCTTGGGCAGGTTCAACTCCTTTTGCAGCTCAGCCAGGCGAGCACTGGCATTATAAGATCTGCGGAAATGCACACAGACTTTCCTGGCCTGCCTCAGGACATCCTGTAAGCCCGGGTACCTGCCCAAGAACCGCTGCACCACCAGGTTAAGGACGTGAGCCACACAGGGCACATGGGTCAGTTGTCCCTGTCGGAGGGCGGAGAGGAGGTTGGTGCCATTGTCGCAAACCACCATTCCTGGCTTAAGCTGGCGTGGCGTCAACCACCTCTCGGCCTGGCCCTGCAGAGCAGACAGGACCTCTGCCCCAGTGTGGCTTCTGTCCCCCAAACACACCAGCGCAAGCACGGCATGGCATCTTTTTGCCTGCGTACTTGCGTAGCCCCGTGAACGGCTACGGAGCACCGCTGGTTCATAGGACAAACCACAGGAAGAGGCCATGGAGGAAGAAGAAGAGGAGGGGGTGGAGGAGAGAGGTGTGTCACAACCAGTAGTAGCATTTTGGAGGCGTGGCGGTGGGACAACCTCCAACACTACTGCACCTTGTCCTGAATCCTTCCCAGCTGCCAAAAGAGTGACCCAATGGGCCGTGAAAGAAAGGTAACGTCCCTGTCCATGCCTGCTGGACCATGAGTCAGCGGTAATATGCACCTTACCGCTGACCGCCCTGTCCAGCGAGGCCAAGACATTGCCTTCCACATGCCGGTAGAGAGCCGGAATAGCCTTCCGTGAGAAAAAGTGGCGTTTGGGAACCTGCCACTGAGGAACCGCACATTGCACAAACTCACGGAAGGGGGCCGAGTCTACCAACTGAAAAGGCAGCAGTTGAAGCGCTAGCAATTTAGCCAAGCTAGCATTCAACCGCTGGGCATGTGGATGGCTGGGAGTGAACTTCTTTCGACGGTCCAGCAGCTGGGGCAGGGAAATTTGCCTGCTAGAATCGGACGTCGGTGTACTGCTAGCAGAGTGGGCGCAAGTACTTGGCTGTGACACACCTAATTCTACACCTTCATTCCTCTCAGTGCATGTTTCAGAGAGGACTGAAGTTATAGTGGGGTTGGAGATCCCAGCTGATGCGGTGCAAGGAGAGGTCCGCTTTGTTCTTTGGTGTGGGTCTTTGAGGTAGGCTTGCCAACGAGCTGCATGGCAGGTCAACATATGTCTGGTCAGGCATGTGGTACCCAAGCGGCTGATGTTTTGGCCACGCGATATACGCTTGAGACATATGTTGCAAACAGCAGCTGTGCGATCTGATGCACTAGCCTCAAAAAAGGCCCACACCAAAGAACTTTTTGAATGACGGGCAGAGGCAGCGCCCTGCACAGGCGGAGCTCTGCGGTGTGATTCCGTCGGTGTACTGCCCTTACGCTGGCCACCAAAGGGCATCCTGCCTCGTTGGAGATGTGCCTCCTCCTCATCCTCCTCCTCCTCCTCTCTCCTATTAGGCACCCACGTGGAGTCATTGACCTCATCATCCCCTCCCTCCTCATCACTGGAGCCAATCTGGCAGTATGCTGCAGCTGCTGGAACATGACTGCCAGATTGGTGTCCTTCTTGAGCATCCCCTCTGTCTGCTCTCACGCTACTGCCTTCCTCTAGCTGGGTTTCATCATCAGACCCTTCGAAACGCTGGGCATCCTCCTGGAGCATGTACCCAACACTGTGCTGAAACAGTTCGGGGGACTCCTCAGGAGGAGGACATGGTGGGTCTAGGGAAGGAGTGACTGATGATTTGTCTGACATTGATACCAGGGAAGACGACGCTTTGGCAGCTGCTTTTCCAGTACCCTGAGCCTGGGTGAGAGAGGATGAGGAGGAGGAGGAGGGCTTGGTCATCCACTCTACCAAGTCTTCGGCATGATGTGGCTCAACATGTCCAGCTGCCGAAAAGAAGGACAAGCGTGTCCCATGGCCATGTGCTGATGACAATGCACCGCGTCCACGACCAGCACTGTTGCCCCCAGACACAGAGCCTGCTTGCCCTCTTTTATTGCCTCCTGACTGTCTGCCTCTCCTTGTTTGCCTTCCAGACATTCTAATAGATGGCCTGCAGGGAGATGGGAAAAAAGCAATAAGGGCTACCTTCAGGTGTCCTTCTCTGTCCCTGGAAACAAGGACTTGCAGAGTGAAAGAAAAAAAACACTCTCCCTACCTACAGTTTTCTGTCCCTAGAAAAAATGTTTTTTTTAATCACAATATAGCACAAGGAAAATTAACTCACTGTCCTTACAGGTCCCTGGAAACAAGGACTTGCAGAGTGAAAGAAAAAAAACACTCTCCCTACCTACAGTTTTCTGTCCCTAGAAAAAAATGTTTTTTTTAATCACAATATAGCAAAAGGACAATTCACTCACTGTCCTTCCAGGTCCCTGGAAACAAGGACTTGCAGAGTGAAAGAAACTGACACTGTCCCTACCTAGAGTTTTCTGTCCCTGGAATAAATGTTTTTTTCAGCACAATATAGCACAAGGACAATTAACTCACTGTCCTTACAGGTCCCTGGAAACAAGGACTTGCAGAGTGAAAGAAAAAAAATACTCTCCCTACCTACAGTTTTCTGTCCCTAGAAAAAAATGTTTTTTTTAATCACAATATAGCAAAAGGACAATTCACTCACTGTCCTTCCAGGTCCCTGGAAACAAGGACTTGCAGAGTGAAAGAAACTGACACTGTCCCTACCTAGAGTTTTCTGTCCCTGGAATAAATGTTTTTTTCAGCACAATATAGCACAAGGACAATTAACTCACTGTCCTTACAGGTCCCTGGAAACAAGGACTTGCAGAGTGAAAGAAAAAAAATACTCTCCCTACCTACAGTTTTCTGTCCCTAGAAAAAAATGTTTTTTTTAATCACAATATAGCAAAAGGACAATTCACTCACTGTCCTTCCAGGTCCCTGGAAACAAGGACTTGCAGAGTGAAAGAAACTGACACTGTCCCTACCTAGAGTTTTCTGTCCCTAGAATAAATGTTTTTTTTAATCACAATATAGCAAAAGGACAATTCACTCACTGTCCTTCCAGGTCCCTGGAAACAAGGACTTGCAGAGTGAAAGAAACTGACACTGTCCCTACCTAGAGTTTTCTGTCCCTAGAATAAATGTTTTTTTTAATCACAATATAGCAAAAGGACAATTCACTCACTGTCCTTCCAGGTCCCTGGAAACAAGGACTTGCAGAGTGAAAGAAACTGACACTGTCCCTACCTAGAGTTTTCTGTCCCTAGAATAAATGTTTTTTTTAATCACAATATAGCACAAGGACAATTAACTCACTGTCCTTACAGGTCCCTGGAAACAAGGACTTGCAGAGTGAAAGAAAAAAAATACTCTCCCTACCTACAGTTTTCTGTCCCTAGAAAAAAATGTTTTTTTTAATCACAATATAGCAAAAGGACAATTCACTCACTGTCCTTCCAGGTCCCTGGAAACAAGGACTTGCAGAGTGAAAGAAACTGACACTGTCCCTACCTAGAGTTTTCTGTCCCTAGAATAAATGTTTTTTTTAATCACAATATAGCAAAAGGACAATTCACTCACTGTCCTTCCAGGTCCCTGGAAACAAGGACTTGCAGAGTGAAAGAAACTGACACTGTCCCTACCTAGAGTTTTCTGTCCCTAGAATAAATGTTTTTTTTAATCACAATATAGCAAAAGGACAATTCACTCACTGTCCTTCCAGGTCCCTGGAAACAAGGACTTGCAGAGTGAAAGAAACTGACACTGTCCCTACCTAGAGTTTTCTGTCCCTAGAATAAATGTTTTTTTTAATCACAATATAGCAAAAGGACAATTCACTCACTGTCCTTCCAGGTCCCTGGAAACAAGGACTTGCAGAGTGAAAGAAACTGACACTGTCCCTACCTAGAGTTTTCTGTCCCTAGAATAAATGTTTTTTTTAATCACAATATAGCACAAGGAAAATTAACTCACTGTCCTTACAGGTCCCTGGAAACAAGGACTTGCAGAGTGAAAGAAAAAAAACACTCTCCCTACCTACAGTTTTCTGTCCCTAGAAAAAAATGTTTTTTTTAATCACAATATAGCAAAAGGACAATTCACTCACTGTCCTTCCAGGTCCCTGGAAACAAGGACTTGCAGAGTGAAAGAAACTGACACTGTCCCTACCTAGAGTTTTCTGTCCCTGGAATAAATGTTTTTTTCAGCACAATATAGCACAAGGACAATTAACTCACTGTCCTTACAGGTCCCTGGAAACAAGGACTTGCAGAGTGAAAGAAAAAAAATACTCTCCCTACCTACAGTTTTCTGTCCCTAGAAAAAAATGTTTTTTTTAATCACAATATAGCAAAAGGACAATTCACTCACTGTCCTTCCAGGTCCCTGGAAACAAGGACTTGCAGAGTGAAAGAAACTGACACTGTCCCTACCTAGAGTTTTCTGTCCCTAGAATAAATGTTTTTTTTAATCACAATATAGCAAAAGGACAATTCACTCACTGTCCTTCCAGGTCCCTGGAAACAAGGACTTGCAGAGTGAAAGAAACTGACACTGTCCCTACCTAGAGTTTTCTGTCCCTAGAATAAATGTTTTTTTTAATCACAATATAGCAAAAGGACAATTCACTCACTGTCCTTCCAGGTCCCTGGAAACAAGGACTTGCAGAGTGAAAGAAACTGACACTGTCCCTACCTAGAGTTTTCTGTCCCTAGAATAAATGTTTTTTTTAATCACAATATAGCAAAAGGACAATTCACTCACTGTCCTTCCAGGTCCCTGGAAACAAGGACTTGCAGAGTGAAAGAAACTGACACTGTCCCTACCTAGAGTTTTCTGTCCCTAGAATAAATGTTTTTTTTAATCACAATATAGCAAAAGGACAATTCACTCACTGTCCTTCCAGGTCCCTGGAAACAAGGACTTGCAGAGTGAAAGAAACTGACACTGTCCCTACCTAGAGTTTTCTGTCCCTAGAATAAATGTTTTTTTTAATCACAATATAGCAAAAGGACAATTCACTCACTGTCCTTCCAGGTCCCTGGAAACAAGGACTTGCAGAGTGAAAGAAACTGACACTGTCCCTACCTAGAGTTTTCTGTCCCTAGAATAAATGTTTTTTTTAATCACAATATAGCAAAAGGACAATTCACTCACTGTCCTTCCAGGTCCCTGGAAACAAGGACTTGCAGAGTGAAAGAAACTGACACTGTCCCTACCTAGAGTTTTCTGTCCCTAGAATAAATGTTTTTTTTAATCACAATATAGCAAAAGGACAATTCACTCACTGTCCTTCCAGGTCCCTGGAAACAAGGACTTGCAGAGTGAAAGAAACTGACACTGTCCCTACCTAGAGTTTTCTGTCCCTAGAATAAATGTTTTTTTTAATCACAATATAGCAAAAGGACAATTCACTCACTGTCCTTCCAGGTCCCTGGAAACAAGGACTTGCAGAGTGAAAGAAACTGACACTGTCCCTACCTAGAGTTTTCTGTCCCTAGAATAAATGTTTTTTTTAATCACAATATAGCACAAGGAAAATTAACTCACTGTCCTTACAGGTCCCTGGAAACAAGGACTTGCAGAGTGAAAGAAAAAAAACACTCTCCCTACCTACAGTTTTCTGTCCCTAGAAAAAAATGTTTTTTTTAATCACAATATAGCAAAAGGACAATTCACTCACTGTCCTTCCAGGTCCCTGGAAACAAGGACTTGCAGAGTGAAAGAAACTGACACTGTCCCTACCTAGAGTTTTCTGTCCCTGGAATAAATGTTTTTTTCAGCACAATATAGCACAAGGACAATTAACTCACTGTCCTTACAGGTCCCTGGAAACAAGGACTTGCAGAGTGAAAGAAAAAAAATACTCTCCCTACCTACAGTTTTCTGTCCCTAGAAAAAAATGTTTTTTTTAATCACAATATAGCAAAAGGACAATTCACTCACTGTCCTTCCAGGTCCCTGGAAACAAGGACTTGCAGAGTGAAAGAAACTGACACTGTCCCTACCTAGAGTTTTCTGTCCCTAGAATAAATGTTTTTTTTAATCACAATATAGCAAAAGGACAATTCACTCACTGTCCTTCCAGGTCCCTGGAAACAAGGACTTGCAGAGTGAAAGAAACTGACACTGTCCCTACCTAGAGTTTTCTGTCCCTAGAATAAATGTTTTTTTTAATCACAATATAGCAAAAGGACAATTCACTCACTGTCCTTCCAGGTCCCTGGAAACAAGGACTTGCAGAGTGAAAGAAACTGACACTGTCCCTACCTAGAGTTTTCTGTCCCTAGAATAAATGTTTTTTTTAATCACAATATAGCAAAAGGACAATTCACTCACTGTCCTTCCAGGTCCCTGGAAACAAGGACTTGCAGAGTGAAAGAAACTGACACTGTCCCTACCTAGAGTTTTCTGTCCCTAGAATAAATGTTTTTTTTTAAGCACACTATAGCAGAAGCACAAAACACACTGACACTCTCCCTACCTATCCTTCTCTTTCCCTAAACTAAAGGAATCCAGGTTAAGCAAGAAAGAAATAACAGTCACTGTCCCTGCCTATGCTACTCTATCCCTGCTCCGGAACACACTACACTAGGCCGCCGTGCTGGCGGCCTTTTATAGTGTGGGGCGTGTACTAAACACCCTCAGCAATAATTGGCCACAGGCATCCTGCCTGTGGCCAATCATTGCTCTCCTCGCTGCCGGCGCTGTGATTGGCCAAGCATGCGGGGTCACAGTGCATGCTTGGCCAATCACAGCGCCTGGATGACACTGCGATGGCGTAGTGCATTGTGGGCCGTTCGCGTCACTCGAATTTGGCGCGAACGGCCCAAATCGTTCGATCTTCGTCGAACGATCGAACAGCCAATGTTCGAGTCGAACGTATGTTCGACTCGAACACGAAGCTCATCCCTATTACTAAACAAATATATGTATAGTGTTAAGTCAAGCAAAAATAACTGAATACTATTACCAAATATTACTAAATGTTACTAAAAAAGGGTGCTCTAAGTTATTAAATATATACGGTAAGATAACAGAAGTCCATTCCTTAAAAAAAGGTTCCAATACAAAAATTGCTTCAAATGAAAGAAAACAAAAGATTGTAGAGAGACGTTGAAAAGAGTAGTGCCCAGGATAGATCCACAGATGTCATAGGGAAGCTGCATCCACCACGGTGAATATGAAGGCAAGATGGGTACCTTACCACAAAAGGTGGACCTCCACTATGGCAAGGTCAAGAGAGCCTGCAGATATCACCCTCTGCGGGGTCTTGGTGCTGATCCTGGGGATGTTTCGTTTCAAGAGAACGTTATCTTGAAACAAAACTAGTCAGGGCGGTGCTGCGCACTGACATCACTATTCTCACGTAACCCCGGAAGCACGGGCGAACGCCAGGACCTTTTTTATGCCGGCAATTTTAAATAATTTTATGAACTTTTGTAACCATTTGTGTACCTTGACAATCGGAATACATTTTTTGGAGGTAATATACTATCCGAATCTCCCCCTTTTCTTTCTCTGTTGGTATTAACACCGGAGGTCTGTTGGGTCCTGCTTAAAAATCTGATTACATCAGCCACCCGTGGATGGTACAACATAACTAGAGGCAGAGGGAGTATCCGGATCTCGGAGCGGTGACATCCCCAGGATCAGCACCAAGACCCCGCAGAGGGTGATATCTGCAGGCTCTCTTGACCTTGCCATAGTGGAGGTCCACCTTTTGTGGTAAGGTACCCATCTTGCCTTCATATTCACCGTGGTGGATGCAGCTTCCCTATGACATCTGTGGATCTATCCTGGGCACTACTTTTTTCAACGTCTCTCTACAATCTTTTGTTTTCTTTCATTTGAAGCAATTTTTGTATTGGAACCTTTTTTTAAGGAATGGACTTCTGTTATCTTACCGTATATATTTAATAACTTAGAGCACCTTTTTTAGTAACATTTAATATTTGGTAATAGTATTCAGTTATTTTTGCTTGACTTAACACTATACATATATTTGTTTAGTAATACCGTGTAGTAGCTTTCAGGTATTTTTTGCTTTTCTACACACGAGTGTTACCTTTGCAGGCTCTACATTCATTTAATTAGAGTAAGGGTGCAATCGCTGCACCTGTATATGCATTTTTTAGGGGTATTTATAGATATAGTATCACTCACCTTTATTCATTTATTCATTCATTCATTTATTCATTTATCTATATGAACTCTCATTAGAGTTCTGATTTTTCACTTTTTTGTGCGCGACATACTTTCTTGATTTTATTTTTATTTAGTATGGTTTCACATATTTTTGTTCATGTCGCAGCCTAGCTGTTACTAGCACGTCATTTTCATTGTTCACACTAGCGCAGTATCACTTTTACTATTGTATAATGAGGCTTACCTGTAGGTAAAATGAATATCTCCTAAATATGTACGGTTTACGGTTTAGGAGATATTCACCTTGCATGCAGCCGCTGACTTCAGCGGCGCATTCGCAGTGAAGGTCTGGCAAAGGTCCGGCGTATCGTACTCACAGCGCCGGAGCTGTGAACCCAGAAGAATCGCTGAGGCTGAGTCAGCTTCCTTAGCAGTGACCGGGAGACGATGCGGGGGCTTAGTTCTAAGGTAAGTATTTCATTATGCCTTTGCCTTATAGGTTTTATTTTATTTTTTATTCTTTTGACTATACAACCGCTTTAACCAATCCATAGTTCTCAGGGAATCTATTCTATTTTCAAGAATTGAATAGCTAGTAAAAACAGATATAAAACATCAATTTCAAAACTTAAAAAAAATAAAGTTGACACTATACAATTATAACTTCAATTTAAGATATGCTATACCTCTGCTACTATGTAATACCATGAAACATGTACAGTAAATATGATTCTTTAATGCAATAACAATTGGACATGTTCAGCCATGACTGAGTAACAATAGCGTTCACAAGATAAAGGTTAGCCAACAGCTGAACAGAATTCTGCACTGATGATGACAAATTTATGTCTCTCACATCAAAGAGCGTCAAGAAATCACAATGCTTGGAAAGAACTAAGCAAACCTGAGAAAGTTATACAAACTTTATAGGGAGAGGGTGAATGCTCTTATAAATATTGTAAATGTTGCCATCTCTCTTTCATATGTTAGCTGCATTGTTTGGTTTATTCATTTCTCTCAAGATGCCCTATACACATTGCATTTCCCTGGATATTATGAATGGATCATGTGTGATCAGCACCTTTTCTTGTTACCACTAGGGATGAGTAAATCTGGCTAGGCAGGGATGCCCTTTGTCCTCCCTCCTATTTGCCCTGGCAATAGAGCCCTTATCCTGAGCAATCCCAAAAAACTTAAATATCAAGGGATATTGTAAAGGCCCTGGTGAATTCAAACTCAGTCTTTATGCAGACGATGTCCTCCTATTCCTAAGGAACCCTCTTATTGCATTACCCAACCTGACGTCCCTATTGGACTCATTCCATAAGATCTCAGGTCTAGGGATTAACCTAACCAAATGCTCTGCTATGCCAATACATATACCAACTGACCTAGCGACCTCTTCACAGCATCACTTCTCATTCGCATGGTGCACTCAAGCAGCTTTTTGCTTCTTAGGAATACAGATCACTCCCGCTTTTCAAGCCCTATTTCAGGCAAACTATCACCCTATAGTCTCTCATGTCAGAACCCTGTTAAAGACTTGGGATAAATATCATATTTTATTCATGGGCAGGGTTACAGCCATTAAAATGGGCATTTTGCCCAGAATACTCTTTTTTTAGAGCCCTGCCCATCTATGTCTCTAAAACTTATATCAAATTAATCCAGAAAGACATTAATACGTTTATATGGCATCTCAAAAAAACACGATTCCACAGATCCCTGCTGTTACAGACCCCAACCTGTTGGGGGTCTGGGCCTGTCGGACCTGTGGCATTATTATATGGTGGCTAGACTCGCCCAAACGGCCCAGTGGCATGCCCCTTTCACAGACATCCCTTGGCTAGCATATGACACATATTTCATTCACTCCTTTTATATGGAATATTATGGTCCAGATCTATAAAACCAAGTCAAATTGTATCACTCAATACTATTGTACACCAATTTTTATATCTATGGTCCCTTTATGGTAGAAAGTTCAAATTAATCTCTCCCCTCTTTCCCCTATACTCCTTTCTAGGAGACCCAGATTTTCCCCCAGCCTTCAACAACAGAGATCGCTTCCTCCAATGGTGCATGGCTGGGGTAACAACATTTCAATCCTTTAAATCAGGCTCTCACTTTAAAACTTTCCCCCAAGTCCAACCAGAGCACAATTTGCCCCTCTTTGAACAATTTTGATACACGCAAATCAAGTGCTTTTTCCACAGCAGGGGCACCTTAGAATCCCGAACGCACAGCACCCAATATAAACTCATATGTGCATGTTCTTCCAGAGATAAAAGGTGTTATATCTAAAATCTATAGCTTTCTCAATGAGTTTGCTCTCGTCTAAAAAACGAAACCAATGCTTAGCTGGGAGAGAGAGATAGGTCATACTTTTGAGCCCCCCGAATGGGAAGAGATGCTGACAAACATGTACAAGAACACAGACTGGCTATCACAATCATCCAAATACTCTAACTATGACCTGGAATCCGCCATGGTCCATCCGATAAATCTGTCAGCACTCCTACATAGCTCTCTGCGACAAATCCAGAGCCATATCAAACAAACCTGATGTTTAGAGATACGATAATAGCATGGAGAGAAGTGAGGAAAAAATTAGGCCTTTCACCCCATGTATCCAAATTCCTCCCAATCCAAGGCAACCCCATGTTCCCCCTTGGTCTACAATACAAACCTTTTTTCCAAATGGAAAGACAAAGGGCTGACCAAAGCCTATTATCTATACCACAGCGAGAATGGTGCCCTTAAACCTTTTCACCTCATAGCGAAAGAATTTAACCTACCCACCCACCACTTCCTTCCAGTCTCACAATTTTCAGACTTCATCAGCAAGACGTGCCCAAGGAAAAACATTAGATTCCAACCATCCTTTTTGGATACTCTGCTTGAGGAGCACAGATACTCTATCTCAGACTTATACCACCCGCTGAACGGGAAATTTACGAAACCTTTCCATGACACTTCGATCAGATCCTGGATAACAGACCTACCGGGTCAAGTCAATATAGATAACATCCTCACAGGCTACAGGGTCACCAGAAGCATTACACCGAACGAATCTTGGAGGGAATCTCAACTGAAGCTAATGCACAGAGCCTACTACCCTTTTTCATCGAATCATCCCTCCACCGCGGGACCATCTTGCCCATGGTGTTCATTACATAAACCATCTTTACTCCACTGCTTCTGGCTTTGCCCAAGGATCACCACCTATTGGTCCTCAATCCTCACGTTCATTTATGAAGTGACTAACTGGCAACCCGAGAAAGACCCTATGCTCCTCCTGTTCGGATACCCCACATCAAAATCTAAATCCCCAAATTCATCTAATTTGCTACCCCAAGAAAACCGTCAACAGATCCTTCTGACGCTGCTCATAGCCCGCAGAAACATCCTTAACCATTGGATGGTTCCCACTCCTCCGAAAGTATCCGGAATGATAAGACCCCTCAAATCTCTGCTTTATCAAGAAAAATTGGATGCCATGATCCAACACAAATGGCCCAACAACAAATTCACGAAAAAATGGTCATCTTTTATCGATTGCTGTCTGACAACTTCAGAAAAAAAACACCTATACTCAACATCATTCCCTCTCATCGAACAAAATCACATCCCGACCTCACACCTTATTCACAGACAGACATGCCTATCCTCTCCATAAGCCTCAACACCAAGAGCTCTCCCTCTCTGAGAATAATTTGGGTCAGTTTGCTTGGACGACTTCACTTTGAGTTAATCTGTTGTCTGTTAGTATCTGCAAGATAGATAAACATACGTGTGAAATATTATTAATCTCCATGTATATCTTCCTGGGTTTATACTTGGGGTCAACGAAGGGGGCAGCTTTTAAATGTCCCTAGTCGGTGTCTCCTGTTGTTCCATCTCACATCCTTCTCCCCTTTCCTCCTCTAACCCTTAGTTGTTCCCTTTTCTTTTCTTTTCTTCTACTTTCTTCTCCAATGCTTCTTCCATGTAGCAATGCCTTTGATTATTATTGCAGAGAGTATATTGGTTATCTGACTACCTTGTTTGTTAACTGCTTCAACTGTCAAAACTATAACAAAACAAATAAAATATTTTTGAAAAAAAAGAACACAAGGTTGCATTCAATCTGCGAGACAGCTGTCAAACTTCACACCAGGTGGTATATGACGCCCGCAAAACTTTACTCTATATAGCCCACGGTGTCTCCACAGTGTTTCCGCGCTGCCCTGACTTGGGTTCATTAACCCATATTTTTTGGTGCTGTAAATTTCTTAAACCCATTTGGCAGCAAGCAGCCACAAGGACATCCACTATTGCAGGTCACTTAATCACTCTTACCATAGAAATGTGCCTTTGCTTCACTTCTATCCTTGATGTTCCCACTCCATGTGAAAGACTGATCCATACGTTTTTTGTGGCCGTCCACTGGGTCACCACACTAAATTGGCATACCTCAGCTCTTTACTGGTCGCAGGTACTGGCCAGAATGGAAGCTATAAAACTTTCTGAGCGCATTACCACACCTTATATGACACCATGCATATACAGTATATGACAAAAAATGTAAACACTGGGATACACCTCTGTTATAACCCTGAAATATACCCTATATATCTGCATAAGATGTATAGTCTTCCAAGACTGATATATACTGTATGCTCAAAGTATCTTATGTTTGTTGTCTCTTCAATATCTCCTCATGTCTTATAGGCGCTAACTTTTATCTAATACTAATGACTCTGTCTGATATACTGTATGTATGTTTCTGATCTTTCAATAAAAACGTTTGTAATAAAAAAAAAAAACTTTATACAAATTGATCAGTGTCAAAACAGTTTAATAGTATAGTTTGTGGGCTTTTTTTTTTTTTCTTTGCAGTATCTCACTGCATTGTCTTAAAGTTTTAATACAATATCAAAGCAAAGTGAGCAAAAGCCTTCAAAGCCACAACCTTTCATTTCATGAACCCCCTCCCATCCTCATATCCCTGATTATTCCCTAAATATTCAAAATTTACACTTCAGGTGTGTGTTTTGAAGAAACTGGCTAGTACAGGACAGTACAGAGGCACTTGAATAGGTATAAAATACAAAGAGAAAAAGAAGGCTTTATGTTGCAATTAAAATTAGTGTACTATCGAATCTTGCCCGCCCCTAGTTAATCAAGTCCTCACTTGATCCAGTGTGGTGCCTGTCTGTAGCAGCTCTCTCCTCGTTCCCTGCATTTCCAGAACAGAGAGGCAGCAGCAGAAGCCATTGGCTCCTGCTGCTGTCAATCAAATCATGTGAGCAGAGAGGGGGAGGCGAAGCCAAGCCAGTGCTTTGTGTGTCAATTGACAGTCAAAAGGCAGTTTCCAAAACAATCAAAATACAGGGTTAAAGAAGAAGCATCCATGGGTACAAAGTACATCTTCCAGTATGTGACAGGCATAATGTAAATACATTTCAATAAATCGAAGAAGCAATGAATAGTCAATAAATAAAGCAGGTGGTCAAATATTGGTGTAGTACCTTGTGTCACAAGCCCAAGGATGGGGATATTATGAAATAGGTTGGTTTTATGCAGACCTATGGAAAAAAGAATAAGCTATTGCGCTGACTGAAACCCAACCTTCACTGAACCGGGCACATAAAAGGGCCAGGAGAGTGATGGGGAACACCAGGTAAAATGGATGCAGTTCCTCTCAAATTAGGTCTTGAGATCTTAATGCACATATAAAAAGCAAACACAAGAGGGTGCCTCTATCTAGGAGTAGCGATTTAATTAAAAAGTCATAAAAAAACTATTAAAATGCACTCACTAGATAAAAGTGGATCAAGGATTGTCATAGACCTTCATAGGATCACTGTGAGGCTGCAGAGCTCAGCAGGCATGTTGCTAGTCCCAGGCTGGAACATAAGGATCAGCAGCTTCCAGAAGTGGCAAGATGGCTGCGAGAGAGGTGCTGTTTTGGAGCCGCAGCCATTTTGCCGCTTCTGGAAGTTGCTGATGCTTATGTTCCAGCCTGAAGCCTGACAGGTGCACTTCCTTCAAGAACTCAGCTTCAACCAGCGACGTGCCTGCTGAGCTCTGCAGCCTCACGGTGATCCTATGAAGGTCTATATGGGTCTATGACAAGCCTTGATCTACTTTTATCTAGTGAGTGCATTCTAATTTGTTTTTTATGCCTTTTTAATTAAATCGCTACACCTAGATGGAGGCGCCCTCTTGTGTTTGTTTTTTTCTTTGCAGACCTATGACTAAGAAGGGAACTGCCAAAATGTTATATATAAAGAGAGAGAGAGAGGAAATAGAGAAGAGAGGCAGAGAAAGAAAAGGGGTGAAAAGGGAGGAAGAAAGAAAAAAAGGAGGAGGGGTAATAGTGTTTTGCGGGGGGTATGGTAGGAAAGGGGAGAGAAAATAGTGTTAGTATGACCCAGGGGAAAGTGTGAGGCTCCTTTAAGATCCAGTGGAGGTCAGATCAAAAAGAGCCTTGCCCACCTCAGAAAATATAAATACTGTATGTTCCACAAAGTCCAGGTTTTTCAAGTACACTTCTGATTTATGTTGTGAAGAGAGCTTCAGATCCTCAAGCAGGTTCAATTCCTCTACCTTTTTAAGCCAAAGTCCAATGGATGGTGGCTGGATGGTTTTCCAGGTAAGATAGAAACATGATTTGGTGGCATTGCGCAACAGCCTTATTTTTAAATTGCAATTTGACTTTAGGAGGTGGGGGATTTCCTCTGTGAAATGCCTTCCTCTGTGAAATGCCTGTGAATTTTTTTTGCAGCCAGCAACAATTAGCAAATATGCCCTGTGAAAATTGAATGCAGCCTGTTATCACTGTAGTACATGTGCATGGGTACAGGATGTAAAGTGTCTGCAGCACATCCGCAGCATTAGATGTAATAGGATGAAAAATTGTAAAAACCTCTCCCTCTTTCAACCCCCAAATTCTCCAAGATACACAACATTTTGCTGCCTACAAGACATTCAGTAAAGCTTTCTATACACATTAAGAGAATTGTCAGAACCTACAAGCTCTACACTAATCTCTCCCTGTGAACTCCGTATTCCTTCTCTATCAAAGATATAGAGCATTGTCAATATGGCTGATTGAAACCGATCTTTTCATAGTTAGGGAGCTGGCTTATGCAAAAGTCCCATTATTGGATCTTCCAGCTGCCTACGTTCAAAGGCTAGGCAGTGCATTATAGTTACTATGGCAAATCCATGCATTATTTTCCTGGCTCTGCAAACTGCGAAATTGGTTTCCTTGGTTACACACTTAGAAGATTTACTCAAACAAAATGATGTTATAAATCAAGACATAACACAAAATTCAATGTACAGTATGCTGCACAATTAGCTATCTTCTTCTGTTAGCACCTGTAGAAAATAAGCCTGCGGCACCACCCTGCTGGTGTTTTGGGGAAACAACTAGGTATGCTTAGTGTTTAGAAATACTTGAACATCTGCAGCAAATAGTTTTTAGGGCCAGTTCACACCACATGCAGTCCAGTGCATTTTTTTCTGCATCAAAAACGCATTGAAAAAAAGTTCATTGGTTTCCAATAGGATAGTTCACACAAGTGCGGTCAGTTCCAGGGCATTCCTGTTCCAGAAAAAAGTAGAACATGCTGCATTTTTCCTGCACTCGACTGTACTGGAGAACGGAAAAAGGCATAAAAAAAAAACACCGGAATGCACAGGAATGCATCAAAAACACACCAGACCCCAGGACATAAAAAAAACAGGAAAAACTAAAAAACGCATCTGGAATGCATCTGGAAATGCATCAAAAACGCACCGGAATGCGTCAACAATGCATTAAATACGCACGTGCAAAACCGCATCCGGGACGGATCTGGAGTGTGTTTTTGTGGTGTAAACCGGCCCTCAAACCTAAAGTTTGCACCTCTGCAGATCATAAAAAGAGACCGCAAAAGAAATATCTATTGTGCAGAATTTAATATTTATTGTGTGTAGAATAAAGTATAAGTAACAAAAAATGTGTGTTAAAAAGCTTTGTATATATTATGTGGCTACACAGAAAAGGTATGTGGTGGTGCCAATTATACATTTTGTATTACATTTATTTACATGTGCTGCATAATGACTATGGTGCTTTGGTTATAGTTAGATTTCCCTGACATGCTCCAGTGATATCTTGTTCCTTTCGATGGCTGTCCTGATTTTCCTGAACAATCAGGAGTGACAGGAAAATATTTCCCTAAATAGATGCTAAGGGCTGTTTTCCAGGTGAGCACTATACACAGCTGTTCTATTATCTGTACAGAGAATGATTCCATTTAAAACTTGTTTGTAAACTGACAAAGACGTCTGTCATGATTGCCATTCTTCGTACATAGTGCTAAAGCAAATAAATACATTAATCGCTTGTTCTGCAAGCATAAAAATATCATGAATTTAGCAATTAATAAGATCCAGTAACAATTTAAAGTGTATGTCAACCCTAACAATGAACTTCTCTGAAGCCTCGTGCACACGACCGAGTTTCTCGTCGTAAAAAACACGTCGTTTTTTTCGACGAGATTCTTGTTAACCTTGTCGATTTTCTCGTCAAGCTTTCCATGCGTACACACTGACATTTCCCAATTTCCTCGTTGTTCTCCGCGGTCACGTCCAGCACGTACGACGGCACTATAAAGGGGAAGATCTTTTTTCTTGGCGCCACCCCTTGGGCTGCTTTTGCTGATCTCGTGTTACCACGTGTGAAGTAAAAGTTTGGGAAGAGACGATTCGCGCTTTTCAGTCTTCGTACTTTTCAGATCGTTTTCTGCGGTTCAGTTTGTGCTTGTGGGTTCGTATCTTGACTTTCAAGGCGTCTAGGCAGGTCGTATCTGTTTTACAGTGCGTTCTTGCCTGTTCGTTTCTGTTTTTCAGTTCGTTATTCATAGGCCTTGCTGTTCTAAAGTGCGTTCTGTTCTGTACGTTCTGATAAGACGACCGTTTCCTAGCCATGTCGCCTGGACGTTCTCGTCGTCGAGTTCGTACTGTGCGTGCGCTTGGTGTTGGTCTGCTTGTTTTGGACCAAGACCAGTCCATGAATGGTGTGAGGAGGAGTTCATGGACCAAGAATTGGTTGCTCCAGCGGGACCAATTCTGCCACATGCCTCTGCTGCGGGAGATAGTCGAGAATAATCCTGAGGACTACAGGAATTTTCTGCGGATGTCTGACCCCGTTTTTCAGGAACTGTTGGCTTTGGTGTCCCCCTATATTACCAGGAAGGACACCGTTATGCGGGAAGCCATCAGTGCTGAGCAGAGGCTCATCGCCACGTTACGTTATCTGGCGACAGGGAGAAGTCTTCAGGACTTGAAGTTCACGACAGGCATCTCCCCCCAGGCTCTGGGCCTCATAATCCCAGACACCTGTTCTGCTATTATACAAGTCCTGCAGGAGGACTATATTAGGGTAAGTTTTCTCCATTAACATCACATTTTATGTATTACATGTATGCTAATGTATTGTATTTCTTTCATCCTTCCCTAATTACCATGATTGTAATATGCTGAGAATGTCCCCTTTGTCCTCATGCATGCTTGAAGCTTTAGATTGCCCCTTTTTTCTCCTCCATGCATATTTTCCTTCACCAACCTTTCCAGCAGGGGCGCCTGTTGCTCCAAATGTTTGGGGGTTCAAACCCCAATTTAGGAAATAAACGTCCTCCTTTTTTGCTCTGGTGCCTATTAAACGCCCGCATTTGTTCCCTCCAATGCAGCCATTTTGTTCCCTCTAATGCAGCCATTTTGTCCCCTCCAATGCAGCCAGTTCCCCCCCAGCCCTGCACTTACCTTCTTGTGGTCAGCGCCATCCTTCTTCTGTCCTTGATGTCTTCTCCTTCCCTTGATGTTGCATCAGCCAATCATGTTACCACTAAACAGACTTGGTGAACATGATTGGCAGAGCAGCCTGTCAGTGTTTACCCAAGGAATGCCCCCCCCCCCCCTGCGTCCCCTATTTAACTTTTCTGAAGCCAATTACATCCCTCAGGCTGTAATGTGCAAGACAATTTTCCTTACTGTTTCTGATATGCAATTTTAAAGCGCATAAATGCCGCAGTTCTTCATATGTCGGTCGCTTAACAGGGGGCCATCCACCTGAATAGTGGGCGGCATAGACAATACATAGGTTAATGCAAGGCATGAACCTATGTATTGTTCTGAGTGACGGGCACAGGAGAGAGGGGGCAGTGCTCCAGCGCCCACTCTGGACGCACCGCCACTGCAATGCTATCCTGTGTCCAAACACATCTACCCCCCCTCCCCATTATAATTTATTAATGGACCATCATAGGGGGTGATGAATATGATACATGAGCCTTCCATTATACTTATTTAAAACACCTTAATAAACGTAGACTTTGCTTGATGTTGGCCTCTAATGTATTTTCTTAGAATATACTTGTAATGTTTGATTTGTGTATTCTAATATTTTTTCATCTTGTTTGACTCCACAGCTTCCTTCCACGCCACAGGAATGGCAGACTGTGGCATCGGAGTTTGCCACGCGGTGGGACTTCCCCAACTGCGGTGGTGCTATAGACGGGAAGCACGTCCGCATCGTGCCGCCACCCCGTTCTGGGTCCTACTACTTCAATTACAAGGGGTTTCATAGCATTGTGCTGATGGCGGTGGTGTCAGCACGGTATGAATTCCTCTATGTTGATGTAGGGAAGAATGGCCGGATGTCCGATGGGGGATCCTTCATCCAGACGGAGTTTGCCCTCCGTCTCCAGAGTGACGACCTTGCACTGCCACCGGATGCAGGGAATGTTGAAGGACTCCCCTTTGTTTTTTTGGCTGATGAAGCCTTCGGGCTCGGACCACATCTTATGAGGCCATTTCCTCAGAGGACCCTGACCCCAGAGAAGAGGGTGTTCAATTACCGGCTGGCCAGGGGCCGAAGAGTCGTTGAAAATGCCTTTGGCATAATGGCCAGCCGGTTCCGCCTTTTTAGGACTTCAATACACTTGGCGGACTACAAAATAAACTATGTAGTATTATGCTGCTGTGTGCTACACAATTTTCTTTGCCGCAAATCTAATTCCTATATGGCCTCAGTTTTGCCTGAGGCTGGACTTTCCCCTGATAATCCCCTGCCGGGCCTGGAATCTGCCCGTGCTGGCTTGCCCCCCCAAAATGCCCGTGAGGTTCGGGACAAATACATGGACTATTTCACGGGTAGGGGGCAATTCCTATGCCAGGCTATGTCTAAAGATTCCTGTCTAACGATCCAAATAAAAATCTTGTTTAAACTTCTAACTTTTGTCGGTTTCCTGTCTCCTAGTTTGTCTTAGTGCTTTTGTAGTGCCAAGTGTATTTTCCTTTAGTAAATACCAACCATTTCACTATGTAACCTTTAAAAATGTACCAAATAAGGTTAGAGCATATTAGAAAAAGAAGCTACACGTTGTTTGTGTTCAAATATTTTACTATGTGCAAATTCACACACCTTTTTTTTTTTTTTATTTTACATTTTTTGTTTGCCTGGCCACAAACCGGCAATTGTTTTCTTAGGAAAATACAAAAACAACAGTTGCATTCCAAAAATTACAAAATTGGATACCTCGGAGCAATCTGAGACATTCACTTACACAAACTATATGTCTCTATGTGCCCGTCCTAATATGGGGTCCTGCCACCCCTTGCCCAGCCAAAAATTGAATATGCACACAATTGGGATTATTTTCCTATAGGGATTTTAGACTCCTGACCCCTATTGTCAACATGTGCTATCTGCCATCAGGGGTGATCAATGGACGTGTTTTGGGGGTGCAACCCCTTCCTCAGTTCACCTACTTTAGATACGAGGAAGGGGTTGCACCCCCAAAAGACGTACATGGATATCCCCTGATGGCAGATAGCACACGTTGACACACTGTGTGCAGATTCAATTTTTGGCTGGTTTGATTGTCAAAAAGTTTTTTAAAAGTTGAAGAAGAAACATGAAAAAAAGGGGGTTGGGATGCCTTATTGAATTCTCCCCAAAACATCGAGAATGTCTTTAAATGTTTGATCCATCACATGTATTCTTTCTTTAATTTTGTCCAGTTCCGTGCTACATTCCATCACTTGCTGGATGAGGCGGAGGGCACTGTCAGCAGAGAAACCTGTACTATCCTTCACCCCAACATTCACATCCCCTAAAAACAAAATAAAAAGGTATTATAACTCTGCAGGCCTACCTCTCTTACCTGAAGCTGTGGTGACAGATACTGACCTGTTGTGGTGACCAGTTCCACAACGTCATCCACCTCTTCTTCCTGCACTTCTCCTTCCTCCACCTCAACTTCCTCCACATCTTTAAGTTGTTGGTCTTTTGGAGTTTGGGGTTGTTGTGAAGCTGTGGGGTTCCTGTGCTCCCTGGAGTGTCCTCCTCCCAGTCTTCTCTCCCCTATGAGAATCAAACAAAAGGTAGAGTTATCACACAGAAATTCTGTACGTAAAAAAAAACAGGCTAAATTGCTTGGAAGTGGGGTACAAGTGTGTGTTTGGGCGGAAGTTAAAGATGAATGCATTATTTCTGACCAAGAATATGTTTAGTATTCACCTTTGTCTGTCATTTTTTAGACATGTAGGCAACACAAAAATTCTCTGATGCACCTGTGTGGGACACCCAAAAAAGGCGGGTCTGGTGGCCCACACTATAGTGCTCCAAAGTACAGATGTGGAAGCAGCTGCTGAGTGTCCCCTCCTTTACAGTTTACAGTTTGCATTTCATTCTCTTTACAAACACATCATCTAGCCTAAAACTTGGTGCCCCAAATTTCCAAAAAAATGGCAGATGTCTAATTACTTTTGTGGCTGTAAAATAAGCCAAAACAGCGGATAGTGTCCGAACGAAGTGTCTGTAACGTAACGAACGATTACTGTGGCCAACCAAGTTCAAAATATTACATTTTGGAAGGGAGTCCAATAAGAAAAAAAAACTAAACCAGCAACATGTCAGTTTAGAAAAGGATTAATAGCAAAAAAGTGTACATTTTACTTACTTTTTGCGAGCATTCTCTTAATGCTCTTTAACTGCTCTGGCTCCCTCAGTTTGAGGTCTGACCACCTCT
Source organism: Rana muscosa (assembly GCA_029206835.1). Lineage (NCBI taxonomy): Eukaryota > Metazoa > Chordata > Amphibia > Anura > Ranidae > Rana > Rana muscosa. The sequence goes on from CM055122.1 coordinate 735,508,788, forward strand.
TTCTGAGCTGCTCATTTGAGCGTTTCACCCCGAAATTCGTCTTCAGACTCTTCACGACTTTAGTGAGGATTTTGGACTTCCTTCTATTTGGTTTGCTATACGGCCCATGCTTTGCGTCATAATCAGACTTGAGCAAGATGTCCACCATCTCCGCCATCTCGGCAAAAGACATATTCGATGCCTTGAATCTCCTCCTTGATCGTGACGTTTCCTCGGTCTCCGGGCTTGTCTCCTCCTCGTTAGTTGCGGAATTATCAGACACCTGCTGTAACTCCGCCATATCTGTCTGCGCGCCGAAAGAGAAGGGGCGGGGAAAAGATGTTAGTTAGAACATCATGGGCGGGCGACGTGTGCGGAGCGACGTGTTCGTTTTTTGACGCATGCGTGGTGTGTATATAGCAAACACACATGTGACTCTAGTACGTTCGGTGTGCGGAGAGAGGAGTTCAAGTGACGGACGTGCGAACGAAGGTATGTGATTTTGAGACTGTGCCAAATTGTTGGCCTATACTGTCTTGAGAATGTTGTAGGATATATATGGTGACTACGATGTTAAGGAGGTTAGACTGTTTGCCTCACATTAGTTATATATTATTTATTTAACTTGCAGATACAATATTAATGTCTTTATTAGCGACAAAGAGTTCCTGGCGTAATTTATTGACCGGGTAAGGGAGCTGCCGGCTCTGTGGGAGACGAAAAACCCCATCCACAAAAAAAGAGGGGTGAGAAAAGCAGCACTGGAGAAGCTGCTCCCATTTGTGCAGACCAAGGTGCCCACAGCCACAGCAAAACAAGTGGACACTAAAATTGAGAGCTTGTGAGGCACCTACAGGACTGAACGCTCTAAGGTCCTGGCTTCTCAGAGGTCAGGAGCAGCAGCAGATGATGTTTATGTCCCGATTTTGTGGTACTACAGCAGGATGTCCTTCCTGGATGACCACATTGAGGCAAGGCCATCACTCTCCACTCTTCCCCCCAGACTTCCCTGCAGCCAACCTGAGCCTTCTCTGGAGCAAGAGGAGGCAGCCATCCTGGATGATCCTGATTTGGCCATCTGGAGCCAGGTATAGTATTAAATGAAAATGTATTGGGATAAAATTAATGTTTGCCAAATATGTCAAGATGAGAAACATACAATATTTTGGCTTCCACAAGTGAAATCAAGATCTCGAGACATTAGTCTGCACTTAATTGGGTGCTAAATAGTCAATCTGATGTAGGTGTAAATTAGAAAAAATGATTTCTGGATTTACATTCTAATTGCTTCAATCATGTTTATAAAGTTTGCTGCAAAGATTAAACCAACATATTAAACTATGTCCCTTTTTCATACACAGGATGAAATCAGCCAGGAGGAGGGTCTGGAAACTGTCAGGCAGGAGGAGGAAGGGCCCAGTGGCAGCCAGGAGGAGGCAGGGCCCACTGTGAGCCAGGAGGAGGCAGGGCCCAGTGGCAGCCAGGAGGTGGCAGGGCCCAGTGGCAGCCAGGAGGTGGCAGGGCAAAGGAGAAGCACCAGATCCCAGGTGCCTCCCATCCGGCTTCCCAAAAGAGGCAGGAGGGACAGGACCACCAGTGAGGCAGCAATGGCCCTTATTAAAGAGGCCCATGCCACCCTCAAAGAGCCCGCATCCCCTGAAGAGGCCATTGCCGGCCTAGTGGAGGCAAAGTTCAAGGTGATGAGCATGGAGCAACGCCTCCTATGCGAGCCCCTGCTCATCACCTTGCTCAACAAGGGGGTGATGGGAAAAATTACCCCCAATACCGCCATTTGTGAGGTGGCACAACTGTCCCAACCTCAACCTCCTCCTCCACCTCCACATTCTTCTTCTGCCCCACCCCCTTCTCCTCCACCTCCACCTTGTTCTTCCGCCCCACCCCCTTCTCCTCCACCTCCACCTTGTTCTTCTGCGCCACCCCCTTCTCCTCCACCTCCTCCTCCTCCTGACAGGAGTACCCCTCCAGTGGCCCAGCCTCCAGCCAAACGAAGAAGGAAGGCTGCAGGGAAGGCTTCAGGAAAGGTTGCAGGGAAGGTTGCCAGGAAGACGAGGAAGTGATGGCCTTGCTTCATTGTGGTCGGACAGAAGGCAGCCTGTTGTAGTACCACACACTTGGGACATATATATCACCTGCTGCTGTTCCTGACCTCTGGGAGGCCAGCATCAGATTGTGTTCAGAAATGTTGGCCTTCTCAAGCTCCCAATTTTAGTGTCCACACAGGGTTGCTGTGTGCTCTGGGGTCCCTGGGATGCACAAATGGCAGCAGCTTCTCCAGCGCTGCCTTCTCTTTATTTTAGTTCAAACATGAATAAATGTTATTTTTCTTTAAGTTCATACTTGACTATGTGTATTTGTAAAAATTTAAAATCTAGCTTTGGAGTAAGCAGATACATTTGACTGACAAAAAAGGGACAGATACCAACCCCCCAAAAAAATAACTAAATCGTATTTCCCAAAAAAGGGTGTAAAATTTAAATAATATATATTAAAAGATTCAATGGGAGATCACTACCAAAACATTGTGAAATTACAATTAACATCAGTTTGAAAAATATCAAAGTTTTAAATATTCCTAAAAACTTGCATGATATAATACACATAAATCTTCTTAAGAGCAGCATGAAAAAGGTTAAAAAAAGATAGTCATAACTCTGTGTGAATATCAGCAGCAAAAGAAGTTCATTCGTTTGGATTAATGTAACATTCTAACGAAGATTTCAATGCACAACATTTAAACGATGCAAAAATTTGGAGCGTGACGAATGTGCTATCTCCATTACGAAGGCTTGTTTTACCAGAAGATGCGCTCCCGTCTCATAGTTGCTTGTGAGCATGCACGCTTTTGGAAGAGTCGTAAAAGCATACACATGAACCATTTTCTCGTCACAAAACAGGCCGACGAGAAACACGACGAGGAAATCTGGAATCCTGATGAGAAAATAGAGAGCAGGTTCTCTATTTTCTCGTCGAGATTCACGGCAATTTTCTCGTCGTAAAACCATACACACGAACGGTTTTCTCGACAAAAAAGCTCACGCGGCACTTTTCTTGCCGGTTTTGGACGAGAAACTCGGTCGTGTGTACGAGGCTTGAGACCCCATACACACTATTAGATTTTCTGCAGATTTTTGTCTTCAGATTTATCAAAACCATGTAGTGCAAGGGCCTGCCTGATTGCATACAAAGTAAAACTTAAAAAAAAAATCTATTCATCCTTTCAGAAATCTAATGATCTCCTAACTTTGTGTAGTGAGCTGACAATACTGTCTCTGCTGCACTGAAATCCTAAGCAGGGTTATCGGAACACTTCCCTTTTATGCTATGCAGTTGAGAAGAGGGGGAGGTATTCTGTAGCAATTTTCTATCGGGGACAATGCTCCTTCACAGATACAATATGGTGAGTGAGCATTGTCACCCTAGGACAAAAAGTGTGTTATTATCAGCATTACTAGTATCACCAGATGAAAATATAGATAATAAAAAGCCTTAAAAAAGAAAACGAATAAAGTCACCACATCTAAAGTCTGGCAAGTAACAATATTTTATATATATACACACAAAATTCTTATTTTAGTTAAAAATTTTGGGAAATATCTTGTTTGATATTTCCCTAGAGAATTCCTCTTCACAGCACTATTAGCCAACCTAAGCAAATACGTTGAAATAGTATAAAAGAGAGAGAGTAGAAATGTTACTTAGTAAAGCCTAGTGGTAGTTTCATAGTAAATAAATCACACAAGCTGAGCATGAATTAGATATGTAAATAAATTCATAAAACTCCAAATATATCATCCATATTTGTAGCGTAGAATCCCGGCACCAGCTTTTGTGAGATAGATGTGCATGCACACTCAAAACCATGGTGAAGAGGCAAATCTGCTTACCAAAGACGGTAGACCCTCAGGTTATAGAGAGGTCTAACATTACCTGATGATGGCAGAATATGACGAAACGCGTAAGGTGGTCTTGGAATGCATGAAATAAGCACACAGCACACCGTAGCCATCTTCGAGTTTTGTTTGCTGTGCTACTTTTATCTGTACTACATGTGAGTTTAATTCTTATTATTAAAGAGTGTTTTTTATGATTATAAGACATATTGCACTATGGCACATTTCTCTGAGATAAAGACTGGGGGTTTTGTTATCGCTGGAGGTGCTGATCTTTTTGAAATTGGCTTATGAGTCTCCCATAAAAAGGAGGCTTTTATTGATGGATGTTATGTGGGAATCAGCTGAAGCCTGAAGGTTCATCTGGTTATTATCTACAACAATACCATGTTTGGTAAGCAGGCTTGCCCTTTCATGGTGGTGTTGAATGTGAAGGCACATCTATCTCACAATAGCTTGTGTGGGGATTCTACTCTACAAATATAGATGATATATTTGGACTTTTATGAATTAATTTTCATGCTTTCCAGCGCTGAACTCTTCTTTTTATATTTTGTTTGTTATGGTTTGTAATCAACTTATTGGTACTGGCTGCTTGTATATTTATTGATTTTTTTTGTCCAAGCGCAGATATCTTCCTGAATTGCATTAGGTATGTGTTAAAGGTATCAGGATCTCTTTACATCTGCCCAGCTCAGTGCTGTGCATTCCTGTAAGCTCGTTAATGCTTGGCACTTCAAATGTTAATATGCCCTGCATTAGGCTGCATTCACACCTAAGCGCTCCATACATTGCGCTAGCGGTATCATTTATTGGTAATGGAACCCAAACGCAGCAAGTAGTCGCACAAAAAGTCAAAATACACAGTTAAAAAAACGGGTGAAGTTCAATGCCCAAAAAGGTACACGAACTTCTTTGGCGCTTTTAAATGAGCTGCCCTATGCTTGTAGTGTGAAAATGTGCAGCAATGTTCGAGAAATAAGCGTGCAAAAATGCATGTGAATGCAGCATTAAGTTATCCCTTTATTTAAAATGGGTTAGAAATACAAGCAATGGAACAATAAGAAGTCCTATTTAATGTCATAATGTGCGGTAGACACTCTTTAGAATTCCCTCACACATCTGGTCAAAAACGAATGGTGTTTGCGACAGATTCATGTACCTGTTAGAGCATGAATCTGCCTTAGAAGGTGGCAGCACTGAGGCAGAAGTGTTCATACCGGACACTCCATCCTCAGTGCAGCTCAGTAATACTAAGCTACCCCCTTCCCTGCCCACTGCGCCAGTCAACCAGATGGGTGCATGCTCGAAAGTTTTGTAGTGGGGTGAGGCATAATAGGGAACAGAGAGACTAATTCCCCATTAGGTTTGCCTTGCCTGTGATTGATAGCACATGGCAGTTAGCAGGTGTGGAATTGGGTGGAGTCTTTGAGTTCCCCATTAGGTTCACCTCTCGTGGTTCATTATTGTCCAGTTATGGGCATTGCCACATTTAGAAATTGGTGTCCTCCAGCATCCCCACCCCTTTGTTTACCATCCCTTTTCAACAGGGGGATCTCCTGGCCAGCAGCAGAACAGGGACAGGGATGAGTCATTGGATTGTGGTAAGCCAGCAGCCTCTGGCATCCTAGAAAACATGAGCCCTGTGCTAGAATTTGTCACATTAATGTCAGCTTCCCAGCACAGAAAGCCCCACTCTGGGGACTTGTATCCTTCTATACACAAGTTCATAGTTGGCATACTAATCTGCAAACTGGCAGTAATTCTTTAAAGTGGTATTAAAGCTTTGTTTCTGTTCTTTAAAATAACAAACATGCTATACTTACCTGCTCCGTGCAGTGGTTTTGCACAGAGCAGCTCTGATCCTCTTCTTTCCTCCACCGGTGCTCCTGGCTCCTCCCCCTCGAGCAGTGCCCCCAGAGAAAGCTTTTTGCCCTGGAGACACCGCTGCATGCTCGCTCCCTAGCCCCTGCTCTATGCATCCATAAGACACATAGATCCGCGGCTTAAACCTGCCCCCCGCTCTCTCCTCATTGGCTCACTGGCTGTGATTGACAGAAGTGGGAGCCAATGGGCTCCTGCTGTTGTCTCAACCAATGAGGAGAAATTTTCTCGGGACAGCCATGGCTATCGGGAACATAGCTGGATCGGAGGGAGCTCAGGTAATGATTGGGGGCTGGGGGTGGTCAGGTCGCTGCACACAGAAGGATTTTTACCTTCATGCATAGAAGGTAAAAAACCTTCAGCCTATATTATTATAATACAGGATTTATATAGCGCCAACTGTTTGTGCAGCGCTTTACAATATAAAGGGAGACAATACAGCAACAATACAATTCAATACAAGAGGGTTAGGAGGGCCCTGGTCCTGCAAGCTTACAATCTAATAGGGAGGGGCTGGTGAAACAAAAAGTAGAAACTGTGAGTGAAGTAAAAGATTTGGTTGTTAGCTGAAGGCAGGATAGGCCTTCCTGAAGAGATTCGTTTTTAGGGATCGCCTAAAAGTGGACAGAGTAGGAGATTACCGGACAGATTGGGGTAGTGAGTTCCAGAAGATGGGAGAGGAACCACTTTAAGAATCTGTCACAGCCAAAACAACAGGTTCTTAAACTGGCAGTAGTAAGAACTACTTACATTTGTCACACATATCGGTACTGTTACAGATGCAAATGGTTGTCTCAATTAGGTGGTTTTAAAGGGACCTAATGCCAGAAAAACGTCCTAAATGCGGGGGCGTGTCCGGACGTGAGCGGCGAAAGACGTGGTTCTGAGGAGCTCCGCCAACAGCAATCCCTATCTAATGCCATCCGGAGCTTTTAGCCACGGCCCAAACCCCCAAAACAGCTGTCCAGGCTCCAGGGTGTCCCCTGCATCTGCCTAACATCAAATTGGTCATCCTGACCGCCGGACAGCTCCGCTATACGGCCCGCGACCGCATCAGCTTGCCAGAGCCCCGCCGCCATCTTGCAGCCTACACGATCCCCACATCCTCGGCGCTTGAGTTTCGCGGTCCGCCCGGCGGGCGGCGACGGCAATCCTCTACACCAGTGGAGGACCTTCCCCACGCAGACCGGCGCAGAGTCGCCGGAGAGCCACCGTTGGCCTACGACCGCATCAGCCTACCAGAGCCCCGCCGCCATCTTGCGGCCTACACGATCCCCGCATCCTCGGCGCTCGAGTGCTGCGGTCCACCCGGCGGGCGGCGACGGCAATCCGCCACACCAGAGGAGGACCTTCCCCACGCAGACCGGCGCTGAATAACTGGAGAGCCACCGGGGACAACTTGTAAGGCACATCGCAGCTGAAACACAGGTGAGAGGTGGCCATCTTGCTACACCCCAGGAGCCCACAGTAGCCTCCCCACCCCTTGTTAGCCTGCGGGACTACAGCATCATCTGGCCCACACAGGGGGTGTTCTCAGCCAGGGATTTGGGATCTCCTCGGTCCAGTGTTTGCCCTGGGGATCGCCGGGACCCTGTCCCCACAATCTATTGTGGCGGCCATCTTGCTGCACCCAACAGCAGTGTAGCTAGGACTCCACAGGCTCCTATAAGACACTCTGCTGAAATCCTAGTACTACCCAGTAAATCTACCTATCAACAATAGTCCCCATCATAGGACCCCTATATTTTCTGCCTCAAGAGACACTGCTGTACTTATCACTCCAAAGAGCGGCCATCTTGCTACACCCACACCCCATTAACCAGCTCTCCCTGGCTCCTAATTGCTTAACCCTTAATCTGATGCCCCGCAGCCCCCTCATCAAGAAGTACATACCAACATTGCAGGCATGTAATGAATCATTTACCGGGGACATACGGGACAGGATGAGCTAAAAGTCACAATCAAATCTTAGAGGGGACGCATGCGCGGCGCGATGCAGATCACCAACTTTAATTAAGCATTCCATCAGATCAGCGAGGATTTAACCCACACTGCATTGTTTAACCTCCACAAACTACCATATATTTTTTATAATCCACCTTGCAGTTCATACTAGTGCATGCCGTCGGGCAAGAAGGCGTACAATCGCCGTGCGCAACAGCACTCTTTGGTCACATACTCATTACGCAACAAGGTACATAGAAAGATGGCCCAGTTGGGCGCTGGTTCTCCTTCGGTACAGTCTCCTACAGCTTCCAATATTCCTCAGCAGAAATCTGCTTCCACACATAACAATAGTGATCTCTCCTCCCAGATCACAAAATCAGATCTGGACTTCAGCTTAACCAAAATCTATGAAAAACTTGTAGACAAGATACAATGTGAACTCCAAAAAACAACAAATACACTCACACAAGAAATAGCAACCCTGGGAGGTCGCACCGATATTCTAGAAACCAAACACGACAAGCTCTCACTTGCACACAACGATCTTAGAAAGGACTTTGAACTTTTAGCTGAAAACTACACGTACCTACAATCGCAAGTAGAAGATTTGGACAACCGCAACAGAAGGAACAACCTAAGGATTCGTGGTATCCCAGAATCAGTCACTGAACTGATGCCTGCAGTGTCTAAATTGTTCCACAGTCTCCTCCCTGATACACCCCCATCCTCATTTGCGTGTGATAGAATTCATAGGGCCCTGCGCCCTAAACCTCCCCCAGACAAACCTCCTCGTGACATCATTCTATGCATGAAAGATTTCATCATTAAGGAAAACATATTAAGAGCATCCAGAAATATGCATAACATCGAATTGGAGGGCACCAAAATCCAAATTTTTCCAGATATCTCACAGGCTACCCTGGAAAGAAGACGCAAAATGAAGGAGATCACTTCGGTATTACAATCAGCTCATATTAGATACCGGTGGGGTTTTCCATTTAAGTTAACAGTGCCACACAACGGGACAACCTATACAATATTCAACACCTCAGAAGGCAAGGATCTCCTTGTGAAGTTAGGTCTTTTAGATCCGGGAACAAATACAGGACCTCCAGCAACTCCCCACACCTCACCTATCTGGGCCACCCCAGCCACACGTCGTGATCAAAGGAGATGGCGACCATCATTCAGAAATTTAGACGCTTGAAGATAAAGATGGATCCCATTTGTGGCCCAAAACTTACCCCCCTTCTTTTATAAAAACCTTGCTCTTTTCCTCCCCCCCCCCTTTTTTTTTTTTTCTCTTTCTTTTCTCTTCTTTTTTCTTTCTTTTCTTTTCTCTTCTTTTTTTTTTTTTTTCCTCCTTTTCTTTTCTCTTCTTTTTCTTTTCTTTTTTTTCTTCTTTTTTCTTTTCTTTTCTTTTCTCTTCTTTTTCTTTTTTTCTTTTTCTTCTCCCTTTTTTTTTTTTTTTTTCCCCTTTTGCAAGGTTCAAAATACCACTTTTACAGTTCGAATTGTTTGAGGTTGTTTTTTCTGATTATAGTTAACAACTGTACCACACGTTTAAATGGTACCGGGTCGGCATCACCACAGTTTCTTCTATACGATATTATATATCTAACATTTTTTTTCTTGCTCCTTTTTTATACTGTTTCGTATGCTAATTTTTTATCAATATAAGTAACAGCATGCACTTATATAAAAAATGTTCTTTTTATAGCATCCTCGCTAAGGCTGATCTGCTCCGCCTGCGTTAGTTTGTCCCCCTACTCACAAAAGACTCCAAAAGCATGGTCCAACTGGTGGATATTTTTCTGCTACTGATCCTCCTATCCTCCGTTCTAGTGGTGGAGGGTCTATTTGTGAGTAATGGACAGTATTGTCCAAATCAATACTTTTTTCGGTCAGGAAGTGCTTCTCACCCTGACCCCCAAATCATAAAAGTTAATTCTCATAGTCATACTAAAACACTCTATATTTACAAAATGTTGAAAAGGTCAAACAAACTCTCTTTACCCCAATTAAAACATTATTATGGAATGTCATTGTACAATACAGTACCGTTATTTTCTATAAGTTTACTAGCTCTAATGTGCCACTGTTCAAGAGCCCTGTTCTTCATGGTTCTGTTGTATAGGTACAAAATGTTATTCAAAAAACAAAGGTCAACGAGAAAATATTTGAGCTGGATACGAATGTATAACCTGATATATTACATATATACACAGTTACAAATGGCAATACAATGTTGGCTAGTTCCGCCTATATCTCAAGTAGCTTCACTTTCGATCTTAATGGCGATAATCAAATTATCAACTCCACTCCGATTTGGCTATATACTCAAACCTAGGCTTGTTGACCCACTACCATTTCTTCATAACCACCATCGCCCCTTAATACCAATACAATGGGTCTCAGAGTGATTTCTCATAACGCCCAGGGTATTAATTCGCCTCACAAAAGAAAGAAGGCCTTTCGCCATTATAAAAGATTAGGAGCTGATATAATCTTAATGCAGGAAACGCACTTTGCCACAGATAAACACCCTAAATTTTTTGACAAAAGTTACAGCCAATATTATTGCACTACTTATAACACAAAATCTAGAGGTGCTGCTATATTCATTAGAAACACAGTGTTATTTGAGGTTCAAAATATATTTAAAGATCCAGACAGTCGTTACTTGATCTTGAAAGGTTCAATCAAAGGACGTTCTATCACCATTGCCTCAATTTATGCTCCCAACGAAGCCCAGTCAAACTTTTTCACCAAATTTTTTGATACTCTAGACAATTATCACTCCACACATTTAATAGTGGGCGGGGATTTCAATTTAGCTGCTCACTCAGCTCTAGATAGAAGCAATGTTGTCCCATCCTCAAAAGCTTTCCCCAAATCCTTGAATAGATCACTATATAACCATCAATTAATAGACACTTGGAGAGCCCATAACATTGGATCCAAATCTTACACATTCTACTCCCATCCGCACAACTGCTTCGCTCGTCTTGACTACATCTTTTGCACCCCAATTCTACTTGCCAATTCCTCTAGAGCAGATATCCATCCGTGTCCTTGGTCTGATCACCACATAGTCTCCTTTGATACTTCACATATAGGTCAAGCCAACACAGCACACTCATGGCGAATAAACGATTCCTTACTCACAGGTGCCTCAAGCAACCAACAAATTCTATCTTACCTTGAACAATATTTTGCACATAATGTAGCACCAGACATGTCCCCTACAACTATATGGATGGCACATAAAGCGGTAATGAGAGGTCATCTGATAAATATTGCCTCAATCAACAACAAATCCAAACTTGCAGACATTAGATCCCTAACAAAAGATCTAGATCACTTGTATCATAGAAACAACCAGAACCCATCTAGTGACCTACTTAAACAGATACAAGAGAAACGCACTACCTTAGACACATTATTAACATCAGATACTGAAAAAGCTCTCAGATGGTCTAAAGCTAGATTCTTACTCAATAGCAATTCTTATTCCACCATGTTTGCTAAAAAACTAAATCAATATATGAAACCCCCACACACCTATAAATTAAGGAACCCTTCTGGTAATTTGGTATCCCATCCCAAAGAAGTCATGAAATTATTCTCGGACTTCTATAAAAATCTCCTGACCTCGCCAAAAACACCTCCGAAACAGTCCTCCTTAGACTGGCTTAATAACATTACGTTACCCACTCTTACTAGAGATCAAATTGAATCTCTTAATGCCCCTTGCTCGGAGATGGAAGTTAACAAAATCATTGGAACACTAAAAATATCCACAGCCCCAGGCCCTGACGGCTATTCCACATCTTACTATAAAAAAATTTCCTCTACCATTACACCACACCTTACTAAACTTTATAATAATATCTTACAGGGTGGCCAATTCCCACCCGAGATGATTTTGGCTAATATGTCCCTACTTCCCAAACCAAATAAAGATCACTCCACCCCTCAAAACTACCGCCCAATATCAGTTATTAACAACGACCTAAAAATATTCGGCCGTGTATTAGCAGACAGATTATCAGCCGTTATCTCCCCATTAGTTGATCCTGATCAAACAGGCTTCATTCCCAACAGACAAATAACAGACAACATACGACTTACCACAAATATCATTCAAGACTCCAACATTCATTCCAAATCCACACTGCTTCTTGGTCTTGATATACACAAAGCTTTCGACAGCGTTTGCTGGTCATATCTTGACACCCTTCTCCCAAAATATGGCATCAACAATGAATTTCTACATGGCTTTAAGGCTCTCTATCACAACCCACAAACACGTATTAAACTCCCAGGTAACAATTCTGACTTTTTTCCCCTGACTAAAGGTACCAGACAAGGTTGTCCACTCTCCCCCCTACTCTTTGCCCTCGCAATAGAACCCCTCGCCTGTGCAATCAGAAACAATACAAATATTAAAGGATATCTTAAGGGATCCAAGGAATACAAACTGAGTCTTTATGCGGATGACGTCCTTCTATTCATAACTGACCCTCTTATTTCCCTACCTAATCTAACTAAAACCCTGGACGTCTTTCATGATTTGACAGGTCTGGGAGTAAACCTATCTAAGTGCTCGGCTTTACCAATCAACATTCCCCCAGCCTTAATATCCTCACTTAAAGACAAATTCTCATTCAATTGGCACGTAGATTCGTTTAGATACCTAGGTATTCAGATTACATCTTCATATAAAACGCTATATCAAGCAAACTACCCTCCTTTATTTAACAATATTAAAAACCTACTTAAACTATGGTCATCATACCAGATTTCTTTCTCGGGCAGGATAGTAGCCACAAAAATGATGATATTACCCAAACTTCTATTCTTTTTCAGAACCCTTCCACTTATTCTACCTAAAAAAACACTAGAATCTTTACAGAGAGAAATCAATAAATTTATATGGCAAAACAAGAAACCCAGATTTAGTTATTCCCTTATGTTTAGACCCCATTTAAAAGGAGGCCTCGGCATTCCAAACCTTTGGCTATATTACCTGTCGGCCAGATTCACCCAATTAGCCCAATGGTATGCCCCTTCATTCCAAATTCCTTGGCTCCTGTTCGAGGAAGAATCTATCCTACCCTGCAATTTACAAGGACTTCTCTGGTCCAATGTCATCCCACCACAAAAAATAAGGCCCTTAAACCTCATCGTCACTCACACTCTTCAACTATGGAACAGACAAATCTCTAATTGTAAGTTATCCTCGGATGTTCCCCCCTTAGCTTCCTTTATGGGTGACCCACGTTTTTCCCCCCCAGATAGAGCTCAGGATGAAAATTTGCTAACATATTGGAAGTCACATAATCTAATACATTTAAAATCGCTCTCCCAAGACAATACATTTCTTACTTTCACCAGACTACAAACAAAATACAATATCTCTCCTACCGAACTAGAGATCTATGCGAAAATAAAAAAATTCTATGAGAAATATTACTCACTTACACTCCACCCCCCTTATACACAATTTGAGCAAATTTGTATCTCCTCCCCTCGTGACCGGGGTTTAATCTCCAGAATATATAAAAATTTAAATGAGACCAACATGCCTGATAAATCACATCCCATGCTACAATGGGAATCAGATTTAAATACCTCATTTACTCTTGATCAATGGGATACAATTTTTACAAATCTCCACAAATGTACCAGAACAACCTCGATTAGAGAATCGGCCATCAAACTACTTTATAGATGGTATCTTACTCCCGCTAAACTCAATTCATTTTATCCCTCAGTGTCCCCACTCTGCTTTAGGGGTTGCCCCACCCAGGGAACACTTTTACATATATTTTGGGATTGCCCCCACATTAAAGACACTTGGCATAAGGCAAATATTATAATAGATAAAATATCCTGTAGAAAGATCTCTCTTACACCCCAAATAGGCCTTTTATTCACCCCTATACAGGACATTCCAATGACTAGTACAAGGTTAATACATACACTCCTTAGTTCCATCCACTGGGCCATAGCATTTAATTGGCGCTCCACTACGGTACCTTGGCCACAAATTCTTAACCGCATGTCAAACATTAAGCTTTCAGAAAGAATTCATCACACATTATATGATTCTATGCCCCTTTACCAAAAAAAATGGACTCTCTGGGATACCACCTCTCTGGTCTAGTACCTTCCCATTTTTTTTTTTTTTTACCTCCCACTCTTAAAATATATACAATTGTCATTTAGCCCTCTCTCCAATACAATGCTCTTGATTGACTTTATTTGAACAATATACATTCCTATACCAGTCTTAAGAAATAAGAAAAATAAATAAATTAAGGAAAAAAAAAAAAAAAAGAAGAACCTTTTCTCCTTCCTCTGTACAAAGCTCAATATGTACAATGTTTATATATATACCTGTACCATCATTGTGATTTGTGTTTATACCTTGACCTTTTCTATAATAAAAATCGTTTGTAAACAAAAACGTCCTAAATGCTTTACTGTATGTACATTGCAGAGTGCAGTAGTAAAGATCCATCGGCACCTTTTGTGCTGTGCGTTGGGGTGCCAATTTTAAATGAATGGAACCACAGAACACTGCATGGAGGGCTGCACATTACAGTCACACACAGTACAGCACATTTTTAAAAGAACGGGATATGGGACTTTAAAGGTGCTAATATAATAGTGAATGCAAAAACATTTGAAAAAGGTATATAATTTATTGATCACATCAATATAAAAAACTAATATACACATATCACTAACCGTTACAGGTATACATCTACTACCTAACATGTAACAGAAAATAATGGTATATAGTTAACAATGACGTCCATTAGTGTTCAACAGTTTCGCCTGTAAGGCTTCATCAGGACTGGACATTGAGGAATATTTTAATAAATTATTGAAATGGAAATTTCCCACTTTAGATGTAAAGAAGAAAAAACATACATTAGCATTGATTTTAAAACACGTCAATATGAAAAGAAAATAAGTCTTGGCAAAGCATACATAAGGGTTATCCAAACAAGGGGGAAAAAAAACTTTGACCACAGTACAGCACATGTTTTAGAACTGGGACGTGCAAGTTTGAAGTATAGTGGAACCTTGGTTTACGAGTTACGCGGTTAACGAGCGTTTTGAAAGACGAGCAACTTTTTTTTTTTAATCCTGACTCGGTTTGCGAGTGTTGTCTCGCAAAACGGGCAGAATTCAAGCTAATGAGGTGTACAGTACCGCATTTGGCCAGAGGTGCGGGGGCACTTGGAATCACTCGGAAATACTCGGAAACACTCGGAAAAAGGAAATACTCCGTTCCCGGGTGTTTCCAAGCGTTTGCGAGATCAGCCGAGCTGTCCCAGAGTATTTCCGAGCCCCCCCCACCTCTGGCCACATGCGGTATTGCATGCCATAGAAGTCAATGTGGAACTAATGACTTCTATGGGAAAACTCGCTTTGATACGCGAGTGCTTTGGATTACAAGCATTCTTCTTGAACGGATTATGCCCATAATCCAAGGTTCCACTGTAGCCACTTTTTTGTCCTCTATTTCACTCCACAATCCCCATCTCTGTCAGGAGGATAATAAGATCACTGCAATCTGTGTGAGAACAGCGGACTGATACAACCTTTACCTAGTCACAACAACTTCTCTCCAGCCAGCATTATATCATACTACCTTGTCAGCATTGCTGATTAGAGGGCTGTAGTTGTGAGTGACTATACAGGGGTGTGTTACTATTCAGCCTGCTGCCTGGGAAGGAGATTTTGGAGCGGTCTGGAGTGCAATTACAGAAATACCACATCATAAAATAGATTTCAATGTAGATTTTGATGGATGTGTCTGAAAAAACGTGTATCACACTTTTTTCTCCTTAAAGCAGAGTTTCCCCTGAAAAAAAATATTAAAAGTCAGCAGCTACAAATACTGCAGCTGCTGACTTTTAATATTAGGACACTTACCTGTCCTGGAGTCCAGCGACGTCGGCAGCAGAAGATGAGCAATTGCTCGTCACTCTGCTGCCCCCACCGCCATCCTCGGTGAGGGAACAAGGAAGTGAAGCCTTGCGACTTCACTGCCGGTTCCCAACGACGCATGTGTGAGTCGCGCTGCGCCATTCTCACTGGTCCCTGTTGTGTTCTGGGAGCCGAGTGTCTCCCAGAACACAACGGGTATTCTGCGGGAAGTGACGTACTGCCCGCAGATTTCCCGCAGAGAGGACTCCCAGAAGTGGGTGCAAATACCTGTCTTAGACTGGTATCTGCACCCCCTCCCCCCTGAAAGGTGCCAAATGTGACACCGGAGGGGGGGAGGGTTCCGATGAGCGGAAGTTCCACTTTAGGGTGGAGCTCCGCTTTAATAACTAACTTTCTATTAGCTAAAAAAAATTGAAGAAAAAAACTATTGAGACTTAAACATCCACAAAAATGCCTTTACAAATGCCAAAAAAGAAAAAGCCCACAAAACCAAAGACACTCAGTTCAAGTGTAAATGCAGCCTTAAATTAATGAATTGTTAAACGAAGCTGCATCACAGTTTCTAAATATATTACTGCTACAGTAGAAAAAAAAAAAAAAACACCAGTGATGAAAAGGTTATTGACATCCAAGGCATTGTGAAGGACTTAATCCAGCAGTAAGTGCGTTGTACTAATAGCACGTGCTCTGGGCCATGAGTTGAGTGACAGTTTATATTCTCTGCTGTGACTCCCTCCCCCGATACAATAACCCCGTGTCTAGTCACAATGCCCTGAAAGGTAATAGCAAATGTAATTCCTCTGTGCAGGTTATGGGTCACATAAAAGGCATTTCCTACTCAAGGACTGACTTACTGTTATCTTCTAGATCATTTTATTTTTATGCTTGAATGGATTTCCTATCATAATTGTGGAAAACCATACTGAACATATCAGCATTGTGCTTCACTATGAAACGCTACCCGGGTGACGCTTGAGAAAGATACTGAGCGAGAAGGTTGGAAGAGCTCAGGAAATCCAGTGGTAGTGGATCAGTAAGTCTAGTGAGAGAGACTGGGAGCTCAGTTGAGTGAAGATCTACAATAGGAGATTGTAGAGCAAGTGAAAGAGTTCATTGTGAACTTTGTTAGGAACTGTTTAAGATTGTTGCCATAGGAGACAGTGTGTCTACACATGCAGATGTGGCATCCGGCTGGGTGCCTTTCCTTACATGGCTGTCTATTTATAGAAGTCTTGGAGTCTGCTAATTAACATTGCAACTACTAAAGGGTGTCCTCGCCCTAAATCCTCTCTCCCACAGTTCTGTTTAAGAGACAATAAATCTCTTTGCATCTCAATGAAGTGTCTGGCGCCCATTATTCTACCTTACATTGCACCCACCATGTCTCGTCACCCACTCTACACAGAAGGATGTCAGTTGTCCCTAACTCTGGAGGTCATTATTAGGCCTGGAGAGGCCCGGGACTTGGCTACATAACATTTTGCCATATGACAGCAAGTCCAACACCCCCAGCAACTAATATTTATTTCACTTTTATTGGCTAAAATTTGAATGCAACTTATTATGCAATGCACTAAAGAAAAACACATGAAAATGCAGACACTGGGAAGGTAAACCCGCCAGGATTGCTAAAGATACTTTATAACTACCTCCATCAGAGGGTGGACTGGCAGTACCTAATCTTCAGACATACCATTTTTTTCCACAATGGACTCATGCCCATTGGTGGCTATACCCAGAGGCCAGTAAAGCAGCTGAATCTCTTAAAAATGTAATACATATATGATGTACCCTAAAAGGTGATAGTGCTTCAGTCTTAGCTAAGACACTTTGTATATTCCGACTGTCTCCCTTGGTCCCGTCAAGTGGGAACACTGCCTGCCCACCTAATACCTCTATGGCATAACCCACAATTGAGGGAATTTTTCTTGAGGACAGATAGTTTATTCTGGGCTTGACATGTCTCCCATCTATGATAAGGGCACTTTCTAATATTTTTTAGCCCTTCAACAGGAATTTGGGCTATTAACTACAGTGCTCTTTAGATAATTGCAAATATGCCATAACGCTGCGCCTCAGTTTAGCCTTACCATGTAACATTACAACTCTCTGAACTTGAGAAATTGCTCTCTCAACCAGAACATCATAAGCTTATCTCCCTTTATTACTCTGCTTTAGTTCAATTCAAAACTAAAAGACTCACACTAACTGAATCTCATTGGACAAATGATATTCCCTAGTTAACGGCCGAACATGGCGGGACATTCTGTCCACAGGTCCTTATTGTAATTTCTTCCAGAGATAAGTTAATCCAAGTAAAGTTCATGCATCGTAAATACTACATTCCCTATGTCCTTTTTAGAATGAGTAGGTTACCATCTCATTCTTGCCCCAAATGCATGGCAGTGGATGGTAAATTTTACCAAATGGTATGGGATTGCCTGGTCATATGCACCTTTTGGTCTGCAGTTACATTTTTAATTTTACTGGTTCTGTTCTCCAACTACCTAAATATGTAACCCCTCCCGGTATCTATTGGGATATTTAGATGATAATGCTCTACCTAACTGTACAAAAATCTTTCTTTGCCTATTGTTTTATTATGCAAAGAGAATGATAGTTACTCAGAGGAAATTACAAACTAGCTCCTACACTAGGCCAAAAATGTAGACTTATTGATCAAGTTATCCCAATGTATAAATTAACATATGAGACCCAAGATTGCCCTAGGAAATTTGAAAAGATCTGATCCTCTTTGTTAAATACACAAGCCACAATACCACCTGACTAAAATGACTTATATAAGGCCCCTTTCACACTGGGGCGGGGAGGTGCGCTGGCGGTATGGCGGCGCTATTTTTAGCGCCCCTATACCGTCGATTTTAACCCCCGCTAGCGGCCAAAAAAGGGTTAATACCGCCGGCAATGCGCCTCTGCAGAGGCGCATTGCCGGCAGTATTACCGCGGTTTCCCATTGCTTTCAATGGGCAGCAGCGGTAAAGGAGCGGTAAACACACCGCTCCTTCACCGCTGCAAAGATGCGGCTAGCAGGACTTTTGGAGCAGTCCTGCTAGCGCACCGCCTCAGTGTGAAAGCCTTCGGGCTTTCACACTGAAGACTGCAGGGCATGATTTTTTCAGGCGGTATAGCAGCACTAAACCGCCTGAAAAACGTGTCAGTGTGAAAGGGGCCTTAGGCCCCTTTCACACTGAGGCATATTTCAGGCGTTTTAGCGCTAAAAATAGCACATAAATAACGCCTGAAATAATCCTGCCCCAGCATTCTCAATTTGAAAACCCGAGGGCTTTCATATTGAGGTGATGCACTGACGGGAGGAAAAAAAATCTCCTGCAAGCAGCATCTTTGGACTGCCCCAGTGTGAAAGTATGTAATGCTATGCAACTATGAGCTACAAGGGTTATTTTGACTCTCCCATTGATATCTGATTTTCTGGATTATATACTATGTGCTGTTGGAAATCTAGGACTTGTATTCTTGCTCTATATGGCAATAA
Source organism: Rana muscosa (assembly GCA_029206835.1). Classification (NCBI taxonomy): domain Eukaryota; kingdom Metazoa; phylum Chordata; class Amphibia; order Anura; family Ranidae; genus Rana; species Rana muscosa. The sequence continues at coordinate 735,527,994 of CM055122.1, forward strand.
TATATTGAGTGGACTCAAGTTCATAAAAATTTTGCCCTATTCTCTTTATTTTAGTTTGGTACATTAAAATGCTTTTGTACCTTTGTATTTGAGTTTATGCCAAAAATCAGGGAAATGCAGAGAAACAACGAGGGCCTAATTACTTTTTCGTTCTGCACATCAAAGGATAAATTGCAATACATACACAAGGCAAGTGTGGTATTCTGCCATGTGCTGTACTGCACTAAACAGCGACTCTCTGAGCTGCATTTAATTGGATTTGATGTGGGCTGTGGGCTGTGGGCAGACGCAGAATTCATCTTGCAGTAAACTCCGTCCTCTGGGGTGAAACGTGATGAATTTGTTGCAGTTATACTTCAGATTTGCCCTTTGAATTGCCTTATTAAATACGCTTACTAGATCTCATTCTGATGCAGGCAGAAGGCAGGAATGTTCTTTCTTTAAATAATCTGGATTTCAAAGCTAAAATAAAAGTAAACGCAGTGTGTGCTGTCACTTTTTACTTGACAAACACACCATATTCCATGGCCTCGCATCATGAGCGTTGTCACATACATAGCTATAAAGTTACATATTTAGGGCCGGTTCACACCTGAAACGCACAGGAACACGGTCCGCTTTTAATTTAAATGGTCTGAAGTGGCACTGGATCGCACCCAAAGTAGTGGATGTACTACTTTTTAAAAACACTGCACTAGATCACATGGTATTGTGCTACCATAGGAGAAGAAAAAACTGTGCTTAATAACATTGAAACATATAAGGAAAGAGAGCGCACAGCTGCCCTAGTGTGATAACGTTTATTCAATAGAATCCATAGAATACATTGAAATAAAATCATCAATTATGAAAGGTAAAAACACAATAACCCAAGCCGCATCTTTACTGTGGGATATATGCACAGTCATAACATATTCAAAACATAAAGAGTCACGCTGTATAAATATTCACGTTCACACCTGAAACGCACAGGAACGCGGTCCACATTTCATTTAAATGGTCTGAAATAGCACTGAACCACACCAAAAGTAGTGCATGCACTACATTTTAAAAACACACGGCTCTACATCACATGGTTTTGTGCTACCATGCAATCCAGTGCACGCATACTCACTGTGTTTTTAATCTGCATTTGGGGTGTCGCTAGGACTATAATGACACCCACAGTAGATCACACACTCAGGAAACACGCATAGAACGCGGGTTTTCGGCATCGTGTTCTGGTGTGAAGGAGGTCACAGTCTGCTTGAAAAAGAAAGACACAGGTCCATCTAGTTCAACCATTAGAAAAAAACACACTCACAAACAAATAGAAAACCTCCATATTCAAAACCCAATAAAGCATGATTCAATCCGCTCCCGTGGGGAAAAAAATCCCTTCCTGATTCCCAGGGAGGTAAGCAGATATTCCCCGGATCAGTGCTAATACCTATAAATTTAATTATTAGTTGTATTTTGTGTATTTTGGAAAGAATCCTGGCTTAATTTAAACCATTTTAGTGAGCTGGCCAGAACCAGCTCCTGAGGGTACCTATTCAACATTTTCACAGCCCTAACTGCGAAAAAGCCCTTTCCTATTTGAAGGCTAAATCTCTTTTCATTTAGAAGTAAAGAGTGCCCCCTTTTTCTTTGTGATGACCTTAAAGTGAATAACTCTACACCAAGTTTACTGTATAGACCACTTATGTATTTAATCATGGTTATGATTTCCCCTTTTAATCTCCTCTCCTCAAGAGAGAATAAATTCAGTTCCTGTAATCTTTGCTCATAGCTGAGCTCCTTCATGCCTCTTATAAGTTTGGTTGCCCTTCTCTGCACTTTCTCCAGTTCGCCATTATTTTTTTTGAACTGGTGCTGCATATTCCAGATGAGGTCTTACTAATGATTTGTACAGGGGCAAATGATGCTTCTCACGTGAGTATAAACCTCTTTTAATACAAGAAAGTATTTTGCTAGTTTAAGAAAGTGAAGCTTGGCAAGTCTATGATCTATCTGAAAACCGAGATCCTCCTTCACCGTCGATTCTCCCAGGTGTTCCCCATCCTAGCATCCTAGTATGTATGATGCATGCATGTTTTTAGCCTAGTGCATACCTTTACATTTACCAACAATAAACATAATTTGCCCAAATAAACAGTGCATTGAGGTCTGCTTGAAAGTTGGAGACATCCTGAAAGAACGTTATTTCACTGCCTAGTTCGGTGTCTGGGCACATCTGTGCTGAAAACCACAGGTAAAATTCTCCAAATGGCAGTTTAAATGCAGTGGTAAACTCTCTTACTCCTGGAAGGGCACCCAAAATAGCACTTTATGTGAATCACCTCTAATGAGCTGCATGCAGGAAAGTGGGTGTTCTTCCACCAAGTGCCCACCAATATCTGAACTTTACCATTGGGTAAAGTGGAACAGTACACCTGCTTTGCAGGTATTCAGAAGTAAAACTGATATGTAAATGAACCCCAAAGCCTTAAAGCAGGTATTTGCACCCACTTCTGGGAGTCCTCTCTGTGGGTATTTTACGGGTAGTACGTCACTTCCCGCAGAATACCCGTTGTGTTCTAGGAGACACTCGGCTCCCAGAACACAACAGGGACCAGTGAGAACGGCGCAGCGCGACTCGTGCATGCGCCGTAGGGAACCGGGCAGTGGAGCCGCAAGGCTTTACTTCCTGGTTCCCTCACCGAGGACGGCGGTGGGGGCAGCAGAGTGACGAGTGATTGCTCGTCTTCTGCTGCCGACGTCGCTGGACTCCAGGACAGGTAAGTGTCCTAATATTAAAAGTCAGCAGCTGCAGTATTTGTAGCTGCTGGCTTTTAATGTTTTTTGTTTCAGGGGAGCTCCGCTTTAAATAAGCTTTAAAGAAACTAGATACAAATCTGGGCAAATACAGTAAATCCAAAAATTAGACTTCCAACCTCAATTAACTGGAGATACAGAGGATCACTAATCTCTAACAATTAAAAAAAACTGGAAGAAATGGTGAGTGTGACTCCATATTGCCTAATGTTAATTTACATATGGGGCCTACAAAAGAATGCTCAGACTAACAGCAGTTCACTAATTAGATCAACAAAACTTCTGGGTCGGTCGGTATCTGGAAGAATGCCTACAATGTAACACCTAATTTATTCTGACTTTAGCAACTTCGAACAATTTTTAGTGATGTCCAAGCCCAGCACAATGCCAGAAGTTCCCATCACTTTGTACCTTTCTGCTACACAAAAACTGCTGATTACTTGGCAATGGCAATGGCAGCATGAATGTAAAATCTAAAATTACTTTAGTCACTGATCATTCTTCACATGTAACACATTTACTTTTAAAGCAACTCTGTCTTGAGAAAAGAATGGGGCTGCCATTGCTGATCTGTCCTTTGAGAACGTTACTTCCTGGTTTTCATGCTGATGTTTTGGTTTCAATGTTTTCTATTTCTCTGACCTGAAACAAATATATAGATAAGGAATTCTGACACCTTTCTCACACTCATCTACAGGACCCATTTCAAATCTTTGACTTAATGTATTGAGGTCCCACTCCCACTGCGGGACAACATTCAACATTCCACTGCCTGTCACTAAAGTTGTTGAGGGGGGGGATAGCCGCGGGTGACACTTATTTATTTTTTGCAGGACTTAGAACTTATTATCGAAGTTGATCACTCTGCTGCTGGACAGGGCTCCTAACTTTCTTCTTTTTTGGGGACATCTACACTGTTGTGCGGCGGGGGTCCGCGGGATATTGCCACCAATCGGTCTTACCTCCTCCCTCCTCTGGCTCTTACTGTGCGGGAATACAGTGTTCTTCGCGGGACCGTGGGAAAATGGTGTCCCTGCGGGAAAAACCCGCAGAATCCGGGTTGGGATGTATGCAGCCAGACAACTCACATTTTCAAAAGAAACCCAGCAATGCACACTTTAGCCTCAAACACACAATCAGATTTCCATCGGACAAAGCTGTGGAATTTTGTCCGAAGGGCGTTGGCCGTGAACTTGTTCTGCATACAAATGGCAAATGTCTGCTAACAAACAGAAGCTATGTGGTTTTTCTGCTCTTTAGCGCCACCCTTTGGGCAACTTCTGCTAATGTTGTGCTATGGTTAGCATTGCTTTTGAACACTTTGGATTTTTTTCCGATGGACCTCAGCTTTATTCTTGTTATGGGACAATGACATCAACAGTATTGAAGGCAAACCTCAGCATGAAAGTCAGGTAACTGTTTTTTTCTGTTTGAGAGATTAGCAATGGCAGCATATATAATTGTCTCCTGACAGGTACACTTTATGATAACTTGCAAAGCACAAAAATAAACCAGAAATATCACTAGAAATGTTGTCTGTCTATATTATACAACAAGTTCAACAACGCATTAAAATAAAGGTTTTATTGGACACAAATCTTTAAAGTACACTACTGTTCTACATAAGACAACTGTGCCACCACTAAAGCATCTTTACAAAAGCACCTTAATCCACTAAGTACAGTTTTACCCATACTACCAATAAACACAAAAAACAACATTAACTAGCTGTTTATAATCACTGCAATTTATCTTGAACAGTAAAGAATGTCTCTAAATATAATTAAATGTTACTCATAATCAACATAAGCATCCTGTAAAACCCAGCAGGCTAGTTAATGTTACAGCTCAGTAAGTACTTATTAAACATTTTTACTGAAGGTAAATCTCATTCATAACTTTGAAAAGTTGAAACCTGCTTTACAGCAGAGTTATCTGCTTACCTGTAGAGCATCCCAGTTCTGCAGGCAACAGTGTTTTCATAGGACAATTCACATACTCTTAGGTACCAGTTCATCTCCAGCTCATACAGAAGAGAGGTCTTGCCACTTCTTGGTTGGACTTGCCCTGCTGCGCTGTGGCGTTTGCCTTTCCCATTCTCTGCCACACTTTTTGGAGCCTTGTTTCCCAAAGAGACCACAGAGTACTTCCTCAATTTGGTGCTTTCATCCACAATCTTTCCCCCCACTGTCCCAGTACGTGCTGCCAGCATTGTGCACTATTACTAGCCTTACACTATGTCACTGTCATCAGAGATAGTGTGGATATTTTCTTTTTTTCTCACTGCTTGGTCCTCCCTTACAGTCTTACGCTGGACATGCAAAGGTAACAAGATCCTTCTAGATTCAGTTTAACCCCTTCAGTCCTGAAGGGGCCAGCAACGCATTGCAAAGCTGATGCGCTGCAGGCCCCTTCAGCAGCGTAGGGGTTAATAAAAATGTAAATCTGGAGGTTTCTTCCAACTTAAATTTCTCGCACGTGCACTGTACCAGGGACAGGTAACCTGCACAAATCAGAAGGGAGCTGCAGAATAGGCTGTCTTTCAAATAATGCTTTTGTTCCTTGTGTGGAGGAGAGTTTCACAAAGCTTAAAAAAATAAAATAAAAATAACACTGGCATCTAAAACCCTTTAATCTGGGGATTGTTATAGCACTGCTGTGCTGTGACTGTTGTGCCTTTGCTTTTTATTGTGATAGAGGAAGAGCTGCCTTTAGTTTGTAATCATGAGTGTACGCTAGAGTGGGATTAAACAGACTTAAATCAACAGTGATATAAAAAAAAAGCCTGATCCGTAGCTACATCCTCTGTATTGTGGAGTCTTCATAAAATGAACGTTATTGAAATTGAACCCAGTCAAATACCGGTATATAAAATAACCTTGGTTTGGTCAACACCAATATATACTGTATATACGGTATATATACAGTATATATATATATATATATATATATGTAGCACTTACTCCCATTTAAGGGAGCGGCTGGTTTTGTTTTGGGTCATGCAAACTACCTCCAAGGCTTCCGTTGACAGGGTATATAGAGTTTTTAGAAAAGCCAATGTCCACACAGATGTAAAACCTAAACAGTAAGGCTTTATTTTCCTTTTTCAGTGGAAACTTGAGGAGAAAGTAGGAAACGAGAGAAGTATAGGGGAAGGTTAAGGCACGCAACACTAAAGTCACACAAAGTCTTGTAAACGTCGCCACTCAAGCCTGAGTGGGTATTGCTCACCCAGATAGTTCAGTTTTCTGGTCCTAGCAGCCGGAATGACGCACGGATCTATTTCTAACGGTCTCTGTCACAGACCCTGAGGTGAATCTGAGAATGCGTTCAGGAATCCTTTGCCACAGGATTATCAAAGTCCCGAACCTCCTAACCAAGCAATAAGAGAGAGCTTCTATGCCAGATTGGCGCATTGCAAGGCCTTTAAGTTCTTGGATCCCTCCTTGAGTAGGTCGCCAGGCCTCTCCCGAGACAGCAGTACCGTCGCCAGTCTCCTCTGGGGAAGGTCCTTCCCCGGCTTTCCCTCCTCAAGAGCAGACTTCCCGAAAATGGGTAGCATGAGATCCTCTTCAAAGGTGTAGGCCCCAGCCAGCGGAGCTGGGCCCACCAGGCAGCGATGCAGCCACAAGCTGAAGGTGCCCGGAGCTGGAACACACACACGCGCCCCGTGCCATGCGGTCCACGAGGCGCGCGCACCAACCACAAATCAATGGCGTCTACCCCTTATGTACCCCTTCCCGGCATGCACAGCAGGCTACCCACGCCCACCGCATGGCTGCCGAGAAAGGACACCCAATGTGGTGTGATACCCCTGTATTTCAACCTGGGCCGGTGGTGGCAGTGCCACTTACAGGCGAACAGGGAACACAACCACCAGGCAGTATCACACCCAGAGCAGAAGCAAAATTTAGAACAATCAGCTGGTCTGAGCCTAACTACTGAATCAGACTATCCCATAAATTTAACATGTGAAACTTTGAGACAGGAACCTGACTTGCTGTTTTATTTCCTGTCCTTTCACGGGTGGGCCGTACCTTGGATCGAGGTGACTTTATCCTTTGCCGTAAAAGGCTTGTTGCTCTGAAAGAAGAAGAGGCAGAGAACGTGCTTGTTTTTTTTTCTCTCTGAAAAGAACAGTTTTCCTCTACCTGAACTCTGGGGATTAGTCAGTTGGGATATTGTGGTGAGAGAATGCCATGGTCAACAAAGGGATGTTTCTTTGTGTTTGTGTTACAACACGTGTACAACGCGAAGCGGCCCCGGGGTTTGAGCCTGATCCCCGTATCAGTAAGCAGGGCTGCAAGCTGAGCAGGGTCCATGGTAGTAGTCACGGGGAACATCCGAGGTCCCGTTTAGTGATGAGCCGAACACCCCCGGGTTCGGTTCGCACCAGAACCCGCGAACGGACCGAAAGTTCGCACGAACATTAGAACCCTATTAAATACAATGGATGCGAACGTTCGGATTCTAAAGTGCTAATTATAACGACTATTATCCATGTTATTGTCCTAAACAGAGTTTGGGAACCCGGGTTCTGCACCAGGGGACATGTATCAATGCAAAAAGAAGTTTTAAAAACTGACGTTTTCCGGGAGCAGTCATTTTAATGATGCATAAAGTGAAAAAAAAAAAGTCAAATATTCCTTTAAATATCGTACCTGGGGGGTGTCTAAAGTATGCCTGTGAAGTGCCACGTGTTTCCCGTGTTTAGAACTGTCCCTGCACAAAATTACATTTCTAAAGGAAATGTCAACTATTATATCAGGAATTGTAATAACATATAATTGTTGAACAGTGGTAGTAAAAATTGGGCCTTTGATGGTGGTGCTGGTGCCACAACACTGTAAGGCCTGACAGTTACTCTTGGTGGGCGCAGCAATGGGCCCTGCTGTGAATTATTAGATCAATAATTAGAATTGCATGCCCCTGTTGAACAGGGGCTGAAAAATTGGGCCTTTGGTGGTGGTGGTGGTGGTGGTGTTGACACAACACTGTAAGGCCTGACAGTTACTCTTGGTGGGCGCAGCAATGGGCCCTGCTGTGAATTATTAGATCAATAATTATAATTGCATGCCCCTGTTGAACAGGGGCTGAAAAATTGGGCCTTTGGTGGTGGTGGTGGTGGTGGTGGTGGTGTTGACACAACACTGTAAGGCCTGACAGTTACTCTTGGTGGGCGCAGCAATGGGCCCTGCTGTGAATTATTAGATCAATAATTATAATTGCATGCCCCTGTTGAACAGGGGCTGAAAAATTGGGCCTTAGGCACTGGTGGCACAACACTGCAACCCCTCACAGATACTGTACTTGGAGCACAGCAATGAGCCCTGTTGCAAAGTATTGCATCAAAAATTGTAATTACACGCCCCTGTTAAACAGGGGCTGAAAAATTGGGCCTTAGCCACTGGTGGCGGCACCCATAAACCAAAATGATCTTCCAAGCTATCATCATTAATCGGATCATTGAGGAGGAGGAGGAGGATAGCTAGTCAACATAACAGCACAGGAACTCAGCATCAGCATCAGTCTTGAAGGGATGTGACATTTTAAAATCAATTAGTCTGTTATATCAGCATCAGGTGTGTGGTAGCTGGTGGTGATCCAAGACTGGTTCATCTTGATGAAAGTCAGTCGATCAACCGAGTCGGTGGACAGGCGCACCCTGTGATCCGTGACAAATCCTCCAGCAGCACTGAATGTGCGTTCTGAAAGAACGCTGGATGCAGGAAAGGCCAGTAGCTCAATTGCATACTGTGCAAGCTCTGGCCAGTGATCCATCCTCAAGACCCAGTAAGCCAGAGGATTTTCGGTGGGGAAGGTGTCCAAGTCTGACCTTGCCCCTAGGTATTCCTGCACCATGTATATCAGACGCTGGCGATGGTTGCTGGAAACGATCATACTTTGGGGCTGTGGACTAAAGAATTGTCTGAACGCATCGGTCAGACGGCCACCTTCCCCACCGCTCCTTCTTTGACTGCCCGAAGCCTCAGCAACTCGTTGTCCAGGACCAGGAGTTTGTAACCTCCCAGTCTCTGGGAACGCGTTGCACAGACCTTTCTGCAAGGCCTCCCGGAGTTGTCTCATCCTCTGCTCCCTCTGCGACGGTAACATAAGGTCCGCAACCTTACCCTTGTACCGTGGATCAAGGAGAGTGGCCAGCCAGTAATGGTCCCTCTCCTTGATCCGAAGAATACGAGGATCCTTCCGCAGACTTTGCAGGATCAGGGAGGCCATGCAGCGTAGGTTAGCTGAGGCATTCAGTCCGGAGTCCTCTGGGTCACTAAGGACGACATGATCCGCAGCCACCTCCTCCCAGCCACGTACAAGTCCACTGGTTTCTTGGGACTGTAAATCATCCCTAAAAGACTGCTGCTGATGATGCTGAGTGCCAGCCTCCACCTCCATGCTGACACAATCCTCCTCCTCCTCCTCTTCCTGTGCGATGGGTGGGACAGAAGGAACACTGTCTGGGTAAAGGGGGCCTTGAGAGGCAAGGAAGTCCTCCTCTTCCTGCCTCTGTTCTGCCTCAAGTGCCCTGTCCATTATTCCACGCAGCGTGTGCTCCAACAGGTGGACAAGAGGTACAGTGTCACTGATGCATGCACTGTCACTGCTCACCATCCTCGTGGCCTCCTCAAATGGTGCCAGGACAGTGCATGCATCCCTGATCATGCCCCACTGGCGTGGTGAAAAAAAACCGAGCTCCCCTGACCCTGTCCTGGTGCCGTAGTCGCACAGGTACTCATTGATGGCCCTCTGCTGCGTGTGCAGCCGCTGCAGCATGGCCAACGTTGAGTTCCACCTGGTGGGCATGTCACATATAAGGCGGTTCTTGGGCAGGTTCAACTCCTTTTGCAGCTCAGCTAGGCGAGCACTGGCATTATAAGATCTGCGGAAATGAACACAGACTTTCCTGGCCTGCCTCAGGACATCCTGTAAGCCCGGGTACCTGCCCAAGAACTGCTGCACCACCAGGTTAAGGACGTGAGCCATACAGGGCACATGGGTCAGTTGTCCCTGTCGGAGGGCGGAGAGGAGGTTGGTGCCATTGTTGCAAACCACCATTCCTGGCTTAAGCTGGCGTGGCATCAACCACCTCTCGGCCTGCCCCTGCAGAGCAGACAGGACCTCTGCCCCAGTGTGGCTCCTGTCCCCCAAACACACCAGCGCAAGCACGGCATGGCATCTTTTTGCCTGCGTACTTGCGTAGCCCCTTGAACGCCTACGGAGCACCGCTGGTTCCGAGGACAAACCACAGGAAGAGGCCATGGAGGAAGAAGAGGAGGGGGTGGAGGAGAGAGGTGTGTCACAACCAGTAGTAGCATTTTGGAGGCGTGGCGGTGGAACAACCTCCAACACTACTGCACCTTGTCCTGCATCCTTCCCAGCTGCCAAAAGAGTGACCCAATGGGCCGTGAAAGAAAGGTAACGTCCCTGTCCATGCCTGCTGGACCATGAGTCAGCGGTAATATGCACCTTACCGCTGACCGCCCTGTCCAGCGAGGCCAAGACATTGCCTTCCACATGCCTTTAGAGAGCCGGAATCGCCTTCCGTGAGAAAAAGTGGCGTTTGGGAACCTGCCACTGAGGAACCGCACATTGCACAAACTCACAGAAGGGGGCCGAGTCTACCAACTGAAAAGGCAGCAGTTGAAGCGCTAGCAATTTAGCCAAGCTAGCATTCAAACGCTGGGCATGTGGATGGCTGGGAGTGAACTTCTTTCGACGGTCCAGCAGCTGGGGCAGGGAAATTTGCCTGCTAGAATCGGACGTCGGTGTACTGCTAGCAGAGTGGCCGCAAGTACTGGGCTGTGACACACCTAATTCTACACCTTCATTCCTCTCAGTGCAGGTTTCAGAGAGGACTGAAGGTATAGTGGGTTTTGAGATCCCAGCTGATGCGGTGCAAGGAGAGGTCCGCTTTGTTCTTTGGTGTGGGTCTTTAAGGTAGGCTTGCCAACGAGCTGCATGGCAGGTCAACATATGTCTGATCAAGCATGTGGTGCCCAAGCGGCTGATGTTTTGGCCACGCGATATACGCTTGAGACATATGTTGCAAACAGCAGCTGTGCGATCTGATGCACTCGCCTCAAAAAAGGCCCACACCAAAGAACTTTTTGAATGACGGGCAGAGGCAGCGCCCTGCACAGGCGGAGCTCTGCGGTGTGATTCCGTCGGTGTGCTGCCCATACGCTGGCCACTCAAGGGCATCCTGCCTCGTTGGAGATGTGCCTCCTCCTCATCCTCCTCCTCCTCCTCTCTCCTATTAGGCACCCACGTGGAGTCAGTGACCTCATCATCCCCTCCCTCCTCATCACTGGAGCCAATCTGGCAGTATGCTGCAGCTGCTGGAGCATGACTGCCAGATTGGTGTCCTTCTTGAGCATCCCCTCTCTCTGCTCTCACGCTACTGCCTTCCTCTAGCTGGGTATCATCATCAGATCCTTCGAAACGCTGGGCATCCTCCTGGAGCATGTACCCAACACTGTGCTCAAACAGTTCGGGGGACTCCTCAGGAGGAGGACATGGTGGGTCTAGGGAAGGATTGACTAATGAAGATAATGATACCAGAGAAGAGGACGCTTTGGCAGCTGCTTTGCCAGTACCCTGAGCCTGGGTGAGAGAGGATGAGGAGGATGAGGTGGGCTTGGTCATCCACTCTACCAAGTCTTCGGCATGATGTGGCTCAACATGTCCAGCTGCCGAAAAGAAGGACAAGCGTGTCCCATGGCCATGTGCTGATGACAATGCACCGCGTCCACGACCAGCACTGTTGCCCCCAGACACAGAGCCTGCTTGCCCTCTTTTTTTGCCTCCTGACTGTCTGCCTCTCCTTGTTTGCCTTCCAGACATTTTAATGGATGGCCTGCAGGGAGATGGGAAAAACAGCAATAAGGGCTACCTTCAGGTGTATACTATGCAGGAGGCTTAGCAACAATGACACTGACACTGTCCCCTGCCTATCCTTCTCTGTCCCTAAACACAAGGATTTGCAATATGCTTCAGCAAGATTGGTTTAGCACAGAATAGCACACTGACAGTTTCCCTCACTGTCCTTCTCTGTCCCTACAAACAAGATTTAGCACAGAATAGCACACTGATAGTTTCCACGAGTGTCCTTCTCTGTCCCTAAACTCAAGGATTTCAAATATGGTTCAGCAAGATTGGTTTAGAACAGAATAGCACACTGTCAGTTTCACTCACTGTACCTCTCTGTCCCTAAACTCAAGGATTTCAAATATGGTTCAGCAAGATTGGTTTAGAACAGAATAGCACACTGACACTTTCCCTCACTGTACCTCTCTGTCCCTAAACTCAAGGATTTCAAATATGGTTCAGCAAGATTGGTTTAGAACAGAATAGCACACTGTCAGTTTCACTCACTGTCCTACTCTGTCCCTACAAACAAGATTTAGCACAGAATAGCACACTGATAGTTTCCACGAGTGTCCTTCTCTGTCCCTAAACTGAAGGATTTCAAATATGGTTCAGCAAGATTGGTTTAGAACAGAATAGCACACTGTCAGTTTCACTCACTGTCCTACTCTGTCCCTACAAACAAGATTTAGCACAGAATAGCACACTGATAGTTTCCACGAGTGTCCTTCTCTGTCCCTAAACTCAAGGATTTCAAATATGGTTCAGCAAGATTGGTTTAGAACAGAATAGCACACTGACACTTTCCCTCACTGTACCTCTCTGTCCCTAAACTCAAGGATTTCAAATATGGTTCAGCAAGATTGGTTTAGAACAGAATACCACACTGTCAGTTTCACTCACTGTCCTACTCTGTCCCTACAAACAAGATTTAGCACAGAATAGCACACTGACACTTTCCCTCACTGTACCTCTCTGTCCCTAAACTCAAGGATTTCAAATATGGTTCAGCAAGATTGGTTTAGAACAGAATAGCACACTGTCAGTTTCACTCACTGTACCTCTCTGTCCCTACAAACAAGATTTATCACAGAATAGCACACTGATAGTTTCCACGAGTGTCCTTCTCTGTCCCTAAACTCAAGGATTTCAAATATGTTTCAGCAAGATTGGTTTAGAACAGAATAGCACACTGACACTTTCCCTCACTGTACCTCTCTGTCCCTAAACTCAAGGATTTCAAATATGGTTCAGCAAGATTGGTTTAGAACAGAATAGCACACTGTCAGTTTCACTCACTGTCCTACTCTGTCCCTACAAACAAGATTTAGCACAGAATAGCACACTGACACTTTCCCTCACTGTACCTCTCTGTCCCTAAACTCAAGGATTTCAAATATGGTTCAGCAAGATTGGTTTAGAACAGAATAGCACACTGACACTTTCCCTCACTGTACCTCTCTGTCCCTAAACTCAAGGATTTCAAATATGGTTCAGCAAGATTGGTTTAGAACAGAATAGCACACTGTCAGTTTCACTCACTGTACCTCTCTGTCCCTACAAACAAGATTTAGCACAGAATAGTACACTGATAGTTTCCACGAGTGTCCTTCTCTGTCCCTAAACTCAAGGATTTCAAATATGGTTCAGCAAGATTGGTTTAGAACAGAATAGCACACTGACACTTTCCCTCACTGTACCTCTCTGTCCCTAAACTCAAGGATTTCAAATATGGTTCAGCAAGATTGGTTTAGAACAGAATACCACACTGTCAGTTTCACTCACTGTCCTACTCTGTCCCTACAAACAAGATTTAGCACAGAATAGCACACTGACACTTTCCCTCACTGTACCTCTCTGTCCCTAAACTCAAGGATTTCAAATATGGTTCAGCAAGATTGGTTTAGAACAGAATAGCACACAGTCAGTTTCACTCACTGTCCTACTCTGTCCCTACAAACAAGATTTAGCACAGAATAGCACACTGACACTTTCCCTCACTGTACCTCTCTGTCCCTAAACTCAAGGATTTCAAATATGGTTCAGCAAGATTGGTTTAGAACAGAATAGCACACTGTCAGTTTCACTCACTGTCCTACTCTGTCCCTACAAACAAGATTTAGCACAGAATAGCACACTGACACTTTCCCTCACTGTACCTCTCTGTCCCTAAACTCAAGGATTTCAAATATGGTTCAGCAAGATTGGTTTAGAACAGAATAGCACACTGTCAGTTTCACTCACTGTCCTACTCTGTCCCTACAAACAAGATTTAGCACAGAATAGCACACTGACACTTTCCCTCACTGTACCTCTCTGTCCCTAAACTCAAGGATTTCAAATATGGTTCAGCAAGATTGGTTTAGAACAGAATAGCACACTGACACTTTCCCTCACTGTACCTCTCTGTCTCTACAAACAAGGTTTAGCACAGAATAACACACTGACACTCTCCCTACCTATCCTTATTTGTCCCTAAACACAAGGAATCCAGGATTAGTAAAGGAAAAAAAATGACCCTGTCCCTGCCTATGCTTCTCTTTCCCTGCTCCGGAACACACTACACAAGGCCGCTGCGCTGGCGGCCTTTTATAGTGTGGGGCATGTACTAAACCCCCTCAAGAATAATTGGCCACAGGCATCCTGCCTGTGGCCAATCATTGCTCTCCTCGCTGCCGGCGCTGTGATTGGCCAAGCATGCGGGGTCACAGTGCATGCTTGGCCAATCACAGCGCCTGGATGACACTGCGATGGCGTAGTGCATTGTGGGCCGTTCGCGTCACTCGAATTTGGCGCGAACGGCCCAAATCGTTCGATCTTCGTCGAACGATCGAACAGCCGATGTTCGAGTCGAACGTATGTTCGACTCGAACACGAAGCTCATCCCTAGTCCCGTTATGTCTGAGGCCCATGGAAGTAACGACATGTTGCTCTCATGCTTGGTCCAAACTCTCTCTGCTTCTTGGCGCCAAATGCACCCAGGTGTAGCACGCAGGTGGAGGGAACTCCTCCCCTTTTCTCTCGCTGCACGTAGCTCGCAGGCTTTTCTTCCTCTGGATCCACCCATGACCTGTTGTAGTGCCTTGAGGACTGGAGTTGAGAAACCCTGGTCTAGAGGACTGAGAGTGCCCAGAGGGCTGAGAAAGAGGCACATGAACAGAGAAGTGCTTGTGTAGAAGGGTTGTAGGGACCGTACTAGAGACCTGAGTCTGAGGCTTAAGCAGCGGCACTGCAGGAGTGAGCCAGGAGGCCGAGCATCATTTATTTTTTATGTTTGCAGTCATGGTGGAAACCACTGCGTGGAAAATCCTAATGTAAGGAACTTTGTTTTATTTTTAAACCACAAAGCCCTGAAAATGCACTTTCTGGTAGGCTTGAACTCCCTATATATATATATATATATATATATATCAGTGGCGGCTGGTGCTCCATTTTGGGGGGGCAGCAAACAATCCACCCACCACATCCCCCCACCCGGTCAGTCCCACCACCAAAACCAGTCGCTCGTCTGTCCGCCCAAAATCCTCATCGCTTCCGGGGTCACAGAGCTGGAAGAACAACATAAGTTCCTCTCACTCTGTGTTGTGACACCATCGCTGACAGCAGAGCAATTGGACAAAAGAGCCTGGAAAAGGCAGTGGGGGGGTCCCTTTTCCGACACCCACAGAAGTGATCGAGTAGCTGTCCAGCCACTCAAATCACTTCTGCTGAAGAGGGAATCACCAGCTGAAAATGTTGATACCGGGATGATGCCTGCACCTGAGGACATCATATGATGTCATACCAGTGGTGGCCCGTCCATTAGGGGCGCCCGGGCACTGCCCCCTCTATCCTCGCCACCCCCTATATGAATAATGGTTAGATTCATGCACAGCATGAATCTATCCATGGCCGCCGCGGCCACCCCCCTATTCAGGCGTCCGGCCCCTTTCAATACGCCGGGCGCCTGAATTACAGCAGTGGGGGGTGTTTTTTTGAAGCACCTGATTAGGGCCATAGGCTTTAATAGGCTTCAAAATAGAGTGGCTTGTGGCGCAGAGCATTGCGCCATGAACCCAACCAGGTGTTACTTAATTAATATTCGCTGTTGTAACACTGATCCTCAATCCGGCCAATAAGAAGCAAGTGTGAGCCCCTTTTCCTGAATGGCCCAAAAAGAGAAGACTCCCGATTGGCTACTGAGAAGGAGAGAGGGAATGGAAGCTGCTACCGCCGCCGTGGAGACCCGTGGAGAGCAGGGGAATGGGAGTCTGCCGCCGAGCATGGCATGCCGCGATGGGGTAAGTGCGACTGACCATCCCACCGACTGACCGACTGACGGGGGAGGGGGTATTCGTTGGCATACTGTTTGCCGCCCCCCCAAAAAAAAATTCCGCCGGCCGCTGCTGCGTCATACGAGCAGGAAGTGGTTCAAGTAAGAACAGATGACTCTTGTATTTAGACAATATTTGCTTTTCTGGAGTTCTGCTTTAAGTTTTCACTTACGCTGTTAATACCCTTAAATTAACTGAAATTATAAGATTATTATAAAATCTGAATATACAGGAAATATCTCTGCAGTTCTCATTTTACGCAGGATAAATAGAGAACACAACAGGCTAGGATCTCACCAGGCATCTTGATTTAGAATTGTTCTCAAGTAAGACATAAGGTCTTGTTTGCCATAAATAATTCAATTACTATAGGTTTACTGTTTACACAAGCCCTGACTATGTGAGTGATTCTGGTTCTAGCAGTTTCCCACTCTTGGATATCTAACTCCCAGTGTGGAAATATAGTTATATATATATATATATATATATATATATATATATATATATTCCATTTGTGCAGTCCCTGCAAGCAGTCTACAATACTGTACAAGAGTGATGATAATTTTTTTTTATCCCAACCAAGTAACATCAGAAGGCCTATGAAAAATGTACAAGCTGGACAGAGATAGTTTTCTTCCTAGAAAACCAAGATCTGTTAAATGATTCATGATCCAGCTTCCATATCGTAGTGTTTTGACCCAAACTGTTTTTATTTCACTGAAGACTGGCCAGTTCCCTCCTGTGCACTAGCCAAGGGCTTAACCTGTTCTTTGTGTCCAGGATCTTTCTGCACCACGAATAGGCTTCTCAGGACAGATTTACAAGCTTGACTTCAATCCCATGCAAGCCAAGGAGATTTATCTTTAAAAAAAAAAAAGTCTGTCAGGAAGGATGAAAACCCAGATGTTTAATCCCACGCTATATTGTGCCTGTTATGTTTCTGTTTTGTGCATGGATTAGGATAAAAAAAATGCACAGACACATGAACAATATCCTGTTGGCTAGCTTGTACCAGGTTGTGAATTAAAGGGCACACAATGGATTCAATAAAATTGCGCAAATCAGTTCTGTATAAACTTAGCTAGTAAATAGAGAAATATTGCGCCAACTTTTAAATCAAATTAAGCAGCCTACACAACAACCTGACAAAGTGTACAGAAATATATATAAATAAAGTGTGGCGCTGTGTTAATCACAGGAAGTGATATCAAGTGAAAAAATATTGAACTTTAGAAAGAACAATGTGCCATATTGAACCTCAATATGGTCCTGTGTACCCTATGGATGAAATGCGTGTGACGTGCACTAGGAGCATAGGGTAAATATCAAATGGTGATACAATGATGAATCAAAAATGAAACCTCCATGTGATCCTATGTACCCTATGAATAAAATGCATGTGACATGCCCTAGGGGCATAGAATAAATATCAAATAGTGATACAGTGATGAATCAAAATGAGACAATATAGTAATAATAAATCCTCTAACAAGAGGAAAAAAAGTGGTCCACAGGATGTGGTGGTGCCAAACTTTTTGAACAAGTCTCTCAATAGATGGGTAGACTAATAACAAACATCCTGTGTCTAGCAAAGTACAGATACAGTCCCAAATAATTCCTTGGATAGAACGCTCTCTATATCAATGGGTTATGACACCCGGGAGTGCCTTCACCGTTGGATCAGGGAAGTGAATACGGAATGAATACTCTTACCGAGTGTTGTAGATCCAGCTCACCATATAGCGGTGGATCTATCAGGCTTATGTCCACATCCGGGACTGGTAGATGGAAATCCAAGTCCGATTGTCAATCGGCGTCTTTCGGTGTTCCAGAAAGTGTTCACAAAGGTTTTCCACCGTAACACTCACTTCCAATGTAAAGGATCAGTATGTGACACCAAATTCCTCCATGTAAGCAATATCACCATGAAAAAAAGCGAGAAAAAATCCTCCACATAGTGTAAATCCGGATAGGAATTTATTAAAATGGTAAAACGATAGAAAATAATCCAATACAAAAATCTCAATGAACAGTTCAATCCAAAAGAAGTAAAACCAAACAGATCCAAAATAAAACTTCAAACAAGAAAACGGCAGCTCTGAATTTCAAAAATGCGTGGAGTAGGCAACCACGCGTTTCGTCTAATGAGACATCAACTGGGGTACACGCCATCCTGGTGCTTCCCACGCTATAAGTAGGAAGAGAAATTACCTTAATTGGACGCCCATGTGTTCAGATGTGCATCTCCCTTCCGGGATCTCAGGGTCACATGAGTGTCTCCATATCACATGACTGAGTCATGTGTGCTTCTAAAACAAATCCCAGACGTCCAATAGAATCTGCTGTGCCATCAACGTGGCCAGCAGCGCCATCGTGTCATCGGCACGCACAACCCTACGGGCCCCCATAACCAGTGCCGGCCCAAGACATTGTGCTGCCTGGTACCAAGAATGAAATGCTGCCCCCCCCCCAAATAAAATAAAAAATCACGCACACCGAAATGCCCCCACATCCATTATTTGATATGATAAATAAAGAGGAACTGTCATGGCTCTATACATGTAAAGGAGTATATAGAGGACCTGTCATGGCTCTATAAAATGGACCTGTTATGGCTCTATTCATGTATAGGAGTATAAAGAGGACCATCATGGCATTATGCGTGTATATAGAAGTATAATGAGGACCTGTCATGGCACTATACATGTATGTAGGAGTATAAAGAGGACCTGTCATGGCTCTATACATCTATGTAGAAGTATAAAGAGGACCTGTCATGGCTCTATACATGTATGTAGGAGTATAAAGAGGACCTGTCATGGCTCTATACATCTATGTAGAAGTATAAAGAGGACCTGTCATGGCTCTATACATGTATGTAGGAGTATAAAGAGGACCTGTCATGGCTCTATACATGTATGTAGGAGTATAAAGAGGACCTGTCATGGCTCTATACATCTATGTAGAAGTATAAAGAGGACCTGTCATGGCTCTATACATGTATGTAGGAGTATAAAGAGGACCTGTCATGGCTCTATACATGTATGTAGGAGTATAAAAAGGACCTGTCATGGCTCTATACATGTATATAGGAGTATAAAAGGACCTGTGCCTGGCCGGCGGCCGCAATGTCAGCCGTCCACCCACGATCGGTCCACAGAGAGCCAGAACGGGGAACTGTCAATGTAAATAGACAGATCCCCATTCTGACAGGGGAGGAGAGACAGATCTGCTGTTCCTAGTGATTAGGAACAGAGATTTCTCTCCTCCTCCAGTCATTCCCATCCCCCCCCACTGTTAGAAACACCTCCCAGGAAACACATTTAACCCCTTCCCTAACAGTGACATTTACACAGTAATCAGTGCATTTTTATAGCACAGATCGCTGTATAGATGTCAATGGTCCCAAAAATGTGTCAAAAGTGTCCGACCTGTCCACCGCAATGTCGCAGTCTCGCCAAAAAAAAATCTCAGATCACTACCATTACTAGTAAAAAAATAATAATAATAAAAATGCTTCAAGTGCATTATTTCTATTATTACATTGTTATATAAAATAAAATAGTTCAACTCACCATTATTGCAGAATCAGTGGGAGCCCCGAGCGTGTCACTTGCCAACGTCACCTGCCTTCAGATGCACATTGTCACCTGCCACACATTGCGGATTGTCACTTGCCACGATGTCACCTGCTACACGTAGCTGATTGTCACTTGCCACGTCACCTGCCACATGTAGCAGATTGTCACGTGCCACCTGTCACACATTGCGGATTGCCACTTGCCATGATGTCACCTGCCACACGTTGCAGATTGTCACTTGCCACGTCACCTACCACACGTAGGGGATTGTCACTTGCCACAACGCCACCTGCCACACATTGCGGATTTTCACTTGCCACGACGTCACATGCCACATGTTGCAGATTGTCACTTGCCACGTCACCTGCTACACGTAGCGGATTGTCACTTGCCACGTCACCTGCCACACATTGCGGATTGTCACTTGCCACAATGTCACCTGCCACACATAGCGGATTGTCACTTGCCACGTCATCTGCCACACATTGCAGATTGTCACTTGCCATGACGTCACCTGCCACACATAACGGATTGCCACTTGCTGTGTCCCAGAGTAAAGGAGGGCAGCAGAGAGATAATGTAATCTCTCTGCTGCCCACACAGTGGGGGCCGAACTGCAGCGATGCAGGGCGGGCAGTGAGAGATGATGTCATCTCTCTGCTCCCCCGCCCGCTGATTGGCCAGCAAGCCCGCTCACCTGCTGACTGTCACGCCCGCTGACTGTTCCCCTGTTCTGCCCGCACGCTCCTTTTACCTGGGCCCGACGCCCAGGTGAATTGAGCGTGCGGGCAGAACAGGTGGAGCGGAGCAGGCTGGCTGGCAGGCGGGCGTCAATTTGCCTCACAGTGAAGCGCGGAGCGGGCGGAACGAGTTGGCGACAATTTGCCTCACAGTGCAGCGGGGAGTGAAGCGGGCAGAACGGGCTGGCGGGCGGAACGGGCTGGCCAGTGGCAATTTGCCTCACAGTGCAGGCAGGGCCGGTGCTAGGCAATTTGGCGCCCTAGGCAAGACCAGCTATGTGCGCCCCCCCCCCAAAAAAAAAATGTCCCTGCGTCCATCATATGTGATGTGCACCAGTAAATTAAGGGGGTGGGGTGGTAGGAAGCTGGCAGGGGGGGATGAAGATTACAGGGGGTGGTAGGAATATGACAGGGGTGGGTGGGTGGTAGGAAGCTGACAGGGAGGATGAAGATTACAGGGGGTGGTAGGAAGATGACAGGGAGGATGGAGATGACAGGGGTGGGTGGTAGGAAGCTTACAGGGAGGATGGAGATGACAGGGGTGGGTGGTAGGAAGCTGACAGGGGGGATGGAGATGACAGGGGTGGGTGGTAGGAAGCTGACAGGGAGGATGGAGATGACAGGGAATATGGAGATGACAGGGGTGGGTGGTAGGAAGCTGACAGGGAGGATGGAGATGACAGGGGTGGGTGGTAGGAAGCTGACAGGGAGGATGGAGATGACAGGGGTGGGTGGTAGGAAGCTGACAGGGAGGATGGAGATGACAGGGGTGGGTGGTAGGAAGCTGATAGGGAGGATGAAGACGACAGGGGTGGGTGGTAGGAAGCTGACAGGGAGGATGGAGATGACAGGGGCGGGTGGTAGGAAGCTGACAGGGAGGATGGAGATGACAGGAGTGGGTGGTAGGAAGCTGACAGGGAGGATGAAGATGACAGGGGTGGGTGGTAGGAAGCTGACAGGGAGGATGGAGATGACAGGAGTGGGTGGTAGGAAGCTGACAGGGAGGATGGAGATGACAGGAGTGGGTGGTAGGAAGCTGACAGGGAGGATGGAGATGACAGGGGTGGGTGGTAGGAAGCTGACAGGGAGGATAGAGATGACAGGGGTGGGTGGTAGGAAGCTGACAGGGAGGATGAAGATGACAGGGGTGGGTGGTAGGAAGATGACAGGGAGGATGGAGATGACAGGGAATATGGAGATGACAGGGAATATGGAGATGACAGGGGTGGGTGGTAGGAAGATGACAGGGAGGATGGAGATGACAGGGGGTGATAAAATGTAAGACAGGCCTCAGAGGTAGGGTGGTGGGATCATGCCAGGAACAGGGGGATGACGAGGAGCATGATGATGACAGGAGACAGTAGATGGCATCATAGCATTAGGGCTGTGTGTGAGGTCATCACGGGCGGCTGGTAGCAGGGATGTTCGGGCTCCCTCGTTCAGGGAGTGACGTCACTGGATGCTGTCAGTGTCGGGCAGCGGACCGTCATTCACAGTACCTACGTCTTCCACACTACGGCCGTCCATCCTGGAGAGGAATTCAAGGAGCTGCTCAGCAGCGGCGGCGGCGGCAGCCATTATCCGCGCTCTGCACATGGTACTTGGTAGGAGATTCGCAGAGCGCGGGAGAAGGGGAGGAGCCGGGGGAGGGGAGCACATTGATCCACCTACTGACCCAACAACTGTTGGATGATCGAGGCTGCGTCAAGCTCCCAGTGCCTCTTCCTCCACAGGACTGCGCGGCGGCAAGGAGTACTACTGTCACACATTGAGATAGGGAACCAGTGGCCATGGCTGCGCCCTAGGCGGCTGCCTAGTGGTACCGCCAGCCCTGAGTGCAGGGGGAGTGGAGTGGGCGGAACTGGATAGTGGCAACTTGCCGCTCCCCTGAATGTGCCGCCTGGTACAATGGTACCACCGGGTCCCATGGTAGGGCCGGCCCTGCCCATAACAGACGTGCTGTGCGCAAAGCATACTGGGGATTGTAGTCGCACCGCAATAAAGCAGAGCGACTCAACCCAGTCATCGTATCTCCCATCCACGCCTGCGAACGTAGACGTCACACGGAAGCAGCGGCACGCAACATCCCGTGAATGCCTCCATGGGTGACGTAACTGCGCGCAAAGCGCACTGGGGATTGTAGTCGTAACGCAATGAAGCAGAATGACTCATCACAACCAGCATGTCTCCCATGTAGGCCCGCAAACACAGACGTCACATGAAAGGGACAGCCCTTAACGAATTGAGGTGGAGAATTCGGGAAACTGGCCATAATGACTCTGATACATTAAAGTGATTCTCCAATATGATGTGAAAACACATCGCGCATTATATCAAACGAAAAAAAATTAATTATGAATATCTAAAACACATATCCCGAAAGGCAGGCACATTCTACACATGGACATCCACCTATATGGCATCAGTGCAACAACAGGACTGCACTAAATCCATTAGTAAAACGCCCCTCTGTATGTAAGGTCTGAATGAGAACAAACATGGAACATTGTAAAACATGTATAGACAGAAATCACACATGTAAAAAATCTATAAAAAATCTATAATCTATAAACTGATAATACTAATGTAAAAAAAAAAAAAAGGGGGGTGTTGAATGGAGCAATTAGCAATATAAAAAATATATAAATTATATAAAAATGATATAAAAAATATATAAAAAAGATGAAAGTGGAGGGACTAAAGGGGTCGGCATTAAGCTTGATTAATAAAAGCATTAATGTCCCAATCAATGTTAAGTCCATGAGGCCTATAACATTTTAATTGGTAAATCCAGTAAGTCTCAAGTCTGGAGACCCCTTTAACACCGGACTCACCCCTCCAATGAGGAACGAATTTATCTATAATAATAAACGTAGTCCCTCTAGGGTCCTTGTTGTGCGATTCCAGATAGTGTCTCGGAACACTGTGATTAGTTTTTCCTTTGCGGATGCTGGTAAGGTGTTCGCCGACCCTAATCGAAAAGGTGCGAATCGTGCGCCCTACATACTGCTTCCCGCAGGGGCAGGTAAGCAAATATACAATAAACCTGGTCGCACATGTAGTGAAGTGCTTCATCTTATATTCTATTCCTGTTGAAGTGGAACAAAAAGAATCAGTTTTCCGTCTGCCACACTGATTCACCTGACATACTTTGCATTTCTTGCATGGGTAGTATGCTTTTAGGTGTGGAAAAAAGACAGGAATGGTGGGTGGATCAATCACATTAGGAGCGATCCGACCTTTCAGCGAGAAAGCTCCCCTATAAATTACACCGGCCCTATCTGGAAGTGAAGGGCCAAGGACATGATCATTTTTCAGGACATTCCAATGTCTTTGGAAAATGTCCTTAATTTGTTTGTGCTGAGCAGAAAATGTGGTGTAAAATGACCATTTATATTTGGAATCCTGAATTGATTTACCCCTCTCTAATAATTAGACATGTGCAATTAGTTTAGTTACGAATTCGTTATCCGTCAAAATTCGTTATATTCGTTGATTCGTAAACATACGAATGAACGAACGGTTCGATAACATTACAAACGAACAACGAATAATCTAAACGAACGAATATGGAAAACAAATAAAATACGAATTTAGTAAATTTGAAACAAACAAAAAACGAAAAAGTGAAAAACGAAAACATAAAAACAACGAAAACACAGAAAAAAGATAAAAAATAACGAAAATAAAAATGAACGAAAACGAGATATTACGAATATTCGAAAAACAAAACAACGAATAACGAACAAAGATCCATATTAACGAATATCAAAATGAACGGAAAAAAAATTACGAATCTTCGGAAAACGGAAATGAAAACAACGACAATTCGTAAAAACTTAAATTCTATTTCGTTAGTTCTGAATTAGTTCTGGACTTTGGCCAATGGCCAATAAGCTTGTCCCTTCCCCTGAAGAGGTTGTCTCTTCCCCCAATGAGCTTGTTTCTTATAGACATGTGCTATAATGTGTGTGTATGTGTGTTTTTCTGTGTTAGACTGCAGTGCATTCCATCCAGAGTCCAGATAGGGTGTGGTTGGGTAGGTTGCACTGTTCTGTTGGATTTTGTGAGTACATTTTTTACTTAGGAGAGAGAAATTCTTTGTTTCTTAAGGATATTAGATTGAGATTCTAGAGTCTACATTCTAATTTATAATTTTATTTATGTAATATCTCTGACATATTGTATTTTTCTTCTTTGTCAGACTACATTCTAGACAGGGTGTGGGTGGTGTTTGATTTGTGAGTCATTCAAAGAGATTGATATAGAAATTATAAATTTCTTACTATTTCTATTACTCCTAGGATTTTCTAAAGTTAGTTTTTTTCCCTTTTCTGGGACTGTGTTTTATTATATTGCTGTCTGTCTGCCCCTACCTATTTTTTTTGTTGTGTTAGCCAGTGCCACTACTAGGCCAGCCCAGGCAGCATATACTACGTATTCATGGTAGGAGAAGTAGATTAGTATATATATTTTTTTGCATGGACCGGTAAAATAAGAATACTCCAGTCCTCAATCCCTCCACTCTCAGTCACACCAACACCAACTCTCATACCAACACACTCACTAACACCAACATTCTCACTTACAAGACTCACACGTCCATTCTCACTCCCAGACATTCTAATTGCAATAAAACCACCAAACCACACATAAACAACTACAAAAACCACAATATCACTCTCTCATAGTTGCCAACAGTCACGGATTGGCCGGGACGTTCCCGGGATTCAAACCCTTTTCCCGGATTTATTTTGTCCCGGCCAATGTCCCGGCCAATCCGATTTTTCACGTTTTCCCCGAATTTGGATGCCGCAGGCCGCCGCCGCTAGAGGTCCACGGCTGGCGGAGACAATGTCTCGGTGGCCGCCATGTTCAAGAAGTCCAAAACACGGATGTAGTACAATAGAAAATAAAGCCGCTGCGGCGCCGCCCACACCCCGCACCTCCCCAGGGGTGGGCGGCGCCGCAGCAGCTTTATCTTCTATTGTACTACATCTGTGTTTTGGCTGGCCGGCCATCCACCCCCCCGCCCCGCCCCGCTGCAGGTCTGTCTGTAATGGAAAGGGGCGGGGGTCGGCAGCGCCACAGCTTAATTTTTTATTTTTTTGCAGCCACACTGTCGGCTCCGCCTCTATTTTGTTCCCCTTTGGGGAAGGGAAAACAATAATGGCGACCGAGACAGGAGACGCCTGTGGTTAAGGGGGCACTCCGCTGGGGATGCCTGTGGTAAGGGGGGACTCCGCTGGGAACGCCTGTGGTAAGGGAGGACTCTGCTGGGGACGGCTGAGGTAAGGGGGGACACCGCTGGGGATGCCTGATGTAAGGGGGGACTCCGATGGGGACGGCTGAGGTAAGGGGGGACACCGCTGGGGACGCCTGATGTAAGGGGGGACTCCGATGGGGACGCCTGATGTAAGGGGGGACTCCGATGGGGACGCCTGATGTAAGGGGGGACTCCGCTGGGGACGCCTGATGTAAGGGGGGACTCCGCTGGGGACGCCTGATGTAAGGGGGGACTCCGCTGGGGACGCCTGAGGTAAGGGGGGACTCCGCTGGGGACACTTGATGTAAGGGGGACTCCACTGGGGACGCCTGATGTAAGGGGGGACTCCGCTGGGGACGCCTGATGTAAGGGGGGACTCCGCTGGGGAACGCCTGATGTAAGGGGGGACTCCGCTGGGGACGCCTGCTGTAAGGGGGACTCCTCTGGGTACACCTGATGTAAGGAAGGACTCCGCTGGGTACGCCTGATGTAAGGAGGGACTCCTCTGGGGACGCCTGATGTAAGGAAGGACTCCGCTGGGTACGCCTGATGTAAGGGGGGATTCCGCTGGGCACGCCTGATGTAAGGAGGGACTCCGCTGGGGACGCCTGATGTAAGGAGGGACTCCTCTGGGGACACTTGATGTAAGGGGGGACTCCACTGGGGACGCCTGATGTAAGAGGGGACTCCGCTGGGGACGCCTGATGTAAGGGGGGACTCCGCTGGGGACGCCTGATGTAAGGGGGGACTCCTCTGGGTACACCTGATGTAAGGAAGGACTCCGCTGGGTACGCCTGATGTAAGGAGGGACTCCTCTGGGGACGCCTGATGTAAGGAGGGACTCCTCTGGGGACGCCTGATGTAAGGAGGGACTCCCCTGGCGACACCTGATGGCATCTGGTGGCAGGCGACGTGGCAGGTGACACACTCGGGGCTAACACTGATTCGGCATTTTGGTGAGTTGAATGATTTCATTTTATATTAAAATGTAATAAGAGAAATAATGCACTTCAGTCATCCTGACACCCTAACAACCATGGTGTCGGGATGATTAAAGAGCTAACACCAGATGTTTGGATTATCTTTATCTGTTGATTGTTAAACTCTGGAATACACATAGTTCTATTATGGTGTAGGATCTGGGCCTGCTGTCCTTCCATCCTTCCTTCTCTTTCCTTCCGTCCCTCTATCTTTCTCCCTTCATCTCTCATTCATCTCAGACTTTAACCACACCCCTTTGAGCCACGCTCATTTAAGCCACTCCCACTACCCGTGTAAACCACGCCCACGCTTCGTGCGCCACTTTTTTCTCCTAAAGTATAACACACCTTCAAATGAATGCCCCACCCCCTAATTATACCAAGGCTCCGCCTACATGCGAAAAAGTGTCACGGATTTTTTTTTTTGCAATGTTGGCAACTATGCTCTCTGCACTGCTCTCTGCTCCTCCCTCACCACACCACTTACACCCTCTCAAAATGGCGTACAGTACAGGGGCGGAGGCTATAGCCGCTTGTTGAAAACGAAACTAAAATACGAGATTGCGAATGGCCGCGATGTATTTACGGGAGTACGAATGCATTCGAAGCACGTGGACGTATTTTAGTTTCATTTTCAACACGCGGCTATAGCCGCGTGTTGAAAATAAAAATAACTAGTAACGCGAGATTGCGAATGACCGCGCCGAGATGTATTTACGAAAGTATAAAAAAATTACGAATCCATTCGAAACACGGTAGTAGACACGAATCAAGGAAAACAAAACAATGTTACGAATCAACAGAAACGGCAGAGTAGTGTACAGAAAAACGAAAATTATTATCTAACAAAATTACGAATTACGAATCGTTCAGTATCAACGAAAATCAAACTGTTACGAAAGTACGAAAATAACTTAAACAGAAATACGAATCATTCAATATCAACAAAATTACGAATTTCAAATCAACGAAAATAACTTAGACAGAACTACGAATCATTCAGTATCAACGAAAATTAAACTGTTACGAACATACGAACGAGTCCGAATAGGAAAACTCGCGTCTTACAAAATTACGAATCTTTACGAACATACGGAACGAGACGAAACGAAACGATAGGAAACTAATTTTTTGGTTGTGCACATGTCTACTAATAATAATGAATCCCTACTCGTGGTAGCAATGCTTTGAATTTCATCATCTATCAAATGTGAACTATAGCCCTTATCTACAAACCTGGATTTCAAAACATTGGCTTGATGATAGAAATCTGGAAGATTAGAGCAATTGCGTCTAATTCGCAATAGTTGACTCCGCGGTACCGACTTTAACCATGCAGAGTGATGGCAACTATCGACCGGAATGTATCCATTCTGGTCGGTAGACTTAAAGAATGTTTTAGTCTGTAATTGACCATCACTAACAAAAATTTCCAAATCCAAGAAATGAATCTTTGTGTAACTCATTTCATGGGTCAAATTAATGCCAATACTGTTGTCATTAAGGGTAGACATGAATCTATTGAGGGAGTCCTGGTCACCCCTCCACAGGAGGAGGATGTCGTCAATGTATCGAACCCAGAGCACGATCTCTGGGCGATTTAAAGCATAGACGACATCCTCCTCCCATTTGGCCATAAAAATGTTGGCCAGGCTGGGAGCAAATTTTGCTCCCATCGCAACTCCCTTCTTTTGTTGCAGGAAGAAATCACCATTGTACCAAAAGTAGTTATGCGTTGTCGCAAATTGTAGGAGATCCATAATGTATCTTTTTTGAGTTCCGGGTAAATTGTTGTCTCTAGGCAAAAACAATTTGACGGCTGATATGCCTAATTCGTGTGAGATGCATGTATATAGTGAGGCTACATCAGCCGTTACCAGCAATATACCCTCACTATAATCTACTTGTTGTAGCAGGGAAATCGTATGCCTTGTATCCCTAAGGTACGATGGAATGGAACGGACAATCGGTTGTAAATGAAAATCTATGTATTTCCCTATGCGGGAGGTCACAGAATCTATTCCGCTAATAATCGGACGGCCGGGAGGGTGGTTGGCATCTTTATGTACCTTAGGAAGGTAATAAATGATTGGAATCCGTGGAGCAACAGGTACTAGATAGCTTTTTTCTTTTTTATCTAAAATACCAAGCTGTGCCCCAGTGTCAACCAAATCTGCCAGCGCTTTCTTATAATTCTGTGTGGGGTTCTTAAATAGACGTACATAGGTGTCCGTGTCACTCAAAATCTTATTCATCTCTGTGTGATATGCTATCTTGTCAAGAACTACTATACCCCCACCCTTATCCGCGGGGCGTATAGTAAGGTCTTTACGTTCACACAACGCCTTAAGGCCTTCCTTAATCATAGGGTCACTATGAATTTTCTTCCTAGGTAACACTTCTAGATCTTTTAATACTAAGTCCTTGAATACTTGTATGGAAGGTGCTGTGGACCCGGGAGGGTTAAAAAGCGAAGGATTCGAAAGTCCTGTATGGACAGTGAGAGAGGTAATTTCAGGTAAGGTAGATTTGGCTGGATTAGAAATAAAGTGTCTTTGTATGTTTAATTTCCGCACATATTTGTGCACGTCAATAAACGTGGCAAATTTGTTTAATTGTTTGGGAGGGACATATTTCAATCCCTTACTTAGAACTAATTTTTCTGCATCTGAAAAAGTGGCCGAACTTAAATTAAAAATTCCATCCAAAGTTAGATGCATTTTCTTTTTCTTGGCGCGCCATCCGCCTCTGCATCCGCGTTTGTGTCGGGGTTTCGATTGTACCCCCTCTGCTCCTGATAAAAAAACCCTGAGTATGAAGGCCCTGGGTGGTTCTGATTATAATTGTATGGGGACCTGTTAAATTGATGACTGTCATCATTATCCCTATGGCTAGATTGGGATTGATAAATTCCATGTTCTTCTCTGGGAGGAAAGAACCTATTGTAGGTTTCTACTGGTGTTCTTTGTATAACATTCTTTCACCATGGATGTATTTGATTATCGCACCAGTCGCACATTCACCACAGAGGGTGTTTCTGTAGCCACTAGCACGGACTCTGAGATAGGAGGTCTGTTCATGAGGCTGAAAAACCTCATGACTACAGAGGTACATCTTGAATGAGATAAAGCCTTTTTAGACCAGTATCTCAAAGAACGTATGGTCCCCAGAGGACTAAGGTGGGATGTATGTCCACAACAGGGTGACCTGGAACTAGACGTATGGTTTCGCTATTTTAACGATGCGGGAATTTCATTTATTTCTTTTTTATTAGAGAAAAAAATCACCCGCCTGGGACTTATTGATAAAGAGATTAAAGACATTAGGGACAAACTTTTACCACACAAATTTACTTCAGAATATGGCATGCTATCCACAAGTTTAAAAACTCATTTAGAGAAGGAAGAGAAAGAACAAAAATTTAAAAAGCAAAAGAAATACACTCGCGATGTCAATGACTACAAAAACGGGTGTGTGTTTAGTTGGCAATCTAAAGAGCGTATAATAAGAGCCATTGAAGGAAGTTCTAACAATATGGAAATTTCAGCTCCCCCAATAGGTGAACTAAGATCCCAGCCTGTTCAACCTCCAAACCGTCCATATGGTCCCAAGGAACCTAATCCTAGGCAGTCTGGTGGACGGACTCCCATTATTCAACCAAAAGTACCCTATCCAGCCCAGGGTGGGAGGGGTAAGGGACCTCGAGGTAACAACAGAGGTAGAAGGGACCACTCCCGTGAACACTGGAGACATGATTCACCACGGGGTAGAAGTGGGCAAAGTCATTATGATTATGACTATCACCCCTATCCTCCACAAAGAACACCAGTAGAAACCTACAATAGGTTCTTTCCTCCCAGAGAAGAACATGGAACTTATCAATCCCAATCTAGCCATAGGGATAATGATGACAGTCATCAATTTAACAGGTCCTCATACAATTATAATCAGAACCACCCAGGGCCTTCATACTCAGGGGGTTTTTATCAGGAGCAGAGGGGGTACAATTGAAACCCCGACACAAACGCGGATGCAGAGGCGGATGGCGCGCCAAGAAAAAGAAAATGCATCTAACTTTGGATGGAATTTTTAATTTAAGTTCGGCCACTTTTTCAGATGCAGAAAAATTAGTTCTAAGTAAGGGATTGAAATATGTCCCTCCCAAACAACTAAACAAATTTGCCACGTTTATTGACGTGCACAAATATGTGCGGAAATTAAACATACAAAGACACTTTATTTCTAATCCAGCCAAATCTACCTTACCTGAAATTACCTCTCTCACTGTCCATACAGGACTTTCGAATCCTTCGCTTTTTAATCCTCCCGGGTCCACAGCACCTTCCATACAAGTATTCAAGGACTTAGTATTAAAAGATCTAGAAGTGTTACCTAGGAAGAAAATTCATAGTGACCCTATGATTAAGGAAGGCCTTAAGGTGTTGTGTGAACGTAAAGACCTTACTATACGCCCCGCGGATAAGGGTGGGGGTATAGTAGTTCTTGACAAGATAGCATATCACACAGAGATGAATAAGATTTTGAGTGACACGGACACCTATGTACGTCTATTTAAGAACCCCACACAGAATTATAAGAAAGCGCTGGCAGATTTGGTTGACACCGGGGCACAGCTTGGTATTTTAGATAAAAAATAAAAAAGCTATCTAGTACCTGTTGCTCCACGGATTCCAATCATTTATTACCTTCCTAAGGTACATAAAGATGCCAACCACCCTCCCGGCCGTCCGATTATTAGCGGAATAGATTCTGTGACCTCCCGCATAGGGAAATACATAGATTTTCATTTACAACCGATTGTCCGTTCCATTCCATTGTACCTTAGGAATACAAGGCATACGATTTCCCTGCTACAACAAGTAGATTATAGTGAGGGTATATTGCTGGTAACGGCTGATGTAGCCTCACTATATACATGCATCTCACATGAATTAGGCATATCAGCCATCAAATTGTTTTTGTCTAGAGACAACAATTTACCCGGAACTCAAAAAAGATACATTATGGATCTCCTACAATTTGCGACAACGCATAACTACTTTTGGTACAATGGTGATTTCTTCCTGCAACAAAAGGGAGTTGCGATGGGAGCAAAATTTGCTCCCAGCCTGGCCAACATTTTTATGGCCAAATGGGAGGAGGATGTCGTCTATGCTTTAAATCGCCCAGAGATCGTGCTCTGGGTTCGATACATTGACGACATCCTCCTCCTGTGGAGGGGTGACCAGGACTCCCTCAATAGATTCATGTCTACCCTTAATGACAACAATATTGGCATTAATTTGACCCATGAAATGAGTTACACAAAGATTCATTTCTTGGATTTGGAAATTTTTGTTAGTGATGGTCAATTACAGACTAAAACATTCTTTAAGTCTACCGACCGGAATGGATACATTCCGGTCGATAGTTGCCATCACTCTGCATGGTTAAAGTCGGTACCGCGGAGTCAACTATTGCGAATTAGACGCAATTGCTCTAATCTTCCAGATTTCTATCATCAAGCCAATGTTTTGAAATCCAGGTTTGTAGATAAGGGCTATAGTTCACATTTGATAGATGATGAAATTCGAAGCATTGCTACCACGAGTAGGGATTCATTATTAATAGAGAGAGGTAAATCAATTCAGGATTCCAAATATAAATGGTCATTTTACACCACATTTTCTGCTCAGCACAAACAAATTAAGGACATTTTCCAAAGACATTGGAATGTCCTGAAAAATGATCATGTCCTTGGCCGTTCACTTCCAGATAGGGCCGGTGTAATTTATAGGGGAGCTTTCTCGCTGAAAGGTCGGATCGCTCCTAATGTGATTGATCCACCCACCATTCCTGTCTTTTTTCCACACCTAAAAGCATACTACCCATGCAAGAGATGCAAAGTATGTCAGGTGAATCAGTGTGGCAGACGGAAAACTGATTCTTTTTGTTCCACTTCAACAGGAATAGAATATAAGATGAAGCACTTCACTACATGTGCGACCAGGTTTATTGTATATTTGCTTACCTGCCCCTGCGGGAAGCAGTATGTAGGGCGCACGATTCGCACCTTTTCGATTAGGGTCGGCGAACACCTTACCAGCATCCGCAAAGGAAAAACTAATCACAGTGTTCCGAGACACTATCTGGAATCGCACAACAAGGACCCTAGAGGGACTACGTTTATTATTATAGATAAATTCGTTCCTCATTGGAGGGGTGAGTCCGGTGTTAAAGGGGTCTCCAGACTTGAGACTTACTGGATTTACCAATTAAAATGTAATAGGCCACATGGACTTAACATTGATTGGGACATTAATGCTTTTATTAATCAAGCTTAATGCCGACCCCTTTAGTCCCTCCACTTTCATCTTTTTTATATATTTTTTATATAATTTTTATATAATTTATATATTTTTTATATTGCTAATTGCTCCATTCAACACCCCCCTTTTTCTTTTTCTTTTTTTACATTAGTATTATCAGTTTATAGATTATAGATTTTTTATAGATTTTTTACATGTGTGATTTCTGTCTATTAGGGATGAGCTTCGTGTTCGAGTCGAACATACGTTCGACTCGAACATCGGCTGTTCGATCGTTCGACGAAGATCGAACGATTTGGGCCGTTCGCGCCAAATTCGAGTGACGCGAACGGCCCACAATGCACTACGCCATCGCAGTGTCATCCAGGCGCTGTGATTGGCCAAGCATGCACTGTGACCCCGCATGCTTGGCCAATCACAGCGCCGGCAGCGAGGAGAGCAATGATTGGCCACAGGCAGGATGCCTGTGGCCAATTATTGCTGAGGGTGTTTAGTACACGCCCCACACTATAAAAGGCCGCCAGCACGGCGGCCTAGTATAGTGTGTTCCGGAGCAGGGAAAGACAAGCATAGGCAGGGACAGTGACATTTATTTCTTTCTTGCTTAACCTGGATTCCTTTAGTTTAGGGAAAGAGAAGGATAGGTAGGGAGAGTGTCAGTGTGTTTTACTGTGCGAGTCCTTGTTTCTAGGGACAAAGAAGGAAAGTGAGGGGAATTCTCCTTGTGCTATAGTGTGCTTTAAAAAAACATTTTTTCTAGGGACAGAAAACTCTAGGTAGGGAGAGTGTCAGTTTCTTTCACTGTGCGAGTCCTTGTTTCTAGGAAAAAAGAAGGAAAGTGAGGGGAATTCTCCTTGTGCTATAGTGTGCTTTAAAAAAAAAAAATTCTAGGGACAGAAAACTCTAGGTAGGGAGAGTGTCAGTTTCTTTCACTGTGCGAGTCCTTGTTTCTAGGAAAAAAGAAGGAAAGTGAGGGGAATTCTCCTTGTGCTATAGTGTGCTTTAAAAAAAAAAAATTTCTAGGGACAGAAAACTCTAGGTAGGGAGAGTGTCAGTTTCTTTCACTGTGCGAGTCCTTGTTTCTAGGAAAAAAGAAGGAAAGTGAGGGGAATTCTCCTTGTGCTATAGTGTGCTTTAAAAAAAAAAATTTCTAGGGACAGAAAACTCTAGGTAGGGAGAGTGTCAGTTTCTTTCACTGTGCGAGTCCTTGTTTCTAGGAAAAAAGAAGGAAAGTGAGGGGAATTCACCTTGTGCTATAGTGTGCTTTAAAAAAACATTTTTTCTAGGGACAGAAAACTCTAGGTAGGGAGAGTGTCAGTTTCTTTCACTGTGCGAGTCCTTGTTTCTAGGAAAAAAGAAGGAAAGTGAGGGGAATTCTCCTTGTGCTATAGTGTGCTTTAAAAAAAAAAATTTCTAGGGACAGAAAACTCTAGGTAGGGAGAGTGTCAGTTTCTTTCACTGTGCGAGTCCTTGTTTCTAGGAAAAAAGAAGGAAAGTGAGGGGAATTCTCCTTGTGCTATAGTGTGCTTTAAAAAAACATTTTTTCTAGGGACAGAAAACTCTAGGTAGGGAGAGTGTCAGTTTCTTTCACTGTGCGAGTCCTTGTTTCTAGGAAAAAAGAAGGAAAGTGAGGGGAATTCTCCTTGTGCTATAGTGTGCTTTAAAAAAACATTTTTTCTAGGGACAGAAAACTCTAGGTAGGGAGAGTGTCAGTTTCTTTCACTGTGCGAGTCCTTGTTTCTAGGAAAAAAGAAGGAAAGTGAGGGGAATTCTCCTTGTGCTATAGTGTGCTTTAAAAAAAAAAAAATTCTAGGGACAGAAAACTCTAGGTAGGGAGAGTGTCAGTTTCTTTCACTGTGCGAGTCCTTGTTTCTAGGAAAAAAGAAGGAAAGTGAGGGGAATTCTCCTTGTGCTATAGTGTGCTTTAAAAAAACATTTTTTCTAGGGACAGAAAACTCTAGGTAGGGAGAGTGTCAGTTTCTTTCACTGTGCGAGTCCTTGTTTCTAGGAAAAAAGAAGGAAAGTGAGGGGAATTCTCCTTGTGCTATAGTGTGCTTTAAAAAAACATTTTTTCTAGGGACAGAAAACTCTAGGTAGGGAGAGTGTCAGTTTCTTTCACTGTGCGAGTCCTTGTTTCTAGGAAAAAAGAAGGAAAGTGAGGGGAATTCTCCTTGTGCTATAGTGTGCTTTAAAAAAAAAAAAATTCTAGGGACAGAAAACTCTAGGTAGGGAGAGTGTCAGTTTCTTTCACTGTGCGAGTCCTTGTTTCTAGGAAAAAAGAAGGAAAGTGAGGGGAATTCTCCTTGTGCTATAGTGTGCTTTAAAAAAACATTTTTTCTAGGGACAGAAAACTCTAGGTAGGGAGAGTGTCAGTTTCTTTCACTGTGCGAGTCCTTGTTTCTAGGAAAAAAGAAGGAAAGTGAGGGGAATTCTCCTTGTGCTATAGTGTGCTTTAAAAAAAAAAAATTTCTAGGGACAGAAAACTCTAGGTAGGGAGAGTGTCAGTTTCTTTCACTGTGCGAGTCCTTGTTTCTAGGAAAAAAGAAGGAAAGTGAGGGGAATTCTCCTTGTGCTATAGTGTGCTTTAAAAAAACATTTTTTCTAGGGACAGAAAACTCTAGGTAGGGAGAGTGTCAGTTTCTTTCACTGTGCGAGTCCTTGTTTCTAGGAAAAAAGAAGGAAAGTGAGGGGAATTCTCCTTGTGCTATAGTGTGCTTTAAAAAAAAAAAATTCTAGGGACAGAAAACTCTAGGTAGGGAGAGTGTCAGTTTCTTTCACTGTGCGAGTCCTTGTTTCTAGGAAAAAAGAAGGAAAGTGAGGGGAATTCTCCTTGTGCTATAGTGTGCTTTAAAAAAACATTTTTTCTAGGGTCAGAAAACTCTAGGTAGGGAGAGTGTCAGTTTCTTTCACTGTGCGAGTCCTTGTTTCTAGGAAAAAAGAAGGAAAGTGAGGGGAATTCTCCTTGTGCTATAGTGTGCTTTAAAAAAAAAAAAATTCTAGGGACAGAAAACTCTAGGTAGGGAGAGTGTCAGTTTCTTTCACTGTGCGAGTCCTTGTTTCTAGGAAAAAAGAAGGAAAGTGAGGGGAATTCTCCTTGTGCTATAGTGTGTTTTAAAAAAACATTTTTTCTAGGGACAGAAAACTCTAGGTAGGGAGAGTGTCAGTTTCTTTCACTGTGCGAGTCCTTGTTTCTAGGAAAAAAGAAGGAAAGTGAGGGGAATTCTCCTTGTGCTATAGTGTGCTTTAAAAAAAAAAAATTTCTAGGGACAGAAAACTCTAGGTAGGGAGAGTGTCAGTTTCTTTCACTGTGCGAGTCCTTGTTTCTAGGAAAAAAGAAGGAAAGTGAGGGGAATTCTCCTTGTGCTATAGTGTGCTTTAAAAAAACATTTTTTCTAGGGACAGAAAACTCTAGGTAGGGAGAGTGTCAGTTTCTTTCACTGTGCGAGTCCTTGTTTCTAGGAAAAAAGAAGGAAAGTGAGGGGAATTCTCCTTGTGCTATAGTGTGCTTTAAAAAAAAAAAATTTCTAGGGACAGAAAACTCTAGGTAGGGAGAGTGTCAGTTTCTTTCACTGTGCGAGTCCTTGTTTCTAGGAAAAAAGAAGGAAAGTGAGGGGAATTCTCCTTGTGCTATAGTGTGCTTTAAAAAAACATTTTTTCTAGGGACAGAAAACTCTAGGTAGGGAGAGTGTCAGTTTCTTTCACTGTGCGAGTCCTTGTTTCTAGGAAAAAAGAAGGAAAGTGAGGGGAATTCTCCTTGTGCTATAGTGTGCTTTAAAAAAAAAAATTTCTAGGGACAGAAAACTCTAGGTAGGGAGAGTGTCAGTTTCTTTCACTGTGCGAGTCCTTGTTTCTAGGAAAAAAGAAGGAAAGTGAGGGGAATTCTCCTTGTGCTATAGTGTGCTTTAAAAAAACATTTTTTCTAGGGACAGAAAACTCTAGGTAGGGAGAGTGTCAGTTTCTTTCACTGTGCGAGTCCTTGTTTCTAGGAAAAAAGAAGGAAAGTGAGGGGAATTCTCCTTGTGCTATAGTGTGCTTTAAAAAAAAAAATTTTCTAGGGACAGAAAACTCTAGGTAGGGAGAGTGTCAGTTTCTTTCACTGTGCGAGTCCTTGTTTCTAGGAAAAAAGAAGGAAAGTGAGGGGAATTCTCCTTGTGCTATAGTGTGCTTTAAAAAAACATTTTTTCTAGGGACAGAAAACTCTAGGTAGGGAGAGTGTCAGTTTCTTTCACTGTGCGAGTCCTTGTTTCTAGGAAAAAAGAAGGAAAGTGAGGGGAATTCTCCTTGTGCTATAGTGTGCTTTAAAAAAAAAAAAAATTCTAGGGACAGAAAACTCTAGGTAGGGAGAGTGTCAGTTTCTTTCACTGTGCGAGTCCTTGTTTCTAGGAAAAAAGAAGGAAAGTGAGGGGAATTCTCCTTGTGTTATAGTGTGCTTTAAAAAAAAAAAAATTCTAGGGACAGAAAACTCTAGGTAGGGAGAGTGTCAGTTTCTTTCACTGTGCGAGTCCTTGTTTCTAGGAAAAAAGAAGGAAAGTGAGGGGAATTCTCCTTGTGCTATAGTGTGCTTTAAAAAAACATTTTTTCTAGGGACAGAAAACTCTAGGTAGGGAGAGTGTCAGTTTCTTTCACTGTGCGAGTCCTTGTTTCTAGGAAAAAAGAAGGAAAGTGAGGGGAATTCTCCTTGTGCTATAGTGTGCTTTAAAAAAAAAAAATTCTAGGGACAGAAAACTCTAGGTAGGGAGAGTGTCAGTTTTTTTCACTGTGCGAGTCCTTGTTTCTAGGAAAAAAGAAGGAAAGTGAGGGGAATTCTCCTTGTGCTATAGTGTGTTTTAAAAAAACATTTTTTCTAGGGACAGAAAACTCTAGGTAGGGAGAGTGTCAGTTTCTTTCACTGTGCGAGTCCTTGTTTCTAGGAAAAAAGAAGGAAAGTGAGGGGAATTCTCCTTGTGCTATAGTGTGCTTTAAAAAAAAAAAAATTCTAGGGACAGAAAACTCTAGGTAGGGAGAGTGTCAGTTTCTTTCACTGTGCGAGTCCTTGTTTCTAGGAAAAAAGAAGGAAAGTGAGGGGAATTCTCCTTGTGCTATAGTGTGCTTTAAAAAAACATTTTTTCTAGGGACAGAAAACTCTAGGTAGGGAGAGTGTCAGTTTCTTTCACTGTGCGAGTCCTTGTTTCTAGGAAAAAAGAAGGAAAGTGAGGGGAATTCTCCTTGTGCTATAGTGTGCTTTAAAAAAAAAAAATTTCTAGGGACAGAAAACTCTAGGTAGGGAGAGTGTCAGTTTCTTTCACTGTGCGAGTCCTTGTTTCTAGGAAAAAAGAAGGAAAGTGAGGGGAATTCTCCTTGTGCTATAGTGTGCTTTAAAAAAACATTTTTTCTAGGGAC
This sequence comes from Rana muscosa, assembly GCA_029206835.1. NCBI lineage: Eukaryota > Metazoa > Chordata > Amphibia > Anura > Ranidae > Rana > Rana muscosa. The sequence goes on from CM055122.1 coordinate 735,566,258, forward strand.
AGAAAACTCTAGGTAGGGAGAGTGTCAGTTTCTTTCACTGTGCGAGTCCTTGTTTCTAGGAAAAAAGAAGGAAAGTGAGGGGAATTCTCCTTGTGCTATAGTGTGCTTTAAAAAAAAAAAATTTCTAGGGACAGAAAACTCTAGGTAGGGAGAGTGTCAGTTTCTTTCACTGTGCGAGTCCTTGTTTCTAGGAAAAAAGAAGGAAAGTGAGGGGAATTCTCCTTGTGCTATAGTGTGCTTTAAAAAAACATTTTTTCTAGGGACAGAAAACTCTAGGTAGGGAGAGTGTCAGTTTCTTTCACTGTGCGAGTCCTTGTTTCTAGGAAAAAAGAAGGAAAGTGAGGGGAATTCTCCTTGTGCTATAGTGTGCTTTAAAAAAAAAAAATTTCTAGGGACAGAAAACTCTAGGTAGGGAGAGTGTCAGTTTCTTTCACTGTGCGAGTCCTTGTTTCTAGGAAAAAAGAAGGAAAGTGAGGGGAATTCTCCTTGTGCTATAGTGTGCTTTAAAAAAACATTTTTTCTAGGGACAGAAAACTCTAGGTAGGGAGAGTGTCAGTTTCTTTCACTGTGCGAGTCCTTGTTTCTAGGAAAAAAGAAGGAAAGTGAGGGGAATTCTCCTTGTGCTATAGTGTGCTTTAAAAAAAAAAATTTCTAGGGACAGAAAACTCTAGGTAGGGAGAGTGTCAGTTTCTTTCACTGTGCGAGTCCTTGTTTCTAGGAAAAAAGAAGGAAAGTGAGGGGAATTCTCCTTGTGCTATAGTGTGCTTTAAAAAAACATTTTTTCTAGGGACAGAAAACTCTAGGTAGGGAGAGTGTCAGTTTCTTTCACTGTGCGAGTCCTTGTTTCTAGGAAAAAAGAAGGAAAGTGAGGGGAATTCTCCTTGTGCTATAGTGTGCTTTAAAAAAAAAAAAATTTCTAGGGACAGAAAACTCTAGGTAGGGAGAGTGTCAGTTTCTTTCACTGTGCGAGTCCTTGTTTCTAGGAAAAAAGAAGGAAAGTGAGGGGAATTCTCCTTGTGCTATAGTGTGTTTTAAAAAAACATTTTTTCTAGGGACAGAAAACTCTAGGTAGGGAGAGTGTCAGTTTCTTTCACTGTGCGAGTCCTTGTTTCTAGGAAAAAAGAAGGAAAGTGAGGGGAATTCTCCTTGTGCTATAGTGTGCTTTAAAAAAAAAAATTTCTAGGGACAGAAAACTCTAGGTAGGGAGAGTGTCAGTTTCTTTCACTGTGCGAGTCCTTGTTTCTAGGAAAAAAGAAGGAAAGTGAGGGGAATTCTCCTTGTGCTATAGTGTGCTTTAAAAAAACATTTTTTCTAGGGACAGAAAACTCTAGGTAGGGAGAGTGTCAGTTTCTTTCACTGTGCGAGTCCTTGTTTCTAGGAAAAAAGAAGGAAAGTGAGGGGAATTCTCCTTGTGCTATAGTGTGCTTTAAAAAAAAAAAATTCTAGGGACAGAAAACTCTAGGTAGGGAGAGTGTCAGTTTCTTTCACTGTGCGAGTCCTTGTTTCTAGGAAAAAAGAAGGAAAGTGAGGGGAATTCTCCTTGTGCTATAGTGTGCTTTAAAAAAACATTTTTTCTAGGGACAGAAAACTCTAGGTAGGGAGAGTGTCAGTTTCTTTCACTGTGCGAGTCCTTGTTTCTAGGAAAAAAGAAGGAAAGTGAGGGGAATTCTCCTTGTGCTATAGTGTGCTTTAAAAAAAAAAAAATTCTAGGGACAGAAAACTCTAGGTAGGGAGAGTGTCAGTTTCTTTCACTGTGCGAGTCCTTGTTTCTAGGAAAAAAGAAGGAAAGTGAGGGGAATTCTCCTTGTGCTATAGTGTGCTTTAAAAAAAAAAAAATTCTAGGGACAGAAAACTCTAGGTAGGGAGAGTGTCAGTTTCTTTCACTGTGCGAGTCCTTGTTTCTAGGAAAAAAGAAGGAAAGTGAGGGGAATTCTCCTTGTGCTATAGTGTGCTTTAAAAAAACATTTTTTCTAGGGACAGAAAACTCTAGGTAGGGAGAGTGTCAGTTTCTTTCACTGTGCGAGTCCTTGTTTCTAGGAAAAAAGAAGGAAAGTGAGGGGAATTCTCCTTGTGCTATAGTGTGCTTTAAAAAAAAAAAAATTCTAGGGACAGAAAACTCTAGGTAGGGAGAGTGTCAGTTTTTTTCACTGTGCGAGTCCTTGTTTCTAGGAAAAAAGAAGGAAAGTGAGGGGAATTCTCCTTGTGCTATAGTGTGTTTTAAAAAAACATTTTTTCTAGGGACAGAAAACTCTAGGTAGGGAGAGTGTCAGTTTCTTTCACTGTGCGAGTCCTTGTTTCTAGGAAAAAAGAAGGAAAGTGAGGGGAATTCTCCTTGTGCTATAGTGTGCTTTAAAAAAAAAAAAATTCTAGGGACAGAAAACTCTAGGTAGGGAGAGTGTCAGTTTCTTTCACTGTGCGAGTCCTTGTTTCTAGGAAAAAAGAAGGAAAGTGAGGGGAATTCTCCTTGTGCTATAGTGTGCTTTAAAAAAACATTTTTTCTAGGGACAGAAAACTCTAGGTAGGGAGAGTGTCAGTTTCTTTCACTGTGCGAGTCCTTGTTTCTAGGAAAAAAGAAGGAAAGTGAGGGGAATTCTCCTTGTGCTATAGTGTGCTTTAAAAAAAAAAAAATTCTAGGGACAGAAAACTCTAGGTAGGGAGAGTGTCAGTTTTTTTCACTGTGCGAGTCCTTGTTTCTAGGAAAAAAGAAGGAAAGTGAGGGGAATTCTCCTTGTGCTATAGTGTGTTTTAAAAAAACATTTTTTCTAGGGACAGAAAACTCTAGGTAGGGAGAGTGTCAGTTTCTTTCACTGTGCGAGTCCTTGTTTCTAGGAAAAAAGAAGGAAAGTGAGGGGAATTCTCCTTGTGCTATAGTGTGCTTTAAAAAAAAAAAAATTCTAGGGACAGAAAACTCTAGGTAGGGAGAGTGTCAGTTTCTTTCACTGTGCGAGTCCTTGTTTCTAGGAAAAAAGAAGGAAAGTGAGGGGAATTCTCCTTGTGCTATAGTGTGCTTTAAAAAAACATTTTTTCTAGGGACAGAAAACTCTAGGTAGGGAGAGTGTCAGTTTCTTTCACTGTGCGAGTCCTTGTTTCTAGGAAAAAAGAAGGAAAGTGAGGGGAATTCTCCTTGTGCTATAGTGTGCTTTAAAAAAAAAAATTTCTAGGGACAGAAAACTCTAGGTAGGGAGAGTGTCAGTTTCTTTCACTGTGCGAGTCCTTGTTTCTAGGAAAAAAGAAGGAAAGTGAGGGGAATTCTCCTTGTGCTATAGTGTGCTTTAAAAAAACATTTTTTCTAGGGACAGAAAACTCTAGGTAGGGAGAGTGTCAGTTTCTTTCACTGTGCGAGTCCTTGTTTCTAGGAAAAAAGAAGGAAAGTGAGGGGAATTCTCCTTGTGCTATAGTGTGCTTTAAAAAAAAAATTTTTCTAGGGACAGAAAACTCTAGGTAGGGAGAGTGTCAGTTTCTTTCACTGTGCGAGTCCTTGTTTCTAGGAAAAAAGAAGGAAAGTGAGGGGAATTCTCCTTGTGCTATAGTGTGCTTTAAAAAAACATTTTTTCTAGGGACAGAAAACTCTAGGTAGGGAGAGTGTCAGTTTCTTTCACTGTGCGAGTCCTTGTTTCTAGGAAAAAAGAAGGAAAGTGAGGGGAATTCTCCTTGTGCTATAGTGTGCTTTAAAAAAAAAAATTTTCTAGGGACAGAAAACTCTAGGTAGGGAGAGTGTCAGTTTCTTTCACTGTGCGAGTCCTTGTTTCTAGGAAAAAAGAAGGAAAGTGAGGGGAATTCTCCTTGTGCTATAGTGTGCTTTAAAAAAACATTTTTTCTAGGGACAGAAAACTCTAGGTAGGGAGAGTGTCAGTTTCTTTCACTGTGCGAGTCCTTGTTTCTAGGAAAAAAGAAGGAAAGTGAGGGGAATTCTCCTTGTGCTATAGTGTGCTTTAAAAAAAAAAAATTTCTAGGGACAGAAAACTCTAGGTAGGGAGAGTGTCAGTTTCTTTCACTGTGCGAGTCCTTGTTTCTAGGAAAAAAGAAGGAAAGTGAGGGGAATTCTCCTTGTGCTATAGTGTGCTTTAAAAAAACATTTTTTCTAGGGACAGAAAACTCTAGGTAGGGAGAGTGTCAGTTTCTTTCACTGTGCGAGTCCTTGTTTCTAGGAAAAAAGAAGGAAAGTGAGGGGAATTCTCCTTGTGCTATAGTGTGCTTTAAAAAAAAAAAATTTCTAGGGACAGAAAACTCTAGGTAGGGAGAGTGTCAGTTTCTTTCACTGTGCGAGTCCTTGTTTCTAGGAAAAAAGAAGGAAAGTGAGGGGAATTCTCCTTGTGCTATAGTGTGCTTTAAAAAAACATTTTTTCTAGGGACAGAAAACTCTAGGTAGGGAGAGTGTCAGTTTCTTTCACTGTGCGAGTCCTTGTTTCTAGGAAAAAAGAAGGAAAGTGAGGGGAATTCTCCTTGTGCTATAGTGTGCTTTAAAAAAAAAAAAAATTCTAGGGACAGAAAACTCTAGGTAGGGAGAGTGTCAGTTTCTTTCACTGTGCGAGTCCTTGTTTCTAGGAAAAAAGAAGGAAAGTGAGGGGAATTCTCCTTGTGCTATAGTGTGTTTTAAAAAAACATTTTTTCTAGGGACAGAAAACTCTAGGTAGGGAGAGTGTCAGTTTCTTTCACTGTGCGAGTCCTTGTTTCTAGGAAAAAAGAAGGAAAGTGAGGGGAATTCTCCTTGTGCTATAGTGTGCTTTAAAAAAAAAAATTTCTAGGGACAGAAAACTCTAGGTAGGGAGAGTGTCAGTTTCTTTCACTGTGCGAGTCCTTGTTTCTAGGAAAAAAGAAGGAAAGTGAGGGGAATTCTCCTTGTGCTATAGTGTGCTTTAAAAAAACATTTTTTCTAGGGACAGAAAACTCTAGGTAGGGAGAGTGTCAGTTTCTTTCACTGTGCGAGTCCTTGTTTCTAGGAAAAAAGAAGGAAAGTGAGGGGAATTCTCCTTGTGCTATAGTGTGCTTTAAAAAAAAAAAAATTCTAGGGACAGAAAACTCTAGGTAGGGAGAGTGTCAGTTTCTTTCACTGTGCGAGTCCTTGTTTCTAGGAAAAAAGAAGGAAAGTGAGGGGAATTCTCCTTGTGCTATAGTGTGCTTTAAAAAAACATTTTTTCTAGGGACAGAAAACTCTAGGTAGGGAGAGTGTCAGTTTCTTTCACTGTGCGAGTCCTTGTTTCTAGGAAAAAAGAAGGAAAGTGAGGGGAATTCTCCTTGTGCTATAGTGTGCTTTAAAAAAACATTTTTTCTAGGGACAGAAAACTCTAGGTAGGGAGAGTGTCAGTTTCTTTCACTGTGCGAGTCCTTGTTTCTAGGAAAAAAGAAGGAAAGTGAGGGGAATTCTCCTTGTGCTATAGTGTGCTTTAAAAAAAAAAAAATTCTAGGGACAGAAAACTCTAGGTAGGGAGAGTGTCAGTTTCTTTCACTGTGCGAGTCCTTGTTTCTAGGAAAAAAGAAGGAAAGTGAGGGGAATTCTCCTTGTGCTATAGTGTGCTTTAAAAAAACATTTTTTCTAGGGACAGAAAACTCTAGGTAGGGAGAGTGTCAGTTTCTTTCACTGTGCGAGTCCTTGTTTCTAGGAAAAAAGAAGGAAAGTGAGGGGAATTCTCCTTGTGCTATAGTGTGCTTTAAAAAAAAAAAATTTCTAGGGACAGAAAACTCTAGGTAGGGAGAGTGTCAGTTTTTTTCACTGTGCGAGTCCTTGTTTCTAGGAAAAAAGAAGGAAAGTGAGGGGAATTCTCCTTGTACTATAGTGTGCTTTAAAAAAACATTTTTTCTAGGGACAGAAAACTCTAGGTAGGGAGAGTGTCAGTTTCTTTCACTGTGCAAGTCCTTGTTTCTAGGGACAAAGAAGGAAAGTGAGGGGAATTCTCCTTGTGCTATAGTGTGCTAAAGCATTCCTCATCAACCATCTTTGAAATCCTTGTTTTTTGGACAGTCAGGGAAATTGTCGTTGTGCTATTCTGTGCAAAAGCAATCATCCTCAACCATATTTAGAAATCCTTAAGTAAAGGGACAGAGAAGGACACCTGAAGGTAGCCCTTATTGCTTTTTTCCCATCTCCCTGCAGGCCATCTATTAGAATGTCTGGAAGGCAAACAAGGAGAGGCAGACAGTCAGGAGGCAATAAAAGAGGGCAAGCAGGCTCTGTGTCTGGGGGCAACAGTGCTGGTCGTGGGCGCGGTGCATTGTCATCAGCACATGGCCATGGGACACGCTTGTCCTTCTTTTCGGCAGCTGGACATGTTGAGCCACATCATGCCGAAGACTTGGTAGAGTGGATGACCAAGCCCTCCTCCTCCTCCTCATCCTCTCTCACCCAGGCTCAGGGTACTGGCAAAGCAGCTGCCAAAGCGTCCTCTTCCCTGGTATCAATGTCAGACTCATCATCAGTCACTCCTTCCCTAGACCCACCATGTCCTCCTCCTGAGGAGTCCCCCGAACTGTTTGAGCACAGTGTTGGGTACATGCTCCAGGAGGATGCCCAGCGTTTCGAAGGGTCTGATGATGAAACCCAGCTACAGGAAGGCAGTAGCGTGAGAGCAGACAGAGGGGATGCTCAAGAAGGACACCAATCTGGCAGTCATGTTCCAGCAGCTGCAGCATACTGCCAGATTGGCTCCAGTGATGAGGAGGGAGGGGATGATGAGGTCACTGACTCCACGTGGGTGCCTAATAGGAGAGAGGAGGAGGAGGAGGATGAGGAGGAGGCACATCTCCAACGAGGCAGGATGCCCTTTGGTGGCCAGCGTAAGAGCAGTACACTGACGGAATCACACCGCAGAGCTCCGCCTGTGCAGGGCGCTGCCTCTGCCCGTCATTCAAAAAGTTCCTTGGTGTGGGCCTTTTTTGAGGCTAGTGCATCAGATCGCACAGCTGCTGTTTGCAACATATGTCTCAAGCGTATATCGCGTGGCCAAAACATCAGCCGCTTGGGTACCACATGCCTGACCAGACATATGTTGACCTGCCATGCAGCTCGTTGGCAAGCCTACCTCAAAGACCCACACCAAAGAACAAAGCGGACCTCTCCTTGCACCGCATCAGCTGGGATCTCCAACCCCACTATAACTTCAGTCCTCTCTGAAACATGCACTGAGAGGAATGAAGGTGTAGAATTAGGTGTGTCACAGCCAAGTACTTGCGGCCACTCTGCTAGCAGTACACCGACGTCCGATTCTAGCAGGCAAATTTCCCTGCCCCAGCTGCTGGACCGTCGAAAGAAGTTCACTCCCAGCCATCCACATGCCCAGCGGTTGAATGCTAGCTTGGCTAAATTGCTAGCGCTTCAACTGCTGCCTTTTCAGTTGGTAGACTCGGCCCCCTTCCGTGAGTTTGTGCAATGTGCGGTTCCTCAGTGGCAGGTTCCCAAACGCCACTTTTTCTCACGGAAGGCTATTCTGGCTCTCTACCGGCATGTGGAAGGCAATGTCTTGGCCTCGCTGGACAGGGCGGTCAGCGGTAAGGTGCATATTACCGCTGACTCATGGTCCAGCAGGCATGGACAGGGACGTTACCTTTCTTTCACGGCCCATTGGGTCACTCTTTTGGCAGCTGGGAAGGATGCAGGACAAGGTGCAGTAGTGTTGGAGGTTGTTCCACCGCCACGCCTCCAAAATGCTACTACTGGTTGTGACACACCTCTCTCCTCCACCCCCTCCTCTTCTTCTTCCTCCATGGCCTCTTCCTGTGGTTTGTCCTATGAACCAGCGGTGCTCCGTAGCCGTTCACGGGGCTACGCAAGTACGCAGGCAAAAAGATGCCATGCCGTGCTTGCGCTGGTGTGTTTGGGGGACAGAAGCCACACTGGGGCAGAGGTCCTGTCTGCTCTGCAGGGCCAGGCCGAGAGGTGGTTGACGCCACGCCAGCTTAAGCCAGGAATGGTGGTTTGCGACAATGGCACCAACCTCCTCTCCGCCCTCCGACAGGGACAACTGACCCATGTGCCCTGTGTGGCTCACGTCCTTAACCTGGTGGTGCAGCGGTTCTTGGGCAGGTACCCGGGCTTACAGGATGTCCTGAGGCAGGCCAGGAAAGTCTGTGTGCATTTCCGCAGATCTTATAATGCCAGTGCTCGCCTGGCTGAGCTGCAAAAGGAGTTGAACCTGCCCAAGAACCGCCTTATATGTGACATGCCCACCAGGTGGAACTCAACGTTGGCCATGCTGCAGCGGCTGCACACGCAGCAGAGGGCCATCAATGAGTACCTGTGCGACTACGGCACCAGGACAGGGTCAGGGGAGCTCGGTTTTTTTTCACCACGCCAGTGGGGCATGATCAGGGATGCATGCACTGTCCTGGCACCATTTGAGGAGGCCACGAGGATGGTGAGCAGTGACAGTGCATGCATCAGTGACACTGTACCTCTTGTCCACCTGTTGGAGCACACGCTGCGTGGAATAATGGACAGGGCACTTGAGGCAGAACAGAGGCAGGAAGAGGAGGACTTCCTTGCCTCTCAAGGCCCCCTTTACCCAGACAGTGTTCCTTCTGTCCCACCCATCGCACAGGAAGAGGAGGAGGAGGAGGAGGAGGAGGATTGTGTCAGCATGGAGGTGGAGGCTGGCACTCAGCATCATCAGCAGCAGTCTTTTAGGGATGATTTACAGTCCCAAGAAACCAGTGGACTTGTACGTGGCTGGGAGGAGGTGGCTGCGGATCATGTCGTCCTTAGTGACCCAGAGGACTCCGGAGCGAATGCCTCAGCAAACCTACGCTGCATGGCCTCCCTGATCCTGCAAAGTCTGCGGAAGGATCCTCGTATTCTTCGGATCAAGGAGAGGGACCATTACTGGCTGGCCACTCTCCTTGATCCACGGTACAAGGGTAAGGTTGCGGACCTTATGTTACCGTCGCAGAGGGAGCAGAGGATGAGACAACTCCGGGAGGCCTTGCAGAAAGGTCTGTGCAACGCGTTCCCAGAGACTGGGAGGTTACAAACTCCTGGTCCTGGACAACGAGTTGCTGAGGCTTCGGCCAGTCAAAGAAGGAGCGGTGGGGAAGGTGGCCGTCTGACCGATGCGTTCAGCCAATTCTTTAGTCCGCAGCCCCAAAGTATGATCGGTTCCAGCAACCATCGCCAGCGTCTGATAAACATGGTGCAGGAATATCTAGGGGCAAGGTCAGACTTGGACACCTTCCCCACCGAAAATCCTGTGGCTTACTGGGTCTTGAGGATGGATCACTGGGCAGAGCTTGCACAGTATGCAATTGAGCTACTGGCCTGTCCTGCATCCAGCGTTCTTTCGGAACGCACATTCAGTGCTGCTGGAGGATTTGTCACGGATCACAGGGTGCGCCTGTCCACCGACTCGGTTGATCGACTGACTTTCATCAAGATGAACCAGTCTTGGATCACCACCAGCTACCACACACCTGATGCTGATATAACAGACTAATTGATTTTAACATGTCACATCCCTTCAAGACTGATGCTGATGCTGAGTGCCTGTGCTGTTATGTTGACTGGCTATCCTCCTCCTCCGAGTCCTCAATGATACGATTGATGATGATAGCTTGGAAGATCATTTTTGTTTATGGGTGCCGCCACCAGTGGCTAAGGCCCAATTTTTCAGCCCCTGTTTTACAGGGGCGTGTAATTACAATTTTTTTAGCAATAATTTGCCATAGGGCTCATTGCTGTGCTCCAAGTACAGTATCTGTAAGGGGTTGGAGTGTTGTGGCACCAGTGCCTAAGGCCCAATTTTTCAGCCCCTGTTTAAAAGGGGCGTGTCATTACAATTTTTGAAGCAATACTTTGCAACAGGGCTCATTGCTGTGCTCCAAGTACAGTATCTGTGAGGGGTTGTAGTGTTGTGCCACCAGTGCCTAAGGCCCAATTTTTCAGCCCCTGTTTAACAGGGGCGTGTCATTACAATTTTTGAAGCAATACTTTGCAACAGGGCTCATTGCTGTGCTCCAAGTACAGTATCTGTGAGGGGTTGTAGTGTTGTGCCACCAGTGCCTAAGGCCCAATTTTTCAGCCCCTGTTCAACAGGGGCATGCAATTACAATTCTTGATCTAATAATTCACAGCAGGGCCCATTGCTGCACCCACCAAGAGTAACTGTCAGGGCTTACAGTGTTGTGGCACCAGCACCACCATCAAAGGCCCAATTTTTACTACCACTGTTCAACAATTATATGTAATTAAAATTCCTGATATAATAGTTGACAGCAGGGCGTTCCAGCACCAACCAAGAGTAACTGTGAGTGCTTACAGTGTTGTGCCAACACCAACAACTAAGGGGCCTATTTCTGCAGAGTATATACGGCAGGTCCCTACTTTCAAACATCCAACTTACAAACGACTCCTACTTGCAAACGCAAGAAGACAACAGGAAGTGAGAGGAAATCTACCACTAGGAAGGAAAATTCTCTCCTGTAAGAATAAATATGGGAGAAAGGTGTCTCCTCTGTACTGATGCTTTATCAGCAATCCTTGTTTCAAGAAAAACACCACATTTCAAAAACAGTTGTCATTGGGACGGAAAGTGAGGTGAAATGTTCTGAACAGGAGCACAGACAGCAAAACAAATGTTACAGGGGTGATAACCCTTACCTATGTTTTCCAAAAAGTTTAAAAATAGATTTTTGGGCTGGAGCTACACTTCAACAATGTACCTGTTCAAAATTACAAACACATTCTACATAAGAACAAACCTACAGTCCCTGTCTTGTATGCACCGCCTGTATACGGCTGTTCAGAGTATATAGGGCCTTTTTTATTTTATGTGCGGGGTTCCCCTTAATATCCATACAAGACCCAAAGGGGCTGGTAATGGGCTGGGGTAGGGGGGGGGGGGTCATGGGGTAGCTATGCCATTTTTCTTAAAGATTTTCATCCATATTACCGGGACCAGACATTACATTAAAGCCGCAAGCAGTTTTAAATGGCTTTTTTTTCCTTTAGAAGTGTCATTTTGTGCAGGGACAGTTCTAAACACGGGAAACACGTGGCACTTCACAGGCATACTTTAGACACCCCCCAGGTACGATATTTAAAGGAATATTTGACTTTTTTTTTTTTCACTTTATGCATCATTAAAATGACTGCTCCCGAAAAACGACCGTTTTTAAAACTTCTTTTTGCATTGATACATGTCCCCTGGTGCAGAACCCGGGTTCCCAAACCCTTTTTAGGACAATAACATGCATAATAGTTGTTATAATTAGCACTTTAGAATTCGAACGTTCGCATCCATTGTATTTAATAGGGTTCTAATGTTCGTACGAACTTTCGGTCCGTTCGCGGGTTCTGGTGCGAACCGAACCCGGGGGTGTTCGGCTCATCACTACTGTCTATACATGTTTTACAATGTTCCATGTTTGTTCTCATTCAGACCTTACATACAGAGGGCCGTTTTTCTAATGGATTTAGTGCAGTCCTGTTGTTGCACTGATGCCATATAGGTGGATGTCCATGTGTAGAATGTGCCTGCCTTCCGGGATATGTGTTTTAGATATTCATAATTAAAAAAAAAATTGTTTGATATAATGCGCAATGTGTTTTCACATCATATTGGAGAATCGCTTTAATGTATCAGAGTCATTATGGCCAGTTTCCCGAATTCTCCACCTCAATTCGTTAAGGGCTGTCCCTTTCATGTGACGTCTGTGTTTGCGGGCCTACATGGGAGACATGCTGGTTGTGATGAGTCGTTCTGCTTCATTGCGTTACGACTACAATCCCCAGTGCGCTTTGCACGCAGTTACGTCACCCATGGAGGTATTCACGGGATGTTGCGTGCCGCTGCTTCCGTGTGACGTCTACGTTCGCAAGGCGTGGATGGGAGATACGATGACTGGGTTGAGTCGCTCTGCTTTATTGCGGTGCGACTACAATCCCCAGTATGCTTTGCGCACAGCACGTCTGTTATGGGGGCCCGTAGGGTTGTGCGTGCCGATGACACGATGGCGCTGCTGGCCACGTTGATGGCACAGCAGATTCTATTGGACGTCTGGGATTTGTTTTAGAAGCACACATGACTCAGTCATGTGATATGGAGACACTCATGTGACCCTGAGATCCCGGAAGGGAGATGCACATCTGAACACATGGGCGTCCAATTAAGGTAATTTCTCTTCCTACTTAGGCCCCATGCACACAGGGCGTTTTTACAGCCGCTTTTTTTAGAGCTTAAAAACGCCTGTCCATGTTTTGTAAACATTTTTTGACATTTTTTGACCTTTTAAAAAAAAAAAAAAATCCCGGACCTCAAAAACGCAAATCGTGGCGTTTTTGCGCGTTTTCGCTGCGTTTTTTGCGCGTTTATGCGCGTTTAATAGCGTCAGGCGTTTTTGCAGCTCGAACTTGGAGCTCCAGAACGCACTGGAATTGGGTTTTTTTTGCAGCTGGAAAACGCCTATGCCACTTGGAGCTCATAAAAGCTCTAGTGTGCATGACACAATAGAATAACATGGATGGGCGTTTTGAAGCTGTAAAAAAAAAACGTCTAAAGCTGCTGTTAGCAGCTGCAAAAACGCCCTGTGTGCATGGGGCCTTATAGCGTGGGGGGCACCAGGATGGCGTGTACCCCAGTTGATGTCTCATTAGATGAAACGCGTCGGTTTTACATGCCAGCCTTGGTTGCCTACTCCACGCATTTTTGAAATTCAGAGCTGCCGTTTTCTTGTTTGAAGTTTTATTTTGGATCTGTTTGGTTTTACTTCTTTTGGATTGAACTGTTCATTGAGATTTTTGTATTGGATTATTTTCTATCGTTTTACCATTTTTAATAAATTCCTATCCGGATTTACACTATGTGGAGGATTTTTTCTCGCTTTTTTTCATGGTGATATTGCTTACATGGAGGAATTTGGTGTCACATACTGATCCTTTACATTGGAAGTGAGTGTTACGGTGGAAAACCTTTGTGAACACTTTCTGGAACACCGAAAGACGCCGATTGACAATCGGACTTGGATTTCCATCTACCAATCCCAGATGTGGACATAATCCTGAGAGATCCACCGCTATATGGTAAGCTGGATCTACAACACTCGGTAAGAGTATTCATTCCGTATTCACTTCCCTGATCCAACGGTGAAGGCACTCCCGGGTGTCATAACCCATTGATATAGAGAGCGTTCTATCCAAGGAATTATTTGGGACTGTATCTGTACTTTGCTAGACACAGGATGTTTGTTATTAGTCTACCCATCTATTGAGAGACTTGTTCAAAAAGTTTGGCACCACCACATCCTGTGGACCACTTTTTTTCCTCTTGTTAGAGGATTTATTATTACTATATTGTCTCATTTTGATTCATCACTGTATCACTATTTGATATTTATTCTATGCCCCTAGGGCATGTCACATGCATTTTATTCATAGGGTACATAGGATCACATGGAGGTTTCATTTTTGATTCATCATTGTATCACCATTTGATATTTACCCTATGCTCCTAGTGCACGTCACACGCATTTCATCCATAGGGTACACAGGACCATATTGAGGTTCAATATGGCACATTGTTCTTTCTAAAGTTCAATATTTTTTCACTTGATATCACTTCCTCTGTATAAACTTAGCACAACATTTTGTAACATCATATTAGGTCAATTAAAGATTTTTCCTATCATTAGTCAGCAAATATTTTTTTGGGGGAAAAAAATGTGAGTTGCTGTATTGTGTGCTTTATGCATATTCCTTTGTCTTTTTGGAGATATAAGTAAGTTTGTATTGCTTACATAGGAATGGAGCTGCATCCCTTCAGTATGTTTCCCTAGCACACTCAGTTTCACGATGATGTGATATGATACTGGTCCTAAAGATACAGTACACTGGCTGTCATGCCTTCTGTGACATAGTTGACATCTCTAATAGGGATGCGCTTCGAGTTCGAGTCGAGCCCATGTTCGGCTCAAACATCGCCTGTTCGGCTGTACGCCGAATTTCGAACATTATGGGCCGTTCGCGCCAAATTCGAGTAGCGTGTTGGCCCATAATTCACTGCGGCATCGCACTGCATTGCTGGCTGATGATTGGCAAAGCATGCACTATGACTCGCATGCTTTGGCCAATCACAGCGCGCAAAAAACTGAGAGCCATAATTGGCCAAAGCCAGGGGGTTTAGTACACGCCCCACACTATATAAGGCCGCCTTTGTGTAATGTGTTGTGGTGGTTAAAGAGAGAGGTTAAAGGGAGAGAGAGAGACAGTGTCATTTATTTTGAGTTAGATAGAGCAGGCAGGCGAGTCAGTTAGCTGCAGTTACAGTGTGTAGAGGATATATATGCATCCTAGGTGTTGTATATATATTTACACACTGTATTCAGTTTAGCTAGATCCGTTCCTGTTATTCTCTATACCAGTGTTTTTCAACTCCAGTCCTCAAGGCGCACCAACAGGTCATGTTTTCAGGATTTCCATTATTTTGCACAGGTGATTTGATCAGTTTCACTGCCTAAGTAATTACCACAGCTGTTTTATCTGAGGAAAATCTTGAAAACATGACCTGTTGGTGCACCTTGAGGACTGGAGTTGAGAAACACTGCTCTATACTGACAGGCAGGCAGGTGATTGTGCTAGCTGCAGTGTTTCACTTAGTGTACTGTGTCCTTTGCAAAGCGTGTACCTGAATACAATTGGTGGTGTTCTCATACCAATACCACAGGCAGGGAGCTGCATTAATTTCATTTAGTGTACTTCTGTCCTTTGCACAGCGTTCACCTAAAGGTACCTCAATACAATTAGTGGTGTTCTCATACTAAAACCACAGGCAGGGAGCTGCAATAATTTCATTTAGTGTACTTCTGTCCTTTGCACAGCGTTCACCTAAAGGCACCTCAATACAATTAGTGGTGTTCTCATACTAAAACCACAGGCAGGGAGCTGCATTGATTTAATTTAGTGTACTGTGTCCTTTGCACAGCGTTCACCTAAAGGTACCTCAATACAATTAGTGGTGTTCTCATACTAAAACCACAGGCAGGGAGCTGCATTAATTTAATATTAGTGTACTTCTGTCCTTTACACAGTGTGCACCTAAAGGTACCTCAATACAATTAGTGGTGTTCTCATACTAAAACCACAGGCAGGGAGCTGCATTAATTTCATTTAGTGTACTTCTGTCCTTTACACAGTGTGTACCTAAAGGTACCTCAATACAATTAGTGGTGTTCTCTTACTAAAACCACAGGCAGGGAGCTGCATTAATTTCATTTAGTGTACTTCTGTCCTTTACACAGTGTGCACCTAAAGGTACCTCAATACAATTAGTGGTGTTTTCATACTAAAATCACAGGCAGGGAGCTGCATTAATTTCATTTAGTGTACTGTGTCCTTTGCACAGCGTTCACCTAAAGGTACCTCAATACAATTAGTGGTGTTCTCATACTAAAACCACAGGCAGGGAGCTGCATTAATTTCATTTAGTGTACTTCTGTCCTTTGCACAGCGTGCACCTAAAGGTACCTGAATACAATTGATGGTGTTCTCAAACTAATACCACAGGCAGGGAGCTTCAAGTATTTTCAGTTAGTGTACTGTGTCCTCTGCACAGTGTGCACCTAAAACTAACTAAAGACAATTGCTGCTTTTCTCATACTAATACCACAGCAGGCAGTTGATTGTGCTAGCTGCAGTATAATCACTATAGATCTATATATATACATCCCACCTTTGTGCAGCTACATCTGACTGCAGTCCATTAGTATGTCTGGAAGGCAAACAAGGAGAGGCAGACAGTCACGAGCCAATAAAAGAGGGCAAGCAGGCTCTGTGTCTAGAGGCAACAGTGCTGGCCGTGGACATAGTGCATTCTCATCAGCCGTGGGACACGCTTGTCCTTCTTTTCGACAGCTAGCCATGTTGAGCCGCAACATGCCGAAGACTTGGTAAAGTGGATGACCAAGCCGTCCTCATCCTGCTCATCCTCTCTCACTGTAAGAGAACTGCTGATTCACGTATGGCGCATATGCGTGCGCAATGAACGGCGTGCACGCGCAGGAGCGCGTCCCTAACACCAGTTGGCGCCAGACGGCCTATTTAAAGGGTGCTCTGACTTTCCACAAGTGCTGACTGGTCTTCAGCTGTGTCCTGTTCCTCTGAACCCTGCTATAACCTGCTTGATACCTGTTACTGATCCCGGCTTTCTCTGACTCTGCTTCTGGACTCTGAATGCTTGATTACTGGTACCCGACTACGGCCTGCATCTGACCTTCTTCCTGCTTATGCCTTATACTCTGCAGCCCGCCTGTTACCGAACCCGGCTATCTCCACGACTCTGCTTCCATCATCTGCCCAGGTCTGACACTGCCTCTGGAAACCTGCGCTGGCTCTCCATGCTCTCAGCTCTCCTGTGTCCAGTGCTCTCCTGTCTCCTGACCATAGGAAGTACTGACAAGCCACCAAGCCTGAACCTGCAAACTGGTTGGAGTTCCTCCTTAGCTTCCACCGCAGCTCTTCACCTGCTGTCCTGCTGGTACCACCGAGCCTACTACTTCCACCGCAGGTTCTACAAGAAACATTCCCTGGCACTCGTGTTCCTCCTGACCCTAGCCACCATCTGTCCCACCTTCAGTGGGGCTTGGGTAGGAGATACAAGGGAGGCCGACCTCGTCATATCAGACTCCTACCAGGTACGTGACACTCACCCAGGCTCAGGGTACTTTGTTTGGCAAAGCAGCTGCCAAAGCGGCCTCTTCCCTCGGCTCAATGGCATCAGTCACTCCTTCCCTAGCCCCACCATGTCCTCCTGAGTAGTCCCCCGAACTGTTTGACCACAGTGTTGGGTACATGCTCCAGGAGGATTCCCAGCATTTTGAAGGCTCTGATGATGGTACCCAGCTAGAGGAAGGCAGTAACGTGAGAGGGGGTGCCCAACAAGGACAGCAATCTGGCAGTCATGTTCCCCCAGCTGCAGCATACTGCCAGATTTGCTCCAGTGATGAGGAGGGAGGGGATGATGAGGTCACTGACTTCATGTGGGTGCCTGATAGGAGAGAGGAGGAGGAGGAGGCACATCTCCAACAAGGCAGGATGCCCTCCAGGGGCCAGCTTAAAGGCAGCCAACCGACTGCATCACACCACAGTGTTCCGCATGTTCAGGGCGCTGCTGTCTCTGCGCGTTATTCCAAAAGTTCTTTGGTGTGGGCCTTTTTTGAGACGTGTGCAGCAGATCGTACCATTGCTATTTGCAACATATCTTTGAAGCATATCTCGCGTGGCCAAAACATGAGCCGCTTGGGCACCACGTGCTTGACCAGACATATGTCGACCTGCCATGCAGTCCGTTGGCAAGCATACAAAAAAGACCCACACCAAAGAACAAAGCGGACCTCTCCTTGCTCCTCATCAGCTGGGATCTCCAACCCCACTATACCTTCAGTCCTCTCTGAAACCTGCACTGAGAGGAATGAAGGTGTAGAATTAGGTGTGTCACAGCCAAGTACTTGCGGGAAATCTGCTATCGGTACACCAACGTCAGATTGTACCAGGCAAATTTCCCTGCCCCAGCTGCTGCACCGCCTCCCAGCCATCTACATGCCCAGCGGTTGAATGCTAGCTTGGCTAAATTGCTAGCACTTCAACTGCTGCCTTTTCAGTTGGTAGACTCTGCCCCCTTCTGTGAGTTTGTGCAATGTGCGGTTCCTCAGTGGCAGGTTCCCAAACGCCACTTTCTCTTATCGTCCATGGACTGACACAGCTGTATACTGTAAACGTGTGGGTATATGTCCCTGCTTGCAGGAGAAGATCTAGGCAGAATGTTAGATGTTAAAACATTCTAGAACAAACCAGAGCTGAACAGCCCCGCCCAGGGGGGCGGTCCCTCTGGACATTACCCTCCCAGCTGCAGCTAGCAGACCCCAGTTTTTTTCTGCCTAGCAGAAGGAGAAGACGTGGCTCTCTCAGGAGCCAGTCTCCTGGAAGATTTTACTTTTAAATTGTATTCCTTTGGGAATTTTAGTATTTTATTTTTGAGACCTTCAATCAACTGTCGGCTGGGCAACAGGTTGGGTACACTAGTATCCTCGTAGTCTTCCCTGTTCGACCATCGAGCGTGCTGATCCTCGCCTTGTGTGCGTGAGACTCAGTTCACGACATACCCCATGGCTCCAGGGGTGGCCGGGTTGCTTTCATGCTCTCGCGGTCCTCTCAAGATTGAACAGTACCTACTGTATCTTTCGCGGTGGACCGGGCTGACAGCTACGCAGTACGACTCTGTGATAGGTCTGTCTGAAACAAGCCAGTGGGTCCCTCTAGGGATGGGTAAGTAGTCTCTCCTGCTGCAAGGTGAGTACATACTGGCTGTGTTTCTGTGTGTGAGGGGTTCTCCCTGTCTCCCCCCCTGTTATGCTGCTCTCTACACCCTGTACTGGTGCTGTGCTGTGGGGTGCTTGGGGGTCACTCTGGCCTGGCTGGGCGCTCATGTCTGCATTTTTTTCTGGTGTGTGAGGTGATTATTGCGTGCGCCGTTAGCGCGCGCATTAGCGGGAGCTTTGAATTTTGCGCTCGGCCACCATCTTGGCGTTCAATGGCGCAGTTGTAGCTGCGGCCGGCGCCCATTTTCTTGTGGCCGCCGCGCATTTATTTTCGATTCTAGCGGCGGCGCGAATCCCCTCACAATCTCCTCACAGACTGAGCAGTCCTTAAGGGTTGGTGGGTCCTCCGGGTATCCCCTCCTCAGCCTCAGCGTAGCCAGTGGGTGGACTGTATATTCACTGTATAGTGTATAAGGTCTCAGATGGTGGCGTTATGGAGTCTGATACATCTGCTCTCCACACTTGCCTGGGGCAACTGGCAGTGCTGCACAGTTAAACATGTTCATATGTTTCCTGCACCTGCGGTCCTTATGGACCAGTTGTCAGCAGTCCTGGAATCATTCCTTGTCAGAATAGAAGTGGTGTGTGAGCAAAAGGAGCTATAAGCCCCCTCCCCCCACAAAAATCTTTAGTGAAAGAGTGCTCTGAGTCAGATATGGGCCTAGCTACTGTGCTCAGGACCCTAGCTCTGAATATTTAATATTTATGAACAGGACATTCCCTTGTAAGGAAGACTCCAGTTCTGTGTCAGTGAATGACAGGGCGCTTGTAAGTGATCTCATTGATGATGTGAGGAACACTCTCAAGCTGGAATTGCTGTGACAAGCCTTTCTTTTACACAGCTTCCTCACTGTTTTCCACACACGCTGCCTCAGAGCAGCATGGATGATACATGGTGGGGGGGAGGACTTTATTCATTTATGTCTCTAGTCCCTGTGAGCCTTCTGTGTGATATCCTGAGGCAACATTTCCCACCATTTCCTGGGGAACGCTTGAGCTCTGACAGACACACGGTCTGAGGATCAGAGGTTACCTGTTACCTGCATGCTGCTTCGGCAGCACAGTCAAGCAGGTTGGAATGATACAGAGAAGATTATGCGCCTCTGTGCCATAATTTAAACTCATCCTATACCTCTACACTGCATACATTCACAGTGTATGTATGTGTTATTGGTCTCTGTGTCTGCGTGAGTGTTCCCCCACGTTCCAATGCTGTGTTTCAGTGCAATGCATGATATAAACGTACAAAATATGTTTATGCACGACTCCAGATGCATTCACAGTATATGTATGTATTATACTCTCTGGGTCGACGGGGGCTCCGGTGTCCTCCTGCGCTCTCATGGTATGTGCGCTTCGGCTCTCCGCACAGTATAGACATGTTCAATATGTTTATTGCACATACTATATATGTTTACAGTATGGGTATACTGTTTGCGTGGGGTTCCTCCGGGTTTCCCCCCACGCTCCAATGGAAATGCACAGCATAAACATGTGCAATATGTTGATTCACATGCTATCATTCCTACACAGTATCTGTGTGCTGTCTGCGTGGAGTTCTTCCGGGTGTTCCGGTTTCCTCCCACGCGCTGACGGTATGTGCGCCTTTGGCCTTCTGCACAGTTAAACATGTTCAATGTTTATCATGCATGCTATAATACCTACACGGTATGTGTAGGCAGTCTGTGTGGTTTTCCTCCGGGTACTCCAGTTCCCTCCCACACTCCATTGTTATGGGCGCTTCGGCGCTATGCACAGTCTAAATTTGTGCGATTGGATATCCACATACTAACATACCTACCTGATATGTCTGTGCAGTCTGCGTGGGTTTCCGCCCACGCTACATGACATGCATGTCTTTGGTGCAATACATGGTGTAAACATACACATTATGTTTATACACTACACTAAATACATTCACAGTAGTTGTAGGTATTGCATTCTCTGAGTATGCGTGGGGTACTTTGGTTCCTCCCACGCGCCAACGGTGTGCGCGCCTTCGGTGCTATGCACACATGAGCTTGTGCAAAATGTTTAGCACACACACTATAATACCTACACGGTATGCGTATGCAGTCTGCATGGGTTTCCGCCCACGCTACATGACATGAATGCCTTTGGTGCAATACACGGTGTAAACATACACATTATGTCTATACACTACACTAAATACATTCACAGTAGTTGTAGGTATTGCATTCTCTGAGTATGCGTGGGGTACTTCGGTTCCTCCCACGCGCCAACAGTGTGCACGCCTTCGGTGCTATGCACACATGGGCTTGTGCAAAATGTTTAGCACACATACTATAATACCTACACGGTATGCGTATGCAGTCTGCATGGGTTTCATCCGGGTGCTCAGGTTTCTCCCCTGCGTTCCAATGGTGTGCGCATTCTCAGCGCTATGCACAGTATAAACATGTGCAATTTGTTTATTCGCAGGCTAACATACCTACACGGTTGTGTACGCAATCTGCGTGGCTGGTTTACGTCCAAGCCCCGATGATGTGCGCGCCTTCGTCGCTGGCACAGTATATACGTGTTTAATAGGTTTATCCACACATACTAAACTACATACGCCGTATGTGGTGGTATTATGCTCTTTGTGGCTGGGTGGGTTTCCTCCCACACTCTATTTGCGCGTTTGACGCAATACATAGTATAAACTATGTGTTTGTACAATCAGCACTTATCCATGGGTAGCTGCTGGATGGAGCATAGTAACAAGGATCCCTGGTTTCAGGGGTATCACTTTCCACCTGCTTTCAGTGGTGATTAGAAGCGCTGGCTTGGACTGTGTTCGCTAGGCTGAGGTTAGCGTTACGCCCGTTAGTGGCTGCGTCTCTGGCGTTTTTTGTAGCTCAATGACTGGGCAAAAGCCTCTGCTTCATTCATCAGTCGTCTAGTAGGTGCACTGCAACTGCTTTAGCCTTTAGGGTCTCTGTGCCCGGGGTGGGTTTGCGCCACCTGAGGAGGCTGAGGTACTAGTCCTCTGACCGAGTTTCTAGGGAAGTTCCGTCAAGTTGCCTTTATTAGCCAACAGTTGAGGCACCCTGTACACCGGGGCCTCCATTCTCCAATTCATTGCGGAGTCTCTTTGGGATTTTCATACATCTCGCTGCAAGACGGTCCTGTCGGCCGTGTGCATTGCAGGGGAAGGGTCCTTGCATCCGGAGGTGTTTCCACCTCCTTTACGGAAGGTGGGGCACCGGAAGTGGACCATTTGGCCTCTCGACTCACTCGCAAGGTGGCAAGATCGTGGTCAGGTCCGGGGACCCCTGGGCGGACGCGTCAGACGCGTTGGAAGCCCGTGGGGGCAGTATCGCCTGATATATGCTTACCCTCGGCTACTGTTGTTGCCTCGCCGGCTTCGCAGAGTAGGGGCTGAGGCCATTCCAGTGCTCCGGAACGGCGACATTGGTACGCCAATCTACTTTGGCTAGTCGCAGATGTTCCTGGCGACTGCCTATTGGGGTGGACCTTCTGTCTCATGATCCCATACTTCATCCTGCTTTACAGTCTCGTATTCGGTCATCTCTTCTATGTTGTTGACACGAGAATCTTCCTCCAGAAAGATATCTCACCGTACCTGGAAGGCTTACATCGCTATGTGCGAGGAACTTGAGTGGCGTCCTCGGATGTATTCCGTTCCCAGGATTTTGCTGTTCTTACAGCGTGGTGTGACCCAAAAGCTGGCCTTGCATACCTTTTTTTTTTTTTTGAGGGTCGGATTTCGGCCCGGGCTGTCTTTTTCAACGACCGCTACCAGGCCATTCCTTGATTAGCACCTTTTGTGCAGGGGGTTCGCCATGTGATCCCCCCTGTCAAGCCTCCTCTCCCTACTTGGAATCTGAATTTGATGCATCTTGGTTCTCCAAGGACATCCCTTTGAGAATATCAGAGAGATTCCTCTCTTGACCTTGTCCCGAAAGTTGGCCTTCTTAGTGGCTATTGCTTCGGTTAGACGGGTGTCTGAGTTGGCGGCCTTGTCCGGCAAGTCGCCTTACTTGGTCCTTATAAGGATATGGCGGTGTTGTGCCCACGACCGTCCTTCTTTTATAAGGATGGTCTCGGCCCTTCACCTTAAGAAGGACATTGTTCTTCCATCCTTGTGTCCTCACCCATCGCATCCCTGAGAGTTTGCGCTTCATACATTAAGATGGGTACAAGCCTTACGAGTGTACCTGTCTGCTACTGTTTCCATTCGGAAATCTGTGTCTGGTCCAAAACAGGGCCGAGTAGTGTCGTCTGCCACCGTCTCTAGGTGGATCAGGCAGACCGTTATACAGGCCTATGCCCTTAAAGGGCGGGCGCCTCCCTTTCCGGTTGCGGCGCATTCCATCAAGGCAATTGGTGCTTCCTGGGCCTTCCGACATCAAGCGTCGGTTGCACAAGTTTGCAAGGCGACGACCTGGTCGTCCGTTCATACCTTTTCAAGATTTTATAAGGTTGATGTTGCTGCATTTTCGGATGCTCCCTTCGGCCGCAAAGCATTGCAGGCCGCTGTTTAATGTTGCAACTCCTCCGTTCAGGAGCTCTGCTTGTTTGGAGTGAAGTTTTGGTTGTTCCTTTACTACTGCTCCCACCCTTCTGATACTACTTTGGGACGTCCCAAACGTTTACAGTATCCAGCTGTGTCAGTCCATGGATGATAAGAGAAAATAGGATTTTTGTACTCACCGTAAAATCCATTTCTCTGACGTCCATGGACTGACACAGCACCCACCCTTCCTTTTATGGTTTGTACTGCTTTGTTACGAACTGAAGTCTGCTAGCTGCAGGTGGGAGGGTAATGTCCAGAGGGACCGCCCCCCTGGGCGGGGCTGTTCAGCTCTGGTTTGTTCTAGAATGTTTTAACATCTAACATTCTGCCTAGGTCTTCTCCTGCAAGCAGGGACATATACCCACACATTTACAGTATCCAGCTGTGTCAGTCCATGGACGTCAGAGAAATGGATTTTACGGTGAGTACAAAAATCCTATTTTTTCTCATGGAAGGCGATTCCGGCTCTCTACCGGCATATGGAAGGCAATGTCCATGCCTCACTGGACAGGGCGGTCAGTGGAAGGGTGCATATTACCGCTGACTCATGGTCCAGCAGGCATGGACAGGGACGATACCTTTCTTTCACGGCCCATTGGGTCACTCTTTTGGCAGCTGGGAAGGATGCAGGACAAGGTGCAGTAGTGTTGGAGGTTGTTCCGCCGCCACGCCTCCAAAATGCTACTACTGGTTATGACACACCTCTCTCCTCCACCCCCTCCTCTTCTTCTTCCTCCATGGCCTCTTCCTGTGTTTTGTTCTCAGAACCAGCGGTGCTCCGTAGGCGTTCAAGGGGCTACGCAAGTACGCAGATGCCATGCTGTGCTTGCGCTGGTGTGTTTGGGGGACAGGAGCCACACTGGTACAGAGGTTCTGTCAGCTCTGCAGGGGCAGGCTGAGAGGTGGTTGACACCACGCCAGCTTAAGCCAGGAATGGTGGTTTGCGACAATGGCACCAACCTCCTCTCCGCCCTCCGACAGGGACAACTGACTCATGTGCCCTGTGTGGCTCATGTCCTTAACCTGGTGGTGCAGCGGTTCTTGGGCAGGTACCCGGGCTTATAGGATGTCCTGAGGCAGGCCAGGAAAGTCTGTGTGCATTTCCGCAGATCATATAATGCCAGTGCTCGGCTTTCGGAACGCACATTCAGTGCTGCTGGAGGCTTTGTCACGGATCACAGGGTGCGCCTGTCCACAACTCGGTTTATCGAATGACCTTCATAAAGATGAACCAGTCTTGGATCACCACCAGCTACCAAGCACCTGAAGCTGATATAACAGAATAATTTATTTTCAAATGTCACATCCCTTCAAGACTGATGCTGATGCTGAGTGACTGTCCTGTTATGTTGACTGACTATCCTCTTCCTCCTCAATGATCCGATTCTTGATGATAGCTTGGAAGAACTTTTTTTGTTTCTGGGTGCCGCCACCAGTGGCTAAGGCCCAATTTTTCAGCCCCTGTTTAACAGGGGCATGTAATTACAATTTTTGATGCAATGCTTTGCAGCAGGGCTCATTCCTGCACTCCAACTAGAGTATCTGGGAGAGGTTGCAGTGTCGTGGCACCAGCACCAGCACCACTCCTTATGCTGGTGTGCTTGGGGGACAGGAGCCACACTGGGGCAGAGATTCTGTCAGCCCTGCAGGGTCAGGCTAAGAGGTGGTTGAGGCCACGCCAGCTTAAGCCAGGAAAGGTGGTTTGCGACAATGGCACCAACCTCCTCTCCGCCCTCCGACAGGGACAACTGACCCATGTGCCCTGTTTTGCTCACGTTCTTAACTTGGTGGTGCAGCGGTTCTTGGGCTGGTACCCGGGCTTACAGGAGGTCCTGAAGCAGGCCAGGAAACACTGTGTGCATTTCCGCCGGTCACATAATGCCAGTGCTCGGGTGGCTGACCTCCAAAAGGAATACAACCTGCCCAAGAACCGCCTAATCTGTGACATGCCGACCAGGTGGAACTCTACGTTGGCCATTCTGCAGCGGCTGCACATGCAGCAGAGGGCCATCAATGAGTATCTGTTGCAATATGGCACCAGGACAGGGTCAGGGGAGCTTGGATTTTTTTCCCATGCCAGTGGGCCATGATCAGGGATGCATGCACTGTCCTGTCACCATTTGAGGAGGCCACGAGGATGGTGAGCAGTGACAGTGCATGCATCAGTGACAATTTTCCTCCTGTCCACGCTGCGTGGAATAATGGACAGGGCACTTGAGGCAGAACAGAGGGAGGAGGAGGAGGACTTCCTTACCTCTCAAGGCCCCCTTTGTCCAGACAGTGTTCCTGCTGGCCCGCCTATCACACAGGAAGAGGACGAGGAAGAGGAGGAGGATTGTGTCAGCATGGAGGTGGAGCCTAGCACTCGGCATCAGCAGCAGTCTTCAAGGGATCAATTACAGTCCCAAGACACCCATGGACTTTCACGTGGCTGGGAGGAGGTGGCTGCGGATCATGTCATCCTGAGAGACCCAGAGGACTCTGGACTGAATGCCTCAGCAAACCTACGCTGCATGGCCTCCCTGATCCTGCAAAGCCTGTGGAAGGATCCTCGTATTCGTGCGATCAAGGAGAGGGATCATTACTGGCTGGAAACCCTCCTTGATCCATGTTACAAGGGTAAGGTTGCGGACCTTATCTTGCCGTCGCAAAGGGAGCAGAGGATGAAGCATCTTTGAGAGGCCTTGCAGAAAGGTCTGTGCAACGCGTTCCCAGAGACAGGGAGGTTACAAATTCCTGATCCTGGACAACGTGTTGCTGAGGCTTCGGTCAGTCAAAGAAGGAGCGGTGGAGAAGGTGGCCGTCTGACCGATGCGTTCAGACAATTTTTTAGTCCGCAGCCCCAAGGTATGATCGGTTCCAGCGACCATCACCAGCGTCTGGTTTACATGGTGCAGGAATACCTAGGGGCAAGATCAGACTTGGACACCTTTCCCACCGAAAATCCTCTGGGTTACTGGGTCTTGAGGATGGATCACTGGCCAGAACTTGCACAGTATGCAATTGAGCTACTGGCCTGTCCTGCATCCAGCGTTCTTTCGGAACGCACATTCAGTGCTGCTGGAGGCGTTGTAACCGATCACAGGGTGCGCCTGTCCACCGACTCGGTCAATCGAATGACCTTCATAAAAATTAATCAGTCTTGGATCACCACCAGCTACCAAGCACCTGATGCTGATGTAACAGAATAATTTTCTTTGAAATGTCAGATCCCTTCAAGACTGCCTATGCTAATGCAGAGTGACTATCCTGTTATGCTGAGTGACTATCCTCTTCCTCCTCAATGATCATGCTAATAGCATGTAAGAACATTTTTGTTTCTGGGCACCGCCACCAGTGCCTAAGGCCCAATTTTTAAGCCCCTGTTTAACATGGGTGTGTAATTACAATTTTTAATGCAATACTTTGCAGCAGGGCTCATTCCTGCGCTCCAATTAGAGTATCTGTGAGGGGTTGCAGTGTTGTGGCACCAGCACCAGTGCCTAAGGCCCAATTTTTCAGCCCCTGTTCAACAGGGGCATGTAATTACAATTCTTGATCTAATAATTCACAGCAGGGCCCATTCCTGCGTCCACCAAGAGTAACTGTGAGGGCTTACAGTGTTGTGGCAACACCACCACCACCAAAGGCCCAATTTTTCTGCCCCTGTTCAACAGGGGCATGTAATTACAATTATTGATCTAATATTTCACAGCTGGGCCCATTCCTGCGCCCACCAAGAGTAACTGTGAGGAGTTACAGTGTTGTGGCACCAGCATCACCACCAAAGGCCCAATTTTTCCTACCACTGTTCAACAATGGCATGTAATTACAATTCTTGATATAATAGTCCACAGCAGGGCGTTCCAGCGCCCACCAAGAGTAACTGTGAGGGCTTACAGTGTTGTGGCAACACCTAAGGGCCAAATTTCTGCAGAGTATATAGGGCAGGCCCCTACTTTCAAACATCCAACTTACAAACGACTCCTACTTGCAAACGGAATGAGACAACAGGAAGTGAGAGGAAATCTACCCCTAGGAAGGGAAATTCACTCCTGTAAGAGTTAATATGGGAAAAAGCTGTCTTCTCTCCACTGATGCTTTATCACCAATCCTTGTTTCAATAAAAAAAACAAATTTTCAAAAAACATTTGTCATTGGGACGGAAAGTGAGGCGAAATTTTCTGAACAGGTGCACAGACAGCAAAACAAATATTCCAGGGATGATAACCCTTCCCTATGTTTTCCAAAAAGCTTAAAACTGATTTTTTTGGCTGGAGCTACACTTTAAAAATGTACCAGTTCAAAATTACAAACAGATTCTATGTAAAAACAAACCTACAGTCCCTGTCTTGTTTGCACCGCCTGTATACTGCTGTTCAGAGTATATAGGGCCCCACGCCTTTCCTTTTTTTAATTTGGGTGCGGAATTCCCCTAATATTCATACAAGACCCAAAGGGGCTGGCAATGGGTTGGGGGGGGTAACCATGCCATTTTTCTCAATGATTTTCATCCATATTGCCGGGACCAGACATTACATTAAAGCCGCAAGAAGTTTTAAATGACTTTTTTTCCTTTAGAAATTTTGTGCAGGGACAGTTCTATACACGGGAAACACATGCCACTTCACGGGCATACTATAGACACCCCCCAGGTACAATATTTAAAGGAATATTTCACTTTTTTTTCACTTTATGCATCATCAACCACTTCCCGCCCCGTCAATAGCAGATTGACGTCCGGGAAGTGGTTCTGTTATCCACACTGGACGTCATATGACGTCCTGCGGGATAACAGCCGACGCGCACCCGGGGGGGGCGCGCATCGCGGCGATCGGTGGAGCGGTGGGTCAGTCTGACCCACCGCTACACTGATCTCGTTAAAAATCCTCCGGCGGAGGCTTTTTACCACGTGATCAGCCGTGTCCAATCACGGCTGATCACAATGTAAACAGGAAGAGCCGTTGATCGGCTCTTCCTCACTCGCGTCTGACAGACGCGAGTAGAGGAGAGCCGATCGGCGGCTCTCCTGACAGGGGGGGTTCGCACTGATTGTTTGTCAGCGCAGCCCCCCCTCGGATACCCACACTGGACCACCAGGGAAGCCCCCCAGGACCACAGGGAAGCCCCAAGCATGTGGATGGCCCCCATGGCCATCCACATGTAGTAAAATCAAAAAATAAATTTAAAAAATATGCCAATCAGTGCCCACAAATGGGCACTGACTGGCACTATGATGGCACCACCTCAATGTGTGGTGGCTGGCATTGCTGGGCATCAGTGTCCATCAGTGCCACCTACTGGTGTCCATCAGCGCCACCTATCAGTGCCCATCCGTGCCCATCTGTGCCCACCTATCAGTGCCCGTCCGTGCCACCTATCAGTGCCGCCTATAAGTGCCCATCAGTGCCGCCTATAAGTGCCAATCAGTGCTGCCTATGAGTGCCAATCAGTGCCGCCTATGAGTGCCAATCAGTGCCGCCTATGAGTGTCAATCAGTGCCGCATACCAGTGCCACATATCAGTGCCCATCAGTGCCGCCTATCAGTGCCCATCATCAGTGCCCATCAGTGCCACCTCATCAGTGCCACCTCATTGGTGCCACCTCATCGGTGCCCATCAGTGTCGCCTTATCAGTGCCCGTCAGTGCCGCCTTATCAGTGCCCGTCATTGAAGTAGAAAAGGTACTTATTTACAAAAAAAAAATACAGAAACAAAGAAAAACGTTGTTTTTTTCAAAATTTTCACTCTTTTTTTATTTGTTGTGCAAAAAATAAAAATCGCAGAGGCGATCAAATACCACTGAAGGAAAGCTCTTATTGTGGGAACAAAATGATAAAAAAATTGTTTGGGTACAGTGTAGCATGACCGCGCAATTGTCAATCAAATTGCGACAGCGCTGAAAGCTCAAAATTGGCTTGGGCAGGAAGCTGTATAAGTGCATGGTATTGAAGTGGTTAAAATGACTGCTCCCGAAAAAATTGCTGTTTTTAAAACTTTTTTTTGCATTGATACATGTCCCCTGGGGCAGGACCCGGGTCCCCAAACCCTTTTTAGTACAAAAACGTACATATTAGCCTTCATAATTAGCACTTTTGATTTAGAACGTTCGAGTCCCATAGACTTTAATAGGGTTCTAAAGTTTGCGCAAACTTTCGGTCCGTTCGCAGTTTCTGGTGCGAACCAAACCAGGGGGTGTTCGGCTCATCCCTAATCTCTAATATACAGTTGGAATTCACAGTACTCTATACTTTTGGCAGGTTACCTTCTAGGGATGGGGGAATGTCTGATATATGGGAGATTTTCGTCTTCATATGAATATTTATCGGAATACAATGGGGTTGATTTACTTAAGGCAAACAGACTGTGCACTTTGCAAGAGCAGTTACTCCAGAGCTTAGTAAATGAGCAGAAGCTTTGCTGACTTCCATCATCCAATCATGTGCAAGCAAAAATGCTGTTTTTTTTTTATTTTCCTTGCACGTGATTGGGTATTCTTTGCAAAGTAAAGCCTTACCTCATTTACTAAACTTTGGAGTAACTGCACTTTGCAAAGTGCACAGTCTATTTGCTTTAATAAATCAACCCCAAAGTCATGCTTATCAACCTGCTGTCTACCTTTTCAATTGATGTATTGGATATACAGTTCTGGGTCATTATTATACAGTACTGTGCAAAAGTTTTAGGCAGGTGTGAAGAAATGCTGTAAAGTATGAACGCTTTCAAAAATATTTATTATAATTGCTTTATTTTATCAATTTACAAAATACAAAAGTAAGCAAGCAGAAAAATCAATATCAAATCAATATTTTGGTATATTTTGGCTTCAAGCGGGCATCAGTTCTTACACTGGCACACTTTGTACACTTGGAGAAAGTCAGGGATTTTATAGGATTAGAGTCAGTTGTATGATTAACCAATTATACCAAGCAGGTGCTAATGATCATCAATTTCATATGTAGGTTGAAACACAGTCATTAACTGAAACCGAAATAGCTGTATAGGAGGCCTAAAACTGGACAAGGAACAGCCAAACTCTGCTCCTAGGGTGAGGTTGTGGAAGACAGTATCATGTCACACAGGTCATTACACCATGGCGAGACTGAGCACACAAGGTATTTGTACTGCATCAGCAAGGTGTCTCCCAGGCAAAGATTTCAAAACAGACTGGGGTTTCTAGATGTGCTGTTCAAGCTTTTTTGAAGAAGCACAAAGAAACAGGCAATGCTGAGGATTCTTGGTTTCGGTATTTTAACGATGCCGGGACCAAACTTTTGATTTTTTTGATAGATAAAAAGAAGTCAAGATTGATATCTATCGACAGGGAGATAAGAGAGCTTAAAGAAAAATTTACTCCACATAAAACCTCTTTAGAGTACATCTCTCTTTCAACCACTCTAAAAAGCCACCTAGAAAAGGAGGAAAAGGAACAGAGACTCAAAAAGCAAAAGAAATATAATAGAGACATTATAGATTACAGGTCTAATCTTGTTTTTGGGTGGCAAAAAAAGATTCAAGCATCTCTGGTCTCGGCCAGTGAGAATCTAGAGATGGAGGTGATTCAATCTGATGGCCGGAATTTGGATCGAACATTAACCTTCGAACCTGTGGCTCAGAACACCTCAGTACGGCCACCCCCTAATCCCAAACCCCTTGGGACAGGCCTCTCTAACAAAACTCTAGACTCCAGACCCAAAACACGAGTTCCCAATACTCAGG
Source organism: Rana muscosa (assembly GCA_029206835.1). NCBI lineage: Eukaryota > Metazoa > Chordata > Amphibia > Anura > Ranidae > Rana > Rana muscosa. The sequence continues at coordinate 735,596,790 of CM055122.1, forward strand.
TGGCTTATCCTTCCCAACCCAGGGGGAGGGGCCCTAGGAGTAGAGGGAAAGGTCCTCAAAGGGGTCAGTCTAGAGACTCTTTTCCATCTAACTATGGGCGTCACAGGGACTCTTATAATTATGAGAGTCCAAGGAGACCAGGGGCGAATTGGCGTGATTACCACGAAGCCCCAAGTCGTGGTGGACATGATGGTCAATTCCAGACCCCTTCTCGCCCCTACAATAGGCCTCTTCCCTTCTATGATGATTATACGAGGGAGGAGTACTATGATTCCTATAATGACCGAGACAGAGACATTGATCTGTTGTCCAGGTCCCCATACAACTATAACCAATACCCCTCCGGCCCATCCCATCCTTCGGGTTTTCACAGGGCGGTTCCAGACTACCTTGGAAGCCCAGAAGTAAAAGAGGTGTCAGAGGAGGTTGGAGGGTCCAGAGCAAAAAGGCCCAGAACAAGATAGGCTCAGGTGTCTTTAATTTGAGCTCAACAAACCTAACGGACGAAGAGAACCTGGTCTTAGACAAGAAAGAGAGAGAGATTCGCCCTTGGGACTTTGAGTGAGGTGAGCACTGTTAGGCCAATAAAAAAATCGCAGGAATAATTGCAGTGTATATTTATTCAGGTAAAAAGCAGTACATACATTGATGTCATGAACTTGTAATACTTGGAATTTACTACTCTTAGACCTACTTCACCAAGGTATACTTTTATATGTTTATATATTACTCGCTGCAAGCATTTACATGCAACTTGTTTTCTCATCACAGTCCTCACCACACACCTGTACTTCATTTCATTCACACTCTCTTTCACTTATTACTTTTCTCTCTGATCTTTCCTTAATCATACTAGTCAATCTGGCATTTTTTTCACTCTCCCCCTCAGTCTCCATACTCTAACCATTCTTGGCTCATGTCTTTTACACATGCAAAGACATATATGTTACCATATACTCGTATACTCCTATTTTTTAATTATTCAATATACATATTTATATTTAGAGCCAACATTCCTCTTGGATTCACTGACACTCTTGGGGTTACACCTATTCCATCCATGCTGGGCCTTCCTTCCGTTTGACTCCGATTTGGAGCTTTGTTTGGCTCCGCCTCCTCAGCTCCCTGGTGAGACAGTCGCTGCCGCCGTTTGAGCTTCACCCCCGCTGTCTTTTGGCAATGTCCAGTGGTGAGTATGGGGTTTTCCATATTCAAGGCCCCCCCCCTGTGCCTTCATATCATGCTTTATACTATATCACTCTCATTTTAGGTACACTACGTGCATCTACCCCTGAAGAGCGAGCCAAGCCACGCGAAACGCGTCGGGTTACTTTTGATGCCTATGTGTTTACATAATTACTGTCAGATACTCGTAATATCATTTTACCTAATTTATATTGGTCTTGTATTTTGTATGAATTGGCCCATGTTCATGACATCAATGTATGTACTGCTTTTTACCTGAATAAATATACACTGCAATTATTCCTGCGATTTTTTTATTGGCCTAACAGTGCTCACCTCACTCAAAGTCCCAAGGGCGAATCTCTCTCTCTTTCATGAAAATTCAGGGATGGAGGTGTGTCACTGGTGACACCAGACCCTTCTTTTTTCTTTTTTCTGGTCTTAGACAAGGGACTTAAATATGTTCCTCCACGGAACATGAATAGGTTCTCTACCTTTATTGATGTCCATAAGTTTGTTCGTAAGCTCAATATACAGAGACACTTCTTGAACCCATCCAATGCCTCCATTGCTGTTCCCACCCCCATGGACACAAATGTACACACTGGGTTGTCGAATCCTTCCCTATTCAATCCTCCTAGTTTTGTAGCACCTGCGATTAACGTTTTTCGCAACCTGGTGCTCCAGGACTTGGAGAAGTTACCACCTAAGAGGACGCACACAAATCCTAAGATTAAATTAGGTTTGAAACAATTATGTGAACAAAAGGATTTAATCATCCGTCCAGCAGACAAAGGGGGTGCCATTGTCGTGCTTGATAAGAGTATGTATATCAGGGAAATGAATACGATTCTTGGTGATACAGATACCTATAAGGTCATTCCATCAGACCCAACCTTGAAATATAAGAAAGCTCTTGTGGAACTAGTGGATGAGGGTTTTGCGTTGTCCATTTTGGACAAGAAGGAAAAAAGTTTTCTGATTCCGGTAGCACCGAGGATTCCAGCTATCTATTACCTGCCTAAGATTCATAAGGACCCAGTGAATCCCCCTGGTCGTCCTATAGTTAGCGGGATAGACTCGATTACTGCTAGAATAGGAAAATATATTGATTTTCATCTTCAGCCTTTGGTCAGGGTCATGCCTTCCTTTTTGAAGGACACAGGTGATACAGAGACACTTCTTGAACCCATCCAATGCCTCCATTGCTGTTCCCACCCCCATGGACACAAATGTACACACTGGGTTGTCGAATCCTTCCCTATTCAATCCTCCTAGTTTTGTAGCACCTGCGATTAACGTTTTTCGCAACCTGGTGCTCCAGGACTTGGAGAAGTTACCACCTAAGAGGACGCACACAAATCCTAAGATTAAATTAGGTTTGAAACAATTATGTGAACAAAAGGATTTAATCATCCGTCCAGCAGACAAAGGGGGTGCCATTGTCGTGCTTGATAAGAGTATGTATATCAGGGAAATGAATACGATTCTTGGTGATACAGATACCTATAAGGTCATTCCATCAGACCCAACCTTGAAATATAAGAAAGCTCTTGTGGAACTAGTGGATGAGGGTTTTGCGTTGTCCATTTTGGACAAGAAGGAAAAAAGTTTTCTGATTCCGGTAGCACCGAGGATTCCAGCTATCTATTACCTGCCTAAGATTCATAAGGACCCAGTGAATCCCCCTGGTCGTCCTATAGTTAGCGGGATAGACTCGATTACTGCTAGAATAGGAAAATATATTGATTTTCATCTTCAGCCTTTGGTCAGGGTCATGCCTTCCTTTTTGAAGGACACAGGTGATACCATCAGGTTGCTACAAACAGTGGACTACCGGAATGGCATGATTCTGGCCACTGCGGATGTGGCTGCCCTCTACACATGTATACCCCATGATTTGGGATTCGAGGCTGTTGAATATTACCTGTCTCAGAGTGTTAGCATACCCAATGTGCAGCGTAATTTCATCATGCAACTTCTGAGATTCGCTACTACCCACAATTACTTTTGGTTTCAGAACAGTTTCTACCTACAAACCAAGGGTGTTGCGATGGGGGCAAAATTTGCCCCCAGCCTGGCCAATTTATTAATGGCCAAGTGGGAGGAGGATGTCATCTATGCCCATAGGAGACCAGAATTGGTTCTCTGGGTTCGTTATATAGATGACATCCTCCTCCTATGGAATGGCAGCCAAGCATCTCTAGATGATTTTATGGTCTCGCTTAACGCCAACGAATGTGGTATTAGGCTGAGCCATGAAGCTAGTTCTACATCAGTCCATTTTTTGGATTTGGAAATCAAAGTGGTTGACAACCGGTTGGAATTCTCTACGTTTTTCAAGCCTACCGATCGTAACAGTTACATCCCTCGAGACAGCTGCCATCATTCACAATGGCTTAAGTCAGTGCCAAAGAGCCAGTTCCTCCGGTTGCGGAGGAACTGCTCTAAAGTCAGTGATTTTGTTTTACAAGCAGCTGTCCTGAGGGGCCGTTTTATCGATAAAGGCTATTCACCCGGAGATCTCGATGAGGAGATCGATCGGATCCAGCGGATCGATCGGGACTCCCTATTTGTGGTTGGTCCCCCCAAAGCTACCAATGAGAAGTTTAAGTGGTCTTTCTTCACTACTTACTCTGTGCAGTCTCGCCAGGTAAAAGAAATACTGAAGAAACACTGGAATGTCCTTAGAAGCGATGCACTTTTAGGTGCGGTGCTACCTGAACGGGCAGGGGTGATCTTTAGAGGTGCCCGGTCTGTCCAGGGTGACATCGCACCAAATGTTATAGACCCTCCTAAACGTATCTCTTTTTTTCAAAATTGCAAGGGCTATTTTCCGTGTCGCAAGTGCAATGTTTGCGCACATAACATTAGTGGGAGACGCAAGAGTGAGACCTTCCAGTCTACGGCTACACTTAAGACTTACCATATGAAGTGTTTTACTACTTGCGCCACGCAATACATTGTTTACTTGCTGACATGCCCATGCAAAAAACAATATGTGGGACGTACGATCCGAACCTTCACTATAAGGGTGAATGAGCATATTGCCAACATAAAAAATGGGAAAACCAATCATAGTGTCCCGCGACACTATCTTGAACACCATGATCGAGACCCCACAGGCACTCAGTTTTTAGCCATAGATCAGTACGTTTCACATTGGAGGGGAGAATCTAGGATTCGGGGAGTATCCCGACTTGAAACGTACTGGATCTATGAGCTTCGCACCTATGCCCCCCACGGAATGAATGTTGAATGGGATATCAATTCATTCATCAATAAGGCTTGAGTGCCCTTCCCTTCTTTCCGTGGATTAATAAGATTTTTCGCTATGTGTGCGTATGCGAATCTTCTTGTATTTGGCTTTGTGTGCGCCCTCTTTTAGGTTCTGGTCCATTTTTTATTTATTTTCTCTAGGGTGTCTTAAGTGCTCCCCATATTTGTAGTTTATTTTGGTGTTTAGGTTATTTTATGTACTGTCTACTGATCCATTGACCTGGTAGACTTTTAGATAATTTTATTCCAGCACTTTTCTTTATTTACCACAAGATGGTGCTGTTACTTTAAGGTCTTTTTAGCCTGTTTGATATTACTTGGTGGTGTCCATGCGCTCCAGGCCTCTTTGTGAGAGAGAGGCTTGGCAGACTTTTTAGTGACAGATGAGTGTTTATATACAGGAAGCGAGGCTTTCCAAGCCTCGCTTTGGTTACATGACACTTCCTGTTTCTACTCATCGTAGAGTGCCCATGCGCTCCAGGCCTCTTTGTGAGAGAGAGGCTTGGTAGACTTTATAGTGACAGATGAGTGTTTTACATACAGGAAGCAAGGCTTTCCAAGCCTCGCTTTGGTTACATGACACTTCCTGTTTCTACTCATCGTTTGCATGATACTATTTGTCCCAGATTGGATACAGTGCGAGTTGTACCGTGTATGTAAGTGGCGTTTTAGCCACACATATTTGTTTTTATATATTGCATATTATTTATTTTGTATACTGCTGCATGGCATGTTTGGGTGGGCGTTGAGATGTGGTGTGGGCGTTGAACGCCGCACGTCGTCTCCAACCCACTTTCTCATGGCGGGCTTTTTGAACAAAGGTTATTGGCAGTCGCTTGGGTCCATCTCCAGCTCGGCCTATCATGGTTTGCTTCCTGGGAGGTGCGAACCGTATAGCGAACGTGGTAGGTTGACCTGGAGGTGGAGACTACCCACCTTGGATCTGGTGAGCTGTTTACCCAATCATATGTTGTAATCAATTATCTGTCTGATTGGTTGAGAACCTTGTTAGATTGTATTTGTTCACTATATATATTTCTGCAGTGGAAGAGGTTGGTTGATGCCCCTGTTGAAGAACATTTGTTCGAAACGCGTAGGGCTTGGTACACTACCTCATTCACTGCCCCTTTTTAAACGTTTTTATTGTTTGTGATCACTTTTATGTTGGTTGAATAAACCCTCATTGACCTGCACCATTGGAGCATTCCTTCCCTTCTTTTCTCCTCACATGGGTGGTTGGTCAAGTAATAGCTTCCTTTGGCCACTGGTTACTAATATTCACCGTGGTAAAGAGTCTCCTTGCTGAGTGGCGGTTCCAGTTCCATCGGAGGACCACCTGGATTGGTGTGAAACCCAGAGTCTGCTGTCAAGTTGGGGAGCCTACCGGACAGTCTACATTGGGGACCCATCTGATCCAGTTTCCAGACTAACTGATGAGGAGTGCCACTGGGATTTCGTATGCCTATTTGACCTGCCTAAACCACAGGTCTAATGTTCCGGTAAGAGTATTCTACCTCTCTTTTTCTACAAGAGTTATGTGATGACCCTTCAGTGCTACATGTTCTTTCTTCACAACACGAAAATTTTTCTATGGACACTGTATGGACTCATTATATTGATATTATTTATCACTTTGGTTTGATTGGAGGCCCAAATCATTGGGCTTCATTTCTTCACTTAGCGCTACATCTTCATTCCATCCTTCTTTAAATGCTGAGGACTGTAGATGCAAAGAAACGTAATGCAGCAGATGAAAGACACATCATGCTTACTTCTCTTCGACAACGGAGGATGTCCAGCGGGACCCAGGTACACCCATCTACTGCTTGGAGAAGTCTGACCAGAATGCACAAAAACATAGTAACTGGGGTGCAGAAAAATGGCAGCAGGTGCTCTGGACTAATGAGTCAAATTGTTAAATATTTGGCTGTAGCAAAAGGCAGCTTGTTCTTGAAGGACTGGAGAGCAGTATGCTGGCAACAGTGAAGCATGGTAGAGGTTCCTTGCAAGTTTGGGGCTGCATTTCTGTAAATGGAGTTGGAGATTTGGTCAGGATCGATGGTGTCCTCAATGCTGAGATTTACGGGCAGATACTTATCCATCATGCCATACCATCAGGGAGACGTTTGATTGGCCCCAAATGTATTCTGCAGTCAGACAACAACCCCAAACATACAGCCAATGTTATTAAGAACTATCTTCAGTGTAAAGAGGAACAAGGAGTCCTGGAAGCAATGATTTGGCCCCCAAAGAGCCCCGATCTCAACCTCGTCGAGTATGTCTGGGATTATATGAAGAGAGAAGGATTTGAGGCAGCTTACATTCACAGAAGATCTGTACTTAGTTTTCCTGGATGTTTGAAACAACCGACATGCCAATTTCCTTCAAAAACTGTGTGCAAGTTTACCTAGAAGAATTTATGTTGTTTTGAAGGAAAAGGGTGGTCATACCAAATATTGATTTGATTTGGATTTCTCTTCTGTACATTTACGTTTTTTACCCATTTTGTTAATTGATGAAAATAAACTATTAGTGCTTCTATTTCTGAAAGCTTTCTTAATTTACAACAATTTTTACACCTGCCTAAAACTTTTGCACAGTACTAATATATGAAATAAATTGTTCACTGGCACTCATATGTGCTTTCATATTCATTTAGAGGACACAACTATACAGGTGGTGTGAAATTTCTAAGTGGGATTTTTTTTTTATATTACATCCACCTACATTGCACAAAATACCATATTGGATTGATCAATATCAACTTTTAATACTTAGCTGTCTATATTGGACATGGTAAAATTATAGATATGGAGTAATATAATTTTTGTATTTTTGTCATTATGACGTTTATATACCACATTGTTCTTAAACTATTTAAATGGGTTTTTATATTTGATATGGAAATTAATTGATGTTTTAATGTATATTGTAGCCTTCTCTGATGATTTTTTTTTTCACATATACAGTTGAACCTCGGATTACGAGCATAATCCGTTCCAGGAGTATGCTCGTAATCCAAAGTACCCGCATATCAAAGCGAGTTTTCCCGTTGAAGTCAATGGAAACAAAAATAATAATTTGTTCCGCATTGACTTAAATGGGATGAAATACCGAATGTGGGCAGAGGTGGGGGGCACCAGAGAGCCTTGGAACGGCCGAAAAGGCCCGAGGACACTTCGGCTCGGCTCCTGCGCCCCCGTACCTCAGGCCAAATGAGGTACTGCAGGCCAACGTTCGGCTTTTCTCGTCTCCTGCGCCCCCGTACCTCAGGCCAAATGGTGTACTGCAGGCCTATGTTCGGCTTTTCTCGGCTCATGTGCCCCCGTACCTCAGGCCAAATGAGGTACTGCACGCCTATTTAGCTTGAATTCTGCTTGTCTGCTCCACTTAAGCCCCGGACCAATATGCAGCATAAAGACCAGGTCCCTTTTTGCGATTCGGCACTGCTTCGCTTTAACTGACAATTGCGCAGTCGTGCGACGTGGCTCCCAAACAAAATTGACATCCTTTTTTTCCCACAAATAGAGCTTTCTTTTGGTGGTATTTGATCACCTCTGCAGTTTTTATTTTTTGCGCTATAAACAAAAATAGAGCGACAATTTAGAAAAAAATGCAATATTTTTTACTTTTTGCTATAATAAATATCCCCAAAAAATATATAAAAAAACATTTTTTTTCCTCAGTTTAGGCCAATACGTATTCTTCTACATATTTTTGGTAAAAAAAAACGCAATCATCATTTATTGATTGGTTTGCGCAAAAGTTATAGCGTTTAAAATATAGGGGGTAGTTTTATGGCATTTTTTTTTTTTTTACTAGTAACGGTGGCGATCAGCGATTTTTTTCGTGACTGTGACATTATGGCGGACACATCGGACACTTTTGACACATTTTTTGGGACCATTGTCATTTTTACAGCGATCAGTACTATAAAAATGCACTGGTTACTGTAAAAATGACACTGGCAGTGCAGGGGTTAACCACTAGGGGCGCTGAAGGGGTTAAGTATGCCTAAAGGAGTGATTCTCACTGTTAGGAGGCGTGGCTACGAGTGACACGTCACTGATCTCCGCTCTGATTACACAGAGCGGAGATCGGTGACAGTGTCAGTAGGCGAGCGGGGAAATGTTGTGTTTACACTAACATCTCCCCGCTCCATCCCTCCGTGAGACGATCGCGGGGATCCTCGCAGCGATCGAGTCCGCTGAACCCGCGGTCCGACTCACGGGGATGGCGGCAGGGTCGCGAGCACGCCAGCGGCTGCACACGCGTGACCACGCAGGAGGCAGTTAAAGGGCAATGTACAGGTACGTGATTGTGCCTGTACGAGCCATTCTGCCGACGTATATATGCTGTGGGCGGTCGTTAAGTGGTTAAACAGGAAGAGAAAATTTCCTAACACAATCTGAACTTTCTAAACAGTATATAAATGTGAAGACAGCAGATATACATGTAAAGCCTATGTAGGGAGATGTGGTTCATCTCTGTATATCATCTGAGGATGTTAACTTCACTAGGTGTACGGAGGGTTTACATCCACTTTAAACAAAAGTCAAAAATCATATTTCTCCATTTACATGAAGGCCAGATTAATATAACCCAGGCAGCACAGAGTTCCCCTATACATCAGTCAGCAGGATTCCCCCTTACAGTGCAAGGGAACTCCAACGTAAAGAGGAATGCTGCAGATCATGATCTAAGGGGGAACTCTGATATAAGGGGGGCCATTGGTCACCAGAGACCACCTTATATCAGAATCCACTGCATTCCACTTTACATCAGAGTTGCTACTTACAATAGGGTCTGCAGTATTGCCCTTTACATCAAAGTTCCCTTTTAAATTAGGGTCCGCAGAGTTCCCCCTTGCACCGTAAGGGGGAATCCTGCAGACTCTGATGTAAAGGGGAACGTCTGGAACTCTGATGTGGGAGGGGGGGCTCTGGTGACCAGAGACTACCTTCCGCAGAGTGAATACACTAAGGTAAGGGAGAGGGTTACTGATATAAGGGGAAAACTTTATATCAGTGCTCCTTACATTATTGTATTCACTCCCCCCTTACATCAGTGACCCCTGGCCTGTCAGCGCTGTTACTGACTTCCTCTCAGGTGCACTGTGCAGGGCTAAGTCGGACAGCTCAAGGTTGGTGGCTTTGGTTTTATTCCATAGTCTCCTCTCCACATTCCTCACACGTTTGACTCCTCCCATGATCTCCATCCCGGTGGCACTCTCAATTTTGATTTCTCTCCAGGCTCCCCCTCAGAGACTGCAGACACAATACAAGACAAGAGATGGTCAGAGATTGCAGACATGATACAAGAGATGGTTAGAGGCTGCAGACATGGTACAGGAGGTGGTCAGAGGCTGCAGACATGGATGGTACAGGAGGTGGTCAGAGGCTGCGGACATGGTACAGGAGGTGGTCAGAGGCTGCGGACATGGATGGTACAGGAGGTGGTCAGAGGCTGCGGACATGGTACAGGAGGTGGTCAGAGGCTGCGGACATGGATGGTACAGGAGGTGGTCAGAGGCTGCGGACATGGTACAGGAGGTGGTCAGAGGCTGCGGACATGGATGGTACAGGAGGTGGTCAGAGGCTGCGGACATAGTACAGGAGGTGGTCAGAGACTGTGTACATGGTACAGAAGTTAGCAAGACAGAGATTGTGTTTCTGAGATCTGTGAGTCTGCACAATCTCACCACTGCCATTCTTCTCTGGTAACTGCTGCCTGTGTCTGCCTGTGGACATCCCAATAGATAGCAGCCAGCCAACTGATGGATGGATGGATGGATGCAGGCCAGGGGTCCGGTAGTGGGAGTCTGTAGAGTCTAGCAGCCAAGGATGGATGGTGCAGGCAGGGGTACAGTGCCATGGTGGGAGTCCCTGACTCCCCACAGGCTCCTCCAGTCATAGTGCAGCAGGCCGGGGTCCGGTCTCCTGCCAGCTCCACTGATGTAATGCCGAGACGCTAGACCGTTTGCGCCGTCAAATCAAAAATGGCGCCATTATGTCACTTACTCACTGCGCATGCACCCGCCTGGCCAAAAATGGCCAAGTGTATACAAGCCCAGCAGGTTTGAGAACGACACATGCGCAGTATATTTGTCGGCCCATAGCCATATCTTTTACGGGCGCCACTCCTCGTAACGAGCATTTACGGGCAGCCTGAAAATGGGTAGTTGACAACACTGATCTACACTCATAATGACAAAGTGAAAAAGAATTTTAGAAATGTTTGCAAATTAGTGAAAAAGGAAAAACTGAAATATCACATTGGCATAAGTATTCAGAAACTTTGCAACAACACTTGAAACTTAGTTTAGGGTGCCTCCCATTTTTCTTGTTCGTTGCTGAGATTCTACAGATTAAAAATGTAGATGCGCTAACTCCACCAATATTTAACCAAATACTGTATGTAAATAATATTCAACACACTAAATCATGTACAAAATTGTATATACAGATTTGTGAGTGAAGCAAATCTCCTGTAACCTAAGCAAGTCTCCTCTGACCTATGCTACTTCACTTAAAAAAAAAAACACAACTCTTTATATAAATGTGCAACAATAACAAACACAACTCTATGCCGTATATTGTGCAAAATATATAACATAAAGTGCAAAATTGTTGCTAAAAGTTCATAAATGCGAAGGGTAGCAGATTTATTGCTTCGTGCCTGCACAGTGAGGTTCATAACCATCTTATGTGGGATCACCCACAGGGGGGCACTGAGCATGTTTCCACATAAGATCTCTGAAGGCACGACATCACTGTGAAGGCAGCACAGCACACATGATTGATAACAAACTGTTGAAATAGCAGCAAAGTGGAAGAAGTAAATCCGCAAAGGACACTATTGAATACACATTGGTTTTATGTAGAATTATTGTGTGCACTATCAGTTTTAAATGACATATATGGTGTAATCACATTATTTTTGCATTGAATTTTGCTATTTAAAGGGACAATGTATCTTATTAGTTTTGGGTGATATAATCACATGTATTAAGCATTGGGGCAACTCTTACATTTTTTTTTTGGGGGGGGGGTTCACATTTCTAAAATTCTCTTTTGAACTAAACAACTTTAGTATCAGGCTGCAACATAACAAAACTGAAAAAAGTGAAGGGGGATCTGAATACTTTATGAATGCACTGTATAGTAGTATATCTTAAAAAGCTGTAGTAGTTACATATGGAATTTTATCAATGCCAATGGCAATCAAGAGAAATGTCAAAGTTTACAGCAATAGTTGTTCAGCAAGTCCAGGGTGTTCGAAAACCATCATCAAAATTCTTCGATCAGTGGTCTGACTTCAATAAGATGAAATCTGATTGGTTGATAATGGTTACTGCATCAAGCACTTCAGCATCGCACTGTGCAATGCTTTAAAAGATAAGTATGAACTGTTTTTTCCCTGCATCATACTTACCTAGGTCAGGTGGATGCAGCATTGGTCCGATGCTGCATCTGTCCCCCGTCGGCTCTAACACTGAGAACCAAGCGATCAAACACCACCGATCGCTCAGTTCTCAGGGCTCCCTGAGCAGAGATCTGGTGACGGTCAGTTACCGCTCTCTGCTCTGCCCCCTCCTCGCCCACTGGAGCACTGGGCTGTGGAGGGGGCGGGAGCGGCTTGCTCAGGCTCTCAGCGGCTCTCTGAGAGGCTGAGCCGGGTGTAGGTCCAGGCATGTGGGCAGATCCGGACCTCATTGACGGGATCTTACCTGAGCCTGGACCGGCTCTGTGACGTCAGCCGACGTACAACCCGGGACTCCACAGTCCCTCTTTTTGAAGCCAGGACACATGCTCTATTGTTGCACTGCAAGCCCGTCTTCATATATACAATCCTCATGAGCGCCTGCACGGCTGCGGCAGCAATACCCCACATCCTTTCTCCCTTTACCCTATGTGGAGATTGTCCTGGACCCTAATATTGCCCCACTTACCTTCAGGGGATATTCCCCTTCTTTGGGCAAAACACAGATGCGATGGGATACTATGGAGAGACATAATCTATGAACCATGTTGTGTTTCCATTTTTTATCTACCTAAGGTAGTCACTATATAATACAGCTTGTTCTGACCATCCCCTGAAGAAGGAATGAAGTGTGTATTTCGAAACATGTTGAGATTTTCCATGTAACTATTTGTGGTTTTGGCCTCTTATTGTGAGATTAACCATGTGTTAAAGAACTCAGCTGTGTATTGTTATATATTATTACCATTCATGTTAAGAAATTTGCTATTCATGTCTATTTCTAGACTGTTTTATATTTATATTTAATAAACTTTGTACTTCTTTTTATATTTCTCTACTCCTTTATCTGGTTTTCAACCGTTGCCCATAAAATCCCAGAGGGCATTTCCTTTTGCTTTTTATCAGCCGACAGAGGACTTCAGCCCGTTGTCAGCTGAAACCAAGTCACATGAGTGCAGAACAAACTGTAGTCCTGTGATCCACAAGAGAAGTATAGCCAAACGAGCTTTGGCTGTACTTCTCCTTTAAAAAATAAGCTTAATAGATCATTTTAAATGGGTATTTTTAGTTCCTGCAAATTTGAAGCCAACACTTAGCTATTGCTAATGCATATACCAAACTTTGCAATGCAGTCCAAAATCAATAGGAATAAAGAACAGATTGTTTATGGAATTGCACATTTTTTAAAATGATGTATTCTGGCTTAGGTTTTTAAAATGATATTGATTCTTTGTAGAGCGTATTGTGCATATAAAAACTGAGAGTAATGTTTGAAAGCAACAAACACGTTTGATATTCTACCCTCCTATCCAATATATATACAAGAAAGCTTGTGCTCAGTGTATATATAGAAGAAATATGTCACCATATGAACCATGTGGAAGATGGGGGGGATGCCTTGCTGCTAATCAAAATCACTGACTTTATATAGACTAGACAATAGAAGATAAGGTAGAAAAAAACTGCGCTAGAACCCAAAATAAAAGAAAAACACAAGCTGCCAGCACTCAAACAAACAAAGTAAACTGAAAATATAAATAAATAGTGCAGCGCTACAATGATAATAATGGTAAAAAATTACCACTATGTGATGTAGATGATAAACCAAACATCAATGGTGAAACACAAAAGTGAAATGTGAGAACTTCTATTTAGAGTAAAGTCGAGAGGAAGTGTACACAATGGATATTGGTAATGGTAATGGAAAATAGATGGGGTACTCTTACCGCAACAGGTGGACTCATCTATCATATAACAGTGAGTCAAAAAGGCTTGGGGTCTCAACGACCTAGATCGATGGAACAGGATCTCTGTGGATGCCGTGGAGGTCTGAAGCGATCCTGAGGATTTTTTTTACCAAAAATATGTAGAAGAATACGTATCGGCCTAAACTGAGGAAAATTTTTTTTTATATATTTTTGGGGGATATTTATAATAGCAAAAAGTAAAAAATATTGAATTTTTTTCAAAATTGTCGCTCTATTTTTGTTTATAGCGCAAAAAATACAAACCGCAGAGGTGATCAAATACCATCAAAAGAAATCTCTATTTGTGGAAAAAAAAGGACGCCAATTTTGTTTGGGATCCACGTCGCACGACCGCGCAATGGTCACTTAAAGCGACGCAGTGCCGAATCGCAAAAAGGGGCCTGGTCTTTATGCTGCGTATTGGTCCGGGGCTTAAGTGGTTAATCTGTGATCACTTTTTTATCCATTTTTTTTGTCATTCGTCTGTATGACATTTTATTTCAATAAACCTTGATTGGTATTATTGACCTGCACCATTGGGAGCAATCCCCTTTGTCTTTATTTTTTTTCCCATTCTCCATCTTGGAGCCTGCATGCGGGAAGAGTGCTGTATCAATATCTCATCTTATTGGACCATCCTCCTCAGGATCGCTTCAGACCTCCACGGCATCCACAGAGATCCTGTTCCATTGATCTAGGTCGTTGAGACCCCAAGCCTTTTTGACTCACTGTTATATGATAGATGAGTCCACCTGTTGCGGTAAGAGTACCCCACCTATTTTCCATTATCAGTATTTGATCTCAACAGTCAACTTGTTGCTCCTGTTAACCCGGGTCATTCCGTGGGAAGGAATATCACAGACTGTGGTTATAGTTCATGGACTTTGTCATATTTATTGAAGTTTCTCACATATACATTGTGTACACTTCCTCTGGACTTTACTCTAAATAGAAGTTCTCACATTTCACTTTTGTGTTTCACCATTGATGTTTGGTTTATCATCTACATCACATAGTGGTCATTTTTTACCATTATTATCATTGTAGCGCTGCACTATTTATTTATATTATATCTTTATATAGACACCCTGAAAGTATAGGGATGGACATGTTGCTTTGTTCTATTTATTGATCTATAAAGCAATGATATGTTGCTTGAAAATTCCCTCCTCCAGTCTTTTTTTGATGGTTATAAGCATCTTATCACTAACTTCCTGCATAGGGAGGAACCTTGTCCTGCCCTTTTCCAGATCAATACGCTATTGAAATGCCCTTAATAAAGCAGGAGTCTGCAGCCAAGGATTGTTGAGCAAAGGACTGTAGACATCACTAAACCCAATGGGGATGATTTACTAAAGGCAAATAATGTTGCAGTGTGCAAGGGAATTTGCTCAAGAGCTTAGTAAATGAGGGGAGACCCTGATGACTTCCAATCACGTGCAAGCAAAAATGTTGTTCTTTTATTTCCCTTGCATGTGACTGAGTATTCTTTGCAAAGTAAAGCTTCACCTCATTTACTAAGTTCTGTCGCCAATTCCCTTGCAGAGTGCAACTGCACTTGCAGAGTGCACCATTTGCCTTTAGAAAATCAACCCCAAAGTGTCCATGAGACTAAATTTAAAGAGGCACTGGGCGGATTTACTAAAGGCAAATAGACTGTGTACTTTGCACTGCACTTTCACTCTACAAATTGCAGCTGCACTCATTTTCCTCTCAGTAAATGTGGTCAAGCTTCACTTTGTAAAGAATACTCAATCAGGTGCAAGGAAAATAGAAAAAATTGCATTTTTGCTTGCACATGATTGGATGATGGAAATCACCAGAGACATTAAAACCATTATCTTTCTATTAGTGCATAAAGACAAAAACCCCATTAAGGGACTATACTAAGGGCCAGTGTGTCAAAAGCACCATGGTGGTTAAATCATATCTCTGGATTTGTATGTTTGGAATCAACATACCGGTAACTCAGTTACTGATCACTTGGTGCATATGGCCTCACTCAACATGTTTCTCATATTTTGCTTCCTCAGGAGTAGGGTGATGATACAGTTATACTGCAGTTTAGGGACCATTAACAAGATTCCAAATGTCGACATGTGGTGTTAGGGCTCCCCAAAAAAAGAACAAATTCTTCAGGGCATAAACTAGGGGGCAGCACAGGAGACTAAACATACACGGGCAACATCATTGCAGCTCAACCATGCTTTCTTTAAAAAAAATAGTCGAAGTTACAGAAATAATAATCAATCTTCCACAAGGAGGCAATAAACACAACCATCCCAGAAAAGAAAGGTTGCTATCTGCTTAAGATATCTCAGCGCGCATACCCTCTCGTCGTCCCTGTAGACAAAGTAGCCAGAGAAAGGGCATGTATGCTACAATATCTATATAAGTAGATGGAAACACTCAGGAAGGATATATTCCTCAGGTTCTGTCCCTCAGCAGCTCAAAGAGACCACACCTAATGAGGCTGAAGTAGCTGGGCAACCAAGTGAGAGGTCCTCCACTGTCACAACCGATGTTTAGGCAAACGGGCAGTGACCAACAGCAAGCAGCGTCCCTGGAAGAGTCTGCAACTGAGGTGAATCCCTATTTGCTGCCACAATTCTCCAGTTCCAGTGGGGTGGCCCATTGTCTTTGGTCCTTGATTCTCTCTCCAGCTGTTCACCTGTCACCTGTGATGCAAAAGCTTCTCTGGACTTCACAGTGGGGGATGCTGTTTATGAACTTATTCACATCGGTGCATCTATCATTACTCCTATGCAGAAAACCATGTTTATGAGCCTGGGAGGCACAGGTGGACTGTTCAGCTGCCTGAAGCCAGCCTGTTTAAATCAAGACCAGACTGCACAGATCTTCACTGGTCTTTATACACATCTCTGAAATTACAATTGTGCAGGCTGTCTGCATTCAGAGCAATGCATTGGTCCCACACGGATGTACAGGCAGGAATGTGCGTGAAGATCAATAAAGATATGTGCAGCTATAAGCCTGTCATTGCCAGGGGCGGCCCATCCATTAGGGGCGGGCAGGCACCACCCCCTCTCTCCAGGCCACTCCCTATATGCAATGGGTAGATTCATGCATAGCATAATCTATCAATGGCTGCCATGGCTGCCCTCTATTAATGTGTCTGGCCCCTTTCAGGGCACCGGGCACATGAATTACAGCGGCCAGGGTTTTTTCTGAAGCACCTGATTGGGGCCAGAGGCTCTAATAGGCTTCAAAATAGGGTGGGCTCGGGTCGCAGAGAATGCGTCCGTAGCCCACCCAGGTGTGTTGCAACAGCGAATTATTATTCGCTGTTGCAACACTGATCCTCCTCCCTTCCGGCCAATCAGGAAGCGGGTCTGATACCCATCACCCGATTGGCTGAAAGGACAGGTGATCCTATTGGAGGCCTAGGAAGAGGGGAGGAGACGCACAGCAGAAGCGAGGAGGAGAAGAGCCGCTAGCCGATGCCTGGATGCCTGGTCCCCGCCTATGGCCTTTTTCCCTGTTACCGCTTCTCGGATGCTCGATCCCCACCGCTACTACTCGGATGCCCGCCGCCTAGATGGGGTAAGTGCCGGTGGATCGATCAGCAGACATGGGGGGGGTTTGGTTGTTTGCCGCCCCCCCCCCCCAAACATAGAACCACCAGCCGTCACTTATCATTGCTCTGAACAGACTGGCTGCACACGGGGGAATGGACCACCTGTGCTTCCCGGGGTGAATAAACACAGACTTCTGCAGGGGTGTTCTGAACTGTTTTACTGAAGTTGTGACTTTTCAGCTAGACCTGAATTTGAAGCTCATCCCTAATTTCAACTAACCAATTAGCTCACTTAAATTGTGATTGTATGAAATTGTATTTTCACTTATAGCAGTACTCCAGCTTCCACAATTTTTTTTAATCAATTGCCCAAATGGCAATTCCCAAAGTCAGCAACTTATATTATTAAAAAGAAAAAGGAGGGTTGGGACTTTAAATGAGGCATGTGGGGCATAGCTAGCAAAAAAGACAATTGTTGAAAAAAGGGATTTTATTTATTCACATGAAACCATGCATATCATAACGTAGTATAAAAATACATAAATGAAATGGAAAACCAATTGCAGGTTTACAAACTCAATTCTCCATTATTACTAAATAGCTTAAAAAGTAAAAAAAAAGAACATGTACTGAACAATATAAGGGCAATTATCTATTTCCCATGTCCCATAGACATTTGATATATGTGAATACTTCTAGGGATGGGTAATGTTATTTCCCTCACCTATATTTCCCTCTTAATATGGGGTCGTATCCATGATGGATTGCATTGACACAATTATATTTTATTTCTGTAGATGAGTGACGCATCCCCCCCTGATGAAGTGGAAGTTAACCACAGAAACGCGTCAGCCCTTTTTAGAGATGCACTATGTCTATTAGACCGCTTTACTTGCCCTTATATTGTTCAGTACATGTTCTACTATTTTACTTTTTAAGCTATTTAGTAATAATGGAGAATGGTCTCCCACATTTACAATGTAACATGCCATGTTATTTATTATTTATATGAATTTATGGTTTGTAAACCTGCTATTGTTATGGTCTTCCATTTCATGTATGTATTTTTATACTACGTTATGATATGCATGATTTTACAGTATGTGAATAAATACAATCCCTTTTTTCAACAATTGTCTTATTTGCTAGCTATGCCCAACATGCCTCATTTAAACTCCCAACCCTCCTTTTTCTTTTTACAGATATAGGGATGGAGGCGTATTTCATACGTCTCATTTAATGTCCCAAAACCCCCCTTTCTAGTTTAAATATTATTAAGCCCAGAGGATCAACACAACAGCAAGGCAACTAGCATTTTCAAAATGGGAAGCAGCAGTCATGTGTCTCTCTTAGGAAACAAATAAACAGTGCAGATCAGCTTAGATATTATATGCACTGTGCTAATAAAAACCTATCTTATTGGAGAATGTTTTAATGTTAATTGTCGAGCAGATGACAATTTGCTATTGTAGTCATAAAGTGGAGTAGTGGGCAAACCAGAAATGTATTTAGCATGGTGTTATATAAGGAAAGGAAAACAAGTTAAATCATGCAAATATCTCAGAGACGAAAGGAATTAAATAACAGATGGTGCATGTGTAATGAGAGTACAGAACCAGGACTAAACATTCTGTTCTAAAATTGTCTAAAAGGTTGTCAGGTTTATGAAAAAAATCAGGAAGAATTCTTACAACACTTGGAAAGATCAATGTTTCCATAAGGCAGCATTGCAGAGAACTATTTTTGATTAAAAAAAAAAAAAAACGGTACTGTATGTATTTAAAAAACTACCTATAGTTTATGCAAAACAAACCAATGAGACCCGGTTCACACAGGGGCGACTCCGGACGCGACTTCAGGTCGCCCCGAGTTGCCCCAAGTCACGCTATTTTTAAAACGAATTGAAGTGAATGGAGATGTTTTAATGTACACGACTGCAGTCGCTCTGACTTCAAAAAAGGTTCCTGTACTACTTCAATCAGACTTCTAGGCGACCTGTAGGCAACTTGTACCCATTGAAAATAAAAATGAAAAAAGAATGAAAAAAATATATATATATATTTTTATTTTTATATTTTTTTATTAAAAAAATAAAAAAAAGGGGGGTTGCCATCCGGGGCCCTGGGGACCTCCGGGCCCCTTACAGGTGTACTGCCTGTACCCCCCTGATGGCGGCCCTGTGCTGAAGTCTCCTCCAAGTCTCGCTGTGATTCATGCTCAAGTCGTGTCTGAGTTGCTTCTGGAAGTCGCGCTGGAAGTCATGTTGCCCCAGTGTGAACCGGCTAAAGGGAAAGTGCAATGAAACAGATGTGGAGACTGCAACTGTTGCAACCTTCTGAAAAATGTTCACGGCTTTCATATGGATCATCTGATTAACCACTTTGCGCCCGTCATACGACTAATGACGGCCGCAAAGTGGTTCTATAATGTCGGGAGGCCGTCATTATACGGCCTCCGCTCCTCCGGCCACTGGGGGGCGCGCGTGCCTGGCGGCCGCGATGTCCGCCAGGTACCCGCGATCGGCCGGTACAGAGACAGGGACATGGATCTGTGTGTGTAAACACACAGATCCATGTCCTGTCAGGGAGAGAGGAGACCGATGCTGTGTCCCTTGTACATAGGGACACAGATCGGTCTCCTCCCCCAGTCAATCCCCTCCCCCCACAGTAGCAATCACACATTAGGGAACATATTAACCCCTTCCTCGCCCCCTAGTGTTAACCCCTTCCCTGCCAGTCACATTTATACAGTAATCAGTGCATTTTTATAGCACTAATCGCTGTATAAATGTGAATGGTCCCAAAAATGTGTCAAAAGTGTCCGATGTGTTCGCTGCAATATCGCAGTCCTGACAAAAATCGCAGATCGCCGCCATTACTAGTAAAAAAAAAACAATCACTATATGCTTATTGGGATTTTTTTTAACCAAAAATATGTAGAAGAATACGTATCGGCCTAAACTGAGGAAAAAATAGTTGTTTTTTTTTAAAAAAATGGATATTTATTATAGCAAAAATCCAAAAATATTGTGTTTTTTTTTTAAATTGTTGCTCTTTTTTGGTTTATAGCGCAAAAAATAAAAACCGCAGAGGTGATAAAATACCACCAAAAGAAATCTCTATTTGTGGGGAAAAAAGGACGTAAATTTTGTTTGCGAGCCACGCCGCACGACCGCGCAATTGTCATTCAAAGCGACGCAGTGCCGAAAGCTGAAATTTCGCCTGGGCAGGAAGGGGGTTTATGTGCCCAGTAAGCAAGGGGTTAAATGACCTGCAATAAGCATACATACTCATCTGCATTTTTGTTCTAAGGAAGTGATGATGAAAGTAGCCATGACAGCCAGGCAGGTGGCTTTTTTTAGAAGGGGAAATAAGCAATAGTTTCTCATATAAATTGTCATTGATAAAAATGGGAACTTTTTCAAGTACACACAGCCTGAATTCATAGCATTTCACTTACTTTCAGTAACTAGTTGCAGTGCTATTTGACTGATAAGCACTGTATGCAGTACACAGTGAAATACAATGAAGTTACATTAAGTCCCAGGCTATATCATAGGTGTGCGCAGCCTATTGCATTAGGGTGTGCACCCCAAATATATTAAAACATGGACGGTGTCAGTAGAGCAGTGGACTTGTCAGTAGAGCAGAGGTTGATGTCAGTAGGGCCGTGGATAGTGTCAGTAGCTTTTTATTTTTATTATGTTAATCTTTTTATTTTATTTTTAAAAAATTTAGGAGCCCCTTTCAGGGGCATTGGTGCAATATTAGTAGGGGGAATCTACAACTCAAGCGGTGATTAGGGTGTGCCCAGGCACCCCCGGCACACCCCCTGCGCATGCCTATGGGCTATATACAGGGCTGCTGTTAGAAACCAAGTGCCCCGTACAGCATACCTGATAGCCCCCCCCCCCCGCCCGCACATATCAAAACAACATTTTCACAAAAAATACACTAAAATCATTATTAGCAGACAAAAACATAACAAAAACTTACAAAATTCCTGCTAAATGTAAAAAGATAAAACTGTATTGAGTTAATAAAAAGTTTTTTTTATAAATGAGGCTCATTCACATAGGTGCTGTGGCCTGAACAGTGTGAAGCAGTGTTTTTTTTTTGTTTTTTTATGTGGCTATTGCTGTGTGCTGTGTTCATATAGTCTGCTGCATCCTCATAGAGTAACAGACATCTCCTGCCGCACAAACTGCTCATTTACACTGTATGGACCAGAGAACCCAAGTAAATTAGCTGTTATTTATTTATTTATTTTTACATTTTTTACAACAAAAAAATAATACATTTAAATGATAATTTTCAGTTTACATTTTTTTTTACAATTTAAAAAAAAAAATTTATCAGTTTTTTTTTTCATTTCTTTTTACATTTTCTTGTTACAAAGCTGTGTGTGTGGGGGGGAGGTTGTTGAGATCTAAATATACCCCTGACATCTCACCTTTGAAACAGAGAACTGAATTGATGACACAGTTTCTTCAATTTATTTCTCTGTAGCTTCAGCTACACTGAAAATGAATGAACAGGACACAGAGGCTCCTGTTCATTCATAAACTGAAGCATAGTAAACATAGTTTACTATGAAAGCCGAAAGCCGGCGGGAGGGAGAAAAACTGTCTTTCAGCTGCTGCAGAGAGCCGCACAGGGCATCCTCCGCCGCACCAATTCCCCCTGCTGTTTGGGCCCCCCTGTGTGCCCAGGCCCCCTACAGGAGGACCGATGGCCTCCCCCAATCAGCGGCCCTGGCTATATATAAGGCGAGCTTGTCAAATTGGTTCTTCTCAAACAAAAAGAGTCCTTGTGACCCCCAGCCATTTTCAGAATTCAAAATGAAAGAGAACCTTTTAAGTGACTAAGGTCATTAGGGACTTTTTAAAGTTGAATTTTAAAACAAACAGCTGAAGACAACATTGAAATGCAATCATATGAACTGTCTTACCCGTGAAAAACTCTTTAAAGTGGTTCTAAAGTCTGAAGGTTTTTTATTTACCTTATTTACCTTATTTACCTTATTTACACAGAGGCTCCTGTTCATTCATAAACGGAAGCATAGTAAACATAGTTTACTATGAAAGCCAAAAGCCGGCGGGAGGGAGAAAAACTGTCTTTCAGCTGCTGCAGAGAGCCGCACAGGGCATCCTCCGCCGCACCAATTCCCCCTGCTGTTTGGGCCCCCCTGTGTGCCCAGGCCCCCTACAGGAGGACCGATGGCCTCACCCAATCAGCGGCCCTGGCTATATATAAGGCGAGCTTGTCAAATTGGTTCTTCTCAAACCAAAAGAGTCCTTGTGACCCCCAGCCATTTTCAGAATTCAAAATGAAAGATAACCTTTTAAGTGACTAAGGTCATTAGGGGCTTTTTAAAGTTGAATTTTAAAACAAACAGCTGAAGACAACATTGAAATGCAATCATATGAACTGTCTTACCCGTGAAAAACTCTTTAAAGTGGTTCTAAAGTCTGAAGGTTTTTTATTTACCTTAATGCATTCTCTACATTAAGGTAAAAAACCTGCTGAAAGCAGATAACCTACAGTCTCCCCTTATACTTACCTTAGCCCAATCTTGATCCAGCGCTGTGCATGAGAGCAGAAGCTCGCACCTCTCTCTCTCCCCATACATTCTATGCCACAACTACAGTTAAGTTCAACTTAACAGTAATCAGATGGAATAGAGTTTTTTTTTAAGATATTGTGAAAGTATATCCAGGTGTTGTAAAAAGTGGGTTGTAGTAAATCTGCAATCAAACCACAGAGAAAGAATCATAGGCCTCCAGACATACAGTCGTCTACAAGGCTAGACTTGGAAACCCACAGTGACAAGCACAGATATGACAAAGAGAGAAAAGTAAAACTTCTATTTAGTGCTTTATTAACTGTAGCCAAACAGTGGCACACTTGGGCTGTCAAATTTACTCCATGCAGGAAATTGGTGGTGGAACCAGGAGTAGCCTGGAAAGCACAGAGTAAGCAACAAGAACCATGTGCAAACACACAACTATGTATATCTACTACAGATCTCTAGGGCCTAGGCCCGCACAGGTGTCAAACTGGTGGCCCTCCAGCTGTTGCAGAACTACAAGTCTCATGAGGCATTGCAGGGCTGGCAGTTACAAGTATAGCGCTTACCACCCTCTCCTCCTTGTCTTTTGGCTCCTCGCAGGAGGAAATGGCACACCCAGCTCTATATGCCCGTACCCTCCTGTGTGAGGAGGTTGAGCGGTGTTGTGATGGGTCTCCACAGCCAGATACTCCCACAGAATGGTTCTTATCTCTGTAACCAATAAAGACAAGTCTCTATTTCCCCCAATGACTTCAATGTCCACACCAGCTGTAACTCCAACGTACAGTTTATTTCTCTTAAATGACAGTCTCTGATAGGAAAGGTTGGAGAGAGAACAGGACAGCATAAGATGTGGGAGAGGTCCAGACCCAAACGTAATACACTTCACTGCTTGGCTTCTCAAGCAGACTTAGCCCATTTGGATAGTCTCCCTAGATAGGGACTAGCAGCCAAAATGGTACTCGAACTAACCGCACAATCACTACACAAACTGGTACACTGGTCTCTGCCACAGACCTGGTGAACTTGGTCTCTGCCACAGACTTGGTGAACTTGGTTTCTTTAAAGCTTGACCTCTTTGTAAGGAGAAGACATCCCTCCAGAGAGTTACCGGGCCTCTTCCTTCACTGTGACTTCTCACCAGTCCCTCGGAACGGTCTTTCCCTGGCCTCCTCGTCTAAGATGCGGGTCCCCTCGCGAGGCGGCACCCTGAGATTCCTCGATCCTTGACGGGCCCCAGCCGAAGGTGGTGGGCCCAAGGCCTTCAGTTGCAGCCCTAGGGCTAAAGGTGCCTTTGACTGATTCACCGACCTCCGCCCTGTGCCAAAGGTGCCCAGGGAAGACAGGAACACACACTCCCTGGGAGTAGGACTCCCGACGACGAATGACCAACCACCTGGAGCAGGCAGCGTCTGCCCCTTTTATATCATCTCCCAGCATACACAGCAGGCCGACCACTCCCACTGTATGGTTGCCGAGAGGAGACACACAAGGCACAGCACTGTATCAGCAGTTCAACCCTGGCCCACTATGGCAGCACCACCCGCAGGCCACAGGGAATGGTACACTGATACTCTTCCTGCAGACAAAATGGTTGATAATGTCCTAACAATTTAGGTGTTTGAGCATAACTACCACTCAAACACTACCCCTAAATTGAGGACCCCGCTACACACTCCCCCCACTTAAATAGACACTGTCCCCAGTGTCTGGAGCAAACCAAAGCCTCTCAAGCCTGAGTCAACATTCCAGAAACTATGTACAAAAAAAATAATTTGGAAAAATATTTGTTTGTGCCGGAACCTGAACATGGCGAAAGGGAGTTTAATGAAGAGATGAAGAAAGAATAGTAGAAAACAAATGTGTACATCCCATTCTCAAATGTCACATATTTAAAAGCAAACACATTTTTATCATTCACATTTCCCTCCCCTACTGCAATAGCTAAACCCACCCATTCTCAGTGGCCGCTTGGTATCCACCTGCAAAGGGAGAAAAACACACACATAACCAACAAATCAGACATCCTAACCTTCTATATACATTAGAAGAGAAAAGACTCTCCCCAAGGGAAAAATCCTTTCCTTCTAAAAAGTAAAACACTTTTAAGTGCAGTTCAAACTTAAGCAACACCGCCACCTAGTGGAAGTGCCACCGTCAAGACACTTGTCCCAAACAAAAAAAAACTTTTCTTGCGTTGAAGGCAAATCTTCCTCTTCTTCTTGAATTTGGCTGTGTCCCTAAACTATTTCTACCCCAAAGTCTCTGTCTTTGTTATGCTGTGAGCGGAGAGGGAGAAAAAAATCAACAGCTCCCCTGCTCTCCAGCTGATTAGACTACCCCAAATTGGCAAGGGCAAAGTTCCTGAAACTCCAGGAGAGTACACTCCGGAACAAAAGCACACACAAAAAAAAACCACAGAGTTCAGTCTCTCACAAATAAAATTTTGGATCGGGTAGAATGAGGAGCTTCCATCTTTTGTCAAAGGTCTCTATTGAGTAGACGGCATCTTCACGCTCCTTCCGACACACAACTACCCGATCCGCATGAATGTACCGACCCAACATCCATTCTTTCTTGCACCCCCGATATCTCTCAGCCACAGCCGCGGAACAAGAGAGATACCTGTGGGCGCGTTGGACTTTCAAGTGGTTCCACAGAAAGTCTGCGTACCATCTCTCTCTGTAGGCCTCCACCTCGAACAGTAGGTCTCTGATGACATACGGGTACTCCCATCCGTAATCAGCAGCCACCTTTTGGTTGAACAGCCGCTGCAGCCTAGAGAGTGGTGGAAGTATGGCACGGTCTCCCGCACATGGCAAAACAATGGCCTCTGGATGCCTGGGCACTTTCAGTGCCCTGGGACCCATTACAGGAGCACGTAGCAAAACACAGTTATCCGTGGCAATGTGCACGGGCACCACAGGTCCGGACGACTCAGTCATGGGGTCAGGTCCTTCCTCAAACATATGGACTTCCACCCAGGGTGTAACATCCCCAGCAGACTTGGGTGAGTCCCTTCTACTTCTGGCGGAGGATAGGGGTATTCTGTCCCAGCCCATTTTTATGAATAGTTCATCTATTTCAGCGTCTTCTCCCACATCGGAAGACGATTATAGATCCGAGGTATCACAGTCCTCTGCTAGTATGTAATTCCTTGAAACAGGGGAATTACTATCACGGGCAAGTTCAAATTCTTTGGGGTCCGAAACTCAAGCATCTCCAGCACTATGGACGCTTATCTCTGCTCCCTTCCCCGGCTTACCTCGACCTGTAGCTGTCCCGGATCGTCTGGAGGTCCCTCCGACTGGGCGATCCGACACAGGTAAATGCTGGGGTACAGCTTGCCCACGACCGCAGGAGGCTTTCACGTAGCCGACCTTCTGCTTGGGCGGTGGGAGAGAAGACTCTGTAACAACCGAGGCAGCATCCTCCAGTTTCTCCGTCTACGGTTCCTCAACTACCGGAACATTCTCAACAACGACTTCCTCCGAAGTCTCGACAGTGCACGTAGAGGTGACTGTAGAAGCGCTGGTTTCGTCCTCAAGAGTAGTGGCGCCCGTAAGGCAATTTAGCCGGAAGGCCCGAGGCTTTTCTGTGGGTTGCTCTACCTCGAACAAGAACTCCTTGCATCTCTCACATCTTCCAAAAGGCCGAAGGTGCACCACCAGTCCCTGGCATCCGGGACAAACCACTCCAAGGGCCTCCGCATCTCTGTGAACGTAGAGAGCGAAGCGACCCAGAGGCTTTAGTCGGATCCCTGTATCCATCAAAGAAGCAGCAAACGAAGATACATTCATGGTAGAAGGAACTGCAATCCATGGGGCATTAGACGCCATGTTCTCCGCTTGCCGATTCATTGCGCGCTGTCCCTTTTGCGCCAAAGTCACCACGTGCAACTCATCACATGGCGAGGCTCCTCCCATCTTCTGCAATGTTCGCAGGCTTTCTTACTCTTGAGACGCCCACGAACTACGCAGCTTGGGCTCTCCTCGTGGCGCAGTCACTTTCTCTCAAAGATGGCCGACCTCCACGGAGCCTCACAGGAGGAATAAAGTCCAAACTCTGGGGGGGTTTTCTTCTTCTTTCCGGCTGCAGAAATCCCGGACTCAAGCCCCCACTTATAGCGCTTACCACCCTCTTCTCCTTGTCTTTTGGCTCCTCGCAGGAGGAAAGGGCACACCCAGCTCTATATGCCCGTACCCTCCTGTGTGAGGAGGTTGAGTGGTGTTTTGATGGGTCTCCACAGCCAGATACTCCCACAGAATGGTTCTTATCTCTGTAACCAATAAAGACAAGTCTCTATTTCCCCCAATGACTTCAATGTCCACACCAGCTGCAACTCCAACGTAGAGTTTATTTCTCTTAAACGACAGTCTCTGATAGGAAAGGTTGGAGAGAGAACAGGACAGCATAAGGTGTGGGAGAGGTCCAGACACAAACGTAATACACTTCACTGCTTGGCTTCTCAAGCAGACTTAGCCCATTTGGATAGTCTCCCTAGAAAGGGACTAGCAGCCAAATGGTACTCGAACTAACCGCACAATCACTACACAAACTCTGCCACAGACCTGGTGAACTTGGTTTCTTTAAAGCTTGGCCTCTTTGTAAGGAGAAGACATCCCTCCAGAGAGTTACCGGGCCCCTTCCTTCACTGTGACTTCTCACCAGTCCCTCGGAACGGTCTTTCCCCGGCCTCCTCGTCTAAGATGCGGGTCCCCTCACGAGGCGGCACCCTGAGATTCCTCGATCCTTGACGGGCCCCAGCTGAAGGTGCTGGGCCCAAGGCCTTCAGTTGCAGCCCCAGAGCTAAAGGTGCCTGGGACTGATTCACCGACCTCTGCCCTGGGCCAAAGGTGCCCATGGCAGACAGGAACACACACTCCCTGGCAGTAGGACTCCCGACGACAAACGACCAACCACCCTGAACAGGCAGCGTCTGCCCCTTGTATATCCTCTCCCAGCATACACAGCAGGCCGACCACTCCCACTGTATGGTTGCCGAGAGGGGAAACACAAGGCACAGCACTGTATCAGCAGTTCAACCCTGGCCCACTATGGCAGCGCCACCCGCAGGCCACAGGGAACGGTACACCAATACTCTTCCTGCAAACAAAATGGTTGATAATGTCCTAACAAATTAGGTGTTTGAGCATAACTACCACTCAAACACTATCCCTAAATTGAGGACCCCGCTACACAAGCATGACTCCCACAGGCAGAGACACCCCCGGCCGGTCAGTTATTGCCAGAAACATTTCAGATCAAATGATAACAGAGTAGTTTGACAACTGAAAACCAGGAAGCTATCATCATTTTAGACTGGGGAGCTAGTAAATATGCTGCTGCTGGCATAGAAGAATAACATTGCTCTAAAATAGATTAGCTGGTGAAGTACTGATTGTGACCAAAAGATGGCAACATAAAACTGATGTATTACTCATGTTTTTTTTTTTTTTTTCCCATAATCTTTTAGCATTTTAATTGTATAGCACACTCTGCAAATACTGCAGTTAGTCATTTTGATTTTCAAGTTATTAATTCAAAGATAACAGGTAAAGGCTTTTGAATCATTTGTGTATCTCTGCTTTTCCAGACAGAAAAAAATGAGAGCTCAAAAAAAGCTCAAGAGTCTGTAGGAGCCACTTCTTTGAGCTTCCTTTTAACTGCAGTGTGCATGAGCCCTACGGAGATTTTGCGCATTTTGTGGCCAGCGGTCAAAATGTTCCTATGCTAAACAGGATTGCTCCATGTTCAGGAGAGGGAGGTTGAGGAAGGTTGAAACTCCCCTAACAGCAGCAGCTCTTAAACAAACCTAAAATCCTATATGTACATTGACACATACTGTAGGCTTTTATGGAGTTGAGTTTAGGAGCTTTGGCAAAAAAAAACACCAAAAGCTCCTAAACTCAAGTTTAGGAGCTGCTAGTGTGCATGAAGCCTTTTACTTCCACGCACACAGGACGTTCAAAAAAGTATTTCTGGACGTCGGATTGCTGGCAGGAAAACACTGCATAAGCCCTGGTTCACACTGGTGCGATTTGACATGCGATTTGACATGTCAAATTGCATGTCAAATCTGCGAAATTTGCCGCAAATTGCGGGCAATGGCACCATCCTAATCGGTGCGACGCCGCATCTGCGGCGCTGCACCGATTACAAAAAGTCGTTTCTGTACTACTTTTTGCGATTTCAGCCGCGATTTACATTGACATCTGTTTCAGATGTCTTTGAAATCGTGGCTGAAATCGGGACTGCCAGCGGGAGTGAAATCGTGCGAGTTCAGCTGAACTCGCACGGCTTCACTCCCGCAGCCCAGTGTGAACGTGGGCTTAAAAACGTGCTTTTAACAGCATTTTTAAATGCATTTATGCGCGTTTTTCTGCGTTTAGCGTTTTTTGTGGTCTGAAGAACTGCTCTTCAATGCGATTTTAGGGCATTCAGACAACAGCCCATAAACTAGCATAGAGGGGAGTTTAAGGGCTGTTAAAAAAAAAACGCCCAAACTTCCAAAAACTTCAGTTTATTACCTTCAGTGTGCATGAGGCCTTAGAAGAAACTAATGCTATTCTATGTGTCCATGCACATTTTATAGTCTAGAAGCATTTTAGCTCAGCGTTTAGAAACAGAAAAAAAAACCTTCTGGTTTGTGCCTTTTGAGGGCATTTTTCCAGCAGAAAAAAAAACAGCTGAATGCACCTACAGGCTCCTAAACGCTGCTAAGAGCTGCCAGGGGCCAATGCCCAGCTGTTTTTTTTCCACTTCAGTAAACAACATGGTTGTTAAGGAGCGGGCAGCTGCTGGCGTCCTTAACAACCATTGAATAGCAGGACAGGGGGTCAGAAGGGCAGAGGACTGGGGACCAGCAGAGCAGAGAACTGGGGACCAGCAGAGCAGAGAACTGGTGACCAGCAGAGCAGAAAACTGGGGACCAGCAGAGCAGAGGACTGGGGACCAGCAGAGCAGGGGACAAGGGTCAGCAGGGCAAAGGAGAGGACAAAGAACAGCGGATCAATATTATATTGTATGTAAACCTTAAAGTGCTTACAGGAAAAACTAAAGGGATTCTTCAGCAGCTAATGGTCCCTCAGAAACCATCAACAATTTACTATAAAATTGAAATAACAAACACTAAATATTTTTTCACAATTGAGTTTGGATAGAGGTAAAAAATACAATCACATTTCTACATCATTAAAGTGGCAGCAGGTTAGTCAGGTGTTTTTCCTTAAGGCACAGTGGTGGTACTTCAAGTGTGGGCGTACGAGACTTGCTGACCATCAGCCATAAAAACCCTAAATTCTACCTGTGATCTGTATGATAGAAGGAATTATTACCTAATATACAGTTGCAATAAAAAGTATGTGAACCCTTTTGGAATGATATGGATTTCTGCACAAATTGGTCATAAAATGTGATCTGATCTTCATCTAAGTCACAACAATAGACAATCACAGTCTGCTTAAGCTAATAACACACAAATAATTAAATGTTACCATGTTTTTATTGAACACACCATGTAAACATTCATAGTACAGGTGGAAAAAGTATGTGAACCCTTGGATTTAATAACTGGTTTAACCTCCTTTTGCAGCAATAACTTCAACCAAACGTTTCCTGTAGTTGCAGATCAGACGTGCACAACGGTCAGGAGTAATTCTTGACCATTCCTCTTAACAGAACTGTTTCAGTTCAGCAGTATTCTTGGAATGTCTGGTGTGAATCGCTTTCTTGAGGTCATGACACAACATCTCAATCGGGTTGAGATCAGGACTCTGACTGGTCCACTCCAGAATTCGTATTTTCTTCTGTTTAAGCCATTCTGTTGTTGATTTACTTCTATGCTTCGGGTCGTTGTCCTGTTGCAAACCCCATCTTCTGTTGAGCTTCAGCTGGTGGACAGATGGCCTTAAGTTCTCCTGCAAAATGTCTTGATAAACTTGGGAATTAATTTTTCCTTCGATGATAGCAATCCGTCCAGGCCCTGATGCAGCAAAGCAGGCTCAAACCATGATGCCCCCACCACACTTCACAGTTGGGATGAGGTTTTGATGTTGGTGTGTTGTGCCTCTTTTTCTCCACACATAGTGTTGTGTGTTTCTTCCAAACAACTCAACTTTGGTTTCATCTGTCCACAGAATATTTTGCTAGTATTGCTGTGGAACATCCAGGTGCTCTTGTGCAAACTGTAAATGTGCAGCAATGTTTTTTTTGGACAGCAGTGGCTTCCTCTGTGGTATCCTCCCATGAAATCCATTCTTGTTTAGTGATTTACATATCGTAGATTCGCTAACAGGGATGTTAGCATATGCCAGAGACTTTTGAATGAATGAATGAGTGACTTGTATAGCGCTACACATGCAAACTGAATCACCTCTAGGCACTTTTGCAGCCAGTATCTGCTTGGCTGGGGCGGTCATTTTACCCCATAGGATCTCGACACGCTTGGGACACACATATATACATATATACTGGGCCAATTTGGACAAGATCCAATTAACCTACCAGCATGTCTTTGGAGTGTGGGAGGAAATCGGAGTACCCGGAGGAAACCCACGCAGACACAGGGAGAACATGCAAACTCCAGGCAGATGATGTCGTGGTCGGGATTCGAACCAGCAACCCTTTTGCTGCTAGGTGAAAGTGCTAACCACTACACCACTGTGCTGCCCACTGTGCTGCCCATCCTAGAGTGTCAGCTAAAGACTTTTGTAAGTCTTTAGCTGACACTCTAGGATTCTTCTTCACCTCATTGAGCAGTCTGCACTGTGCTCTTGCAGTCATCTTTACAGGACGCCCACTCCTAGGGAGAGTAGCAGCAGTGCTGAAATTTCTCCATTTATAGACAATTTGTCTTACCGTGGACTGATGAACAGCAAGGCTTTTTGAGATACTTTTATAACCCTTTCCAGCTTTATGCAAGTCAACAATTCTTAATCATAGGTCTTCTGAGAGCTCTTTTGTGTGAGGCATCATTCACATCAGGCAATGCTTCTTGTGAAAAGCAAACTCAGAACTGGTGTGTGTTTTTTATAGGGCAGGGCAGCTATAACCAACACCTCCAATCTAGTCTCATTGATTGGACTCCAGTTGGCTGACACCTCACTCCAATTAGCTCTTGGAGATCTCATTAGTCTAGGGGTTCACATACTTTTTCCACCTGCACTGTGAATGTTTACATGGTGTGTTCAATAAAAACATGGTAACATTTAATTCTTTGTGTGTTATTAGTTTAAGCAGACTGTGATTGTCTATTGTAGTGACTTAGATGAAGATCAGATCACATTTCTGACCAATTTGTGCAGAAATCCATATCATTCCAAAAGTGTTCAAATACTTTTTATTGCAACTGTAGCAAATAAAGGGTTAAAATCCAAAACTATATTTCTTCTCATAAAAACTCAGTGGGGGGGGGCGTGGCCGGAACCTGACCTAAATGGCAGCGTAACCTTGCAGCTCTCTCTCAGCCCGCAGCTTAAAATAAAAAAAAAGGGTGCCATACCTCTCCAAAATGGGTGGATCCAGAGCGACCCACTCCACAAAGCCTCGGGGGTCCTCGCAACCCCCCCCCCCGGGTTCGTCACCCGACCTCCGGGAGTACTTTAATCACCCCGACCTTCCGCCGAGCAGAATGATCAAGATGGCGCCGGCCGGCGCCACGGAGCAGGCCGCAGCCCTCCATCCGGACTCCATCCTGGCCTCCCAGCAACAACGGGATCCCCTGGGCCCAGGCACCTCACAGCAGATGACCGGGGAGCCGCCCCGGGTCCAGGGAGCGGTGAGTCCCCCCCTCGGGCCAACGCTTCATCCCGCAGACAGCCGCCCCTCATCTCCGGCGGCCATCTTGGGACTCCCCACGAGGCCTCAGCCATACACCCAGTGCTCTGGGGCCTTCCCGCAGCTGCTCCGTACCGCCTCGGATCCGGGCCTAACGGAAACAGCTGCCAGCTCGCAGCCCTATGCTGGAGGAGGAGAGAACCATCCATACCTGCCAAGCCTCCCTCACACACCCCTGACCTGCGGATCGCTGGGAACTTTTACCCCCACTGAGACCACCGTACCGGACCCCCTATCACCCAGGGCACAGAGGCAATCCAGGTCGAGGGCCCTCCTCCACAAGGCCCACATGCAGCATCAGCCCTCTCATATGCCCAGGCAGCAAGCCCCCCTCCCCCTCCTCAATCCCCGAAGTCCCCTGCCAGGAATCTTCCACCCCCGCAAAGCCTGGACTGGAGTGACCCGTGGGAATACCAGGGGGCCCATTATACCTCACCAAATCCCCTCTGGGGAGCCAGCCTATACCCCCACTATCCCCATGATCAGCCGAACAACAACCCCAGGGCACTGGGACAGGAGCATCCCCCCCCCAGATACCCCCGCCGTGGCAGGCATATCTCCAAGCAATGCCGACTAAGGACGATTTCAGACAACTAGTCGAGGAAGTGAAGTCCACCTGCAGATCAGAGATTCAAGCCCTCCAATCGGGGCTCAAACACTTAGCAGACAGGGTGGAGATGGCTGAGGAGGAAATCCAAGAAACCAAAATTGCAATACATAGAACTCAAGTTCAGGGGTCGGAACACCGTACCCTCCTCCGAGACATGCAGCGCCACGTAGAGGACCTGGACAACAGGGGGCGCAGGAACAATATCCGTGTCCGGGGGGTCCCAGAAGCAGAGTGCCCGGAAGATGTCCAGAACACGCTACAATCTCTCTTTAATGACCTTATTGGGGCGGCCCCAAACCACACTATCGAAATGGATAGAGCACACCGAGCACTACGGCCCAAGGGCACCGCTGCCAGACCCCGAGATATTATTTGCAGGCTGTCATCGTACCCCTTAAAAGAAGATATCATGAGGCAAGCCCGCCTAGCACGCAAAGTAACCCTAGGACACCACCACATCCAACTATTCCCGGACTTGTCCTGGATCACTTTGCAAAAACAACGGCTTCTCCAACCACTGCTGCGAGTGCTCCAGGAAGAGAACATACCTTACCGATGGGGATTCCCCTTCAGCCTCACAGCCAAACATCAGGGCAAGACGGCGACCCTGAGATACCCGGAGGACCTCAAGCCTTTTTACAACACCCTGGAACTTAGAGCACCCCAGCTTCCCGAATGGGACCTCATAGCCACCCCGCACCCACCGCCCACAGTGTGGCAGACGGTCCCTCCACCTAAACGCTCCAGAGGACCGGAGAGATCCCCGAGAGGCCGGGGATCACACCAGCGACGATCATGAGCAAGTCACCCCACTAACTCATTGCATGCTTGAAGGACCGTTCCTTCACCCCCTTTCTTCGTTTTTTCTTTTTTGCACATCCAGGTGGAACATCCCTGGCATCAGGCTGTTCGCTGACCCACCTTTGGCACCCTAGCTATACCCAGATTGACACTATGGGCGAGTCTCGGAAGAGACTTCAGAGAGAGACTGTCCGAGTTACCCCTGCCTCCCCCCCCTATTTTTTTTTTTCTTCCCTTTTTTGGATTACTGGACTACCAGAGCAAGCGGGTTTACAATGTCTTGCATGGTGGACTTTGGATTCCCCTGGGTCCCCCTGGCTCACCCTGATGGGGTGGGGGCGGGGGGGCCCACGGGAAGCCTTCTGGACCTAGGCCGGCTGGTCTCCTTAGGTCTGATAATGTTGTTTTTTGTGTTCATACATAGATTTCGTGCACTAACTACTCTTCTCTTTTTCTTAGCTATTCTTAACCCCTTCCCTTCCTTTGTCGTCACCTGGCTCCCCCACCGATACTCCCGGATCTCCTCCAGTGCAAAACCAGCTCCCAACCATGGCAGCCTGGAACATCTCCGCCTCCACCAGATGAGTATATACACCCCCCACCCGAACACTCATGGCTAAGATATTATCTTTAAATGTCCACGGCCTGAACTCTAATCGTAAGAGACATCTGGCACTGAGGGAGTTTAGGCAGTCGGGGGCGAGTGTTGTAATGGTACAGGAAACCCACTTTGACAAGGAGGGCACCTTCGCGTTCGCCTCCAGGTACCCACAGATTTATCTATCCTCAGGGCCCCCCAAGAGAGCGGGTGTGGCCATCCTGATCAAACAGGGGTCCCCCTTCAGATACTCGTCCCACTATAGTGATCCTCAGGGCCATTTCCTTATCCTCCGGGGCCTGTGGCTGGACAGGGAGATCACGTTCTGTGTAGTTTATGTCCCAAATGTCAGGCAGACGGGATTCCTTAATAGAGCGCTAGCTCGCCTCTTCCGCTCAGACCATGGAATATTAGTGGTGGGGGGGACTTTAACCTAACCCACTCGGAGCTGGCGGATCGCCAGGGGTTGGGCCCCAGGGCGCCTACTGCTCAAGCACTTAGAGACTCGAGGCTCTTCCACCAAATAACCAGAAGGTACGCCCTCTTTGACGCCTGGCGGGCCCTCCACCCTGGTGATCGACAGTACACTTTCTATTCTGCCCCACACCGAACGCACTCCCGTATAGACTACGTTTTTGTTAATAATGCCACCCTGCGCATGGCCCGAACCGCACAGATTCTGCCAATCCCGTGGTCGGATCACGCCCCGGTGGTGCTGACCCTGGACTTAGGCGCCCCGACGCGAGGACCATGCACCTGGCGACTTAACACATTCCTGCTGCAACACCTCCCCTCGAAAATAGAACTGTCCTCCACACTACAACATTATATGGCAGAAAATAACACGGGGGATGTAACCGCATCCACTCTATGGGAAGCCCATAAGGCGGTGGTGAGGGGCAGATGCTTGGCCCTCTCCTCTGCCATGAAACGGGACGCGCAGGCCTTGCAGACCCAGACAGAGAAAGAGCTTAGAACCCTTGAAAAACAACTCCAATCCAACCCCACTCTGACTCTCCTAAAAAAAATAACATCCCTTAGGGCAACCTTAAGTGACCTGGCCCTGGGCCGAGTTGAGAAAGCCCTTATCAAACTAAAGCAGAAGTTTTACGACAAGGGTAACAAAGCCCATACACTGCTAGCTCGGAAGCTCCGTGACAACACCCAGGCGTCGACCCCACATCAGATTCAAAACAGTTCAGGCGCCCTGGTTTCCCACCCTACGGACATAGCACAATCCTTTGCGGTATTCTACGAGGCCCTGTATAACAATCCTGATATTCCCGCAAACCCCCCCACGCCCGAAACGGCCACACGTATCCAGCAATACCTGGACCATAGTGGAATATCGCAACTCCGATCTACAGATCTTGACTCCCTGAACGCCCCGATAACACACGAGGAAATAGAACAGACAGTCAAATCCCTACCCAATCGTAAAGCCCCAGGCCCAGATGGCTTTCCTTATGAGTACTACAAGGAATTTCTCCCACTCCTGCTCCCCTCTATGGGCAGACTCTTTAATGCTTTCCTACATGACTCCCCGATCCCGAGGGATATGCAGAGTTCCTTTATCACAGTGATCCCCAAGCCCGGGAAAGACCCCTCCATCTGCGCTAATTATAGGCCAATTGCCCTGCTCAATTCAGACTTTAAAATATTCACCAAACTCTTGTCTATACGCCTGAACACGGTCTTGCCCTCCCTGATCCATAAGGATCAGGTGGGCTTCGTCCCCCTTTGCCAGGCAGGAGACAACACCAGGAAGATCATAGACTTGGTGGAGGTGGCGAACAGGGACTGCACACAAGCCCTGTTACTGAGTCTAGATGCAGAAAAGGCGTTCGACCGCCTGGGGTGGCCCTTCCTGTTCGCCACACTCCGCCACGTGGGATTTGGGGGACCCTTCTATAGAGCCATACAACACCTATACTCAAACCCCTTCTCCCAGGTCAGGACCCCCTTCGCCCTGTCAGCTCCACTACCGGTGCGAAATGGCACCAGACAGGGGTGCCCGCTCTCACCCCTGCTATTTGCACTGTGTGTGGAACCCCTAGCAGCCACAATCCGTAATAACCCGGACATTAAGGGCATAAAAGTACGAGACAGGGAGTTTAAAATCTCCCTGTTCGCAGACGACATTATTCTCTCATTAACCCAACCTAGAACCTCCCTCCCAAATCTCCATGCAGAACTAGATCGATATGGGGCTCTATCGGGATATAAAATCAATACCTCTAAGTCGGAGGCCCTTCCAATCAACACACCGGGGGAGGAGGTAACACACCTGAAAGCCAATTTCCCCTATAGCTGGAAAACCACTACCCTAAAGTACCTAGGAATTAATATCACCCCACAATTCGCCACCCTTTACCGGGAGAATTTCCCTCCTCTTTTCCACAATATCAGAACCCTTCTCCAACAATGGAAAAAACACCACATCTCCTTGCTTGGAAGGATCGCGTCTGTGAAAATGACGATCCTCCCGAAATTACTGTACCTCTTCCAGACCCTACCTATCCCTGTTCCCTACGGCCAACTGAAACACTTACAAGCGGACCTACTGCAATTCACATGGAACTACGGGAGGCACAGAATCCCACGTTCAGTATTGCAAGCAGCTAGGTCTGACGGGGGCCTGGCCTTCCCTAGCCTGGTTAAATACTACCAGGCGGCACAACTGAGGGCGATAACTTCCTGGTTCACACTCCGCTCTTATAATAAATGGACAGAGATAGAGAAATTGTGGTTAGCCCCGATACACCCAAACAACCTGTTATGGAGCGCGAACGCGGAGGTGGACCCTGCCCGATTGCTGGGCCCGATGGCACAGCTCCGGAGGCTATGGCTTAAACTAACACGACAACACAAACTGTCATCGGACAGCTCGCTCCTGACC
Source organism: Rana muscosa (assembly GCA_029206835.1). NCBI lineage: Eukaryota > Metazoa > Chordata > Amphibia > Anura > Ranidae > Rana > Rana muscosa. Next base: position 735,634,338 of record CM055122.1, read on the forward strand.
TCCTTTGCTTGTAACCCAGACATGCCAGATAGCTTAACCCACCAAATGTCCTCCCCCTGGACAACGAGAAACCTTTTCCACTATGGAAACTTGATAGACCCACGCACCCGTAAGCTACGCTCTTTTGAGGACTTGCAGTCACAATATGACCTCCCTAAACAGGCTTTCTACGGGTATCTCCAAATCCGCCACTATGGCCTAACGTTTGCTCCAAACCTGCATTTCTCCCCACCTACCCCTTTTGAGCGCCTTATTCTGGCAGGATCAACTCAGAGAGGCCTGATCTCAGATATATACAAAATACTGAATGAGAGGCCCCTTGACTCAATGGGCAAACACAAATATATGATTAAATGGGAAAAGGCTTTGGGTGAGGAGATACCCGTGGACCAATGGTGGGCCATTTGGACCCAGGCGTCCAAGACATCGCTATGCACGCTCTACAAAGAAAATATTTACAAAATAATGTACTTCTGGTACATGACCCCGGATGTTCTCCATGCCATTCGCCCGGCCAGCTCAGATCGCTGCTGGCGATGCATGGGGGCAAAGGGGACTCTATATCATATTTACTGGGAGTGCCCACTGATAGCCCCCTTCTGGACTTCTGTACACCAACTACTAATTCGTCTCCTTGAGACGGAGGTCCCTATGACCCCTACATTTTTCATACTAGGACTGATGTCTCTGAAGGCCCCATGCCCACATAAGAAGCTAGCTAGTCATGTTCTTACGGCAGCTCGATGCCTAGTGGCACTGAACTGGAAGCGCAGCTCCCCTCCTTCGGAGGGAGCGCTGTATGCCAGGATTAGAGATGTAGAAGTAATGGAGAGGATGACCGCAAGAATTCAGGATCGGCTGGACGCGCATAACATGGTTTGGGAGCTCTGGCACCGAAGGGAGGAACGCGGTGACTTGGAGCCAGGTATAACTTGACGACACCCCCCCCCACACCCCCTCTACCCCCACCCTACTATTATCTCTTCGCTCCCTCTCCCCCCCTTTTCATTCTTCTTTTTCTTTTCTTTTCTTCTCTTGTTTATTTTTCCCTGTTCATGGGAGCCCCTCTGGGACCCTCGCACGGGGTGCGTGTGAATGTACTGGGTCCCGGGCCCCTTTAGCCCGAGGCCTCATCGTTCCAGTAGGCCCAGTACCTTTGACTGAGGCCTACAACCAAGCAACGGAATCCCAGGGTGCCCGTGGGAGGGTGACACGCTCTTAAGGAGAGGCAGCCAGGGGAGGACCTTTCTAAGGGGATCAGTGAAGGATGTCACTGTCTCTGGGGAGGCCTGGTTACCTGTCAGAGGGAAGGATTCTGTGACACACCGTAAGCTCTTGTAACGTGCCCCATTGGCACCTATGGTCTCTAGTTACAAGTGCTGGAAAGTTTGGGACTTAGGAGCTAAAAGGTTCTGTGGCAGAGGATCTTCCTAACACGTCCCTAGGAGAAACAAAGCTAAAGTAATTGTTCATGCTCCACTCCGGCTGCTAGGACCGTGAGAGGGAACTATACGGGTGAGCAAAACCCCCTCAGGCTTGAGTGGCGACGAGGGTAAATAAGTGCCGCGTGCCTGAACCTGCCTCCCTATCCAACTCTGTCTCTATCTTCAACTTTTCCTACTAAGTTACTAGCAAAGAGGAAATAAACTCGTCTGTTGGAGTTTAACACTGTCTGGACATTGGCCTTCTTATTAGAGAAAATAGACTTTTCCCTACACTCTAAGGACGAGAACCAACGGAACGAGGTAACTCGCTGCAGGACCCAAAACTGTTAACACCGCTCACCCTCTTCACAATGGGGGATACTGGGTATGTGGCATGGTGTGTTCTATCCTGCAAGTGGAGGTAAGCAGGACAGGGATCTGTTTGCTACATTTACATCATCACTCCACCAGGCAAAGGGGGTTACAATCCTCTGTGTCGTGACAAAAGAAATGCATTCTTCATAATTCTTCAAAAAAGAGTGGCATGTCTTTCCTTGTTTCTCTGTCACTCTCTCAAGAGGAATCTAAGGGGACCTTCTGGTGGACACAGTCAAAACATACATGTCAATGGTCAATAAAACCTTCTGTTTGCTCCTGGGTGGAGGGGCCCCTCCTGAAGGGTAGGTAGCAAAAAAGTTTTGTCAGGGACAGTACACCCTAGTGTCCATTAAACTCTCCATCAGGCACCCTGGGTGGCAGGCAGACACTGTCCTCTGCATAAAGTTTGTCTCTGGAGAAAACCACCCAAACCCTGCCCTTCTTCCAACAGTCCTGGTGGCCGCTCCTACCTGTAGGCTACACAGCACAGCAGTCCCTCTACAGGTAGAAGCGTGGATCCGGCAACCTCCTACGGCTATCCCCTTCTCCTCGGACGGACACCAAGTGGCTCCTAGTAGACCGACCCACCTTCACAACTAGGACTGTCAGTTTCCCTAGAAAAAAATCCTATGCTAGCACCTACCTACGGTAGAGGGTGCTACATTTACAATACAGTATAATTCAGTTATTCCATCATACTGCCTTTCTACTACAAAATAATACACTTAGTATGACCTTGGAAACATGAACAATTCAATATCATTATTAAGTCTTCAAGGGGCAAATGTACAGTATTTAGTTTTAGTTCTAGATGTTTTTTCACATAATAGATTATTCCTTAAAGTGATTGTTAAGCTCCTTTCACACTGGGGCGTTTTTCAGGCGTTTTGGCGCTAAAAATAGCGCCTAAAAAACGCCTGAAAAATCCTGCCCTGCAGTCTTTAATGTGAAAGCCCGAAGGCTTTCACACTGAAGTGGTGCGCTAGCAGGACCGCTCCAAAAGTCCTGCTAGCCGCATCTTTGGAGCGGTGAAGGAGCGGTGTGTTTACTGCTCCTTTACCGCTGCTGCCCATTGAAATCAATGGGACAGCGGGCTATACCGCCCGCAATGCGCTGCTTAAGCAGCGCATTGCGGGTGGTTTTAACCCTTTCTCGGCTGCTAGCGGGGATTAAAAACGCACTGCTAGCGGCTGAACATCGCGGCAAAAACGTTGGTATAACGGCGCTAAAAATGGCGGCGCTATACCGCCAGCGCACCTCCCCGCCCCAGTGTGAAAGGGGCCTTAAGGTTTTAATTTTTTTTTAGATGACAAACATGTCATACTTACCTGCTCTGTTCAATGGTTTTGCACAGAGCGGCCCCAAATCTCCTTTTCTGGGGGTTGCCCCCCCCCCCCCCCGCGGCGCTCCTGGCTCCTCCTCTTCACTGAGTGCCCCCACGGAGAGCCGCATTCCATGGGGGCACTCTTGCTGGCGCGCTCCCGAGTCCCGCTGCTGCGTCCATTGACACCGGCAGCAGGACTCGGCCCCACCCCCAGCTCCCGTGTCACTGGATTTGATTGACAGCAGCGGGAGCCAATGGCTCCTGCTGCTATCAATCTGTCCAATGAGGATCCAAGACAGTGGCTGGAGCTGCTGGGCACGTTCTCCTCGATGGAACAATCGGGTTCAGGTAAGAAAAAGGGGGGCTCTGGGAGGCAGCTGCAGCACAGAAGGTTTTTCACCTTAATGCATAGAATGCATTAAGGTGAAAAACCTTGAGGGTTTACAACTCCTTTAAGTGCTATATACATGTCAGAGAATGTGATCAACTCTCTGTCATACAACTACTTAGATAGGATCACAATTAGCTCATTAGGTAAAAGTATGATTAACTTACTGTATCTGATAAATACAACAACACAATATATTACTTTTTGAGGTCTTGTTAAGCAGAAAGCATGCCCTGCATGTAAAGAGATTGATTTATTAAAATAGTTGAGAATATTCACTCAAAAAATGATGATTCACTTTAACTATGATGCGCAAAAGAAATAAACAGAAATTTGCTTTACACATGATTGGATAATTAAAGTGAATCTTCTTCTTTCTTCTTTTTTTTTTTTTTTTTTGTGAAGTTTCTCAATGGCTTTAGGGCTTGTGTCAACAGGCTTTTGTTCACTTCAGATGAGGTTTGTTTTCCTATACAAGACTATAGGAATGCAAAACCTGCTTGAAGCAGCTCAAATGGAGGTCAGAAGGAGGTAAACTGCAGACCAAATGCATCTGTCAAAGTATGTCAAACTGATGCCATTGAAACAAAATCGAAGCTCTCCAACACAAGCCATAATTAGTAAACGTGTTTTAAATATATTGTAGTAGCGTTAATTACTATTTAACAAAGTACTATGTAAATAAAGTTAGTGCAAATGAATCTCATATTAATAATGATAACGTGCATCACAACAGTGTATAGTTAAAGGGGTTGTAAAGGGTTCGTTTTTTATTTTCTAAATAGGTTCCTTTAAGCTAGTGCATTCTTGGTTCACTTACCTTTTCCTTCGATTTCCCTTCTAAATGTTTTTTTTTTCTTTGTCTGAATTTCTCACTTCCTGTTTCTCCTCAGTAAACTTCACACCATCATCCGAATGGTGGTTAGTCAGCCAGAACAGCTTACTGAACAGATTACTGAGGAGGAACAGGAAGTGAGAAATTCAGGCAAAGAAAACAAAGAAAAAAAACATTTAGAAGGGAAATAGAAGGAAAAGGTAAGTGAACCAACAATGCACTAGCTTAAAGGAACCCATTTAGAAAATAAAAAATGAACCTTTACAACCCCTTTAATAATATAAAGTCCAATCAGGTAAAATATATACTAAACTAAACTAAAAACCAAGTCCATGTGAGAAAGTGCTATAATTTGTGCATCCACAGAAAAAATCTCTGATCATCCAGGGAGCAACTCAGTCCTTGTCACAACAGGATAATTTCATGGATGAGCAAAATAACAGAGCGGAGGAAAGGGACGGGCAAGGGAAAATACATAGATAAAAAATACAGATTCCTCGTATCCTCCCCCTGTGGTGATGGCCGCTTACCTTGTAAGTAGACCCCACTGGGTCTAATGGTGCATTGAACGATAATGGCCAACCAACGGTAAATGATCCTTCCTCCTCGGTGTGTTTTGAACAGGACACCACTGCAGTACTGCCTCCAGCCTCGCCACAGATTTCCTGGGAAATGTATCTCTGGATCCAAGGGTTTAAAAGTAAGAAAAAAGGATCTCCATAGTGTAGTAAGTTAAAAGGCACATAGGTCCATTTATTAAAATCGGTAGTTGACAATAAAAAGGCAAAAAAAAAAACATACAGGTAAAAACAACGTCAAAGATACAGGAACTTCCGATCACAGCCGTAAAACCGGAAGTGGATGTCACCTAAGCTCCTCCCGATGCGTTGCATCACTGTCACGTGACTTCATCAAGGGTATTAAACGTGGTTGTCGTTGCAGACTTGAGCAGGTCCTTTGGGTCACAAGGGGTGCTTTTGGGTCCCTCAAGGCCTGGAGAGCAGGGTGGTTCCCAGTCATACCCATGGATACCTGCAAATAGATTTGGGTTTTACTGCAGGAAGCTTCCAGGACACAGCTCACTGTTTTTTTTTTGTACTGTCAGCAGTTAAAGTGTTTGCTATCCCAATATTTTATATTCCTGATATGTGCCTGCTGTCCTATGTACTTGTATTAAAAAGTATCCTGTTCTCTTTGTATTGCTTCCTTTGTGTGAAATCCCTGGTGTTCCTGCCAGTCCTTTTGCTCTCCTATTAAAAACTGACCACACTAAGCAGGAGAACACAACATGGTCAGTTCTCTAGCTATACTGGGAGCTCAGCCTGCTCTCCGCCAACAATCAGACTTATCCTGCGACTCCTTCCCCACATACACACAGCCTTTCACTGGGAAGCTCAGTGTACTGTTGCTTCTCCTCCCCCCAGCTCTTATGCAGCTGAGAACAGAGGGAATGTGATCACAAAAAAAAAAGGGAAAAAATGTATTTATAATTTTTTATCCTTTTCATATCTATACACAAATGTTTTGCTTTTCATTTCTATTTTAAACGAAATGGGTTATTTTACAAGGTGATCGTTTACAATCACTTTAATGTTCCAACAGGCAAATGAATGGGGTAATGAATCGTCAGGAAAGAGCACAGTGCGATACAGTATCAGGCAGAAATTAGGTAAGGCACCATTCAGGTTGAGAAATTAGACAGAAATATAAAGACTGACAGCAGACATAGTGTATTCAAATACTATAGGAGGAGAAATCAAATAGCATATACCTGGAATAGTGATGAGCCGAACACCCCCGGGTTCGGTTCGCACCAGAACCCGCGAACGGACCGAAAGTTTGCACGAACTTTAGAAGCCTATTAAATACAATGGATGCGAACGTTCGAATTCTAAAGTGCTAATTATAACGACTATTATGCATGTTATTGTCCTAAAAAGGGTTTGGGAACCCAGGTTCTGCACCAGGGGACATGTATCAATCCAAAAAAAAGTTTTAAAAACGGCCGTTTTTCGGGAGCAGTCATTTTAATGATGCATAAAGTGAAAAAAAAAAAGTCAAATATTCCTTTAAATATCGTACCTGGGGGGTGTCTAAAGTATGCCTGTGAAGTGCCACGTGTTTCCCGTGTTTAGAACTGTCCCTGCACAAAATTACATTTCTAAAGGAAAAAAAGCCATTTAAAACTGCTTGCGGCTTTAATATAATGTCTGGTCCCGGTAATATGGATGAAAATCTTTAAGAAAAATGGCATAGCTACCCCATCACAGCTCCCCCCCCCACCCCAGCCCATTACCAGCCCCTTTGGGTCTTGTATGGATATTAAGGGGAACCCCGCACACAAAATAAAAAAGGCCCTATATACTCTGAACAGCCGTATACAGGCGGTGCATACAAGACAGGGACTGTAGGTTTGTTCTTATGTAGAATCTGTTTGTAATTTTGAACAGGTACATTGTTTAAGTGTAGCTCCAGGCAAAAAATCTATTTTTAAGCTTTTTGGAAAACATAGGGAAGGGTTATCACCCCTGTAACATTTGTTTTGCTGTCTGTGCACCTGTTCAGAACAGTTCACCTCACTTTCCGTCCTAATGACAAATGTTTTTTGAAAATTTGGGGTTTTTATTGAAACAAGAATTGGTGATAAAGCATCAGTGGAGAGGAGACACTTTTTTTCCCATATTAACTCTTAAGCCCCGTACACACGATCGGTTTAACTGATGAAAACCGTCCGATGGATGGTTTTCATCAGACAAACCGATCGTGTATGGTACCCATCGGTCTTTTTTCCATCGGATGGAAAAAATAGAACTTGTTTTAAAATTTTCCGATGGATCAAGAACCGATGGTAATTTGCGATCGTCTATGGGCAAGTCCATCGGTTAAAAAACCCACGCATGCTCAGAATCAAGTCGACGCATGCTCAGAAGCATTAAACTTAATTTTTCTCAGCTCATCGGAGTGTTTTACGTCACCACGTTTGGAACGGTCGGTTTTTTGACTGATGGTGTGTGGCCAAGACTGATGAAAAACAGTTTCATCGGATTTCCGATGGTCAAATCCATCGGACGAAAATCCATAGGTTATCCGATCGTGTGTACAGGGCTATACAGGAGAGAATTTGCCTTCCTAGGGGTAGATTTCCTCTCACTTCCTGTTGTATCCTTTCGTTTGCAAGGAGGATTCGTTTGTAAGTTGGATGTTTGAAAGTAGGGGCCTGCCGTATATACTCAGCTGAAATTTGCCCCTTACATGTGTGTGTTGCCACAACACTGTGAGCCATCACAGTTACTCTTGGTGGGCGCATGAATGGGCCCTGCTGTGAATTATTAGATCAAGAATTGTAATTGCATGCCCCTGTTGAACAGGGGCTGAAAAATTGGGCCTTTGGTGGTGGTGGTGGTGGTGGTGTTGACACAACACTGTAAGGCCTCACAGTTAGTCTTGGTGGGCGCAGGAATGGGCCCTGCTGTGAATTATTAGATCAAGAATTGTAATTACATGCCCCTGTTAAACAGGGGCAGAAAAATTGGGCCTTAGGCACTGGTGCCACAACACTGCAACCCCTCACAGATACTGTACTTGGAGCACAGTAGACTTGTGCACAACGGAAAAATTCGTTCCGTTTCGGTTCGTTTCTTTCCGGTCCTGTTGATTCGTAATCATTCGTAATTTTGCTAGACGGGATTTTTCGTGTTCGGACTCATTTGTATTTTTGCAAGCGACATTTTTCGTTGAATTTTTTGTTGCTTTATAATTCGTACTTTCGGTAGAGTACGTTGTTTTTCGTTGATTCTGGACACAACTCCTACTTTCGTAACTTTTTTTGGGTTCGTACTTTCGGTAGAGTACGTTGTTTTTCGTTGATTCTGGACACAACTCCTACTTTCGTAACTTTTTTTGGGTTCGTTGATTCGTAATTTTCCGTGTCTCTCTCACAACGACGCTGCCTATTATGCCTAATGTGCTTCGAATGGATTTGTACTTTTCTAAATACATTGCGGTTATTTGTAACGATTCGAAATCTCGTATTTTACTTTCGTTTTTTACATGCGGCTATAGCCTCTGCCCCTGTACACCATTTTGAGAGGGTTCAGCACGGTGAGGGAGAAGCAGAGAGCAGAGCAGAGTGTTATTGTGCTTCGAATGGATTCGAAATCTCGTATTTTACTTTCGTTTTTTACATGCGGCTATAACCTCCGCCCCTGTACACCATTTTGAGAGGGAGTTCAGCACGGTGTGGGAGAAGCAGAGAGCAGAGCAGAGTGAGTGTTATTGTGCTTCGTATGGATTCGTACATTCGTAACTTTTTCATAACGAATTATGCCGAAGACATTCGGGCATTCGCTATTTGCGGTATAATTTATTTCGGATTCGGTCTTATTCGTAATTGCTTTGTTCGGAAATTCGAATGCTTCCGAATGTCCGAAAGTTGCTAAATTCGGACGAATTTCAATTCGTTACGAAACGAATTGCACAAGCCTAGAGCACAGCAATGAGCCCTGTTGCAAAGTATTGCATCAAAAATTGTAATTACACGCCCCTGTTAAACAGGGGCTGAAAAATTGGGCCTTAGCCACTGGTGCTGGTGCCACGACACTGCAACCTCTCCCAGATACTCTAGTTGGAGTGCAGGAATGAGCCCTGCTGCAAAGCATTGCATAAAAAAATTGTAATTACATGCCCCTGTTAAACAGGGGCATAAAAATTGGGCCTTAGACACTGGTGCCACAACACTGCAACCCCTCACAGATACTGTACTTGGAGCACAGCAATGAGCCCTGTTGCAAAGTATTGCATCAAAAATTGTAATTGCACGCCCCTGTTAAACAGGGGCTGAAAAAATTGGGCCTTAGCCACTGGTGCTGGTGCCACGACACTGCAACCACTCCCAGATACTCTAGTTGGAGTGCAGGAATGAGCCCTGCTGCAAAGCATTGCATAAAAAATTGTAATAACACACCCCTGTTAAACAGGGGCTGAAAAATTGGGCCTTAGCCACTGGTGGCGGCACCCAGAAACAAAAATGTTCTTCCAAGCTATCATCGTCAATCGGATCATTGAGGAGGAGGAGGATAGTCAGTCAACATAACAGGACAGTCTCTCAGCATCAGCATCAGTCTTGAAGGGATGTGACATTTGAAAATAAATTAGTCTGTTATATCAGCTTCAGGTGTTTGGTAGCTGGTGGTGATCCAAGACTGGTTCATCTTTATGAAGGTCAGTCGATCAACAGAGTCGGTGGACAGGCGCACCCTGTGATCCGTGACAAATCCTCCAGCAGCACTGAATGTGCGTTCTGAAAGAACGCTGGATGCAGGACAGGCCAGTAGCTCAATTGCATACTGTGCAAGCTCTGGCCAGTGATCCATCCTCAAGACCCAGTAAGCCAGAGGATTTTCGGTGGGGAAGGTGTCCAAGTCTGACCTTGCCCCTAGGTATTCCTGCACCATGTATATCAGACGCTGGCGATGGTTGCTGGAACCGATCATACCTTGGGGCTGCGGACTAAAGAATTGTCTGAACGCTTCGGTCAGACGGCCACCTTCCCCACCGCTCCTTCTTTGACTGACCGAAGCCTCAGCAACTCGTTGTCCAGGACCAGGAGTTTGTAACCTCCCAGTCTCTGGGAACGCGTTGCACAGACCTTTCTGCAAGGCCTCCCGGAGTTGTCTCATCCTCTGCTCCCTCTGGGACGGTAAGATAAGGTCCGCAACCTTACCCTTGTACCGTGGATCAAGGAGAGTGGCCAGCCAGTAATGGTCCCTCTCCTTGATCCGAAGAATACGAGGATCCTTCCGCAGACTTTGCAGGATCAGGGAGGCCATGCAGCGTAGGTTAGCTGAGGCATTCGGTCCGGAGTCCTCTGGGTCACTAAGGACGACATGATCCACAGCCACCTCCTCCCAGCCACGTACAAGTCCACTGGTTTCTTGGGACTGTAAATCATCCCTAAAAGACTGCTGCTGATGATGCTGAGTGACAGGCTCCACCTCCATGCTGACACAATCCTCCTCCTCCTCCTCCTCTTCTTCCTGTGCGATGGGTGGGACAGAAGGAACACTGTCTGGGTAAAGGGGGCCTTGAGAGGCAAGGAAGTCCTCCTCTTCCTGCCTCTGTTCTGCCTCAAGTGCCCTGTCCATTATTCCACGCAGCGTATGTTCCAACAGGTGGACAAGAGGTACAGTGTCACTGATGCATGCACTGTCACTGCTCACCATCCTCGTGGCCTCCTCAAATGGTGCCAGGACAGTGCATGCATCCCTGATCATGCCCCACTGGCGTGGTGAAAAAAACCCAAGCTCCCCTGACCCTGTCCTGGTGCCGTAGTCGCACAGGTACTCATTGATGGCCCTCTGCTGCGTGTGCAGCCGCTGCAGCATGGCCAACGTTGAGTTCCACCTGGTGGGCATGTCACATATAAGGCGGTTCTTGGGCAGGTTTAACTCCTTTTGCAGCTCAGCCAGGCGAGCACTGGCATTATAAGATCTGCGGAAATGCACACAGACTTTCCTGGCCTGCCTCAGGACATCCTGTAAGCCCGGGTACCTGCCCAAGAACCGCTGCACCACCAGGTTAAGGACGTGAGCCACACAGGGCACATGGGTCAGTTGTCCCTGTCGGAGAGCGGAGAGGAGGTTGGTGCCATTGTCGCAAACTACCATTCCTGGCTTAAGCTGGCGTGGCGTCAACCACCTCTCGGCCTGCCCCTGCAGAGCAGACAGAACCTCTGCCCCAGTGTGGCTCCTGTCCCCCAAACACACCAGTGCAAGCACGGCATGGCATCTTTTTGCCTGCGTACTTGCGTAGCCCCTTGAACGCCTATGGAGCACCGCTGGTTCCGAGGACAAAGCACAGGAAGAGGCCACGGAGGAAGAAGAAGAGGAGGGGGTGAAGGACAGAGGTGTGTCACAACCAGTAGTAGCATTTTGGAGGCGTGGCGGTGGAACAACCTCCAACACTACTGCACCTTGTCCTGCATCCTTCCCAGCTGCCAAAAGAGTGACCCAATGGGCCGTGAAAGAAAGGTAACGTCCCTGTCCATGCCTGCTGGACCATGAGTCAGCGGTAATATGCACCTTACCGCTGACCGCCCTGTCCAGCGAGGCCAAGACATTGCCTTCCACATGCCGGTAGAGAGCCGGAATCGCCTTCCGTGAGAAAAAGTGGTGTTTGGGAACCTGCCACTGAGGAACTGCACATTGCACAAACTCACGGAAGGGGGCCGAGTCTACCAACTGAAAAGGCAGCAGTTGAAGCGCTAGCAATTTAGCCAAGCTAGCATTCAACCGCTGGGCATGTGGATGGCTGGGAGTGAACTTCTTTCGACGGTCCAGCAGCTGGGGCAGGGAAATTTGCCTGCTAGAATCGGACGTTGGTGTACTGCTAGCAGAGTGCCCGCAAGTACTTGGCTGTGACACACCTAATTCTACACCTTCATTCCTCTCAGAGCAGGTTTCAGAGAGGACTGAAGGTATAGTGGGGTTGGAGATCCCAGCTGATGCGGTGCAAGAAGAGGTCAGCTTTGTTCTTTGGTGTGGGTCTTTAAGGTAGGCTTGCCAACGAGCTGCATGGCAGGTCAACATATGTCTGGTCAAGCATGTGGTGCCCAAGCGGGTGATGTTTTGGCCACGCGATATACGCTTGAGACATATGTTGCAAACAGCAGCTGTGCGATCTGATGCACTCGACTCAAAAAAGGCCCACACCAAATAACTTTTTGAATAACGGGCAGAGGCAGCGCCCTGCACAGGCGGAGCTCTGCGGTGTGATTCCGTCGGTGTGCTGTCCTTACGCTGGCCCCCCGAGGGCATCCTGCCTCGTTGGAGATGTGCCTCCTCCTCATCCTCCTCCTCCTCCTCCTCCTCTCTCCTATTAGGCACCCACGTGGAGTCAGTGACCTCATCATCCCCTCTCTCCTCATCACTGGAGCCAATCTGGCAGTATGCTGCAGCTGCTGGAACATGACTGCCAGATTGGTGTCCTTCTTGAGCATCCCCTCTCTCTGCTCTCACGCTACTGCCTTCCTCTATCTGGGTATCATCATCAGACCCTTCGAAATGTTGGGCATCCTCCTGGAGCATGTACCCAACACTGTGCTCAAACAGTTTGGGGGACTCCTCAGGAGGACATGGTTGGTCTAGGGAAGGAGTGACTGATGATGACATTGATACCAGGGAAGAGGACGCTTTGGCAGCTGCTTTGCCAGTACCCTGAGCCTGGGTGAGAGAGGATGAGGAGGATGAGGAGGGCTTGGTCATCCACTCTACCAAGTCTTCGGCATGATGCGGCTCAACACGTCCAGCTGCCGAAAAGAAGGACAAGCGTGTCCCATGGCCACGTGCTGATGGTGATGCACCGCGTCCACGACCAGCACTGTTGTCTCTAGACACAGAGCCTGCTTGCCCTCTTTTATTGGCTCCTGACTGTCTGCCTCTCCTTGTTTGCCTTCCAGACATTCTAATGGCCTGCAGGGAAATGGGAAAAGCAGCAATACAGGCTAAGTTAAGGTGTAATATGGTCAGGAGGCACACTCCGCCCGCTGTAAGTGCCGCAAAATCCTGTTGGTGTAACACACCAGGAAAAAGCAGCAATACAGGCTAAGTTAAGGTGTAATATGGTCAGGAGGCACACTCCGCCCGCTGTAAGTGCCGCAAAATCCTGTTCGTGTAACACACCAGGAAAAAGCAGCAATACAGGCTAAGTTAAGGTGTAAAATGGTCAGGAGGTACACTCCGCCCGCTGTAAGTGCCACAAAATCCTGTTGGTGTAACACACCAGGAAAAAGCAGCAATACAGGCTAAGTTAAGGTGTAATATGGTCAGGAGGTACACTCCACCCGCTGTAAGTGCCGCAAAATCCTGTTGGTGTAACACACCAGGAAAAAGCAGCAATACAGGCTAAGTTAAGGTGTAATATGGTCAGGAGTAGTGATGAGCCGAACACCCCCGGGTTCGGTTCGCACCAGAACCCGCGAACGGACCGAAAGTTCGAACGAACATTAGAACCCTATTAAATACAATGGATGCGAACGTTCGAATTCTAAAGTGCTAATTATAACAACTATTATGCATGTTATTGTCATAAATAGGGTTTGGGAACCCGGGTTCTGCACCAGGGGACATGTATCAATGCAAAAAGAAGTTTTAAAAACGGTCGTTTTTCGGGAGCAGTCATTTTAATGATGCATAAAGTGAAAAAAAAAAAGTCAAATATTCCTTTAAATATCGTACCTGGGGGGTGTCTAAAGTATGCCTGTGAAGTGCCACGTGTTTCCCGTGTTTAGAACTGTCCCTGCACAAAATGACACTTCTAAAGGAAAAAAAAGCCATTTAAAACTGCTTGCGGCTTTAATGTAATGTCTGGTCCCGGTAATATGGATGAAATTCTTTAAGAAAAATGGCATAGCTACCCCATGACCCCCCCCCCCCCCCTACCCCAGCCCATTACCAGCCCCTTTGGGTCTTGTATGGATATTAAGGGGAACCCCGCACATAAAATAAAAAAGGCCCTATATACTCTGAACAGCCGTATACAGGCGGTGCATACAAGACAGGGACTGTAGGTTTGTTCTTATGTAGAATCTGTTTGTAATTTTGAACAGGTACATTGTTGAAGTGTAGCTCCAGCCCAAAAATCTATTTTTAAACTTTTTGGGAAACATAGGTAAGGGTTATCACCCCTGTAACATTTGTTTTGCTGTCTGTGCCCCTGTTCAGAACATTTCACCTCACTTTCCGTCCCAATGACAACTGTTTTTGAAATGTGGTGTTTTTCTTGAAACAAGGATTGCTGATAAAGCATCAGTACAGATGAGACCCCTTTCTCCCATATTTATTCTTACAGGAGAGAATTTTCCTTTCTAGGGGTAGATTTCCTCTCACTTCCTGTTGTCTTCTTTCGTTTGCAAGTAGGAGTCGTTTGTAAGTTGGATGTTTGAAAGTAGGGACCTGCCGTATATACTCTGCAGAAATAGGCCCCTTAGTTGTTGGTGTTGGCACAACACTGTAAGCACTCAGTTACTCTTGGTTGGTGCTGGAACGCCCTGCTGTCAACTATTATATCAGGAATTTTAATTACATATAATTGTTGAACAGTGGTAGTAAAAATTGGGGCTTTGATGGTGGTGCTGGTGCCACAACACTGTAAGCCCTGACAGTTACTCTTGGTGGGTGCAGCAATGGGCCCTGCTGTGAATTATTAGATCAAGAATTGTAATTACATGCCCCTTTTGAACAGGGGCTGAAAAATTGGGCCTTTCATGGTGGTGGTGGTGGTGGCGTTGCCACAAGACTGTAAGCCCTCAGAGTTACTCTTGGTGGGTGCAGCAATGGACCCTGCTGTGAATTATTAGATCAAGAATTGTAATTGCATGCCCCTGTTGAACAGGGGCTGAAAAATTGGGCCTTAGGCACTGGTGGCACAACACTACAACCCCTCACAGATACTGTACTTGGAGCACAGCAATGAGCCCTGTTGCAAAGTATTGCTTCAAAAATTGTAATGACACGCCCCTGTTAAACAGGGGCTGAAAAATTGGGCCTTAGGCACTGGTGCCACAACACTCCAACCCCTCACAGATACTGTACTTGGAGCACAGCAATGAGCCCTATGGCAAATTATTGCTAAAAAAATTGTAATTACACGCCCCTGTAAAACAGGGGCTGAAAAATTGGGCCTTAGCCACTGGTGGCGGCACCCATAAACAAAAATGATCTTCCAAGCTATCATCATCAATCGTATCATTGAGGACTCGGAGGAGGAGGATAGCCAGTCAACATAACAGCACAGGCACTCAGCATCAGCATCAGTCTTGAAGGGATGTGACATGTTAAAATCAATTAGTCTGTTATATCAGCATCAGGTGTGTGGTAGCTGGTGGTGATCCAAGACTGGTTCATCTTGATGAAAGTCAGTCGATCAACCGAGTCGGTGGACAGGCGCACCCTGTGATCCGTGACAAATCCTCCAGCAGCACTGAATGTGCGTTCCGAAAGAACGCTGGATGCAGGACAGGCCAGTAGCTCAATTGCATACTGTGCAAGCTCTGGCCAGTGATCCATCCTCAAGACCCAGTAAGCCAGAGGATTTTCGGTGGGGAAGGTGTCCAAGTCTGACCTTGCCCCTAGATATTCCTGCACCATGTTTATCAGACGCTGGCGATGGTTGCTGGAACCGATCATACTTTGGGGCTGCGGACTAAAGAATTGTCTGAACGCATCGGTCAGACGGCCACCTTCCCCACCGCTCCTTCTTTGACTGGCCGAAGCCTCAGCAACTCGTTGTCCAGGACCAGGAGTTTGTAACCTCCCAGTCTCTGGGAACGCGTTGCACAGACCTTTCTGCAAGGCCTCCCGGAGTTGTCTCATCCTCTGCTCCCTCTGCGACGGTAACATAAGGTCCGCAACCTTACCCTTGTACCGTGGATCAAGGAGAGTGGCCAGCCAGTAATGGTCCCTCTCCTTGATCCGAAGAATACGAGGATCCTTCCGCAGACTTTGCAGGATCAGGGAGGCCATGCAGCGTAGGTTTGCTGAGGCATTCGCTCCGGAGTCCTCTGGGTCACTAAGGACGACATGATCCGCAGCCACCTCCTCCCAGCCACGTACAAGTCCACTGGTTTCTTGGGACTGTAAATCATCCCTAAAAGACTGCTGCTGATGATGCTGAGTGCCAGCCTCCACCTCCATGCTGACACAATCCTCCTCCTCCTCCTCCTCCTCCTCCTCCTCCTCTTCCTGTGCGATGGGTGGGACAGAAGGAACACTGTCTGGGTAAAGGGGGCCTTGAGAGGCAAGGAAGTCCTCCTCTTCCTGCCTCTGTTCTGCCTCAAGTGCCCTGTCCATTATTCCACGCAGCGTGTGCTCCAACAGGTGGACAAGAGGTACAGTGTCACTGATGCATGCACTGTCACTGCTCACCATCCTCGTGGCCTCCTCAAATGGTGCCAGGACAGTGCATGCATCCCTGATCATGCCCCACTGGCGTGGAGAAAAAAAACCAAGCTCCCCTGACCCTGTCCTGGTGCCGTAGTCGCACAGGTACTCATTGATGGCCCTCTGCTGCGTGTGCAGCCGCTGCAGCATGGCCAACGTTGAGTTCCACCTGGTGGGCATGTCACATATAAGGCGGTTCTTGGGCAGGTTCAACTCCTTTTGCAGCTCAGCCAGGCGAGCACTGGCATTATAAGATCTGCGGAAATGCACACAGACTTTCCTGGCCTGCCTCAGGACATCCTGTAAGCCCGGGTACCTGCCCAAGAACCGCTGCACCACCAGGTTAAGGACGTGAGCCACACAGGGCACATGGGTCAGTTGTCCCTGTCGGAGGGCGGAGAGGAGGTTGGTGCCATTGTCGCAAACCACCATTCCTGGCTTAAGCTGGCGTGGCGTCAACCACCTCTCGGCCTGGCCCTGCAGAGCAGACAGGACCTCTGCCCCAGTGTGGCTTCTGTCCCCCAAACACACCAGCGCAAGCACGGCATGGCATCTTTTTGCCTGCGTACTTGCGTAGCCCCGTGAACGGCTACGGAGCACCGCTGGTTCATAGGACAAACCACAGGAAGAGGCCATGGAGGAAGAAGAAGAGGAGGGGGTGGAGGAGAGAGGTGTGTCACAACCAGTAGTAGCATTTTGGAGGCGTGGCGGTGGGACAACCTCCAACACTACTGCACCTTGTCCTGCATCCTTCCCAGCTGCCAAAAGAGTGACCCAATGGGCCGTGAAAGAAAGGTAACGTCCCTGTCCATGCCTGCTGGACCATGAGTCAGCGGTAATATGCACCTTACCGCTGACCGCCCTGTCCAGCGAGGCCAAGACATTGCCTTCCACATGCCGGTAGAGAGCCGGAATAGCCTTCCGTGAGAAAAAGTGGCGTTTGGGAACCTGCCACTGAGGAACCGCACATTGCACAAACTCACGGAAGGGGGCCGAGTCTACCAACTGAAAAGGCAGCAGTTGAAGCGCTAGAAATTTAGCCAAGCTAGCATTCAACCGCTGGGCATGTGGATGGCTGGGAGTGAACTTCTTTCGACGGTCCAGCAGCTGGGGCAGGGAAATTTGCCTGCTAGAATCGGACGTCGGTGTACTGCTAGCAGAGTGGCCGCAAGTACTTGGCTGTGACACACCTAATTCTACACCTTCATTCCTCTCAGTGCATGTTTCAGAGAGGACTGAAGTTATAGTGGGGTTGGAGATCCCAGCTGATGCGGTGCAAGGAGAGGTCCGCTTTGTTCTTTGGTGTGGGTCTTTCAGGTAGGCTTGCCAACGAGCTGCATGGCAGGTCAACATATGTCTGGTCAGGCATGTGGTACCCAAGCGGCTGATGTTTTGGCCACGCGATATACGCTTGAGACATATGTTGCAAACAGCAGCTGTGCGATCTGATGCACTAGCCTCAAAAAAGGCCCACACCAAAGAACTTTTTGAATGACGGGCAGAGGCAGCGCCCTGCACAGGCGGAGCTCTGCGGTGTGATTCCGTCGGTGTACTGCCCTTACGCTGGCCACCAAAGGGCATCCTGCCTCGTTGGAGATGTGCCTCCTCCTCATCCTCCTCCTCCTCCTCTCTCCTATTAGGCACCCACGTGGAGTCAGTGACCTCATCATCACCTCCCTCCTCATCACTGGAGCCAATCTGGCAGTATGCTGCAGCTGCTGGAACATGACTGCCAGATTGGTGTCCTTCTTGAGCATCCCCTCTGTCTGCTCTCACGCTACTGCCTTCCTCTAGCTGGGTTTCATCATCAGACCCTTCGAAACGCTGGGCATCCTCCTGGAGCATGTACCCAACACTGTGCTGAAACAGTTCGGGGGACTCCTCAGGAGGAGGACATGGTGGGTCTAGGGAAGGAGTGACTGATGATGAGTCTGACATTGATACCAGGGAAGAGGACGCTTTGGCAGCTGCTTTTCCAGTACCCTGAGCCTGGGTGAGAGAGGATGAGGAGGAGGAGGAGGGCTTGGTCATCCACTCTACCAAGTCTTCGGCATGATGTGGCTCAACATGTCCAGCTGCCGAAAAGAAGGACAAGCGTGTCCCATGGCCATGTGCTGATGACAATGCACCGCGTCCACGACCAGCACTGTTGCCCCCAGACACAGAGCCTGCTTGCCCTCTTTTATTGCCTCCTGACTGTCTGCCTCTCCTTGTTTGCCTTCCAGACATTCTAATAGATGGCCTGCAGGGAGATGGGAAAAAAGCAATAAGGGCTACCTTCAGGTGTCCTTCTCTGTCCCTTGAAACAAGGACTTTGACAGTGAAAGAAACTGACACACTCTCCCTACCTACAGTTTTCTGTCCCTAGAAAAAATGTTTTTTTTAAGCACAATTTAGCACAAGGAGAATTCACTCACTGGTCCCTGGAAACAAGGACTTTGACAGTGAAAGAAACTGACACACTCTCCCTACCTACAGTTTTCTGTCCCTAGAAAAAATGTTTTTTTTAAGCACAATTTAGCACAAGGAGAATTCAGTCACTGTCCTTCCAGGTCCCTGGAAACAAGGACTTTGACAGTGAAAGAAACTGACACACTCTCCCTACCTACAGTTTTCTGTCCCTAGAAAAAATGTTTTTTTTAAGCACAATTTAGCACAAGGAGAATTCACTCACTGTCCTTCCAGGTCCCTGGAAACAAGGACTTTGACAGTGAAAGAAACTGACACACTCTCCCTACCTACAGTTTTCTGTCCCTAGAAAAAATGTTTTTTTTAAGCACAATTTAGCACAAGGAGAATTCACTCACTGTCCTTCCAGGTCCCTGGAAACAAGGACTTTGACAGTGAAAGAAACTGACACACTCTCCCTACCTACAGTTTTCTGTCCCTAGAAAAAATGTTTTTTTTAAGCACAATTTAGCACAAGGAGAATTCACTCACTGTCCTTCCAGGTCCCTGGAAACAAGGACTTTGACAGTGAAAGAAACTGACACACTCTCCCTACCTACAGTTTTCTGTCCCTAGAAAAAATGTTTTTTTTAAGCACAATTTAGCACAAGGAGAATTCACTCACTGTCCTTCCAGGTCCCTGGAAACAAGGACTTTGACAGTGAAAGAAACTGACACACTCTCCCTACCTACAGTTTTCTGTCCCTAGAAAAAATGTTTTTTTTAAGCACAATTTAGCACAAGGAGAATTCACTCACTGTCCTTCCAGGTCCCTGGAAACAAGGACTTTGACAGTGAAAGAAACTGACACACTCTCCCTACCTACAGTTTTCTGTCCCTAGAAAAAATGTTTTTTTTAAGCACAATTTAGCACAAGGAGAATTCACTCACTGTCCTTCCAGGTCCCTGGAAACAAGGACTTTGACAGTGAAAGAAACTGACACACTCTCCCTACCTACAGTTTTCTGTCCCTAGAAAAAATGTTTTTTTTAAGCACAATTTAGCACAAGGAGAATTCACTCACTGTCCTTCCAGGTCCCTGGAAACAAGGACTTTGACAGTGAAAGAAACTGACACACTCTCCCTACCTACAGTTTTCTGTCCCTAGAAAAAATGTTTTTTTTAAGCACAATTTAGCACAAGGAGAATTCACTCACTGTCCTTCCAGGTCCCTGGAAACAAGGACTTTGACAGTGAAAGAAACTGACACACTCTCCCTACCTACAGTTTTCTGTCCCTAGAAAAAATGTTTTTTTTAAGCACAATTTAGCACAAGGAGAATTCACTCACTGTCCTTCCAGGTCCCTGGAAACAAGGACTTTGACAGTGAAAGAAACTGACACACTCTCCCTACCTACAGTTTTCTGTCCCTAGAAAAAATGTTTTTTTTAAGCACAATTTAGCACAAGGAGAATTCACTCACTGTCCTTCCAGGTCCCTGGAAACAAGGACTTTGACAGTGAAAGAAACTGACACACTCTCCCTACCTACAGTTTTCTGTCCCTAGAAAAAATGTTTTTTTTAAGCACAATTTAGCACAAGGAGAATTCACTCACTGTCCTTCCAGGTCCCTGGAAACAAGGACTTTGACAGTGAAAGAAACTGACACACTCTCCCTACCTACAGTTTTCTGTCCCTAGAAAAAATGTTTTTTTTAAGCACAATTTAGCACAAGGAGAATTCACTCACTGTCCTTCCAGGTCCCTGGAAACAAGGACTTTGACAGTGAAAGAAACTGACACACTCTCCCTACCTACAGTTTTCTGTCCCTAGAAAAAATGTTTTTTTTAAGCACAATTTAGCACAAGGAGAATTCACTCACTGTCCTTCCAGGTCCCTGGAAACAAGGACTTTGACAGTGAAAGAAACTGACACACTCTCCCTACCTACAGTTTTCTGTCCCTAGAAAAAATGTTTTTTTTAAGCACAATTTAGCACAAGGAGAATTCACTCACTGTCCTTCCAGGTCCCTGGAAACAAGGACTTTGACAGTGAAAGAAACTGACACACTCTCCCTACCTACAGTTTTCTGTCCCTAGAAAAAATGTTTTTTTTAAGCACAATTTAGCACAAGGAGAATTCACTCACTGTCCTTCCAGGTCCCTGGAAACAAGGACTTTGACAGTGAAAGAAACTGACACACTCTCCCTACCTACAGTTTTCTGTCCCTAGAAAAAATGTTTTTTTTAAGCACAATTTAGCACAAGGAGAATTCACTCACTGTCCTTCCAGGTCCCTGGAAACAAGGACTTTGACAGTGAAAGAAACTGACACACTCTCCCTACCTACAGTTTTCTGTCCCTAGAAAAAATGTTTTTTTTAAGCACAATTTAGCACAAGGAGAATTCACTCACTGTCCTTCCAGGTCCCTGGAAACAAGGACTTTGACAGTGAAAGAAACTGACACACTCTCCCTACCTACAGTTTTCTGTCCCTAGAAAAAATGTTTTTTTAAGCACAATTTAGCACAAGGAGAATTCACTCACTGTCCTTCCAGGTCCCTGGAAACAAGGACTTTGACAGTGAAAGAAACTGACACACTCTCCCTACCTACAGTTTTCTGTCCCTAGAAAAAATGTTTT
Organism: Rana muscosa; assembly: GCA_029206835.1. Taxonomy (NCBI): domain Eukaryota; kingdom Metazoa; phylum Chordata; class Amphibia; order Anura; family Ranidae; genus Rana; species Rana muscosa. The sequence continues at coordinate 735,655,653 of CM055122.1, forward strand.
TTTTAAGCACAATTTAGCACAAGGAGAATTCACTCACTGTCCTTCCAGGTCCCTGGAAACAAGGACTTTGACAGTGAAAGAAACTGACACACTCTCCCTACCTACAGTTTTCTGTCCCTAGAAAAAATGTTTTTTTTAAGCACAATTTAGCACAAGGAGAATTCACTCACTGTCCTTCCAGGTCCCTGGAAACAAGGACTTTGACAGTGAAAGAAACTGACACTTTCCCTACCTACAGTTTTCTGTCCCTAGAAAAAATGTTTTTTTTAAGCACAATATAGCACAAGCACAAAACACACTGACACTCTCCCTACCTATCCTTCTCTTTCCCTAAACTAAAGGAATCCAGGTTAAGCAAGAAAGAAATAAAAGTCACTGTCCCTGCCTATGCTGCTCTATCCCTGCTCCGGAACACACTACACTAGGCCGCCGTGCTGGCGGCCTTTTATAGTGTGGGGCGTGTACTAAACACCCTCAGCAATAATTGGCCACAGGCATCCTGCCTGTGGCCAATCATTGCTCTCCTCGCTGCCGGCGCTGTGATTGGCCAAGCATGCGGGGTCACAGTGCATGCTTGGCCAATCACAGCGCCTGGATGACACTGCGATGGCGTAGTGCATTGTGGGCCGTTCGCGTCACTCGAATTTGGCGCGAACGGCCCAAATCGTTCGATCTTCGTCGAACGATCGAACAGCCGATGTTCGAGTCGAACGTATGTTCGACTCGAACACGAAGCTCATCCCTAGTCAGGAGGCACACTCCGCCCGCTGTAAGTGCCGCAAAATCCTGTTAGTGTAACACACCAGGAAAAAGCAGCAATACAGGCTAAGTTAAGGTGTAATATGGTCAGGAGGCACACTCCGCCCGCTGTAAGTGCCGCAAAATCCTGTTGGTGTAACACACCAGGAAAAAGCAGCAATACAGGCTAAGTTAAGGTGTAATATGGTCAGGAGGTACACTCCGCCCGCTGTAAGTGCCGCAAAATCCTGTTGGTGTAACACACCAGGAAAAAGCAGCAATACAGGCTAAGTTAAGGTGTAATATGGTCAGGAGGTACACTCCGCCCGCTGTAAGTGCAGCAAAATCCTGTTGGTGTAACACACCAGGAAAAAGCAGCAATACGGGCTAACTTCAGGTGTATAATGTGCAGGAGGCTTAGCAACAATGACACTGACACTATCCCCTGCCTATCCTTCTCTCTCCCTGCACACAAGGTTTATCAAAGTATATGACACTGACACTCTCCCTGCCTATCCTTCTCTCTCCCTGCACACAAGGTTTAGCAAAGAATATGACACTGACACTGTCCCCTGCCTATCCTTCTCTCTCCCTGCACACAAGGTTTATCAAAGTTTATGACACTGACACTCTCCCTGCCTATCCTTCTCTCTCCCTACACACAAGGTTTAGCAAAGAATATGACACTGACACTCTCCCTGCCTATCCTTCTCTGTCCCTACACACAAGGTTTAGCAAAGAATAGATTTGACAAGATTTGACACTGTCCCTGCCTATCCTTCACTTTCCCTGCTCCGGAACACACTACACAAGGCCGCCGCGCTGGCGCCTTTTATAGTGTGGGGCGTGTACTAAACCCCCTCAGCTATAATTGGCCACAGGCATCCTGCCTGTGGCCAATCATTGCTCTCCTCGCTGCCCGCGCTGTGATTGGCCAAGCATGCAGGGTCACAGTGCATGCTTGGCCAATCACAGCGCCGGGATTACACTGCAACAGCGCAGTGTATTGTGGGCCGTTCGCGTCACTCGAATTTGGTGCGAACGGCCCAAATCGTTCGTTGTTCGCCGAACGCGCGAACAGCCGATGTTCGAGTCGAACCTATGTTCGACTCGAACACCGAGCTCATCCCTAACCTGGAAGCAGAGGGCATGCCAAAATCATAACCAGGATAGCAGAACAAGAATTACAGATTGAGACCAAACAGAAGCAAGACACAGTTTTCTGAGAAGAAGCATCCCAGGCATGACTACAGCACTATTTCATGAAGTTCCATATTTTGGATAACAAATGGCAGTGACACATATAAGAAGACCATGGCTGACCGACCAGATGGGAAATATGTTGGTATGGGGTCCAGCTGGATGAATAGAGAACCCAAAGGGGTAACATGTACATTTAAAAAATATTTATAAAGGTTATACAGTATATTTACTTTAATAATTAACCTTGTCATGTTTCTGTCCTTATTAGAAGGGTGTACTCCAATATAATCATGTATGTCCCTTAAGTGGTCCACAAGATCACTTGGTATTGCCTAGAAAAATATTCCAAATGGCCTTTTTGTGTCTGCGTATTCATACGTAAATAATACGTAAATATATATTTTATATATATATATATATATATATATATATAGTTGAACATAACGGAGCCTTTAATGTATATAATTATTTGCTTGTTTGCTTCCTCCTCAGGTGATTGAAACGTTAAATGAACAACAATTAGCTGGCCAATTGCAAGCTGCCATGTAGATTGTACTTTCCCAGTGCTCCCATTTCACACCCTACTTGTCATTTAATGGAAAAAAATATACTGCATATATTCAATCTTCCAATACCAGAGGTTCACGTGTAGCTCTCTTGGGCAATCATACCCAGGGGCTGTTTTTCATGAATGAATCTCTGCAGGGACAACGATTATAAATTAACATCTGATCCTGCTTCTGACAAACTGGCTATATGTATGCATTATCATATGCCCATATCTTTAACCTTTTCAGTACCTTCTTAAAACCATTGAATAAAAACATCGATCACTAATGACATTTTCACCTTTGCTAGAAGTCATTTGATCATAAAGATTTGCCAGGTAAATACATTAATATCCTTGATCAATAATAAACTGTATATTACATTGCTCATTTATTACTTGCATTTTGGCTGCTAATATATGTAATATAGGACTAACGTAGAACATGTTAGTAAAGCTGTTTCCTAATGAGTAGACCTTCCATAGACTTAAAGTGGAGTTCCACTCAAAAATGGAACTTCCACTTTTTGGAATCCTCCCCCCCCCCTCCGGTGGTGTCACATTTGGCACCTTTCAGGGGGAGGGGGGAGCAGATACCTGTGTAATACAGGTATTTGCTCCCCACTTCCTGGCATAGATCACTGCGGTGATCGCGGTGACCTACGTCATGTCCAGCGCCTACACTGTCCTCCCTCGCTGTCTTCTGGAAAACACACAGGTCCCAGAACACAGCAGGGACCAGTGAGGACGTGCAGGGCGACTCACGCATGCGCTGTATGGAACCGGACAGTGAAGCCGCAAGGCTTCCCTTCCTGATTCCCACACCGAGGATGGCGGGGGGGGGGGAAGCCGAGAGCTGAGCGATTGATCGGCTTCGGCTGCCGACATCACGGTCACCCTGGACAGGTAAGTGTCCATTTATTAAAAGTCAGCAGCTGCAGTATTTGTAGCTGCTGGCTTTTAATATATATTTTTTTAGGCGGACCTCCGCTTTAAAGGATAAGTTCACTTTTCATAACATGTTACATGTTACACCCATATTCAGAGTGTAACATGTATGAAAGGACCAGCCCCCCACTTCCCTGCTTTGATCTTCTCCCTCCGTTAGCTGTTTTAAAAAAAACACAGCCCTGCGGAGCTCAGCCTGCCCGGCCTAGTCACTCATTTGCAGTGTTTTGTGAGTGGCAAACTCCAAGTTCCGACGGCCATAGTGGCTGCCGGCTTGTATTTCTCAATGAATTACCATGGAACTGTGAGCACTGTGGTAGTTCACTGATTCTTCCTGTCAGAATGTATCAGCTGGCTCATATGAGGTATGAGCACACAGATACACTGACAGGTCTGCAGGAGTCCTGCATGGCATCAGCGGTCTGCTGATTGCGGTGCAATGCTTTACAGATTCCTGCAACAAAAAAATAATACATTCACATTTTTTTACCTGCAAAAAATGTGTATTTTTTTTTTTTTTTTTCAAAAGGTGAACTTATCTGTTAAAGAGGATCTGAACTCCAGAAACTGTACCTAAAAAAGTCATGCAGAGGTCAAAGGACTAGTCAATACTATTGTCTATGGTCTCGCTGCAGCTGATCTTTTCACCCATTACTGATTTATCATTCCTTGTTCTGTGCTGTTTCTGTGTTTTATCTTGGCAAAGGAACAGGGCTTTCTTGCTCTTGTCAGAACTGCCTCTGATGACTGGTGATCTAATAACTGGTAGCAAAATATTCAAAAAGGCAACAGGGGTGATTCACAAACCACAGTTCCACAGAATCACTGAAGCTGAAACATGGGGATGCATGAAGTGCAGATTCCTCTCCAGCAAGTAGCACAATAGTGACATCATTAAATCAAGTAGCAGACATTAATATGCTACAGTATTTCTTCTGCTGGCCAGCTTGCTGGGCCCAACTGTTGGAACTCTCAAGATAATGTCCCTTTAACCACTTCAATACCAGGCACTTTCGCCCCTTCCTGCCCAGGACAATTTTCAGCTTTCAGCGCTGTCGCACTTTGAATGACAATTGCGCGGTCATGCTACATTTTACACAAACAACATTTTTATCATTTTCTTCCCACAAATAGAGCTTTCTTTTGGTGGTATTTGATCACCACTGGGGTTTTTATTTTTTGTTAAACAAACTAAAAAATGACCGATTAAAAAAAAAAAAAAAAGTTTTTCTTTGTTTCGGTTATAAAATTTTGTTTTCTCCTTCACTGACAGGCACAGCTGAGGTGGCACTGATGGGCACTGATGCGTTGGCACTGCTAAGGTGGCACTGATGGGCACTGATGAGGGTGCACTGATATGTAGAATTGATGGGCACTGATAGGCGCCACTGATATGCAGCACTGATGGGCACCAATAGGCGGCACTGATATGCAGCACTGATAGGCACTAACAGGCGGCACTGATGGGCACTGACAATCAGCTGTGATGGGCACTGACAGGCGGCTGTGATGGGCACTGACAGGTGGCACTGATAGGCGGTACTGATTGGCACTGACAGGTGGCACTGATGGGCAGCACTGATGATGAGGTACTGATGAGGTTTTGACAGGTGTTACTGTAGGGCACTGATTGGCAATGTGATGGGCACTGACTGGCACTGTTGTGGGCACTGATTGGCACTTTACTGGGCACTGATAGGTGATCCTGAGGGGGCACTGTCTGGCTACCTTTTTGGCACATCTGATGGGGCTGTGCTGATAATCAATGTGCTGATTATCAACACAGATCCCCCTTATGACCGGGAGAGCTGCCGATCGGCTCCAATCGGCTCTCCCTGTCAGTACAAACCGAGGAATGCCATTTACCGGCACTTCCTGGTTCACGCAATGATCAGCTGTGATTGGTCAAAGCTGATCATGTGGTAAGAAGCCTCTGACAGAGGCTTCTTATCACAATCGGAGATACGGCGTGTCAGATTTACATGCCGCACTCGTGATCGCCACGCTGCGAGCCCCCCATGTTATCCTGCTGGATGTCATATCACATCCAGTCAGAATAACAGAACCACTTCCCGGACGTCAATCTGTTATTGACCGGGCGGGAAGTGGTTAAGAACTGATGCTGTTTTTCGACAGATAACTCTGTCCCTCTTTTATCAAGGTGTAATGCAGGTTTTTCCAGTGGCGTCTCACCACTCTGTATCAGCAATGGATCTCCTTCTGCTCACTGGCTAAGTGTACCCCAGTAAGTGTCCTCAGCGCCCATCTCCTCAATTATGCAGCAGGCTCAGGCAGCAGCATCCAGGTCTCTCTCTCTCTCAATCTGGTGCAGAAGCCCCTCACAGCCTCTGTTCCTCTGCAAATAGTTCTCTCTTCCTCTACTCAGCCTGGGAAAGTTACAACACTCCTCCCCCTCTCCACCACAGTGTGATCTTGAAAATGTTTCAGAGGTTAAAGAGGCAAGATTTAGCCAGTGATTAGATGTGGGGACTGAAGGAGATGTTAGAGTCCAGGATTACACCCAGCACCTTGGCGTGTGTGGAGGGACCAATGGTTGTGCTGTTCATCTCAATGGTAAAATCATGGGGAGGGAATCTGAGAGTAGGAAATATTACAAGCTCAGTTTTAGAAAGATTGAGTTTGAGGAAGTGGTGTGTCATCCTCACTGATATGTCGCTTAGTAAGTTTGTGATACGTGAGGAGATTGAAGGAGTAAGTTGAGGAGTGGAGAGATAGATCTGGGTGTCGTCAACATAGAGGTGGTATTGGAAGCCATGGGAGGTTATCAACTGGCCCTGGGAAGAGGTATAGAGAGAGAATAGAAAAGGCCCAAAGATGGAGCCTCGCGGTGTCCCAACAGAAAGAAGAAGAGGAGCGGAGGAGATGGTGTTGTATGTGACACTGAAAGTGTGCTGAGATAGGTAGGAGGAGAACCATGAAAGAGAAGAATCACAGAGGCCAGGGGAGTGGAGTTTGTTGAGGAGGAGTGGGTGGTCAACTGTGTCGAAGGCAGCAGAAAGATCCAAGATTATGAGTATGGAGTGCTGGCCATTGGATTTAGCATCATTGGCGTCAAGAGGATAAAATAAGTCTCATCTTTAGTGTTAATGAAATAAGCCCCATCATAGTGACAGTGGGAGAATAAAGCCCCTTTGTTGGTGTCAGTGGGAGCAAATAATCCTCATTGTTGGTATCAGTGAGATTTAAGCCCCATCATTGGTATCAGAGGGATAAAATAAGTCCTATTGTTGGTAGTAGTAGGCTAAAGTAAGTCCCATTGTGGGTATCAGTGGGACAAAATAAGTCCCATTGTTGATATCAGTGGAATAAAATAAGTCCCATTGTTGCTATCAGTGAGATGAAATACAGTAATTCCCATTGTTTCTATCAGTAGGATAAATAAGTCTTATTGTGAAATAAGTTCCTTAGTGAAACTTTACTTCTCTCAGACCACATTTTAGATAAGTATATACCTTACTTGTTTCTTGTTGATTTTTCGCTCGATTTAGTGTTGATGGAGGAATCCCGCCTGTGCAGCCTTTGCGTTCTCCCAGCGGGGGGGGTGGGGGGAGCCTTTCCCGCCGGGAGAACACAGTTATTACTGCTAGAGGCTAATATAGCCTCTAGTAATAGTTGCATGTAAAATCCAACAGGCTGGTTGTACCCAAGTTGATCAACTTGGGTACATTCAACCATCCCATACAGGGTGCGAATCTCGGCCAGTCCCTACTAAACCGGCTGAGATTCAAACCATCTATGGCTGACTTTAGAGACGAATGGTTTCAGAGGCACTGGATTTTATGGGAAATGTATGTCTGCAACATGTAGTTTTGTGCCCATTTGTCTGCCATGTAGTAGTTCAGCTGATGATGCTTCTGTAGTTGCATATATAGTCACTCTGCAGACATGTTATAGCTCTACTTTTACAGTACAATCCCCTTCCCCCTCCTAATCCCACTCACCAGATGCAATAGAGAGATGTACAATGTGACTGGAGTCAAGGAGTAGCTTCCTCGCTTTACTAATGAATAACTGGCAGGGGGGTTTGCATATGAATGAACTGGAGAATCTCAATAATTTTCAAATCCTAAACTGGCTTATTCATATGCAAATCATGCAGTGATTTACATATGAATATGCTGTGCGACACTGTACAGGGGCAGAGCCTTTGTGGGACACAGTTCAGCTTAAGTAGAGTGGAAATGCGGGACAGTCCCACACAATCTGGGACTGCTGGGAGGTATGAATACAATGGAGATTCAGCTAAACATTTGAGCTGCACATACACAAAACAAGTACTGCTTCAGGTGTAGCTCAACACATTGCAAAGAATGTGGTGCGCTCTTTAAAAGATGCACAGTGATGTAAATGCAAGAAAAAAGACCACAATTTGCTTTATCTGAGCTTGAATCCTTTCTGGGGGAGAGAAATGCTCTGCTTAGGGATCCGTTTATTACCGAAAGCAAGTAATAAAAGAGACTGTGAAATTCAACAGAAGTCACCTGCTCACTCACAGGGAAAGCAAGGGAAACTCCTCAGCTCCAGTCACACTACACAGCAGAGGGAAGGACGTCCTGTTGCTTGTGGGAAGGGAAGAGGTCTGTACTGGTGGGGCTGGGGTATGTACAGGAGGTGAGTTCTGTACCTGTAGGGAGGGTGGGAGTCTATACTGAAAAGAAGGGGAAGGGTTGTACTGATGGCAAGGAAGGAGGATCTGTACTAGATAGGCTGGCTGTACAGGTGGGGAGGAAGGGGGTCTGTACTGTAGGGGAGTTTATACTGCTGAGGAAGGAGGGGGTCTAGACTGTGGGGGGCTGTACTGAGAAGGGTCTGGGAGGGGGTATGTGCTGTGTGGGGGTCTGTACTGGGGGGGTGTATGTACTGACAAAGGGCGGGGAAGGGGGATCTGTGTTGATGGGAGTTTAGGACTCTCTCTAGCAATCTTATTGATTTTAACTATATGCCCAGAAATTTCTTATGTGGAGTATACTCCCACTCTTACTTCCCAAAAACTGAGGATGAATCTCAAATAGTTTGATCCTTTGAGAAAGTAATTTAGACAAAACATGTTAGAAAGTGACGTCAGCAGGAACCAGAAGTGCCTGTGATGCCATCTTGGTTACTGGAAATTATATATAGTGGTTGATTTATTAAAGGCAAATAGGCTGTGCACCCTGCAAGGGCGGTTGTTCCAGAGCTTGGTAAATGAGGTAACGATTCCCATTGCAAAGAAAACCCAATCACATGCAAGGAAAATGGAAAGAAAAACTGCATTCAGTCTATTTGCCTTTAGTAAATCAACCACAGTCTGCCAATGTGAGAATTTTCAATATAATAAATGTGATTTTAATAGGATTTTCTGCACTAGTAGTCTACTTTTTCATTCTATGCCTATTCTATTCTATGCCTTTCCTGCAATTTACTTATGAGGATTTGTATGCCAGTGAAGCAAGTGGATGTGGAGCAGCTTTGTGAAAGCGAAATCACCCAACCCTGTGTTATAGGGGTTGCTGGGGAAAGGTATGTTGGCATATGGGGGAATGAGCACTGTGGAGGGTCACATGTTTGGCACTTTTATGAGCACAAGAAAGTGTGAGCACAATATATTAAAGATTTGTTTATTTATTAGTGGAGTTTTGAATATACTGCACTATTTTTTTTATTGCACGTCATTGGGTATTCTTTTCAAAGAGTAATTTCACCACATTTAATAAGCTTTGGGGAAAGCTCCCTTGCTAAGTGAAAAGCCTATTTCCCTATAGTAAATCAACCCCTATCTGTCTGATCATTCAGCTGATTATTCATCAGTTCTATCAACCTTTAGATCCAGATAATTTAATTACTATCCAGAATCTTCCAATGTAATTTTCCTAATATCCCAGTGGTCCTTCTACTAGCAGATAAATGCCCATATATAATAGGAAATATCTGCCTTTAATTCAACACTTGAACAAAGCCATGGTTGTCAAAAAAAATATTGCAACCATGCATAAATCTCCAGCCCACTTGCTAGAGGAAACACAGAACTGTATTACCTTCTATACCGTTGTTCAAGAAAATATGGAAGCCATAGATTAAATATTGTGATTCCACTGCTTTGTACTGCTCTCTTGCAATGTGAATCAGTGTTTCCCAACCAAACGTATTTGTTTGGTCCATATGTTGCTTGTGTTACCGTAGTGTTACTATTAGTTGTTACTTACTCACTGGTCCTGTATATACTACAGCCAGAAATTGGAATAAACGAGTCCTCTAACAGAACTGCGAAAAGCACGTGTCTGCCCTGATCATCTGCCACATCGTTGGAAAATGGGCAGGGACTCTTGAAAGAGCATCTATATTCTAAATGCAGCTAAGTCTCTTTATCTAGTCTTTTGATATTATTACTGTAGCGGGGTCTCCGTTGAGGCCCCATGGACTACGTTACCCAGAACCCCGTTTGGCACCCAGGGTGCATTGGGCTGCCGCAGAGACTCATGGGTGGGGTATAAACTCATGGGAGGGCGAGGCTAAGCCCGGCCTCTTTGGACACCGCGCGGCTGGCAAGAGGACTTCCTGTGCGGACCTGCTGCGAGTGCAAGGCCCGAGGCCTGGGCCTTGCGCACTTCCAGAGAGCCTTCCACCTCGCTGAGGAGCCTGTGCGGATGCAGACATCTACCTGCTTCGCGGACGTCAGTGGACCGGAGATCAGGCGGTGGCAGATCCTGTGTGTGTGGACACAGCGTTGGGAGTCCCGGACTGGGATCGAGTCCGGAGGGGTGAGAGAGCAGCTGCTCACAACTATAACCGAGTACTTTATTAGGCCTATTGACTGCCTTGGCCCATTGGCTTATACTTTCCTTTTTCCTGTCAGGAGACTGGTTGCAGAACTGAGTTACATAGTCTCCGGGGAGTTGCTTCCATTGCCTTAGACCATTATTGGATTACAAATATTGTTCCTGTATGTGCACCACCGATCATCTTGCATGCAAATATTCCTCCTTTAAAGACTTAGCTTTAACTGGGTCAGGCCTGACTGGGAGTTTATAGCATTGCTGGGCACCATATTGCTAATGGGGACTCTAGCTATATGTCAGTGTGTGATAGAACTATTTGTGCACTATAGTTGATTAGTGTTAGTATTACTGCAGGGCTCTGCATGCATGTGTTATATGTGATATTAATCGTTAACCTCTATATACATGTAAACCTTTTACAGTTAATCATTCTGGTATTGGAGTCTATTACTACATTCTACCACTGTTTAAATGTATTGAGGGATTGTACATGAACTGGTATAGGGTTATACAAATATACCACCCCTAGACTAGCTGTGCCAGAGAAGGGTTGAGTAGATTGTCGGGGGTTGGCTGTGCGGTGTACAGGGCCCGAAACAAAACCAGCGGCTCTCTTAGTTTGGGGGTATCGCTACATTACATTTGTAATTCTCTCACTCTATCTCTCATTACTCAATAAAATGTTATATATTTACGATTGTTTGTGTGATCTCTCATTGCACATCTTGAAAAACCCCAACAACCTAAACTATCACATAACTGTAAAAAAAACAAGGGGTGTTTACAATGATCAGCTTTTATTTAAAAAGAAAATTACTGTTTGTTGTAACTGCTTATAAAGTATTAGCTGGAGTAAGGCTTCAACGTGTTAGTGTATCTATATTTACTAGCACATAACTCCCTTACCTCTAGACTCACAATGCTGCTGTCCAACTCCAAAGGTGCTCCCTGTGCTCTTTTATCCAGAGTGGGGCACACTAATACAGGAGCTGTTTTACTGGCCACATCACCAGGTGAAAACTGATTTTTGGTTTTGGGTTTAATACCACTTTGAATTTAAATTGACAAACTCTTTGGATTGCATATATGGCAGCAATACTTCAATAAGGTTACCATATGTCCCCGTTTCTCTGGGACAGTCCCTGTTGTGAGAGGTCTGTTCCTGAGAAATAGTCCTCCCCAAATTTATACTTGGGAGCTGGTAATGTATAGCAGCCATTGCAGATCACACTGCGCAAGCATTAAAGTGGTTGTTGCAGTGGATTTGCACAGAGCAGCCAAGATCCTCCTCTTCTCGGGTCCCTCTTCAGTGCTCCTGGCCCCTCCCTCCTGTTGATTGCCCCCACAGCAAGCAGCTTGCTATGGGGGCACCCGAGCCGTGTCACAGCTCCCTGTGTCCATTCAGACACGGAGCCGTGACCCGGCCCGCCCCCTCTGTCTCCTGATTGGCTACCTGACTATGATTGACAGCAGTGGCAGCCAATTGCACCGTTGCTGTTTCAGCCAGGAGGGAGAATTTTGGATGGCTGAGACACTCATGGACATCGCTGGACAGAGAGGGGCATCAGGTAAGTGGGGCTGCTGCACACAGAAGGCTTTTTATCTTAATGCGTTACTGCAGTTTTTGGTGCGTTTGCCACACTTGGGGTGCCTTTAAAGTGGTTGTAAACCCACTTTTTCAACTTGCACCTACAGGTAAGCCTAGATTAAGGCTTACCTGTAGGTGCAAGAAATATCTCCTAAACCTACATGGTTTAGGAGATATTTAGTTAAATGACAGGCGCCGCTGTCTAAGGTGCATGCGCGCCGTAGACAACGGTGCATTCATGGGGTTAATCCCATTCACAAATTCGGCTACTTCCCAGCAATCGCTGGGCGTAGCAGAATGTGACGGCTCCCGCGCGCATGCGCAGAGTGACGTCTCCGCCGCTCCGGCCAATCACAGCGCCGGAGTGGCGCTGTGATTGGCTGGAGCGGCGATAGCCGGAAGTGACCTTCCGGCTATCGCCGCAGAGATGGCTGCGGCTGAAGAGGGAGACGAGGATGGCTTCGGGGGCCCCGATCTAAGGTAAGTGATGCATAATGAGCTATTATGCTAGTCATATTAGCTCATTATGACTTTCTCTTACAGGTAGTTAAAAAAAAAAAAAAAATTATAAGGGTTTACAACCACTTTAACATGTAATGACAACACAAGCATGATGCACATTTGCAACATTTCTGAAACCCATGGCGAAGCGCGCATTTTCTGTGCAGTTTGCCATGCATTTGGAAACACACAGATGTGAATGGAGCCTTATTGTTCTTGTGTAAAAAGAATGGGAAGTTCCCCCAAGGGTTTTTTTAGCAGCGAAATTCCAAAAATAATTTACAATAATGTATGTTAAAAATGTATTATATATATACATTGAGTACAGTCCTACCAATTGTATGCTCCCATAAAAACATGTATAAAATAACCACACAGAATTATAGACACAACATTGCTATACAGTTTCACATTTCGCATGCATCTGCATAAATTGCTGACGCACTTCGATCCCAAAGAATCTTCTTCAGAGGATGGGTGGTTTGCTGTGGGAAATATATATATTACATTTAAATTCTCTACATGGGTGTAAGCCCAATATAAAAAAATATATAAGATATGTGATTACCAGTCAACTGTGTGTTAGAACCATTGTTTCTAACCGGAGTTCCATTAATGGTATCTCAAAGGGGTTCAGCAGCCTCCCGGCCATTCGACACATATCACCTTCATTACTTTTCCCACAACCTTCATTCACCTCGCTTAGAATATGGCAAACATACCCTACTAGCCAAATACCACTATAGAAGTACATTTATATATACAAATATATATTGAAGGATACATCATTGCGGACCTCCAGTCTGTCCACTTAATACTCAGAAATCACATGGTGTATATGGATGCATTATTTATGCATCCTACATTGATGCCCTCGGTGTCTCATTACAGGTGCCAGCTGTCCATCCATGCGCGCCTCCTTTAGGGTTTTTCCCCCTCCAATATGACTCCTTGTAGGTCGCACACGCCTTGGTGGTGCCCCGCTTTTGGGTGTCGAATGGCCGGGAGGCTGCTGAATCCCTTTGAGATACCATTAATTGAACTCCGGTTAGAAACAATGGTTCTAACACACAGTTGACTGGTAATCACATATCTTATATATTTTTTACTATTGGGCTTACACCCATGTAGAGAATTGAAATTTAATATATATATTTCCCACAGCAAACCACTCATCCTCTTAAGAAGATTCTTTGGGATCGAAACGCGTCAGCAATTTATGCAGATGCATGCGAAATGTGTAACTGTATAGCAATGTTGTGTCTATAATTCTGTGTGGTTATTTTATACATGTTTTTACCGGAGCATACAATTGGTAGGACTGTACTCAATGTATATATATAATACATTTTTAACATACATTATTGTAAATTATTTTTGGAATTTCGCTGCTAAAAAACCCCTTGGGGGAACTTCCCATTCTTCTTGTTTTTTTCAGGGTGTGCAGCGCCTTTCACTCCCAGTGTACGTGTCTTTCCCATTCTTTCATATTGTTTTTGTGTGAACACACCAATTTCACTTTCAGGCCCCTTTCACACCTAGAGTAGTGGGAGAGCATGTTTTTTTGGCTCCTTTTCCAGTGACACACATAGGGCAGCCCATTGATTCCAATAAGCTGCACTACACATGGCAAAGTGGCTCATGGGACATTTTGCCATGGTGCAAGTTGCACGTTTTCTACTGTGTTTGTCACCTGCTTTTTCATGTGGAAAAATGTGTTTGCTTCTGTGTTTGGTGTGCCGCTAACAATTAATGACATTGAAAGCGCAACTATGTAAGTTTAGGTGTATAATGTGGCCATACACTATACAATTTGATTGTACAATCGTTGTGCATTCTCCCTTAGATTTACCAAAACTGAATAACAGGAGGACACACCATCTATCCAATCACTCTGTATCCAATCAGGCAGGCCCTTGCACTACATCATGGGTGTCCTGTGGGCTGCATGCGGCCCCAGGGAGTTTAGCATGCAGCCTGAGCCCGTCTGAAGGAATACTATGGATGTCAGACAAATGCACGAGTGGAGAAATGTCAGGGATGCTGTGAAAACATAGTTGATGGGTGAAGGTGTGCTAATTAGGTCAGGTGGTAAACTCCTTCCTGTGTTTTACTGGTTTATCTGTCTCTGTCTGTATACCAGGGAGTCTCTGACACTTTCTAAGAAATATAGCAAGGGCTAAGGTAGGGTCTTGTTCTCAAGATCAAATAATGCTTGCATTATTCTGCAACCAAACTACATTAAAGTGGAACTTCACTCTCTCAATCAAAAAAACATTCAATCTTTATGCTGCTAGCATTAGTAAATAGATAGGAAGATATATTATATTTACTTGTATTAAAACATATTTTTACATTTCTTCATTTACTTTCTGGTTTCTTGCCTAGGCAAATGATGTCATACATCCCAGTAGTCTTCTGGAGGGGAGGAGGGGTTTTCTCAGTTAAGCAATTATCAATTATTAATGGGGTACTTTGACGCAGTAAGTGGGCTTAGCACTATATGACCATATAGTGTGACCAAATCCCCATATTTTTTTAATATGTTCAGGTGTTTTTAAATAGTCTTGCAGGATTTTGCAAAATTGGGTGTTCAGTAAGGATTTCATTTTGAAAATCTGCAAACCTTAACTTGTACTGGTATAGCGACATTTAATTCCTATGGTTCATGCTGTATTTCTGAGAACTCAAGGAAACACACATAATTTGACAAATTTGGAAACTTTATTTTATCAATTTCATCATAATCACAGACAAACATTATTGTTTATAGAGACTTTATTCAACTCAAAACCCATCCAAAAACACAATTTGTTAAAATAATGTACAATAGTGTCATGAGAAACAATTAGAAACAATAAGAAGTAACATTCTGTGTGATGGAAGAACCAGATTACATTTTGTACCTGAACATGCATCCTGTGCATCATGCATTACTGACAGTTTTCTATGCTTTCCTCCTCATTCAGAACTGTGACATACCATGGGCAAGATTATGGGTGGTTACCACTTAATGGCCACAAGGGCTTAATAAGAAAGAACTGGGATTTTAGGCTGCACCTTATACAGCCTACACATATATAATGAAGGAGGGTTTTCTGTGACCACTGCTGCTCCATAGGATATGGCTTTTTTACAGCCACCAAGACAAGGGTTCAAAAATACGCTACTTGTGATTAAGCCTGGATTGTAAGCCTGCATTATACAATCAATGTGATCTTAAATATCCTTTAATTAAAAAAATAAATGCAATTACATATTGTATTATTATCTAACCAGTCCTATTTAAGAATCCTAATCAACAATAACATTTTTGGAAGTCCTAACAGAGCGGCTGAATTCTGTCTCGCAAAACCTAAAATTTTAGACATCTTTACAGTAAACAGTTTCTTGAAATATACAGATTAAATATTGTGGTCCAAAGGTGGTAGTGGCCAACCTGGATTATCCTTGCATGGGGCCTACTTAAGTTAAGAGGAATCTATAATCAGCAAAGGGGGCCATACTGGCAGTGTCTGTGCTCTGGTTGTTGGTTTGGGAAGTTCTATGTTTAGATCAGGGGCAGCTCATCCATTAAGGGTGGGCATGGGCACGGCCCCCCTATCCATGGCCGCCCCCCATCCATACATCCACCCCCTTTCAGGATGTCAGGCGCATGGATTCCAATGCAGGGTGGGTGTTTTTTTGAAGCACCTGATTAGAGCCAGAGGCTCTAATAGGCTTCAATATAGGTTGGGCTCGGGGCACATAGAATGCAAACGGAGCCCACCCAGGTGTGTTACAACAGCGAATTAATATTCACTGTTGTAACATTGATCCTCCTCCCGGCCAATCAAGAAGCAGGTTTTGAGACCTGTCAACCAATTGGCTGAAAGGACAGGCGATCCCATTAGACACCTAGGAGGAGGGGAAGAGACACATGGGTGACGAAGTGGAGGAATGAAGGAGATGCCCGCTGGCCGCTGGCCGATCCCACTGCCCGACCCGCTGCCGATGCCCGATCCCACTGCTGATGCCCGATCCCGCTGGCCGATACCCACCACCTGCCATCTAGATTGGGTAAGACAGCGAATGGGCGTGGGGGCTGGGGGGTTTGAGGTGCTGACAGCCGCCGGGAGGTGGTTGTTTGCTGCCCCCTCCCAAAAAAACACCAGCCTCCATTGGTTTAGATTAAAAGAGAAGTAGGTTTTGTTTGTTTTTTTAGAATCATACTTACCTAGAGGTGGATGCAGCATCGGTCAGATTCTGCATCTGTACCCCAGTGCCTCTAACATTGAGAACCGAGCAATGGAACGCCAACGATCGCTCAGTTCTCACTGCTCTCTGTTCTGCCCCTCCAGTGCTCACTGGAGAACTGGGCTGTAGAGTGGGCAGGTGCAGCTCGCTGAGAGCTTGCTCTGTGATGTCAACCGACAGCAGGCTTCAGCACATTGTCTGCTGAAAACAGGTCACAGGAGTGCAGAATGAACTGCACTCCTGTGATCCTTAGGAGAAGTACAGCCAAACAAGCTTTGGTTGTATTTCTCCTTTAAATGCAATAACATTAAAGAAAACCTGACCTTAAAGTGCATCTTTAGAGAAAATAAAACTCTGCGCTGCAGGGGTTAAATGCTAATTTAGATCTAAGGGACAGGAAAAGCAGTTTTACTTGCCCAATCAATATTAAAACAATTAAGTATGGTGTAATTTGATGAATGCTCATTCCCCAGTCTGGGGTGATCCTATGACTGGACAACTATACTATTAAACACTTGCAGATGAGACCACAAAAAGACAGTCACTAAAAAGGATCACAGAGCTTGATACGAAATCAATACTTTATTCAAAAATATCAAACATAAAAAATTGTGAAAATAGTACAAAATATAAAATTGAACCATTACTTTTCCTCCTCGGATAAAAACATCTATAACAACGTTGCCAAGTTTAAAACATCTCTCACACGTCCATACACAGTCATAGATTGGTTTAGCTCTGGCTCATGCAGTATGCTCCAGTTGTTGCACTGCATATGCATACAACTTGAATCACTTGAGCACCGCTGCAGACAAACCCTAATGTTATTGTGTGGCTATTTTCCAATTTTTTATATTTTTGAATAAAGTATTGATTTACTATAAAGATCTGTGATCATTTTTAGTGACTGCCCAATCTTCTGATCCCCTGGCAGTTAGCACTCTCCTCTACTCCCCTATGCTCTGGCAGTTCACTGACCCTTGGCTTATTTACATCCAGTGCAAGGTTATGAGCTCTGCATTGGAAGTGATAATATCAGAGGAACTGCGAATGCCAGAGCATAGGAGGGGAGGGGGTGTAAATTCAGCTGTAAATTATTAAAACAAGCCTTAACAGCGGGTATTTTGTGGTATCTTTTGTCTTCAAAGTGATCCCTGTGTTGTTTTTTGATTCGCCTTGGATTATAGGTCAAACCTGTACATAGGTGACTTCTCTCCAAGGTGATTCAAAGCAACACAACATTTCAATACGTTTGTTATCTTAGAAATGTTTGGGTCATGTTCACTTTAGCACAACAGTTTTTTTTTTGTAGACCATTAAGATCATGGTATCTTGGGGTCATTTTTTCCATTATAAAAAAGTACAATGCACATCCAACCTTCATAGGTATTGCTGTATAATGATCAGTAGAATCTGTACGTATACAGAATTTGCCCCAAGTCAACTTCAACTGATCACAGGACAATATGTTTAATAATGTGTATTATAGTGTTATTTTTATATCATGAACATTCATACACATAGCTTTATCACTGAGAAAGAAATTTGATGAATGATACAAATGACATTGGGGTTGATTTACTAAAACTGGAGAGTGCAAAAATCTGATGCAGCTCTGCATAGAAACCAATCAGCTTCCAGGTTTTATTGTCAAAGCTTAATTGAAAAAACAGAAGTTAGAAGCTGATTGGCTACCATGTACAGTTGCACCAGATTCTGTGTACTCCAGTTTTAGTAAATCTCCCCCAATGCGTCATCAACACTCTTTCTAAAATGTTGAAAATTATTTCATTTCAATTCATCTCTATAAAACCTAAAATATAAAAAGACGTATACTTATATCTGTTACTTAACCAAATTGCTAACTATCCACAAAAATAAAGTATAGGATGTTAAGGTTAATTACATCAAAAATGTATTTGGATCTAATCTGATACAAATTCTAAGAATGAAAAATAAATGTGCATTTAACCCAGTGTTTCTCAACTCCAGTCCTCAAGGCGCCCCAACAGGTCATGTTTTCAGGCTTTCCATTATTTTGCACAGGTGATTTGATCAGTTTCACTGCCTTAGTAATTACCACAGCCATTTCATCTGAGTAAAATCCTAAAAACATGACCTTGAGGACTGGAGTTGAGAAACACTGATCTAACCTGTTCTGAGAAATACAGGGGCTGTCACTGATGAATTCCGAAAACAAGTTGCCTGCTTGTCTTCAGTACTATTACACTTATTGACCTGAAACAACCATATGGATTATAAAGTCAGAACTTCTGATCTGCATACTTTTTCCAAGCCAGTGCGTTTTTAGAAAGAGATGTCAGCAATACAGTACAGGTTGATTTTAAATGGGATAAATATGTTTACAAATATACTTTATCAAACACCTCCCTGCTTGATTCTCAAGGGGAACAAAATGAAAACTAAGCCTCAAAACATTAGTATATTTCAATTATATCACAACAACATGTAGAACACACCTTCTTTTAAATTTTATTAATAAGACCCAAGCAATCCAATAAGGCCCCTTTCACACTGAGGAGATTTTCAGGCGTTTTGCGCTAAAAATAGCACATAAATAACTGATCTCAATAACGCACGCAGTGACATTTAAAAAAGATCAGTGCTAGGTGTGCACTGCTATTACATTTTATTTCACATTTTTTAATATTTTTAAATATTTTTATGCTTTAATTTTTATTTCCAAAATCAGACCTGAATAAAGGTAAATATTTCCGAAAAAAAGTTGTTATTATGTTACAAAAACTCTTAAATTTTATTACATCTGTATCTTCAATGGATAGAAATATGTGTATTAAAATGGCAAAGGAAATTATTTTCAGTAAGTCACAGCAGCCAATAAGAAATCAGCTCTCATTACTTCAGCAACATTTAACAGCCTAAAAGGTAAACTATAATGGTTTTAGATCAATTTTATTTTTGTTTTTGTTAAGTTTTTATATATTTTAAACTGTTACATATTTGTTTTGTACTATCTGTATACAATCTCTGTTTTACAAATAAATATTTAACACAAAATAAAGGGTTTGCAGAATTTTTTGGTCAACCAAAGAGAGATCACAGCAGGGCAGACGTGCTTTGTATCTCTGTGTGTCTGACTGAAATCTCAGACTTATCCTTCCGATTGTGGAGGTAAAGAGGAATTTCTACTCTGACAACTCATTAGAGTTCTGTAAACAAGGGGCTATTATCAGCACAGCTGAAAAGTAATCATGGTACACACTATAAGTTTTTTTTTTCGTTCAACCCAGCAGGCTGTTGCCCGCTGATGCCACCCGATCTTCGACCCGTGTGTACGGCCCTTTATGTTGTGAAAAGAAGGCCAGAGCTCCAGGTTCTGGCTGGACAGACTACGCAATTGTAATTTAATATTCATGTTTATGTGACCAATAAGGAAAACATTATTAACCATTTAATTTTTTTTTTTAGCCCTGGCCATAATAAGCAAAGAAAGAAAACGTGTAAACACCACTATACCTTCCCGTCCCTGATACATGGTCTCTGTGGATTACTGTATGTTACCACTGTTTTCATTGTTATTAAGTATGCCTGGTACCATTTAGGTAAACATATCAAAGACACGTACACGTGCCTTTAATCATCAATTTAATCATCAAGCACAACTGTGGACACTGTTGTACTGTTGATCTCGCTAGTAATGGAAGCTGACGTTGCTGGTGCACTCTTATCATTAATGAGGCCTTTACCACCAACAATTTCTTCTGTGTTTCTTTCTGGTTTTATGAGAATTATATACCCTTTGGGGACATAAATACAACCGAGCAAACCAAAACTAGATGCTAAAATGGCAAAGATTTCAACAGCTACTTTGAATTTCCCTCGTGTGCTAAGGTAAGCTGGAACAAAAGAGATCCAAACAATAAAGAACACTAGCATTCCAAATGTGATAAATTTTGCCTCGTTGAAATTGTCTGGAAGTTTTCGAGCTACAAAGGAAGTTATAAAGCAAAGGATAGCAAGAAAAACATCAAACCCAAACATAGAGCACAGGAATTCAATGGAACCTTCGTTACACTCAAGGATTATCTTAATGTTTTGGGATTCCATATTTTTATAAACCCAAGGTGGCTTCAGGATCAAATAAGCCGTACATATACCAACTTCGATAATTAAACCAGTTACTGCAACTATTCTTTGATACAGTGGTTTCATGACTATCTGAAAGCTCTTATCACTCTTATCACCCTTATCATCCTTATCACCCTTATCGCCCTTATCGCCCTTATCGCCCTTATCGCCCTTATCACCCTTATCACCCTTACCACCCTTTTTGCCCTTCTTAGCTTTAGCAGCTCGCTTGGCTAACATCAGAACAATAGTCTTGCCAAGTATACTTGAGAGGCATAATGAAAATCCAAGAGCCAGAGTGGTTTGTCGGGCCATACATGACCATGCCACTGGTTTGCCTACAAAAAGGATAGATGTCATAAACGTACATACCAGTGAGAATTGAATTAGAAAACTCAAAGTCCGGTCATTAGCCTTGACTAATGCTGTATCCCTATAAATTGTATAGATAATAGTAAAAGCAATAACCAACGAAGCACCAAACACCGCCAAGAATATCAGTGTGATCCCCAAAGCTTCATCTGTGTTCAGGAACTCCACTTCCTTCAAAACACACTCATTCTTTGGTGTGTTAGACCAGAAGTCTGGAAGGCATGCTATGCATTCTCTTGCATCTATGAAAAAACAGTAATGAAAATGTAATTACTGAAAGCATTTGATGTAGTTATTTATATCAGTTGAGCTAGGTGATATTTCTATTAATATATTAAAAAAGTATAAGTACTCAGTAATGTGTAATAGTAAGAGTTCTCTAAGTTAGAATAGCTAACTATAGTTGGATTTGACTTAGTGTCTGTCTTTTGCAATCACCTATGCACCATGCTCAGAATGAGAGTGGGAGAAGCAGCACAAGAAGCCAGTCAGCTGAACATGCTGATAGGAGGTGAGAGCAAAATGACAAAGAAATGAGCACATCAGCATGCTGATTCTGCTTTTATTGTCCAGTCACAGGCTGGGGAGGGGACAGGACTTGTAAATGTTACAAAACAACAGCAGATATTAATCAGGGCTTAGGTCTGTGTTATGTCTCAGAACTAGATGGACAGAAATACAAAACCAACTGCCAGGTTAAACAGTTCCAATATATGTATTTAGTTGTTTGACTGGAGTTCAGTTTTAAAGTGAACCTGTTGCTTTTCCTGTGGAGGACAAACCAACAGATTTACATAAAGTAGAAGTGAAGCTAAACAGTAATGCTTTTTTAAATATTGCATCCCCATTGTTTTTTTTTATTCAATGCACACTTTTTCTAGTAAATCACAAGGTGAATACCCTTTTTTACAGTTTTTCTATGCAGTTACTTGAACACAAAGCTCTAGACCAGTGGTTCTCAACCTTACTAGTGCCGTGACCCCTTGATAAAATTTCCCAAGTTGTGGGGACACCTAACAGTAAAATTATTTTCATAGCGTGGGTTGTCAGCACCCAGGGCAAGACAAGTCATTTGCGCCCCTAACCCACGGACATTTAGCGCTCCCAGAGTCCCTTCCACTTGTACAGTATTAAAACCCCTTATAGTACATTTTAGGATGTACCACTCTTTCTCTTTGTACTCCTTTCTTTCCCTTTTATCTCTCTCTATCCTAATTTATTGCTTTTTTTCCCCCATCCCTCTCTCTAGCCTTTTTCTTTGTTCCACACCCTCCTTTTCCTCTCCCTTCCATGTATTCTCTATTTGTATGCCTTCTCTTACTCCTTGGTGGGGGGGGGGAATGGGATGAGTGGCAGTGCTGGTGGGGAGTTGGGATCAGTGGCAGTGCTGGGGAAGTTCTGATCAGCCAACTTAGGTGCTCTTGATCAAGGTAATTTGCTGATCTGAGAACTGTAGTGGGGACTTATAATGGCAACTCTAATCACAGGTAGTGTTACTCACTGTCTCTCTGGCTTTGTGGTGTCTCATAGCAGTGACACCTGCGCCAAAATCAGGAGATAGGGTCTCCTCCAGCCTTTCCCACTTCACATTCCTCACCAGTCAGCTGACCTCTAGTCTCTGCACCCCAGCCATGCCATGAACTGAATGGGCAGCTGCGGGCTCCAGGAACAGCCCTTCTGGGTGGCTGCAAAAAGGCTGGGAGAGCAGCATGGGCTTCAGGAACAGCCCAGGATTTGGTGACCCCTGGCAAATCGTCATTCGACCCCCAGGTTGAGAACCACTGCTCTAGAGAGTTTGTCCATCTGTGCATATTCTGGGTGTGAACACGCTCCCAACCCATGGAAGCCAATGGGATGGCATCATAGCACTTGGAATACTGTAGCCTTGTTGGCCCTTCACAGACAGACACACAAGCCTGTGCTATGTGGTCATGTGAGCACATAGAAAAACTTTACATACCTTCCATTTGGATGGCTGCAAAGAGAGGAAGCCCTGCATTTCATGACTGAAGCTTACACAAGACTTAGGACTCCATACCTGCCCCTTGAATGGCGAAGAACCATTGTTGTAATATGGGAAGTAAGACACATGTTCCCCATAATGTGAAGTACTGGATATATCTTCAATTCTGGCAGCTGAACAGAGAAGTGGGGCATTGAAAAGAGGGAAAGTATGTAAAGCTGGGGCTGGGGAGAAAGGCAGTTAAGTGAACCTTTGACTTTGCCCTACATAAGAGACTAATGGATAAATCTTTTGGAAAGCTCTTTAGAAACCTCCTCCTTTGAAAGGTCAAATGCTATAAAGGTTGCTTCCATTTCTCTATTTTCACAATTGTTATATCAGATTTAGTGTTAATATTCATCTCTATATATTTGCAATACCTCCCACTAAGAGCAACCCTTCATTTTGGATAATTTTGCCCATTATTATTGCCTGAATGTCCCACCACCCTCTAATGTCTATGGTCACTTTTAAATTAGAACTCCAGGCACACAGTTAAATACACAGCATTCAATACACAATGTATATTTGTTACCAATGTTTTATTTGCCAAAGAATGTGTAATTCTCTAACATCTTGTTATTTACACACATCTGCCACACTACAAAGCCAGAAGAAGTAAGAGCCCATTCACACAGGGGCAACGCGACTTCCAGCGCGATTTTATGAGGCAACTCAGACACGACTTGAGAATGAATCACAGCGCGACCTGGAGCTATTTACAAGGCAACTCCAAGTTGCCTGCAGGACAGGAGACATTCCAGTGGCCAATCAAACAAGAATCAGCTCTGTGGGAGGGAGGGGGGAGAGAGAGTTTTGCCTGATAATAGTATGTTTTCTTCCTGGAGAGTTGCTCCTATTAAGACAGTGAGAGGCGACTCCCATTGAAATGAATGGTTACAGGTCGCCTAGGAGTCGGATTGAAGTAGTACAGGGACCTTTTTTGAAGTCGGAGCGACTGCAGTAGTGTGCATAAGGACGGCTCCATTAACTTACATTGATTTCTTCAGCCAGCACGACCTGAGGCGACTAGGGGCGACCTGGGGCGATTTGGAGTCGGATCCCAAGACGCCCCTGTGTGAATGGGCTCTTACACACTTGTTCCACAATTTAGCAACACTGCCTCGTATACAACCTCTGTCTCCAGTCTGCTACCAGTAATCAACATTGTCCAGTTAGCAGAGAAGTAATTCAGAAAGTATTTAACCTGAAGAAGTTAATAGTAGTGTGATCCTCCTGGAGGTGCAGTATGGCAAAGGCAGGTAAATCACAAGATTGGCTGAAGAAAATTACAAAATCTTTGTGAAAAAAAAAATCCAGAAGCGCATTTGTGAGGTCAGGCACTGATGTTGGCTGAGAAGGCCTGGCTCGCAGTCTCTGCTCTAATTCATCCCAAGGGTGTTCTATCGGGCTGAGGTCTTGACTCTGTGCAGGCCAGTCAAGTTTCTCCACCCCAAACTCACTCATCCATGTCTTTATGGACCTTGCTTTGTGCACTGGTGCACTGTCATTATGGAAAAGGAAGGGGCTATCCCCAAATTGTTCCCACAAAGTTGGGAGCATGAAATTGTCCAAAATGTCTTGACCTGCTGATGCCTCATAAGTTACCTTTACTGGAACTAAGGGGCCCAGGCCAACCCCAGAAAAACAATCTCACACCATAATCCCCCCTCCACCAAATGATTTGGAGGGGTGCCCCAATACTGTTGGCAATATAGTGTGGATGAATGAGTTTGGGGTGGAGGAACTTGACTGGCCTGCACAGAGACCTGACCTCAATTTGATAGAACATCTTTGTGATGAATTAGAGCGGTGACCGCGAATCAGGCCAACATCAGTGCCTGACCTCACAAATGCGTTTCTGGACGAATGATCAAACATTCCCATAGACACACTTCTAAACCTTGTGGACAGCCTTCTCAGAAGAGTTGAAGTTGTTATAGCTGCAAAGGATGGGTCAACTCAATATTGAACCCTGAGGACTAAGACTGGGATGCCATTAAAGTTCATGTGCGTGTAAAGGCAGGTGTCCCAATACTTTTGGCAATATAGTCTATATCCAGTGCATTTTGGGAACTCGGTAGCACCCCCCTTCATCAGAGCCTAAAGTTTATTTTTACCTTTTCACAAAAAATGAAAAGGTGGACTAACAGTCCCTGATCCCTGTTGCACTTACCTCTGAGGGTGATTAGCTTTCGTTGCCCATGCAGCCAGTCCAGTGATCTGGGGATTTATAAGCCTCAGTCTTCTGCCCCTTCTTTCCTTAGGGATGCCAGGACAGATCAGAGCAATTCAGGTTTGTCACTGGCCAATCAGAATTGCTCTGATCCATCCCAACATCCCTAAGGAAAGAAGAGAAAAAGACCATTGCTTTCAAATCCCCAGACCACTGCACTAGGACAGTGAAAACGAATCATTCTAGGAGGTAAATGCAGTAGGGACCAGAAGGTGGAAAAGGTGATGTGTGTTAGTTCACCTTTTAGTTTTTTGTGAAAAGGTGAACCTACATTTTAACCTCTAGACGAAATAGGACCCAAATTCTTGGTGTTTTTTTTAGTTAAAGTATGCAGCTAACATGCATGTTCTTAGCTGTTTGTTGCAGTTGAACGTCCATGCACAAGCTATACGTCATCTGGACCAATTTCACCCCTACACAGGAGAATACTATTTTTACAAGCTCTCATGTTTAGGGTATTGAACAAGGGAGAAAGAGAGGAGGAGCAATGGACAAGGGAGGAGGAACAGACAGACTTGGTGCCCTAGAAAACAGTAGTACTGGGGCAAAGCTTTTACAGGTGAAACTTGAAAAATTACAATATTGTGCAAAAGTTCATTTATTTCACTAATGCAACTTAAAAGGTGAAACTAATATATGAGATAGACTCATTGCATGCAAAGCAAGATAGTTCAAGCCGTGATTTGTCATTATTGTTATTATTATGGCTTACAGCTCATAAAAACCCCAAATCTCAATCTCAGAAAGTTAGAATATTGTGAAAAGGTGCAATATTCTAGGCTCAAAGTGTCCCACTCTAATCAGCTAATTAAGCCATAACACCTGCAAAGGGTTCCTGAGCCTTTAAATGGTCTCTCAGTCTGGTTCAGTAGCAATCACAATCATGGGAAAGACTGCTGACCTGACAGTTGTGCAGAAAACCATCATTGACACCCTCCATAAGGAGGGAAAGCCTCAAAAGGTAATTGCAAAAGAAGTTGGATGTTCCCAAAGTGCTGTATCAAAGCACATTAATAGAAAGTTATGTGGAAGGGAAAAGTGTGGAAGAAAAAGGTGCACAAGCAGCAGGGATGACCGCAGCCTGGAGAGGATTGTCAGGAAAAGGCCATTCAAAAGTGTTGGGGACTTTCACAAGGAGTGGAGTGAGGCAGGAGTCAGTGCATCAAGAGCCACCACACACAGACGGACCCTGGACATGGGCTTCAAATGTCGTATTCCTCTTGTCAAGCCACTCCTGAACAACAAACAACGTCAGAAGCGTCTTACCTGGCCTAAAGAAAAACAGCCCTGGTCTGTTGCTCAGTGGTCCAAAGTCCTCTTTTCTGATGAGAGCAAATTTTGCATCTCATTTGGAAACCAAGGACCCAGAGTATGGAGGAAGAATGGAGAGGCACACACTGCAAGATGCTTGAAGTCCAGTGTGAAGTTTCCACAGTCTGTGTTGATTTGGGGAGCCATGTCATCTGCTGGTGTTGGTCCACTGTGCTTCATTAAGTCCAGGGTTAACCCAGATGTCTACCAGGAGATTTTGGAGCACTTGATGCTTCCTTCCACAGACAAGCTCTATGGGGATGCTGACTTCATTTTCCAGCAGGACTTGGCACCTGCCCACACTGCCAAAAGCACCAAAACCTGGTTCAATGACTGTGGGATTACTATGCTTGATTGGCCAGCAAACTCGCCTGACCTGAACCCCATAGAGAATCTATGAGGCATTGCCAAGAGAAAGATGAGAGACATGAGACCGAACAATGCAGAAGACCTGAAGGCCGCTATTGAAGCATCCTGGTCTTCCATAACACCTCAGCAGTGCCACAGGCAGATAGCTTCCATGCCACGCCGCATTGAGGCAGTAATTGCTGCAAAAGGGGCCCAAACCAAGTACTGAGTACATATGCATGCCTATACTTTTCAGTGGTCCGATATTGTTCTATGTACAATCCTTGTTTTATTGATTGCATTTAATATTCAAATTTTCTGAGATTGTGGATTTGGGGTTTTCATGAGCTGTGAGCCATAATCATCACAATTATGACAAATCATGGCTTGAACTATCTTGCTTTGCATGTAAAGAGTCTATCTCATATATTAGTTTCACCTTTTAAGTTGCATTAGTGAAATAAATGAACTTTTGCACAATATTCAAATTTTTCGAGTTTCACCTGTAGTTCCCTGAGAATACAGGTTAAGTGCGTTTGCCGACTGATCCACGTCTAATATCTATGCGTACAATAAGGGGTAAATATGCCAGCTCAAACGTGGTAAAAAGTTCCAGCATAAATTACCGGACTTGTATATGCTCTTTAAAACCCAACTCCAGACAAAAAAGTTTTATTTCCTTTTGATTAAAGTAAGGAACGTTTGGAGCCTCTGTCAAGTTTTTATTGACATCTCTGTCATGGACACAGACAAACAGTTTTAGTGGAAGGGTCAAAACAGAAATAGTAAGACTTACCCATTCTATACAGAACTAAAAAAAAAATTTGTCTTTAAAGCCCAACCCAAGGCAAATATAAAATGATCCCCCTGCAGTGGGGCAGTACCTCCACTTCAAGTGTTAATTGCTAGTTTTTGTCTAGGAGAACCAAAAAAAGATTTACACTCGATCTTCCAATCCTTCTCTTAAGTAAACCCACCCCCACGGTGTCTGTATGCTCACGATCCACCAGTCTAGAGTCGAGGTGTCATTAGGACATGAAGATGCGGAAGGAAAGTCCACCATTGGATCGTGGGAGAACTCTGCCTTCCGGGAGAGCGGGGATCAGGTATGTAAATGATTTCTCCTTTCCCCTAGACAAAATGAGCAATTAACCTCTGTAGTGCAGGCACAGCCCCACTGCAAGTGATCATTTCAAATCTGCCCAGAGTTGGGTTTTAAAGATCATTGTTTGAAATGCTCATTTCCAAACAAAAAGGACTGGGATACGTATTTTCGGAATAGCAAACCCGATTGCATCACTCCGATTTTTATCATAATAAAGGAAAAACTGTGTTACCTGTTTCATTAGTAATTTCTCCATCCGCACATGGAATGCAGTCAAAGCAGCACACCGGCTCTCCTTGTCTAATGCCTTTCCTTGATCCCGGGATACAGCTGATGCTACAAACAGACTGGGGAGCCTAGAGATATGTGCATAAATAACATCACTGATGTTTGTTGTATATGTATCATGCATCTATATTTTCTTCTAATTTTAGCTAAAAATGCAAACAGAAAAATCTGAACATAGACCAAAAATTACAGTTAGTATGATGTGTTCCTTGTGTTGTTTCTTCTTGTTTTAGAAGAAATAATAATAGCTTCATTTTCAACCAACTCACCCTTCCAGGTGCGGCTTTTTTGACCTCCCATGTCTCTCAGGCAAAGGTGGAGGTATAATTGTTATTTACAGCTTGCTCCACAGTTTATCCCCTGTTAATGTAATGTCTTTCTCTTCTTTTGAATGCCTATTTCGAGGTCTGTGTTCCCCACTCATCTGCTATTGGTACTGTTTATCGACCACCGAAGTCTTGTAGAGCTTTCTTAGATGAGTTTGCTGATTTGCTTTCATTTTTATGCCTTAGGCCCCTTTCATACTTGCGCGACTTGTCCTGCGACTTGGGACTGCAAAGTGGCATGACAAGTCGTACCCCATGATTTCTAATGAGTACCATTCATATCTGTGCGACTTCAAGTCATACCGACTTAAAAGTAGTCCCTGTACTACTTTGATCCGACTTTGATGCAAGTTGAGGTCCATAGACCTCAAGTTTACACAGGCATTCCCTGAAATTGTGTCAAAATCATGGCCGCAAAATTTTCATAAAATTGCTGCAAAATCACGCGACTTTCAAGTCACAGCAGTGTGAAAGGGGCCTTAGTTTTAAGAGAATCCTTATCCTTGGGGATTTTAATATACACACTGAGCCCAGGTTCACACATATGCAATGCGGGAACCAGAGCGATTACAGTGCCTTTTCCCGCATCTCTCCTGCAGGCAGTTCACACTGCCCTCTGTGAACCGCTGCGGGTGTCAATACAATGTTAATGACACCCCCAAATCAGTTCACAGATCGCAGTGCGAACTGTGAACACGCACAGGAATCGGATCACATGGGTCGGAACACCCACGTGATCCGATTCCAGTGCGTGGGAAAAAAAGTCCCTGCACCTTTTTGGCAGTGAATCCAATGCGAGTTTAGCCATACAACTCTATAGCTGAACTTGCACTGCACAGACATCGCATGTGATCTGCACCTGCAGTGCGGGTGCGAAAAACACATGCAATGTCTGAGATCGCACAAGTGTGAACCTGGGCTTATTCTGATTCTTCCAGTTCAGCTAAAGATTTTCTGGCTTCGCTGGGATGCTTTGATCTAACTCAATTTGTTTATACCCCCAAGCATATCAAAGGACACACCATGGACCTTAGCATTTGTAATGGCTCTTTTGTCTCTGACTGCTCTTCCCTTGACTTAGGACTGGCTGATCACCTAGCTATTCTTTTCAATCTGGAATTAGCTGTTTCTAACATCTGTCTCCATCTGTAAGGCTGCATTCATACCTGAGCGTTTTTTAGCCTGAAGCCTGAAGCTACAAAACGCTAGAGGGGAAAAAATCCATTATTCTCTATGGAGATGGTTCACATCTCCACTCCAAAACGCCTGAAGCTCAAACAAGTTCCAGACCCTTTTTTGTTGCGCGAATCGGGCAGATTTGGGCGTTTTAGGAGTCATAGAATGTAGTGGAAACGCTCGATTCAAGCGTCTAGTGCGACAACGAGCGTTTCTACGGGCGCAAATTCGTGCGACAAAATGCTGGTAAAAACGTCGGTAAAAACACTCGAAACGCTACGCTCAGGTGTGAATGCAGTCTAAATGATCACAATTGGGCTTCTATTAATCAGACCAAATTTGCAAATTCTGTTACTTCCTCCCTATCCTGCATCTCCTTCTCTGTCAACCCTTGTTGACAAAACATATGCCCTTAAAGTGGATGTAAACCCACTCTTATCCTTTCTAAACTACTGCCATAGTGCTGATCTATAAGGATATAGATGCCTCCTGCATGTATCCTTACCTGTCAAATGTCTCCCCTCTGTCTGTTATAAGAACTGAAAAACTGCAGATTCTGTGGGTGGATCTGTTGTCTGGAGCTCGGTGGGTGGAGTTGTGATGTTAGTAGACTCCCCGCCCACCTCTACACTCCCCTTGTCAACATGAATTTTCTCATGTGTATTCCTTACACTGAACTTCTGCTATGATCACTAACATCCAGTCAAAATCCAGAAAAGTAACCACATGACTTCAGAAAAGGAGTGAGGTAGAAATTAAAAAATAATGCCTGTCTCAGGCTTAGTGCATGAGATATGTAAATAACCTATCATTCACAGCAGGGGGGGGAACGGACAAAAGTTCTCCTGTTTGTCCGTTTATCTTACTGAAAAAAGAAAAGAGGATTGCTCAGAGCTGGATTAACTCTTTGTGGCAAGACCTGGCACAGATGATAGGAAATCATATACACTACATTGTGACAGAAAAAAATAATAAAAAATTTGGGTTTACACCCACTTTAATTATGCACTTACATATTCCCTTGACACCTTTGACCCATTAAAAACGTGAACAGTCTAATTTTCTCGTCCGTCTCCCTGGTATAACCACTTCCGGCCTAGCAACGTGTGTATATCGGGATGATGCCTTCTGGAACTATTTCTCAGAGCTGCCGGATTGCTTTCACAAGCAGTGGGACTCACCTGTAAGGCTCTTCATGGCTTGGCACCCCATTATGTGTCTGAACTTTTATCAAGATACCCCCCCCCCCCCCCCTTCGTAACCTCCTCAAATTCTGGTCTTCTGTGTGTCCTCTCTACTCACCTACACTCGATGGGAGACAGAGCCTTCTCCTGCTATGCCCTAAAACTTTGGAATTTACTTCCAAAGAACATCAGAAAGTCATCTTCTCTAAACTTAAATCAAATCTAAAAATGTTTTTCTTTAGACAAGCTTTCACGTAATTGTCCCTATTTTCTTTTGTTTTATCCCATGTATTTCTTGTGTTTTTGTTTCTCTTGTTTTATAACGCGCTTTGAGAAGCTACCTTTAAAGGAGCTATATAAAATAAGGTTTATTATTATTGTTAACCTCCCTGGCGGTATGCTCGAGTGTGGCTCAGGGTTAAATTTCAGTACCATTAGCGGTAACCCCGAGCCACACTTGGGATTGCATTGCAGAATCCTAGTGCAGTATACTTACCTTGTCACCAGGATGCTATTCAAGCATGTCCCCCCGTTGTGTCCCCGCCGGATCATCTCCCCGATGTCCTGTGTTCCACGCTCCATTCCCTGCAAGCACCATGACGCAAGAGGGCGGAGCCCGGCGGCAAATTCAAAAAGTACACACAACATAACACATACAGTATACTGTAATCTTACAGATTACATTACTGTATCAAATAATTTCACCTCCCCTTTGTCCCTAATGCTTTGTCCAGTGTCCTGCATGCAGTTTTATATTATATATACTGTTCTTTCTGCCTGGAAACTTGAGATTGTCCATAGCAACCAAAGAGTGTCCCTTTACATCAAAAGTGGTTTTAGATCAGCTAGAAAACAGCGATAGTAAATGAGAACACTTGTAGAATTGAGCGATAGAGAAACGTGGGGAAATTCATTTTATTAATATTATAATATTTTTTTTATAATTATTTATAGTTATTTATTATATTATAATTTATGATTTAGTGCTTCAAACTTTATCATACCCGGGATGTCTACTAGACTCTTGTTTGGACAGATTTAAGTGAGTTATTACTAAGAATTACAGGCCTACAATATAAAACGCCAAACTTCTATGCAAAACAATGTACCTACCGCATTGAGATTAAAAAATCTGACATAATCATATCGCCAGGGAGGTTAATATTATTATTATAGTAAATTAACTAACAAAACACAATTGCTCTGACTTTTCACGTTTAGTTTGAGGCTATTATACCATCAGCCATTTAAATTCTACCATCAGAGGAAGAAGCTAAATTACCAGAAGGATGAAAATTAATGCAATTCAGAAGACATGGTGTAATTTTTAGTTATTAACATTCTTCTTTCATTTAGGTGAAGACCCCTCTTTATAGTATTACAGAGTGGTCTATTAGTATTAATTAACAGCAGGGCCCTCATCTCACTTTTGCTCACATTGCTGATATTTGCTTATATGTATTTTAATCTTACAAATATTTAATACAATTCATTTTAATGTATACTGTATGTGTCCTATGGTGGGTATTTAAACGTGAGTTCTGTATATAGATTTTTTAGATACTACTCAAGCATGTCTTTCATTAAAGAGTCACATTGTACCTTTAACTGGACTCTTTGGTTATCTGAACAGAGATGGCGGAGGAGAGTGGTGGGAAGTAGGGGGTTTGAGTCACTCCTCTAACACACTCAGCTGCATGTGTAAATAGCAGTTTGAGCTATTCAGCTTTCTAAAAAAAAAAAAAAAGGGCTTATAACAAAGCAGGTAAACAGGTACATATAGTATGTGAAAATGGGATTAGAGCTGTACAAGCTAGTTGAAAATTTTGGAGGGCAATTTCCTTTATATGCTAAATGAAAATATGATAAAAATCTTAGCAGTTTCTGTGAACTTTCAGTGATGATGTACTATATATAGAAAAAGCAGACTAAAATATGTTTCTTGGCAATATATTATTTTTAATACTGATAACACCTACCTGGCCATTTGGTGTATTCCAAAATATTGAGCTGTTATCTATTTTGAGCTCATTAGATCCTCCAGAAGCTTTGAATTTGTACTGTCCTATTTTAATAAATGATAGAGTATTATTATCACGCCACTGCCAATTTAAAATATCGTAAAAGCCATCCACATCTCCTGATTCATCAAACTTTAGGAATTCATTTGTGAAGACTTTGAATTTGGTGTTCTTCAAATAGTACATAAGCTGTAAAGAAAAGCAGAAAAAAATGAAAATAAGCCCTATGGAGTTAAACCAACCTTTCTGGTGTAAATCTTAAGGTAAAAATATTTGAATTCACACAGGGGATCCTGTTATACAAGCATACCCCACTTTTATGTACACAATGGGGTTTATTTAATAAAGCTGGAAAGTGAAAAATCAGGCTCACCTCTGCATAGAAACCAATGAGCTTCCAGGTTTTTATTACCAAAGCTTACAAGCTGGGGTTAGAAGCTCATTGGTTTCTATGCAGAAGTGAGCCTGATTTTGCACTCTACAGCTTTTTGTAAATAAACCCCATTATGTACTTAAAAGTGGGGTATGCCTGTACAGTGCTGGAATAGTGTAGTATGTACCAATCATGCCTTAGAAACTGCCACTCAACCAGGGCCGGCCCTACCATGGGACCCGATGGGACCATGGTCCCAGGCGGCACTTTAAGAGGGGCGGCAACAGGGGCG
This sequence comes from Rana muscosa, assembly GCA_029206835.1. Taxonomy (NCBI): domain Eukaryota; kingdom Metazoa; phylum Chordata; class Amphibia; order Anura; family Ranidae; genus Rana; species Rana muscosa. The sequence goes on from CM055122.1 coordinate 735,689,334, forward strand.
CACTGCCTGAGGACCTGGGTTTCCCTCCATCTAGTGTGCATTGTCATACTGTACTGCATCGCCGCTGTCACTGGCCGCAGTGGCAAGACCCACTTCAAGGGTCTCTCCAGCGGCCCCTGCTTCACTGCCCAAACTGGTTGCTAGCCGCGGACCGCTTTGTGTCTAGCAACCAGTGACGTAAGGAGAGAGAGGCCCATCATTCATTGCAGAGAGTATTTCACTTCCTCCTCCTCCGGCTAGCTCCACCCACCTCCTCCCTGTATGTAACAGCATGAGATCAGAGCGGCTGTGTGTGTGTGTGTGTGTGTGTGTGTGTGGAGAGAGAGCAGCTGCGGGCTCTTCTCCCCCCTCCTTCTCCTCCTCATGCTGCTGTTCCTAGGACAGCCACCGCTATGTTTCTTCCCCCTTTTCCTCCCATTGGCCAGGGAAAAAAACTAAAAGGAGAAAAGAGGATTATGGGATATGTAGTGCAAATGGCTGGCCCATTGCAATTCTAGGGGGGAAACTGCAGCCCCCAGCATGCCCATCTGAAGGGGAGGGAGAGAGAGCCAGGCTGAGTGACAGGCTGCATCTGGTGACAGGCATCAGTGACAAGTGACACGCTGCATCTGGTGACAGACATTGGTGACAAGTGACAGGCTGCATCTGGTGACAGGCATCGGTGACAAGTGACAGGCTGCATCTGGTGACAGGGAATGGACACAAGTGACAGGCTGCATCTGGTGACAGGCAATGGTGACAAGTGACAGGCTGCATCTGGTGACAGGTATTGGTGACAAGTGACAGGCTGCATCTGGTGACAGGCATTGGTGACAAGTGACAGGCTGCATCTGGTGACAGGCATTGGTAACAAGTGACAGGCTGCATCTGGTGACAGGCATTGGTAACAAGTGAAGGCTGCATCTGGTGACAGGCATTGGTAACAAGTGACAGGCTGCATCTGGTGACAGGCATTGGTGACAAGTGACAGGCTGCATCTGGTGACAGGCATTGGTGACAAGTGACAGGCTGCATCTGGTGACAGGCATTGGTGACAAGTGACAGGCTGCATCTGGTGACAGGCATTGGTAACAAGTGACAGGCTGCATGTTGTGGCAGGCTATGGGTGGCAAGTGGCACAGCTGCATCTGGTGGCAGGCAACGGTGGCAAGCAATAAGCTACATCTGGTGGCAAGCAATGGTGGCAAATGACAAGCTCAGGGTTCCCACTGATTCTGCATTATGGTGAGTTAAACTATTTCATTATATATTACAATGTAGTAATAGAAATAATGTGATTTGATCATCCTGACACCATATCAATCATAATGTTAGGATGATTTAAGTGCTAACACCAGCCATTCGCCCGACAAATCACCCGCTGCCAAATTCCCTGTCAGCGAGACTACACCCCCCCCTCATCTTTTTTTGGGAAGGAAGGGCGGTATCCCTGAATGGCAGTTTGGAAATGTGGTCAATGCAGCGCTGTTGTTGCGGCATGTTGCATCACTGAGCTGGGATCAGAGCGTAGCTGGTCGGTGGCAGTGGAGAGAAAGGGGGGAGCTTTCGTGGTGCTACACAATACTCTTTGCAGGAAGGAGCTAGGGTGACCACATTTTTAAACTACTATTCACGGACACCCCCCCTTCCCAAACATCAGCTTGTTCTGTAACGAATCACAGCACAGTGATTGGACACAAGAGGTGGGATTTATGATTTCTCCAATCACATGCAGGGGGCGGGGATTGTGCTCCTCCAGGCATTCCCGGCCAGGACAAGTACTGTCAGTGAGTAAAGAGGTGATGTGGCGGCCTTTTTTGGGGGCATCAGATTGGCCTAGGGGGGTGGCTGTGTCAGTTTCATTTCGGGACACTGTATTGTCCTGGAATGAATGTGCCCGGGACAGACCTGCAAAATGCGTGGTCACCCTAGAAGGGGCATGTCTCTTTGCTGAATATATGGGATGTCTCTTGCTGAATATATTGGGCTGTCTCTTTGCTTTATGGAAACGTCTCTTTGCTGGATGGGCATAGGATTTTTTTTTGGGGGGGGGGGGGCAGCATTTCATTCTTGGGCCCAGGCAGCACAATGTCTTCGGCCAGCCCTGCACTCAACCAACCCATAATGGTCACTGGTCCACAGGTAAGTAGATGAAGCAGGAAGGGGGGTAGAATTGGGAAGGTGGAGAACATAGTGTAATGAAGATAACTGGGGAACTACACAGTGGGGTTTCTGTGGCTCACAAGAGGCAAAATACAGCCATATGCTAGCAACGTTATTAGTAGAGCAAAGCTTAATTACTGTACAAGTGGAGTAACCCCAAGCAACCTATTAAATTTATATTTACTAAAAAGGGGGTTTAAATTAGTTATGATCAGGGCTTTTTTTCTCAGAAAATAGGTGCAGGAACTCCTTTTTTCTGAATCACCCCTTTTCTCCGCCCCTACCCACCTTCATCCCTTGGTTCCATCCCCTACCCACCTCCCAGTACCACATCTTTTAGACAATACAGAACCAAGTATCATTTTGTGGTGCTAAGTAATTTGTATGGAATTTGGTAATGATATCAAGAAAAGCAGTAAAAAAGATCCCCTTCAGCCAGCCTAACAATAGTGTACTACCCACAATAAAATCCCCCCCCCCCCCCAGCACCAATAGACTCCCAGCAGCATCAACAGATCTCCGCACAGCCAGCATTATTAGACTCTCTGGCAGCCAATAACAATAGACCCCTCCCCCAACAGTAGATCTCCTTCAGCAACAACTGACCCCCCAGCAACATAAGACCCACCCCCAGCAACAATAGGTCCCCCACCAGCAACAATAGACCTCCTCAGCAGCAATAGACCCCCCTGCAAAAATAGATCCCCTCTGGCTAGAATAGATCCCCCAGCAGTGAGCATCAATACCCTGCAGCACACCCCAGCACCCCTTGCGATTACATACAGTCAGTCCAAGGGGTGCCGGAACTGCGTTCCCCCATGTTCCTGCTGAAAAAAAGCCCTGGTTATGATTGATTACTACACTCCTTTTTCCAAGCACAGCTTTATTAATCTGCAATATGGCTTCTATTTAAGTGAAATATTATGGCTGATGAATCTGTGCAGATGTGTCAAATTTTAGATATCTGGTTACTTTTTAAAGAGATAAAACAATAATATGTAATTCTGCTGGCTTGCCTTATCATACATAAATTATAATATCAGAGCATAGTTAAAGTATATATTAACCTGTTGGCATCGAGCGCATGCAAAAATGCAGCCTCTCGGCAACCGGGCCTTGTCACAGAGTGGTGCAATAGCACCAATAGAGCTGTGCCGAAAGTGCGCGCCATGCACGCTACAGGCACAGTGACCAGGGGCTAACGGAAACCTCCTGATGGCTTTTTGCAAACGGGAATTTTCTGATCATGTGACCGCCGTGACAGCCAATCATGGTCATGGTCATATATGACCACTGATGTCTTCAAAAATAACTAGAAGAAATATTTTACATTACTCTGACTTCACTCCCAAAAAAATCAAATCTACTGAACACTTACCTGCCACGGCTCAAAATCAAGCACATTTGCACATTCATTACCAGGAAAAGGCCCTGACCCTTTAACACATATATCTAAATCATGGAGAGCATTAGCAATGGTGTACACAGCTTTATAGACACTGTATGTGATCCGAAGCTCTGACACATCCTTGTATGTGTTATAAATATCAGAAAGTTTCTCTTTTCCAGTGCAGAGCTGTGGAGAAATATTTCTTTTTCGACCTGCAACAATTGCTTCTATAGTGATGTTGGTATAAAAGGCTGCTCTCTGGGTGGGCCAAGTACAGTTAAAGGCCTCTTCCCAGAACTCATAGACTAGGTCATCAGTGCCGGTGCCATGCTCTGGATGTATGTCCAAGAGGAAATCTTCAAATCCTGGTATTTCTGCTTTACGAATTGCAAAGCCAATTGTTCCTCCAAGGAATGAGAAATACTGTGGCTTAGCTATCAGAGCTGATGTAGTCCAGGCCTCACTTGCGATATATGTTTTTCCAGTGATATTAGTTGCTGCTAGGGCTTCCATTAATGGACTAAGATCAATGTCTGAAGAAAAGATGATGATTACATTGGCTGATGATTGACGTATTGTTTTAACAATAGTATCTATCATTTCCTTGCTGTAGATCCGTGGAAGTGTTTCAGAAAAAGCAATACACACACCATTTTTTTCTACCTCTTCTTTGAAAACTTTGATACCATATTTGCCGTAGTCGTCATCTGCTGCTATTGTACCCACCCATGTCCATCCAAAATATGTTACTAGATCAGCGAACCCTTTGGACTGGGCTAAATCACTGGGTATAGTGCGCAGAAAGGATGGAAATTGAAATTTATCACTGAGCACAGAGCAGGAGGAAGCGTATCCCACCTGTAAAAAAAAAAGAGAATTCTTAGTTTTGCATTATGCTGCCTTAAGCATGCTTAATACACATGAGAGCTGGATGCAGACATGCGTGTGTGTATGAATGCTTGCAGTGCACCAATGGTTTTATAGCACTCCTTACTAAATGGGCAAAGACACCTGAGAGCCAATGACAATCACATGATGTAAAAACTGTTTTGCTGACCAGTGTTAATTTTGTCGACTAAAACGACTAAAACATTTTAGTCGACTAAATGAATACTATTTTAGTCGACTAAAATACGACTAAAACTAAACCAATTGAGATGACTAAAATGGGACTGAAACTAAAATGGCATTTTAGTCAAAAGACTAAAATAGGACTAAAACTAAAATGGCATTTTAGTCAAAAGACTAAAGCCTCGTACACACGGTTGGACTTCCAATCTGACTTTTCCGTGGATTTTTGTCCGAACTGAGTTGGCCGGGCACACCCATAGCATACACACCACAGGACTTTTCTGCAAACTTTCCCTAAACTTTTTCCAACATCACGTGGTTTTTCTGCTCTTTACCGCCACCCTTTGGTCAACTTCTGCTATTGTTGGTTGACCTTAACATTATTTGTTTTGTCCATCGGACAAAAGTCCTATGGTTTTCTGTACACACGGTCGGACTTTTGTTGGCCAAAAGTTTGTCCGTTTGCAGACCAAACTTTTGTCCGAGGAAAACCAAAAAAGTTTGTCCGATGGAGCGTACACATGGTCGGATTTTTTGGCAAACTTGCTCAAAATGAAGTTTGTTGGCAAAAAGTCCGACCGTGTGTACGGGGCTTAAGACTAAAACTAAATTGAAATTTGACTTAAATTAACATTGGTCTGTAGTTGCATGTTCATACCTCAATACCATAAATAATATATGAGATTTTTCACTCCAGCGGTATATAATGAGTTTGGAAATTGTATAGAAATGTTAAATAATGCATTACAATTTAATTATGTAATTAGAGAAACCATATCATCACAGAGTGGAACTGTGGATATGAAAGCAAGATGAAACAATGGCACTTACAATTTAATTACACCCATTAGATTTTAGACGACTAAAATGTACTGGAGAGTTTTAGTCGACTAAAATGTACTGGAGATTTAGTCGACTAAATACGACTAAATCTAAAACAATTGCAAAAGACTAAAATGGGACTAAAACTAAAATGCCATTTTAGTCCTAAGACTAAGACTAAAACTAAATCGAAATTTGCTGCCAAAATTAACACTGTTGCTGACACTAAACAAATTTTTTATAAGATGAATGCAATATGTCTAAATATAGGTAAAATGTACCTTCTATCTCTCTTTTCCTTTGTTTCATCTCTTAAATTCAAGCTGTTTCAGACTTCCTGTTCTAGGGTGGTTATATTTGTTCTCCATGCCCCCGTTGTGTATGTGAACATAGCCACCCTATTCTGCTTGCCCACAAGATGGGACTACACATCTAAGTGCAGACATATTCAGTTCAATGGGAATTGTAGTACATATAGAGCGGAGCATGTGACCAGAAATAACGGCACTGCTTGCTCTAGTAGCAGTTAAGTGCATCAGTGGAGAATAGGGAACATGAACAGGACAAAAAAAGAGGCCTCAAAACAACAGTAATGGACTTTAAAAAAAACGAAAAAAAAAAAAACATTGATTAAAAAAAGAAAATTGTCAATTTAACCTCTAAAGCTCGGTTGGAAGTTTCCTTGGGCAAGGCTTCACATACCCTCTCTTTCGTCAGCAAATCAGCAAGCCAGCAACACATCAATACATTTCCAAAATATTTACTAGTGCAGCTCATCAATGCTTGTCAACATGTTTCAAGGACGAACCCTCTTTTTCATAGCTAATTGAATTGGACTGAGTTTTCCTTTAAATAATCCATCCCTAAAAGACAGACTTAGGGCCCTTTCAGACGTACGGATCCCGTGAGGATCCGTTCCTTAAACATCCGCTTGCTCAGCGGGGATCGTTCCGTTGATCCCTGCTGAGCCGGCAGATGACAGGGCGGTCCTTGCACACTGTGAAGGGACCGCCCTGTCAGATCTCCGCTCTCCTCTATGGGGGGATCGGATGAACACGGACCATCTGTCCGTGTTCACCCGATCCGATCCACAGATGGATAGAAAAATATGATTTTCCTCTGCAGAAACGAACCATTATCCGCTGACATCCGCAATCCCATAGGGATACATGTATGTCCGTTTTTCATCTGAAAATGGATGGATGAAAAACGGACATACGGTCTGCAGGTGTGAAAGGGCCCAAAGGGTGCATTTACACTTGCAAATGCACCCTGCCTCCAATTATATGTGAGTACCTGCAAAGGTTCTGGCAATTAGCTGTGAAAGGCAGCTCCATTGAAAGCAATGAGAGGTTGCAGGCTCTCGCAGCAAATCTCACCCACTAGCATGTAATCTCTCAAACAGTGATCACATTCGAGTGATCAGCCATGGACCCAGGTAGTGTGTGTCCAGGGCCAATCACTCGCATGTGATGGCTGCATGAGCGATTATACAGTATGTGAGTGGGCATGATTAGTTGAGGGAGCCAGCAGCCTTCCATTGTTTTCAATAGGGCAGCCTCTTGCAGCTTCACAGGGAACCCCCGCTGGGCTTCTCAATTAGAATCAGAAGCAGGGTGTATTTGCAAGTGCACCCTTGGTGCAATTCCGGTAGCTCTGAAGAATAGGGTGCGCCCTTCAAATATGTAAGCCTCTATACACGTTCAACTGTTGAATACAGAGGTTTGCGCAAGCCTCAACTTGAACAGATTTAATGTTACACACACTTTTGCCAATGCACTTGTGTAACTGCATGATTTACTTAAAGCTTATTGAGGATTTTACTCGTAGCGCCCTCTAGTGTGTGTTTGTGATGGACACCTCCAGAACTCTCCAGGGCAAGCTGAGCCGCACAACCCCCCGACCCAAAGTCACTCCTGTCACAGTGCTACTAGTGGTGAGAGTAGAAAAAACATAGCTGGATCTGGGTTAGACCTGAGTCATTAAATCTGGGTCAGGGTTACTAGAGGCCAGGGCTGGATGACTCATCTTGGCAGCTCTCTGTTGCCTCCCCCTGTTTCTATAACATTGGGAAATTTTCTGGAACAAGTGGGTGGAGGTTAAGAGGGGCTGCCATGAATATTTTTGGGCACTCAGCCAATCCCTAGGAGTGGGCCTGGCAGGGGACTGAGAAAACCATTACATAGACATGGGCCATGCAAGCAGGGAGTTTGGGTGGAAGATGGAGAAGCAGTGCTGAGGGAGGCTGTCGATGGCCCTTGAGGGACTCCTTACCGGGGGAGGGGGGGATTGCCTCGGACTGGAGCTCGGGAGGCTGGCTTGCAAGGATCCCACCACAGTAGAACTGGGCTTAGTGTCTACAAGGAAGCAGATGGTCGAGAGAGATGCTGTTCATTCCACAATGTGCTAAACTATCCATAAAAGGGATGGGCTGTTGCTGAATTAACAAAGTGACTGTTAGTTCCACCAGGAGTGATCAGCAGGTGCTGCACATAGTGAACCAAGTTTGTGCAGAAGGAAGGAAGGAAGGAAGAAGAGCATATCTGTAAATACGGAGGAGGTTGTTCCTTTGTTCTGTGTTTTGGACGTTTTTCAAGTTGGGCATCCCATATTTTAGTCTACCCCATCCAAGTTATCATCCCCTAATATAACAACAAAAAACAAGCCAAGGACTGTTTTCTGCATTGAGTGAAGGGAATCTGTGTGACTGGCTGTGCAGCGATGGGGAACCCTAACTTCAACAAATCCTATGGGGGGCAGTGCTACATACACAATGCCAGTGCACTTTTTTTTAGAATTGCTCAAGGGTTTCCCAGCCTGGAGAAAGGCTGTGAATATTATCTTGTATTGAAAATTTTCATTTTGTATCCTTTCAACACTGGAGCACTGATAAATGTTCCTCCTTAAAACTTTTATTATTAGCTGACTTAACAGGTAAAAGCAGCTGAATGTTTCCTGCATGTACAACTTTGCATTTGTAAAAAGAAATAATCCCGTAGGCACTTAAAGTGTTTGTTAACCCATAGAATACAAACACTGCCAGACCCTCTATTAGATCTTCAGGCCGGTCACGACTCGTGGCCGCTGTATACATCCAATGGATGGCTTCTGCAGGAGGGGCCGTGATCTCCCTCTGATGTCAGCCAGGGAGATCACGTGGCCCTGGAAACCTGGCCGAGAGTCACGTGACCGACCTGAAGACATCGCTCATTTTTATAAAAGAATAATGCAATGTGGTATGCCAGAATATCATAGAGGGGCTGGCAGTGTCTATTTACAATTTTTAATTTTACTACTAGTGGCGGGGGCAGAGACGGAGACACACAGACACAAGATGACAGGCAGGAAGGAGGGGGATAAGGGGGAGAGAGGAGAGCAGAGAGGACAGCATATGACGGAGGGACGCACTTTGACCACAGTGATCAGGGCGGAGCAGTCCTGATTTTCGAGGTCTGTTTAGAGAGGCCATACAGGAAGTGGCAGATTCAGTTTAGAGGAGGGGCAGATGCTTTAAGGCACCAGGAAATCATTTATTTTTATTTTTTGGGTTAACAAACACTTTAACTACTCTTTCAGAGGGACACTTCTCATAAATTGATCCATATCCACATACTTGGATTATGGGTAAATGAAATTCGGTCCGATCTGGTGCAAGTGTAGCAATACCCCCGTAGCGGGCCGCTGGTTTAGATTTTGGGCTTTGCACGTTACCTCTAAGTTCGTTGTCAGGGGAAGAAAGTCTGTAGAAACTCTTGTCCACACAAGATGTAAAACCTTCAACTGTTGGGTTTTATTTTTGCTGCAGTAACTTGTATAGAAAGTAGAAGGTATGAGAAGATAGGGGAAGGTTCAGGTACCCATTGCAGAACACACAAAAATGTCTAAAGTCATTTACCACTCTCACTCTTAAGTGGGTATTGCTCACCCGAATAAACCCCTCTCACCTGGCCTAGCAGCCAGGATGATGCACGAACGAGTATGAGAACAGTCTCTGCCACAGACCGTTTAAGAAAAATTGTGGATAGCCAGGAATCCTCTGCCACAGGATTTCAGTCCCGAACTTCCAGCCATGTAGTAAAAGAACCTTTAAGCCGATCCGGCAAACTGCTGGGCTTTTAAAGTAGTGGATCCCTTCTTAACAAAGTCACCAGGCCTCCCCCGAGACATTAGCACTTTGCTGGTCTCCTCCAGGGCAGGTCCTCCCACAGTTCCCTTCGTTAAGCAGCTTCCTCCCTCTTGGTGGACAGCTTGGGATCCCCTTTAGGATTGTAGGCCCCAGTCATCATAACTGGGCCTACTTGCTAGAGATGCAGCCTTGTGCCAACGTGGCCCAGGGCTGAGAACACACACACATACCTCGCGCCAGGAGGGCCACAAGGCGAACGACCCCGCACAATGGCGTCTGCCCCTTAAGTATCCCTCCCCAGCATGCACAGCGGGGCACCACTCCCACTGAACAGCTGCCGAGAAGGGACACCCAATACACTATGGTCTGCCTGTGTTCCAACATGGGCCTGAGGTGGTACCGCCACCTTCAGGCAACAGGGGAAAATGCTATCAGGCACCACCATAAACCGGACAGAGGCAATTTGAATATAATTACACAAGTCTGAGCCCAACTATTGGCTCAGACACCCCCTAAATGTACAATAGCGCCCCAATCATTGGGGGCAGGGCGGTACACATGCAAACCTCACTGCATTTGGGGTGTCGTTAACTTTGTATTGACACCCGCAGCAGGATCGCAAGCACAGTGCAATGTGGTGCGGTAAATACGCAGGGATCGCAAACTGCACCGCATATGTGTGAACCTAGGCTAAAAGTATATACAAATTCTTCATGAGCTCTCCTAGTGGTATTCCTTCATGTCACTGTGCTTGGTGACAATAAAGTTTGTGTGGACACATCATCATTTTGTAGGAAAATATTTGATGAATACAGAATGAAATAGGAACAGGGAGCACTAAAATAATATAAATAAGCTTCATATGTGGACCAGTATACAGTATACCCATATAAAGAAAAAACTCTTGATTATGTGGATAAACTCCTATTTAGTGCAAGTGAATTTCCATCAGAGATACAGGAAAATTTTTGATGTATGTGTAGCGGGGTCTTCAAAGTTAGTGGGATACACCTGGGGGTAGAGAGACCCAAGTGTGTAATTATGTCAGGGATTAGACCCCTTTTCTTATTCGTGGAGGATTGGGTGGTGTAATATTCTCTTTGACCAGTGGGTGTCAGTGTACCTGCTGGCTCGAGGTAGAATAGCTATCACAGTGTTACCCTTTTTTTGGTTCCTTCCTGGCGATGGTACGGCTGGGGCGGGGAACCCGCCGTGGTGTCGATGGGAGGATATAAAAGGGGGAGACGCCCGCGCCACGAGGTCGTCGTCGCCTGTCTGTTGTTCTTGTGGGAGGGGGTCACCCCTTCACGCACCCAGGCACCTTAGGCCTGGGTGCGGGCGGTTCAAGGTTCCGGCCTAGGCGCCCAAGGCCTGGTCGGAACGAAGATGGAGTCCATCCCGGGCACCTTCAGCCTGGGGTGAGGTACTATTAAGGAGGCCTGGGACCCGGTGACTCCGACTGGGTCCCGCAAGGGTGAAGTTGCTCCAGGGCGCCCCTTGCGAGGGGACCCGCATCTGAGGTGAGGAGGCTGGGGGGGTCACCCGTCTGAAGACCCGGTGTAGCGTCAACCCGGTGACGGATGGGCCTTCAGTAACTCCCTTGGAGGACATCTTCCCCTGATATGGGCTTCAGCGCAGCGGAGGAGCTTCCATCAAGACTCCTGCAACCCCTGGTCATAGCACAGGGAGTGTAGGGACTAGGAACCTGTACAGTGCCTCGACCTGCTTCCCCATCGTATCATGCCGTTGCATTTGACTGTATGTGGAGATACGCAATAAACCTGAGTTTGGACTTTGATGGGTGTATGGACTCTGTTGATGGGAACAAAGGGAGATTCCGGCACGGAAGGACTGACCCTCATAACCAGCACACATTTGGCCCGAGGAAAAGATTGATATTGGCCTTCACCTCACCCACATGCATGGGGAGGACATGGGCCGTAGCGCACCTCACTCTGTCGCTCGACATACCCCTAGCTAAAGAGGTCGGAGTGAGGAGGCCGCTACATATGTTTTTAGGGGTAATTATACCAGTTAAAATGTCATTACACATATTCAATGGGTTCTAACAATAATAACCATAATAAAAACCCACTGATAAGCAAGCTAAACCCACAGTTGATCCAAAAAAAAAAATGTTCCTTCTTGTAAAGAGCGGCCCCATATATTAATAAGTTCCTAGTAAGTTCTGAGATATACGGAGACAGCAGAGATTTAAATACATGTAACAAGTATAAACAAAGATATATTGCCAAAGCAAATTAGAGTGGGGCATTAACAGAAATAACCAATGGTGTGTAAAGAACCTGCACATGTGTAGTGTTCATAGGCACCCCCCTATCACAATCTGTATTCAGACATCCCAAGTCTCCCGCGAGTCGCGGGAGTCACCCGCATTTGGCTGCGGGCTCACGGACGCCCGCGACTGCCGGGCGAACTCCCGGCTGTGACTGTCACTTAGCCACAGACAGAAGACAGAGTAACCAGAGCGGCCGAATGGAGTACGGCCGCAGCGGCCGCTCGGGCTGCTCTGTCTTCTGTCTGTGGCTGAGTGACAGGCAGATCGGATGTGATGACGTCCCCGTCTGTGCGAGGGGGAGGACTATAACAAAGTCCCGCCTCCTAGATAGCTTGAACACTGATCCAATGATACATTGAATAAATGTGACATGTATCATAGGAGGCGAGAATTTGTTACAGGTGCCGCTGTATATTCAAATCTGTTTCAGAGCTCTGTGTGATCAGGCTGTATGGGCACTGGTAAGGCTGTATTTCATGGGCACTGGTAAGGCTGTATTCCATGGGCACTGGTAAGGCTGTATTTCATGGGCACTGGTAAGGCTGTATTCAATGGGCACTGGTAAGGCTGTATTTCATGGGCACTGGTAAGGCTGCATTTAATTGGCATTGATCAGGCTGCATTTAATTGGCACTGGTAAGGTTGCAGTTAATTTGGGGGGGGGGGGGGTTGGCACCGGCGCAAAGCGTCACCTCCCTGAAATTAGTTTGCCACCTCCCTGAAATTAGTTTTTGCAGCTTGGAATGTCTGTGTATTGATTCCATACATGCCATTGGCCCTTGTGTTACTCTCCCTTTCTACATGGTTGTTTTTCATTGGGTTAAACATGATAGTTATACAGCTGTATTATTATGTAGCGGGTACTTACTTTCCCGGGTGCATTTTTTTGAATCTAGCTGTGACATCAGTGCTATGTTCCCTGGGTCCAGGAGGTGGTGCTGCCGCCGTGGCCGGAGGGACGAGTGTCACTGTGTGTCGAGTCTTCTTTTTGTCCTCTTTCGGTAGCGGTATGGTGGGGCGGGGAACCCGCCATGCTTGCTGGGAGAGGGGATAAAAGGGGCCAGCCATCTTAGTCACGGGGTCTTCGTCCCAGGCACCTTCAGCTTGCGGACGTGGGTTCGTGCTCGTCCTCTAGGAGGCCTCGGCCTAGAGGACCAACGGAGATCGTGTTCCACCCCAGGCACCTTCAGCCCTGGGGTGAGGTACTTGCAAGAAGGTCCGGAGCTCAGTGCCCAACACTGAGTTCCGCGAGGGAAGGGTCCTAGGGCACTTCGGGGATGGAGGCCTGAATCTGAGTAAGACGCAATGGACCGGGGAGAGCTCCTCACTCGAAGACCCGGTGCGGCAGACTGCCGGGTGAGTCTCTTGTCGGAGACCGTCCAGAAGGATCCCCTTCCTCTCGTGCGGAGACCATATCCCACTCTCCAGGAGGAGAGTGGAGGAGCAAATTTGTGTCTGGGCCTATTCACACTCACACCTCCTTTTCTGTCCTAACTATCAAGGAAGTCCCTGTATGGTGTGTTCTAATAAAGGAGTGTTGGACTTTAATGGTGTGAGGCTCACTTCCTGGCGGACGAAGTTCACGGTGACTCTTGGAGGGAGGATCCGGGTGCACAGCACAGACCCGAAGGTAAACAAGACATTGCTGATACCACAGGCATTCCCATGTGGTGGAGGCTAGGCTTAGCCCACCCGCTCTCGCTCTCTCCACCCTACCAGATACCCCTAGACAAGAGACAGTGCGAGTCACACGGAGAGAGAAGAGGGGAAGACGCTACAATTATTATTATACACGATTTATATAGCGCCAACAGTTTACGCAGCGCTTTACATAGTAGAGGGGGGACAGCACAATTACAGTACAGTTTAATACAGAAGGGACAGGAGGGCCCTGCTCATAGAGCTTACATTCTAAAGGGAGGGGGGTGGTACAAAAGGTAATAGCTGCACAGAATAATTTGATGGGGGTGGCTCTGGGACAGTTGTTAGGTGGTTGTGAAATAGGCTTCCCTGAATAAATATGTTTTCAGGGATCTCCTAAAGGTGGACAGGCTAGGGGCTGTACTTACAGTATGTGTGTTTTCAGTTTTTTTGCTACGTGTGTTTAAACCTCTGCTATATCTGTAAATAACTGTCTGTAGAACCAGTTTATTTTAATACAGTAAAATCGTATCACTCTCTTTCCTGTATCTACAGACTATGCCTGCCCTTTCTGCCCCACTCCACCATTCATAGAAGCCATTACTACAGCTTCTATGAATGGGGGATGATCGGAGGAGGAGGATTTGGGCAAATTGAGGACACAGCAGCACAAAAGACACATCTCACTGAAGGTAATGACCCTTGTGATGATTTTTTTTTTATCTTTTTGTTTTAGATAAACTTAAAGTGATACAGCAAGCAGCTTGCTATGGGGCACCCGAGCCGAGCTGCTGCTCTGTGTGTCCATTCAGACACAGAGGTACGGCCCGGCCTTCCCCCCGCCGCTCCTCACTGGCTCACTGACTTTGATTGACAGCAGCGGAAGCCAATGGCACCGCCCTGTCTCCGACAATCAGGAGGGAGAGTCCCTGGGCTTCGTGGCTCTCATGCAACATTGCTGGATTGAGAGGGAGCTCAGGTAAGTATTAGGGGGGCTGAGAGAGGCTGGTGCACACGGAAGTTTTTTTTTATCTTAATGTAAAGAATGCATTAAGATAGAAAACCTTCTGCCTTTACAACCACTTTAAGCCTCATACACACTAGTAGTTTTGCTGGGCTGAACAAAAAAAATTGATAGCTCAGGAGGAGCCACTGTACTAACTATCCGATGTTAGTACATTGATCTCCCCTACTGTTCTATTGTGTTCTGACAGGAGACAGCCTTCCCACCCAGAACACTCCAGTGTTGGCTGAGAGCGCTGAACGGGAGCCAATCAGTAGATCTTTTTCAGATTATGTCCCTTCGACGGAAGCCGGATGAACGGCCGGATTCTGTCGGACCGACTCTAGTACACACAGGTTGAATGCCACCCGACATTTGGCCCATGTGTACTAGGCTTAAGGCTTTAAGTAATTTAATCAACAAGGTGCTTTATTCAAGTAAGAGAGAGAAACAATACAGGATAAAGCAGATCAGACAATGTCAAGTCTATGCAAACCAACGGCAGCAGAAATACTAAGAAAAAAAAAAGAAAGAAAACACATTATTACGAGAAGTAGACATACCAAAACCATTTCACAGTGTGAGTATCCCAAAAGGCAGAAGCACATACGACACTTTACGTCAGCATCCATGGTGCCCAAACCTTTTCATATTTCCATGCACATCCCCTGTTGGAGTATGTCATCTTGTACAGTGGTAGTGCCTCATTCACTAATTTTTCCCAAAGAGACACCGTGGGCGGGGACGAGGAGACCCATTGAAGAAGGATCGCCTTCTTGGCATAGTACAGCAGGAACGCTATTAGTAATTTAGTGTGGTATGGGTGTTGTTCATCGTCAGGGATTCCTAGTAAAGCTATGGCTGGAGTAGGGGTCAGGAGTAGTTGCAACCTTAGATTCATTTCATCAAAAATCTCCCTCCAGTAAGATACTATGACAGGGCACTCCCAGAACATATGTATATAAGTCCCCAAGTGGAGAGAGCAACGAGGGCAGTTAGGGTCACGGTCTGGAAACATCTGCTGAAGTCGTTTAGGGGTATAGTATACCCTATGGAGGACTTTTACCTGAATAAGTTTGTCCCTAGAGGAAATAACTAACTTGGGACCCTGTTCTAGATTATCCTCCCAAGATTCCCTATCTAATGAGGGAATGTCTGCATTCCAATATCCCCATAGTTTTTCCATTTTAGCGGAGTTCTTGCAAAGGAGCGCATTATAAAGGGTAGATAGAGGTTTATCTAGCACCCCCTGGGACAGCAACTCCTCAATAGGGTCCATGGAGACAGTAGGGGGCCGAGAGAACTGGGACTTAGCTGCATGTCTCAATTGATGATACCTAAACAGCATCCATCCTGGCAGGTCAAACTTCTGAGACAGCCGGGAGAAGGTTAGGAGAATGCCTGCAGGCATGACATCCCCCACTGTTTTGATGCCAAAACGCGCCCACACCTGAGGGTCGGGGACAGTACGGAAATGGGGAAGACCTGGGTTACCCCACAATGGCTGGGCAGGCGATATCCACCCTAATTGATTAAATCTTTTGGTGGCTGCTTTCCATACCCTCCAGGTGGCATGCGTCGGTCCCGGCAAGATGGGGTACGCTTGCGGTCCCCTGAAAATCAGGTTGCGGAGGTCCATTAGAGAGCCCAGAAATGCTGCTTCCACACATGTAGCCGCATTAGACCTTGAGCATTGACACCACCAGTAAGCCGACACCAAAACCGCCGCCCAGAAGTATACCCTAAAGTCAGGGAGCGCCAAACTCCCCAATCTCTGCGGTAGTGATAGGGTTGATCTCGCCAACCTGGGGGACGCTCCGTTCCAAATGAATGAGCTAATACAACGATCAATCTCTTTGAAATAAGCCACAGGTACCGAGACTGGGCAGTTCCGGAACACGTAGTTAAAGCGGGGTAGTTGCATCATCTTGATAAGGTTAATGCGGCCTAGAAGATTCAATTGGAAGCCCTGCCCAAGATGAGCAATTTGCCTTCAGTGTAATAAGTAGTGGTTGGAGGTTGCGGTCGAAAAAGTCAGCCGACTTCCTAGTCACCTGGATCCCTAGGTATCTGAACTCCTCCACCCATCAAAGTGGACTGGAGGAGCCCAGAGTGCGTGCCTGGTCATCAATTGGGAAAAGAATAGACTTGGTCCAATTTATTTTGATACCCGAAAACGAACCAAAGTTGTCAAAGATCTGCAGAGCTGCCAAAAGGGATGATCCCGCATCATTTAAGTAGAGCAGAGCGTCATCTGCATATAGTGACAATTTCTCCTCCAAACGGCCCACCCTCAACCCCCGTACCTCAGAGGAATCCCGAATCAAAATTGCCAAAGGTTCCAAAGCTAGGGAAAACAGGGAGGGGGACATAGGGCAGCCCTGACGCGTACCTCTGTGTAGGGTAAACCCTTCCGACAAACTATCATTCGTGCGAACCCGTGCTTTAGGGGCCCGGTAAAGTAACCAGAGCCAGTGTAGAAATTTAGGACCAAACCCGTAGCGTCGCAAGACTTCCCACAAATAAAGCCACTCCACAGAGTCAAACGCCTTCTCCGCGTCTAGGGAGGCGATGACTCTAGTGCTGAGGTTATCATGGGGAATTGAGAGGTTAAGAAATAGGCGCCGCAGGTTAATGTCCGTTCCCTTGCCCGGCATGAAGCCCGTTTGATCAATGTGGATTAAGTCCTCTATGATAGTGAACATGCGATTTGCCAGTACTTTCGCCAAAATTTTTGCGTCCACATTTAAAAGCGAGATTGGCCTATAGGACGCACAATCCTGGGCATCCCTACCGGGCTTGGGAATCAGAACAATCGCCGCCTCTTCTAAAGATTCGGGAAGCCTGTCCAGGGATGTCAGGGCCGAGAACAGTGCTGTGAGTTTGGGAGCCACCAGTTGGGCAAAGTTGGAGTAGAACTCAGTCGGGAGGCCATCCGAGCCGGGGGTCTTTTCCGCCTGCAGTCGCCCTATCGCTACCTGAACCTCCTCCAGCGATATGTCCTCCTCCAACCGGTCTCTATCAGATGCAGTCAGCATTGGAAGCGTGATAGAGTCCAGAAAGACTGTGAGATCCAAAAGAGAGTATGTGACCCTAGATTTATACAGGTTCTCAAAGAATAGCCTAAAACGGGCATTTATATCTGTAGGCGAAACAAGGGGCACACCCTGAGCGTCCCTGACACTTGCTATAAAAGTGGTGGGATTCTGAGCCCTAGCCAACCAGGCCAAAAGCCGGCCATTTTTGTCTCCAAACTCAAAGATCCTCTGTTTAGTATAAAACATAGCTTTCTTGGTATTCTCCACCCGGTGTAGGGATAACTGTCTCAACGCCCTCTGCCATGATTTATACCTCTCTGGTGTCGGAGATGATACAAAATCTGCCTCCTTCTCCGCCGCCCCCTCCTCCAGTAGCTGCAACATTCGAGAAGATTCTCTCTGCAGAGGAGAATCGGTACCCTCATTTAAATTCCAGTACGATACCAGGGAGTCCGTCATAGGTTCCTGTAGTCGGTCATCTGAAGCCCATAGGCCCGACAAATGCCACCGCTTAGTATTCGGGGGTGTAGCAAGAGAGATGACAAGGCTGAGTGGAGCGTGATCAGAGATCCCACGAGGGAGTATACATGTTTTAACGACCCAGCGAAGTGCCGTTCGAGAAGCGTAGGCCAAATCTATCCTTGATAGAGTCCTGTGAGTGCTTGAGTGGCATGTATACTCCCTGTCTTCGCCATGCATACAATGCCACACATCAGTAAGGGCATACGTGGTCGACCACTGTGTCAGGGCAGTATCACCCCTGCCCAACCCCTGCAGCCTATCCGCCTCTGTACAGGGAACCATATTAAAGTCACCCAGCAACACAATAGCCGGAGTGTCATACCCTAGAGAAATTTGCATAATTTCATTCAGAAGAGGAACCGAAGCAGGTGGTGGCAAGTAAAGGCCCACCAGCACCATATTTTTACCATAGAGACATGCATGAATTATAACGTATCTCCCCGCCGGATCAGTACGCACCTCCAGGACCTGAAGGGGCAGGGACCGCTGTATCAGAATACTAACCCCACGGGCATATTTAGAATATGTAGCATGATAATGCAAGCCTACCCACGGTCGACGGAGGCCCCGGACCCTAGAGCCCTGGAGGTGAGTCTCCTGCAAAATACAAATGTGCGGATTATATTTCTGCAGAAACGTTAACACCAGGGAGCGCTTCACTGCCGAATTAAGACCCCTCACATTCCATGAAATTATATTAATGTGTGACATATGGAAATAGACATATATGAACTGACCACGGACCACCAAACATAGCAGAAGGGCTTTAAGTAATTTGATTTTAATCCCCTAAGCCCTGGTTCACACCAGTGAGATCCAAATCACACTCATCGGGCGGATCGCGCTGAAGTATCGCAATTTCAAAACTGCACTAGTGTGAGCCAGGGCTAAATCAGAGGTAGAGCCTCTCTGTTTAAAATTTAGCTGGCCCTTTAGTCATACATACATGTTGAATGCCCTGTCATCAATAAGCTCCAGCACAGTGAGCAATACAAATATGGAAGTATCTTAGATTGGAAGCTCTAACGCGCAGGGCCCTCCTAATCCTTTTGTATCAAATTGTATTGTAACTGTAGTGTCTTCCTTTGTTCTGTAAAGTGCTGAGCAAACTATTGGTGTTATATAAATCCTGTATAGTAAAAATAATTATACACTGCTCAAAAAAATTAAAGGAGCACTTTTTAATCAGAGTATAGCATTAAGTCAATTAAACTCCTGGGATATTTATCTGGTCAGTTAAGTTGCAGAGAGGGTTGTTAGTCAGTTTCAGCTGCTTTGGTGTTAATGAAATTCATAACAGGTCGACTAGATGGGCAACAATGAGATGACCTTCAAAATAGGAATGGTTTAGAAGGTGGAGGCCACTGACATTTTTTTCCCTACTCATCTTTTCTGACATTTTTTTACTAGTTTTGCATTTGGCTAGGGTCAGTGTCACTACTGGTAGCATGAGATGATACCTGGACCCTACAGTGGTTGCACAGGCAGTCCAACTCCTCCAGGATGGCACATTAATATGCGCCATTGCCAGAAGGTTTGCTGTGTCTCCCAGCACAGTCTCAAGAACATGGAGGAGATTCCAGGAGACAGGCAGTTGCTCTAGGAGAGCTGGACAGAGCCATTAGCAGGACCGGTATCTGCCTCTTTTGTGCAAGTAGGAACAGAATGAGCACTGCCAGAGCCCTACAAAATGACCTCCAGCAGGCCACTGGTGTGAATGTCTCTGAACAAACAATCAGAAACAGACTTTATGAGGGTGGCCTGAGGGCCCGACGTCTTCTAATGGGCCTTGTGCTCACTGCCCGGCACCATGGAGCTCGATTGGCATTTGCCATCGAACACCAGAATTGGCAGGTCCGCCACTGGCATCCTGTGCTTTTCACAGATGAGAGCAGGTTCACCCTGAGCATTTGTGACAGACGTGAAAGGGTCTGGAGAAGCCGCAGAGAATGTTATGTTGCCTGTAACATCGTTCAACATGACCTGTTTGGTGGTGGGTCTGGGGAGGCATATCATGGAGGGACGCACAGACCTCTACAGACTAGACAATAGCACCCTGACTACCATTAGGTATCGGGATGAAATCCTTGGACCCATTGTCAGACCCTACGCTGGTGCAGTGGGTCCTGGGTTCCTCCTGGTGCTCGTGCAATGCCTGGCCTCATGTGGCGAGACTATGCAGCCAATTCCTGGAGGATGAAGGAATTGATACCATTGAATGGCCGCTACACTCGCCTGACCAAATCCAATAGAACACCTCTGGGACATTATGTTTCGATCCATCCGATGCCGCCAAGTTGCACCTAGGTCTGTTCAAGAGCTCAGTCATGCCTTGGTCCAGATCTGGGACGAAATACCCCAGAACACCATCTGTCGTCTCATTAGAAGCATGCCCCGACATTGTCAGGCATGCATACAAGAACGTGGGGGCCATGCAACCTACTGAGTACCATTTTGAGTTGCTGCAATGAAATTTCAGCAAAATGGACTAGCCTGCTGCATCATTTATTCACTTTGATTTTCGGGTGTCTGTAGGTTGATAATTTTCATTTCCATCAAACAATGTGGCATCCATCGTTCCTAACACATTACCCAGTCCATATCGGTATAGATATCCAGCATGATATTTTTTCCTATTGAGATACAATGTGTTTTCAAAATGGTTCTTACATTTTTTTGAACCGTGTATAATAGCTGTGTTATAGCAGCTGCTTTGAGTCAG
Source organism: Rana muscosa (assembly GCA_029206835.1). Classification (NCBI taxonomy): domain Eukaryota; kingdom Metazoa; phylum Chordata; class Amphibia; order Anura; family Ranidae; genus Rana; species Rana muscosa. The sequence goes on from CM055122.1 coordinate 735,710,110, forward strand.
AGAATTGTAGGAGTTACAAATCAATTTCTTGGCACTTTATGTATCCTGTATAAAAACAATAATAATATTAATCTGGGGGCCCATACTGCCATGGATTTCACTTGCTTAGGCTAGGTTTACACTGTTGCAGGTGATTGTGGATGCTGGACAGCGTGTAAACCACACCTATTCCCACACCCGCAATCACCCACAGCCAAAACACGCTGTTTCTTTGCATGAGCCTGGGTCTGCCATTCATTCTTAATGGCACCCCCATGCATCTGAAAACGCAGCACGTTTTCGGGTGCAGGAAATCACAGGTGCAGAAACGGCATGCGGATTCCCTGTGGCTGCGTTTAGAGAGGAGCAGGAACCTTTATCTTGTGTTTCCCGTAGGTACAGCTGCCTTTTCAAATGAGTAGGCTGCTGTGCCTGTGGAAACGTGAGCCGCAGCAAACGCATAGGTGTGAACCTAGCGTTAGTCCTGTTTGGTAGTGTAGCAAGTTTAGCAGGTATTTGTGACCAAGTCGATTTTCCATCAGCCGCTCAGCCTCAACCAGTCTACTTCTGAAAGAAAATCTAACTTGAGACTACATGTGTCCTGTTTTTGTCTCTCTGTGCTTTACGGAGGCAAAGTGTCAGCTAATAATTATTACTGCTGTATTAGCTTTTTAGAGACAAACACAGATCCGCAAAGCTACCAGCATTAGATCATAAAGACAATAACCACGTTACCTGTGGGAAATAGTACAACCCCAGAATTCTGGCTGTAGCGATGGATAACGCAGACCCTCCTGCTCCAATCACAGCAGCCAGGGGAGCTCCAGCACTGCACCTAAAGTTTGGATGGGTTTCATTCTGCCCAGTTAGGAATGTTAAAGTTGCTTCCACCGATTTGGATATAGTAAAACATGTGTCAAATATCTGGTACCCCAGGGTTATTTTTGGTAGGATGTCCTTGCGCTTATTAATTTCATCAATCGCAAACATCATGGCTCGAGTCCATCGCAGAGCCCGGAAATTGAAGCTGCCAAAGAGAAAGAAAAAAGTTCACTTAATGCGTGATCAGTACAGAAGTGCAAGGAGCAGAGGTGATATGTAACATCTGTAGCAACAAACAAGGTATCATCTAATTGACTTTAGCAAACTGTATGAGGTTTTAGACAAATAAACACAAAATTATTGTGCTGCGCCCAAGTAATAAATATACAAAATCGAATAAAAAGTAATAAATTGGAAGCCACCTCATAAATGATATACATGCAATGTTAAATCAATAACAATGCAGGGCGTGTGCGGGAAGCGCGATCACGTGAGGATGTCCATAGACACCCTACCGGCAATGTGAGCCCACGCTGTAGCCGTCTTTCGGCTATAGCCCGGAGGGGAAGTGGTTAAGATGTGGCTCCAATTGTACTACCCTCAGAGAACAAAAGATTAGTCAAATAATATATAAACACTCTTATTGAGGCATCCTGAGACTTTTGCCTCCTCACACCTCATTCAGTCACTTCAGTCACATGAAGGGGTGGTATACAGGGCATCATGTTGGCAATGCAGTATACCTACCTGCCACTTCCTTCATTAGTAGAGACAAGTGGCTCATGCCCCCCTTGTTTGTTCCTGAACTCCAGCTGAGTTGAGTGTTGACACTGACCTGGCACTGGCAGGCACATGAGTGTTAGGCCCACGATCTGTGCACACTCCCAGGCATTCAGATGAGACTGGTGTGAATAGGTGAGTCGGCTCCTTCAATGTGTTCAGGAACAGGACTTTGTAAAACTTCTAATTGGGGCTCTGTCATGTGCTGCCACCATCTACAAATCTGGGAAACTGAAGGTTGAACCCAGGGCATTAATTTCTGCAATGTAAGTAATACAACTACTGCAGAGTATATGGGCTCATTCACACGTATGTTGATTGTGAAAAAAGCACAGAGTTCCTCAGAAAAATTCTGTCCCATGTCACTACACACTGTAACTTGGAAGATGTTGCATTAGGAGGGACGTGCTGAGCCTGCACCCACTCCACCAGTCTAGGGTACCTCTGTCACCTCTCTTCCAATGACAGAATGGGGTTATGCCATGCACATAGCGTGGAGCTCATGATTACACTTGTTAACCCTGTGTACCTCGTGCTCAGGCCATGGATCTCCACAACAGGGGTTCTTGTTCTGGTTGCTACTGGAAAATGACTGCTAGGGAGCCAGAACATTGGTTACTCATAGCAACTACATTCCTTCTCCTTGTCTTAGCGAGTTAAGCCTTTTGTAGTAGCTGAGCGTCATACCCTTTCATGTTTTACAGACCCAGGCTCAAAACTGTTGATTACAAAGTTCTTCAGTGAGACAGTTCAATAAGAACAGAGTCCGTTTCCTAACTCTAACTACAACGAATTGGCTGCCCAGGCATACATCTGCAAGGTAGTAGTCCATATTGGCTTTCTCCAGGTGCTGGCTTTTTTCCGGATCCCCAGTGTCTTCGATGGACTGCAAGGCGCAGCAATTATCCTTCACAGCATATGCAGTCAAGCGCAGGCCAAGAGTCTCAAACCCAGCCTTCTCCCAAATCAAAAAAACAGTGGTAATCAAATACCACCAAAAGAAAGCTCTATTTGTGTGAAAAAAAAAAATAACAATTTCATATGGGTACAGTGTTGCAATTTCCAGTCAAAGTGACAACGCTGAAATCTGAAAATTGGCCTGGGCAGGAAGGGGGTGTAAGTGCCCGGTATTAAAGTGGTTAATACATGTACTATCCACAGTCCTAGAACAATAAATAATATGCATAAAACATTTTATACATAAAATTCAATAAAATCATGCCATAATAAACTTGTGCAGATCCACTGCAAGCTGTTTGCATTGACTTCAGTGTACCATCACCAAGACAGAGCACATACCATCTGTTTACCACAAAACATGACAACTTAAACTTATGAGGTGACATGCGTTTGTCATCTGCTGAATATGTACAGCCACTTTGCTCAAAGAGCAACACTGCAGGTAGAGTAACTTTCTCCCAAGAGTGGCATTTCACCACTCCGTCTGCTCCGATAATAGGTATAGGTACTCCGCACGCAGCTCCACCTGGTATGGTACCAGGTACCCCCACATGCCCAGTCTGGTATAGTTCATTACCTGGACAATTAAACAATTTGTCGCTTTATCCTAGTAAAATTTGATGTCGGTACATTACTTTTAATGAAGCAGCGCAGAATGCTCTGGTATTGCCCTATAGTGTGCTTTATTAGATTTAGTGTGAACGGGGGGCTAAGAGGTAAATTTTTTGGTGAGCAGATGGTATGTCTTGGTAATGGTACCACGTTGATCCCACTCCTGTGCCTGCTGGTACCTCCCCCTGGTCTTACTCGGCTCCTCCCCCTCATCCCACAGGCCACCAGTTCAGCTGCGATTGTCATCTTTGTGCTGGACTGGTGGCTGGGAACCGTTGTTAATTGCAGGGGGCTGGAGCCTACTGTCTGGAGGGAGAGAAGCAGTGGAAAAAAAGGCAGTCTTATGCCCTTTACTTGGGAGGGAGGAGGAGTAGCAGCTGGAAGAGCAGATGCAGAGGCGTAACTATAACCTTCAGGGCCCCAGTGCAAGAAACCATGAAGGGCCCCTGAACCGTAGTATGATGGGGGGGAAGTGTGATGGGGTATTTTGACAGGAGGGGGCAGTGTGACAAAAGAAGGGTATCTGGAAAGTGTGACCGGAGGGGGGAGTGTGAAAGACGGGGGCAGTGTGATAAGAAGGAGCAGTATAATGGGGGCAGTGTGACAGGAGGGGGCAGTATGACAGGGGCATATTGTGACAAGAGGGGGGCAGTGTGACTGGAAAAGGATACCTGGAAAGTATGACAGGAGGGGGCAGTGTAATGAGGGAGCACTGTGAAAGGGGGAGGCTGTGTAACAAGAGGGGGCAGTATGACAGGAGGGGGGTAAATATGACTCAAGGGGGCAGAATGATGCAGGGGCAGTGTTACAGGAGTTGGGCAGTATGACAGGGGGTATTGTGCCAAGGGGACAGGGGGGTATTGTGCCAAGGGGACAGTGTGACAGGTGGGGGGGCAATTTCACAGGTTGAGGGGGGCAGTGTCACAGGTGGGGGGAGGCCAGTGTCACAGGTGGGGGGTGTCACAGGTGGGGGGAGTGTCACAGGTGAGGGGGCCAGTGTCACAGGTGGGGGGGCCAGTGTCACAGGTGGGGGAGGGAGTGTCACAGGTGGGGGGGAGAGTGTCACAGGTGGGGGGAGAGTGTCACAGGTGGGGGGAGAGTGTCACAGGTGGGAGGGAGAGTGTCACAGGTGGGGGGGAGTGTCACAGGTGGGGGGGAGTGTGTCACAGGTGGGGGGGAGTGTCACAGGTGGGGGGGGAGAGTGTCACAGGTGGGGGGAGAGTGTCACAGGTGGGGGAGTGTGTCACAGGTGGGGGGAGTGTGTCACAGGTGGGGGGGAGTGTGTCACAGGTGGGGGGGAGTGTCACAGGTGGGGGGGAGTGTGTCACAGGGGGGGGGGAGTGTGTCACAGGTGGGGGAGTGTGTAACAGGTGGGGGGGAGTGTGTCACAGGTGGGGGGAGAGTGTCACAGGTGGGGGGAGTGTGTCACAGGTGGGGGGGAGATTGTCAAAGGTGGGGGGGAGTGTCACAGGTGGGGGGGAGTGTCACAGGTGGGGGGGAGTGTCACAGGTGGGGGGTGTGTCACAGGTGGGGGGAGTGTGTCACAGGTGGGGGGAGTGTCACAGGTGGGGGGAGGAGTGTCACAGGTGGGGGGAGAGTGTCACAGGTGGGGGGGAGTGTTACAGGTGGGGGGGAGTGTCACAGGTGGGGGGAGTGTGTCACAGGTGGATGGGCAGTGTCACAGGTGGGGGGGAGAGTGTCACAGGTGGGGGGGAGTGTGTCACAGGTGGGGGGAGTGTGTCACAGGTGGGGGAGAGAGTGTCACAGGTGGGGGGAGTGTGTCACAGGTGGATGGGCAGTGTCACAGGTGGGGGGGAGTGTGTCACAGGTGGGGGGGGAGTGTGTCACAGGTGGGGGGGAGAGTGTCACAGGTGGGGGGAGAGTGTCACAGGTAGATGGGCAGTGTCACAGGTGGGGGGGAGTGTGGAGGGCCAGAGTCAGGCTTACCTTACATGAGAAGTCCAAGCAGCAGCCCATGTACATGCTTCCTTGTGATATCTGCAGGATGTCCTTCCAGCCAGCACAGTTCACTTCCCGTGTGTCAGTGTATACAATGGAGGGGGGAGGGGCCTCTGGCCCGAGCATGTATTAGCAAGACTCAGAGTGTACAAGCAGAGGGACAAACTTGTGCACTGAATCTGGTGCCTGCTCGGGTCAGAGGCCCCTCCCCTCTCCATTGTATACACTGATACTGGGGAAGTGAACTGTGCTAAATGGAGGGTAGGGATGAGCTTCGAGTTCGAGTCGAACTCATGTTCGACTCGAACATTGCCTGTTCGCCCGTTCGCCGAACAGCGAACAAATTGGGGTATTCGCGGCAAATTCGAAAAATCTATGGGAGAAATCTAAAGTGCTAATTATAAAGGCTTATATGCAAGTTATTGTCCTAAAAAGTGTTTGGGGACCCGGGTCCTGCCCCAGGGAACATATATCAATGCAAAAAGAAGTTTTAAAAACGGCCGTTTTTTCGGGAGCAGTGATTTTAATAATGCTTAAAATGAAAAAATAAAAGTGAAATATTCCTTTAAATTTCGTACCTGGGGGGTGTGTATGATATGCATGTAAAGTGGCGCATGTTTCCCGTGCTTAGAACTGTCCCTGCAAAAAATGTCATTTTTGAAAGAAAAAAATGCATTTAAAACTCACTCGCGGCTATTAATGAATTGTCGGCTCCCGGCAATACATACAAAAGTCATTGATAAAAAAAAAAAAAAAGCGTGGGGGTTCCCCAGAATTCCATTACCAGGCCCTTCAGGTCTGGAATGGATATTAAGGGGAACCCCGCCGCAAATTTAAAAAAAAATTGACGTGGGGTTCCCCCAAATATCCATTCCAGGCCCTTCAGATCTGGCATGGATTTTAAGGGGAACTCCACCCCAAATTAAAAAAAAAATGGCGTGGAGTCCCCCTAAAAATCCATACCAGACCCCTTATCCGAGCACGCAACCTGGCCGGCCGCAGGGGAAAAGGGGGGGACGAGAGAGCGGCCCCCCCTCCCTCCTGAACCGTACCAAGCCACATGCCCTCAACATGGGGAGGATGTCCCCATGTTGATGGGGACAAGGGCCTCATCCCCACAACCCTTGCCCGGTGGTTGTGGGGGTCTGCGGGCGGGGGGCTTATCGGAATCTGGAAGACCCCTTTAACAAAGGGGACCCCCATATCCCGGCCCCCCCTATGTGAATTGGTAAGGGGTACATTGTACCCCTACCATTTCACGAAGAAAGCGTAAATTTTTTTTTAAAAAAACACACAAACACCTTGAAAAAGTCCTTTATTAAAAAAAAAAAAAAAAAACATTCCAGCGGTGAAATCCAGTGTCCCGCGGCGATCCCCATGTCCAGCGCTGTCCTTCATTGGTTGTGCCTGAGCGGACCTGATGGGGAACTCCCTCTCAGTATTTTAAATGTATAGACCCGCCACTTCTAAAGTTCCCCATCAGGTCCGCTCAGCGGACGAGATACGGAACATGAGAAGGGGCGGGTCTATACATGTATTACCAAAGTGAGAGCAGTTCCCCATCAGGTCCGCCCCCTCGGTATGTCGGACCCGCCTACGTCATTGGCTTGAGCGGGGAACTTCCTTCACTGTGTAATTTAAATTTACATAGTGAAGGAAGTTTCCCGCTCAAGCCAATGACGTAGGCGGGTCCGACATACCGAGGGGGCGGACCTGATGGGGGACTGCTCTCACTTTGGTAATACATGTATAGACCCGCCCCTTCTCATGTTCCGCATCTCGTCCGCTGAGCGGACCTGATGGGGAACTTTAGAAGGGGCGGGTCTATACATTTAAAATACTGAGAGGGAGTTCCCCATCAGGTCCGCTCGGGCACAACCAATGAAGGACAGCGCTGGACATCGGGATCGCCGCGGGACACTGGATTTCACCGCTGGAATGTTTTTTTTTTATTTTTTTAATAAAGGACTTTTTCAAGGTGTTTGTGTGTTTTTTTAAACATTTTTTTACGCTTTCTTCGTGAAATGGTAGGGGTACAATGTACCCCTTACCAATTCACATGGGGGGGCCGGGATCTGGGGGTCCCCTTTGTTAAAGGGGTCTTCCAGATTCCGATAAGCCCCCCGCCCGCAGACCCACACAACCACCGGGCAAGGGTTGTGGGGATGAGGCCCTTGTCCCCATCAACATGGGGACATCCTCCCCATGTAGAGGGCATGTGGCTTGGTATGGTTCAGGAGGGAGGGGGGGCCGCTCTCTCGTCCCCCCCCTTTCCCCCTGCGGCCGGCCAGGTCGCGTGCTCGGATAAGGGGTCTGGTATGGATTTTTAGGGGGACTCCACGCCATTTTTTTTAAAAATTTGGGGTGGAGTTCCCCTTAAAATCCATACCAGATCCGAAGGGCCTGGAATGGATATTTGGGGGAACCCTACGTCAATTTTTTTTTTAATTTGCGGCGGGGTTCCCCTTAATATCCATTCCAGACCTGAAGGGCTTGGTAATTGAATTCTGGGGAACCCCCACGCTTTTTTTTTTTTTTTTATCAATGACTTTTGTATGTATTGCCGGGAGCCGACAATTCATTAATAGCTGCGAGTCAGTTTTAAATGCATTTTTTTCTTTCAAAAATGACATTTTTTGCAGGGACAGTTCTAAGCACGGGAAACATGCGCCCCTTTACATGCATATCATACACACCCCCCAGGTACGAAATTTAAAGGAATATTTCACTTTTATTTTTTCATTTTAAGCATTATTAAAATCACTGCTCCAGAAAAAACGGCCGTTTTTAAAACTTCTTTTTGCATTGATACATGTCCCCTGGGGCAGGACCCGGGTCCCCAAACACTTTTTAGGACAATAACTTGCATATTAGCCTTTATAATTAACACTTTAGATTTCGAACGTTCGAGTCCATTGTATTTAATAGGGTTCTAAAGTTTACACGAACATTTTGTCTGTTCGCAGGTTCTGGTGCGAACCGAACAGGGGGGTGTTCGGCTCATCCCTGCTGGAGGGACATCACAGAGCTGCCGATCGCCCCCCTCCCCTGTATAGTTAGAGATGCCAGCCGGCCCGGAGGTACAGGGGGAGGTGCGGGTTCTTGATGGCAGAGGGAAGGGATTTATGGAAGAGAGAGAGGGGAGAGATCACTCACCCAGGCTGCATTGGATTTGGAAGCACAGGCAGCGTCATCAGGACAGTGTCACTGGTCTGGCTGCATTGAAATCTCCCCCGCCCACACCCCTTTCCAGTCACAGATTGGCTGCACAAGGGGTTGTGGGCGGGCACAGGGGGGACACGGGGCGGACCTAACTTACCTCCTCTTTCCTCCTTGTACGGACACAGCGGGCGCCGGGCGGGGGATGAAAACACTGCTGCGGGCGGGTCAGTGGGCGGCAGAGGTGGGGGGCAATGAATGAGGTCACGGCGCCCTCGCTGACATGCGCTCATGGCCGATACACCTGTGCTCAGCACAAGTGCAGCTGCTGCGGGAAAGCACAATCATGCCAACTCGATGGTAACACACTCGGGACCAACGGTGCTCCTGACACTTTGGCGCCCCCTCCCCTCTGGCGCCTGGGTTCAGAGCACCCCGTGCACCCCGTCTCAGATCGGCCCTGTAGGTGAGCACCAGTATGGAAATAATACAAACCTTATATAAGAAAAGATTACTAATAGTTTGTGCATCCAATGTACAAACCGTTATTCTCAACAAAGGGTCAAACAAGAGTCCTGGTGGAATTATGCACATTTACCCAGGTATATACAGTTATTAATAAAGATACCTGCAAATGAATACTGCAGCAAAGTTCAGTAGCAGGAACCCCTGAGGATGATCATAATGTTGCATCCTTCTTTGTATCAGAGACAAGAATTCAAGATAAGCAGTTGTCCAACCAGCCCGGAACACAGCTGCTCACCAACAGAAACTGTGGTGTGGCACTGGACCTCAGAGTTACCTTTGTTTTCTGCTTCTTTGTTCTTAGTATTTTCTAATCTGCCATGCAACCGACCCACTAACTATCAGCATTAGGCTTCAGAATGCCTCACCTGGCTCTAGCCTATGCTGGTTTATGAGCCCTAAACAAAAACTAGCTATAGAATCCCAGACCAGAAGGGACAGGGTTAACTAAAATAACAATAGCTTTATATAAACTCTATTCCAATAAACAGGTTCACCTACTAATATCCTGAAAGGTGACCACTACACACATACAGTAGCACAGACCTAGCTAGCTGGCACTGTGCATATAAGATAACAACAAGGAGACTGATGTACTTCTGTCATAACTCCAAGCTTTTTAAGATGGAATCGAGGGATACCTATTTGCAAAAGTATGTAGGCAAAAGACCCCTCAAAGAGAATTAAACAAAAAAATGATTACCGGTAGTTAAACCCACAAGTGCTTTTTTTACCAGTACTATTCCTTTATACTGTACTGCCTTTTGAAATTTACAAATGCAGCAATTTAGAAATTGGATGAAATATTTAGCACTGGGAAACACTTTTTGAAAGATAAAAAGTGCTTTTATAAACAACTATATAGATCAGACAAAACTGAGGGACAAATGAGGAGGAAAGAGGGACAGAGGGACATTGTTCCAAATCAGGGACAGTTGAGAGCTATGCTTCTGTCAGCAGTCTATATATATATATATATATATATATATATATATATATATATACACACAGAAGCTATGAGCAACAATAGTCAACTACAGTGGAACCTCGGTTTGCGAGTAATGCAGTTCATGAGCGATTCGCAATATGAGCTGTTTTAAAAAAAAAATCCTGACTCGCTTTGCGAGCATTGTCTCACAAGACGAGCAGAATTCAAGCCTCTGGGATGTGCAGTACCTCATTTGGCCAGAGGTGCGGGGGCGCCAGTGACCCTCAGAGACACTCTGAGATGCTCAGAGACGCTCAGAGACACTCGGAAACACTCCGTTCCCGAGCATCTCCGAGTGGTCTCCAAGCGTCTCTTAGTGTTTACTGTGCCCCCGCACCTCTGGCCACATGCGGTACTGCATAGACAAGCAGTTGCTGTGGAACGGATTATCTGAGCTTCCATTATTTCCTATGTGGAAACTCGTTTTGATACACGAGTGCTTTGGATTACAAGCATTCTTCTGGAACTAGTTATGCTCGTAATCCAAGAAGCACTTGCCTATTAATCCCTTCTGGTCTGTATTCAGCAGCAGCTTTTTCATAGACAAGACATGTGGTCTCAGACATTCTCTCTCTCCACTTCCTCTTTCTGGGGTTTTCAACCCAACAACCCAGAAACAGGAAGTGCATACATAATATATATCAGCAGCCAGGTATCTACAAAAGCAGAGAGCAGCCAATCCCTACATAGATTTATTTATTTATTTTTTAATTTTTAACTACAGCCAAACAAATCACCTGGCACACAGAGTGTGCCTGATGCAATATTTCTCCTATTGGTCCAATGACACCTTAATATACTTGTTCAGCACCACTCTCATTTTTTTCATTTATATAAAAAAAAGCACAAGATATGTCATGGCAGTGCTGCTAATGAAAAATGTAAAAGACATGTGCACTGTCGAAAAAAAAAAAAAAATTCGTTTTCGTTTTTATTCGTTTTTTTTTGCTTTTTTCGGAAATTTGTAAATTCTGTAAATTCTGGAAATTCAGGAAATTCAAAAAACTAGTTTTTTTTCGTTTTATTCGTTTTTTTTGCTTTTTTCGTAAATTCGGGAAATTCGAAAAATTTGCTTTTTTCGTAAATTCGTAAATTCGGGAAATTCCGAATTAGGAAATTCCGAATTCCGAATTTCCGAAAAAAGCAAAAAAACGAATAAAACGAAAACGAAAATATATTACTCTTTCGTCCATGGACCGACACAGCTTCTCTATTGACAAAGTGGGTATTATCCGTTAATTAGGAGTGACTAGGCAGAAAAACTTGTAAAAAGTGTTGCATCACACCTTCTACAGTACCGCCCAGGGGGCGGACCCTCTGGGTATACCCTCTCAGTCTGCATCTTCGCAGATCAGTTTTTTTCTGTCTAGCAAGGAGTAGGACATGGCTCCCTTCGGGCCCATTGGTCCGGGGAAAAAAGATATATATATATATATTTATATTTTTTTTGCTACATTTGTTGTTTCCTGCGATCTTCGATCAACTGCCGACTGGGTGACAGGCTGGATCCTCGATCCTTGTAGTCTCCCCAGTTTCGGCCATCGAGCGTGTGCCGACCCTAGCTACGTGCTGGGTTTTCCACGACATGCCCGTCGCTCCACGGGTGGCCGGTGAGCTTACGCTCCAGGGCCTGCATCGGACTGCTCAGCTTCGGCTGACCTTACGGCCGAGTCGCAGCAGCCTGGCCGGTGAGCTTACGCTCCAAGGCTTGCATCGGACTGCTCAGCTTCGGCTGACCTTACGGCCGAGTCGCAGCAGCCTGTCCGGTGAGCGTCATGCTCCAGGGCATACATATGATCGTCCCTTCTGGGTCCAATCACAGCATGCCTGGCCAACAGTCACCTTCCGTGCGCGGACGATGATCTGTTTGGAATGTCTCCCAGCAGAATACATGCAGGATAGGTAAGTAAAACTCCCCTGCCTCGGCTGGGTGATTTAGCTGGACATTCCTGGAGAGATCAAGTAAGTGGTTGTGGCCCCTTTCTTCCCTCTCTCCCTGCCTTTCCCTCCTCCCTGGGCTTCTAGCTAAAGGTTGCTGGGTGCTGGGGGTCACCTAGGGGGTCCCACTGGAGCGGGGCTGGCTGTAACTAACATTTAAAAGAAATGTCATTTTTTCTTACCTGTGTTTGTGTCCTTCCTCCTCCATGCTGTCGGCGGCCATTTTGAGGTGGTCCATGCCAAGTTTGGCCTCTTGTGACTGCCCGGCGGCCATCTTCCTGTGGTTCGGCCACACCCACTGGCCCCTATCAGCTGAACGGCTGATATTGCCGTTCGGCGGCCATCTTTTTGTGGGCTATGGCTGCTTGACCTCTATCTTCTGTCGGTGGCCATTTTCTTAGAGCCCACATTATCTTCCATACAGACGTTTTTGGCAACCATTTTTCGAGAGCCTCCGGCCTCTAGGGTGCATTACACTGGCGCGAAAATTCACACAGGAAGTGCTGATAAAAGAAGCAGACTGACACAGCAGCAGCGGGACAGCATCACAGGCGCAGCATAGCAGTACCTATCCAGGGTGGTGAGTCCTCTGGGTGACCCGGCCTCTCTGCAGCACAGGAGGGTGGCCTATTGATATCTTGCCTGGAGCCCTGTGAGTGTCAGCGTGTGGTCAGCATGGCATCTGAGCCAGATGTCTTCTCCCCTGAAACACCAGATTTAGCAGCTGGTGCCCCTGAGGTGTCTATGAACGCTATGACTGCAATCCTAGAGGCGTTTGCTGCCAGGGTGGAAGCAGCACACGGGAATACAGGGGGTAGTAAACGCCCCATCCCCTGCAAGCTTCTGGGGATAATTCTGGTGCAGAACCAGGTCCAGCTACGGCTCGGGGCCCAGATTCTGACACATCAGAGACTGCAGACCGTGACCGGACAGTGAGAATGACTCAAAGTCCAGGTCAGTACGCGAGACGGCTTTGGTATCTGACCTTAATACTGCAGTGCGGGATATGCTAAAATTGGAAAATACTGCAGAAGCAGCAGAGACTCCGGTCCACTTGGGTTTCATAGACCTGCCCGCACTGCTAAGGTGTTCCCTTGTGTGTCTTTTGATAAACTCTTATACAAGGAATGGGAGAACCCACTGAGGGTCTTTACAGCCCCAAAGAGGTTTGCGGTACGGTACCCCTCTTAAGGAGAGTTTTCTGAAGAAATGGACCTCTCCCCCCTATAGTGGACCCTCCGGTGTCCAGACTTAATAGAGCCACCACAATTCCTGTAGAAGGGGCTCCTGTTTTCTAGGACCCTGTGGATAAGAAGGCTGAAGCACTCGCTTGCTACCTATACTCAGTGGTAGGCTCGGCAGTACGCCCGGCATTGGCGGGGGCCCTAGTGTCTCACACACTTACTGAATGGGCAAGATTGCTACTCCAGGGGTTAAGGAGCGAGATGCTCCTCCTGATGAGATAACATTGGCCGACCTGTTGGTCCAGGGCCTTAGGTTTGTCTGCGAGTCAGACATGAATACTATTCCCCTGCTGTCTAAAACTTCGGTTTATGCAGTAGCAATACGCTGCCTGATCTGGCTAAAAGGCTGGTCTGCGGACCAGACTTCCAAGAAAGCCCTGTTGGATCTGCCTTTTAAGGGCGACAGACTTTTTGGGGCTTCTCTGGATGACATCATCAAGGATGCCACAGGAGGTAAAAGCACTTTGCTTCCCCAAATTAGCAAGGGTAAGGGGCCACGCCAAGGGCAAGGGCCCTCCTTTACTGCACACAAGTGGTTTTTTCGTCCCCCTAGGGCGACAGGGAAAAGACCCCAGGCCGATAAAGCGCCTGCCCAAGGACAAAAGCGTCCCTGGTCCCGCATACCCAATAAGCCTGCGGACAAATTTGCGTCCGCATGAAGGTCCACCCCCACCCAGCTCTCGGGTGGGGAGACGTCTTCGCAAATTCGCGACTCAGTGGACAGCACTAATCTCCGACAGGTGGGTTTGCGAAGTAATCTCCTCAGGCTACAAGATAGAGTTTCTCTCTTGTCCACCGGACAGATTCAACACCTCCAATCTCCAGCTACTACCGACCCGTCAGGAGGCCCTGTATGGGGCGGTCCAGGGTCTACTGGAACGCGGGGTAGTTATTCCAGTTCCAGAACTGGAACGGGGTTTTTACTCAAATCTGTTCATTGTGCCGAAGAAGGAGGGGGTTCGTCCAAGCTTGGATCTCAGAGCCCTCAATTGCTTTGTGAAGGTACAAAGTTTTCGGATGGAGTCGGTTCGATCTGTAGTCACGGCTCTCCATCCGGGGGACTTTCTGGCCTCCTTGGACATCAAGGACGCATACCTGCATGTCCCCATATACTCCAGACACCAGAGGTTTCTGCGATTTGCTATCGGGAAGGACCACTACCAGTTTGTGGCCCTCCCGTTGGGCCTTGCCTCAGCACCCAGGACGTTCACCAAGGTGCTCGCTCCGATTCTGGCACTTCTAAGACAGCGGGGTATCGCTATCACAGGCTACTTATACGACCTTCTGCTGAAGGCCCCTTCAAGCTCAGAATTAGAGGTAAGCGTGTCCATTACCTGTCAGACTCTTCGAGACTGTGGTTGGATACTAAACACGCAAAAGTCAGTATTGGTGCCCACTCAACGCCTAGTGTACCTGGGGTTGATTCTGGATTCCTCAGAGGCAAAGGTATTCCTCCCTGTGGAGAAGTTGCAGACCCTCCGGGCTGCAGTACGGCAGCTGACTTCCAGGAATTGGTCGTCACTCCGTTTTTGCATGCGAGTGTTGGGCCTCATGGTAGCCTCCTTCAAGGCGGTCCCATATGTTCAATACCACACTCGAGTGTTACAGAAGGAAGTTCTGTCCAGATGGAACAGATGCCCTTCATCTCTGGATTATCAAATCCGAGTGAGCCACCTAGTCAGGAGATCCCTGGTATGGTGGCTGACAGCACCGGCTCTAATGGCCGGGAAGTCATTTCTTCCGGTTTACTGGATAGTGATCACGACGGACGCCAGCCTTACAGGTTGGGGGGGAGTCTGGGGTGTCCAGTCGGCGCAGGGTCACTGGACCCCAGAGGAAGCCCTCCTGCCGATCAATGTCCTGGAGATCCGGGCGATCAAGCTGTGCCTCTTCAAATGGTCTCAGAGACTGCAAGGGCGTCCAGTCAGGATCCAGTCAGACAACGCCACAGCAGTGGAATATGTCAATCATCTAGGAGGAACAAAAAGCTCAGCTGCAGCATCGGAGATCGCTCGCATCCTGAAGTGGGCAGAGAGGAGCGTACCGGCACTGTCGGCCGTGTACATTCCGGGTGTGGAAAACTGGCAGGCGGACTACCTGAGCCGCCAGATGCTGGACCAGGGAGAATGGTCCTTACACCCGGAGGTGTTCCAACTCCTCTGCCAAAGATGGGGCACACCAGACGTAGATCTTCTGGCTTCCCGACTCAATCAGAAGGTATTGAGATTTGTGGCCCGGTCAAGAGACCCATGGGCAGACGCAACGGACGCGTTGGTAGCATCGTGGGGTCAGTATCGGCTAATCTATGCCTTCCCTCCCTTAAGGCTTCTTCCTCTTCTGCTCCGCAGAGTGGAGGCAGAGGGAATTCCAATGATCCTAATCGCTCCAGATTGGCCTCAGCGTCCTTGGTACGACGATCTAGTACGTCTGGTAGCAGACGTCCCCTGGCGCCTACCACTACGGAAGGACCTGCTATCGCAAGGTCCCATATTCCATCCTGCTTTACAGTCATTGGCTTTAACGGCATGGCTGTTGAGAACCGGGTACTGAGAGACCGGGGCCTGTCAGACTCAGTAATCTCTACTATGAGAAGTGCTCGAAAACCGTCCTCTAGGAAGGTCTATCACCGCACTTGGAGGGCCTACATCTCCAGGTGTGAGGAAATGAAATGGCATCCGCGTACCTATTTGGTTTCCAGAATCCTGCTGTTTTTACAGCATGGGGTGGACCAAGGGCTTGCCCTAAGTACGATTTAAGGGACAGATATCTGCCCTGGCTGTCTTTTTTCAGCGACCCCTGGCGACTCACTCTCTCATGAGTACATTTGTGCAGGGGGTCCGACAGGTGGCCCCTCCGGTCCGTCCCCCGTTACCTCCGTGGGACTTGAACCTGGTCCTCTCGGTGCTTCAGAAGGCACCGCTTGAGAATATTAGAGATATTCCCCTTTTTGGTGGCTGTTACGTCAGTTAGACGAGTCTCTGAGCTGGCAGCCTTGTCCTGCAAGGCTCCCTATTTGATTTTCCACAAGGATAAGGTGGTGCTGCGGCCGCAGCCTTCCTTTCTTCCGAAAGTCGTTTCGGCTTTTCATCTCAACGAAGACATTGTACTTCCATCCTTGTGTCCTCAGCCGTCGAATCCTAAGGAGTCGGCGTTGCATTCCTTGGACGTTGTCCGAGCTTTGAGAGTATACTTATCTGCTACTTCCCTGTTCCGGAAGTCAGACTCACTGTTTGTTTCGGTGGCTGGTCCCAAGAAGGGCCAAGCAGTCTCATCGGCCACCATCTCTAGGTGGATCCGACAGATAGTAATCCAGGCTTACGCCTTAAAGGGTCAGGCGCCCCCCTTTCCTGTCACGGCGCATTCGACCAGGGCAATAGGTGCCTCTTGGGCTTTCCGACATCAAGCGTCTGTTTCCCAATTATGTAAAGCGGCGACTTGGTCGTCCGCTCACACTTTCACAAAATTCTACAAAATTGATGTAGGTGCATCTTCGGATGCCTCTTTTGGCCGCAAGGTTTTGCAAGCGGCTGTTTAGAGTTGCAACTCCTCCATTGGAGGAGTGCTGTTTTGTGTTTGGGGTGAAGTTTATTTTTATGCTGTTACCACCCCTCGTTTTTTCTCTGACACTGCTTTGGGACGTCCCACTTTGTCAATAGAGAAGCTGTGTCGGTCCATGGACGAAAGAGTAAATAGGATTTTTTACTCACCGTAAAATCCTTTTCTCTGAGTCCATGGACCGACACAGCACCCACCCCTCCTTTTAAGTTTGTACTGCTTTTTGACGAACTGATCTGCGAAGATGCAGACTGAGAGGGTATACCCAGAGGGTCCGCCCCCTGGGCGGTACTGTAGAAGACGTGATGCAACACTTTTTACAAGTTTTTCTGCCTAGTCACTCCTAATTAACGGATAATACCCACTTTGTCAATAGAGAAGCTGTGTCGGTCCATGGACTCAGAGAAAAGGATTTTACGGTGAGTAAAAAATCCTATTTTTTTTTTCGAATTTCCCGAATTTCCGAAAAAAAGCAAAAAAACGAAAAATAAATAGTTTTCAAATTTCCACATTTCGGAAATTCGGAAATTCTAAAAATTCGGAATTCGAAAATCGAACTTTCCAAATTTCCCATTTTCAAATTTTAGATCTTCGAATTTTAGATTTTCGAATTTTGCAATTTCGAATTTTCGAATCTCGAAATTCGACAATCCCAGAGTCCAATGTGGAACTAAATGAAAAGTGAATTGCCCAATGGAGGAATTTTAGGAAGACAATGCTGTTCATCAGCAATACCTCACACTGAAACCATTGCACAGAGCAGGTAAGAATGTTTGCTATTTAAGAAAAATAATTACAACCTTTACAATCAATTTAACCTGCCTGTGAATGTGGTGAATCTGTAGGGTATACTAAAGCCTATTGTAAAAAATATGCAGCCACTAAAGGTTATGTAAAATCAAACATTAAACACGCATAGTGCGAAACATGTTAGCCGGATTTTTTTGACCTGTGTGCCGTGATGTATAGCATGTATTTTGGATTCCTTATTTTAAAATAAAGGCTTTTATTTTTTGGAGTGCTGCAGTCCAGAAGACTTGTTCGTTCCTGTTTGCAAGCCATCAGCTGTGGTAGAAGACAGGACTTGCAGTACATTCATTCACAGATCTGTGGAAATGAACAACGCGGCTGTGTGGGTGGATTCGTGGGGGATTGGGGGAGGTGCAGGAAATGGAGCACAGCAACATGTTACATGTTACACCCAGAAAGAAGGACCGTGTTTTTATGGTAGAGATGTCAATGTTTGCAGAATTTCTCAGGTGTAGAATATGTTTCCTGAAAACTTAAAGTGTTTGTTAACCCATATTAAACCTATTAGGACATTCATTTTCAGTAAAAATGCACTAAAGTTAAACGTCTTAGGTTGCCTCATTGAGTCATATGATTAAGGCTCATGTTCTTTTTTGAGCTTAAGGCGTTTTTCAGGCATTTTGCTTCAGGTGACAAAACGCTCAGATGTAAACAGGTGCCATTGAAATAAATGGAATTTTGCTTGTTGGGCGTTTTTCAGGCGTTTTTTCGGGCGTTTTACAAGCATTTTATTAGCTGAAAATTCTCAGGTGTGAATGCAGCCTAAAAGTAATTGATAATGAAATGAAGCCGTTTTTCTGGGGCTAACAATGTTAACTGGAGGGGGACACCATTTCATACTTCGCCTCAGGCAGCAAAAAGGCTAAGATCACTCCTGTATAAACTGAAACAGGAAGATATCAATCTTGATGGTAGGCCCTGACTAAAGGCAGTATTGGATTTCTCAGAATGCTGGAAGACACAATGTAATAGGACAGTGTTTCTATTCTGCTGACAGGGTGCCTGGGCTCTTTCTTAAGCCTTTTGCATGAAGTCTGTTTTATTAATTTAATTTCCAGTAAGTATAGCTTAGTCACTGCAATAGACAATTAGTGGGCCCTAAGAGAAGGCATCAGGAGTGGAAATTATGTGGCCAGAAGGATATATCTAATGGTAAGGCTGCCTTTCTGGCACAGTTTTTAGAGAGCTTGATCTGGGAAGGGACACCTTATTACCATATAACGCTTCCTGATTCTGCATATTATATGTGAAACGCGTTGAGGCTAGTGGAGTGACGCTGGCATCACATCCGACCCCTGACCCGCCCATCAATCAAGGCTTGGACTGTGCACCGGCTTCTTAGTATGGAGCGGTGAATGTAGACTGAGTGCTGGATTGTTGTATAGACTTAGTGCCAGCCTAATGGCACCCCTAAATGTGAGTGAATACATATTTTATGTTTTAAAGTCTAATACAATATTGGAATATTTTGCAATGATGGCCATTTATTTTGCATAAGTACATGAGAGGAGGAATATCACTGTATCTGCTGGGGTATCTTCAGAATAACCCATACAGAGATTTGGTGAGTGTAAAATTTGGAAGGTGTTGGCGTATCACGGGTGATTGGGTGAATTATCACTAGATGATCCACTACTGGCACAGAGAAACTTCTTTTAAGAACTGTTATTGGGACTATAGAAAACAATTTGCTTACAGGCACATGTAACAGTGGTGTTGGACTATTTAACCACTTCCCGTCCACGCTATAGCCGAATGATGGCTACAGCGTGGACCTACTTTGCTGGGAGATTGTCATATGGAGTCCTCCCGTGCTCGAGCGGCCTGCTCGCCCCCTGCAGGGTGCATGCAGCTCACTCTGTGATCAGCGAGTCCATGAGTCTTGGCTGATCACAGAATGGAGTAAGGGGTCGATCCCGACCCCTTACCACGTGATCAGCTGTCAGCCAATGACAGCTGATCATGTGATGTAAACAGAGCCGGTAATCGGCTATTTTTTCTCTTTACGCTGATAGAGTGAAGAGAGAAAAAAAAGCCGATAACCTCATCTGTGCCCACCTGCCAGTGCCACCTACCAGTGCACAACAGTGCCACCTACCAGTGCCCTCCAGCGCCACCTATCGGTGCCCACAGTGCCACCTATCAATGCCACCTATCAGTGCCTCATCACCAGTGCTGCCTATCAGTGTTACCTACCAGTGCCCATCTGTGCCACCTGTCAGTGCCCATCAGTGCCATCTAACAGTGACACCTATCAGTGTCGCCCATCAGTGCCCATCAGTGCCACCCATCAGTGCTGCCCATCAGTGCCGCCTTATCTGTGCCTATTAGTGCAGCCCATCAGTGCTCATCAGTGCAGTCCATCAGTGCAGCCTATCAGTGCCCATCAGTGCAGCCTCATCAGCGCATATCAATGAAGGAGAAAAATTACCTGTTTGCAAAATTTTATAACAAATTACGAAAACTGTTTTTTTTTTCAAAATGTTCCATCTTTTTTTGTTTGTTTAGCAAAAAATAAAAACCCCAGTGGTGATTAAATACCACCAAAAGAAAGCTACATTTTTGTGAAAAAAATGCAAAAACTTTATTTTGGGTACAGTGTTGCATGACCGCGCAATTTTCATTCAAAGTGCGACAGCACTGAAAGCTGAAATTTGGTCTATGCAGGAGGGGGGTTTAAGTGCCCAGTAAGCAAGTGGTTAAAAATTCACTGTACATTGATTGTTTGTTGTATATTATGTTGCTTGGATCACAAAATATTTGCATATAGGTTGGCACAGTTATCTATATATACTGTATGTTGTTGGTGACCAGAACTGGACGGAATACTCCAGATGTGGCCGAACCACAGTTTTATGAAATGACAGGATTATCGTTTTATCTCTGGAGTAAATACCCTTTTTAATGCATGCTAATATTCTTCTGGCTTTGCTTCCTGCAGCTTGGCATTGCATGCTATTGCTCAGTCTTCTACTAGGACCCCCAGACCCTTCTCCATTCTGGAATCCCCTAGGGGTTCTCCCCATAGTGAGTAACTTGCATTTATATTTTTAACCCCCAAAAGCATTACCTTACATTTTTCAATGTTAAACCTCATTTGCCATCTAGTTGCCCAATCCATTAATTTATTCAGATCCTCTTGTATGGTTTCTATATCCTGCTGTGATGCTATTGTTCTACTTATTTTTGTGTCATCAGCAAACACTGAGATTGAGCTATTTATCCCATCCTTTATATTATTTATAAATAGATTAAAAATAGTTGGTTCCTGGAATGAGTCTTGGGGTAACCCACTAACCACTCTAAACCATTCTGAGTACACGTTATTTATCCCCACCCTTTGGACATGACCCCGTAGCCAGTTTTCTATCCAAGAACAAACCCTATGGTCCATACCCACAGACCTCAGTTTGTAGATTAAGTGTTTGTAGGGGACTGTATGAAGAGCTTTTACAAAATCCAGATACACCACATCTACTGGCCTACCTTTGTCCATATGGCAACTTTCTCATAGAATGTTAACAGGTTGGTTTGGCAAGAACGACCTTTCCTAAACCCATGCCGATTACTACTAATGATACTGTTTTTATCAGCAAATTCTTGGATATGGTCCCTTATGATCCCTTCAAATAGTTTACAAACTACCGATGTTAGACTGGCATGTAGTGTTCAGGAATATATCTCTGCCCTTTTTTGAATACTGGTACCACGTGGGCTTTTCGCCAATTAACTATTACCATTCCTGTCAGTATGCTGTCCATGCCTCCATCTAGGACAGGGCCTCAGTAATCTAATCACAGTAATTGTATGAGAAACTACAGCAACCAGTTTATAACATTAACCATAAGCATATACATGCACCCCATTATGGAAATAATATGAGCTTTACATATTAAAATATTAATACAAAATTGAACATACAGTACGTCCAATGTACAAGCAGGTAATATAAGCAAAGGGTCCAACAGGAGTTTTGGTGGAATTGTGCACATTTACCCAGATATATATACGGTAGCTATTAATAAAAGATACCCCCAAATGAATGTAGCAGAAAAGTCCATTTGCAGGGGCCCCTGAGGATGATTGTCATATGTCTTGATGCCAAAGACCTGAAGACAAGATCAGGAATGATAGGGAGATCCTCTAACTGATGTCCAACTGGATTGGAACGCAGCTTCTCACCAGCAAAAACCGTGGTATAATACTGGAACTCAGAGCCAGCCTATCTACTCTGCTTCTTCGTCCATAGTAGCTTCTAATCTCTAATGCAGCCAGAGAGCTAACTACCAGATAGGGCCATCGGATGCCTAACCTGGCTCTAGCCAATGTTTGTTACTGAGCCCTAAGCTAAAACTAGATAGACTCCTAGAGCAGAAGAGACAGGGTTAACTGGAAAAGCAGGAACTACATATAAACTCTATTGCAATAAACAGGTTCGCCTACTAACAAACAGCAAGGTGATCACCAGAGGCGTAACTAGAACCTTCAGGGCCCCGGTGCAAGAAATCACGAAGGGCCCCCCCCCAAAATCGTGATTTTGATGAAAAAAAATTGAGGGGGGTGGCAAAGGCGGTAGTTGAGGGGGGTGGCAGTGGTGATGTTGAGGGGGTGGCAGCAGTGGCAATTGAGGGGGGGTGGCAGCGGAGGTATTTGAGGGGGTGGCAATGGTGATGTTGAGGGGGGTGGCAGCGGTGGTACTTGAGGGGGTGACAACGGTGATGTTGAGGGGTGGCAGCAGTGGTACTTGGGGTGGCAGCGGTGGTACTTGGGCGAGTGGCAGCGGTGGTACTTGGAAGGTGGCAGCGGTGGTACTTGGAAGGTGGCAGCGGTGGTACTTGGTGGATGGCAGCGGTGGTACTTGGGGGGGTGGCAAGAGTGGTATTTTGGGGGTGGCAGCGGTGGAACTTGGGGGGTGGCAGCGGTGCTACTTGGGGGAGTGGCAGCGGTGGTACTTGGGGGGGTGGCAGCGGTGGTACTTGGGGGGTGGCAGCGGTGGTGCCATCCTCTCCCACCACCACCTTTACCTCTTACTGATCCCATCCTCCACCCCTGATCTCATCCCTATCCCCCAATCACCTCTGTTGTAGAAGTGATAGGGGGGTAGTGATGGGATTAGTGAGAGGCAGAGGTGGTGGAGTTCAGGATGGATCGATTGCACTGCAATTTGTCACTTACTTCCGTCACCGTGCCTCCAGGGATGCCTTTGCTCATGGGGAGAGCCTCTCCCCTTCACTCGATTGGTGTCAGCTGGTCAGCTGACTTCATTTTCCAGTGTCCGCCCCACCTCCCTACAGTCTCTCTCTCTCTCTCTCTGGATAGACGGGGCGGAACGGGGCGGTGCAGACAGTGGCGTCACTAGGGTTGGTGTCACCCGGTGCGAAAAAAAATGGTGTCACCCCCCAACAACTATAGTCCCCCCTCAGTACAGACCCCCCTCCACTAACTACAGACCCCACTCCCACAGTATAGATCCCTTCCCTCAGTACAAACCCGCTCCACTAAGTACAGACTCTCCGCCATCAATATAGACCCGCCTCCCTCAGTATGAACCTCCCCCTCAGTACAGACACCCCCACCTCAGTGCAGACCGCTCCATCAGTACAGACACCCCCACCTCAGTGCAGACCCCCTCAGTTACAGACACCCCCCCTCAGTTACAGACACCCCTCGTACAGACACCCCCCTCAGTACAGACACCCCCCTCAGTACAGACACCCCCCTCAGTAACAGACACCCCCTCGTACAGACTCCCCCTCGTACAGACCACCCCTCAGTTACAGACACCCCCTCAGTTACAGACACCCCTCGTACAGACACCCCCCTCAGTACAGACACCCCCCTCAGTACAGACACCCCCTCGTACAGACTCCCCCTCGTACAGACCACCCCTCAGTTACAGACACCCCCTCAGTTACAGACACACCCTCAGTTAAAGACCCCCCCTCAGTTAAAGACCCCCCCTCAGTTACAGACACCCCCCTCAGTTACAGACACCCCCCTCAGTACATACACCCCCCTCAGTACAGACACCCCCTCAGTACAGACACCCCCACCTCAGTACAGACCGCTCCATCAGTACAGACACCCCCACCTCAGTGCAGACCTCCTCAGTTACAGACACCCTGCTCAGTTACAGACACCCCCCACAGTACCAGACACCCCTCGTACAGACACCCCCTCAGTTACAGACACCCCCCTCAGTACAGACACCCCCCTCAGTACAGACACCCCCTTGGTACCAGACCCCCCTCAGTACAGACACCCCCTCAGTTACAGCCCCCCTGGTGCAAACTCCCCCTAGTGCAGACCCCAGCAGTACAGACACCCCCTCCCCCCATCAGTAAAGATGCCCCCCTTACCTTACAGACCTCAGAACAGAGCGGCAGATACACACAGCAGTGTGTCTCTCGAGCGCGGGCTCCTCCTTCTCCTCTGTGGATGTAAACAGAGAGGAGGCAGAGGGGGCGGTGGCTTCCTTCCGCTCCGCTGAGGGACACAGCCGCAGCGTGAGCCTAAGGCACAGGGCAGCGGGCAATGTCAGTGTGGTGCCGCTGCGCTACCCACGGGTGTCACCCCTCTGGTGGGTGTCACCCGGGTGCGGCCCGCCCCCCCCCGCACCTGGCTAGCAACGCTAGTGCGTGTCGTCACATCATCACAGTGCAGTGTGATGATGTGACAGGCTGAGTCGCTCGCTGGCTCTGTAGGGTAGGGAGGAGGATTGGAATTTAGGAATAGGAAGAATAAGGAGCCGGAGGACACACACCAGGCGCGGCCGTGGCGCTGGAGGTGTTGTTCCAGGCTTCCAGCCCAGCGGGGTGAAATTAATCAATGAATGGGTCAGCTGTAAAAAAAATAAATAAAAAAAAAATAAATAAATAAAAAAAAAAAAAAAATTAAAAAAAAAAAAAGGGAGGGTGTCACCCCTCTAGCGGGTGTCACCCGGGGGTGGACCGCACCCCCCGCACCCCCCTAGCAACGCCTCTGGGTGCAGAGTCTCTCTCAGCCAGTCTTCTCTCCGCTCAGCGAGCGAAAGCCCCCCTCCCCGCGGCGGAACGAACGGCCAGGCGGCGCGGCCACGGCGGGCCTCCTGGTAGTCAGCACAGCCATAATGACAGGCCCCTCACACTGGCATACGGGCGGGCGGTGGGCCCCCCTGAAGTGGCGGATCTTCAGGGCCCAGTCGCAAGTGCGACTGTGGCGACCCTGATAATCCCGTCACTGGTGATCACTACAAATGCACAGTAGGGTTGATTTACTAACACTGGAGAGTGCAAAATCTGGTGCAGCTGTGCATGGTAGCCAATCAGCTTCTACTTTCAGCGTGCTCAATTAAGCTTTGACAAAAAAAAAACTGTAAGCTGATTGGTTTCTATGCAGAGCTGTACCAGATTTTTCATTCTCCAGTTTTAATAAATCAACCCCAATGTGTCTATTACATACCTAGTGATGATTGGAATCTTGCACCTCATGCCCAACACTCCTGAAGGTTGAGACAGTGTGTGAGGGCAGGGAGTGGCAAGAGTGCTGGAGTAGCTAGCTGGCAAAGTCCTGTCTTTAGGTGGATGAAGCTGGGGGGGCACAGTCCTCAGGACAGTATGCTGAAGCAGCTTGGCACCAGAGGAAGAAATGGTAGCAGAGTACTGGTTTTCTAGTTTACCTTACAGTGTCATAGACTGAAATACCTGGTACAATACATGTGAGATAACAACAAGGGGACAGATATAGTTCTGTCAACATATATATATAGTCAGGTCCATAAATATTGAGACATCGACACAATTCTAATCTTTTTGGCTCTATACATCGCCACAATGGATATGAACATAAACGAACAAGATGTCAGCGGGATACGCACCTGATCAGCGAGTCCGTTGGAGCAGAGAGAGGTCACCCGTACGGATCCGACTCACGGGCCCCTGGTAGTGCAGACAGGAGGCACGGGAGTGCGGAAGGGTAAGAGAGCCTGAGAGCGGTTCAAGAGAGCGGCTCCGGATCCTGGGTTCAGAAGGGTAGCGAGCCAGGCAGGCTGCAGGCAGGTAGGTAGGCAGGCCGGTATACAGAGCAGCGTAGCGGGGCAGAAGCAGAAGGGGCGGTCAGACAGGCAGGGTTCGGCAACGTTCGGGCAATGTGGCACAGCGGGGTAGGCAGGTTCAGGGTCAAAGACAGGCCGAGGTCAGGTGCAGGCGGATAGCAAGGAAAGTCCAGTAACAAGCCGGGTGGTCAGAAGGTCGGATTCCAGGCGAACAACAGGAGCAGGATACACAGGGGACTGCAGATCAGACAGCACTGGTCTGAAGTGTTCCAGGGGTTTAAATAAGCAAACCGGCGTGCGCGGGCGCGCACATGCACCCGCACGCACCGGTGCGCACAGGCACGCGCACCCGCGATCCAGGAAGTGTACCAGCGCGGATGGAAACATGCAAAACCACAGCGCGCATCGGCGCACGCGAACGCACACCGAAGCGACCACCGACGCGCCCGGCAAGGTACGTACACTGACAGTGCCCCCCCTTTAGGGCAGCCTCCGGATGCCCAATTGAGCGATCTTCGTGGCGTGAGACCTCCTGAAAGCTTGCATGAGTTCCTCCGCATGTATGCCGTTTTCGGGTTCCCAAGAATTATCCTCTGGGCCGTAACCCCTCCACTTAATCAGATATTGTACCTGGTTGTGTCTCTTCCTACAGTCCAGGATTGCCTCTACCTCAAACTCCTCCTCGCCGTCAATCAGAACCGGTTCCGGTGGGCCAATGTTACGGCCAGCGAAGGGGTTAGGGACAACCGGCTTTAACAGAGTCACATGAAAGACTGGATGGACCTTCAGGGAGTTGGGTAGGTCGAGCTCATATGCTACATTGTTGATCCTCCTTTTTACCGAGAAAGGTCCCATGAACTTAGGGCCCAATTTCCTGGACGGGCAGGCCATCTTTAGGTTAATCGTGGATAACCACACCTGGTTGCCGGGCTCCAGAATGAGTTCCCCTCTCCTTTTCCTATCAAACATCCTCTTGTTGTACTCCTGGGTCTTGGACATGGTCTCCTGTAGAAGTTTGTTATTGGAGAAGAAGAAATCCATTGTTTCGGACACCGCAGGGACAGTGCATTCGGGTATGGTACTTGGCAAGAAGGAGGGATGGAATCCATAGTTGGCAAAGAATGGGGTTTGCTTAGTGGCAGAGTGCAGGGAATTGTTGTAAGCGAATTCAGCAATGGGGAGTAGGGAGGCCCAATCATCCTGGGAAAAGGAGGAAAAACAACGGAGGTACTGCTCTAATGTTTGGTTGGTCCTCTCAGTTTGGCCATTCGTCTGGGGGTGATATGCCGAAGAGAAAGCCAACTTGATTTCCAGGGAATCACAAAGAGCCTTCCAAAATCTGGAGGTGAACTGGGCGCCTCGGTCTGAGACAATACTTGCCGGAACTCCATGAAGCCTCACTATTTCCCTGATAAAAACCCTTGCCGTTTCCATGGCGGAAGGTGTACCTTTCATGGGCAAAAAATGAGCCATCTTGGACAGCCTGTCAACGACAACGAAGACCGTGGAGAACCCTTTGGACAGAGGGAGCTCCACTATAAAGTCCATCGACACCATCTTCCAGGGTCTTTCAGGGACAGGTAGAGGTTTTAGTAGACCCCAGGCCCTCATCCGGCTATTCTTGTTCCGGGAGCAGGTGTTGCATGAGTCCACGTATCTCTTGCAGTCACTACCCAGCTGCGGCCACCAGAACGTGCGCTTGATGAGCTCGGCCGTTTTCAAGGTACCAAAATGTCCGGCCAACTTGTGGTCATGGCAAAGCTCCAGAACAGCTATCCGAAGACCCTTAGGGACCAGAATCTTGCCCTCGTGCCTGATCAGACCATCTTGTGCCCTGACACAGTCCTCCGGAAGAAAGGTCAAGCCAGCAGACGCCCGCTTAATATGGGGCATAAGGTCTTCTTGGAGCAGCAGGAAGTTCCCGGCAGGGAGGATGGTGTCAACAGGTAAGTTCTCTTCAGGAGTGCTGAACATTCGGGACAGTGCGTCCGGTTTAATGTTTTTTGAGCCCGGCCTGTAGGTGATGTGGAACAAAAACCTTGAGAAAAAAAGTGCCCACCTTGCCTGCCTTGGCTTCAACCTCTTGGCTGTTCTCAGGTACTCGAGGTTCTTGTGGTCCGTGTAAACCAAAATGGGGTGTGCCGCCCCCTCGAGCAGGTAATGCCATTCTTCTAATGCGGCCTTGATAGCCAGGAGTTCCCGGTCACCCACGTCATAGTTACGTTTCGCCGTGGAAAGCTTGCGCGAGAAGAAGGCCACTGGAAAAAGTAAGGCTTTAGCCCCCTGACGCTGGGATAGCACAGCCCCCACTGCATTTTCAGACGCGTCCACTTCCAGGACGAAAGGTACTGCGGGGTCAGGGTGCTTCAAGATGGAGGCAGAGACAAATAACTCCTTCAGTTTGTCAAAGGCAGCTTGGGCTCTAGGGGACCAGTAGAAGCGGTCTCCTTGTTTGGTCAGTTCGGTAAGGGGGGCGACAATTGCAGAGAAACTTCTGATGAACTTCCGGTAGAAATTGGAGAATCCGATGAAGCGCTGGACCCCTTTTTTATCTGTGGGGGCAGGCCAGTCCAGGATAGCCGACACCTTCTGAGGGTCCATTTTAATGCCCTCAATTGAAATGATCAGACCGAGAAACTGGATGCTTTGCCGCTCGAACTCACATTTCTCTAGCTTGGCGTAAAGCCCATGTCGTCTAAGCCGAACAAGGACATTCCGGACATGCCTGCGATGGTCGTCTACAGAGGAGGAGAATATTAAGATATCGTCCAGGTATACTATGACGAACAAGTCCAGGTAATCACGGAAGATGTCATTGACAAAATGTTGAAAGGTAGCCGGCGCGTTACACAGTCCGAACGGCATAACTAGGTACTCGTAGTGCCCGAACCGTGTGCGGAAGGCCGTCTTCCACTCATCCCCCTCTCGAATGCGGATCAGGTTTTACGCTCCTCGGAGGTCAAGCTTGGTGAATATGACCGCCGTTCCCAGCCTCTGGAACAGTTCCGGCACGAGAGGTAAGGGGTAACGGTTTTTAATGGTGATCCTGTTCAACTGCCGATAATCAATGCAGGGGCGTAGGGAATGGTCCTTTTTTTCAACGAAAAAGATACCCGCACCTGCAGGTGAGGTGGACGGGCGGATGAACCCTTTCTTTAGGTTGTCGTCAATGTAGACTTTCAGGGTACCCAATTCCTGCTCAGTCAGCGGGAAGATCCTCCCAAAAGGTACTTCGGTCCCAGGCAAAAGTTCTATAGGGCAATCATATGGTCTGTGAGGAGGAAGGGTTTCTGCTCCCTTCTTACTGAACACGTCCAGAAAATCATGGTAGGGCTCAGGGATGGTTTTCTGAAGGTCAGGGTCTGTGCCCAGACAGAGCAGGTGAGGGTGGTCGGAAGAGACTTGTTGCAGGCAGTGTTGCAGGCAATAATCAGAGAGGAATTTAACTCTCCCTGTAGCCCAGTCAATGTTGGGGTTATGGGCTTGCAGTCAGGGCATCCCCAGAATGACGGGGAATAGCGGAGAGGAGATGGCATCCAGACTTAGGAACTCCTGATGGTGGATTGCCACCGAGGCCATCAAAGGGACGGTTTCCTGAGTGACGGGGCCGGATTTGATAATAGAGCCATCAGCGAGATGTACTGCAAGTCCCCGGGGTTTCGGCCGCAGGGGAATGTGATGACTGGCAGCAAATGTCAAATCAATAAAGCAGCTGCATGCCCCCGAATCAATTATGGCGGGTACTAGGATTGCGGAAGTCCTTCCGGGGGGCTGTAAAGAAATGGAGAGAGCCAAGTGAGAAGTTGGATTAGGCAACAAAGAGGCACAAGTAGAAGAAACAGGCAGGCACTTACGCATCTTAGCCGGACAGGATCTCACGTAGTGTCCCGGTTCGCCACAATACATGCACAGATTGTTACTACGCCTATGCTGGCGTTCTTCGGGAGAGAGCGATGGGCGCAGTAAGCCCAGTTGCATGGGTTCTGGGTCATCTAACGCCGGAAACGGGGGCGCCGGAGGTGCAAGACGGGCCGGGTTTGAGACCTTGGGGAGCAACCAGGTGGGTTGGGACTGACTGGAGGTCCTCTCGGAGCGACGCTCTCTCAGGCGTCGGTCTATCTGAATTGCCAGATCTATTAACTTGTCCAGGGTTTGAGGAACTCCGACACGTGCTAGCTCGTCCTTGAGCTGATCCGACAGGCCCATCCGGAATTGGTAGCGCAAAGCAGCGTCATTCCACTCTGTGTCAGAGCTCCAACGTTTGAATTCTGCCGCGTAATCCTCGGCCGCTCTACGACCTTGCAGGAGGGAGTGGAGAACAGATTCTGCAGTAGCCGCTTGTTGCGGATCCTCATAGAGTTGAGACATCGCGGCAAAGAACGTGGCAAGGGTCTCCAAGGAGGCATCTTTCTGCTCTAGAAGGCGGTGAGCCCAGGCCTGCGGCTCGTCGGTCAGTAGGGAGATGACGAAGCCCACTTTGGTTGCTTCCAGGGAAAAGGTGCGGGGTTTGTAGGGCGAAGAAAAGCTCGCAAGCGTTGCGGAACGCTCGGTATTTGCTGCGATTGCCCGCAAACTTCTTGGGTGTAGGGACCCTGGGTTCCGGAGGAAGCATGACGACGGAGGGTGTAGCCGGATATCCCGTGGATGTGGTGCCTTGCGGGCTGGCAGGCGAGGACAGAGCTTGAACTCTTTCCTCCAACCTGGTATAGCCGGCTTGGAGGTCTTTCACGGCTTGCGTCAGCCCGTTCAGGTATCGGCATAATTCCTCCATGGGATCCCTCCCCTGCTCGGACTCGGACATGGCTGTCTGATACTGTCAGCGGGATACGCACCTGATCAGCGAGTCCGTTGGAGCAGAGAGAGGTCACCCGTACGGATCCGACTCACGGGCCCCTGGTAGTGCAGACAGGAGGCACGGGAGTGCGGAAGGGTAAGAGAGCCTGAGAGCGGTTCAAGAGAGCGGCTCCGGATCCTGGGTTCAGAAGGGTAGCGAGCCAGGCAGGCTGCAGGCAGGTAGGTAGGCAGGCCGGTATACAGAGCAGCGTAGCGGGGCAGAAGCAGAAGGGGCGGTCAGACAGGCAGGGTTCGGCAACGTTCGGGCAATGTGGCACAGCGGGGTAGGCAGGTTCAGGGTCAAAGACAGGCCGAGGTCGGGTGCAGGCGGATAGCAAGGAAAGTCCAGTAACAAGCCGGGTGGTCAGAAGGTCGGATTCCAGGCGAACAACAGGAGCAGGATACACAGGGGACTGCAGATCAGACAGCACTGGTCTGAAGTGTTCCAGGGGTTTAAATAAGCAAACCGGCGTGCGCGGGCGCGCGCACGGCGCGCGCGTGCACGCGCCTGCAATGCGCGCACATGCACCCGCACGCGCACCCGCGATCCAGGAAGTGTACCAGCGCGGATGGAAACATGCAAAACCACAGCGCGCATCGGCGCACGCGAACGCACACCGAAGCGACCACCGACGCGCCCGGCAAGGTACGTACACTGACACAAGATGTGCTTTAACTGCAGACTTTCAGCTTTAATTTGAGGGTATTTGCATCCAAATCAGGTGAACGGTGTAGGAATTACAAGTTTGTATATGTGCCTCCCACTTTTTAAGGGACCAAAAGTAATGGGACAATTGGCTGCTCAGCTGTTCCATGGCCAGGTGTGTGTTATTCCCTCATTATCCCATTTACAAGGAGCAAATACAAGGTCCAGAGTTCATTTCAAGTGTGCTATTTGCATTTGGAATCTGTTGCTGTCAACTCTCAATATGAGATCCAAAGAGCTGTCACTATCAGTGAAGCAAGCCATCATTAGGCTGAAAAAACAAAACAAACCCATCAGAGAGATAGCAAAAACATTAGGTGTAGCCAAATCAACTGTTTGGAACATCCTTAAAAAGAATGAAAACACCTATGAGCTCAGCAACACCAAAAGACCCGGAAGACCACGGAAAACAACTGTGGTGGATGACCGAAGAATTCTTTCCCTGGTGAAGAAAACACCCTTCACAACAGTTGGTCAGATCAAGAACACTCTCCAAGAAGTAGGTGTATGTGTGTCAAAGTCAACAATCAAGAGAAGACTTCACCAGAGTGAATACAGAGGGTTCACCACAAGATTTAAACCATTGGTGAGCCTCAAAAACAGGAAGGCCAGATTACAGTTTGCCAAACAACATCTAAAAAAGCCTTCACAGTTTTGGAGCAACATCCTATGGACAGATGAGACCAAGATCAACTTGTACCAGAGTGATGGGAAGAGAAGAGTATGGAGAAGGAAAGGAACTGCTCATGATCCAAAGCATACCACCTCATCAGTGAAGCATGGTGGTGGTAGTGTCATAGCGTGGGCATGTATGGCTGCCAATGGAACTGGTTCTCTTGTATTTATTGATGATGTGACTGCTGACAAAAGCAGCAGGATAAATTCTGAAGTGTTTCGGGCAATATTATCTGCTCATATTCAGCCAAACGCTTCAGAACTCATTGGACGGTGCTTCACAGTGCAGATGGACAATGACCCGAAG
This sequence comes from Rana muscosa, assembly GCA_029206835.1. Taxonomy (NCBI): domain Eukaryota; kingdom Metazoa; phylum Chordata; class Amphibia; order Anura; family Ranidae; genus Rana; species Rana muscosa. Next base: position 735,741,994 of record CM055122.1, read on the forward strand.
CATACTGCGAAAGCAACCAAAGAGTTTTTTAAGGGAAAGAAGTGGAATGTTATGCAATGGCCAAGTCAATCACCTGACTTGAATCCGATTAAGCATGCATTTCACTTGCTGAAGACAAAACTGAAGAGAAAATGCCCCAAGAACGAGCAGGAACTGAAGACAGTTGCAGTAGAGGCCTGGCAGAGCATCACCAGGGATGAAACCCAGCGTCTGGTGATGTCTATGCGTTCCAGACTTCAGGCTGTAATTGACTGCAAAGGATTTGCAACCAAGTATTAAAAAGTGAAAGTTTGATGTATGATTGTTAATCTGTCCCATTACTTTTGGTCGCTTAAAAAGTGGGAGGCACATATACAAACTGTTGTAATTCCTACACCATTCACCTGATTTGGATGTAAATACCCTCAAATTAAAGCTGCAAGTCTGCAGGTAAAGCAAATCTTGTTTGTTTCATTCAAATCCATTGTGGTGGTGTATAGAGACAAAAAGATTAGAATTGTGTTGATGTCCCAATATTTATGGACCTGACTGTATATAGATATAGATATATATAGATATATATCTATATATATATATATCTATATATATAGATATATAGATATATATCTATATATTGTGAGGGGGTTAGCTCGGCAGCGGGTGTGTGTGACCCCCGGGATGGGCTCCCCACACAAAAACAGGCCCAGCAAACGGAGGTTGTGGTTTTCAAAATCAAAAAAAGGTGCGGTTTATTTTCTATTTACAGTGACAAAACACAGCAAAGCCAAAAGAAACATAAACAAAATAAATCCTGGTCAACTTGACCTCTGACTAAACATACAGGTTTCCTAACTAACAACTGGGATCAGCCTAGTGCTGTCCTAGTCCCTAAGTCCCTGGTTTTAAATGTCCAAGCAAATAGCCACACAGGCTTTGTCTCACCGCACAGGGGTTCACTCTCCCTAGACAGTCCACACAGGTCTGGTTCCAGGCATGAGCTAACATCTAATGAAGCTGGGAGTTCTTATAGAGGCCTAAATGAGCTGACAAGCTTCAGCTGGTCTCATCAACTCCCTGTCTGCACGACGCCCCACACTCTCCCTAGAGGTATGAGTCATCCATGAGCCCACTAGCCTTAGCTGGGCTTATACAACTCTCCACCTAGTTGTATAAGTCGGCGTAAAGCCTGAATCTGGGCGAAATATATCTACCCCCCTGGATGCAACCAGGTGACTTTACCTTCCTGCTGTCACATACCCCCCCCCTCGTGTTTTAACCTCGGGGTTGGAACACCAGCAATCAGGCATTCATGTACTCGAGACAAAGCATCCACATTCCCCATTTGAACGCCAGAGCGATGCTTTACTGTGAAGTTGAATTCCTGGAGGGCCAGGAACCACCTATTCACTCTTCTATTTGTTTCCTTGTTTTGAGCCATCCACTTTAACGGAGCGTGATCCGTAACCATGTCAAAGTGCCTACCTAGCAGGTAGTACCGAAGGGAATCTAGAGCCCACTTCACCGCTAAACACTCCTTTTCAACGGTGGCGTAATTTACCTCATGGGACTTCAACTTCCTGCTGAGGTAAATGACTGGGTGCTCTTCCCCGTTCCAGACCTGGGACAATACTGCTCCTAACCCCACATCTGACGCATCACTTTGTACGACAAAGTCTTTAGAGAAGTCGGGTGAGTACAACACTGGCTGGCTACATAAGGCTTGTTTCAAGAATTGGAATGCTGCCTCAGCCTCGGGGGTCCATTTAATCATGACCGACCCTTTCCCCTTCGTTAGGTTGGTTAGGGGCACAGCCTTAGAAGCAAAGTGGGGAATGAATCGCCGATAATACCCAGCGATTCCCAGAAAGGCTCGTACCTGCTTCTTGCTGTTGGGACGTGGCCAACTCTGGATGGCCTCGACTTTGTTGAGTTGGGGTTTTATTACTCCCCTCCCAATGGTGTACCCAAGATATTTGGCCTCCTCCTGCCCAATGGTACACTTCTTGGGGTTAGCCGTAAACCCCGCTTCCCGAACAGAGTCCAGGACTGCTTGCACTTTTGGCAGATGTGAGGCCCAATCTGTGCTATGGACAATTACGTCATCCAGGTAAGCCGCAGCATACTTCCGATGGGGCCTCAGCATCTGGTCCATTTTCCGCTGGAATGTGGCCGGCGCATTCTGTAACCCGAACGGCATTCTTTTATATTGGAACGCCCCGTCTGGGGTTACAAATGCGGTTTTCTCTTTGGCCAATTTGGCCAGGGGGATTTGCCAATACCCTTTTGTGAGGTCAAGAGTCGTCATGTATCGGGCTGTTCCCAGCCGGTCGATCAACTCATCTATACGTGGCATGGGGTAGGTGTCAAATTTTGTAACTTTGTTCAACTGACGAAAATCGTTACAAAATCGCCAGCTCCCATCCGGTTTAGGCACCAACACAATGGGACTAGACCAATCACTTTGGGACTCCTCTATCACCCCTAAGTTCAGCATTTTCTGTACTTCCTCCCGTATTGCCTCCCGTCGGGCCTCTGGGATCCGATAGGGTTTTAACTTCACCCTTTCACCGGGCGGGGTAACGATGTCATGCTCTACCCCAAATGTTTGTCCCGGCAGCTCAGAGAATACCTCCTTGTTGCGAAGCACAAACTCCTTAACCTCCTGTTGTTGGGGTTGTGACAAGGTGGCTGCTATTCCAACCTCAGGAATCACGCAACCAGTTTGAGCTGGTGACCAAGTGTCTGCGACTAGGGACTCTCTATCCCTCCAGGCTTTCAACAGATTAACGAGATAGATCTGTTCGGGCTTTCGCCTTCCTGGTTGTCTGACCTTGTAATTCACTTCGCTCACTTTTTCCATTATCTCGTAGGGGCCTTGCCATTTGGCAAGGAATTTACTTTCAACCGTAGGGACAAGTACCAGTATCCTATCCCCCGGGGAAAAGGTACGGGTCTTGGCTCCACGGTTGTACACTCTCTGCTGTGCTAACTGCGCTTGGGCCAAATGTTCCTTCACGATGGGCATTACCTGTGCAATTCGGTCTTGCATCAGGGCGACATGCTCAATCACACTCCTGTGGGGAGAACTCTCACTTTCCCAAGTTTCCTTGGCAATATCCAACAGCCCTCTTGGGTGTCTCCCATACAGTAACTCAAAGGGGGAGAATCCCGTAGAGGATTGGGGCACCTCCCTAATAGCAAACATCAGATAAGGAAGTAGACAGTCCCAATCCTTTCCATCTCTATCCACCACTTTCTTCAACATTTGTTTTAGGGTTTTGTTGAATCTTTCAACCAGCCCATCGGTTTGGGGGTGATACACAGATGTACGTAATTGCGTCACTTTGAACAATTTACACAGCTCTTTCATAACCCGGGACATAAAGGGTGTACCTTGGTCCGTAAGCAGTTCTTTACAAATACCCACCCGGCTAAACACAAGAGATAGCTCTTTGGCTATGGTTTTGGCCGAGGTATTTCGGAGAGGGATCGCTTCTGGATAATGGGTGGCATAGTCCATTATAACTAATATGTACTGGTGCCCCCTAGCGGACTTGATTATAGGACCTACCAAATCCATGGCGATCCTCTCAAACGGGACCTCAATGATGGGTAGAGGGACCAGTGGGCTACGGAAATGTGGCATCGGGGCCGACCTCTGACACACAGGGCAGGAGGAACAATAATTTTCTATGTCCTTCATCACCCCCGGCCAATAGAATCTCTGTAATACCCTCTCTCGGGTTTTCTCTGTCCCCAGATGACCTCCAAGAATGTGCCCATGGGCCAACTCCAACACCAACTTCCTGTAAGGTTTGGGCACCACAAGCTGCTCAACGGTTTCTTCTGCCCTTTTTGCCACCCGATACAGTAGGTCCTTCTCTACGCTGAAGTATGGGTAAGTGCAGGTATTATCTGGGTTCACTAACTCGCCATCTATTTTCACTACGTTTTCCCGTGCCTTTATTAGGGCGGGGTCTTTCAACTGTTCTGTGGCAAAGTTTTCCCTGTGAACCTCAAGATCAGAAAACTCCACAGACGGTAGGTTTTCGTCTGAGGAGGTGGGCTCCTCTCCAGTTTCTTGAGTCTCCCCTGCCAATACTGATAAGGGAAATTCCGGAGAGTCCTCACCACTCTCAGGGGAGTTCTGGCTATCACATTCCTGGTACACAGGGGCACCAGTGGGGGGCTCAGGATCATCCCACAGTTCCCAGAACTTCGGAAAATCCCTTCCCACAATGGCGTCATACGGTAACTGAGATACTAAGCCCACTGGATGAGAGAGGGTACCTTTGGGGGTCTCGAAACACACTGTAGTCACTGGATACTCTCGGGTGTCCCCATGCACACAAATAACAGCTACCTTGCTATTCCCAGAGACCTCTGTTTTAACTAACTCAGCCTTTATCAGGGTCACAAGGCTACCTGAATCCAGCAATACCACAACATTTCTACCATTAACACACATTTTGCATAAATGTTTCTCAGTTCCTCGAATGGCAGTGCATGCGACTGTCGCACACAGCGACTGACGTCTGCCCGTCAGAAAGTCACACTGCATGGGTTCCTCCACAACCGGGCAATTGGCTGCAATATGTCCCGCTTGCCGGCAGCGGTAGCAAACGATCCTTCTTGCCGCCTCTTGAGCCGCTGATTTCCCAGGCTGTTCTCGCCAAACTTGGGGTAGAGCTCCCACCCTCTCACTCTCTCCACCCTTACCCCTTGGAATCCTCTTATCCGCCCCTGGGGATGGTCTGGTCTTAGGGTGGAAAGTCCGAGTGTCTCTGGAAGAGGCCGTCAGGTTCTCTGTAGCCAAGTATTTCTCCACACGATCCACAAGACCATCGGCCGTCTCTGGGTCTCCATGGCTTACCCACTTTTGGATGGCAGTAGGAAGAGCTCTCAAAAACCGATCCATTACAACACGTTCCACAATCTTTGGTGCGGACAAAGTCTCTGGCTGTAGCCACTTTCTGCTCAGGTGAATGAGATCATACATTTGAGACCTGGGGGGGTTTTCCAAGCTGGAAAGTCCAGTTATGCACACGCTGAGCCCGGACAGCCTGGGTGACACCCAGCCTTGCCAATATCTCAGCTTTTAGCATCACATAGTCTTTTGCTTGGTCAGGCTCTAGGTCATAGTAAGCCTTCTGCGATTCACCAGTTAACAGAGGAGCCACCAGTCCAGCCCACTGCTCCTCAGGCCACTTTTCTCTTTCAGCAGTCCTTTCAAATGTGGTCAAAAATACCTCTGGATCATCCTCTCCAGTCATTTTTGTCAATAAACGACTCACCCCAAAGGACGCGGTATTAGTGGGACGGCTTTCCTCACTGGTCTGCGGACGTTGCTGCATTACTGCTTCCATTTGTTGTAGTCTCTGCTCTTGCTTCTGTAACAGGTCTATGAAGCGGGCCTCAGATTGCTGCTGGGTTTGTTGCTGAGCTTCCAGACTCTGTTGGTGAGCTTGCTGCTGGGCTGCAAGGCTCTTTTGCAAACCTGCATTTGTCTGCTGTTGATTGGCATTTGCTAGAGCCAGCTGCTTCAGTATCTCCTCCATGCTGGCTTAAAAAAAACTGCCACTGGTTCTCCACCAACTGTGAGGGGGTTAGCTCGGCAGCGGGTGTGTGTGACCCCCGGGATGGGCTCCCCACACAAAAACAGGCCCAGCAAACGGAGGTTGTGGTTTTCAAAATCAAAAAAAGGTGCGGTTTATTTTCTATTTACAGTGACAAAACACAGCAAAGCCAAAAGAAACATAAACAAAATAAATCCTGGTCAACTTGACCTCTGACTAAACATACAGGTTTCCTAACTAACAACTGGGATCAGCCTAGTGCTGTCCTAGTCCCTAAGTCCCTGGTTTTAAATGTCCAAGCAAATAGCCACACAGGCTTTGTCTCACCGCACAGGGGTTCACTCTCCCTAGACAGTCCACACAGGTCTGGTTCCAGGCATGAGCTAACATCTAATGAAGCTGGGAGTTCTTATAGAGGCCTAAATGAGCTGACAAGCTTCAGCTGGTCTCATCAACTCCCTGTCTGCACGATGCCCCACACTCTCCCTAGAGGTATGAGTCATCCATGAGCCCACTAGCCTTAGCTGGGCTTATACAACTCTCCACCTAGTTGTATAAGTCGGCGTAAAGCCTGAATCTGGGCGAAATATATCTACCCCCCTGGATGCAACCAGGTGACTTTACCTTCCTGCTGTCACAATATATACAGTATCTCACAAAAGTGAGTACACCACTCACATTTTTGTAAATATTTTATTACCGTATTTATCGGCGTATAACACGCACAGGCGTATAACACGCACCCTAACTTTAAGAGGGAAGTTTCAGGAAAAAAACTTTCCACAGCCCCCTGCGTATAACACGCAGGCACAATTTACCCTCTATTTTCAGGGTAAAAAAGTGAGTGTTATACGCCAATAAATACAGTATATCTTTTCATGTGACAAAACTGAAGAAATTACACTTTGCTACAATGTAAAGTAGTGAGTGTACAGCTTGTATAACAGAGTAAATTTGCTGTCCCCTCAAAATAACTCAACACACAGCCATTAATGTCTAAACCGCTGGCAACAAAAGTGAGTACATCCCTAAGTGAAAATGTCCAAATTGGGCCCAAAGTGTCAATATTTTGTGTGGCCACCATTATTTTCCTTCACTGCCTCAACCCTCTTGGGCATGGAGTTCACCAGAGCTTCACAGGTTGCCACTGGAGTCCTCCTCCACTCCTCCATGATGACATCATGGAGCTGGGGGATATTAGAGACCTTGCGCTCCTCCACCTTCCATTTGAGGATGCCCCACAGATGCTCAATAGGGTTTAGGTCTGGAGACATGCTTGGCCAGTCCATCACCTTTACCCTCAGATTTTTTAGCAAGGCAGTGGTCGCTCTGGAGGTATGTTTGGGCTCATTATCATGTTGGAATACTGCCCTGCGGCCCAATCTCTGAAGCGAGGGGATCATGCTCTGCTTCAGTATGTCACAGTACATGTTGGCATTCATGGTTCCCTCAATGAACTGTAGCTCCCCAGTGCCGATAGCACTCATGCAACCCCAGATCATGACACTCCCACCACCATGCTTGACTGTAGGCAAGACACACATGTCTTTGTACTCCTCATCTGGTTGTCGCCACACACGCGTGACACCATCTGAACCAAATAAGTTTATCTTGGTGTCATCAGACAACAGGACATGGTTCCAGTAATCCATGTCCTTAGTCTGCTTGTCTTCAGAAAACTGTTTGCGGGCTTTCTTGTCATCATCTTTAGAAGAGGCTTCCTTCTGGGACGACAGCAATGCAGGCCAATTTAATGCAGTGTGCGGCATATGGTCTGAGCACTGTCAGGCTGACCCCCACACCTTCAACCTCTGCAGCAATGCTGGTAGCACTCATATGTCTATTTCCCAAGACAACCTCTGGATATGATGCTGAGCACGTGCACCCAACTTCTTTGGTCGACCATGGTGAGGCCTGTTCTGAGTGAAACCTGTCCTGTTAAACCACTGTATGGTCTTGGCCAATGTGCTGCAGCTCAGTTTCAGGGTCTTGGCAATCTTCTTATAGCCTAGGCCAGTGAGGGCAAACCCGTGGCATGCGTGCCGCTGCCGGCACGCCAAGCCCTATCTGTGGGCACGCCATGAAATGAGGAAAACACACAGTGAAAAATCGAATCGTCCACACCGCACCGCAAACTACATCTCCCATAGTTCTGTAGGCTAGCGGTGACGTGTCCGTGTGGGCGTGACAAAGAATAAGCGCCCGGGGGTGACGTGGGCACGCTAATCCAATCATAGAAGCCGTCTCATCCACACCGCACCCACCATCAAACAAATCAGCGGTGACATGCTGGGCATGACTGGGAGAACACACGGCTGGGATCAGAGGAGACTTGCGGGCGGGAATAAGCTGCCGGAGAGACTGGAGACAGGTAAGATCAATGTGTACAGTACAGTTACAGATTTGACTCAATTTTGCACAATAAAGGTGTTAATCCGGTGAGTGCATGTGTCAGGTAGGTGAGTGCATGTGTCAGGTAGGTGAGTGCATGTGTCAGGTAGGTGAGTGCAATGGTCAGGAAGTGCAATGGTCAGGTAGGTGAATGCATGTGTCAGGTAGGGGAGTGCAGTTGTCAGGTAGGTGAATGCATGTGTCAGATAGGTGAATGCATGTGTCAGGTAGGTGAGTGCAGGTGTCAGATAGGTGAATGCATGTGTCAGGTAGGTGAATGCATGTGTCAGGTAGGTGAGTGCATGTGTCAGGTAGGTGAGTGCAGGTGTCAGATAGGTGAGTGCAGGTGTCAGATAGGTGAATGCATGTGTCAGGTAGGTGAGTGCATGTGTCAGGTAGGTGAGTGCAATGGTCAGGTAGGTGAGTGCATGTGTCAGGTAGGTAAATGCATGTGTCAGGTAGGTGAGTGTAATGGTCAGGTAGGTGAGTGCATGTGTCAGGTAGGTGAATGCATGTGTCAGATAGGTGAGTGTAATGGTCAGGTAGGTGAATGCATGTGTAAGGTAGGTGAGTGTAATGGTCAGGTAGGGGAGTGCATGTGTCAGGTAGGTGAGTTTAATGGTCAGGTAGGTGAGTGCATGTGTCAGGTAGGTAAATGCATGTTTCAGGTATGTGAGTGCATGTGTCAAATAGGTGAGTGTAATGGTCAGGTAGGTGAGTGTAATGGTCAGGTAGGGGAGTGTAATGGTCAGGTAGGTGTGTGCAATGGTCAGGTAGGTGAGTGCAATGGTCAGGTTGGTGAGTGCATGTGTCAGGTAGGTGAGTGCAATGGTTAGGTAGGTGAGTGCAATGGTCAGGCAGGTGAGTGCATGTGTCAGGTAGGTGAGTGCATGTGTCAGGTAGGTGAGTGTAATGGTCAGGTAGGTCAGTGCATGTCGCACAGTGTATTCCGAGCAAATCTGGTAGGATCATATGTTTTTGGTCCCTTAGGGCTCATTCAGAGGGATGATCAGTCCCATCCTCTGTACAGAGACGCTGGCAGGTTTAATTCTGTGTTGGCACTTTGAAAGAAATAAGTTGGTTTTGCGTCGCGGTTTGGGCACTCTGGCTCAAAAAGGTTCGCCATCACTGGCCTAGGCCATCTTTATGTAGAGCAACGATTCTTTTTTTCAGACCCTCAGAGAGTTCTTTGCCATGAGGTGCCATGTTGAACTTCCAGTGACCAGTATGAGAGAGTGAGAGCGATAACACCAAATTTAACACACCTGCTCCCCATTCACACCTGAGACCTTGTAACACTAACGAGTCACATGACACCAGGGAGGGAAAACGGCTAATTGTGGCCCAATTTGGACATTTTCACTTAGGGGTGTACTTACTTTTGTTGCCAGCGGTTTAGACATTAATGGCTGTGTGCTGAGTTAATTTGAGGGGACAGAAAATTTACACTGTTATGCAAGCTGTACACTCACTGCTTTACATTGTAACAAATTGTCATTTTTTCAGTGTTGTCACATGAAAAGATATAATAAATATTTACAAAAATGTGAGGGGTGTACTCACTTTTGTGAGATACTGTGTGTGTGTATATATATTAGTGCATTACTTCTGATCGCATGCACTACTTTTTGCAAATAGCTGTGTAAAGCCTCCTTCACCCATTCTTGACTATGAGCAATTGTACGTAGCTCTAGGATACCCGGGACACCAGTAATACACAGGGGGGTCGATTTACTAAAACTGGAGAGTACAAAATCTGGTACAGCTGTGCATGGTAATTAATTAGGTTCTGACTTCAACTTGTTCAATTAAGCTTTGACAAGAAAACCTGGAAGCTGATTGGTTTCTATGCAGAGCTGCACCAGATATTGCAATTTCCTGTTTTAGTAAATTAACTGCAGTATCTTTAGGCCCCATGCACACAAGACGCTGTTAAACGCGCGTTCAGAGGCAGTTGGACGCTTTTTTCAACTGCCCCTGAACGCATTCAATGTTATCCTATGTGTTCATGCACACAGTCTTGTTTTTTGGCGTTTTTAGGCAGTTGCATTTAACCTCGTTTTTCCAGAAGCAAAAAAATGGGTTCAGACGCAAGAGTTTTCCACGTTTCAGACGCAAAACGCGGCTAAACGCGGCTAAACGTGGCACCGGCGTTTAACAGCGTTTTAGTTTATAAGCGTTTTTAAAGGTACCCTATTTTTTGGACCAGAAAACATAGAAATATGATGGTAAACGTTAAAAAACAATAAAAAAAAAATAGTTTAAAATGTTTTAATTACTTTAGATAATTCATAGAGCATATATACTCCTTGATTTAATGCAATACAAAATTTTCATTGTAATTTGACACATATATTCTGATTTGAACAAGATCCTACCATTAATCTTGACCCCCAACTTAATCAAACATTATTTTTTATGAAATTAAAGTATTCCATTTTGCCCTTCCATTAACTCAAGTTTTTTTAGGTAGCTTAGACAATGATTCACAGGAATGCCTGCACTTCTTGGCCCCTAACCCTTCATCCAAGTTCTAATCTAATCAGGGTTAGGGTTAGGGTTATTGGTTAGGCTTAGGGGTAGGGTTAGGGTTAGGGTTAGTGTCATTGTTAAGGTTAGGGTTAGGGATAGGGATAGGGTTAGGGCTAGGGTTATGGTTAGCCGTTAGGGTTAGGGGTAGGGTTAGGGTTAGGGGTTAGGGTTATTGTTAGGTTTAGGGTTAGTGTTAGCGGTTTGGGTTATTGTTAGGGTTATGGTTAGTGTTAGTGTTAGCGGTTAGGTTTAGGCTTTGTGTTAGGGTTAGGGGTTAGGGCTAGCATTATTATTAGGGTTAGTGTTAGGGTTATTGTTAAGGTTAGGGTTAGGGTTAGGGTTAGGGTTAGCGGTTTGGGTTATTGTTAGGGTTAGTGTTAGGGTTATTGGTTAGGCTTAGGCTTTGTGTTAGGGTTAGGGGTTAGGGCTAGCATTATTGTTAGGGTTAGTGTTAGGGTTAGGGTTAAGGTTAGCGGTTTGGGTTATTGTTAGGGTTAGTGTTAGGGTTAGCGGTTAGGTTTAGGCTTTGTGTTAGGGTTAGGGGTTAGGTCTAGCATTATTGTTTGGGTTAGTGTTAGGGTTATTGTTAAGGTTAGGGTTAGCGGTTTGGGTTATTGTTAGGGTTAGGGTTAGTGTTAGGGTTATTGTTAGGTTTAGGGTTAGTGTTAGCGGTTTGGGTTATTGTTAGGGTTATGGTTAGTGTTAGTGTTAGCGGTTAGGTTTAGGCTTTGTGTTAGGGTTAGGGGTTAGGGCTAGCATTATTATTAGGGTTAGTGTTAGGGTTATTGTTAAGGTTAGGGTTAGGGTTAGGGTTAGCGGTTTGGGTTATTGTTAGGGTTAGTGTTAGGGTTATTGGTTAGGCTTAGGCTTTGTGTTAGGGTTAGGGGTTAGGGCTAGCATTATTGTTAGGGTTAGTGTTAGGGTTAGGGTTAAGGTTAGCGGTTTGGGTTATTGTTAGGGTTAGTGTTAGGGTTAGCGGTTAGGTTTAGGCTTTGTGTTAGGGTTAGGGGTTAGGTCTAGCATTATTGTTTGGGTTAGTGTTAGGGTTATTGTTAAGGTTAGGGTTAGCGGTTTGGGTTATTGTTAGGGTTAGGGTTAGTGTTAGGGTTAGCGGTTAGGGTTAGGTTTAGGGTTAGCGGTTAGGGTTAGGGTTAGGATTCGGTATATTTTAAAAAGTCATTTAAAAATATAATACTACCATATACAGGTGAAAAAAAAAAAATATTAATCAATCGATATTTCAGAATATATATTTGCACAAAAAAATTATAATATATTATAAAAAAAATAGAATAAACGTTTATAATTGCTTAACCACTTAACGACCGTCCACTGTAAATATACGTCGGCAGAATGGCACCGACAGGCAGAATCACGTATATGTACGTGATTGCCTTTGTATAGTTGGGGGGTCCGATCGGACCCCCCTTCTTTACAGTGAGCGGTTGTTTTACCTTCGGGAGCGATCCGGCATGAGGGGACGGCCGTTCGATTCCGGCCACCCCCTCTCGGTCGCTCCCGGCGAATGAGAGCTTCCCCTGCCTGTGTACTTGTTTACACAGGCTGGAGGAAGTGATGTCATCTCTCCTGCGGCGCTCACATATACCGAGCGCCGTACAGGAGAAGATGCAGGTTAGTGCACACAACACTACACTGACACCAGGACACATAGGTACATAAATCGCCCCCCCAGGCCCCCCAGACACCCCCAGATCACCCCCCAGATCACCCCCCAGCCCCCAGTCACAGTGTCACTGATTGCAGTGACCATTTATTTAGTGATCACTGCAATCAGTGACATTTGTGACTGTAAAAGTGTCAGTACATTTAGTTTTAGGTCCAGTGTAGCCCCCTAACCCCCCCTAATAAAGGTTTAACCCCCTGATCACCCCCCAGATAACCCTTTCACCCCCTAGTACCGCCGTCGCTAAGCGATCATTTTTCTGATCGATGTCTTAGCGTCAGTGATGCTGATCGGTAGCCAGTAATTTTTTTTAGGTTCGCCGCAGGTTTTTATAGCGTCGGGTACCCCCATATATTACCTAATAAAGGTTTAACCCCCTTGATCGCCCCCCAGGTAACCCTTTCACCCCCTATCACCACGGTCACTAAGCGATAATTTTTCTGATCGATGTTTTAGCGTCGGCGATGCTGATCGGTAGCCAGTAATTTTTTTTAGGTTCGCCGCAGGTTTTTATAGCGTCGGGTACCCCCATATATTACCAAATAAAGGTTTAACCCCCTTGATCACCCCCCAGGTAACCCTTTCACCCCCTAGCACCGCCGTCACTAAGCAATCATTTTTCTGATCGATGTCTTAGGGTCGGTGATGCTGATCGGTAGCCAGTAGTTTTTTTTAGGTCCGCCGCAGGTTTTTATAGCGTCGGGTACCCCCATATATTACCTAATAAAGGTTTAACCCCCTTGATCGCCCCCCAGGTAACCCTTTCACCCCCTATCACCACTGTCACTAAGCGATAATTTTTCTGATCGCTGTCTTAGCGTCGGTGATGCAGATCGGTAGCCAGTAATTTTTTTTAGGTTCGCCGCAAGTTTTTATAGCGTCAGGTACCCCAATATATTACCTAATAAAGGTTTAACCCCCTTGATCGCCCCCCAGGTAACCCTTTCACCCCCTATCACCACTGTCGCTAAGCGATCATTTTTCTGATCGCTGTCTTAGCGTCGGTGATGCAGATCGGTAGCCAGTAATTTTTTTTAGGTTCGCCGCAGGTTTTTATAGCGTCAGGTACCCCCATATATTATCTAATAAAGGTTTAACCCCCTGATCGCCCCCCAGGTAACCCTTTCACCCCTATCACCACTGTCGCTAAGCGATCGTTTTTATGATCGTTGTCTTAGTGTCGGTGATGCAGATCGGTAGCCAGTAATTTTTTTTTAGGTTCGCCGTCAGGTTTTTATATAGCGTCAGGTACCCCCATATATTACCTAATAAAGGTTTTAACCCCCTAATTGCCCCTAGTTAACCCTTTCACCAGTGATCATCATATAAGTGTTACGGGTGACGCTGGTTAGTTAGTTTGCTTTTTATAGTGTCAGGGCAACCGCCGTATATAACCCAATAAAGGTTTAACCCCCTGATCGCCCGGCGGGTGATATCAATTAGGTTTTAGCGTCAGAGAGGGTCTGCGTCACACCCCAGGCAGCGTCAGGTTAGTGCCAGTAACGCTAACACCCACGCGTTAAGCATACACCCCCCTTAGTGGTATAGTATCTGATCAGATCAATATCTGATCTGATCAGATCTATACTAGCGTCCCCAGCAGTTTAGGGTTCCCAAAAACGCAGTGTTAGCGGAATCAGCCCAGATACCTGCTAGCACCTGCGTTTTGCCCCTCCGTCCAGCCCAGGCCACCCAAGTGCAGTATCGATCGATCACTGTCACTTGCAAAACACAACACACATAACTGCAGCGTTCGCAGAGACAGGCCTGATCCCTGCGACTCCAGTGCTGTAGGAGGTGATTTCGCCACCACAGTTAAAAAAAAAAAAAGCATATATGCCGAAGCATTGGGGCAGCAGGGGCGGAGGAGCGATTTTGCTCCTAATGCCGCGTACATACAGTCGAAATTCCGACGGAGGCTTGCCCGTGGAAAAGTCTGACCATGTGTACGCGGCATAACTTTTGCGGGAAGATGCCCCCATGCTTCGGCATATATAAATGGTGCATGTATGCCCATCATTAGAAGTGGGTGGATGAAGGGCGGTATTCTAATGGTGGGCATACCCACCGATCAATCTTTTTTTTTCGTTCAGCCAACAGGCTGCATGAAAAAAAAGATTACAATACATGTCCAACAAGGACCAGCAACGTACTGGTATGTTGCTGGACTTTGAATGTTTATACCAGAATGATGCCTGTGGGTTTAGGCATCATCTTGGTATCATTCTTTTCAGCCAGCGGCCGGCTTTCATGTAAAAGCAATCCTAGTGGCTAATTAGCCTCTGGACTGCTTTTACAAGCAGTGGGAGGGAATGACCCCCCCCGGATATAAAAAGCGCCATTGGGAAATTGGGAAAGCATTTTATCACACAGATCTTGGTGTGGTCAGATGCTTTGAGGGCAGAGGAAAGATCTAGGGTCCAATAGACCCCATTTTTTTCAAAAAAGAGTACCTGTCATTACCTATAGCTATCATAGGGGATATTTACATTCCCTGAGATAACAATAAAAATGATAAAAAAATAAATAAATATGGAAGCAACAGTTTAAAAATAAAATAAAAAAGCAAAATTAATAATAAAAAAAAAAAATAAAAAAAAAAAAAGCACCCCTGTCCTGCCCTGCTCTTGCCCAATGGCGAACGCAAGCGTCGGTCTGGCGTCATATGTAAACAGCAATTGCACCATGCATGTGAGGTATCACCGCGAAGGTCAGATCGAGGGCAGTAATTTTAGCAGTAGACCTCCTCTGTAAATCTAACGGGGTAACCTGTAAAGGCTTTTAAAAGCTTTTAAAAATGTATGTAGTTTGTCGCCAATGCGCGTTTGTGCCAAATTTTAAAGCATGTCGTGTTTGGTATCTATGTACTCGGCCTAAGATCATCTTTTTTATTTCATCAAACATTTGGGCAATATAGTGTGCTTTAGTGCATTAAAATTAAAAAAAGTGTATTTTTTCCCCAAAAAATGCGTTTGAAAAATCGCTGCACAAATACTGTGTAGAAAAAAAAAATGCAACACCCACCATTTTATTCTGTAGGGCCTTTGCTTTAAAAATATATATAATGTTTGGGGGTTCAACATCATTTTCTTGCAAAAAAAAATATGTTTTCATGTAAACCAAAAGTGTCAAAAAGGGCTTTGTCTTCAAGTGGTTAGAAGAGTGGATGTAAGCTTCCTAATGTTGTGTATAAAATGCCAGAACAGTTCAAACCCCCCCCAAATGACCCCATTTTGGAAAGTAGACACCCCAAGCTATATACTGAGAGGCATGTCGAGTCCATGGAATATTTTATATGTTGACACAAGTTGCGGAAAAAAGACAATTTTTTTTTTTTTTTTTTTTTGCACAAAGTTGTCACTAAATGATATATTGCTCAAACATGCCATGGGCATATGTGGAATTACACCCCAAAATACATTCTGTTGCTTCTCCTGAGTACAGGGATACCACATGTGTGAGACTTTTTGGGAGCCTAGCCGCGTACGGGACCCCAAAACCAATCACCACCTTCAGGCTTTCTAAGGGTGTAAATTTTTGATTTCACTTCTCACTGCCTATCACAGTTTCGGAGGCCATGGAATGCCCAGATGGCACAAAACCCCCCCAAATGACCCCATTTTGGAAAGTAGACACCCCAAGCTATTTGCTGAGAGGTATTGTGAGTATTTTGCAGATCTCGCTTTTTGTCACAAAGTTTTGAAAATTGAAAAAAAAAATAAAAAAAAAATGTTCTTTCTTCATTTTCAAAAACAAATGAGAGCTGTAAAATACTCACCATGCCTCTCAGCAAACAGCTTGGGGTGTCTACTTTCCAAAATGGGGTCATTTGGGGGGGTTTTGTGCTATTTTGGCATTTTATGGCCTTCGAAACTGTGATAGGTAGTGAGGAGTCAAATCAAAAATTTGTGCCTAGAAATCCTGAAGGCGGTGATTGGTTTTCAGGGTCCCGTACGCGGCTAGGCTCCTAAAAAGTCCCACACATTTGGTATCCTCGTACTCAGGAGAAGCAGCAAAATTTATTTAGGGGTGCAATTCCACATATAACCATGGCATGTGTGAGCAATATATCATTTAGTGACAACTTTTTGTATTTTTTTTTTGTCATTATTCAATCACTTGGGACAAAAAAAAAATATTCAATGGGCTCAACAGGCCTCTCAGCAATTTCCTTGGGGTGTCTACTTTCTAAAATGGGGTCATTTGGGGGGGTTTTGTGCTATTTTGGCATTTTATGGCCTTCAAAACTGTGATAGGTAGTGAGGAGTGAAATCAAAAATTTACACCCTTAGAAATCCTGAAGGCGGTGCTTGGTTTCCGGGGTCCCGTACGTGGCTAGGCTACTAAAAAGTCCCACACATGTGGTATCCCCGTACTCAGGAGAAGCAGCAGAATGTATTTTGGGGTGCAATTCCACATATAACCATGGCATGTGTGAGCAATATATCATTTAGTGACAACTTTTTGTAGTTTTTTATTATTTTTTTTGTCATTATTCAATCACTTGGGACAAAAAAAAAATATTCAATGGGCTCAACATGCCTCTCAGCAATTTCCTTGGGGTGTCTACTTTCTAAAATGGGGTCATTTGGGGGGGTTTTGTACTGCCCTGCCATTTTAGCACCTCAAGAAATGAGATAGGCAGTCATAAATTTAAAGCTGTGTAAATTCCAGAAAATGTACCCTAGTTTGTAAACGCTATAACTTTTGCGCAAACCAATAAATATACGCTTATTGACATTTTTTTTACTAAAGACATGTGGCTGAATACATTTTGGCCTAAATGTATGACTAAAATTGAGTTTATTCGATTTTTCTTATAACAAAAAGTAGAAAATATCATTTTTTTAAAAAAAATTCGGTCTTTTTCCGTTTATATCGCAAAAAATAAAAATCGCAGAGGCAATCAAATACCATTAAAAGAAAGCTCTATTTGTGGGAAGAAAAGGACGCAAATTTCGTTTGGGTACAACATTGCATGTCCGCACAATTTACAGTTAAAGCAGCGCAGTGCAAAATTCTCAATTCACCTCTGGTCCTTTAGCTACCAAATGGTCCGGGGCTTAAGTGGTTAAAATAAACCAATTTTTTTATGAAAAAATTAATTAAAAAATAAATAAATAACATATACAGATTGAAAAATAAATAAATAACTATTTTACTTTTTTTTATTATTATTAAATAGCCACAAAACAATGTTAAATATTTAAAAAAATTGGATTTTGGAAATTGGAGCATTTCCTGACATATGTTCAATATGGGATCCATTTCCCCAAAAAAAACACAGAAAGAGAGGAAAATGCAAGTATACACCTGCTCTCTGCTGCTGCTGCTGCTCACTCTGATCAAAATGGCAGAAATCGTTAAAATAACATGCTTTCTGAGCTTGAGGAGGGTCTTATGAGTTTATCTTATAAACGCTTCTAGACACAAACACGGTAAAACGCGGCTAAACGCGGCATGCAAACGTGGCAAAACAGGCGTTTATAAACGCCTGTTTTAGCCTTTAAAAACGTGTGTTCAGCAGAGTTTGCACCGGCGTCTCGTGTGCATGGGGCCTAACAATGCATGGGCAAATGCACCCATCAGCATGTAGACTAAGTAAAAAATGAAGGTATATATTGCAATTTGATTGTTTTATTAAAAGATTCATGCGAATGTCATACAGTTCAAGCAAAGCTGTTAGGCTGAGATGATACAGAGGGATTCTTATAAACAAGGATGAGGGAAGTGGCTCATCTCACTGTAATTGAGGGTTGCACACCTTAATTATAAATTGCAGCTAGCAGGCCTAAATCTCAACTGAATATCACAGCTGCCGTAACTCCGTATGTCAATGTAACTTAAATAAAATAATATGATAACATTTACCCTATAGTTATTGTAACTGGATGATCTTTAAATTCCAGTAAGGTGCACACATAAAGATTAAAATACCTATTATTTTATCCACATTTGCTAAATGGGAATATAGGGCTTCCTTTAATAAACAATGCAAAAAACTGTGATGGGCAGTAGCACATTGTAACAAATTTTTTGCAGCTTACAAGAATAGAAAACGCAAAATAATCATTATTTGTATGTTCAACACACACTACAATCCAAATTGTGACCTTTACCATACACATTGAGCATCAGTGTAGGATTTGTTCAGGGATCACATTTGCAAAGTGCACATAAATCTCCATGCTCATGTGACCAGGGCTGGTGCAAGGATTTTTGACACCCTAGGCGAAACCTCATTTTTTCTACCAGCGCCCCTCAATGCAGGCTGCCAGCGCCCATCAAATGCAGCCTCACCAGCACCCATTAATGCAGCCTACCAGCACCCATCAATGCAGCCTCACCAGCACCAATCAAATGCAACCTCACCAGTGCCCATTAATGCAGCCTACCAGTGCCCATCAATGCAGCCTCACCAGCACCCATCAAATGCAACCTCACCAGCGCCCATTAATGCAGCCTACCAGTGCCAATCAATGAATGTTTGCTTGCTTCCATTCATTCGGGAGTCGGGACACAGACACAGTCCTCTGCCGCCGCTGAACCTCTGACTCCATATGCGAACGGAGCAGCGGCTGCCTGCTGATGCTAAGACTTAGTTGCTTGCTGCAGAGAGAAGAGAGTAGGAACACCAGTGGCCGGACGCCCTAGGCAGAAGTGTGCCCTAGGCGACCGCCTAGTTTGCCTAGTGGTGGCACCGGCCCTGCGTGCGACCTTTAATGCAGGTATAGTACCACTATGAGTTATCTTTGTCCTTGTTCATTTCATTTTGGGGATCAGGCTCAATATCTTTCTCAACAAACTGCTCAGTGTCCTACATCTAAACTATACATTTTGGCAATGCAGTTGTGACAAGTACATTAATCTCAGCTTCTCAAAGCAAAATTTTTAGTCACTTTAACTAGTTGACTTCCAGAATCTGCTCTTTGCAATGCCTCAGCAAAGACTAATCACAGGAGTCCCTGTAGGTGATTCTTGTTTGACACTTTGGAAATTTCCTTGTAAGATACAGTTGGACAAGTTTCAGAGTATACTGTATAAATAGGTATGTAAAACAGGCCCAGTCAATTATTTTAATTATTAAAAAAAATACAGTCAATTACATACACATAATAGGGCCCTATAGCAAAATCTAGATTTAATAAAATTGAGATAGGGGAAAAGTGGTAAGCATGTGCTTACTTCAAGGAGTGGCTTGGGGTGATTTAAAAAAACAAGATCTTCTCTGCAAAGATTTGGATGTTTGAAGTAGGCAAGTTCATTTCTTCCAAGAACTGTGCCTTGTCACAATGAGAAACCCTTCACGATACTACTTTACTATGTAATGCCAGGACAACAAACCTAATATTTTGTTCTAAAAAGTATGAGCCAAATGCTATTGTAACCAAGATATTATTATACTGGCATACCGTATAGCCCTGCTTTGATATTGGGTTTGATACAATAAGTTACACAGTTTGCTCTATATGTAGTTACACAGTCATTGGCATTAATGTAATAGTGGCATTAGTCTTATACTGCGTATGTATGCTTTTTTTGTGACAGAAGCACACAGTATATAGCATGATAAATTGTATATTACTGATACAAAATATTACATCTGATGTGCTAAAAAGTAAAAATTTGGTTTCTTGTTAAAAGAGAAATCATAAAAACCCAAAAGTGTGATGTAGAGATAGTTGAAAACTACTCATCCAAGCTAGAGCAAGGAGCTACGATGAAGTAAGAAGTTTACTTATCCATAGCAATTCAACAGGCCAAACTGATTAAACCATAAAACACGTGAGTATACAGTATGTGCTTTCTGTTCTCTATACAGCCTTACAAAATAAGCCTACTGGTACATGAGCGATACAAAATCTGGCTAAGATATTTCACTTATGATATTCTAATTCTACAGTGATTGAAGATAACTTCATTTTCAGGCTAAAGATGTATACCCCCAAATACAATACTGTAAAGCCATATACAATACCAAAATGCCATATTATATCGGACAGCAGAACGGCTAGAGGGTAAATTGGTGCTATTTATTAATCACTTAAAAAAAATGTTATAGCTTTCTTATTTCTTCCTTCATCAAGATCAGAAAAAATAGACTCACCCCTCACACTTTGGAGACTTGGGCTCCTCCATATCGGTGTCATTGGTCAGTATGGTCCTTTGGTGAAAAGGAAACAGTCCTCCAATGATCAGCTCATGGTCTGTAGAATGTACAAATCCATGTAGATCAAACTTCCCTATCAATCTGCACTCCTGAGCCTGCACATGGTCTACAAATTGGTCCTGTAGGCAGATGGTCAAGGCGACAAGTAGACAGAACATCTTGCCGTCCTTTAGAATGAACATTTTGTTGGTTGTGGTGATGACAATCACAAATCGAGCCAATGTCAGAGATGATCAGTTTACGTCCAGTAGCTAGCCTAGCAGTAGAGGCTTGTTTTCAGTTATTGACCTGTAAAGGCGTAGGACAATCCAGGTTGGAAGATGCTGAATCACACATAACATGGTGCATTTGTCAGTCAGGTGAGGGAAGCTTTGCTGTCAGCAACTAGTGAATCTGCTACCTTACCTGTAATAATATTAAATAGACCTGCTAGTATCCCTAGGGAACTCTACTGCTGTCATGAGTGGAGGTGGTTCATGCACAAGACATGAAAAGGAAATCTTAGGCAATCAGTTAACCTGCAGCTTAAAGATATATTATCCAGCATGCTGTACTTGATGCTGAGACTTGTAGTTCCTCTATAGCCAATAGGTAAATATTCCTAGAATATATACTGTATATTCCACAATAGAAATTAGGTTTTATATCTGCTTCTCAGTATTTATCTCTAGTGTTGAAAGAGGTGGTATTAAATACAAAAGTATTTTTAACATAACCATTTTATGATACAAAGCAGTGGCGGCTGGTGCTCAAAATTTTTGGGGGGGGCGCAAACAAAAAAAAAACATCAATTGCAGCCTCACTGTGCCCATAAATTGCCACCACTGTGCCCATCAAACGCAGCCACTGTGCCCATCAAACGCAGCCACTGTGCCATAAAATTGTCGCCACTGCGCCATGTCATCAAACGCAGCCACTGTGCCCATCAATTGTCGTAACTGTGCCATGCCATCAAACGCAGCCACTGTGCCATCAATTGTCAATTGCATGAATGTATGTATTGTTTTTCAATGGCGGTGCAGGAGCGAGAGGGGGCGGCACTCCTGCGCCCTCAATGGATGCACCGCCACTGATACAAAGTAACATTATTTTTCTTTAATCAAACTGATCATTTTAAAGTTACATTTTTTGCATGAAAGTACATAGTTACATAGATAGTCTGGTTGAAAAAAAAGACAAAAGGCCATCCATATCAACCAATAAAAGGAAAAAAAAACAGTAAAACCTTGGATTGCGAGCATAATTCGTTCCAGAAACATGATTGTAATCCAAAGCACTTGTATATCAAAGCAAATTTCCCCATAAGAAATAATGGAAACTCAAACAATTCGTTCCACAACCATTTATTCATAGGTTTTTCAGTTTATAGTCCATATAAAAAGATTATAGTAATGTGACCAGGTTGTGTACCCATAAAATGTCCATCCACAAATGGAAGCCTCCACAAGGGGATTATAAGCAAAATTAAGCAGGAGCTACAGGGTAAATGTTGTACCTTCATTAAATGTAACCATGTTTCAACACTTACAGGTGCCTCTCTTCTCTTTTATACCCAGTTGTGACATGACTCCTACTCTTATATCAAGACATCGCTTGTATATCAAGTCAAAAGTTATTACAATTTTTTGCTTGTCTTGCAAAACGCTCTCAAACCAAGTTACTCTCAAACCAAGGTTTTACTGTATATATATATACAATCCTATAACCAAAGTTGATTCAGAGGAAGGCAAAAAACCCCAGCAAAGCATGATCCAATTTGCTTCAGCAGGGGAAATTCCTTCCTGATCCCTCGAGGCAATCGGTTGTTCCCTCGATCAAATATACCCATAAATATTAGTGTCCAGTTATATTATGTGTATATAGGAAAGAATCCAGGCCTTTCTTTAAAACAATCTACTGAGCTGGCCAGAACCAGCTCTTGACAGAGTCTTTTCCACATTTTCACAGCTCTTACTGTGAAGAAGCCTTTCTGTAGTGGGAGATGAAATCTCTTTTTCTCCAGACGTAAAGATGGCCCCCATGTCCTCTGTGATGACCTTAAAAGGAAAAATTAACACCAAGTTCACTATATGGACCCCTTATGTATTTGTACACGTTAATCACATCCCCCTTAATCTTCTCTTCTCAAGAGAGAATAAATTCAGTTCCTCTAATCTTTCCTCATAGCTGAGCTCCTCTTATCCGTTTGATTGCCTCTTATCAGTTTGATTGCCCTTCTATGCACTTTCTCCATTTCCCCGATATCCTTTTTGAGAACTGGTGCCCAAAACTGTACTGCATATTCCAGATTTGGTCTTACTTATGATTTGTACAGGGGCAAAATGATATCGCTCTAGAGTTCATACCTCTCTTACTATAAGGCTCCATGCACATGGGACGCTGGTGCAAACTCCTCTGAACGATTTTTTTTAAGGCTTGAAAGCGGGGTTCAGAAACACCCGTTTTGCTGCGTTTAGCCGTGTTTTACCACGTTTGCGTCTAGAAGTCTTTATTAAGATAACCTCATAGGACCCTCCCCAAGCTCCAAAAACATTGTTATTTTAACTATTTCAGCCATTTTGACCAGAGTGAGTAGCAGCAGCAGAGAGAGCAGCTGTATACTTGTATTTGCCTCTATTTCTGTGCTTTTTTTTTTGCAATGGATCCCATAACGAGCATATGTGAGGAAATGCTCCTGACGTTGCTCTTCATGAGGCTAGAACGACGTAGAAACTTCCGTGCGAGGTCCAGAGTCAGAGTTCGTCGCTATTGGACCCATCCATTGATTGCGCAGTGAATGTCGGTAGGATCATTGTCCAAGCTACCAAGAAAACTTGAGTAAAATGGAATATTATTAACATAAATGTAACCAGGGAAAAATGGAATTTAAAGCAAAAACTTCGAATTCATGAAACTATGTTTGATCAAGTCGGGGGTCAAGCTCAATGGTGGGGTCATCTTGGTCAAATCTGAACATATGGGTCAAATTCCAATTAAAATTTGGATAACAGCAATGCTAGTGGTGTATTGCATTGCATCAAGGGCTATATATGGTCTATGAATCATCGCAAGTAATTAAAACATTTTAAACAATTTTTTTATGTTTTTTCATCGTTTTCCATCATATTTTTGTCTTTCCAGGTCAAAAAAATAGGGTACCTTTAAAAACGCTTATGAGCGAAAACGCGTCTAAAAGTAAGGTATTGTATTCTTAAGAAATGGTTTGTATAATCTGTATTTATTGAGCAAAAACATATACACATAAACAAAAGTGCAACTTATGGCATACATGGTCCACATCAAGCATACAATCCTGTACGGTGCAAAAGGTATAACTCGGCATCAAAAGAGACAGGTACCATTTTCCAGACAATGAAATGAAACCATCGGGGGGAACCTCACCCCCGTAACTTGCTTACCAGTCCGCTAACAATTACCGGGGTCATGAACTGAGCTTATCAAGGGGATCCCACATCCCCGTGCCCCATATGGGGAGAGGGGGCCCAAGTAGCCTCCATCAAACCCTCCCCGGGCCAAAACCGGCCCTCGGACACAAAGAGGTGGGGGAACCCTGCTCGTCTAGGAGCCTCCCCTCCCAAGCAGAAGGAGAGGAGACTCCCCCTGCTTAATAAGAGTTGACCCGAGCATGGGGCCGACCCCTGCAGCCAGTAAACAACCTGAGCTGAACAAATAAGTGAGGATCCACATATTGAGTTAATAATAAAAATAAAAATAAAAGCACAAACAAGACAAACAAACATAAATGGGAAACAGCAGGGTAAGAAAGCCAGAAAGGGGGAATAGAAGAGAGAAGTATAGGGAAATAGGACCTCTTCCATCAGACATGCTCCCCCTGCGTCATGTGACTCCGCCAGCCCAGAAAAGGCTGGCAGTGCTTATCCCACTAGCCGGGCTCCCACATCATCAGACTCCGTCTCCGGGGCCTGCGCCACTACAACCCTACGCCCCCGAAGGGAGGGCTCTGCAAGTTCCAACAGGGCAGTATCCAGATTAGATGGAACCCACTCCTCACCTGAAGTGTGCTGCAACCAGGCAGCCCAGATGACCTGAAAGCGCTCACTCTTGCTACTACAGTTCGCCACCCATTCTTCAGCTTCCTTAATTTCCCGGACCCTCTTGGACCAATCCTCGAGCCCCGGAACATGAGCCCGCTTCCAGTAAATAGGGATCAAACGCCTAGCGGCGTTCAGGAGATGTGGCAGTACGCATCCCCTGTAACTACTGGTCGACACAGATGGCACATGGAGAAGGAAATGTATAGGCAAAAGTGGGACATCTATATCCAGTATGGCCTTGATTTGTTGCTGAATTGTTTCCCAAAAGGGCTGAATTTTCGGGCATTCCCACCATATATGAATCAAAGTGCCACGGAGGCCACAGCCTCTCCAGCATTGATCAGATACAGTGGGGTATATGCGTGAGAGCACAGCAGGCACCCTGTACCACCTTGTCAGTAACTTGTAATTCGTTTCTTGCGTTCTAGACTCTATGGAGCTAGAGTGGGTTCGTCGGTACAGGGGAGCCAGCTGCGCCTCCGTGAACTCTGTCCCCAGATCACGCTCCCATTCCCTGATGTAGGCCGGCTTAGTCTCCGTCACGGATGAACCGAGTAGCTGATAGAGCTCAGATATCATGTGGGAGATGGGCTGCTCCGCAACAAAGAGAAGCTCAAAGGGCGAGAGTTGAGATGGGGTACGAATAGGGGTGACCTGCGTTGCAAAAAAATGGCTAAGCTGCGCGTATCGCCAGAAATCCATTGGAAAAGTCCCATGGCGTGCCCTAAACGAATCCAACGGGGGGAGTCTCCCACCCTCCAAAGGTTTGCCACAGGGAGCATTAGGGTCATCCAACCAGTTCCCAAAAAAGGCTCTTTGCTCCCCCGGGGGGAACCAACAAAAGCCCCCTAGTGGGGCCAATGGGGACCCAGGAGGAGCTAAAGAATATAGCGTGTTAATCCTGTCCCAAACCCTAAGGGCCTGTCTCGTTAGGGGGGATGACAAATCAGACAGCCCCCTATGCTCCTTCGCTAGCCATGGGGCATAGGCCAAATCTCTTCCCGCCATGCTCTTCTCCAGGGGAACCCAAAGTCTAGTACGGGTGTGGAACCTCCAGTTCAGAATCCTTTGAAGGACAATGGCCCTGTAATACCGTTGAATGTCTGGGATCCCCAGACCCCCAGCCCTCTTAGAGCGCTTAAGCACCCTCATGGCTATTCTAGGCTTCTTTGCACTCCACACAAAATCTATGAGCACGCTATTAATTGAAGTGAAGAAGGTGCTCGGCAGAGGGACCGGCAACATCTGCAAGTAGAAAAGGACCCTGGGGAGCACATTCATCTTAACAATGTTAACCCGCCCGAGCCACGTAAAGGCTGTTTTAGTCCAATGAGATAGGTCGGTTTTGATGGTCGTCAATAGGGAGGGATAATTGGCCTGATACAGGGTCTCAAACCGGTCGGTCAGCTGGATACCCAGGTACCTTATGGAGGACCTAGCCCACTTGAAAGGGAACGCCGCTTTCAAGCTTTCTTTGAGTGACAGGGGAAACACTATCGGCAGAATCTCAGACTTTGAGTAGTTGATTTTAAAATTGGACAATGCTCCAAACTCATGGAGTTCTTTCATGAGGTTCGGCAACGAGATAAGGGGTTCAGTGAGATGAAACAGGACGTCATCTGCATAAGCCGATAGCTTATGCTCCATGCTCCCCACTGTCACTCCCTTAATGTCCTGGTTGGCCCGCACCCTGCGCAACAGAGGCTCCAGGGTAAGGGCAAACAGGAGGGGCGAAAGGGGGCAGCCCTGTCTCGTACCATTTTTAATCGGAAACTGCGAGGAGAGGATGCCACTCACCCTGACTTGGGCGCTTGGGGTAGCGTAAAAGGCCATGATCCAAGTCAACATGAATGGGCCCAGACCCACAGACTCCAGGACCGCACGCAGAAAGGACCAGTCAACCCGGTCAAAAGCCTTCTCCGCATCCGTTGAGAGGACCAGGTATGGGGACTGTTTTGGATTAGAGCGCGCCCAATGAATCAGGTGTATAGCTCGCAGCGAGTTGTCTCGGGCCTCGCGCCCCGTGACAAACCCTGTTTGGTCTGGGTGTACTAAATTTGGAACTAGATGTTTAAGGCGATTAGCCAATATTTTAGCAAGGATTTTAACATCCAGGTTCAGTAGCGATATTGGTCTATAACTCTGCCAGAGAAGGGTCCTTGCCCTCTTTGGGGAGAACCGATATATGAGCCAGCAAGGCCTCAGGAGGGATCGGGTCTCCCCCTGCAATCGAGTTAAAATATCTACACATGGGGCCGACTAAAATTGGGAGAAATGTACTGTAGTACGCCTTGGAGTATCCATCTGGCCCCGGGCTTTTCCCATTCGGCAAGGATTTAACAATCGCCTCGATGTCGGAGGGCTGCACAGGGGACTCCAATTCCGCCTGCTGCACCTCCGACAAGGAGGGGAGCCCCGAAGTTACCAAATATTCCTTAACAGCACTGTATCTAGAGGCCGCGGACTCCAGTGTAGCATCCGAATCCAAAGAGTAGAGCTTCGCATAGTAGTCCCGGAACAGAGAGGCAATCTTGGAGGATTGACAAACAACTCCACCTGAAGCGGATTGAAGTCTGTGGATATAAGTCTGGGCCCTGCGTTTTCTGAGGGCCCTAGCAAGCATCCTACTGCATTTGTTACCATGCTCATAATACTTATGAGAAAGGTAACGGAGCTGTCTGCAAGCCCTACGGTCCAAGTATTGAGAAAAAAAGTCCCGAAGCTCCAGCAGTCTCTCCAAAGCCTCCGGGTCCCCATAACGCTTATGACGAAGCTCTGCCTGTTGGAGATTGGTCAAGATCCTCTGAAAATCTGCTTGTCGCGCCCTCTTGCATCTAGCCCCTTGTCAAATCAGCTCCCCCCTCATGACAGCTTTGTGGCCCTCCCAGACCATCCCCTCACGTACACCATCCGTAGTGTTTTCCTGAAAATAGTGCGACATGACTTCCGAGACCTCCGCCACTACTACAGTGTCATCCAATAGATTCTCGTTCAGGCGCCATGACCATGGGCGCTGCGCGCCCTGAGACACCTCAAAGGTGATTGTGATCGCAGCATGGTCAGAAATAGTTATGTTCTCTATGGATGCCGCCTGCAGTAGCTCGAGGGTGTGCTGATCCACAAAAATGAGGTCTATACGAGTGTACACGTCATGCACACTAGAATAATAGCTATAATCTCTCGCTGAAGGGTGGAGCACCCGCCAGCTATCGAACAGGAAATGGGATTGTATAGTTTTCTTAAACCTTTTTAGGAACGCATGAGAATGAGCTGAGCGACTATGAGAAGTGTCGAATAAAGGATCTGGGCTGATATTAAAGTCCCCCCCCCAAGATCAGACGGCCCTCCCGGAAATCAGCAAGGCGATCCAGTATGGCATCCACAAAGGCCAACTGGTTGGCGTTAGGGGCATATACGTTAGCAAAGGTGTAAAGAATCCCAGCTATCTCCCCTTTCAAAAGGACGAACCTACCCATAGGATCAGAGAAATGTGCTTTAAGGCGGAAGGGACAGGACTTGTGGACGGCTATGGCCGTTCCCTTGGCCCTAGGAACCGTGGACGCGCTAAGGAACCATTGGTTGAATAAATGAGTCGGGAGTTTCGGGGTGGATTGGACTGTAAAGTGGGTCTCCTGCAGAAATACTATCTGCGCCCAATTCCAGCCACAGCCTGCCCCTTTTGTGTGGAGAGCAAAGACCCCGAACATTATAAGACACTACCTTAACAGAAGTCATGGGGACCGAGGATGTCCGCTAGAGCCAAGGAATAGCCGTTGAACCCAACAGGAGCAGATCCGTGGAAGGAGTACCTGAGAGAACTTTAGACGAAAAGAAAGGAGGAAGTGGGAAGAAGAGAGGAAAAGATTAGGGCAGGTAGGGGAGACAACACAAAGACACACAATAAGCAACAACTTGAGAGCAAAAAAAAGAACATTGTTAAGCGGGTCAGGAGGCATAGCCCGCCGAAGCGAGCCATGTCTAGCCAACCCATCCAAGAAAGACACTCGAAGCGAACCCGACCAGGTGTGCCCTCCCACCACAAGGAAGGCCCCTGGCCGCAGCCCACCAACCCTTAAAGGGAAAACACCCACTGTGGGTAGGCCTACTGGGGGAACATAGACCAACATGAGGGAGATAAGAACCTCACTCCCCCCACGCCGCCTCATATGAAGCAGCAAATTACTATCCGGGGGCACTCTCGGTGCATGTCCCAAGCCAAATCTCCTAGACAGGAAGAGGTGATACTGCAGATGACAGGGGGCTACAAAGCACCAAACAAAACCCCACCCCCAACCCCCCTTAAAAAAAAAAAATGGGAGTCCGACAGCCCACGGTGCAGTCTATGGAGGCCAGGACCACCCAAAACCAAACGAGACAAAAAGTTCCTGTAATGGAAACAAAACTATCCCAGGGTCCGTCGACCCCAATTAAGGAAGAAGGTGCAGATGGATCATCAAATATAGAAGAGCAAGGGGCAAAGACACCTCAGTCTCTGGGGGATGCAGGGCCAGAAGAGGTGCTGACATTGCGGCGCCTGTTATTCCTCCTGCGTCCCCGACCTGGTGTAGTTTGCCAGGGCTGCGAGGGAGGGATAGCCGTTGAGACTGGAGCTCCTCTCCAATCCGGAAAGTCCACATCCCCGAGGTGCAGGGCCCTGAGGAAGTGTGGCAGATCATCTTTAGTACGCAGCGTCTCCTGACGCCCCTCATGCATTACTTGGAGACTAAAGGGAAAACCCCAACAGTAGGAGAGGCCTGCAGTCTGAAGAGCTGACAACAGGGGTCGCAGAGCCCTGTGTTGCATAAGAGTGCGCCGGGAGAGATCTTGGTAGAAGAAAAGTTTAGCTCCGTCAAAGTCAAAATAAGGCTTGTTCCTCATTTTCTGCATTATGCGATCCTTTAAAGTGTACTTATGAAGTTTACAAATAATGTCCCGTGGGGATTCAGGGTCCTGGGAAGGTGGCTTCAGAGCTCTGTGAGCCCGATCAATCTCTATCAGAGTGGTGGCTGGAAGTCCCAGTATTTCCCTGAACACCCCCTCCAAAGAAGGGATTATATCCCGCGGCCCAGTGGCTTCCGGCATACCTCTGATGCGTATGTTAGCTCGCCTGCTGCGGTTCTCAAAATCATCCAATTGGGATATTAAGGTCTCCATCTTGTGGCTCTGTGCATTACAGGTTTCTTGCAGTAAGGCTATGCTAGGGAGAGAGTCCTCAAAGCGCTGCTCTAAAGTCTCCAGCCTGCCTCCCAAGTGTGCAGTGTCAGTCTTAAGCTGGGCTATGTCCTGGGTGAAAGCCTTCTCAATCCTGGCAGTGAAACGCTCCAGGTCCTCCCTGGTAGGGAGAGACCATATGTGTCTCTTCAGGTTTTCATCACCCAGCAAGTCCATAGGATCCGGGCCTGATCCCTGCGGGGAAGGGGAGCCTGGGGATGTGGGGGGGGCTGTGTCACTCACCAGCTGAGCAGATGGAGTAAGAGAGGCCGCCGAGCCAGAAGCTGCATCCTCATGCTGTTTGGTGCCTTTCCTCTCCGTCGCCATCTTGGAGTCTGTTCTCCTGGTCCGCCGCGGCTCCGTGCAGAACGAATCCATCATTCCCTGTGCCGCCCGGTCTGCCTTCGGAGGCTGGGAGGACGCCCTTGTTCGCTGGGACATGCTCTGGTAAGTTTCCCGTCGAATATCCCCCGGGGAAAGCTGAAGAATGCTGCGGCGTGAGCGGAGCTGAGAGCACACACGTCCTCACTCCACCATAGCTTGGCCACGCCCCCTTAAGAAATGGTTTGGCTCCCTCTAGTGACCGTTGGAGTTATGTCAGGATTCTTTTTTCCTTCTGTTTAAAGAAAGTGAACAGTGAAGCATTGTGGGAGTGTAGTTAAATGAGGAAGTGACTCCTATATTTTTAATCCATTTGAGGGCTACAAACCCACAATGCAAAGCTGCAGACCCACAATGCAAGGCGACACAGAACAGCCTGCTGGGTAGCCAGATAAAAGGACAAATGTGGCCTGTGTTTTGCCTCTCTGGACACCATCCAACACACAGAAAGAGGTCTGTGTGTGTGCCCAGGGCTGGGAGAGCCTGTGGCCTACAAAAGCGAGTGGATCGCCTGCCAGAGGGATCTTTGGAGGACAGCCCTGCTAGTCAAGCAGGGGGATCGGCCTGCGCTTCAGAGCATTTGAAGCAGTTTCACCTGTTGAAGTGGCAAAAGAACAAATTCTTCTGGACAGCCGCACTCCAAATAAAATTGCCTTTATTGTAAAATCCGAAAACCAAAACCACACTACAGGTCACAGCACACTGGTCAAGCTGACGCATTTCACACTGTACTAGTGTTTAAATATATCGTGTGGTGTGATGGCGCCATTTTCTCCCACAGAGGCACCATCAAGTGAAGCTCCGGATACAGTGTACCAGCTGGCTGAGGACCGATAGCCGTGAGAGGGCATCTGCCCATTAAAGTAGTTGACTGAGATATTTTCCAACTATCCAGACTGTCGCTGACACTTGTAGTCCCACGGATGGGTATCTATTGCATCCAAGTGTTCCTACAGCCGGATGTTCAGATTTAGCATATCTTTTATGGGAAGATTAATCATCTCACATCCTTCAGTTATTGCTTATTTCTTTATTACATTGGATTACAATTAAGTGCACCACCTTACATCTCAGGATTTCTGAGCTAGCTGAAGAAAAGACTGGAACAGAAGACACTGTCATCACTTTGTGTTTCTCTGGGCTGTACACTATACAGTTAAGGTCACATTGAACTGCACTCTAGGGGGAGCCATTTAGTAACATAAGATTGGCATATATACTCTCATTGCTGTGTTCATTGTTTGTTGTTGATCTGTGTGCTTGGCCATCAGTGGAGAGGTGGTCCAATACAGGTGCTGAAGTGTTGGAGACTTACTCCACTGTGTACTTGCTCACACATCCTTTTTGCTGGGTTATTGTAAGGGGTACTTATAGACATTGCTAAGTTTGAATATAGATATCCCAAGTAATAATAATAATTTATGTAATTCTTCACCATTTCTTTATGTTATTCTTCACCATTCCTTACCCTAGTAAACTTTTACAAGTTGTTCATTGGTATCTTGTGTGAGTCTCTATTCACTACTGCTACGGGTGAAGTGACGGAACCCAGGGCCTTGGTAAATATACTACATGCTCTATTATTATTGTGTTTTCTCTTTGTTGCTGGGTCCTACACTGAATTCACTAAACAGGTGTGCCAGAGGGGTTGAGGCAGTTCTTAGGGTTGAGAGGCAGAATGCAGAAACATACATACATTAAGCGGCTTCTACGGGGGTAACGCTACACGAGTTTTAAAAAAGTGTGCATGTGTGTGAACTTTGTGCAAAAGTGCATCTGTGACTGAACATATATTTGACCGTTCTTAACTGTGTGTTCTCCCTCATCGTATCTACAGTGTGCCTGATTTACTAAAGACAAATAGGTGGTTCACTTTTCAAGGGTAGTTGCACTTTGCAAGGGATTTTACCCAGAGCTTAGTGAATATGGCGAAGATTCACTTTTCAAAGAATACCCAATCACATGCATAAAAAGAAAAAAATAGCATTTTGCTTGCACATGATTAGATGATGGAAGTCAGCAGACCTTTACCTCATTTTAGTCTTTAGTAAATCAACCCCAATGTTTGTATCTTTCCATTGCTCAGGAACAGCACAGTTTTCCATGTGATCGCCACCATTTGTGTGTGTTGCATACAGACAGACAGATGCAAAATGTTCAAAGGTTCATAATGTTCAAAAAGTTCATAATGTTCAAAAGTTCATATGATTTCCAGTAGAAGTATCTAATAAATAACCTTTTTTGCTACCACAGAAAAAAAAAAAATTACATTTGAATATGGTAAGACCACCCAGATCCATCCAAACACTACTCCAACATTGAGTTACATTTAACTGTAACCTAATTTTATTTAGTATGTTTTTTGATATTAGAGCTTCTCTGCAAAAGTGGTAATGATAGGTAGATGACAGTATTTTATTAGAATGAGAATAAGTCGAAGAATTAGGTCAGATGCAGTAAGAAGTGATTAGAGGAAACTCTCAGGTTCCCCTTACTAAGCTACTTAGACAGTTTGCTAAAAAAAAAAAAAAGACTTTTCCTCACTTATGCAAATATTTAGCCTTACTTCATGATAATGATCTGAAGCACAGTAGCAAATTCACCAAGGAATAGCTGAAAAAGAAGAAATAGTAGGTTCTGGACTACTCTAGTCAAAGCGCTGATTTAAAATTGTGATGGGGTATTTTGAAATAAATCCAAAGAGTGTACAAGTACACGGCACGTACGGCGCTCCTAAAAGAAGTGCAAAGTCCCTTGGTCCATTCAAACTTTCATCTGTATCTGTAGAACATCAACAGGGTGGATGGATGGCTGAACAGGAGAAGGGCCTGAGACTGGAACTTCTGCAGCTCCCTCAGAAGATCTAGGTAGGATCACCTCAATGTAGAATAAAATGAATAGCAGGGCGCTGAGGTCAGTATCAAATAAAAAACACTTTATCAAAATAAGCAGCACATTTACATTGAAGTTAGCATGAAACAGCATGGATAGGGAACACCTGAGACCAAGCAGCTGTAATCAATGTGAGGCTGTAGGCTTCACTGAGTAAACAGAGACCGAGGATGACAGGGAGCCAGCCAGCTCAAAGTATGGATACTAGCAGCGGATTCTAGGTTGCACACAAGGATGACAGCTGTCAAAATGCCTGGTGAATGTCAGGAGAGGGGGTGTGCATGACGTGTTTCCAGGGACTTTGCCCTCTTCTTCAAATGCATTTGAAGAAGAGGGCAAAGTCCCTGGAAACGCGTCATGATGCCTATAGCTTCACACTGATTACAGCTGCTTTGTCTCAAGTGTTCCCTATCAAAGCTGTTTAATGCTAACTTCAATGTAAGTGTGCCGCTTATTTTAATAAAGTGTTTTTTATTTGATACTAACCTCAGCGCCTTGCTATTCGTATCTTGAAATGAGCAGTTCATGCAAGAAAACCCACAAATATCTTGAAACTGGAGGAATTTTTCATGGAGAAGTGGTCAGAAATTTCACTCAGTCGATTGCAGACTGGTGGCCATTTACACAAGAAGTCATTTCTGCAAAAGAGAGCAATAGCAGTTTCTAATGCACAGGGTTTTCTTTGGCTATGACATTACATCTAATGACTTTTTTGTTGACTGAATTGAAAAGGTATTTTTTCTTGTGTTTTGGTTCAAGTATTTCACCTTTATCTGAAGGCACTGATTGAATAAAGATCAAATGTGTGCCTGTTTAAATATGTTAAAAAAGTCAAACATTTTCAATAGGTGTTCTTATTTTTTCACATGACTGTAAATTATTTTGCGTATGTCTTTCACGCTTTCTTACTTTTCCTTTTTTTTTCTCCCTCTCTTTGTGTATTTGTTCTCTAAATTTTCATAATAGATTTGCTGAAAGCAAACGTGGTGCTAATATTTTGAGGAGAGTTGTAGCATACCTCCCAACTTCAGAAACTTGAGAGGGACATCTCGTGGAAGGAAAAAAGTGAGCGGTTCAGTTTGCGCCAGAACTCTCGAACATCCCAAAATTTCGCACCGGAACCGCAAACCCTACTTAAGTCTATGGGACCCGAACTTGAAAAATCAAAATTGCCCATTTTGAAGGCTTATATGCAAGTTATTGGCCATAAAAAGGGTATGGGGGCTCGGGTACTGCCCTGGGGGACACGTATCAATGCAAAAAAAAAATTGTTTTTAAAGGAGCAGTGATTTAATGATGCTTAAAGTGAAGCATAAAAAATGAAAAAATCCTCTAAATATAGTGCATGGGTGCCCCCCTTAGATTCCCTGTAAAGTGTCGCATCTGTGCTGTGTATAGGATCTGCTGCAGCAAAACTGACATATATAAAGAAAAAAAAAATTACATTCAACCTGATTATCCCTGCCAGATTTGTTTATTTTTCTTAACAAAACATACAAAAACAATGTCCAACAATAATCTCAAAAGAGAAGTTTGAAAATAAATTTACAAAACTAATTTGGAAATTGCTTTATTCTCTCATCTTGCCATCTTCTTCCTCCTCTTCTACCCCTCGTATATACAATACATTACACCTTTTTGGAACTTCTCCAAGATGTCCAGACAATGCCCCATCAATTAATGGAAAAAAGGAAATTGGACGGCCGAACTCCAATATAACACCTTTATTGATATGAAATGATCCATACACCAACAGAGGCACAGGTACAGATGATAACTGACGCATTTTGCACCGCTTGTGGTGCTTATTCATAGCTGTAGGACCACCGACCCCAATATGTTTTATATACTAAAAACAGAATAAGTGCAGCGCAGTTTAGAACAGTCCAAAATAATAACAGAATAATAATCCTGGAAGGTAATATAAAGAGTAACAGTCCAAAGAAACGGTGAACAGCAAAATCCACAGAGTCTTTCACCAGTGTTGAAGAAGTCCACAATGAGTGACAATCCCTCCACCTTTGTTCTAACTAATCACTCTCACCTTACGGCATGGACCCCTGAACGAACAGGTGGTCATGCATGCAGAACTGAAGGGGTTAACACGGAACGTGGGTGGCCGCGTACGGGGGATGAGCTGCGTATGACGTCACCTGCTGCTGTCCTTCGGAAGTGATATCCATGTTGGATGATTTACATGCTGTCTTTCACATGTTTTAATGTGAGTAGTTTTCATTTGAACCTATCAATAAATTTACTGTTATAAGCAGTGAGCACTTAGATCCCTTTCTTTTACCATACATGACCTGGCGCTATTGCTGAGTATAAGGAGATTGTATCTGACCTGGCGCTCATGCTGAGCATGGTGAAAGACTCTGTGGATTTTGCTGTTCACCGTTTCTTTGGACTGTTACTCTTTATATTACCTTCTGGGATTATTATTCTGTTATTATTTTGGACTGTTCTAAACTGCGCTACACTTATTCTGTTTTTAATATTTGCTATTTGAATTACGTGAAAAATTCTATTCTTTAGTGTTCAGCTTGCATACGGGGGGTTGTAGTTGTATTTTTTGCGCTGATTGCACCTTTCTACTTTTTACATGTTTTATATACGTATAATCCTTTGGTCACCTGACCAAACATATCCTTTCCAGATTGTGAACAGGTGCAGTCCTCTAAAGCTTTCACACACTTGAAAGAGGGAATGGGTGTGGAGGCGATCAGTGCAAATAGCATGTTGAGATTGACCCATGAAGAGAAGAATGAAAATTGTTCATAGATCATGGGTCTATATAAATGAGCTCCAAATGATCGCTTACCAACCAACTCCAAGTTTCATTCGATGCACTTTCATTCGATGTACCAGAGAATGACACACCATGCCCATGTATCTAATAAACACTTAATAAAAATAATCAGTGAAAATTATACATAAATATGTGCACATAAATATAGATGCATCATTTAAAAATGTGTGAAAATCACATGTATATGTAGTCAATGTCTGCCAAATGGTGTCTAAAGGGGAACTCTTCCCAAATGGCAGAATGATGAGAAACATATACATATGCGCATAGAGACCCTTACATTAAATTAAATTAGAAGACCTATACAGGGGTACAACTGACTGTGTTCAAATATAGCAAAAATGCCTCAACAATATATATATATACATTCAATAACCATACCCTCCATCCATTTTGCTGAATATATATGTAGCGGGCATGCACTTTCCCTGTGTATTTAAAACTGGCAGAGACACCAGTAATGTGCAGTTCCCTGCAGCTCAGCTGGGCTGGGGTTGAATCATTGCTGTGTGCCGTACCCCTTTTTGTCCTCCCTCGGCAATGGTATGGTGGGACGGGGAACCCGCCGTGCTTGCTGGGAGACGGTATAAAGGGGCCGGCCATCTTGGTCACAGGGGGAGTCCCAGGCACCTTCAGCCTGAGGGCGGGGGTTCGTGTCGGTCCTCTAGGCGGCCTAGGCCTGGAGGACGTTCAGAGGTCGTGTTCCATCCCAGGCACCTTTAGCCTGGGGTGAGGTACTTGGATGGCAGTCCGGGACTGAGGGTCCCGGATTAAGGCTCCGCGAGGGAGGAACTTCCTAGGGGACCCCGGGAGGGGGTACCCGAATCCAGTGGCGTAAGGGACCGGAGGGGGTACTTACCTGAAGACCTGGTGCAGCAAATTGCCAGTGACGGGTGAGCCTCCGGAGACCGCCGGGAGGGATGTCTTCCTCGATATGGAGCAGAGACCTACTTCTGGGAAGGAAGTAGGAGAGTTCATTGTGCCTGGGCCTACTCGCATCCACACCCCCTGTCTGTTCTGTTCGTTAAGGGAGTCAAACTGATTGTGTTCAGTTTTCTTGAGAAGAATAAAGGAGTGTTGGACTTTAGTGGTGTGGGGCTCATTTACTGGCAGACACTGTTCAAGAAACCAGGAGGAGGCTCCAGAAGCAGAACACCGACCCGAAGGTAAAAGAGGATTGTCTCTCACTGCACATACATCTGCAGGGGGACCTGGCATGGTGACCCCGCACTCTCTCCTTCAGAGTACCCCTAGACAAAAGCCAGAGCCAAAAGAACTGATACATAGAGGGAGAGAGTGGAGGCCGCTACACGTATATAAATTAACTTTCTTAATGTAATTTTAATGTGATACAATTGAACAATAGAGATTAGGTTGAAAATATATAAGCTGGATTTACAGAAACATGCCATTTTGTAAACAAAAAAACAAAAACTGATAAATTGACACAAGGAGAGTACCCAAATCAACGAATACTTCAGTCAGTCATTCAATCAATCATAAAGGTGGGATACATCCCACTCAAAATTCAGTCCCACCGGCTTTCTAGTATTGAGGTGGAATATCCAGAACACTTCTCTTTTAAAGAGTGTTTTGAATCTATCACCCTCTCTAATAGGTACCGTAATCCTTTCAATTGCCTGTATAACTAAACACGACACATCTTTGCCATGTACATCAATCCAATGTCGAGCGATATTAGTTAAATGATTCTTCTCAATATCATTCAGGTAAACGTGGAGACAGTCTCTAAGCCATCAAGTAGTCCGTCCCACTTATTGAATGTTACATGACATACAGGTGATGACATAGACCAGAAATATCCTGGTACAGTTAATGAATGAAGGAATCCTAAATATTTTAGACAGCATCACCTTTCTTTATACAGGGGCAATAGGTACAGGTTTTACTCCCACATCTAAAAGTACCTTTGAACTGCAGCCAATGAGAACTTGGACTGGTGCTAGTTTATAGACTGGAGATAAATAACTCCCCAATGTGGGGGCCCGGCGAGACACCGTTTTGATGCTGGCTGTCAAAATCTGAGCATACATAGGATCATTAAACAGCACAGGAAAGTACCTAGTGACAGTGTTCCTAATTTTATTAAATTCCACACTGTAGGGGGTGGAAAATCCAGGGGTGCTAACATTCAAAGGGAACCCTCTTCTATTTGTACTTCCACTAGGATCCTTATCCATGATCAACTCATTGCGTGGAGTGCTTTCAGCTATTTTATACGCTCTAGAAACCATTGATTTAGGGTAGCCTTGATCCACAAAATGCGCCTAAACCTTAGAAATTGGCCAACTGGAATCCCTCTTATTGTATGCTTTGGGTGACCAGAATCAGCCCTTAGCAGAACATTGCCTGCAGTAGGTTTCCCAAATAGATTGGAAATCACATCATTATTGCTGCCTAGCAACTCAACATCCAGAAACTCGACGGACTTAGGATCGCAATGTCCTGTGAATCGTAGGTTTAGATCATTATCGTTCAGCTAGTCCAAACAAGCATCCAAGTTAAATCGCTCATCTGCAACAATAAATAGTAAGTCGTCTGTGAAACGACAATAAAAGATTGTGATTGGCTATCAGATCCAAAGATGCGGATCCTCTCCCACCACCCCATATAGAGGATGGCCAGTGATGGGGAAAATTTAGCCCCCATCGAGGCACCGCATTTTTGGAGGAAATAGTCACTATCCAACATAAATAAATTGTGTGTAAGCAAGAACTCATCATTCTGCCATTTGGGAAGAGTTCCCCTTTAGACACCATTTGGCGGACGTTGACTACACATACATGTGTGTATATATGTTTTTTTAGATTTTCACACATTTTTAAACAATGCATCTACATTT
This sequence comes from Rana muscosa, assembly GCA_029206835.1. Lineage (NCBI taxonomy): Eukaryota > Metazoa > Chordata > Amphibia > Anura > Ranidae > Rana > Rana muscosa. Next base: position 735,780,537 of record CM055122.1, read on the forward strand.
ATGTGCACATATTTATGTATCATTTTCACTGATTGTTTTTTATTAAGTGTTTATTAGATACATGGGCATGGTGTGCCATTCTCTGGTACACAAGTGCATAGAATGAAACTTGGAGTTGGTTGATAAGCGATCATTTGCAGCTCTTATATATAGACCCATGATCTATGAACAATTTCCATTCTTCTCTTCATGGGTTAATTTCAACATGCTATTTGCACTGATCGCCTCCACATCCATTCCCTCTTTCACATGTGTAAAAGCTTTGTAGGACTGCACCTGTTCGCAATCTGGAAAGGATACGTTTGGTCATGTGACCAATGGATTATACGTATATAAAACAGATTGGGGTCAGTGGTCCTACAGCTATGATTAAGCGCCACTAACGGTGCGAAAGGCGTCAGCTATCATCTGTACCTGTGCCTCTGTTGGTGTATGTATAGTTTCATATCAATAAATGTGTTATATTGGAGTGCGGCTGTTCATTTTCTTTTTTTTCCATTAATTGCTTCTGCTGAGCCGGCACCCTTTATCTCCAGAGTGCAAGGATGGTGTAAATGCGGGATCATCACCTGGAGCGGTAATTTCTTTGGATTTAATGCCCCATCAATATTTTCTTCTGTATTGGCGAAAATGGCTAGAGGGACTGTTGATAAAAGCAAGAATTGGCCTGTCTGTAAAAAAATTTAAGTATATTCACCTGTCAAACAGGTGTGGAAAAATTGAGCTTTGGGTGTTGGTGATACTTTCACACTGTAACCCTAAAGAGGTACATTTGATGAAAGCAAGAATTAACCATTCTGTAAAAATGATATAATTATATACATCTGTCAAACATGTGCAGAAAAATTGGTGTTTGGTGGTGGTGCCTTCACACTATAACCCTATAGAGGTACTTGAAATTGTATGCAACTGTCAAACAGGTGCAGAAAAATTGGTCCTTGGGTGTTATTGTGCCCATGAAACCTATACCAAAAAATCAACACCCACAAAGTTATGCAGCCTAGACGGTCTTGCAGAGATTGCAGATCCTGAAAAAAAAATTCAGCGACAGGGGCTTGATAGCTGCTGCTAATCCAGGACTGATTAATTTTGACAAATGTTAGCCAGTCAACAGAGTCTGTGGGCAGACACGCTCTTTTATCTGTCACAAAACTTCCGACAGCACTGAATGCTCGTTTGGAAAGCACGCTGGATGCAGGGCAGCCTAGCAGCTTAATTGCTTACTGGGCAAGTTCTGGCCAGTGGTCTATTCACATGACCCAGTAGGATTTCCAGTGGATCATCTACTGGAAAGCTTTCCATGTCTGTTTTTACCCCTAGATAGTCTTCCACCATATAATGCAGACACTGCCAATGGGATGCTGACAGCCCTGGGCGGCAAAGACTATTTTTTTTTTTAAATGCATCACTTATGTTCGGAATTTCCGATGGAAAAAGTCCGGTAGAATTTTTTCATCGGATATTCCAAACGTGTGTATGCCCCATCGAACTTTTTCCTTCGTAAATTCGGACGGACTTAGAAAGAGAACATATTCTCTTTTTTTCCAACGTCTGGATGCAATTCCGACGGATTAAAAACCACGCATGCTCAGAATCAAGTCGACGTATGCTCGGAAGTATTGAACTTAATTTTTCTCGGCTCATCGTAGTGTTGTACGTCACCGTGTTCTTGACGGTCGGAATTTGGTGTGACAGTGTGTATGCAAGACAGCTTGAACGGAATTCCGTTGGAAACACCCGTCGGAGTTTATTCCGACAGAAAATCTGACCGTGTGTACAAGGCATTAGGCTTCCCCCTTTGACAACAGAAGCCTCAAAACTACATTTTTCATGAGGCTGTAACCTACCAGAGTCTTGAAAGGTGTTACATAAACTCCTCTTTAAGTTGCCCTCAAGATATTTCACCCTGTGCTCCCTCTGCAAGGGCAGGATGAGTTCTGAGACTTTCCCCTTGTAACGGTGGTTGAAGAGGGTTACCAACCAATAATGATCCTTCTCCTTGATGGCACGAATTCTCGGGTCCTTATGCAGGCTTTGAAGAATAATGTAGCTCATGCACCGCAAGTCCTAGGGGTCACTGAGGATTACACCATCTGGAACTGCCTCCTCCCAGGCACATACTACTCCCAAGGTTTCTGGGGACAGAAAACAATCTCTTAAGATTTGACATATGTCCTCCTCTGCTTCAATGCCTCCAAAACTGCCAGAATTCTCCTCCTCCTCCCTCTTCTCTTGTGTGTTCTGTGGTGTCGCAAGAATGGTGTCTACATAAAGTGGGCCTTGAGAAGAAAGGAAGTCCTCCTCTTCCTTTCGCTGCTCTGCCTCAAGTGAGCGAACAAGGAGGAAAGCCGCTCAGGTGTGGTCGTCTTTAGAAATTATCCTTCTCACAGAAACCACGGGTGCAGGCAATGCACGTAACAAGGCAGGAAAAGAAGAATTCTTCTGGACAGCCGCACTCCAAATAAAGATTGCCTTTATTGTAAAATCCAACACAGCACTACAAGTCACAGCACACTGGACAGCTCTACCTCAAGTGCCCTGTCCATAATGCCACACAAAGTCTGCTCCAGCAGGAACACAAGAGGGATAGTGTCACTGATGCATGCATTGTCACGGCTCACCATCTGTCAGAGACGTGCTGGCCATAGCACAGCCGAAGTTCCGAGGCAGAGGCGGATACGCATGCACAGATATAAGCACGCACAGGCAAACGCATTTGCGCATGCGTGCTCGGGTTAGCCCTTGATTTTGGCACCAAACTACCTATATAAGGGCAGCTCCTGCACTAGCGCTTTGCTGTCTGATCTGCAGCTTTACTGGGATACCCGTTCCTGTGATCTCTGCTTGATTCCTGTGTTTGACCCGGCTTATCCTGACTACGCATGGTCTCCACCTATCCTGACTTCGACTTGCCTTTAAGACTTTGTTATATCGTTCATCTGCCTAATATCCTGTTGCCAACCTCTGCCTGCACATTGACCATTCTCTGACTGCCCGTTTATGCTTGTATCTGATCATCTGTTGCTGACCTGGCTTGTCTGACCCTGCGTCCAGTTATCCGTCTGTCCTGCTCTGCATGGTGCCTGGTGACGCTGGTCCTCCATCCGCTGTGTGTCTGCATCTACTGTTCCTGCTGCCATCTGCTGCTTCAGCCATTCAGCCCAGCTCTGGTGATGCACTTACCACACACCTCTGTGACCAACAGAAGATCTTGCAGGCACTCTTACCTCACCACTGTCGCAACTCCAGTGGCCCTTACATGTCAGGCTTTGCCACAAGGTACATGACACCATCCTTGTCGCCTCCTAAAATGGTGACAGCACAGTGCATGCATCCTTTCTCAGCAGCCATTGGCATGGGGGAAAAAAGCGGAGGGGAGTCTGTCCTTGTGCCATACTCAAACAGGTACTCGTTGATAGTCCTCTGCTGCATATGCAGCCACTGCAGCATTGCCAACATTGAGTTCCACCTAATGGGCATATCACAAATCAGACGGTTTATGGGCAGGTGGAATTCCTTCGGAATTTCAGCCATCTGAACACTGGCTGTGTATGACCACCTGAAATGGCTACAGGCTCTTCTGGCCTGCCTTAGAAGATCTTGCAAACCTGGGTACCTGTTTAAGAAACATTGCACCACCAAATTGAGGACATGTCCCAGGCATGGCACAGGTGTCAACTTTCCCTGTCAAAGGGCGGACAGAAGGTTAGTGCCATTATCGCAAACCACCATTCCTGGCTCAAGCTTCTATGGTGTGAACCACCTCTGGGCCAGTCCCTGCAAAGCTGAAAGAATCTCTGCTCCGGTGTGGCTCCTGTCCCCTAGAAAAAACAGGTGAACCACTGCAAGGCGTCTTTTAACCTGACTGGTTAAATAGCCCCTTGATCGCTTAGGGGGTACTGGTGGCTCATAGGACAATTCAGCAGAGGAGGGCATGGAGGAGGAGGAGGAGAGGGTGGAGCTGACAGATCATCATCACCACCAGCTGTATGAAAAAGTGGCAGCAAAACAAGTTGCAGCACTGAGCCTTGTCCTGCATCCTTTCGTGTTGCAGGCAGAGTTACCCAGTGTGCTGTGAACAAAATTTATTGTCCCTGACCATACTTGCTGGACCACATGTCAGCAGTAAGGTGGACCTTGCCCAACGGAGCCAAAACGTTGCCTTCCACGTGATGGTACAGAGCTGGAATGGCCTTACTTGCAAAAAAATTGTGACTGGGAACCTGCCATTGTGGTACAGCACATTCTGCAAATTTACAGAAAGGGCGGAATCCACCAGACGAAAAGGCAGGAGTTGTAAAGCCAGCAATTTGGGCAAGCTGGAATTTAGATGCTGGTCATGTGGGGCAGAGACATTTGCCTGTTATACTCTACAGCTAGTGGTGTGCTGCTGGCAGACGTGTTGCAAGGACCTGCGACACCCTTTGCTATACCATCATCCCTGTTAGTGGAGGCTGCTGAGAGGTCATGAGATATAGCAGGGGTAGATATAAAAATGTGAGGAGTGAGGAGGAGAAGAATTGTATCCCTTTTGCATGGCTTTCAGGTGCTCTTGCCAATGGGCTGAGTGGTGGGAGTTAAATGCCTTTGCAAGCATGTTGTACCCAAATGGCTGGTGTTTTTGCCACGCTTGATCTGCTTGCGGCAGAGATTGCAAATTGCAACAGTGCGATCAGCTGTGCACACATGTACTAAAAAAAGGCCCACACAGCTGAACTGTGGGAAGTGGGCCGGGTAATAAGAGCTGCACAATCTGATGGAATAGGGTGGCTGCTCTCTATTGTTTCATGATGGCTGCCTCTAAAAGACATTCTGCTTTGTTGGGGTTGTGCCTCCCCCTCCCTTTCCTCCTCTGCTCTGTGTGGCACCCAAGTTGCCCCGGTGACCTCATTATCATCATCATCCCCTCCATACTCATCATCACTGGAGCCAACTTGGCAATACGCAGCGGCTGGGGAAACATGTGTAGCCCTGTTATGGGGGGGGGGGGGGGTCATATGAAGTTGCCTTCTCCACACAGGCTGTGGTTCTAGCCTGCAGGTAACCAAAGGAGCCAGAGCCTTCACTAAAGGAAGAGTGGACTATAAATATATATTTGGCATTACCTCCACCTATAACAGGGCTCCAGCATATGTAGAGAGGATCCCTTTCTAGGACAATAACTAGTAACTCCCAAAATAACTGACAGCAGTAGTACTAATACACCCAGCATAGATTTCTAAAAGTAAAGTTATGCAGACATACCAGCAGGTGATTAGTGTAACGTTATATATAATAAAGTGATGGCATTACATACAACCAAAGCAATAACAGGAAGAATGTACATATGTTTGAGAAGAACAGTTAGGGTTGCCACCTTTTCATCAAGCCAAACCCGAACACTTTAGTGGCGGAAAGCAATTTTTTTTGCAGTTTACACTATAGGATTATAAAAGACCTGGGACACCTTTGAGTGCCCCAATAAGAGTAGTATTGAAGGGCGCATGTAGGGTCCGTGATGAACAGTGGGTGTGGCCAAATTGTGTTATTAATGGGAGAAGCTTAAGGAGCGTAGCTAAATCAAGCAAGGTCAGTCTGTCCCCCAGTACAATCTCCCCCCCAGGTCAGTCTGTACCCCAGTACATCCCATCCAGGTCAGTCTGTCCTCCAATATAATCCTTCCTTGGTCAGTCTGTCCCCCAGTACATCCCCCCAGGTCCATCTGTCCCCAGTATAATCTCACCCAGGTCAGTCTTTCCCCCAGTATAATCCTCCCAGGCCAGTCTGTACCCAAGTTAAAGCGCCTCCCCTCACCAATATAATTAAAAGCACTGGAAGCTGACAGGAGGGGAGAGGGGCATAGGAGGACTGGTGCTGCAGGGCTGCCACTGATATGTCCGGGTTTCAGATGGACTGAAACCCGGACACAGGATCTAAATCTCGGACAGGTGGCAACCCTAAGAACAGTGTATATATGTATCTATATATATCCGGATATATAACTAAAGGCCTTTAACACCAATACCTCCAATTAGGCCCTGTGGCACAGTTTAATTGCAGGAGACCCTGATGATTTGACTTGCAAGGCGTAACACAAACCAGCTTGAGAGGATGAACGCTGACGCATCTGTGGAGCGGTGGTTTCCTGGGGGCACTCGTACAGACGAACACACCGATGGTGAAGAAGTCTGAAACACACCACCTGTAAGGCAAATCAGGCCTATCTAGCCTATCTCTTGGTCCCTAACCTGACTATAGGCTATCAATGCTACCGGACTGCTACCTATCTAAGTGGCCATCGGAAGCCTAGCCAGTCACTACCCTGAGCTGTTTATCGTTCCCTAGGCTAATACTAGCAAGGAACCCCCCAGACCAAAATGGGACACTGTTGCTTTAAATAATGAAGTGGCAGATATGCACTTCAACACAAAACCAGTCACTTGATAGGTTATAATCAAATGAGCTTTGCTCTCATACACTTGAGAATAGCCCAAGTATTTTGCAGTATGCAAATAGAAAGTTTTAGTGAATCGGGGAAATCCCTAATGCCCTGTACACACGATCAGATTTCTGATGGAATAAAATCCGATGGATTTTTCCGTCAGAATTCCGATGAAGCTGACTTTCATCAGTCTTGCCTACACACCATCAGACAAAATTCCGACCGTCCAAAACGCTGTGACGTACAACACGTACGATGGCACTACAAGGGGAAGTTCAAATCCAGTGGCGCCACCCTTCGGGCTGCTTTTGCTGATTTTGTGTTACCGCGTGTTAGTAAAAGTTTGGTGTTAGCTGATTCACGCTTTTCATTCTCCGTACTTTTCAGTCCGTTACAGCATAACGAATGTGCTATCTCCCTTACGAACGCTAGTTTTACCAGATTGAGCGCTCCCGTCTTGTAATATAGTCTGAGCATGCGTGGATTTTTCTCCGATGGAGTTCCCCACAGACGATCGGAATTTCCTATCGTTTTTTTTTCCATCAGTAAAATTTAAAACATGTTCTATTTTTTTACACCGCTGGAAAAAAGACCGATGGGGCCCACACACGATCGGTATTTCCGCTGAAAAAAGTCCATCGGTCTTTTTTCATCAGAAAAAATGATCGTGTGTACGCGGCATTACAGATACCCACACAGGAGTGTCAGTAATATAACAAACAGTGAGCTACACAGTGCAGTAACACTTGCCTATATTGTATTGTCCCTTTTTAGCCTGGAAGGATGGATGGGTGGATGGATGGATGGATACAGCACAAAATCAGCCTCCAGCACATGCAAAGCATGTGTCTGGCCACTCTATTCCTCACTTCCTGTCAAGACCCCTTTCAAACTGGGGCACTTTTCAGGCGTTTTAGTGCAAAAAATAGTACCTGAAAAGCGCCTCTAATGCCTCCCCGGTGTGAAAGCCTGAGTCCTTTCACACTGGGGCGGTGCGCTTGCGGGATGGGAAAAAAAGTCCTGCAAGCAGCATCTTTGGGGCAGTGGGGGATCGGTGTATACATTGCTCCCAAAACGCCCTGCCCATTGAAATGAATGGGAAAAGAGGGGATATGGTCTGGTGCAGCCACTCTAACACCTCCATCCCTAATAATGAACCAAAAAAGACAAGTCACCCTTGGGACTTTGAATGAGGTGAGAGAGATTGGCACATGTCCACACCAATATGCAATAAAATTTATTTATTAGTTACAAATGCTGCAGAACAAAACGGAAACAGCAATAATTGTGCGTCACCAGGCATAGTAGCCAATGTTAACAACATAGGTACAGACAAATATAGATGCATTGCAAATATAAAACATCCATGAAACAACAGTAATGGTATAGACTGGGCCAGTAGGTACAAATTCACATACATATTGAAATGCTCATTTAAGGATAATAGTGGTGTTGAAACAATATGGGAGCTTCTTGCATTACAGCATAGATCCTCAACACGTTTTGTGAGACTCCGCTCGCTTCTTCAGGGGCGGATGCATGGTTATTGTATCTGTTATAGAAATGGAGACAATAAATGTGTATTACTGATAATGGGGGGGCAGGCAAAATGGTGAATAAGGAAGGTCAGAGATGAGGAAGACCCCATACTCACCACTGCCCTGGGTTGAATTGCTAATCGCTGAGTACCAAAATGGCGGCAGTTGTTATATCCGGTTCGGGAGCTGAGGGGGCGAAGCAAACAGACACCACCACGGGAAGAAGTCCGGATGAACTGTACAGTCTGTGTGGGGATACTTGGCAGATGGTCACATGGGGCTCATGAAAGTGTGTCTAGAAAAAATATATATGACGATGCACAAGGATTAGACGGCATCATGGTAACAGCAAGGGCTTGATATGGACTCTAATACATACAATTTGCATGGAATATGCAAATAAAAAATTGAAATGGACTAAGCTTGCTGTGTTATGTATAAATATACAATGTATTCAAGTATGGAAAATAATATATAATAACCTAAAGACCAACATGAACCAGGTTGATCTGGGCCGGGAGGCAAGGAGGCAGTATAAAAGTGGTAAAAAATAGTAGATAAATAAAGAGCTATAAAGTATATGGGTGTGTGATGTGACAGTACATCAACTCTGGTATGTGTTTGAAAGTGGTGTAGCACTGCATGCTGAGTACTAAAATAAATGGGAAACTTTACCTTGTTGGAATGAAAACCACACAGCCATTGTTCTAGCTCTCCGATAAATGTGACCACCCTGCCAGACCAACAGGCCGCAAATGCACGTCCCAGCTGTATCAGACACCCTGATATACCCGTGGGGGATCCGAGAGCTCCGCCCCCAGCAAGATGTACGGATGGAGACGTACTGACGTCAGTGAGACGCCAGCCGTCAGAGGGGGTGTGTGTGCGCAGCAACCACCCAAACATCCGGGATGTTCCACACAGCCCACAACCATGTGACTTCCGAAGGTGTCAATGAGTGGGCGTGGAGAACATGGCGCTGATGCGCAGGTGGCCCTGCCCATCCTGCGGGATGGGTGAGGACAGCAGGAGGTCTGAAGTACCTCCCTTTTGCACACTGCAAATGAAATGAATGGGCAGCACTGCCGAAGCGCCTGTAAATCGATTTGGCAGCTCCGTAACATGGGCGCTTTTAACCCTTTCTTCAGCCGCTAGCGGGGAATAAAAGCACCCCGCTATCAGCCAAAAAGCACCGCTAAAACTACGGTAAAGTGCTTCTAAAACTCGCGGCGCTTTACCGCTAACGCACCCCCGCCCCAGTGTGAAAGTAGCCACATATATAGCCTTAACGAGTATCCTGACCTTTTAGCAGGGGCAGGAAACAACCTCTTAACAGGAAGAATCCGTTTGTTATAAGAACTCTATGATAGGTACCAGGCATGAATGTAAGCAACCTCCAGACAGTGCACAAAAGAACACTTACCTACACATGACTGCTAATTTGTTGTTTATCAGTGTTCTCCCCTCTCTGTAGGCTCATGTTGCTCCCTTTCTCAACCTCAGAACCAATATTAGAATCAAGTAATGCATACTTGCCAACAGTCCCGATTTTCCCGGAACAATCCAGAAAATTGGACCCTAGTCCCAATCTGAGCACGTCCTGATCCAAATCCTGATTTTTTTTGCTTTTGTCCCGGGATTGGGGACATTTCTTGGCATCGGACACAGCAACTTCTGGCTATGAAAACATGGCCGCGAGATCACCTTCCAGCTAGCATGTGCTCAGTGGAGAGGGGAGGGGCCTCTGTTCCATGCTGATAATTGGCTTCTCTCTTCAGTGTACAAGTAGACTATTTGCTTGTACACGGAAGCCATTTAGCTGCATGGATTGGAGGCCCCTCCCCTCTCCACTGAACATACGGGGAAAGAGACCTGCCAAGCTCGGCCTCCACGATGGAGAGCTGGTCTTCTGTAATGGGGGCAGTCGGCGGAGATCAAATCATGCAGGAGGGACTTTACTGGGGCAAGCTGTGATGTAAGGAGGGACTCTACTGTGGGGCACCTGTGATGTAATCAGGTAATCTGCTGGGAGCACCTGTGATGTAAGGAGGGACTCTGCTGGGGGCACCTGTGATGTAAGGAAGGACTATACTACGGGGGCACCTGTGATGTAAGGAGAGACTCTGCTGGGGCACCAGTGATGTAAGGAGGGACTCTACTGGGGACACCTGATGTAAGGAGGGACTCTACTGGGGGAACCTGTGATGTAAGGAGGGACTCTGCTGGGGGCACCTGTGATGTAAGGAGGGACTCTGATCGGGGCACCTGTGATGTAAGGAGGGATTCTACTGGGGGCACCTGATGTAAGGAGGGACTCTGCTGGGGGCACCTGATGTAAGGAGGGTCTCTGCTGGGGGCACCTGACCTAAGGAGGGACTCTGCTGGGGACACCTGATGCAAGGCAGGACTCTGCTGGGGACACCTGATGTAAGGAGGGACTCTGCTGGGGACACCTGATTCCATCTGGTGGATGGGGGCCTTGGCAAGTGACATGCTCGGGGCTTCCACTGATTCTGCATTATGGTGAGTTGAACTATTTCATTTAATATTACAATGTAACAATAGAAATAATGCGCTTCAATCATCCTGACACCATAACAACCATGGTGCCGTGATGATTGAAACGCTAACACCAGGTGTTTGGAGTATGTTTATCTGCTGATTGTTAAACTTTCTGTAATACACATATTGCTATTGTGGTGTAGGATTTGGGCCTGCTGTCCCTCCATCCCTCAAACTTTCCTTCCATCTCTCTCCTTCTCTCTCCTTCCCTCCCTATTTCTTTCTTTCTTTCTCTCTTCCGCCCTCTTTCTCCCTCCATGCCTTATTCATCTCAGACTCTAACCAACACCTCCTTTGAGCCACGCCCCCTTAAACCACACCCAATATTTTGTTTAAACCATGCCCATTTTTCATTGCACGCCACATTTTTCATCCCGCCACTAAGTCACGCCTACAAACGAATGCCCTGACCCCTAATTATAATAGGACTACGGCTACAGACAAAAAAGTATCCCTATAAATTTTTTGACAATGTTGGCAACTATGGTAATGCCTGTGCATCGTCAAGAAGCAAGTGGTTGACGCTGTTTTCAAATAATTCAGCTGACTCCTCCATGCATGATGCTGGGGCTATGGCAGGAGTAGCTGTGGACAAAGAGGCTGAATAAGCTGCTCTGGCAGCTGCGGTGGACTGCGCACTAGTCTCAGCTTGGGTGATAGAGAATGAGGATGGTTTAGTAAGCCAGTCCACCACCTCCTCTGCATGCTGTGGCTGGATAGCATGGGCAACATCACTAAACAGAGAAAAACGTGCCCTGCCTGAGGACTGATTAACTCCAGCTTTGCCTGTGGACACAGACGCTGCTGGCCCCCTCATAGTGGCATGGGAATGTCTGCCTCTCCTTGCTGGCATCCCAGACATGATGAGGGGTGGGGAGTATTACCTAATTTTAATAGATACTGGGAAATGTGTAATTAGATGCACTTTATTCAATGAAAAGTGGTGTTTGGTGCACTTTAAATTGAAAAGTAAAAATTGTAAAAAAAATAAAAAAGGGGGAACAACAGCGTCATATTCAGAAAAACTGCAGCTAACATTTAAAAAAAAGGGGGCAGGCATGGGACAAAAAAAAAACCCCACAGCAACCCAAAAAAAAAGGGAATATACAGCACTGTATACAGCACTAAATGTTTTGTAATGCTGTGTTAAAGAGGAGGTTCACCCGATTTTTTTTTTTAAAAGCCAGCAGCTACAAATACTGCAGCTGCTGACTTTTAAAAATGGACACTTACCTGTCCAGCGTGCCCGCTATGTCGGCAGACGAAGCTGAGCAATCGCCCAGTCCTCGGATGCTGCCGCCGCCATGCTCGGTGAGGGAATTTAGGAAGTGAAGCCTTGCGGCCTCACTGCCCGGTTCCCTACTGCACATGCACGAGTAGCGTGGCACGCCGTCAATGGTACCTGCTCTCTCCGGGGAACAGTGTGTTTCCCAGAAGACAGCGGGGGGTTATGCGAAGGGGCGTGACTCCCGCAGAAGTCAATACCCAGAAGTGGTGCAAATACCTGTTTTATACAGGTATATGCACCCCCCTGAAAGGTGCCAAATGTGACACCAGAGGGGGGGAGGGTTCCAAAAAGCGGAATTTCCATTTTTGGGTGGAACTCTGCTTTAAGCACTGCACTACACTAACACTACACTGACACTACACTATACTCACACTATACTGACAGTACACTGACATATACTACACTACACAGAAATCAGTAGTATGTAAGGTCCGGAGTCAGGTCAGACCTACTGCTGCCTGGACAGTAGGAGGCGAAACTATCATGGTGCCAGCTGACAGTATGAGGAAAAAATGCAAAGGCCTAGATTAGATGGTCAGTGAAAGGAAGTATCCCCCTACCGGCATTTGCTTCAGTGGGAGGAACTGGCGGTCAGTCGATTAAAAGTGGAAAGTGGGGTAAAATGTCCCCACCATCCACATATGGAACAGTGGCAGACAAAAATGGTTTAAATAAAATAAAAAAAAATGGTTTAAATAAAAAAAAAAAATTAAATTATACATTTTATTTATAGGTCAATGATTACCTATGATTGGTTAAAGTGTTTTTCAATGGTCCTGGCATGTGTCAGTACCTAGAAAAGAAAATGCGTCATTACTGAAGCAGTCGGCGGGGATCCATAAAGAAGCACGTCCTGCCCTCCCTCCCTTGTCACAGCTTATACGTTTTTTTTTCCATTTCTTAAGAAATGGGACTTTCTGTTATAATTTTATTAGCTTGAGCTTGAAACAGCTGAGCTAAATATGCTGTTGGTATAGTTTTAAAGCTGGTATTACATTATATGCTGTTAATGAACTTTTAATACTTATAATAAAAGGCAGCGGTCAATTGCGTCCACAAAGAAAAACTGAGTCCAATGTTATATTATTTATATATAAGTTAATAGGATATATATGTTCTGCCTACTGTCCCATAACTTCACAGCCCGCTTTCAGACATTGGTGGTTAGTAAGAACTCTTTCACAATAAGGCATTGCGGTAATGTTGGTTCACTGCGGTGCCATTCATTACAAACGACACCCCAACACACCTTCCCAACACAACTGAAATGAACCACACTGCAATATGTTGTAATGCACTACTATGCAATGTGGTGCCCTACATTCACCAAACTTGGTACATGTCTGACTTTTGGTCTATCGTGGTGCTTTGGCAGTCTTAACACACTGCCATGCACAATCCATTATTGGCTCTTCTTAGCCAGTAAGTTTAAAGGCCAGGCAGTGCCTTATGGTTACAAAGTATTTGGTCTGGCAAATATCCACATAAATTAGCCTGGACTGAAAATCTCAAACATGATGGATCGTGCGTGAACGATGAATCCCATGGTGGCAGGGAACCTGAAGACATCTCTCCTTGTAACATGTCCTGTATGTTCCCAGTGTGCACCCATGCCTGTAGCATGTTCATAGTTCCTAACCATCTGCTGTGGCGTGCCTGCTGACCCATCTACTATAGCATGTCTAGTCTCAGTATCTGTAGTTAGATGCACATTTATGTTTACTCTTACGAGAATGGATTGAGAAAAATATCTTTCGAAGGTCAGATAAATTTTTTTTTGAATGACCACCATTGCAAATCTATTTCTAGATTTAGTGTGGCAAAATACTGTATGTTTTTTATTTTTATTTTCTTTGTTTCAGTAGCATGTTTCTTTGTGTGACATTTTATTATGCCAGGACCATTTATGCTGATAGATATACTTGTCACTACTTGTTTGTTTCTTTCCCTTCCAGCAACAGAAACACCTGAACCCACATCAGCAATGTTAATGTCTTGTTCGTCAGGGGACACAGATAATAGCAGATAAATTATATGTTCCTGGGATTAACTCAGCACATACTGAACATGATGCAGTATCTCTTGCATGTGTTCTAAATGGTTTCCATAGAAATACTGTGACCCATTCATGCAGGTAAACAAAGAGCCCTGAACACAGGTGTCATATAGCCTACATAGAAGGAGGAAGTACCACCCATACTTGCAAACATATTATGGAAGCAACTTAATGCCATATAAAACTGCCAAGATAAATTATAAACAAGTTCAGCAATGTTTGTGTTATAAGAATGTATATGCAGGTGTTTCATCTTTAACCACTTGACCCCCTTCATGACCAGGTAATTTTTTGTGATACGGCACTGTGTTATTTTAACTGACAATTGCACGGTTGTGAGATACTTTTTTTCCCCACAAATAGAGCTTTCTTTTGGTGGTATTTGATCACCTCTGCGTTTAAAATTTTGTGTGCTATAAACAAAAAAAAAAACAATGCTATAAACAAACAAAAAAAAAATAGTAATGGCGGTGATCAGGGACTTATAGCGGGACTGTGATAATACAGCGGACAAATCGGACACCTGACACTTTTGACACTTTTTGGGGACAGTGATCCGTACAGTGATCCGTACTAAAAAATATGCACTGTCATTGTACTAATGACACGGGCTGGGAAGGGGTTAACATCAGGGGCGCTCAAAGGGTTAACTGTGTGCCTAGGTTGTGCTTACTCACTGTGGGGCAGGTGCTTTGACTAGGGGATGGAAAAAATCTGTACTCCTGCTTAGCGGAAACACAGGATCGATTCCTTCCCTTCTGCCAGAATGACAATCTACCTTGTTTACTTAGGCAGCTTCTCATTCTGCCTGTGTAATCAGCGGGTGCCGGCAGACATCGTGGGAGCGGGTTCGTACTGGGTACACATGATCTAGCACAGAGCGTAGATCTGCATATATCTGCGGTGGGCAGTCGTTAAGTGGTTAAGCTCTATTCATCGCTAAAGCCAGCCATACGAGGATCAAAATTCCACCAGTTCAGCAGGGACCGGATGAATTTCACTCCATGTATGGGCACCCTGGTTATACAGTGGTCAATTTACCGATCAACTTCTGTACAACCAACCTGTCAAATAAATGGCGCTTAACCAGCACTGCTGGGAAGTCTCACCACCGTCAGAACACAATAGCTCAGTGGGAGTGATTCCCACATCCTCCTAAAATGTGTGGATAGGGGAATCAGGTCTGTTTTTTCGTTCAACCCGCTGGTTGAACAAAAAACACTGACCCGTCTATGGCCAACTTAACCACTTGCTGCCCATATAACTTACTTTTATGGCGGCAAGGTGGTACTGCTTCATCGGATTATGTACCTACTGTATTACGTCATCCGACACTTCCTGGTTGTGGGCGCACATGCCCGCCGCTGGCCGCCCACTTCCACTATGATTATACACAGTGGGGACTGATTGACAGGTACCATGGACTTGATGTACGCCATCACCTGCCGATCCTTTGGTACACAGGCAGAACAGCGGTCTGCCTATGTAAACAAAGCAGATCGCGGTTCTATCAGGAAGGAAGGTATAGATCCTGTGTTCCTGCAAAGCAGGGACACGGATCCATGCCTTCACCTAGTAAAAGCAACTCCTCCACAGTAAACAAACACTGGATAGGCACACAGTTAACCCTTTGCTCGCCCCTGATGTTAACCCCTTCCCAGGCAGTGTCATTAGTACAGTAACAGTGCATATTTTTTAGCCGTCACTGTATTAGTGTCACTGGTCCCCAGAAAGTGTCAAAAGTGTCTGTTAGTGTCTGACTGTCTGCCGCAATATCACAAGTCACCGATCGCCGCCATAACTAGTAAACAATAAATAAAAGTATTCCATAGTTTGCAGATGCTATAACTTGTTCAGCTCCCAGGCAAATACCTGCTCACCCTCCCTAGCATAAATAATGGGAGGCAAGGTCTGGACCCTTCACACACATCCTCTCCAGCAAAAGCCTAGACATTTTCTCCCCCAGCCCACATCACTGGCATAGACCTCTTAGGCTTCTATCACACTAGTCAATTCCAAAGTTCCGTGATTTTCAGTGCAACTTTGGAGTCTGACTTTGACACGACTTGAAGTGGCTTTGATAAGACTCTTGATCATTAAAGTCGTGTCAAAGTTGGATCAAAGTATTGCAGGAACCTTTTCTGAAATTGCGGCAACTTCAGTAATGTCAATTGGAATGGCTCTCAAAGAAATACATGGCATTTCACATGTCCTACGGCTTTGGGTCTCACAAGTCGGATAATAAATCACACAAGTGTGAAAGGAGCCTAAGTGATTGGCCAAGGCAAAATAAATATTCAGAATCCAAAACATTGTATCCTCTCTAGCTTAATCAGCTGGAGAACACTCCCCAGTGGCAAGCAGAAGCAAACACTTTCCTTGGGCTTAGGAGAAACCCAATGATCCCAGATAACAAATAAAAAATCTCATGCTGGCTACAGCCTAACTCCAAACACAACTGCTCTGCGTAAATTTCTGAAAACAAAAGGCAACCCTGATGAAGTTTAACCACTTGACCTCCGAAAGGTTTTACCCCCTTCATGAACAGATAGTTTTTTGCTATTCAGCACTGTGCTAATTAAACTGGCTATTGCGTGGTCAGGTCATGCAAAACTGTACACAAATAATATTTATATAATTTTTTTCACACAAATTGTGCTTTCTTTTGGCACTATTTGATTACCACTGGGTTTTTTATTTTTTATTATAAATAAAAAAAGAGCAAAAATTTTTAAAAATATATATATTTCTTACTTTCTATTATAAAACATGTCCAATTAAAAAATAAATAATAATAATAATAATTTCTTCATAAATTGACGCCAAAATGTATTCTGCTACATGTCTCTGGTAAAAACAAATCCCAATGCTACACTACACCTACACTGTTTTACAGTACACTATTCTACACTACACTACTCTGCACTCCACTCTACTCCACTACACTACTCTATACTACATTGCACTACTCTAGACTACACTACACTACGCTGCTCTACACAACTGTAAACTACACTACACTACAGTACACCACTGTAGACTACACTACATTACTGTGCACTGCGCTACTCTACACTGCACTACACTACTTTGCACTAAACTATACTACACTACAAAATTCTGAACTATATTAGTCTACACTACAGTACAGTACAATACACTACTTAACACTACACTGCAATATTCTATACTAAACTACTCTTCTCTACTCTAAACAACACTACACTACACTGCACTACTCTAAACTACACTACATCACACTGCACTATGCTACAATGCTCTACACTACACTACACCAATCTACAATACACTACACTACTCTGCAGGAGCAGGGTTGTTGGTATTCTTGTCTCCCTCTTCATCGTGATCTTAGAAGATGTTGTCTGAGTCCAGGCTTTGGAAAAAACAGAAAAAGATGTTACACAAGGAAAACCAGATGCAAGATTTCAAAGAAAAATCCAAGGTTCTGGAGGTCTTGCTGAGGGTGGGTACCTCCCAGAAGTTGATTCTCCGATGCGCTCTTCTGTCTTCATCCTGGGGAAGAAAAAATAATATCAGTTATTGTCCTGCAAAGGGCACACATATGTGGAATTGGTGAAAGTACGATAGGGTTGTAGTATCCTCTCTCACTCTATATTCACTTAAGCAGATGGAACAAATGGGCTGCTCCTTGTCTTGCTGCTCCCTGGCTGGTGGTTTCTCCAATTCTGGGTGGTCCTCAGCAACCATAATACAGAATATTGGAGACCGACTTCTGTGGGTGGAGTTGGCATTCTCTCGTCGCCTTTGAAGTGCTGCTCTGGATCGGGTCCGGTGAGCAATAGGAGAATCCTGGCTTGGAATAACAATGGTTGAGATTTCAGCCTTTTTTGTTCATGTAACCATTTCTTTTAGAATTTTAAACTTTAAGGGACTAGGGCCAAGTGTCTCATTTTTTAACAGATTTCAAGTGTGACAGTTGTAAGGTGCATGTAAAAAGGTGATCACAGGAAAAAAATTGTTGAAGGCATGCCCCAGTTGATGCACATTAGTGCGAAACATGTTGGGTGCCTGTTACAAGCTTCACTACGCCTTCAATAAAAAAAATTCTGTGATCACCTTTTTACATGCACCTTCCAGGACGCTTGTACCATTTTATTGTTTATATATGTTCATTTTCTTACTTGGAATAAACTAAGCCTTTTTTTACAACAAACCATCCGATTCATCTGCACTATGTGGAGGCCTTTCTCATTCCTTTTCATGGTTTATACTGGTGTCTGGATGTCTGGAGCTCTGTGTTATTAATGCTGAAGAGGCTGATACCTTCTATGAACACCCCGTCTGATGCAGAAACAGGAAGTCGCTCTGCATAAGTGTTCCAATCTACAAGGAAACCTGAGAGGATTATTTTGGTGCCTGTATATCTACTATAGGGTGTAAGAGTATCCATTTCTCCCCCTCCCCTGGTGTTGGATCCACGTCCCTGAGTGCCATTGTCGCTGATTCGTTTCCATATCCACAGAAATGTCATTGTTGCCATACAGTGGTTAAATTGGGACATTGCATATATACATATCCTCATATGCACGTTTTCCTCCTATACTGGTTCCCTTTTTTTTGGATGCACTTTATTGTCCTGCGGACTTTACATACCCATCTTATTTTTTGTTTTATATACACTGTTTTTTATCTGTTGATGTCTATATTACATGTAATCACTTGCTATATGATTATGTTGGGGACAGGGCAGGACTTGGGGTGGTGGGGGCCCCTGGGCTTGAGTCACTTTTGGGCCCTACCTTCTATACATTACAAAAAATGGGCGGGGCTCAAATGGGCGTGGCTCGGAAGGGTGTGGTTAGAGTCTGAGATGAATGATGGATGGAGGGAGAAAGAAAGCAGAGTCATGGGGGACGCTGGTCAAATGCACCTTGCACTGAGAGGGTCATTAGACACTCATAAATTATATAGCGATGCATGGCACTTAGTGAGGCATGGTGGCACTGACCCTAAAGTGGCACTGACAGGGGCATGGGGGCACTGACCATAAAGATGCACCCTGCACTGACAGACAACGGACACCGACCATTATGTTGCACATTGCAGTGAGTGAGGCATGAGGCACATGCCAAAAGGTTGCACTGAGGGGGGGCACTAACCACAAAATAGCACCTTGCACCGAGCGAGGCATTGGGCACTCATGCAGTATATAGTTATGCATGGCTCTTAGCGATGCACTGACTAGGGCATGAGAGCATTGGTCATAGAGTTGCACCTTGCACTGACAGAGGCATCAGACATGGACTACTATAAAGTTGCACCTTGCACTGAGTGATGCATGAGGCACTGAGTGAGGCATGAGGCACTAACCATAAAGTAGCACCTTGCACTAACAGAAGCCTGAAGCACTTACCATAAAAAAGTTCCACCTAGCACTGAATGAGGCATAAGGCACAGACCATAAAGTCACACTGACGGAGGCACTGAGGATAAAATTCCAATGAGTAAGGTATGAGGCACTGACCTGGAGCAGTATATAATGTTATGCATGACACAGAGAGAGGTATGAGGCACTGATCTGCAGTATAGAAAGTTATACATTGCACTGATATAGGCAGCACTGACAGAGGTATGAGGCACTGTCGCTGACCTGGTGCTTGGGATGTAGGTATTTAGGGTGACTTTCCTGGTTGATCACTCTTCCGAGTCTTCCGTCCCCTACTACAAGCAGGACTCAGGAGAAGCCGACTGTCCACTTTGAGCGCCCGCCCTGCAGTGCATTCTGGGAGGTGTAGTCTCTGCAGCGTGTAGGCACAGCCCGGCCGAGTCTAGTGTGTGCCTGTTGAGAACTACATCTCCCATCATGCAATGTGGTGTCAACTAGGACAGCGGTGGAGCCTGCTATTGGCTGCTGCCACTGATGAGGGTGTAACGGGGGGGAACTTTTAATGTGTGTCGGCGGTGATGTTCTTTCTGTCACGCTAATCTGACAGAACGCCGTCCCGCTCACAGCTCACCCCGCCAGCCTTTGACTAATTAGAGAGCCGCCTCTGCAGGCAAGGGCCCCCTAGTGGACGGGGCCCATGGGCTTGAGCCCAGTCAAGCCCAATGGTAAGTCCGGCCCTGGTTGTGGATCAGTGTTTATGCACCAGGGTTCACTTTACCCTGCACAGTTGTCACTACCTCATAAGTTGTGTCCTATTATCTTTTTACACATTCACATGTGGATTCTCTTCATTTGATACACCTTTAGGCTGCATTCACACCTGAGCGTTTTGTAGCCTGAAGCTACAAAACGCTAGAGGGGAAAAAATCCATTATTCTCTATGGAGATGGTTCACATCTCCACTCCATGTCGCCTGAAGCCGAACGCCTGAAGCTCAAACAAGTTCCGGACCCTTTTTTGTCGCGCGAATCGGGCAGATTGGGCGTTTTAGGATTCATATAATGTAATGGAAACGCCCGATTCAAGCGTCTAGCGCGACAACGAGCGTTCCGACGGGCGCAAATTCGCGCAACAAAACAATGGTAAAAACGACGGTAAAAACGCCCGATTCGCTACGCTCAGGTGTGAATGCAGCCTTAGGGTGTTCTTCATGTCATAGCGCTGCATTTATTTATTTTTGAGTTTTTTGTTCACAATATGTCTTATTGTTGATGCTGGCAGCTATCGTCTTGTATACACAGTAGCGCAACTTTTGTATTACACATTGCAATAGAAATATTAGCCTCACCTTCGGCCATTGACTTACACCATAATAAGGCTAATGCCACGTACACACGACCGTTTTTCATGACGAGAAAAATGCAATTTTTTTATTTGGTCATTAAAAAAGATCGTGTGTGGGCTCCAGAGCTTGTTTCACGACGTGAAAAATGGGCATTAAAAATTTTGAACATGCTCTAATTTTTCTCGTCGTTTTTGACGTCGTCATTTTTTCTCGTCATGAAAAACGGCCGTGTGTAGGCTTTAACGACGTGAAAAAAACGCGCATGCTCAGAAGCAAGTGATGAGACGGGAGCGCTCGTTCTGGTAAAACTAGCGTTCGTTAAGGAGATAGCACATTCGTCACGCTGTAACGGACTGAAGAGCACGAGGCTGAAAAGCGCGAATCGTCTTTCACCAAACTTTACTAACACAAGGATCAGCAAAAGCAGCTCAAAGGGTGGCGCCATCCGAATGGAACTTCCCCTTTATAGTGCCGTCGTACATTTTGTACGTCACCGCGCTTTGCTCGAGCATTTTTTTTCATGATAGTGTGTAGGCAAGGCAGGCTTGAGAAGAATCACGTCGAGAAAAACTTTGTTTTTTCAATGACATTAAAAACGGTCGTGTGTACGCGGCATAAGCCTCAAAAAACTTGAACATTAGTAAGAACCGCATCAACACTGAAAGAATGAATAGAAAAAGTCTCACTGTAAAATGTGTTTCTGAGTCCACTCTGTGCACACAGCCCTATAGTGGGTGGGTGTATGTGTTTCTAACAAAGGGGTGTCCCTGGAAGTGACCTGGCACCTAACTGTTAGTGTTGGCCAGCTTTCGTTGGGGCCTTCTGTAGGTGGTGCACATGTAGCTGTCCCTTTAAGACTGTACACAAGGGATGGCTAATGAGCTTCTAAGTAAGGGTCAGTTGGCATCAACTGTGGGCAGCATGCAAGGGGTTAAGCTTGATAGTTCTGCTCATTGCACTTTGTATGCAATGGATCAGGTCCAGTACGTTTAGTGGGTAGTTGTCCCATAGGTCTCAGCCCTTAAAGTGTTACTAAACCCAGTAATATGAAAATAGTTAATCTGACCCCCCCCCCCAGTGCCCACAGCACCCACAGCTTAAAAATATTATTTTTACAATAAAATATTGCTACAATATACCTTTTTAGCTGATCTGTATACCACGGTCAGTAATAAACTACACAGTTTCTCCAGAGCTGGGAGTTCAGGTGGGAGGAGATTTCCACTGCAGCCTGTATACATGCCCACATGTGTGATGCCAATATCATGTGACCTGGCTAGCTCTGAGAACAAGTAAATGTTCTCTCCAGCATAAAAGACACAACTGAGCACGTGCAGGTTGGCTACCCTGCCTGTGTTAGCTGGCTTTCCAAAGATAGACAGTGCAGAAGAGAAGGATCTTTCCATACAGGATTAAAACAGCTGTAGCGGCCTCACTCTCCCTCTCTGCTTCATCCACTGCTTGGCTGGTGTCTAGGGGTACCTGGGAGAGGAGAGTGCAGGAACACTACGCCAAGCTCTCACCTCGTATGTGTATGAGGGTTGAGCTAAGTCACTTGAATTACCTTCGGGTCTGTTCTCTGCATACAAAGCCTCTGCTTGTTCCGTGGAGATGTGTCTGCCAGTAATAGAGCCCCACACCAATAAAAGTCCAACACTCTTTTATTTCTCCATTTCCAGGGTGAACATAATCAGTTGAACTTTAGTAACAGACAGACAGGGGTGTGGATACGAGTAGGCCCAGGCACAAATTAACTTTCCTATTCCTTTGCTAGCGAATAGGCTTGGCGCACGGTCTCTGCCACCGACCGTGAGATTGGTCGCTGCCACCGACCGGATGAACCATTGAGGCCCCTGCCACAGGCCTAATAGCATGTCTCTGCCAATGACCTGAGTTGACTAGTTGAACCCCTGCCACCAGTCATAGAACATGAACCACCTTTCTCTATGAATTGGCCCCTGTTTAGGAAGATATCCATCCGGGCGGTCTCCAGAGGTTCACCCGGCACTGGCAATATGCTGCACCAGATCTTCAGTTGAATCCCTCCTCCGGTCCCTTACGCCTCTGGATTCGGGTGCCCGACACCCGGGGCACCCTAGGACAATCCCTCCCTTGTGGGACCCAGCGGAAGGTACTGGGTCCCAGGCCTCCGGCTGAGTACCTCACCCCAGACTGAAGGTGTCTGGGATGGAACACGAACTCCAAGTGTCCAGGCCTAGGCCGCCTGGACACCGACCGCGGACAGCAGCCCTCAGGCTGAAGGTGCCTGGGACTCGGACCTCGTGGCAAAGATGTCCGCCCCCTTTATACCCTCCCCCAGCAAGCACAGCGGGTTCCCCGCCCCGCCGTTCAACTGCTGCGAGAGGTCACAAAGGGTACGGCTTTGCAGTGATGGTTCAACCCCAGCCCAAAGTGACAGCGCCACCTGCTGAGCCGCAGGGAACTAAACATTACTGATGTCTTCACCAGAATTAAACACTCACAAAAGTACATACCCGCTACACAGCCTTTTTACACAATTCAGAGGATTAACTGCTTAAGTTCCACAGTGAGTATAAGAAGCATGCTATGCTGCATATACAGACATATTTTACTGTTGTGGGTTTAGTAACACTTTAAGATCAGGTCCTCACAAGGCTCAGTCTGTCAGCTCCGGTCCCAGCTTAGCAAATTATCTCTCTGCAGCACAGTCTTCAGGCTCCCATGGACATAGTGAAAGCATCCAATCTGTACAGACACTCTCCTCTCTGACACAGTGCCCAGACCCCAGCAAAATGTCTGTACTGTATTATTTCCCATGCTGGTCTGCCGCAATTTCTGGTTATTTGCCTGGGAAAACTCCTCCTCTTGAACACAGGGAATCCTGCTTCTGGTAGTTCTGCAGCTATTCACTTGTGTTGTACAGTGCCCCTTTAAGACTACAGTTCCCATGATCCTCAGTGTCTGCATAGAAAGCCCTCTGTATGCCTTTGATTGGTTCAGGTCCACTGCAGCCAGAAGGTGTGGGCAGGAGTGAGCAGGAAATGACACAGAGCTGCTTCAATGCTCACACAGCAGGGAAGCTCAGGGTGAGAGGCAGCTTCTGCAACACAGTGACCATGGAGAGAAGGAAGTGAAGAGAGAGAGGCACATGAAATCGGCAGCAAACCCTGCTACATATAGAAGTGATAGTTTCTACGTAAAAGCTGTCAGCAGGGCGTAAAAATGTAAACAAACTTATTTACATTTCCGGTGCTGCCTCTGACATAATAGTTATGATGGTGACAGCAAAAGGATCACAGCCTGACTTTGGATTGAGTGGAGAAGACTTTTCTGACATATTTTAAATTCTTTCTTTGGCAACTTTAGGGAGCTTTTCCCTCACTTCCTGCCCCTGCAGTACCCATACAACAAATTGGGGGTGGAATAGCCAGCAAAAAAAACATTGTTAGGAGTTCTAATGTTTCCTCACTCAACTAAAAATGTGTATTTGTTGTTAATTTCTCTGTTGGAGAGATTTCCCATCACTCTCTGCCATGACAGATAAGGATGAGGGGATGGAAGAGAGTGGTAGATGTGTTTTTATCTATATTTATTTATTAAATGGACTGCGCTAAAGACAAAAGGCAACCATCAAGATTGTACATTTGTCCATGAGCTTTTTTTTTCAGTTTTTAAAGCAAATAAAAGTGGTATACCGTACAAGCCATTTCCAGTGTCATGTTCAATGCCTCACTTGGTGAGGGGAGTAGGAGGGAGGGTAAGGTAGAGTACAGGATAGCAGGAAGATGATGGGAAAGGGATGGAAGGGAAGGGGGGAGCAGTTCAAGATCAATGAAATAAGGTCTGGTTCTGTGGAAGGGGTCTCCTTTAGTCAAACTAATAAGGCATGGAAGGGGCAGATGGTATAGTCCACTAAGGCTGCATTCACACCTGAGTGTTTTGTCGCCTGAAGCCTGAAGCTACAAAACGCTAGAGGGGAAAAAATCCATTATTCTCTATGGAGATGGTTCACATCTCCACTCCAAAACGCGAATCAGGCAGATTTGGGCGTTTTTCTGCTTTTTACATTGGTGACCCTTAGACCTGTACAAAATCGCGGCAAAAAAACGCAGCAAAATCGCTGTAAAATTGCGCGACTTTCTGCCTGAAAACGCTATGTTCAGGTGGGAATGGGGCCTTAGGCAGCGAGCAGCAACCTGTACCTCCTGGAACTGAGGGTTTCAAGCTTAGAGAAGTGTCATTATGGAGTGTTATAATTCAGCCAGGTGGCCTATATGGTCATACTGGTTTTTAAATTATGCTACTCCAATCAGTTCTGGTTGGTACCTTACTTTCTTTCCAAACAAAAAGGGAGGGGGGGGTCAGGTGTTTTATTGTTTGTTTGTTTTTGTAAGTATTGATTGTTTTGTAGTCTAATGTCCTGTCAAAAAGGGCACATTTTGTGACAATCCCTTCAAAGATACAATAGGGACCCCAATAGGAACTGCAGCAGCAAAGTAGGTGTAATGATGTGTATGCTTTATGTTACAATTCAAGTTCAATTGTTATGCCTAGTTCCTTATGCATGTTAGGAAGCAGTTAACAGTTTTAGTCATGTGATCTGGGGGCGGGGAGCTGTTAGTTGTAAGATGGAGAAAATCAATGCACAACCCTTTTGGGTGAACCAACAGAGTGTTATATCGTTCCCAAAAAAATAAATAAAATGCAAACATGTGAATGGGAACACTATGAACGTGCCCTTTCAAAGTGCTGTGCCATATATATGAGGAAAATGAAAATAAAAAATTACTAATAAATCAACCACGAGTGATATCCACTAAGGATAGGACTATCAAAACATAAAGTTCATATGAATCCAAAGTTCGTGCAGGTATAATCTGATAGTCTTCGGTGAAACAAGAGGCAAAAATCTTGAGAACCCAGTAACAGGAAATCCTTCAACTTGCACGAATATATAGTGAAGATAATGGAGGCTTACCCGTTCAGATGGATCTCTATGACGGAGATCTTAAAGAGCCTGTGTGCAGATATCCACTGACATGTAGCGATCTCCCGGTATCTTGATCCTCCAGAAACCTCAGAGCGGGATGTAAGGAAGCATTCACTCTCCCGTATGGCAGAGGGTAAAAAAAATAAAAAGAAAAGAATCTCATGGTGCAGTACTTCTTATGTTAAAGTAAGATACCCTTTATTGCATTCGGGCAAGAAATAAAATCACTTAACAAGAAGTTTGGCGCAGAGAAAACAGCGGCAATTTCAAAAATACAGGTCGTAGTTCAGCTGCTGGTTTGCAGTCAGCTGTAGCGTAGTGACGTCCGAATCTGTAGCTCCACCCGACGCGGCGTTTCGTCGTACAAGGCGTCTGCTGGGAACGGAGGCTGGATAAGGACGTCACTCATTACGCTTTAAATGCAAGCAGAGAAAACCATGACACCGGAAGCCGGGGAAGTATACTGAAATCTCCCAGGCAACCAGGGTACAAAAACTCCTCCACCGACACTCTCAACCAAGAGAAGTGACACCGGAAGGGTTCTACCATCGCAAAAACGGCTGCTTAACATAACCATGATGATACACAAGGCAATCCCAAAACTCCATACTATAAACAAATTGGAATTGAGAAATCCTATTTACATTACAACAGAGATAATCTCATATATAAAAAAAAACAGATTGTCCATTTCCTTAAGATAGTCCTCTCTGAAAAAAGAGGACTATCTTAAGGAAATGGACAATCTGTTGGCAGATAGGGATACATATGTTATTTTACGTGGGGACCCCATGGAAAAATATAAAAAACTGCTATGTAGCATTGTCCAAGAAGGTCATAGGAAGGGGGTAATTAATGATAAGGAACTAGATTTGCTCATACCCTTGGCCCCGCGGTTATAACCCATTATATATTACATCCCCAAAGTTCATAAAAACCCCTCACAACCCCCTGGGCGTCCAATTATCAGTGGAATTGATTCCCTAACCTCCAGAGCTGGTAAATTCATAGATGTTTTCCTTCAACCAGTGGTGACCAAGACGCCAGCTTTTTTGAAGGACACAATGCAAATCATTAGGGAGGTATCTGAACTAAAGGTAGAGAGGGACGTCTTGCTGGTAACAGCAGACGTGGCCTCCCTATATACCATCATACCCCACGATTTGGGATACAAAGCTGCTGAATTCTTTCTTTGCAAAGATCTTTCGATAAAATCGTCCACCTTGGAGTTTGTTATGAAGCTCTTAACCTTTGCCATGGAACACAATTACTTTTATTATGGGGGACACTATTACCTTCAAAGTACCGATGTTGCGATGGGGGCAAAGTTTGCCCCTAGCCTAGCGGGCCTTTTTATGGCCCTTTGGGAGAATGACCAACTATTTTCTCTTCATGATCCCCGTTTACTTTTATGGCGAAGGTATATAGATGACGCCTTCTTTTTGTGGCAAGGGGACACTGAATCCTTGTGTGAATTTATGGCCATCCTTAATAACAACAATTGGGGCATCCGATTCACATATGAATTCAGTGTCTCATCGGTTAACTTTTTGGATTTGGTGATTTTTAAAGACAATGACTCTCTACTAACCAAAACGTTTTTTAAAAACACGGATAAAAATGGGTATATCCCAACGCATAGTGGGCATCACCCAAATTGGTTGAAGGCTATTCCTAAAGGGCAGTTCCAACGGATACGACGCAATTGTTCAAGGTTGGAGGATTACGAAACACAAACTCTGGTTCTTCAAAATCATTTCTTGGAGAAGGGATACGAACATAGTATCCTCAAAAAAGACCGAAGAGATGTGGCTAGTTTGGACAGACAAAATCTGTTATTGCCCAAAAATAGGGATAAAAATACGACAACAGACCTACAATGGTCATTTTTGACCACCTTCTCGTCACAATACTGGTGGATCAATAAAGTCATGCGTAAACATTGGAAAATCTTGAAGAGTGATTTGGTGTTGGGGCCTACACTTCCGGAGAAACCTAAAGTCCTCTTCAGAAGAAACCAAAATCTCAAAGATCTTATAGCACGAAGCATGATTGACCCCCCTATACCAATGAGTATGTTTGGACAGTTGAAGGGCTTATATCCGTGTAGAAGATGCAAAGTTTGTAAATCCTCAAAAACCATAAAGACCTCCTCTTTCATGTCTCATGTCACTGCCAAAGAGTACAGCATATCTAATTTCATCACTTGTACCACTATTGGGGTGATATACTTATTGCGTTGTCCATGCGGGTTTCAGTACGTTGGGAGAACCACCCGTGCTCTCAAAGTAAGGATAGGGGAACATCTTTCCAATATTCGTCGGGGCTTTAAAGACCATAGTGTCTCGTGGCATTTCAATCTATGCCACAATAGAGACCCCTCTCTTTTGGAGGTGATTGGAATAGAGGCTTATACCCCGCATTGGAGGGGAAGTGATCTTAAAAGACAAATTTCCCGTAGAGAAACGTGGTGGATTTACCATTTACAGTGTTACCGACCCTTGGGCCTCAATATAGAGTGGGATATAAATTGTTTTATAAATAATAGTTAATTTTACCACTCGTCATATTATTCCAGCTTTTTCCTTCCCTACTAATATGATTCTTATATATCCGTTTCCTCGCAAGCAATTTTGGCCTTGCATCAACTCGGCCAATTTTTTCTTCCTTGATAGTTGGTTGATATTGGCTGATCTTTTTCTTATATTATATGTGAGTGAGTTTCAGGTTTCATCCACTAGATGGCAATGTTGCAATATACACAATCATTCTAAGTGGCAGTCCTTAACCAATTTTTTATCAGTTTACATTTATTTTTTATCTTTTTTAATGTATTTAATTAATTTTTTCTTTGTATTATTTGTATTTTTATGAATGTGTTTGTGGATCCCGCTCGGGGGGTGTCCGTTTCATTAACTGAAAACCCCCGAACTAGGAGCATGACGTTTTAAATGTTAAATTCACCAATGCATATTTCATACAAAGGTTTCATCTACAGACATGTCATAAAGCATGTCAGTAGTTGCCTTTTACAAATTACTGGTTAAAAACCTGTTTTTTTTTTATATATATATGAGATTATCTCTGTTGTAATGTAAATAGGATTTCTCAATTCCAATTTGTTTATAGTATGGAGTTTTGGCATTGCCTTGTGTATCATCATGGTTATGTTAAGCATCCGTTTTTGCGATGGTAGAACCCTTCCGGTGTCACTTCTCTTGGTTGAGAGTGTCGGTGGAGGAGTTTTTTGCACCCTGGTTGCCTGGGAGATTTCAGTATACTTCCCCGGCTTCCGGTGTCATGGTTTTCTCTGCTTGCATTTAAAGCGTAATGAGTGACGTCCTTATCCAGCCTCCGTTCCCAGCAGACGCCTTGTACGACGAAACGCGCGTCGGGTGGAGCTACAGATTCGGACGTCACTACGCTACAGCTGACTGCAAACCAGCAGCTGAAGTACGACCTGTATTTTTGAAATTGCCGCTGTTTTCTCTGCGCCAAACTTCTTGTTAAGTGATTTTATTTCTTGCCCGAATGCAATAAAGGGTATCTTACTTTAACATAAGAAGTACTGCACCATGAGATTCTTTTCTTTTTAATTTTTTTACCCTCTGCCATACGGGAGAGTGAATGCTTCCTTACATCCCGCTCTGAGGTTTCTGGAGGATCGAGATACCGGGAGATCGCTACATGTCAGTGGATATCTGCACACAGGCTCTTTAAGATCTCCGTCATAGAGATCCATCTGAACGGGTAAGCCTCCATTATCTTCACTATATATTCATGCAAGTTGAAGGATTTCCTGTTACTGGGTTCTCAAGATTTTTGCCTCTTGTTTCACCGAAGACTATCAGATTATACCTGCACGAACTTTGGATTCATATGAACTTTATTGTTTTGATAGTCCTATCCTTCGTGGATAGCACTCGTGGTTGATTTATTAGTAATTTTTTATTTTCATTTTCCTCATATATATGGCACAGCACTTTGAAAGGGCACGTTCATAGTGTTCCCATTCACGTGTTTGCATTTTATTTATTTTTTTGGGAACGATATAACACTCTGTTGGTTCACCCAAAAGGGTTGCGCATTGATTTTCTCTTTTTTTAGACATATG
Organism: Rana muscosa; assembly: GCA_029206835.1. Lineage (NCBI taxonomy): Eukaryota > Metazoa > Chordata > Amphibia > Anura > Ranidae > Rana > Rana muscosa. The sequence continues at coordinate 735,810,201 of CM055122.1, forward strand.
TTCACAGCTGTTATTCCAGTCTGTTTTTATTTTTGCAGCACCCATCAATCTAATTATATTCACACTATTTGTTGTATAACACCAACCCAACATTGGGAAATCTTTTGCAATTTAGATAGGTTAGCGCGGATTACAATTTTTTTTTCACAGTTGTAAGATGGATCCTGCTGAATAAACACCAGGCTCATATTCAAGCTCTTGCTGTCTGCCTATACTTGGTGTTAAAACATCACAGTAGGGTAGGGATGAGCTTCGTGTTCAAGTCGAACATACGTTCGACTCGAACATCGGCTGTTCGATCGTTCGACGAAGATCGAACGATTTGGGCCGTTCGCGCCAAATTCGAGTGACGCGAACGGCCCACAATGCACTACGCCATCGCAGTGTCATCCAGGCGCTGTGATTGGCCAAGCATGCACTGTGACCCCGCATGCTTGGCCAATCACAGCGCCGGCAGCGAGGAGAGCAATGATTGGCCACAGGCAGGATGCCTGTGGCCAATTATTGCTGAGGGGGTTTAGTACACGCCCCACACTATAAAAAGCCGCCAGCGCGGCGGCCTTGTGTAGTGTGTTCCGGAGCAGGGAAAGAGAAGCATAGGCAGGGACAGCGTCATTTTTTTCCTTTACTAATCCTGGATTCCTTGTGTTTAGGGACAGAGAAGGATAGGTAGGGAGAGTGTCAGTGTGTTATTCTGTGCTAAACCTTGTTTGTAGGGACAGAGAAGGACAGTGAGGGAAAGTGTCAGTGTGCTATTCTGTGCTAAACCTTGTTTGTAGGGACAGAGAAGGACAGTGAGGGAAACTGTCAGTGTGCTATTCTGTGCTAAACCTTGTTTGTAGGGACAGAGAAGGACAGTGAGGGAAAGTGTCAGTGTGCTATTCTGTGCTAAACCTTGTTTGTAGGGACAGAGAAGGACAGTGAGGGAAAGTGTCAGTGTGCTATTCTGTGCTAAACCAATCTTGCTGAACCATATTTGAAATCCTTGAGTTTAGGGACAGAGAAGGACACTCGGGGAAACTATCAGTGTGCTATTCTGTGCTAAACCTTGTTTGTAGGGACAGAGAAGGACAGTGAGGGAAACTGTCAGTGTGCTATTCTGTGCTAAACCAATCTTGCTGAACCATATTTGAAATCCTTGAGTTTAGGGACAGAGAAGGACACTCGGGGAAACTGTCAGTGTGCTATTCTGTGCTAAACCTTGTTTGTAGGGACAGAGAAGGACAGTGAGGGAAAGTGTCAGTGTGCTATTCTGTGCTAAACCAATCTTGCTGAACCATATTTGAAATCCTTGAGTTTAGGGACAGAGAAGGACACTCGGGGAACTGTCAGTGTGCTATTCTGTGCTAAACCAATCTTGCTGAACCATATTTGAAATCCTTGAGTTTAGGGACAGAGAAGGACACTCGTGGAAACTATCAGTGTGCTATTCTGTGCTAAATCTTCTTTGTAGGGACAGAGAAGGACAGTGAGGGAAAGTGTCAGTGTGCTATTCTGTGCTAAACCAATCTTGCTGAACCATATTTGAAATCCTTGAGTTTAGGGACAGAGAAGGACACTCGGGGAAAATATCAGTGTGCTATTCTGTGCTAAACCTTGTTTGTAGGGACAGAGAAGGACAGTGAGGGAAACTGTCAGTGTGCTATACCAATCTTGCTGAACCATATTTGAAATCCTTGAGTTTAGGGACAGAGAAGGACACTCGGGGAAACTATCAGTGTGCTATTCTGTGCTAAACCTTGTTTGTAGGGACAGAGAAGGACAGTGAGGGAAACTGTCAGTGTGCTATTCTGTGCTAAACCATTCTTGCTGAACCATATTTGAAATCCTTGAGTTTAGGGACAGAGAAGGACACTCGGGGAAACTGTCAGTGTGCTATTCTGTGCTAAACCTTGTTTGTAGGGACAGAGAAGGAGAGTGAGGGAAAGTTTCAGTGTGCTATTCTGTGCTAAACCAATCTTGCTGAACCATATTTGAAATCCTTGAGTTTAGGGACAGAGAAGGACACTCAGGGAAACTATCAGTGTGCTATTCTGTGCTAAACCTTGTTTGTAGGGACAGAGAAGGACAGTGAGGGAAAGTGTCAGTGTGCTATTCTGTGCTAAACCAATCTTGCTGAACCATATTTGAAATCCTTGAGTTTAGGGACAGAGAAGGACACTCGGGGAAACTATCAGTGTGATATTCTGTGCTAAACCTTGTTTGTAGGGACAGAGAAGGACAGTGAGGGAAACTGTCAGTGTGCTATTCTGTGCTAAACCAATCTTGCTGAACCATATTTGAAATCCTTGAGTTTAGGGACAGAGAAGGACACTTGGGGAAACTGTCAGTGTGCTATTCTGTGCTAAACCAATCTTGCTGAACCATATCTGAAATCCTTGAGTTTAGGGACAGAGAAGGACACTCGGGGAAACTATCAGTGTGCTATTCTGTGCTAAACCTTGTTTGTAGGGACAGAGAAGGACAGTGAGGGAAACTGTCAGTGTGCTATTCTGTGCTAAACCAATCTTGCTGAACCATATTTGAAATCCTTGAGTTTAGGGACAGAGAAGGACACTCGTGGAAACTATCAGTGTGCTATTCTGTGCTAAATCTTCTTTGTAGGGACAGAGAAGGACAGTGAGGGAAAGTGTCAGTGTGCTATTCTGTGCTAAACCAATCTTGCTGAACCATATTTGAAATCCTTGAGTTTAGGGACAGAGAAGGACACTCGGGGAAAATATCAGTGTGCTATTCTGTGCTAAACCTTGTTTGTAGGGACAGAGAAGGACAGTGAGGGAAACTGTCAGTGTGCTATACCAATCTTGCTGAACCATATTTGAAATCCTTGAGTTTAGGGACAGAGAAGGACACTCGGGGAAACTATCAGTGTGCTATTCTGTGCTAAACCTTGTTTGTAGGGACAGAGAAGGACAGTGAGGGAAACTGTCAGTGTGCTATTCTGTGCTAAACCATTCTTGCTGAACCATATTTGAAATCCTTGAGTTTAGGGACAGAGAAGGACACTCGGGGAAACTGTCAGTGTGCTATTCTGTGCTAAACCTTGTTTGTAGGGACAGAGAAGGAGAGTGAGGGAAAGTTTCAGTGTGCTATTCTGTGCTAAACCAATCTTGCTGAACCGTATTTGAAATCCTTGAGTTTAGGGACAGAGAAGGACACTCGTGGAAACTATCAGTGTGCTATTCTGTGCTAAACCTTGTTTGTAGGGACAGAGAAGGACAGTGAGGGAAAGTGTCAGTGTGCTATTCTGTGCTAAACCAATCTTGCTGAACCATATTTGAAATCCTTGAGTTTAGGGACAGAGAAGGACACTCGGGGAAACTATCAGTGTGATATTCTGTGCTAAACCTTGTTTGTAGGGACAGAGAAGGACAGTGAGGGAAACTGTCAGTGTGCTATTCTGTGCTAAACCAATCTTGCTGAACCATATTTGAAATCCTTGAGTTTAGGGACAGAGAAGGACACTTGGGGAAACTGTCAGTGTGCTATTCTGTGCTAAACCAATCTTGCTGAACCATATCTGAAATCCTTGAGTTTAGGGACAGAGAAGGACACTCGGGGAAACTATCAGTGTGCTATTCTGTGCTAAACCTTGTTTGTAGGGACAGAGAAGGACAGTGAGGGAAACTGTCAGTGTGCTATTCTGTGCTAAACCAATCTTGCTGAAGCATATTGCAAATCCTAGTGTTTAGGGACAGAGAAGGATAGGCAGGGGACAGTGTCAGTGTCATTGTTGCTAAGCCTCCTGCACAGTATACACCTGAAGGTAGCCCTTATTGCTGTTTTTCCCATCTACCTGCAGGCCATCCATTAAAATGTCTGGAAGGCAAACAAGGAGAGGCAGACAGTCAGGAGGCAAAAAAAGAGGGCAAGCAGGCTCTGTGTCTGGGGGCAACAGTGCTGGTCGTGGACGCGGTGCATTGTCATCAGCACATGGCCATGGGACACGCTTGTCCTTTTTGGCAGCTGGACATGTTGAGCCACATCATGCCGAAGACTTGGTAGAGTGGATGACCAAGCCCACCTCATCCTCCTCATCCTCTCTCACCCAGGCTCAGGGTACTGGCAAAGCAGCTGCCAAAGCGTCCTCTTCTCTGGTATCAATGTCATCATTAGTCACTCCTTCCCTAGACCCACCATGTCCTCCTCCTGAGGAGTCCCCCGAACTGTTTGAGCACAGTGTTGGGTACATGCTCCAGGAGGATGCCCAGCGTTTCGAAAGATCTGATGATGATACCCAGCTAGAGGAAGGCAGTAGCGTGAGAGCAGAGAGAGGGGATGCTCAAGAAGGACACCAATGATGATGAGGTCACTGACTCCACGTGGGTGCCTAATAGGAGAGAGGAGGAGGAGGAGGATGAGGAGGAGGCACATCTCCAACGAGGCAGGATGCCCTTGGGTGGCCAGCGTATGGGCAGCACACCGACGGAATCACACCGCAGAGCTCCGCCTGTGCAGGGCGCTGCCTCTGCCCGTCATTCAAAAAGTTCTTTGGTGTGGGCCTTTTTTGAGGCGAGTGCATCAGATCGCACAGCTGCTGTTTGCAACATATATCTCAAGCGTATATCGCGTGGCCAAAACATCAGCCGCTTGGGCACCACATGCTTGATCAGACATATGTTGACCTGCCATGCAGCTCGTTGGCAAGCCTACCTTAAAGACCCACACCAAAGAACAAAGCGGACCTCTCCTTGCACCGCATCAGCTGGGATCTCCAACCCCACTATACCTTCAGTCCTCTCTGAAACCTGCACTGAGAGGAATGAAGGTGTAGAATTAGGTGTGTCACAGCCAAGTACTTGCGGCCACTCTGCTAGCAGTACACCGACGTCCGATTCTAGCAGGCAAATTTCCCTGCCCCAGCTGCTGGACCGTCGAAAGAAGTTCACTCCCAGCCATCCACATGCCCAGCGGTTGAATGCTAGCTTGGCTAAATTGCTAGCGCTTCAACTGCTGCCTTTTCAGTTGGTAGACTCGGCCCCCTTCCGTGAGTTTGTGCAATGTGCAGTTCCTCAGTGGCAGGTTCCCAAACGCCACTTTTTCTCACGGAATGCGATTCCGGCTCTCTACAGGCATGTGGAAGGCAATGTCTTGGCCTCGCTGGACAGGGCGGTCAGCGGTAAGGTGCATATTACTGCTGACTCATGGTCCAGCAGGCATGGACAGGGACGTTACCTTTCTTTCACGGCCCATTGGGTCACTCTTTTGGCAGCTGGGAAGGATGCAGGACAAGGTGCAGTAGTGTTGGAGGTTGTTCCACCGCCACGCCTCCAAAATGCTACTACTGGTTGTGACACACCTCTCTCCTCCACCCCCTCCTCTTCTTCTTCCTCCATGGCCTCTTCCTGTGCTTTGTCCTCGGAACCAGCGGTGCTCCGTAGGCGTTCAAGGGGCTACGCAAGTACGCAGGCAAAAAGATGCCATGCCGTGCTTGCGCTGGTGTGTTTGGGGGACAGGAGCCACACTGGGGCAGAGGTCCTGTCTGCTCTGCAGGGGCAGGCCGAGAGGTGGTTGACGCCACGCCAGCTTAAGCCAGGAATGGTGGTTTGCGACAATGGCACCAACCTCCTCTCCGCCCTCCGACAGGGACAACTGACCCATGTGCCCTATGTGGCTCACGTCCTTAACCTGGTGGTGCAGCGGTTCTTGGGCAGGTACCCGGGCTTACAGGATGTCCTGAGGCAGGCCAGGAAAGTCTGTGTGCATTTCCGCAGATCTTATAATGCCAGTGCTCGCCTGGCTGAGCTGCAAAAGGAGTTGAACCTGCCCAAGAACTGACATATATGTGACATGCCCACCAGGTGGAACTCAACGTTGGCCATGCTGCAGCGGCTGCACACGCAGCAGAGGGCCATCAATGAGTACCTGTGCGACTACGGCACCAGGGTCAGGGGAGCTCGGGTTTTTTTCACCACGCCAGTGGGGCATGATCAGGGATGCATGCACTGTCCTGGCACCATTTGAGGAGGCCACGAGGATGGTGAGCAGTGACAGTGCATGCATCAGTGACACTGTACCTCTTGTCCACCTGTTGGAGCACACGCTGCGTGGAATAATGGACAGGGCACTTGAGGCAGAACAGAGGCAGGAAGAGGAGGACTTCCTTGCCTCTCAAGGCCCCCTTTACCCAGACAGTGTTCCTTCTGTCCCACCCATCGCACAGGAAGAGGAGAAGGAGGAGGAGGAGGAGGAGGAGGAGGATTGTGTCAGCATGGAGGTGGAGGCTGGCACTCAGCATCATCAGCAGCAGTCTTTTAGGGATGATTTACAGTCCCAAGAAACCAGTGGACTTGTACGTGGCTGGGAGGAGGTGGCTGCGGATCATGTCGTCCTTAGTGACCCAGAGGACTCCGGACTGAATGCCTCAGCTAACCTACGCTGCATGGCCTCCCTGATCCTGCAAAGTCTGCGGAAGGATCCTCGTATTCTTCGGATCAAGGAGAGGGACCATTACTGGCTGGCCACTCTCCTTGATCCACGGTACAAGGGTAAGGTTGCGGACCTTATGTTACCGTCGCAGAGGGAGCAGAGGATGAGACAACTCCGGGAGGCCTTGCAGAAAGGTCTGTCCAACGCGTTCCCAGAGACTGGGAGGTCACAAACTCCTGGTCCTGGACAACGAGTTGCTGAGGCTTCGGGCAGTCAAAGAAGGAGCGGTGGGGAAGGTGGCCGTCTGACCGATGCGTTCAGACAATTCTTTAGTCCGCAGCCCCAAAGTATGATCGGTTCCAGCAACCATCGCCAGCGTCTGATATACATGGTGCAGGAATACCTAGGGGCAAGGTCAGACTTGGACACCTTCCCCACCGAAAATCCTCTGGCTTACTGGGTCTTGAGGATGGATCACTGGCCAGAGCTTGCACAGTATGCAATTGAGCTACTGGCCTGTCCTGCATCCAGCGTTCTTTCAGAACGCACATTCAGTGCTGCTGGAGGATTTGTCACGGATCACAGGGTGCGCCTGTCCACCGACTCGGTTGATCGACTGACTTTCATCAAGATGAACCAGTCTTGGATCACCACCAGCTACCACACACCTGATGCTGATATAACAGACTAATTGATTTTAAAATGTCACATCCCTTCAAGACTGATGCTGATGCTGAGTGCCTGTGCTGTTATGTTGACTGGCTATCCTCCTCCTCCTCAATGATCCGATTAATGATGATAGCTTGGAAGATCATTTTGGTTTATGGGTGCCGCCACCAGTGGCTAAGGCCCAATTTTTCAGCCCCTGTTTAACAGGGGCGTGTAATTACAATTTTTGATGCAATACTTTGCAACAGGGCTCATTGCTGTGCTCCAAGTACAGTATCTGTGAGGGGTTGCAGTGTTGTGCCACCAGTGCCTAAGGCCCAATTTTTCAGCCCCTGTTCAACAGGGGCATGCAATTATAATTATTGATCTAATAATTCACAGCAGGGCCCATTGCTGCGCCCACCAAGAGTAACTGTCAGGCCTTACAGTGTTGTGTCAAGCAGGGCCCATTGCTGCGCCCACCAAGAGTAACTGTCAGGCCTTACAGTGCTGTAGCACCAGCACCACCATCAAAGGCCCAATTTTTACTACCACTGTTCAACAATTATATGTTATTACAATTCCTGATATAATAGTTGACAGCAGGGCGTTCCAGCACCCACCAAGAATAACTGTGAGTGCTTACAGTGTTGTGCCAACACCAACACCTAAGGGGCCAATTTCTGCAGAGTATATACGGCAGGTCCCTACTTTCAAACATCCAACTTACAAACGACTCCTACTTGCAAACGGAAGAAGACAACAGGAAGTGAGAGGAAATCTACCCCTAGGAAGGAAAATTCTCTCCTGTAAGAATTAATATGGGAGAAAGGTGTCTCCTCTCTACTGATGCTTTATCACCAATCCTTGTTTCAATAAAAACACCACATTTCAAAAACAGTTGTCATTGGGACGCAAAGTGAGGTGAAATGTTCTGAACAGGGGCACAGACAGCAAAACAAATGTTACAGGGGTGATAACCCTTCCCTATGTTTTCCAAAAAGCTTAAAAATAGATTTTTTGGCTGGAGCTACACTTAAACAATGTACGTGTTCAAAATTACAAACAGATTCTACTTAAGAACAAACCTACAGTCCCTGTCTTGTTTACACCGGTCTTGTTTACACAGCCTGTATACTGCTGTTCAGAGTATATAGGGCCTTTTTTATTTTGTGTTGCGGGGTTCCCCTTAATATCCAAACAAGACCCAAAGGGGCTGGTAATGGGCTGGGGTAGGGGGGGGGGTGATGGGGTAGCTATGCCATTTTTCTTAAAGATTTTCATCCATATTACCGGGACCAGACATTACATTAAAGCCGCAAGCAGTTTTAAATGGCTTTTTTTTCCTTTAGAAATGTCATTTTGTGCAGGGACAGTTCTAAACACGGGAAACACGTGGCACTTCGCAGGCATACTTTAGACACCCCCCCCCAGGTACGATATTTAAAGGAATATTTGACTTTTTTTTTTTCACTTTATGCATCATTAAAATGACTGCTCCCGAAAAACGTCAGTTTTTAAAAATTTTTAAAACTTCTTTTTGCATTGATACATGTCCCCTGGTGCAGAACCCGGGTTCCCAAACTCTGTTTTGGACAATAACATGGATAATAGTCGTTATAATTAGCACTTTAGAATTCGAACGTTCGCATCCATTGTATTTAATAGGGTTCTAATGTTCGTGCGAACTTTCGGTCCGTTCGCGGGTTCTGGTGCGAACCGAACCCGGGGGTGTTCGGCTCATCACTACAGTAGGGATAGAAATAAGAAGTTGGTAGCCAAAAGGGAGGGGACTATGTATCAATGCATATGGAGTTTGTAGCAGGTTTCAAAGAAGTTTGAGTTTGCTTGATCATTTGTGATGTAAACGTTATTCTGAAAGGCTAAAACCCAAGTCTTTTTCCCATTCTTTAATGAAGGGTAAGAATCTATTTGGTTTAGCATTAAGCAACATTTTGTACATATGGGATACTGTACGAAGAAAATGGTCTAGACATAGGGGTACTCTTGGCTGCTGTAATCTGTATACTGGGGTTGATTTACTAAAACTGGAGAGTGCGAAATCTGGTGCAGCTCTGAATAGAAACCAATCAGCTTTCAAGTTTTTTGTCAAAGTTTAATTGAACAAAGCTGAAGTTAGAAGCTGATTGGCTGCAATGCATACCTGCACCCGATTTTGCACTCTCTAGTTTTAGTAAATAAACCCCTCTATGTTTTACATTGCATAGCTCTAGCCGATACAACCTATATGCTGTGTAGCCCTTTACACATACCTGACCCCTGCATGATATACAGTATATGTTGTTTTTTTACATTGCTATGTAGTTTTCCACTAATTTAATGACGTTTTTCTAAATTCACTCCTTAATATGTTGCTTGATTCTGTAACATTGAAACAGTACATCAGAGCGTGCATTAAAGTGTATGTACTTTTTTAAGTTTTGGAAAGAATAAGGGATGGTTAAGAAACCTGCCAGTTTTTTTTATTTCTCCAGTCTTTGACTCCTTGTGGAGATTTCCCTTTCCCTATCTCTGCCAGACCCATAATAGGACATAAGAAATCCATCAAATGCTATGGGATATCCCCAACTTTGGGGATAGCTATTGGAAGGTTTCCCCTTACCTCCCTTTGCAGCGACAACTCAAAAATTGTGGATTTTCCATAACTTTCTGTATCATAGACACACCAGGCACATCACCAGGCATATCACCCAGACACAGATGACAATAAAAACCTGACAAAGACTCACAATAGCTCTTCCACATTCTATGCAAACTATGGGGGAAAAAAAAGAAGAAAGAAAACTATTGTCTTTATAAACATGCTCACTATATACTATATGTAGCGACCCTCTGTCTCCCTCTTGCTTTATCAAGACAAAAAGGCACAGTCTTGCGGTGTGAGTTCAGCCCCGGCCCAGGGCAACAGCACCACCTGTGGGCCGCAAGGAACCTCACACCACCAGAGTCCTCCAAGAACCAGAAAAAGGTCTCGGATACCCTAGCAATCTGTGCATCTGGGTTACACTACCACCCCCCAGATGCCTCCCTTAAATTCAAGTACCCGCTACATATATATAGCCTTTGGTATTATACACATGATATAAATCAACACCACCAGAGGGAGCTCAAACAGTTGTAATGAGCTTGTGTAAATCGCTCTTCTTTCTCCCTTATTCAAAAGTTGTGGACACATAAAATGTGACTTAATTATATTCAAATAAATATTTAAAAGTTATATTTATAGCTGTAGCGCCAACTACATATTTCAGATTTTTTTTAAATGGTGATGATTTTTATTATTGAGGTTGATTTACTAAGGAGTATATTTTTTGCTTAGTTTGTTGAAGCTGTATTTATGTCAACATCTAATCTTGTGCAGAAGATATGCCTATTCTTTTTAACCCCTTAGTAATGGACGGTAAAACAAATGGTAATGCCCAAACACAATTTTGCAACTTTGACATGTGTTAGTAAATCTGTACATATCATCACAATGATTTTAACCTCCCTGGCAGTATTCCTGAGTCGGGCTCGGGGTGAGTTTTTACTACCAAAAGCGGTAACCCCGAGCCAGACTCGGGATCGCATTGCAGTATCCAGCGAAAGTTACTTACCTTGTCCCCTGGATCCTGGGATGTCTCCCCGCTGTGTCTGCGAGCTGTCTCCTCGCTCGATTCACAGTGCCCAGCTTCGTTCCCTGCGAGTGTTGCGACATACGGGGATGGAGCACGGCGCCAAATTCAAAAAGTAAAAAACACAATACACATACAGTACACTGTAATCCTACAGATTACAGTACTGTATCAAATAATTACACATCCCCTTTGTCCCTAGTGGTCTGTGCAGTGTCCTGCATGCAGTTTCATATTATAAAAACTGTTCTTTCTGCCTGGAAACTGGAGATTGTCCATAGCAACCAAAAAGTGTCCCTTTACGTCAAAAGTGGTTTTTGACCAGCTAGAAAACAGCGATAATAAATTAGAATCACTTGCAGAATTGAGCGATAGTGATTTGTGGGGAAATTCGTCATCAAACACTAAATCTAATGACAGCGACAATTCTGCAACTGAGCAAATTTCAGTGTTTTTGATTTGATTACATTTTTGAATAAATTTTATTATTATTATATTATTATTTGATATAATTATTTATAGTTATTTATTATATTATAATTTATGATTTTGTGTTTCAAACTTTATCATACCCGGGATGTCTACTAGACACTTGTTTGGTCAGATTTAAATTAGTTATTTCTAAGGATTACAGTCCTACAATATAAAACAGCAAATTTCAATGCAAAATAATGGTACCGCTTTTAGCATCAAAAATCTGACATAATCATACTGCTAGGGAGGTTAAGTAGCCAGGTGAATCATACCTTATTTTTTTTCAGGACAAATTGGGCCTTTTCTTTTTGTGGTAAATAGTAATGGATATCTCCTGATTTTTATTTATATCAAAGGAAAACTGGCCCAAAATAGTAAAAAAAAAAAAAAAAAAATTTATTTGGCTGTATATTTCTTGCTATTACCACAACCACCAATAAACAATTCTCCTGTTCAAGAAACAATAGTGTGCATTTTGCTTTTTTTTTATCGTATGTAAAGCACACTGACATGAATTTTAAAAATGCATTTTTTTTTAAATACCACCCAAAATATACCTACTCTGACCTTTGACCCTTACATTGACCATAACAAAAACCCTGGCACTGACCTAGATTAAACCTTGATCTAGGTTTTTTTTCTTTATTTTCTTCATTGAGGGCAGTAAAACTCGGGACAAGCCACCCTTTTTAAAAGATCTATCAGATTACTCCCTCCATGCTACATAGCATAGAAAGGAACTACTAAATGATGATGGGAATAAGAACTGAATAACCGTGGATTGGTAAGTAAAAAATCAGTATTTTATAAATATGAAAAATATATCACCTGACAGCTGCAACCTCAAGTAGGGCATACAAAGGACTGTCTGTGTCTCAGGAATAACAATGGAATAGCAATACATATGCATAAAATAGAGGGGCAGCTCATGATGATTGAAAAGATGCCAGGGAAGCCTAATATCTCATACAGAATTAAATCGAATGATTACCATAGTAACAAGGAAAAAGGAGGGACTGGAAGTGGCTAATAAAATTAATAATGATTATATGGAAAAATGTAAGAGAGAGAAGAATGTACTAGATTGGGAAGTATAGGTTGGACTTACCCTTAGCATATGATGTGAGGGTCACCCTCCGTCTCAGACACTAGTGCGGTCTGGACTGCCGGTTTAAATATGCCCTCCATCGAATCGGCCTCTGGCGTCACCGACTCGATGCGGACATGATGGCGCCAACAGACATGCGCGAGACTGAAAGCCAACCCCAAAAAAATATACAGAGCCCAAGATGCCGAGCGCTGTGACACAAGGGAGGTGTGTACATCAGGCACGGGACACTAGGGGTGTGCCAGATGGATATGCAAAAATGTATAACACGCCCCCTCAAAGAGTGAGCGGCGCACGATATGCAATGGGGAATGGAGTGGGGCCAGAGTGACATAAGGCAAATGGGGAGAGAAGAATGTAAGAAATGCTCAGAGGCTAAAACAGAGGCGCAGTGTGGTGGCACTGGACGGGCAAGAGGAAGGCAATGGGATCCCCAATGCCCTGGGCGCCCGTATGACTACAGAGCCCCCACCAAAAAGCAGGGCAAACGCACCCCAGCGTGACAGCGGCCAACAAAGGGAGTGAAAAATTCAGAGGGCAAAGCATCACACACAACAAATATCACAGTGCTAGATAGAGAAGAGCAGATAGAGGAGAGCAGATGCGGTGAAACAGCACACGGGTCCTGGTGATAAGAAAATGTATAATAGTATAACTATTAGTAAAGAATGAATACAAACTTATGCAGAAACAATAATACATACGGAAATCATAGTAATAACATACAATTTAATAATGATTAAACAATAATCAATTACATGCATAAGGTATAATTGTACATGACACAAAGGAACTGGGGGAGGGACAGGGGAAGGGAAGGGAAAGACAGGGAAGGACAACACAGGGAAAAACCTTGTACCAAGTACAGTACCAGCATGGGATAGGGAGGGGAAAGGGAGGGGGAAGAAAGAGATGGATGAAAGTCAAAATAATAAAATTATAAAAAGGGTTTGAAACTGAGATGTTCATTGAAATCTGGGAAATGGGTAGCCTTAAGAACATATATCCAACGTGCTTCAAGTTGGAGCAGCGTGTGGTCCATGCTGCCCCCTCTTTCATCAAGTGGAACATGTTCCAGGGCCGTAAATTTGATAAATCTAGAGTCAAAATGATGATAGGTTCCTACAAGTTTTCTTATGGCAGTTTCCATCTTTTTTTGTAAATGGGTTTAATATGGTCCTTAATTCGTATACAGATATGGCGTTTAGTTTTTCCAATATAAAATCCTCCACAGAGACATTGGGCTAGATAAACAATACAGGGGGTTTGACAGGTAATTTTGTGCTTAATAGAATGAAGGCGACCATCAGTGAGTATACTATCTGATTTGTTAGTTAGATAAGGACACATATCACAGTAACCACAGGAGAATGTGCCAAAATTCTTAAAGTGGTTGTAAACCCACTCTGACAACTTGCACATACAGGTAAGCCTAGATTAAGGCTTACCTGTAGGTGCAAGAAATGTCTCCTTAACCTACACGGTTAAGGAGATATTTGCAGAAAACGCTGCACTGATGTCTACGGCGCATTCGTGCCGTAGACAATGGCGCAGGTGCACTGAGCGTCCCGGTTTTATGAATGGGACATGCCGGGATTATGCCGTCCCGTGCGCATGAGCGGGATCGTGCCGGTCCCGTGCGCATGCGCGGGAGTGACGTCATCGCCGATCTGGCTAATCATAGCGCCGGAGCAGCGATACACAGAAGGGACTCGAAGGCAAGATGGCGGCGGAGGGGAACAAGGAGCGCTTCGGGGGCTTCTATCTCAGGTAAGTCATTCATAATGAGCTAGTATGCTATGCATACTAGCTCATTATGCCTTTCTCTTGCAGGGTTTTTTTAAAAAAAAAAAAAATAGGGTTTACTTCCTCTTTAATCTCGGTGGGTTTAGGAGTGGAAAAGTGACTGCGAACAAGACGGGTCCCGTAATGATGGGGCACGTTTGTATGTCATTTCAGGAAAAACTTTTATATATTTATGAATAGTGGAGTCTGCAGAGAGAAGAGGCCAGAAAGTACTTCAAATTTTTCTAATCTGTAGATGTTGGTTAGAATACTGAGTAATTAGTCTTACTGTTTCTGATTTCTTTTGACTTTTTGAAGAAAATATCAGTGAATTCCTATCTTTCTGAGTAACCATATTATATGCTTTTTTTAAACAGGTGTGGCTATATCCACGGTTTCTAAGTCTAGTATATAGGTCTCTAGCAGCTTTATTAAAGTCTGCATCTCTACTACAGTTACGCTTTATGCGTAAATATTGACTATATGGAATACTGTTTAGTAGTGGTTTGGGGTGTGAGCTGTTGGTGTGAAGAATAGTGTTACCGGCTGAAGGTTTTCTATATAATGATGAAGTGAGTTGTAGTGATGTCCAGTTCATGAACGAATCGTTCTTTTGCCCACGTTCACACTGGGGCTGCGGGAGTGAAGCCTGCGAGTTCAGCTGAACTCGCACGATTTCACTCCCGCTGGCAGTCCCGATTTCAGCCGCGATTTCAAAGACATCTGAAACAGATGTCAATGTAAATCGCGGCTGAAATCGCAAAAAGTAGTACAGAAACTACTTTTTGTAATCGGTGCAGCGCCGCAGATGCGGCGTCGTACCGATTAGGACGGTGCCATTGCCGGCAATTTGTGGCAAATTTCGCTGATTTGACATGTGATTTGACATGTCAAATCGCATGTCAAATCGCATGTCAAATCGCACCAGTTTGAACCAGGGCTTTGAATCGATTCTTTTCAGTGAACTGGATGAATCGATTCATCTGAGTGAACTGATTCGTTTGAAACAGATCACTTGTATGCACTCAATACATAGCAGAGCAGGCCTGGTAATATGATCCTAGAGTGAGAGCTCAGCCCCTCCCTGCAACCAATCAGCCGGCTCCCAGAACACTGACACTCAAGAACTGGATACAAACTTAAAACAGTTCTGAATCAGAAGTACACAGTACACCAAGTTAAAGAATCATACGAGTTACTGAGTGTTAGAATAATATACGAGTTACCGAGTTAAAGAATCATATGAGTTGTTAGAGCACAGTACACTGAAAGAATCATAAGTCACCACCAGTAGAACAATACACTAAATCAATGATCAGGTAGCAGCAGTGATAAGGTACAGACAGCATGTGGCCCCTTTCACTCTTGTGCGACTTGTCCTGCGACTCAGGAGTGCGAAGTCACATGACAAGTCGTACCCCATGATTTCCAATGAGTTCCATTCATATCTGTGCGACTTCAAGTTGCAGGGACTTCAAAGCAGTCCCTGCACTACTTTTGTCTGACTTTGATGCGACTTGAGGCAAAGACCTCAAATTACACAGACATTGCTTCAAGTCGTGGCAAAAATCGCAGCAAAAATCACGTGATTTTCAAGTCGCACAAGTGTGAAGGGAGCCTTAACGATTGGATTTAACTACCATGGGTACTTCGCCCGCGGTAGTAAAATCTGATCATTATTCCTGTGCATGTGCTGTAAAGACTACAGACAAATATGATGGCTAGCAATGTCAACTGGCCCATCAGAATGCAGGTCACATGCACAAAAACCTGCTTTTCATTTCGGCTCAGTTTCCACTAGTGCAACTTTCCTGCGACTTGGGATTGCAAAGTTGCATGACAAGTCATACCCCATGATTTGCATTGAGTACCATTCATATCTGTGCAACTTCAAGTCACAGCGACTTCAAAGTAGTCCCTGCACTACTTTAATCCCACTTTGATGCGACTTGAAGTCCATAGACCTCCGGAATACACAGACATTGCTTCAAGTCGCATCGAAATTGCGGCAGAATCGTGCAACTTTCAGGCTGCGTTAGCCTGAAAGTCGCACGATTCTGCTGCAATTTTTTGCCGCAATTTTGTGCAGGGACTAAAGTCGCTGTGATTTAAAGTTGCACAGATATGAACAGTACTCATTGTAAATCATGGGGTACAACTTATCATGCGACTTTGCAGTCCCAAGTCACAGGACAAGTTGCACAAGTGGCAACGGACCCTAAATGTAAAGCGGGTTTTTGTGCATGTGAACTGCATTCTGATGGGCCAACTTCACAGGTAACATTGCTAGTCATCAGATTTGTGGAAACCTAGGCTAACACAACTGTTTGTGTGTCATCAAAATTGATGATGCTGGCTAATCTGACAAATTGTGGTGACACAACAATAGACTTGAGCTCTGAACCATGGAACAAAAACAAAGTAAACGTCCCCCGGACCTGCCAACCTTCTGTGAATCAGTCTTCTGATTCTACTCCTATAATATGGTTGAGTCAGAGCTTCGGGTCACTTGCTTGTCAGCAGACTCCGCAAGTGAACCGAAGAACCGAAAGAATCGATTCATTGAATCGGTTCATTTCAGTGAGTGAATCGAAATGAACCGATTCACTTTAAAAATCCGGACTTCCCATCACTAGTGAGTTGGCCATCCTCAGAGAGAGATAACTCCAAGTCCAAAAAAGTAATATTGGTTTGACTGTAGGTGAGAGTAAATTTAAGGTTAAATTTGTTGGTTGAAATTGTTTGAATGAATTGCTTAAGTTCAGACTCTGTACCAGACCAAAATATGAGCACGTCGTCAATATAACGATACCATGATATGACCTTGTCAAGCATATCAGCAAGGTCCTCGCGAGAAAAAAGGTCTCTTTCCCACCCACCCAAGTACAGGTTGGCATACAATGGGGCACATCTGGTCCCCATCGCAACCCCCTGCGCCTGGAGGTAGTGGGAAGAGCCAAACATAAAGACGTTATGCCTCAGAATGAGCAAAAGCAATTCAAGAACAAATTTATTGTATTTGGTAGAGGAAGGACCTCTCTCACGTGAGAACAGGGGCGGATCCAGGGGGGCAACAGGGCAATTGCCCCCCCCCGAGACCATCTGTCACACTCACTTGCTTGCTCTGTTTGTTTTTTTTGCGCTTGATCTCCCGGATTTTGGGGACCCGGTACCGGCCGGCCGTAGGTCCCCTGGACCCCAAACGTGGCACACATGTAGCCCCATGTCTCCTCTACAAGTGTGCAAAGTTTGGTGTCTGGGAAACCTACGGCTGGGGAGAACCAATTTTTCAAAGCCGGGCACTCCTTCCATAGACTCCCATGTTAAACATCAGTCTAGTCATGGGCAGAGTGAAGCATGGGCACAGTGAGGCATGCAGATGGACACCCTAGGCTTATACTCGAGTCAATGAGTTTAACCATTTTTTGGGGGTAAAATTAGGTGCCTCGGCTTATATTCGGGTCGGCTTATACTCGAGTATATACAGTACTTGTTCTGTGGCTGCCGCTGCCTCTCTGAGTCTCTCTCTCAGTTTCTCACATCAGCCGATCAGCGGCGCCGAGAGAGAGACTCGTCTAATGTAGTTATGCGGCGCACTGACACGATACCAGGAGCGGAGGAGGAGGTGGGTGGAGCCTCTTCCCTGCACTCGTTGCTAACGTCTAGCAACGAGTGACGTCAGTGAGTCACGTCGGGCCACTCTGCGGGCGGGTGCGATAGCGTGCAGCTCCACAGACGGGTAAGAAAGCGGGCGGCTCCACTTGCGGCGCGGTTTGTGGGCGGGCGGCGCGGTTCGTGGGCAGACCGTGCTGCTCAGTGTGTTGGCAGCGCAGGTAAGAGTGAGAGAGCAGGCTCAATGTGGCAGCTGGCCAATCAGCTAGCCAGGAACGGGGGAGCAGAGAGATGAGATCATCTCTCACCGCCCGTGCCTGTCCTGCATTCCTGCAGTGACTTCCGCCCTCACTGTGCAGGCAGCAGAGAGATTACATTATCTCTCTGCAGCCTGACTCTGGGAGTCTGGGACACAGCAAGAGACAACCAAAACTACACCTTAGCAGGCAAGTTAGTGACAATCCGCAAGGTGTGGCAGGCGACGTGGCAAGTGACAATCCGCAAATTGTGTCAGGTGACGTGGCAAATGACAATCTGCATCTGGTGGCAGGCAAGTGACAATCAGCAAGGTGTGGCAGGTGACGTGGCAAGTGACAATCCGCAAGGTGTGGCAGGTGACGTGGCAAGTGACAATCCGCAAAGTGTGGCAAGTGACACGCTCAGGGCTCCCACTAATTGCAGGCGACGGTGGCAAGTGACACACTCGGGGCTCCCACTGATTCTGCATTGAACTATTTAATTTTATATTACAATGTAATAATAGAAATAATGCGCTTCAATCATCCTGACACCATAACAACCTTGGTGCCGGGATGATTGAAGCGCCGACACCAGCTATTTCCCCGATAAATTTCCCACAAAAAAAACATTTTTTGGCAGTGCCCCTCCCGAGAAAAGACTCTGGATCAGCCTCTGCGTGAGAAGCCTTCAGTAACTTCAATTCCCTTGTCATGGTGAATGGCATTATAGAGGCTTTCAATATCCAAAGCAACTACTCAGGTATTTGGGGGGAGATAAAGCCCCTCAATAGTTTTGAGTAAGTCTATGGTGTCTTTAATGTAGGAAAACAATGATACCACATGGGGGTGCAGGAGGCTATCTACAAGTGAGCTAGCGTTTTCAGTTAGACTGGCACAACCTGAAATTATAGGACGACCAGGAGGTACAGTAAGAGACTTATGAATTTTAGGTAAAGCATAGAACGTTGGGGTTTTCGGGTCTTTTGTATTAAGGAAGCTCCAGGTGTTCCTTACAAAAATTCCTTGTTGATAGGCCTTAAAGATTATCATGCGGTATTTGGTACAAAAATTTGTCAGCACAGTCTTAGAGATAGGGCGGTACCATTGTGTGTTAGAAAGAATATTTTGACACATGGTTACATATTGTGTCGTATTCATTATTACCAAATTGCCCCCTTTGTCGGTGGGTTTAATAATGATTTCAGAGTTTGACTGGAGAGATTCGATCGCTTGTTTCTGTGATAGAGTTAAATTACAATTTGTCTAAATGTCAAAATTGAGTTCTTCAATGGCTTTGGTGGTTTGCTGAATAAAGGCCCAAATATTGGGGTTTGTGTTTAACCACTTAACGACCGCTCACTGTATATATACGTCGGCAGAATGGCACCGACAGGCACAATCACGTAGAGTGTACGTGATTGCCTTTGTACAGTTGGGGGGTCCAATCGGACCCCCCTTCTGTACAGTGAGCGGTGGCTAAGTGTCCGGGAGCGTTCCGGGATGAGGGGGCAGCCATTCGTTTCTGGCCACCCCGTCGCGATCGCTCCCGGCGAATGGAAATGCCCCCTCTGTCTGTGTCAGACAGAGGGAGCAGGAGGAAGTGATGTCATCTCTGGTGCGGCGCTCACATATACCGAGCGCCGTACAAGAGAAGACATCAGGTCAGTGCACACAACACTACACTGACACCAGGACACATAGGGACATAAATCGCCCCCCAGGCCCCCCCAGACACCCCAGATCACCCCCCAGATCACCCCCCCAGCCCCCAGTCACAGTGTCACTGATTGCAGTGGCCATTTATTTAGTGATCACTGCAATCAGTGACATTTGTGACTGTAAAAGTGTCACCAAAGTTTAGTCTTAGGTCCAGTGTAGCCCCCTAACCCCCCCTAATAAAGGTTTAACCCCCTGATCACCCCCCAGTTAACCCTTTCACCCCCTATCACCACTGTCGCTAAGCGATCATTTTTCTGATCGCTGTCTTAGCGTCAGTGATGCCGATCGGCAGCCAGTAATTTTTTTTAGGTTCGCCGCATGTTTTTATCGCGTCAGGTACCCCAATATATTATCTAATAAAGGTTTAACCCCCTTGATCGCCCCCCAGGTAACCCTTTCACCCCCTATCACCACTGTCACTAAGCGATCGTTTTTCTAAACGCTGTCTTAGTGTCTGTGATGCAGATCGGTAGCCGGTAATTTTTTTTTAGGTTCGCCGCAGATTTTTATAGCGTCAGGTACCCCAATATATTATCTAATAAAGGTTTAAACCCCTTGATCGCCCCCCAGGTAACCCTTTCGCCCCCTATCACCACTGTCGCTAAGCAATTGTTTTTCTAAACGCTGTCTTAGTGTCGGTGATGCAGATCGGTAGCCAGTAATTTTTTTTAGGTTCGCCGCATGTTTTTATAGCGTCAGGTACCCCAATATATTATCTAATAAAGGTTTAACCCCCTTGATCGCCCCCCAGGTAACGCTTTCACCCCCATCACCACTGTCACTAAGCGATCGTTTTTCTAAACGCTGTCTTAGTGTCGGTGATGCAGCTCGGTAGCTGGTAATTTTTTTTAGGTTCGCCGCAGGTTTTTATAGCGTCAGGTACCCCAATATATTATCTAATAAAGGTTTAACCCCCTGATTGCCCCTAGTTAACCCTTTCACCAGTGATCACCATATAAGTGTTACGGGTGACGCTGGTTAGTTAGTTTGCTTTTTATAGTGTCAGGGCACCCGCCGTGTATATAACCCAATAAAGGTTTAACCCCCTGATCGCCCGGCGGATGATATCAATTAGGTTTTAGCATCAGAGAGGGTCTGCGTCACACCCCAGGCAGCGTCAGGTTAGTGCCAGTAACGCTAACACCCACGCGTGAAGCATACACCCCCCTTAGTGGTATAGTATCTGAACAGATCAATATCTGATCTGATCAGATCTATACTAGCGTCCCCAGTAGTTTAGGGTTCCCAAAAACGCAGTGTTAGCGGGATCAGCCCAGATACCTGCTGGCACCTGCGTTTTGCCCCTCCGTCCAGCCCAGGCCACCCAAGTGCAGTATCGATCGATCACTGTCACTTACAAAACACAACACACATAACTGCAGCGTTCGCAGAGACAGGCCTGATCCCTGCGACTCCAGTGCTGTAGGAGGTGATTTCACCACCACAGTTAAAAAAAAAAAGCAAATATGCCGAAGCATTGGGGCAGCAGGGGCGGAGGAGCGATTTTGCTCCTAATGCCGCGTACATACGGTCGAAATTCCGACGGAGGCTTGCCCGTGGAAAAGTCCGACCATGTGTGTGCGGCATAACTTTTTTGCGGGAGGATGCCCCCATGCTTCGGCATATATAAATGGTGCGTGTATGCCCATCATTGGAAGTGGGTGGATGAAGGGCGGTATTCTAATGGTGGGCATACCCACCGATCAATCTCTTTTTTCATTCAGCCAACTGGCTGCATGAAAAAAAAAGATTACAATACATGTCCAACAAGGACCAGCAACGTACTGGTATGTTGCTGGACTTTGAATGTTTATACCAGAATGATGCCTGTGGGTTTAGGTATCATCTTGGTATCATTCTTTTCAGCCTGCGGCCGGCTTTCATGTAAAAGCAATCCTAGCGGCTAATTAGCCTCTGGACTGCTTTTACAAGCAGTGGGAGGGAATGCCCCCCCCCCGGATATAAAAAGCGCCATTGGGAAATTGGGAAAGCATTTTATCACACCGATCTTGGTGTGGTCAGATGCTTTGAGGGCAGAGGAAAAATCTAGGGTCTAGAAGACCCCAGTTTTTTCAAAAAAAGAGTACCTGTCACTACCTATTGCTATCATAGGGGATATTTACATTCCCTGAGATAACAATAAAAATGATAAAAAAAAATAATACTTGGAAGGAACAATTTAAAAATAAAATAAAAAAGCAAAATTAATAATAAAAAAAAAAGAAAAAAAAAGCACCCCTGTCCTGCCCTGCTCTTGCCCAATGGCGAACGCAAGCGTCGGTCTGGCGTCATATGTAAACAGCAATTGCACCATGCATGTGAGGTATCACCGCGAAGGTCAGATCGAGGGCAATCATTTTAGCAGTAGACCTCCTCTGTAAATCTACTGGGGTAACCTGTAAAGGCTTTTAAAGGCTTTTAAAAATGTATGTAGTTTGTCGCCAATGCGCGTTTGTGTGAAATTTTAAAGCATGTCGTGTTTGGTATCTATGTACTCGGCCTAAGATCATCTTTTTTATTTCATCAAACATTTGGGCAATATAGTGTGTTTTAGTGCATTAAAATTAAAAAAAGTGTATTTTTTAACCCAAAAAATGCGTTTGAAAAATCGCTGCGCAAATACTGTGTAGAAAAAAAAATGCAACACCCACCATTTTAATCTGTAGGGCCTTTGCTTTAAAAATATATATAATGTTTGGGGGTTCAACATAATTTTCTTGCAAAAAAAAAAATGTTTTCATGTAAACAAAAAGTGTCAAAAAGGGCTTTGTCTTCAAGTGGTTAGAAGAGTGGATGTAAGCTTCCTAATGTTGTGTATAAAATGCCAGAACAGTTCAAAACCCCCCCAAATGACCCCATTTTGGAAAGTAGACACCCCAAGCTATATACTGAGAGGCATGTCGAGTCCATGGAATATTTTATATGTTGACACAAGTTGCGGAAAAAACGACAATTTTTTTTTTTTTTTTGCACAAAGTTATCACTAAATGATATATTGCTCAAACATGTCATGGGCATATGTGGAATTACACCCCAAAATACATTCTGTTGCTTCTCCTGAGTACGGGGATACCACATGTGTGAGACTTTTTGGGAGCCTAGCCGCGTACGGGACCCCAAAAACCAAGCACCGCCTTCAGGCTTTCTAAGGGTGTAAATTTTTGATTTCACTTCTCACTGCCTATCACAGTTTCGGAGGCCATGGAATGCCCAGATAGCACAAAACCCCCCCAAATGACCCCATTTTGGAAAGTAGACACCCCAAGCTATTTGCTGAGAGGTATTGTGAGTATTTTGCAGATCTCGCTTTTTGTCACAAAGTTTTGAAAATTGAAAAAAAAAAATATATATATATATATTTTCTTTCTTCATTTTCAAAAACAAATTAGAGCTGTAAAATACTCGCCATGCCTCTCAGCAAATAGCTTGGGGTGTCTATATTCCAAAATGGGGTCATTTGGGGGGGTTTTGTGCTATTTTGGCATTTTATGGCCTTCGAAACTGTGATAGGTAGTGAGGAGTGAAATCAAAAATTTGCGCCCTTAGAAATCCTGAAGGCGGTGCTTGGTTTCAGGGGTCCCGTACGCGGCTAGGCTCCCAAAAAGTCCCACACATGTAGTATCCCCGTACTCAGGAGAAGCAGCAAAATGTATTTTGGGGTGAAATTCCACATATAACCATGGCATGTGTGAGCAATATATCATTTAGTGACAACTTTTTGTAATTTTTTTTTTTTAGTCATTATTCAATCACTTGGGACAAAAAAAAAATTCAATGGGCTCAACATGCCTCTCAGCAATTTCCTTGGGGTGTCTACTTTCCAAAATGGGGTCATTTGGGGGGGTTTTGTACTGTCCTGTCATTTTAGCACCTCAAGAACTGAGATAGGCAGTCATAAATTTAAAGCTGTGTAAATTTCAGAAAATGTACCCTAGTTTGTAAACTCTATAACTTTTGCGCAAACCAATAAATATACGCTTATTGACATTTTTTTTACTAAAAACATGTGGCTGAATACATTTTGGCCTAAATGTATGACTACAATTGAGTTTATTCGATTTTTCTTATAACAAAAAGTAGAAAATATCATTTTTTTTCAAAATTTTCGGTCTTTTTCCGTTTATATCGCAAAAAATAAAAATCGCAGAGGCAATCAAATACCATTAAAAGAAAGCTCTATTTGTGGGAAGAAAAGGACGCAAATTTTGTTTGGGTACAACATTGCATGTCCGCACAATTTACAGTTAAAGCAGCGCAGTGCAAAATTCTGAATTCACCTCTGGTCCTTTAGCTACCAAATGGTCCGGGGCTTAAGTGGTTAAAAGAGGAAACATACGAGATTTAGGCTTGAAGGACTGAGGAGGGGAGAAGGACATGCCGAGGACCGACATCCCAGATGAAGGGAGATCAAAGGGGGCATCGACCACCACCAAACCACCAAAGCCATTGAAGAACTCAATTTTGACATTTTGACAAATTGTAATTTAACTCTATCACAGAAACAAGCGATCAAATCTCTCCAGTCAAACTCTGAAATCTTCTTGTAAAAAAAAAAAAAAAAACTCTGAAATAATTATTAAACCCACCGACAAAGGGGGCAATTTGGTAATAATGAATACAAAACAATATGTAACCATGTGTCAAAATATTCTAACACACAATGGTACCGCCCTATCTCTAAGACTGTGTTGACAAATTTTTGTACCAAATACTGCATGATAATCTTTAAGGCCTATCAACAAGGAATTATTGATAAGAACCACTTAAGCCCCGGACCATTTGGTAGATAAAGGACCAGAGGTGAATTCAGAATTTTGCACTGTGCTGCTTTAACTGTAAATTGTGCGGACATGCAATGTTGTACCCAAACGAAATTTGCGTCCTTTTCTTCCCACAAATAGAGCTTTCTTTTAATGGTATTTGATTGCCTCTGCGATTTTTATTTTTTGCGATATAAACGGAAAAAGACCGAAAATTTTGAAAAAAAATTATATTTTCTACTTTTTGTTATAAGAAAAATCGAATAAACTCAATTTTAGTCATACATTTAGGCCAAAATGTATTCAGCCACATGTCTTTAGTAAAAAAAAATGTCAATAAGCGTATATTTATCGGTTTGCGCAAAAGTTATTGCGTTTACAAACTAGGGTACATTTTCTGGAATTTACACAGCTTTTAATTTATGACTGCCTATCTCATTTCTTGAGGTGCTAAAATGCCAAAATAGCACAAAACCCCCCCAAATGACCCCATTTTAGAAAGTAGACACCCCAAGGAAATTGCTGAGAGGCATGTTGAGCCCATTGAATATTTTTTTTTTTGTCCCAAGTGATTGAATAATGACAAAAAAAATTACAAAAAGTTGTCACTAAATGATATATTGCTCACACATGCCATGGTTATATGTGGAATTGCACCCCAAAATACATTCTGCTGCTTCTCCTGAGTACGGGGATACCACATGTGTGGGACTTTTTAGGAGCCTAGCCACGTACGGGACCCCGTAAACCAAGCACCGCCTCCAGGATTTCTAAGGGCGCAAATTTTTGATTTCACTCCTCACTACCTATCACAGTTTTGAAGGCCATAAAATGCCAAAATAGCACAAAACCCCCCCAAATGACCCCATTTTGGAAAGTAGACACCCCAAGCTGTTTGCTGAGAGGCATGGTGAGTATTTTACAGCTCTCATTTGTTTTTGAAAATGAAGAAAGAACATTTTTTTTTTTTTCTTTTTTTTTTCAATTTTCAAAACTTTGTGACAAAAAGCGAGATCTGCAAAATACTCACAATACCTCTCAGCAAATAGCTTGGGGTGTCTACTTTCCAAAATGGGGTCATTTGGGGGGGTTTTGTGCCATCTGGGCATTCCATGGCCTCCGAAACTGTGATAGGCAGTGAGAAGTGAAATCAAAAATTGACACCCTTAGAAAGCCTGAAGGCGGTGCTTGGTTTTGGGGTCCCGTACGCGGCTAGGCTCCCAAAAAGTCTCACACATGTGGTATCCCCGTACTCAGGAGAAGCAACAGAATGTATTTTGGGGTGTAATTCCACATATGCCCATGGCATGTTTGAGCAATATATCATTTAGTGACAACTTTGTGCAAAAAAAAAAAAAAAAAAATTGTATTTTTCCGCAACTTGTGTCAACATATAAAATATTCCATGGACTCGACATGCCTCTCAGTATATAGCTTGGGGTGTCTACTTTCCAAAATGGGGTCATTTGGGGGGGGGGGGGTTTTGAACTGTTCTGGCATTTTATACACAACATTAGGAAGCTTACATCCACTCTTCTAACCACTTGAAGACAAAGCCCTTTTTGACACTTTTTGTTTACATGAAAACATATTTTTTTTTGCAAGAAAATTATGTTGAACCCCCAAACATTATATATATTTTTAAAGCAAAGGCCCTACAGAATAAAATGGTGGGTGTTGCATTTTTTTTTTCTACACAGTATTTGCGCAGCGATTTTTCAAACGCATTTTTTGGGAAAAAATACACTTTTTTTAATTTTAATGCACTAAAACACACTATATTGCCCAAATGTTTGATGAAATAAAAAAGATGATCTTAGGCCGAGTACATAGATACCAAACACGACATGCTTTAAAATTTCGCACAAACGCGCATTGGCGACAAACTACATACATTTTTAAAAGCCTTTAAAAGCATTTACAGGTTACCCCGTTAGATTTACAGAGGAGGTCTACTGCTAAAATTACTGCCCTCGATCTGACCTTCGCGGTTATACCTCACATGCATGGTGCAATTGCTGTTTACATATGACGCCAGACCGACGCTTGCGTTCGCCATTGGGCAAGAGCAGGGCAGGACAGGGGTGCTTTTTTTTTTATTATTATTAATTTTGCTTTTTTATTTTATTTTTAAACTGTTGCTTCCATATTTATTTATTTTTATCACTTTTATTGTTATCTCAGGGAATGTAAATATCCCCTATGATAGCAATAGGTAATGACAGGTACTCTTTTTTGAAAAAACTGGGGTCTATTGGACCCTAGATATTTCCTCTGCCCTCAAAGCATCTGACCACACCAAGATCGGTGTGATAAAATGCTTTCCCAATTTCCCAATGGCGCTTTTTATATCCGGGGGGGGGGGGGACATTCCCTCCCACTGCTTGTAAAAGCAGTCCAGAGGCTAATTAGCCACTAGGATTGCTTTTACATGAAAGCCGGCCGCTGGCTGAAAAGAATGATACCAAGATGATACCTAAACCCGCAGGCATCATTCTGGTATAAACATTCAAAGTCCAGCAACATACCAGTACGTTGCTGGTCCTTGTTGGACATGTATTGTAATCTTTTTTTTCATGCAGCCTGTTGGCTGAACGAAAAAAAAAGATTGATCGGTGGGTATGCCCACCATTAGAATACTGCCCTTCATCCACCCACTTCTAATGATGGGCATACATGCACCATTTATATATGCCGAAGCATGGGGGCATCTTCTCGCAAAAGTTATGCCGCGTACACATGGTCAGACTTTTCCACGGGCAAGCCTCCGTCGGAATTTCGACCGTATATACGCGGCATTAGGAGCAAAATCGCTCCTCCGCTCCTGCTGCCCCAATGCTTCGGCATATATGCTTTTTTTTTTTAACTGTGGTGGTGAAATCACCTCCTACAGCACTGGAGTCGCAGGGATCAGGCCTGTCTCTGCGAACGCTGCAGTTATGTGTGTTGTGTTTTGCAAGTGACAGTGATCAATCGATACTGCACTTCGGTGGCCTGGGCTGGACGGAGGGGCAAAACGCAGGTGCTAGCAGGTATCTGGGCTGATCCCACTAACAGTGCGTTTTTGGGAACCCTAAACTGCTGGGGACGCTAGTATAGATCTGATCAGATCAGATATTGAGCTGTTCAGATACTATACCACTAAGGGGGGTGTATGCTTCACGTGTGGGTGTTAGCGCTACTGGCACTAACCTGACGCTGCCTGGGGTGTGACGCAGACCCTCTCTGACGCTAAAACCTAACTGATATCACCCGCCGGGCGATCAGGGGGTTAAACCTTTATTGGGTTATATACGGCGGGTGCCCTGACACTATAAAAAGCAAACTAACTAACCAGCGTCACCCGTAACACTTATATGATGATCACTGGTGAAAGGGTTAACTAGGGGCAATTAGGGGGTTAAAACCTTTATTAGGTAATATATGGGGGTACCTGACGCTATATAAAAACCTGACGGCGAACCTAAAAAAAAATTACTGGCTACCTATCGGCATCACCGACACTAAGACAACGATCATAAAAACGATTGCTTAGCGACAGTGGTGATAGGGGGTGAAAGGGTTACCTGGGGGGCGATCAGGGGGTTAAACCTTTATTAGATAATATATGGGGGTTTCTGACGCTATAAAAACCTGTGGCGAACCTAAAAAAAAATACTGGCTACCGATCAGCATCGCCGACGCTAAGACATCGATCAGAAAAATTATCGCTTAGTGACAGTGGTGATAGGGGGTGAAAGGGTTACCTGGGGGGGCGATCAAGGGGGTTAAACCTTTATTAGGTAATATATGGGGGTACCCGACACTATAAAAACCTGCGGCGAACCTAAAAAAAATTACTGGCTACCGATCAGCATCACCGACGCTAAGACATCGATCAGAAAAATGATCGCATAGCGACGGCGGTGCTAGGGGGTGAAAGGGTTACCTGGGGGGTGATCAAGGGGGTTAAACCTTTATTAGGTAATATATGGGGGTACCCGACGCTATAAAAACCTGCGGCGAACCTAAAAAAAATTACTGGCTACCGATCAGCATCGCCGACGCTAAGACATCGATCAGAAAAATTATAACTTAGTGACAGTGGTGATAGGGGGTGAAAGGGTTACCTGGGGGGCGATCAAGGGGGTTAAACCTTCATTAGGTAATATATGGGGGTACCCGACGCTATAAAAACCTGCGGCGAACCTAAAAAAAATTACTGGCTACCGATCAGCATCACCGACGCTAAGACATCGATCAGAAAAATGATTGCTTAGTGACGGCGGTGCTAGGGGGTGAAAGGGTTATCTGGGGGGTGAACAGGGGGTTAAACCTTTATTAGGGGGGGTTAGGGGGCTACACTGGACCTAAAACTAAATGTAGTGACACTTTTACAGTCACAAATGTCACTGATTGCAGTGATCACTAAATAAATGGTCACTGCAATCAGTGACACTGTGACTGGGGGCTGGGGGGTGATCTGGGGGTGTCTGGGGGGGCGATTTATGTGCCTATGTGTCCTGGTGTCAGTGTAGTGTTGTGTGTACTAACCTGGCATCTTCTCCTGTACGGCGCTCGGTATATGTGAGCGCCCCAGGAGAGATGACATCACTTCCTCCTTCCTGGCAGGCAGGGGAAGCTCTCTCATTCGCCGGGAGCGATCGAGAGGGGGTGGCCGGAATCGAACGGCCGTCCCCTCATGCCGGATCGCTCCCGAAGGTAAAACGACCACCCACTGTAAAGAAGGGGGGTCCGATCGGACCCCCCAACTATACAAAGGCAATCACGTACATATACGTGATTCTGCCTGTCGGTGCCATTCTGCTGACGTATATTTACAGTGGGCGGTCGTTAAGTGGTTAATACAAAAGATTTGAAAACCCCAACGTTCTATGCGTTACCTAAAATTCATAAGTCTCTTACTGTACCTCCTGGTCGTCCTATAATTTCAGGTTGTGCCAGTCTAACTGAAAACGCTAGCTCACTTGAAGATAGCTTCCTGCACCCCCATGTGGTATCATTGTTTTCCTACATTAAAGACACCATAGACTTATTTAAAACTATTGAGGGGCTTTATCTCCCCCCAAATACCTGAGTAGTTGCTTTGGATATTGAAAGCCTCTATAATGCCATTCCCCATTACAAGAGAATTTAAGTTATTGAAGGCTTCTTACGTGAGAGAGGTCCTTCCTCTACCAAATACAATAAATTTGTTCTTGAATTGCTTTCGTTCATTCTGAGGCATAACGTCTTTATGTTTGGCTCTTCCCACTACCTCCGGGTGCAGGGGGTTGTGATGGGGACCAGATGTACCACATCATTTGCCAACCTGTACCTGGGGGGGTGGGAAAGAGAACTTTTTTCTCGCGAGGACCTTGCTGATATGCTTGACAAGGTCATATCATGGTATCGTTATATTGACGACGTGCTCATATTCTGGTCTGGTACAGAGTCTGAACTTAAGCAATTCATTCAAACAATTTCAACCAACAAATTTAACCTTAAATTTACTCTCACCTACAGTCAAACCAATATTACTTTTTTGGACTTGGAGTTATCTCTCTCTGAGGATGGCCAACTCACTAGTGATGGGAAGTCCGGATCTTTAAAGTGAATCGGTTCATTTCGATTCACTCACTGAAATGAACCGATTCAATGAATCGATTCTTTCGGTTCTTCGGTTCACTTGCGGAGTCTGCTGACAAGCAAGTGACCCGAAGCTCTGACTCAACCATATTATAGGAGTAGAATCAGAAGACTGATTCACAGTACGGAGTCTGAACTTAAGCAATTCATTCAAACAATTTCAACCAAAGAATTTAACCTTAAATTTACTTTCACCTACAGTCAAACCAATATTACTTTTTTGGACTTGGAACTATCTCTCTCTGAGGATGGCCAACTCACTTTATCATTATATAGAAAACCTTCAGCCGGTAATACTATTCTTCACGCCAACAGCTCACACCCCAAACCGCTACTAAACAGTATTCCATATAGTCAATATTTACGCATAAAGCGTAACTGTAGTAGAGATGCAGACTTTAATAAAGCTGCTAGAGACCTATATACTAGACTTAGAAACCGTGGATATAGCCACACCTGTTTAAAAAAAGCATATAATATGGTTACTCAGAAAGATAGGAATTCACTGATATTTTCTTCAAAAAGTCAAAAGAAATCAGAAACAGTAAGACTAATTACTCAGTATTCTAACCCAGTGTTTCTCAGCTCCAGTCCTCAAGGCACCCCAACAGGTCATGTTTTCAGGCTTTCCATTATTTTGCACAGGTGATTTGATCAGTTACACTGCCTTAGTAATGACCACAGCCGTTTCATCTGAGGGAAATCCTGAAAACATGACCTGTTGAGGCGCCTTGAGGACTGGAGTTGAGAAACACTGTTCTAACCAACATCTACAGATTAGAAAAATTCTAAGTACTTTCTGGCCTCTTCTCTCTGCAGACTCTAATATTCATAAATATATAAAAGAATTTCCTGAAATTAAGTACAGACATGCCCCATCATTACGGGACCGTCTTGTTCGCAGTCACTTTTCCACTCCTAAACCCACGAGATTAAGAATTTTGGCACATTCTCCTGTGGTTACTGTGATATGTGTCCTTATCTAACTAACAAATCAGATAGTATACTCCCTGATGGTCACCTTCATTCTATTAAACCACAGAATTACCTGTCAAACCCCCTGTATTGTTTATCAAGCCTAATGTCTCTATGGAGGATTTTATGTTGGAAAAAAGAAAATGCCAATTCTGTATACGAATTAAGGACCATATTAAACCCATTTACAAAAAAAAGATGGAAACTGCCATAAGTAAACATGTAGGAACCTATCATCATTTTGAATCTAGATTTATCAAATTTACGGCCCTGGAACATGTTCCACTTGACGAAAGGGGGGGGCAGCATGGACCACACCCTGCTCCAACTTGAAGCATGTTGGATATATGTTCTTAATGCTACCAATTTCCCAGGTTTCAATGAACATCTCAGTTTCAAACCCTTTTTTATCATTTTATTATTTTGACTTTCAACTGTCTCTTTCTTCCCCCTCCCTTTTCCCTCCCTATCCCATGTTGGTACCGTGCTTTGTATGAGGTTTTTTCCTGTGTTGTCCTTCCCTGTCTTTCCCTTCCCTTCCCCTGTCCCTTCTCCAGTTCCTTTGTGTCATGTACAATTATACCTTATTCGTGTAATTGATTATTGTTTTTGATTATTGTTTAATCATTATTAAATTGTATGTTATTACTATGATTTCCGTATGTATTATTGTTTCTGCATAAGTTTGTATTCATTCTTTACTAATAGTTATACTATTATACATTTTCTTATCACCAGGACCCGTGTGCTGTTTCACCGCATCTGCTCTCCTCCATCATGTGCACAGTGTCTTATGGTCGGCACTGTGATATTTGTTATGTGTGATGCTTTGCCCTCTGGATTTTTCACTCCCTTTGTTGGCTCTGTAGTCATACGGGCGCCCAGGGCATTGGGGATCCCATTGGCTCCCTCTTGCCCATCCAGCGCCACCACACTGCGCCTCTGTTTTAGCCTCCAATCGTTTCTTACATTCTTCTCTCCCCATTTGCCTTATGTCACTCTGGCCCCACTCCATTCCCCATTGCATATCGCGCGCCGCTCACTTTTTGAGGGGGCGTGTTATACATTTTTGCATATCCATCTGGCACACCCCTAGTGCCCCACGCCTGATGTACACGCTTCCCTTATGTCACGGCACTCGGCATCTTGGGCTCTGTAGGTTTCTTTTGGGTTGGCTTTCAGTCTCACGCATGTCTGTTGACGCCATCACGTCCGCATCGATTCAGTGACGTCAGACACTGACTCGATGGAGGGCATATTTAAACCGGCAGTCCAGACCGCACTAGTGTCTGAGACGGAGGGTGACCCTCACATCATATCACTATGCTAATGGTAAGTCCAATATTTTTTTTTTTCAGTGTTATCCTCAGTGATACATTTTTTCACCTTAACCCGGGCGCCCTCCACCCCATGCCCGACTTATTCTGTTTTTAAGTGAGTATATTTTTATTCACTAGTTCATTAACAATTTTTATTCATTAATCTTTTGTTCATTTCCACTCTATTCCTTCTCATGTCTTATTAGTTTTTTATTTTATTTGTATTATCCTTTTCAGCCGGGTCATTATATGCCCTCTGTGGCTACCCCTTGAGCCCTTGCCTTTTTTGGGCACCTGTATGCCCTCTCGCTGGGCAGTGGTCACCACTGGAAGGTCCTCTCTGGCTGGGTGAGTATCACTACCCCTGTGGAGGCAGATGACTATTTGTACATGGCTCCTTCTATTAGTATAATAAATGTATAAGCTAATAACTTTCCAATGTATGTTTACTTATTTTACTTTGAAATTTTTGTTTAGTATCGTGCAATTCTTCTGTTCTGCTTGTATGTCCCCTGATGAAGCAAATATGCGAAACATGTCGGGACCTATACGTGTAACTTTATACTGACTTGATCCAGCCCTGTACCTATATATTTGTTGACCATCCAGCTACTGTTTAGCTATACTGTGACTGCCACTACAAAGTTGACATTTTTAACCTTGAATTTCATAAAAATTAGTTTAAATTTTATTTCTTTGTATTTGTTTCTCATTATCATATGCAGTGCACCGCAAATGTCTCCCTTTCTCCTCCCTTGCCTTGTATTGATGAGTATGCTCCGTGCGAGTGTTACCCCACATGCACGTGCGAGTAGACCCCGCCCACAAGTATGGCCAGCTTTAGCACAGAGAAAGTAATGGGTTGACCTGTGTGAGCTCCAACAAACAGCAGAAGCCATTTGAGAGTATACTGTTTCTATGTATTACAACGTATTACCTGGAGTATTTTTTACTTTCTCAACAAAAGTAGAACTTGGTTTTAATGGCTATATTAAAATATTGATCAGTGTCATTTAGCCCATTCTTGTGTGGCAACCTTTGTGGTAAACCTGTAATACCTCTGCATTCGACTCTATTTCCTGCACGCTTGTTCCAGAGCAGCTACTCAAAAAGCATTGAAGCGAAAGACAACCAGGCAGCTACCATTTTTTAAAAGGGGTCAGCATGATAGCCCATATGTTTTTCTCAATAAAGGTTTTGTTTAAGCTGTTGGACTTTAACACGCAGTCTGATACATGCAAATTTAACCATTTTGCATAACGCTTCTGATAATCTGGCAGTATAAGGATAAGCTCTAGAGCAGGGGCGTCAAACTCAATTTCTTTGTGGGCCACATGAGCATTATGGTTGCCCTCAAAGGGCCGGTTGTATCTTTAAGACTAGATATGCAGAGCACCCCACCCCCCTTACATCAGAGGTCAAGAGCTCCCCACCATCAGAAGTTAGGAGTCCCCTACCCTCCATTTACATCATAGTGCACCCCCTTACCTTGTGTTGCTGCTGCAAAAAAGCTAGGAAACAAAAACTGCAGGGTCTGGGGGAGGACCATAGGGGGGCTGGAGTCAGTTTCCGGAGTCTGCTGAATGTTGAGTCCAGGAGAGAGGGAGACTAGGGGATGTTGAGGCTGCAAAGAAAGGCACAGGGTCTGTAGGAATTCTGTATTTCTCTATGCTGCCGACTGCTGAGAATGGGGGGGCAGAAACTAGCCTCTCTGCAGCTGCGCAGAGAAGAGCAGTATCTGGAGGAGGAGTTCTGTCCTCCTCTCTGCTGCTGATGGCTGAGATGAAGTGGGGGCAGAGACGAGTGGGGGAGGGGCGGATGCAGGAGAGATGGGAGGACCACATTAAATGGCCCGGCGGGCCACAAGTACTTTAGAGCAATCAGAGAAAATGCTATTGTACAACCTTTTGGCAAATATGTCTGAATGTTTAGCAGATGTTCCCCGCTTCTCCATAGCAAAGGAAATGACAATTCAGACTGTAAAATTGGCCAAGTAGGAAGGAAAATAGCAAAGGAAAAACATAGGTACATACCTTACCTTATGTGTGGCCATCACAGATAGGTCTGTCTAAGCTGCTGGAAGTTTTCTGACAGTATAGGAGTTACTGATTTTTGCTCTTTGTAATGATATTATATGCTATTAATATGGGTTTTACAATAGAAAAGAGCAAGATATCACACTTTTTATGTAAGCTAAAATCTTTTATTTTTTTGGAAATGAAGAAGAATATGGTCCTAAATGTACACAAACATATTAGATGTTTTTTTTATTTATGTGAATTTATATATATATATGTTTTTGTTTTTTGAGGTGGGGCTTACTTGTACTTTACCTAATAATGATAAAGATCATAATCATGATATGCCTATATACTGAAGTCCTGTGATATTCTTTCCAATGATGACATACAGAAATATATAAATTCTTTATCTGTCATAGTTCCAAGACTTATGTATGCTAAAACATTGTCAAAATTCTGTATAATTATTTTTTAAGGTAGGAATGTCCAATAAGGTTTTTCTTAGAGTTCCTAGATGGTTGGAGCAGTATAATGTAACACTTAGGGAAGAAAATACACACAAGCAGGCCAGTAGCAGATGAGAGGATAGCAAATATCTCCACAGCAGTGACATATTTTCCACTGGTACTCAAATAACCAGGTATGAAGCACACCCAGACCATGACAAAGACCAACAAGCTAAATGTAATAAATTTTGCTTCATTAAAATTGTCAGGCAGATTCCTAGCCAGGAAGGCCAGAGCAAAACAAACCAGTGCCAGTAGCCCGATATATCCGATAGCCATAAGAAATGCCAGTTCAGATTCCTGGTTGCATTCTAGAATTATCTTTGTTATTACAGCATCTCTGTTCTTCTTTATAATCAATGATGTAGATGATAAGAACCCAACACAGATTGCAATCTGAACAGAAGTGGTCAGGCCCACCAGTGCCCTCTGATGAGAGGGCTGGAAGAATTTCATCACACTCTGGTTGGGCTTTGTTGTTGTGAAGGCAATAATGACAACTAATGTCTTAACTAATATACATGAAATATCCAGGACAAAGCTGATAGCAAACACCATTTGTCTAAGGACACATAAGGTGGTGGAGGGTTCACCAATGAACGTAAAGGTTCCAATAAAAGACAGTAATAGTGAGATAAGAAGAAGGAAGCTCATTTCTAAGTTCTGGGCTCTCACTATTGGAGTATTCTTGTATTTGATGAACACCAGTGTAACTATAATGGTTTGAAAGATCCCCAGAGTGGCTGCTGTGGAGAATGTAATTGCAAGAGGTTCCCCAAAAGATAGGTAATCCACTTCTTTAGGAATACAAGCAGTTTTATTGTTATTGGACCAGAAGTCTTGGTCACATTTTATACATTCAGTGAAATCTGAAAAAAAGAAGATATGGGGTGGCACACAATACCCATTAATTATGCAAAATATGTATATTTTTCTCAAATCATATGTATATTTTAGTAATACAGGTGTTGTATACTTTGAATAAAACAGAAAAGCTATATGTGAAAAAGTAAGAAATAATTGTCAGCTGTAATATAGCAGAATATGGTCTGAACTTCTAATATGCAGCACGATAGATAGATAGATAGATAGATAGATAGATAGATAGATAGATAGATAGATAGATAGATACCAGTATGGGATGACATGTACATGCCATCCAGGTTGGGACTGTTTGTGTGGTTAAA
This sequence comes from Rana muscosa, assembly GCA_029206835.1. Classification (NCBI taxonomy): domain Eukaryota; kingdom Metazoa; phylum Chordata; class Amphibia; order Anura; family Ranidae; genus Rana; species Rana muscosa. The sequence goes on from CM055122.1 coordinate 735,846,186, forward strand.
GTGTAACTAAAGGCAAAACTTTTTCCTGGTGCCTCCATGGCAGCATACATGTGCCCCACCTACTTCTGCCCACAGGACCAGTGCATAGCTATAAAAAGTTAACACCCACACAACAACCCATTGCTAAAGTTAATTCTATGGTCCCGCTCTATGGCTTTACGTTCCTCCAGCATCGTATGGACATCGTGGGCACCTTATGCAGAGATGTCAGCTAACAAAACAGGCAGGAGAGCCAATCAGGTTCTATTATGGAACATTCTTTCAGCACTACTGATGGGCTTAGTAGTCCTCACTATAGCTATCTTTGGCATGAGGTCTATAGCTTACTCACTTTCTTATGATAGGATTTGCTGAAGCTTCCCACCCTGGTAGCTACTTATTGATCTATCACATATATGCTGCCATGGAGGCACCAGGAAACAGAAAATGGTATCATACTTACTGTAATTTCTCTTCTTGTTTTAGCTATAGGACAGGAAGTGAAGAGAAATCTCCCAAATGAGACACAGATGGAACATAAATGACTGGGGTTATAACCCTGCTTCACTCTATCCAAAATGAAAAAAAAAAACATTTTTTAATTTTCTTTTCCTGGTGCCTATCCATGGCAGCATACTGAATTCCCCCAGTTCGTTCCTAGCGATGTACAGGGAATGGGCTGTTGTGTGGGTGTTAACTTTATATAGCTATGCACTAGTCCCGTGGGCAGAAGTAGGTGGGGCTGCTATCACATGTATGCTGCCATGGCCAGGCACCAGGAAAAGGAAATTACAATTTTTTTTTTTTTTTCATTTTGGATAGAGTGAAGGAGGGTTGTAACCCCAGTCATTTATTTTCCATCTGTGTCTCATTTGGGAGATTTCTCTTCACTGCCTGTCCTATAGCTAAAACAAGAAGTGAGAGGAAATCCCAACACAACCTGGTGTTTCACCAAGGTCACCAGAACTAGCGTCCCCATTGGAAGATGTCCTATTTGTGTTCTGATGTCAACACAAAATTTGGGATTTTCTTCTACTTTCACTTTTGATGATAACAGTACACATAAAATTAGAAAGGGTGAATCTCCTCAATGGCACAGGCAGCAATAAAAACCTGACAGGAGGGTTAATCCCTCTCCACTCTATCCCCTCCACTATAAAAAAAAAGCAATTTTTTTCCAGCAAAATCTTGCCATTGACAGGTGTCAGAATTTTTGTGGAATTAGTCTAGTTGGGTTCCCTGATACCATAATGCCCCAGCCCACTCCAGGTTTTTTTTTCCTGGAGGAAATGGGTGTACAGGTGAAGAGACTGTCTACGCAGGTAACAGACAGACCATAGAGCTGAAACCTATAAATCCAATCTCTGGTAACCCTCTCCCTTCACTGAAAATGTTAGGATGGTCTGTTGTCCTCACCCACTTCGATTGAGTACACTCCACCAGAAAGGAACAGCAACAAGGGCAATGGAGACATTTTTGTATAAACATAAAAGATAAAACTCAGTTTGATGCAACTCATAAGCAGCTTGATGCAATCTTGAAGCAACTTGAAGCGACGAGAAACGCCTCTAAACGCGGCTAAACGCGGTAACGGCGTTTTGCCGCGTTTTAATTTATAAGCGTTATTAAAGGTGACCTATTTTTTTACATTAGAAATCTCAAAAACTATGGCAAATGATGAAAAAAACATTAAAAAATATAAAAAAAACTAATTGCTTGCATTGCATTGTGGACAATCCACAACTTGTGGCAGGTGACGTGGCAAGTGGACAATCCACAACTTGTGGCAGGTTACGTTGCCAGGTGACGTGGCAAGTGGACAATCCACAGCTTGTGGCAGGTAACGTGGCAAGTGGACAATCCACAACTTGTGGCAGGTGACGTGGCCAGGTGACGTGGCAAGTGGACAATCCACAACTTGTGGCAGGTGATGTGGCCAGGTGACGTGGCAGGTGACGTGGCAAGGGTGACGTGGCCAGGTGATGTGGCAGGTGGACAATCCACAACTTGTGGCAGGTGACGTGGCCAGGGGATGTGGCAGGTGACGTGGCCAGGTGACGTGGCCAGTGGACAATCCACAACTTGTGGCAGTTAACGTGGCAAGTGGACAATCCACAACTTGTGGCAGGTGACATGGCCAGGTGACATGGCCAGTGGACAATCCACAACTTGTGGCAGATGACGTGGCAGGTGACGTGGCCAATGGACAATTCACAACTTGTGGCAGGTGACGTGTCAGGTGACGTGGCAAGTGGACAATCCACAGCTTGTGGCAGGTGATGTGGCAAGTGGTACGCTCAATACAAGTACACTGCTGCTCTCTCAGCTGCTGCTACTCACTCTGGTCTCACAAAATGGCTGAAATTGTTAAATAATACTGTTTTTTGAGCTTAGGGAGGGTCTTATGATGTTTCTTAACTAAACACTTATAGACGCAAACACGGTAAACCGCCGCTAAACGCGGCTGCAATCGCGGCAAAACGGGCATTTCTAAACGCCGGTTTCAGTCTTTAAAAACGTGTGTTCAGCAGAGTTTGCACCGGTGTCTCGTGTGCATGGGGCCTAAAGAGAAAATATCCTTAGTAGGATATAGACTGGGAAAGAACTGACCAGGTTTTTTAATTTTACCTTTCTCTTTTCAAACATGAAAAAAGTGCTTGTGTTGTACTAGGGATACACTTTAACGACTTCCAGACTGCCCACCGCACATATACTGCAGCAGGGCAGCCCGGCTGCGAGAAACAACGTAACATAACGACGCTTCATGCATGAGATACTGGGGGCACGTGCGCACCAGCTGCACGCAGGGGGAGCACGTGCGTGGGTCCTGCGGACTCAACGTCTGCCGGAAACCTGCAATCGATCCACAGAGAGGCAGGACGAGGATCTGCCTATGTAAACAAGGCAGATTCCCATTCTGACAGGGGACAAAACTGAGATCGGTTGTCCAAGTAATCAGGAACAGCGATCTCTGTGTTGTCCCAGTGAGCCCATCCCCCACACAGTTAGAACACACCCAGGGAACACAGTTAACCCTTTGATCGCTCCTAGTGTTAACCCCTTCCTTGCCAGTGTCATTTATATATTGATCAGTGCATTTTTTTTTAGCACTGATCATTGTATTGGTGTCACTGGTCCCCAAAAAGTGTCAATTTGGGGGGGGGGGGGGCGCATGCGCGGCTTCCACGGGATCGGCTGCATGTTTGAGTAGCTCCATACTACTCTGTCCGTTTAGTATGCTTACTGGGGCCAGATTGCGGCCAAACTTACCTCACTCACTCCTAACACCCCCAGGACCAAGCTGTGCATGCCGTCAAAGAAGAGGAAAACGAAGGGGACTGCGCAGAGGTCTTTAACCAACTACCTTCTGCACTCACAGGAGAGATTCGGCATGTCTGAAAATAGCGCCGGCAGCCCTGCCTCTCCCTCCTCACAGCGCGCACAGGCTGATTCCGCTCCACCTCAGGACAGTGAGTACGCTACCCCTCTAACGTAGGAGGACTTAGATAGAAGATTAGAATCAATTCATAGCAAAATGGCTACCAAATTCCAAACTGAGCTTCATAAAAGCACTAACACCCTGACTCAAGAGATTGCTGCTTTGGAGGCACGTACTGATCGTTTGGAAACCAAACATGACGAGCTCAGCATTGCCCACAATGATCTTTCCAGAGAATATGAAACTCTGGCTACCACTGTCACACAGCTGCAATCACAAGTCGAAGATCTCGACAATCGTAAAAGCATGAACAATCTCAGGGTGAGGGGGGTCCCTGAATTTAACACTGAACTGATCCCTGCCATTTGCAAGCTGTTCCAATCACTGCTACCAGATCATGAAGTGGATGCATTCACCTGTGACCGCATTCATCGTGCTTTACGCCCAAAGCCGCCTCCTGACAAACCCCCTAGGGACATTGTACTCTGCCTGAAAGACTTCCTTATTAAAGAGGAGATCCTCAGGGCTTCTTGCAACTCCCAGTATATCACAGTGGATGGCACCCCGGTGCAAATATATCCGGACATCTCCCCAGCGACCCTCGATAGACGCCGCAAAATGAAGGAGGTGACCACGGTGTTAACTGCTGCACATATACGCTACAGGTGGGGGTTCCCCTTTAAACTGTCCATCTCTCATAATGGAACCACATATACAGCCACCACCCTTTTGGAAGGGCAGGAAATTTTGGTGAAATTGGGCATGTTGGATGCTGAAGCTCTGCCTCACCCACCTGCCACCCCCAGATCTACACCAATCTGGCGCACGCCTTCTCCTAGACACAATAGAAGAAATGTCAGGCAGGATATTGGTCTTAACCTTAATTAAAGGCCTCAATTACAATACAACTATCAGGAAAACAAGAAACCGCCTCTTGCAGAAAGGAAGGTGCCTCACCCCTCCACAGACAGACAGACAGACAGCAAACTCTGCAGTCTCTTTCACCAGCTTGTCTCTTTCCAAGTCTGGGGGCCTACGATCTGGATGTTTGAGGGGATAACCCGAATTGAGAACGCCTGTTCAGTAGGGAAGGACCACTACTCCAGTACTAAAGGCCGCGGCTGGGTTACAGTCGAATGTCCCAAACCGCTTGCCTTCTGGTAAGCTGCTTCTCTATTTGGTGGTGGATACTTCACAAAGATTTGAGAAGTCACTGTGGTGCTGTACTCTATTTTTGCTGACATAAGCTTTGTGGACATCTACAGACCATTTATTGTGTAATATTTGTTGGACTTTCATTGGTGCAATATCTGTTGGACTCTTTATTCCAATTTTTACCAGTCAATATCTTTAATGGTGTTGGAATGGGTTTGGGCTAAGTTTAAGAGGGTTGGCGCAGCTTTGTTCTTTTTAACCTTACACTAAAGACAGTCATTAAATACAAAATACAAATATAAACAATATAGATGTTGGGGAACAAGCACTGTGCCGCTTCCCTAAAAACAGAGGTCCCATCAGCTCAGGCACCAGGGCCACCGTATGGAGGGGTCTCCCGCGGCGATCAAGGGGGACAGATGTGGAGATGGACCTGTTCAACTAGATATAGTAGGCAGGTTGTGAGTAAGGCTAAGGTGAAACTAGTTGAGACCTCCCCCACGTGACCCCTACCTCCACCGTGATCTTCCCCCAAGGGATAATCTAATATCGGTGATCTGTATGGCTGGTCGCGTTGTTTGTACTGTGATTCATTGTTTATGTTTTTGATGTCTTTTATATCTTTTTGATATTATGTTAATAAATTCATACCTGTTATTAAAATTGCTCTCTTGAGTTTAGCTGCTCACCCTGTGCCGCTACAGTCCTATTGCCCCCGTTTTCTCATCTTTTGCTTTTTGGTCTTTGGGGTTTTTTAGGGTCCCTTAAGCCCAATCTCTATTCAAATAGATTTGAATAGGAGGCATTGAAAGGCTGCAAACTCCTCCAGACTCGGGATGAGGCTTCAATTTTGAAGTAATGCAGCGCTAACGCTTCATGTTTTGATAATGTGAACAGCACTGAGTGCTGTCATAGTGTGAACCCAGCCTAAAGCTGCAGTCCACATGTATTGCAAATCTACAATAAGCATCATCACCATACACGGCCATGTATGTCAGTGGCATTATATAACCCACTCTCAGGTAAAATAGAGTCAAAGCATTCTAGATTATGGGCCTTGTTTTGTGGGCCTAGAATACCTAAATTGACACCTTTTCAAGCCCAAATACTGGTTGGATGTGAAGAGACACAAAAAAAGGGATTTTTATAACAGCTTACCTGTAAAATCCTTTTCTTGGAGTACATCACGGGACACAGAGCGACTTAGTCATTACTAATGGGTTATATAGTTTACCTTCAGGTGTTGGCACTGGCCAATTCCAAACCGGAAGTACCCTCCCCTATATAAGCCCCTCCCACCCGGGAGCACCTCAGTTTTGTAGCCAAGCAATAAGTGTCCCAAAAAGAGGGGTGGGAGCTCTGTGTCCCGTGATGTACTCCAAGAAAAGGATTTTACAGGTAAGCTGTTATAAAAATCCCTTTTTCTTTTTCGTACATCACGGGACACAGAGCGACTTAGTCATTACTAATGGGACGTCCCAAAGCAATGCCAAATGAGGGGGGGGGTACATAAGCTGGGCGCCATCAGGCATGAGGATCTTTTGCGGCCTGCAACACACTGCGCCCAAAGGCGACATCCTCCTGACTTCTAACGTCTACCTGATAGAATCTAGTAAACGTGTGTACCGAAGACCATGTTGCGGCCTTACATACTTGAGCCAGGGAGGCCTGGTGATGCACTGCCCATGAAGTTCCAACCGCTCTTGTGGAGTGCGCCCTAACTTTGAACGGAGGCGGTCTCTTTCTCAAGCCATAGGCTTGTATTATGACCTGTCGAATCCACTTGGCTAAAGTAGATTTTGATGCTGCCTGACCCCTTCTGGGGCCTTCCGGCAGAACAAACAAAGAATCCGTTCTGCGAATCTGAGCAGTGGCTTTTAGATAAGCTTTAACTGCTCTTACCACATCCAAAGAATGTAATAACTTTTCCTCTACTGAGATAGGTTTGGGGAAAAAAGAAGGAAGAACCACATCTTGGTTCAAATGAAACCTCGATACCACCTTAGGAAGAAAGGCTGGATGAGGACGTAATACTACTCTGTCCTTATGGACAACCAGATATGGCTCCTTACAGGACATAGCTGCTAATTCCGACACTCTTTTAGCCGAACAAATGGCTACTAAGAAAACCAATTTCCTGGTGAGAAGAACCAAGGAAATGTGTTGTAATGGTTCAAACGGTTGTTTCTGTAGAACCGACAGAACCAGGTTTAAGTCCCAAGGACATATGGGAATACTAACCGGAGGGCTAATACGCATCACTCCTTGTATAAAGGCTTTGACTAGTGAATGCGAAGCCAAGGGCCTTTGAAAAAATATTGACAAGGCCGAAATCTGACCCTTGATAGTACTCAAGGCCAGCTTCCTATCTACAGCCCACTGTAGGAAGTCCAGAATCCTCCCTATCATGTACTTACGTGGATGCCATTTCTTGGTCTCACACCACGTAATGTACGCTTTCCAGATCCTATAATAGATCTGCCTGGATACCGGTTTCCTGGCATTGATCATGGTAGATACCACAGAATTAGAGAGCCCTCTCTTTTTCAGAATGTGGGCTTCAATAGCCAGGCCGTCAAACCTAGGGCTGGTAAGGAAGGGTGGTATATCGGTCCTTGCGACAGCAGGTCCGGACGAAGTGGGAGGGTCCAAGGACTCCTCACTGACATTTTTACCATCTCCGCGTACCATGCCCTTCGGGGCCACGCTGGAGCCACCAGAATCACTGGTTTCTTTTCTACCCTGATTCTGCGGAGTAATCGCGGTAACAATTGTGGCGGTGGGAATGCATATATCAGCTTGAACCGATCCCAAGGGAACACTAGGGCATCCGAGCCGCAAGCTAGGGGATCCCTTGTGCGAGACACAAACCTGTCCACCTTTGCGTTGAATCTGGATGCTAGCAGATCTACATCCGGTGTTCCCCACCGCTGGCATATTGCCTGGAAAACCTCGGGGTGAAGAGACCATTCCCCCGGGCATAATTGTTGGCGACTTAGAAAGTCCGCTCTCCAATTTTCCACTCCTGGGATGAAAACCGCGGATATGGCTGGGACATATCTTTCTGCCCACTCCAGGATGCAATTTGCTTCCTTCTGGGCTGCACGACTTTTGGTGCCACCCTGATGATTGATATATGCCACTGCCGTGGCATTGTCTGATTGAATTCTGACAGGGGACCCCTGGAGTTTGGATGTCCATGCTACTAGGGCATACCGGGCTGCTCGTATCTCTAAGAGATTGATGGGCAGGGCCTTTTCTGCTTCTGACCACCTGCCCTGGAGAGACCATTGCTCCAGCACTGCCCCCCAGCCGATGAGGCTGGCATCTGTAGTGACCACCTTCCAAGAAACCGGACTGAAGGGTTTCCCTCTTTCCAGATTCTGGGGCACCAACCACCAATGGAGGCTCTTGCGAACGGAAGGGGACAGGGACATTGGTAAGTCTAAAGCCTGAACTTTTTTGTTCCAGGCTGACAGTATGGCCCTTTGCAAATTCCTTGAATGGAATTGACCGTAGGGTACCGCTTCGAATGAAGCCACCATCTTTCCCAGCAGCCTCATGCAGAGACGTATGGATGGTTTTCTTTTTGTACCCACTAAGTGGGTCAAATTTCTTAAAGACGACACCTTCTCTGGAGGTAAGAAAATCTTTCTCTGATTTGAATCCAGCCTTAGCCCTAAGTATTCCAGACTTTTGACTGGTCTTAGAGCTGACTTGTCCCGGTTGATAATCCAACCGTGATATTCCAGATACTCGATTGTCTTGTGAATAGCTACTTCCAGCTTTTCCACTGAGTGGTCTATTAGTAGCAGGTCGTCTAGATATGCCATTATCGTTACACCCTGTGTTCTTAGATTGGCCAATAATGGGGCCAGAATTTTTGTGAACACTCGTGGTGCTGTGGCCAGACCGAAAGGTAAGGCTCTGAACTGAAAATGGCGCCCTTCTACTGCAAAGCGTAGAAATTTCTGATGGGCCGGAAAGATGGGAATATGCAGATAAGCATCCCTTATGTCGATCGAGGCTAGCCATTCCTGCCCTTGTAGGGCGGTGGCCACTGATCGGATCGACTCCATCCGAAAGGTCCTGATATTTAGGAACTTGTTTAGCCCTTTTAGATTTAATATGGGCCTCACGTCCCCATTTGGTTTGGGGACTGTGAAAAGGTTCGAGTAAAACCCGAATCCGCTTTCTTCCAGGGGAACCTTCATGATTACCCCTTGGAGCAATAGTTGTTCTAGTGCCAGAAGGAGGGATCCTCTCTTTTGGGGATCTCTTGGCACGTTTGACCTCATAAATTGGGCAGGAGGAGTGCCTTTTAACTCCAGCTTGTATCCCAGACTTACTGCGGAGAGCACCCATCTGTCTCTGATGGTGTCCCGCCAGGTCTCTGTGAACAACTGAAGTCTTCCCCCCACCCGATTGAGCGGGGGCAATACTTCATGCCTTAGGGGGAGGTTTTGTACCTCTCTTGATCCAGGGCTTCTTGTTACCCTGTGATTGTCCCTGATTTCTGCCCCCTGAATTTGACCGCGGAGGCCGTCGGAACTGCTTCACAGCCGATGTGCCCGGGACTGGAGAGGTAGGCCTCTTAAAAGAAGGACTTCTACCCTTGTTCTTAACCGGTAAGAGTGAACTTTTACCGGCAGAAATTTTCTGGATATATTTGTCCAGATCTTCTCCAAATAAGCGTACTCCATGAAATGGGAAGCTAACCAGCAGTTTTTTACAGGGAGCTTCAGCAGACCAGTTTTTGAGCCACAGAAGCCTACGCATATGTACTATAGACAGCGTAAAGCGGGAGGCCTGTTGGATTGTATCCTTTATGGCGTCCACCGCAAAACACAAGGCTCTAGGCAGGTCAGCTAGGGCATGAGCCTGCTGATCTGGTAAGTCCCTTAAGACTTGTTTCAACTGATCTTTCACTGCTTGGCAGACTCCAATCGCTGCTACCGCAGGTTGTGTCACCATACTTGCTGTAGAGAAAGCAGATTTTAGTAAAGACTCCAATTTTTTATCTATTGGGTCTTTGAACATTGGAACATTATCTACTGGACATGTCAGTGATTTGTTAACAGAAGAGATGGCTGCGTCCACTATAGGGACCCTCCATTTTCTTATGAACTTATCCTCCATGGGATAGATTACCGGAAATCTCTTGGGGGGAGCAAATATTTTATCAGGATGCTCCCAATCCTGGTAAATAAGCCCTTCTAATAAAGGGTGGATTGGGAAGGAACAGACCGCCTGGGGAGCTTTTAGCGACCCCAGCGAGGAAACCGTAGTGGATGGTGGTTCCGCCAGAGGCATTTTAAATGCTGATCGGACCATGTTAGTCAGAGACTGAACCCATAATCTTTCAGCCTGAGAAGCTGAGAAAGGTTCTTCCACTGTTGATTCCTCTATAAGTGAATCAACCTCATCCTGATCCCCTTCAGGTAGGTCGATCTCTGTGTGGGGCTGTTCCTCCACTAACAGGCACTCTGAAGGAGGAGACGGAGATCGGACGCGCTTTTCCTGTGACAGGGAAGCAGCGATCAATGCTGTTAATCTCTCTTCCAATCCTCCCAGAGTTGAGGATAAAACCTCCTCTGTTATATATACAGGAGCAGGTGGACTGGGGACAGCCGCAGCACCAGGCATTCCTGCGGGGTTTCTACGGCTACTGACCTCTGCATTCTCAGGGGAGATTGGTGCAGTGCAAGCATGCCCAATATCCTCAGAGCCCGATGGAGACCCCTTTGGCTTCCTGGAAGATCTATTTCCGGAGCGTCTGGACGACATATCCTTTAAGCACAAAGCTGAGGTATTCCCGTCGTCATACACCAATTTTTGCTGGTAATAGTCTAACACAGGTGCTGCTATATACCAGCTGGTGTCCACTAAAGTGCCTTTCTATGGGGATGCCTGCATCAACCGCCTCTGTGTGCCACTGTTTGTTGCTAGCTCTGTTTGCATGCAGCTGACACTTGTACTGTGTCTTTTAACCATGCTGGGACGCCCGCACATGCGCAGAAGCGCCGCGGCGCGCATCGAGCGTCATCCACCCGCCCCGCCCCTTTTTTTTCATAGGAGGCGCGTGCACGCGCCCGCGCGCGCGCCCGTGCGCCAATGGCGCCCTTTTCGAAAACCAACAGAGGACTAGGAGCCAGGGCCCTTTTTGCCGGAGGGCCTGTGCGGTGGATGAACGCAGCAACAGGGCAGAGGAAGTGGATTCCCTCAGAGAAACTTACCAGCTGCCTGGATCTTTTGAGTTGAGAAAACCAAAGATCCACATTTACAAGAAAAATGGACTACAGCGGCCTCTAGTGGTTTAACACAGGTACCGCGGTCCCTGTTTTTTTTTTTTTTCTTGACTACTATTAAAATTTTACATTTTCAGTAGTTATAGGCAAACACAGATATTTAGCGGGAATACCGTTAGGTAACAGACAGAAAGACAAATTAGGCTTGGGGGTCCCCCAATAGAACCAAGTTCCTGAGGGCCCCCACTTACCTGATCCCCGCCGCAGGACTTTGTTTGGTCCACAAAAGTCCAAACTTCACCTATCACGGCAGGCATTGTAATTAAACCTTCAGGGACCGGGTTCCCAAGGATTCCACTCCCCTGGACCTGTATAGCACCCTGCACAGACAGCGTCTTGGTCGTGGGTATGACCAGAGCTCTGGATCCCAGGGTCCAGCCCTCCTAAGAGAAGCATTACAGGCAAAACCTTGCTCTTCTGCTGCAAGGCCCGGGTACCGACCGTTTAGCTATGAAGCTTTTTTGGTGGGATCCGGAACAGCTTACTAAGGCCCAAAAGAACCTGTACGCAAGCCCAGTGAAAACACATGTTACTCTTTGGCCAACACCTTAGACACTGGCAAAAAACTGAGGTGCTCCCGGGTGGGAGGGGCTTATATAGGGGAGGGTACTTCCGGTTTGGAATTGGCCAGTGCCAACACCTGAAGGTAAACTATATAACCCATTAGTAATGACTAAGTCGCTCTGTGTCCCGTGATGTACGAAAAAGAAAAGACCAAATAGTGGAAACCAGCTTGCAACAAACTAAAGACTTGCCTGCATCCAACCAGTGCAATCAGGATATACCTGTAGGAGGCACACACAGGCAAAAGTTAGGCTGGGTTCACACTAGTGCAAATTGGATGCGGTTTTCACCGCATCCAATTCGCATGTCAGGAGACTGTGACCGGCTCTCAATGGAGCCGGTTCACACAGCTCCAGGACGGCTTCGGAGTGGTTTGCAGAAGAGTCCTGTGCTTTTTCTGGTTTCAGGTCCGAATTCAGCCAATCCCTGAAACAGAGAACGTCATAATATTCAGTTGCAATCTGTTCCAATGTATTATTGGCTTCCAAAGCTCCAGAACCCCACACTGCTTTCTTGGGCCTGGGTGCCCATGAACATCCTGACAAGACCAGTCTAAATACACCAGTGTCCAAAAAAACATGCTGTTTACTTTGTTTCTGTATTCCAATATGCCAAGAAATGGCCACCTTTAGCCACCCTGACAATGTCAGGAGATTAAAATGTATGGTGCACTTTGTGATTTCATCTGGTAAGCAGGTGCAGCAGTCACAGAGTGGATCCATAGGACTCCTTGAACAATCTAAAGGTAGACAGGGAAAATACTTTTAGAGGCTTCTGTGGTGACTCGTGTTCCCAAGAAGCTCTCTTGGGAACATGAGCTAGGCCCATTAACTATGGGTTGCCACCTCATCCCTTTAAACCCAAACACATATTAATTGCACATAATTATAAGGCACCAAGTGATTTTAATTACCACCTTAATCAGCCACAGACCCTGTGTTAATAATATGTGTTCAGTTTTAAAGAGATGAGGTGGCAACCCTACCATAAACCCACATTAAAGCTGGAGCTTTCTACGCAGAAAATAACTCCAGCAGGTCAGATTTAGGACCAATAAAGGAAAAACTTGCACCTCAACATAGAGTCCAGGAAAACAACAAATCTTATCTCTACTATCCTGAAAGGGAGAAAAAAAACATGGCTGGAGGAGGTGAGAGTGGTGTGGGGCTTGTATTCTTCTCTGTGAGTTTCCTGTCTGGGTCAGGTGGGAGGAGTAATCTCTTGGTTGGCTGTCATGGAGAAGAGGGGAGGAATATATTAGGTGCTGAGAGCTTCATCAGCTAGCTTGGAAAAATAAATATGAATATCCCTAAGCAATATTTTATATTTTCTGAATTAAAAAATAATATACATTTCCATTAAAGCGAAACTTAAAGTAATATCAAAGTTTTTTTTTTTGTCATTCTTACCTGCACTGTGCAATGGTTTTGCACAGAACAGCCCTGATCCTCTTCTTCTCGGGTCCCCTGCTGGTGCTCCTGACTCCTCCCTCTTGACCAGTGCCCCCAACAGCAAGCCTCTTGCTATGGGGAAACTGATGCATGCTCGCTCACGAACCCTGTTCTATGGATCCATGAGACACATAGAGCTGTAGCTCGGTCCTGCCCCCCCCCCCAACTCTCTCCTCATTGGCTTGCTGGCTGTGATTGACAGCAGTGAGAGCCAATGGCTCGTGCTGCTGTGTCTCAGCCAATGAAGAGGGAGAGATGCTGGACAGCCAAGTACACATCGCTAGATTGGGATCGGGCTCAGGTGAGCTGTGGGGGGGGGGGGGGGAGTAGCACACAGAATGTTTTTTTACCCCAATGCATAGAATGCATGAAGTTAAAAAACCTTCAGCCTTTACAACCACTTTAAGTCCTACAATGAACAAATTGCTAAGACCCAATGGCCTGGAAGTAGCAGCATGGGACATAGCTACAACTGCGAGCCTGGACCTGTCATCACTAAAAGAGGACACACTATTAAGCTGCTCTCACACTGCTCAGTTGCAAAAATGTGGCAAAAACGCATATGCGCTTTTGCTGGGATGTGTTGCGTTTTTGATGCATGTTTAATGTGTTTTGCTGCATTTGCTTTGCGTTTTTACACTAGACATGTGACTGGACAAAGCATTTCCCACAGGTGTGTTGCATTTTTAATGCGTTTTTGCTGTGGTTTCCATTCATTTTAAAGTAGAGGTGTGTTTTTTCTTATTTTTATTTACCAAGCCAAAAATGCAACTGAAACGCAATTGACAAATTGAAGAATTCCATAGGATTTAAACGGATGCATGTTTCATGCATTTTTCTTCCGCTTTTAATAACTGAAGAATTGATCAAAAACTGACCAGTATGAAAGTGCCCTTAATGTGCTGTGCATAGCTGCACTTTATAGCAAGAGCTTACTCCCACTCAAGAGCAGGGGCGTAACTAGAAATCACAGGGCCCCATAGAAAAATGTTGTATGGGGCCCCCCCTGCAAACAGCCCCCCCGCCAGTGTGCCGGCCAATTGCCGCTACTGTGCCCCATTAGATGCTGCCAATGTGCCCATCAATTGCCACTACTGTGCCCCATCAGATGCTGCCAGTGTGCCCCATCAATTTCCGCTTCTGTGCCCCATCAGATGCTGCCGTGTGCCCATCAATTGCCGCTACTGTGCCCCATCAGATGCTGCCCAGCACTTACCTGTCTCGCAGCAGGTCAGCAGCGGTCTCCTGCACATCCTGACGTTTCAGCCAATCAGGTGACCGGTAACAGACCCGGCAACTTGATTGGCTGAAAGGCAGATTCAGTGTTAGCAAAGCGAATTTCTTCGCTTTGCTAACACACAACGACCATAGATAGATTCATGCAATGCATGAATCTATCTATGGTGATTAGAGCGGTGCAGGAGAGAGGGGCGGCGTTCCTGCGCCCTTTATGGATGCACCCCGCCACTGCTCATTCCTCATCCTCACCGGGCCCCACTCGGCTGCGGGCCCCATAGCGCCCGCGTGGGTCGCTGTGGCGGTAGTTCCGCCCCTGCTCAGGAGATTTTAGTTCTGCTTTATCATTATGTATATATCTTTGTATATATGTATGTATATATTATATTATGTATATATATTATATTATATTATATATATATCAGTATATATCTTTGGATGTCTTTTAAGTTACTGAAATTAAGAATATTACCTGTTTCATTAGATATTTCTCCATCTGGACATGGGATACATGAGAAGCAGCAAGCTGGCTGACCCTGTATTATGCTCTTCCTGAATCCAGGCTTACATCTGGCACTGCACACCGAGACTGGAGGCTGACAGAGATTTGGTTAGTCATGTAATATTTATACACTCGGTACAATCAATTTTGGTATGGTACATCCAATGTCTTCATTATACTTCAAAGTATTACTATATGTCGCAAGAAGCATTGTTTGTGTGTGTTTGCAAAAATAGCAATTGCTGCAGATCTAACAGACATAGAGGGAGATTTACTAAAACTGGAGAGTGCAAAATCCGGTGCAGCTCTGAATAGTAACCAATCAGCTTCCAGGTTTTATTGTCAAGTTTGAAGCTAATTGGCTGCCATACACAGCTGTACCAGATTCTGAGTGCTCCAGTTTTAGCAAATGACCCCCATAGAGACAATATTATATCTTCTACCAGCAGAGAAGCCAGGAGTATAAATAATTGGGGCCCGTTTAGAGTTTAAACCTCAATCCTATAAAATCAAAACCTTTTATCGTGAAGAGCGTTTCTGTTAAGATCAGACCGGTTTGGTTTTAATGCTGGTCATGTAATGGGGGATTTTTTGTAGATAACGGGTTTCTCATTACTGTTTGATATCAACAATTTGAAAGGGATCAGTCCCTATCTGGTACATTGCAATCTACCTTACAACCCCTCAAGAAGTCAGTCGAGAGAAAAGTGTAATTAATTTTTTTATAGATGAATGGATCATTATTCTGGGGGTGAATTACAACATAGGTATGTTGAGGACATTGGTAAAAATATCTTTTAGCAGACAGTTGTTTCCTAACATCCAGGTGCTATGGTATCCAGCAAATAAAAGGTAACGTACGGGATTCATGAAAGACAGGTCATGTCTAATAAACATGATCAGGGAAAAAAATGGATGTTAGAAAAATCGTTGTAATATATTTTGGATTCTAAAAAAGAATTTGGCCATCAATCCTAATAATGGATTAAAAAGGTCTCAAGTACTACCAGAGTAAAATGTATGTATGCTGGTAAGGAACAGGTTAAAGGACAGGACATGAAGCATGGTGGCCAATGGGACAAATATTCCAAATGAATAAAATTTGCAGTGGTGTTCCACAGAGGTCAGTATACTGCTTGTTTTTTTTCAGTCCTATCATTAATTAACTGACAGGCGAATAGATAATAATCTGGCCTTTTTTGCTAACACGAAATTGGTCCCTACATATTAAACATTTTGGTAATTTTTTTTTATAATTTTTTTGGATTATTAAGCAGGTTTTGCTCATGTATACAAAAAATGGGTAAGTGCAGCAGAATAAAATTGAGTCCATAAGTCTATATGGAGTGGATTCCAACAATGTGGGGCGAAAACACCTCGTGAACTAATAGATGGGTCTGCAACACTGGATAATCAAGTGACAAATCCTCCACCATCAAGTAGTGCTTGATGGTGGAGGATTTGTCACTTGATTATCCAGTGTTACAGACCCATCTATTACTTCACGAGGTGTTTTCGCCCCACATTGTTGGAATCCACTCCATATAGACTTATGGACTCAATTTTATTGCGCTGCACTTACCCATTTTTTGTTTACTATTATTGAAGGTGTTGCGATTAAGTGTACAGCTTGCATATTTCTGTTTTTGGTACTCTTATTCACTAGTTGCGTGCGCTGATTGTTTTTTTTACTTACATTTGCTCATGTATACAATGGTGTCTCTAGTCATAATCACAGGATGCGTTATATCCTAGAGGCCAGATATATCAGATCATATATATACAGATGTTTATATTGCTTACATGTACTAATTTTCCTCTTTTGCTTCAGACCACCCTTTGCCTGAAGAAGCATTCACCAAAAAACATAAGTTAGGACTCTGGGTGATACTTGTAATTTCCACAGAGAATGTGTTACCTTTATGGATCTGACAATTTCTTTGGATAAGGACAGACGGATTAAAACAAAATTATTTAGGAAGGTAACTGCAGCTAACAGTCTGCTACATGCGAAGAGCTTCTATCCTAAAACTTTAAGAATATACCAGTTGCCCAATATCCAAGGGCGCGTCATAACTGTACAGAGGAGCAGAACTTCGAACAGGAAGCTAGAGTTTTGAGGGAGAAATTTCACTTAAGAGGCTACAGAAAGAAATGGCTTACTAAAGCCTACAATAGAGCTAAAGACAGTGATAGGGACTCTCTCATTTTTAAATGAAAAGAGGGACAGGAAAAAGAGTCGGGCCCTATAAGACTAAGTTTACAGTATACCCAAAAGACATCTAAGATAAGGGATATCTGTTCAGAACATTGGTATCTCCTGAGGGAAGATACTTCAGTTTGTAAGTTCATCTCCAGAGACCCACAATTAGTGTAATGAAGGGCGCGCTCACTTAATGACCTTCTGGTACACAGTGATATCTTTTGGAGACACCCGCCCTCCCAGTACTCTATATGTACGGGCATGACCTGGTGTGGGAGCTGTGAGTTCTGCCCCTACATGTTAGAGGGTGACTCTACAGCTACCCACAGGGAGACTTTTGAAATGCAGACAAAAGGCCAATTGTGGCACAATGGGCGTAGTATATGTTATCATCTGCTCCTGTATTTCGTTTTATGTGGACAAGACGATTAGATCTGTATGTAAACGGTTTCAAGAACACATTTATGAAATGGAGACTTACCATCTTAAGGCCCCACTAGCTAGACATGTATGCCTACAGCATGATAGGGACCCCCATTGCCTTAAACGTTGAGTTCTCAGTCATGCCCAGGACAAAAGGGGGGATAACTTAGACAAACGTGTCCTCCAGCATGAGGGCCGCTGGATCTGGGAGTTTGAGGCAACAAAGGCACCTGGTCTAAACGACAGTTTAAAGCCTTGTACACACGATCGGTTTTACCGCTGAAAACAGTCCGATGGACTTTTTTCATCGGACAAACCGATCGTGTATGGGCCCCATCGGTCTTTTTTCCATCGGTGTTAAAAAATAGAACATGTTTTTAATTTATCCGATGGAAAAAAAACCAAAGCAAATTACTATCTTCTATGGGGAACTCCATCGGATAAAATACCCACACATGCTCAGAATCAAGTCGACGCATGCTCAGAAGCATAGAACTTAATTTTTCTTGGCTCGTCGGAGTGTTTTACGTCACGGCGTTTGGGACGATCGGTTTTTTGACTGATGGCGTGTAGGCAAGACTGATGGAAGTCAGTTTCATTGGATTTCCGATGGAAAAATGCATCGGTTTAAAATCCATAGGAAATCTGATCGTGTGTACAGGGCTTAAGTTTTGTCCCTTTTCTCAAATGAATGTACCTGGGGTCATAATATTTTTATTTTGTTATTTATTTATTTTTTCTATTATTTTTTATTTTTCCTTTTTTTTTTTCCACAGCTTGGTGTACATTCCTTTGTTTCTTTTTTCACTGTATACTGTTTATTGTTCTTTGGTATTTATTTATACTGTAAGAATGGGTCCTGTGGCTTCAATGCCGCCCCTGGGATTGCCGATTTATGTGGATTTGTTCTAACATTAATCTCCCACATGTGGACACTTTGAATGAATTTTTTCTTTCTCTTTTTCATTCATTGTAAAATGATCCACTGTGCCTGCATTCCTGTGCATAATGCGTAATGATGCCGTCCAACGTGGGACACGGTGACGCCGCTATGCACGCACTAGCACGGTCGATGAGTATGTGATATGCCACGATGCAGGCATGACGTGCAAGTAAGCACCAGCAGCCATTTAAAGCCCAGGGGCGACACAGAGACAGACCATTCTAAATTGAGCCTCTGAAGCAGCCGGCGGAGACCGGCAAAACCGGTCAGGCCATCCCATTGACCACCTCTGATGTCATGACTTTGTCAGTCACACTGACACCAACGAATTGGCAAACCCTGCCAAGAACGCTCCTTAAGGACATTGACATACCACAGGATTCGGTAAGTACTTTTCATACTTTACTTGATATAGACCTGTCTTCTCTTACATGCAATCTTACCCTGGATTACAAAGGGGCCCTATGGGATCAGACTCAATAACTTTTCGTTGTGCCATTGGTTGTGAATTAACCTTACAATGTGAGGGAGGTAGCTCCGGACACAAAGTGCTTTACAGCGGACCATGTGGATCCATGTATCCTATGCCATTTTATTCTACTCTTGCTGTCCACACCACCTCTGGACCACTGCTACAACTCTGAACACACCTAGTTGTCTCACCATACCCTTTTGGGCCCTCGCATCGTTTACATTGCATGTGCATTTGGGAAGCCGGAATTCAGTCTTCAATGCTTTTAAACACAGAATCCCTGATGCACTCATCTCCTTTGCAGGACTAACTGTCATACACTACGGTGTCACTTCTACACAGATATACTTGCCTCCCCACATGAGCGAGGAGGCACAGTTTAATCCATGTCATTTTGACTATTGCTTGTGGTTTGATCCACACATCTTTAGGAGGTGGTCATGGTGTTTTATCTGAATACATGTTTTTGTTTGTATGTCGTTTTTATTGCAGATTTTTTTACACTAATTTGATACTAATAAAGAATTGCTATTTGAAATGTACAGCCAGTGTTAATTTCGTCGACTAAAATGACTAAAACATTTTAGTCGACTAAATGACTACTATTTTAGTCGACTAAAATACAACTAAAACCAAAACAACTGAGATGACTAAAATACAAATAAAACTAAAATGCCATTTTAGTCAAAAGACTAAGACTAAAACTAAATTGAAATTTGATTTCAAAATGAACACTGGTTTGAAGTGCATGTTCATACCTCAATACCATAAATAATAATGTAGCACCCTCCTCACTCCCCTCTTTTTCACACGCTCGTCTGTCTCTTGTCTAGGGGTACCTTAGAGGGGAGGGAGTGGGGAACACTACGCCTGGCCTTTACCACAGGTGTCAGTGTGGTGTAAGCAAAGTTATTTTCTTTTACCTTCGGGTCAGTGCTGTGCACCTGGATCCTCCACCAAGAGTCACCTTGAACAATGTCTGTTAGGAAATGAGCCCCACACCATTTAAGTCCAACACTCCTTTATTCTTCTCGAATGAACACAATCAGTTGAACTCCCTTGGTTAACAGAACAGGAAAGGAGGTGTGGATGCGAGTAGGCCCAGACACAATTGGTTCTCCACTTTCTTCCCTGAAAGTGGGTTGCGGTCTCCGAGCGAGGGGGAATTTCCTTCCAGGCGGTCTCCGGTGAGAGGCTCACCTGTCACCGGCAATATGCTGCACCGGGTCTTCAAGCGAGGAGCTCCCCCCGGTCCATTGCGCCTTCCGGATTCGGGTACCCACTCCCGGGGTTCCCTAGGATCCCTAGGATCTCCTTCCCTCGCGGAACTCAGTGTTGGGCACTGAGCTCCACGACCTCCATCCGAGTACCTCACCCCAGGCCAAAGGTGCCTGAGATGGAACATGGTTGTCCTCTAGGCCTAGGCCGCCTAGAGGACCGTCACGAACCACCGCCCACAGGCTGAAGGTGCCTGGGACCGACCCCGTGACAAAGATGGCCGGCCCCTTTATACCCTCTCCCAGCAAGCACGGCGGGTTCCCCGCCCCACCATACCACTGCCGAGGGAGGACAAAAAGGAGGCACAGCACACAGCAATGATTCAACCCCAGCCCAGGGCAACAGCGCCACCCGCTGGGCTGCAGGGAATTACACATTACTGATGTCTCTGCCAAGTTCAAAATTACACCCGGGAAAGTACATACCCGCTACAATAACATATTAGATTTTTTACTCCAGCAGTATATAATGAGTTTGAAAATTGTAGAGAAATTTTAACTAATGCATTACAATTTAATTACACTCATTACATTTTAGACGACTAAAAGGAGTTTTAGTCAACTAAAATGTACTGGAGATTTTAGTAGACTAAAATGTAGGACATTTTAGTAGACTAAAATGTACTCAAGATTTAGTCAACTAAATACGACTAAAACTAAAACAATTGCGGAAGACTAAAATGGGACTAAAACTAAAATGCCATTTTAGTCCTAAGGCTAAGACTAAAACTAAATCAAAATTTGCTGCCAAAATTAACACTGTGTACAGCGAGTTGTGGTATTTCGTTCCTTTAACAGGGATGGTTGAGCTAAATCAGGTTTTTTATTTTTGAGTTGAAATAACATAAGAACTCTTCCACAGCCTACCCTTTCAACCATTTTGTAACACTCTGGAGTTGATTTACTAATACTGGAGAGTGCAAAATTGGGTGCATAGTAGTCAATCGGCTTCTAACTTCAGCTGGTTCAATTAAGTTTTCACAAAAAAATAAAAAAAGGAAGCTGACTGGTTGTTATGCAGGGCTGCACCAGATTTTGCACTTTCCAGTAAATCAACCCCACAATGTATATGATTGTTATACATCTGGATGGCCATATCTATGGCTGTTTCCAGAGTAGACAAATGTGACTTTTTCTTATGCTGTGGATGGGTCTGTACCGGTGGGATTCTGTTCACAAAGACTAAATGCCATTTATATGCTTTTATTATTTTCTTTGTATTTTATTGCGACCAATCTGATGTCTGATTAAGTTGAACTAATAAACTTTGGATTTTAATACATTTGATGTATGTTGATTCTTTGACAGGTGATATACCCTAAAAATCCCATAAACTCCTTTGCTGTCTTGCAGGACAGATGTGGATTTTTAATATTGACAGGATGTCATGATTGGTATCTCGGATTGAACCCTTGGTAGTCAATGATATAATTCCAAGGGGTTCACATACTGTATATTGCAGCTTACCAATCATTAGATGTAGTGGCTGTATTAGTTTTCTTTTTTTTTTTAGCCTTTTCCCCCCTCTCATTTCATCTATTGATTTGGCCAGTAACACACCTCCTGTATTAGAGTGCCCTTGCAATAAGCACAGGGCTCACCCTTGGACAGCAGCCTTGTCAGTCTGGGGGGAGGGGAGTGTTAGCTGTACTAGCAGATTTAGATACACTAACAAATTGAAGCCAGTCTCCTGCTAACACTATAAGTAGTTGCAACAAACAGTTTTCTTCCTTTTGGGATAAAGGCTTTACATAAATAAATAAAAGCTGACCATTTTAAGCACCCCTGTCAGTGGTAAATGGTTTGTCTCATCCTGGTAACTGCTATATCTGCAGATCAGCTTGTTCTTTGTATAACAACAGACTTACTGGCAGGATCACCAGGTGAAATTAAAATAAAGCAATCCTAAAAAAAAAATAACAAATGCCGCTATCACCTGGAATTGTAAGATGCAATATAATAAATGTTTGCTTTTGGGTTTAATACTGCTTTAACCACTTCCCGCCCAGTCAATAGCATATTGACGTCCGGGAAGTGGTTGTGTTATCCACACAGGACGTCATATGACGTCCTACAGGATAACAGCAGCCGCACGCCCAGGGGGGGCGCGCATCGCGGCGATCGGTGGAGCGGTGTGTCAATCTGACACACCGCTACACTGATCTCGGTAAAGAGCCTCCGGCGGAGGCTTTTTACCACCTGATCAGTCGTGTCCAATCACGGCTGATCAGGATGTAAACAGGAAGAGCCGTTGATCGGCTCTTCCTCACTCGCGTCTGACAGACGCGAGTAGAGGAGAGCCGATCGGTGGTTCTCCTGACAGGGGGGGTTCGCGCTGATTGTTTATCAGCGCAGCCCCCCCTCGGATACCCACACTGGACCACCAGGGAAGCCCCCCAGGAGCACCAGGGAAGCCCCAAGCATGTGGATGGCCCCCATGGTCATCCACATGTAGTAAAACAACAAAAAAAAACATAACAAAAATATGCCAATCAGTGCCCACAAATAGGCACTGACTGGCACTACCACAATGTGTGGTGGCTGGCATTGCTGGGCATCAGTGTCCATCAGTGCCACCTACTAGTGTCCATCAGTGCCACCTATCAGTGCCCATCCGTGCCCATCTGTGCCCATAAGTGCCCACCTATCAGTGCCCGTCCGTGCCACCTATCAGTGCCGCCCATCAGTGCCACCTATAAGTGCCCATCAGTGCCGCCTATGAGTGCCAATCAGTGCCGCCTATGAGTGCCAATCAGTGCCGCCTATGAGTGCCAATCAGTGCCACCTATGAGTGCCCATCAGTGCCGCATACCAGTGCCCATCAGTGCCGCCTATCAGTGCCCATCATCAGTGCCCATCAGTGCCACCTCATTGGTGCCACCTCATTGGTGCCCATCAGTGTCGCCTTATCAGTGCCCGTCAGTGCCGCCTTATCAGTGCCCATCATTGAAGTAGAAAAGGTACTTATTTACAAAAAAAATTAACAGAAACAAAGAAAAACTTCGTTTTTTTCAAAATTTTCGCTCTTTTTTTATTTGTTGTGCAAAAAATAAAAATCGCAGAGGCGATCAAATACCACCGAAAGAAAGCTCTATTTGTGGGAACAAAATGATAAAAAATTTGTTTGGGTACAGTGTAGCATGACTGCGCAATTGTCATTCAAATTGCGACAGCGCTGAAAGCTCAAAATTGGCTTGGGCAGGAAGCTGTATAAGTGCATGGTATTGAAGTGGTTAAGTATAACAGCAAAAATGTCAAAAGAGCAAACAGAATATGTTGTCATTCTGCATCTGCTAGAAGTTTTCCATCCTTATTTAATAAATAGTGCCATTTTGATTTGTATTCAAATAAACTATGACTAGCTAGGCTAGGGATAAGTATCCTTTGTATTATTTAGCACTAACCTGTGACTTGTCTCCATTCCATAGGGTGGTTTCATGTTCATCCATCAGTAGTTGGTGCCTGTCTGGTATACTGCCGCTGTAGCTCCCCACCTTCTTATACTGGAGCAGGCCATCCTTTCCCATCTGCCAGTTTAACACATCATACATTGGCATTGGATCCCCGTTCTGGTCAAAGTAATGTAGATTTCCACTGTGGTCTGTGAAATTCACTCTTTTTAATGCTCTTACTAACTGTAATTTGGAATGAAATTATGAGATCAATACTGCTGAAAATGTTATGCAAATTTTACAATTGTTCACAATGATAAGCAATACATAAAATAATGCATGTGCTTTTTATTTAAATATGAAATACATTTAGTATAGAATGCAGACCATATGAATGAAGAGAATAATATGACTGATTTTATTATTGTAATATTTATACATCTCTTATCACAGTAGTTTAGATTAATAATGTAAAGGCACTTGCAAAGTTCCAAAATTGTTTTTGCAATGCACGGTCATGGCCTTTGTATTCTCTGGTTCTGGAGATGACTTTATAGCCTAGAAAGTCTTAAGCTGGCCATACATGGATATAAATTTGTGCTGTTCAGCAGGGAACGGACAAATTTTGATCCATGTATGGCAAAGCTGGTTATACACAAGTCAATCTACTTACTGTATGTACAACCAGCCTATCGGGGTTTTCCTCAATATAGCTACCGGCTATAGCTTCCAACACTGATCATTGTATTCTGCTGTCAGGGAAGGCTCGCTGCCAGCAGAATACAATAGCTCAGCGAGAGTGATTCCCCCAACCACATCAAATGTGTGGATGAGGGAAACTTTTTTTTTTTTTGTTAAACTCATTGTTCGAATGAAAAAAAAATAATTATGTATGGCCTGCATTAGACTACTACAACATGAAGACCCTTAGCCATAAGGAAAATTAAACCATTTCAAATACCACAAGTATTTCATTTATGAACACCAGGATGTCATATAAGGGTGTGCAGTATCTTATGCCAGCCAGTCTATCATTCATTAGACAAATTAAGAGTTGCTATATTGTTAACTATGGCAGATAAACTGATAGTACCATGTTCTTAAAGCTGAACTCCAGGAATCATGTCTTTTGCATAATTACATTGGTCCAGCTTGCATCAATATATGTATCCATATCCAATATTCAGATATAAATACAGGTATTCTCTGTTTGGATGAGGTGAAAATACTAGATTCACCTTCCCCCCTCTTAACCTTGTTCAATCTGAAAATGCTTTATACAAGGCATTCTATGAATGGTGTAGACACCAAGGAAGCAATCCATGTGGTTAGTGTGCAGAGGGGAAACCATTCCCAAAGGGTCCATAAGACCATTTCTCTGACTATATGTAGCGCTAACTACTAAAGTGATTTACAACATCCCAGTAGCCCTCTATTTATCAGATATGGATACTTACATTGAGCCAAGCTGGCCCAATGGAAGTATGCAAAAATTATAATTCCTGGACTTTGAAGTTAAAATTGAATTTTGGCATACAGTCCTGGCCACACATCAGCTACTTGTCATGTTGGAAATGTTCATTTTGCAAAGTAAATGTTAGTGAATAAGGTGAAGCTATGTTCAATTTGTATAGCCAATCATTTTCTAGAAATCATAAAGTTGACCTCCAGACTCCAATTAAAAAGTCCTAGATCAATTTCCCCATGCACATGAAGACTACTGTACAATTTCTGCAATTATTGTCTTAGTTTTGAGAATTTAATGTTTTTATTCTTTGTGATGTCATTAGCTTCATCTTAAAATTCGACATTTCCAGGCACTGGGGAGAGGATCTGTGCAGGTGAATCAGTGGGACTGCTCTAATGTGGAGGGCATTTATAGGCAAGGTTCAGGGCTTTCTTTTCTTAATGGTAAATGCTCACATAGCCAGCCTCACACCTCTGGGCTGGTTGTGACTAGGTGCTGTGCAGTCATACACGTCCACAAAAGGAAGCATGACACAAACACATCACTGTTCTCCTTCTGTTCTCCCAGAGTAAACATAAAGTATATATATAATACATTATGAAAGCACCTGTTGGTACTTAAAGTAGAACTATAGGCAAAACATTTTTTTTCATTTTAGATAGAGTAAGGGAGGGTCATAACACCTGACAGTTAAATTTTTCCCATCTGTGGTTCATTGTGGAGATTTCCCTTCACTTCCTGTCTCATAGCCAAAACAAGAAGTGAGAGAAAATCCTGCAAATTAAGGTAATCCCTTTGGGTCCCCCAGGTCACCAAAACTAGTGTCCCCATTGCAAGATTTCCACTATTACTTTTCGGGGAACATCCCAAATTGTGGGTATTTCCTTTACTTTCACTTTCAATGATAATGGTAAGAGCACATATAGAGAGGGTGAATCTCGCGAATGGGGAACAGACAGCAATAAAATCTGACAGGGGTTCTAATCTCTCTCTACTCCTTAACCCAACCTGGATTTGAACTCTGAAGTGGACATTACCTGCCAGGGCTCTATGTCGTGTACTTCTGTGCATGGTTCATTTCTACAGTAAATTAGGCTTTGGAGGGCATTGGCGATGGCATATACAGAATGGTAAACATTACAAGTGATCCTTAGTTGTGACACATCTGTATATGTGTTATTCACAGATGACAAGTCCTCATTGCCAGTACAGATCTTTGTATTGTTCTGGGATTGAGAAGGATCAGGCCAGGAACACCTGAACGTGTTTTCCCAGAACAATTTTATTATAGGATCTTCAGGTTCCCGTAGTGGATTCACCTGAAAGAGAAACTCTTTCAGACCTGAGATTCTTCCTGTGGGTATTGCAAGTCCAAGAGTACCGATAAAAAAATGACTTTGATCTTTTGTTAACACAAAAGCAGATGTGCTCCAGCCTTCACTTGCTATCCATGTCCTGCCACTAATGTTCTGTTTGGCTACTTCCCAAATTAATGGTATCAAGTTAGTATCTCCAGAGACCACAATTATAACTTTCGCTGAGGAACGTTTTATTGTGGAGGCAATCTGTTCATATTTTGTTTTGGAGTAAGCTAGAGGAATTGTCTCTGAAAATGCGATGCAGACACCAAGCCGTGCAATCTGTTCAGTGAAAAGCTGCACTCCCAGATGACCATAGTCATTGTCTTCAGCTAAAGTGCCTACCCAAGTCCAACCAAAGTGTTTCACCATGGCAGCCAAAGCAGTGGTTTGAAAGGTATCACTTGGTATGGTCCGGAAAAACGAAGGAAACTCCTGCTTATTACTTAAGATGTTGATAGAGGAAAAATAACTCACCTAAAAAAAAAAAAAAAAAAACTCGGGTAATTACAAACAGATATAAATAAAGTAACTTGACCAGCTTAATAACTTAAATTCAATGTAGCTAAGTGTGGTATGCGTATTATAATAATTTGATTTACTGTTGATAAAACTTAAACTTGATGTCATTATGGCTTGTGGCTAAAAATCACCAAACATTGGGACAGATTCATTCAAACTGATGTTTTTTAAAGGATTAGTTCAGCTTTTGTAACATTTTACATGTTACACCTATATTCAGGGTGTAACATGTTACAAATCTACTGGCCCCTGGACCCCCCCCCCTCGATCCCCTGTTTTGGCAGCAAGTGGGGGATCTTCTCCCCCCGCTCGCTCCCACAATCGAAAGAAAACACAGCCGTGCAGGGCTCCACTCGGCCGCGTCATTCATTCACAGTTCTGTAAATTAATAGACTACAACTCTACAACTACTGACGGCCTTTCAACTCTCACAGGGTTGCGCCTGCCCACACACCAAGAAACCTAGGGACAATGGCTAAAAATATTTAGGACTTTATTAAAGCAGATTTGTTTGATGTGTGTTTTTTACTTATAGGAAGGGGTAAACTGAGAGATACCCCTCTACCTTAATTTACCATTGAACGCTCTCCTCCTAGTGGCTCTGTCTGTACTGCAGTAAACAACTAAAGAAAGTACAAAAAGGAAGCATAGGGGTTCTAATCAACTGATAGAAAGCACCCTACTCTATGCTTCTAAATTCAATCTATTACTTCCATTCTTCCTGGACTTAAAAAGCATCCTGGCTGCAATAAAATACTGACTCCTAGCAAATGATAACTAAGAGATATGAGAGCTACTTGGAAATAAAATCCCTCCCCACCAACCAAAATACCATATCTAAATGTGATAGTGCACCCAAATTCCCTAAGAAAAGCAAAGTACCCTACATGTTTCACTCTAAGAAAGAGCTTTGTCGAGGGTGTATAAAATAAAATAAGTGCTCAAAATGAAAAGTGCTGTATCCACAGCATGGCAAATGGCCTTTGCGGCTGTCGGCTTATAGTTCTCAATGAACTACCACAGTGTTGTTGAGTGCTGTGATAGTTCTCTAAATGGAAATGTATTTTAGTTAAAAATCAGCACCACATCCAGGGGTAATAGACAATACAAAAAAAAAAAGGTTGGGACTTTGGAAGTGCTGATAAACCTCCCCTTGGAATAACTATTTGTACACCATATAGAATAAAAATAAAATTTTATTTAATAGATAAAAAGCGTGTCTCATATGACATGAGACATCATAATAAAAACACTGTAACAGCATCAAACTACTCATCCCCATACACTCCCCCTAGTCTCCAATGGGTATTATAGCCTCTAATAACTGATCAAATACAGCATGGATAGTAAAAAATACATTGGTGAAGGGAAATATATGCCAAGGAGACAGCCACAACCCAACGCATTTCACCTTGTCGGCTTCTTCAGGGGTTCTAGTGGAGGGCAGATGGGTAAGTAGAGATGATTCATTACATACTGATTTTGGGGAACCCAATGGGGATATAAACACACTTCCACCAAAGCCCTTAGATATGAATCATGTGTCTGTCAAGTATCGAACTGGCATGTACATCAACCAAAAAAGAGAGGTACCTCCCAGTTAGCAACTTGACTAATACCATTCCATATTAAAAAACAGACACTAAGAGACGGTGTCAATTCAAATTATGAAGTATGCTGCTAAGACAAGCCTCTGTGACCAAGATGACAAGCACAGTGTCATATTTTATTAATCCTGCAAAAATATTCCTTAGTCCTAGTCACATATATGTAAAGTTGGTTCTATCATCAAACATTACCTTCAAGCAGAGACTGATAGTTCATTAATTCTTCCTGTCGGTGTATGAAACTCCCTGCCTGTACAAGGTATGGTATCAGTGATCTTCTAATAGCTGGTGCAATGCTTTCCAGGCTTTTAAAAAAATTGTAAATGCACGTTTTTTACCTGAGAATAAATTGCATTTAATATTTTTTTTAAAGGTAAACTTATCTTTTAAGCCTATAAAGTAACTTCTATTGTTCTCAGTCTCCTCCAAACCTCTAAATGTATTAATTTTTGCTGCTGTGACCCGAATTCCTGTTAGAGGGTGGCTATGTTCATTCTCCATGGTCCCACTGCATGTTGAAACGTAGCCACTCTCTCTTGCTCGCTCCTGGAGATAGACTATGGGACTTGTGGTGTGCATAGAGCAGTGCGTATGACCACAACAAACATGCACTGTTCATTTCAAACAAATAGAGGTGAGGGGGTAAGGGGAGGTTCTGGGGCTCACTGATCATGTTACAAGGAAGCAGAAAAACAAGAGTAACAATAGATTACAGGATTAGAAAAAGAAAACTGATGCAGCCACCAAATCTAATGGTAGGATTACCAATAAGTAGTAAATGCGTATGGATTATTTTTGGAGAATAAGAATAATGTTTAGTGTCACTTTATGCTTTTAATTTATAGAAAAACTAAACAACATCCCAGACTAGTTGCTGTGGACCACCATTTCAATTCTGTGCTCATTTCCTTTTCTCTAGCCTTAAAAAATCATCCCTCCAGTGGGATTTTGATTTTTGTGAAATTTGTGTTTTTCGGTACATAAATAAGCATAAACTCCTTTAAAGCTACAGTAATGCTATGTGTGGAGCTCATCTGTTCAAAGTGCTAAATTATATAAGTTTGTCTAAGAGTTTAGAAAAAAAAAGGGGGCAGAGAGCTGAACTTACACACTGTAGAGCACATTGAGGAGAGGTCCGAGAGCTGATTAGAAGAAAAGGGACACACCCCTTTTTACAGCACACAGGAAAAGAGCTGAAGCTGTCAATCAGCTGGAGCTCCCTCCCCTGTTACCTTTTTTCTCTTGGTGTCAGGAAAACTGTTCAGAAGTGATTCATGCTGATAGCAGAGGAACAAAGCAGCAGACAGAAATGACACAGTGTTTTAATTGAGACAAGTACACTATAGAGCAGGGGTCAGCAACCTTTTTCCACTTACGGGCCAGATTCAATGTATGTGAATGCATGGAGGGCCACATTCACCTGCTAATAAATTAAGATAATAATAATCCTTACATAGTAATAATAACAGTACAGGTTTACCTAACTTTAAGGTGCTTCACTAATACAAAGCCAGTTCACCCTGAGGGAGCATGCAGGTTCACTCTCTTGAAGCTCTAGCATCGCTGCAGGGTCCCCCCCACAGCGATTAGTTTGTTCAACTTACACTTACCCTCTCCATTTCTCCCATGCAGCTCCAGCATGTCTCCGGACCCTTATCTTTTGACACCCGGCCACTGATGCTGGCGTTATAAAGTGAAAACTGCCTTGCTGCACATTAAGATGGTTTTCACTTTATAGCAGTGCCTGATCCCTATCCTGCTGTATAATAATAATCAACAAAATACAAGAAACTTTGAATAACATTTACTTTTAAACATTAATAACAGAACAGTAATTATAGAATTAAATATATATATATATATATATATATATATATATATACACAGTGGGTACGGAAAGTATTTAGACCCCCTTAAATTTTTCACTCTTTGTTATATTGCAGCCATTTGCTAAAATCATTTAAGTTCATTTTTTTCCTCATTAATGTACGCACAGCACCCCATATTGACAGAAAAACACAGAATTGTTGACATTTTTGCAGATTTATTAAAAAATAAAAACTGAAATATCACATGGTCCCAAGTATTCAGACCCTTTGCTCAGTATTTAGTATTTGCACCCTTTTGATCTAATACAGCCATGAGTCTTTTTGGGAAAGATGCAACAAGTTTTTCACACCTGAATTTGGGGATCCTCTGCCATTCCTCCTTGCAGATCCTCTCCAGTTCTGTCAGGTTGGATGGTAAACATTGGTGGACAGCCATTTTTAGGTCTCTCCAGAGATGCTCAATTGGGTTTAAGTCAGGGCTTTGGCTGGGCCATTCAAGAACAGTCACGGAGTTGTTGTGAAGCCACTCCTTCGTTATTTTAGCTGTGTGCTTAGGGTCATTGTCTTGTTAGAAGGTAAACCTTCGGCCCAGTCTGAGGTCCTGAGCACTCTGGAGAAGGTTTTCATCCAGAATATCCCTGTACTTGGCCGCATTCATCTTTCCCTCGATTGCAAGCAGTCGTCCTGTCCCTGTAGCTGAAAAACACCCCCACAGCATGATGATGCTGCCACCATCATGCTTCACTGTTGGGACTGTATTAGACAGGTGATGAGCAGTGCCTGGTTTTCCCCACACATACCGCTTAGAATTAAGGCCAAAAAGTTCTATATTGATCTCATCAGATCAGAGAATCTTGTTTCTCGCCATCTTGGAGTCCTTCAGGTGTTTTTTTAGCAAACTCCATGCAGGCTTTCATGTGTCTTGCACTGAGAAGAGGCTACCGTCGGGCCACTCTGCCATAAAGCCCCGACTGGTGGAGGACTGCAGTGATGGTTGACTTTCTACAACTCTCTCCCATCTTCCGACTGCATCTCTGGAGCTCAGCCACAGTGATCTTTGGGTTCTTCTTTACCTCTCTCACTAAGGCTCTTCTCCCCCGATAGCTCAGTTTGGCCGGACGGCCAGCTCTAGGAAGGGTTCTGGTCGTCCCAAACGTCTTCCATTTAGGGTTATGGAGGCCACTATGCTCTTAGGAACCTTAAGTGCAGCAGAATTTTTTTTGTAACCTTGGCCAGATCTGTGCCTTGCCACAATTCTGTCTCTGAGCTCTTCAGGCAGTTCATTTGGCCTCATGATTCTCATTTGCTCTGACATGCACTGTGAGCTGTAAGGTCTTATATAGACATGTGTGTGGCTTTCCTAATCAAGTCCAATCAGTATAATCAAACACAGCTGGACTCAAATGAAGGTGTAGAACCATCTCAAGGATGGTCAGAAGAAATGGACAGCACCTGAGTTAAATATATGAGTGTCACAGCAAAGGGTCTGAAAACTTAGGACCATGTGATATTTCAGTTTTTATTTTTTAATAAATCTTCAAAAATGTCAACAATTCTGTGTTTTTCTGTCAATATGGGGTGCTGTGTGTACATTAATGAGGAAACAAAATGAACTTAAATGATTTTAGCAAATGGCTGCAATATAACAAAGAGTAACAAATTTATGGGGGTCTGAATACTTTCCGTACCCACTGTATATATATAATCTGGACCCCTTTAAATTACACAGCCCCCCCCCCAGCATATTACACAGCCCCCTACACACACATCCTGCATATTAAGCAGCCCCCACCCCCCTCTGCCACAATTCTGCCCTTTCCTACCTTGCCCCATGCAGAGAGGGAGACAGAGCAAAGCGGAGCAGGGAGCAGGAAGCTGAATGAGAACACGGGAGAGACACACAGCAGCGGTGACAAAACAGCGGGAGCTTCCAGAGTTAATATTTCATATTAACAAGCTGGTGATTGGTTGCTAGGTGCACCTAGCAACCGATCACCTTAAAAGTTAATTCTGGAAGCTCCTGCTGTATTATCAGCGCTGCTGTGTGTCTCTCCCATGTTCTCATTCAGCTTCCTGCTCTGCTCTTACTTTTAATGTCCACGGGCTGGGTGCACGTGAATTCATCACGTGCACTGATGGGCCGGACATTTAGCGTCTGCAGGTGGCGAGCCGGGTGGGGGCGGCAGGCCGTAGGTTGACTACCTCTGCTATAGAGGGATATGCTTTGTTCATATTTCATGTCTGAGGTTTACAACCACTTTATTTTGGCAGGAAATTATAATGCCTCATGTCCAATTAATTCTGTAGGGAAGACTTTTCCAAGAGTAAAGGAAGGCTATTGGCGTTGTTAGTGTTTATATTTATGATATAAAAAATATATGGTTTTGCCATCATAAAATAAATTAGTTATCATGAGTTATATTACTCCAGCAGACACACTAATAAAACACCTGTGGATAGTGATATGTGCCCAAGATTCTTGCCATTGCTATTGATATCACAGAGGCTGATTCACCAATAACAGCAGCTAACATAGAGTTCTTTTGCCATTGGTAGTTTGGAATATCTCTTGCTTCATTTGACGGTCCAGAAATCAGCTCAAACATCTCTTTCACTGTTTCGGCCATGTTGTCACAAGTGTCATAGATTTTATAGCCAAGTGTCATATTAGGAAGGAGGTATGGATTATTATTAATTTCTTGGACTGTAAAGATCATTGCCCGAAGCCAGCGGAAGCTCCTAAAATCAAAACTGATAGAAGGCTTTCTGATTATGATGACGGAGGCATATAATATAGATATAACTATTACTGTTACTAACATAACAAGACATATAATATGTACTGTTACTATCAGAGATAAATATGATGGTATACCTCTTTCTGGTGTGCAAAGTATATGTTGTAAAAAAAAGAATGTAGGTGGTAAACTAAAAATACATACATTTGTGTAGCAAAGCATATATGACAGAAACGTACAAAAGCATACAATCTAGAAGAATGCATGGTAGAAATAAGAGATATTTAATAGAGAAAGTCATACAAAAAGTTATAGTACAGATTTGATTTACTATAGAAGCGGAGACTGTTTACTTTGCAAAATGAATAGTCACAGAGTTTAGAAAAATAAAGTAAAGTGTTCATCTCAACCATCCAAATGTGTAAGAAAAAATGTGTTGTTTTAATTTCTCTAGTAGACTTGACTGGGTGTTCAATGTGAACACAGCTACTTCTTATTTACTAATCTAAGAGTATTGGGGTTGGTTTACTAAACCTGGGGAGTGCAAAATTCGGTGCAGCTCTGCATAGAAACCAATCCGCTTCCAGGTTTTCTTTTGTCAAAGCTTAATTGAACAAGCTGAAGTTAGAAGCTGATTGCAAAATCTGGTGCAGCTGTGCCTGGTACCCACTCTCCAGTTTTAGCAAATCAGCCCCATAGTCTCTCTACTTAGTAAATCAACCATTAGTGTTTTAGAAAAACAGAATATATTAGACCAGATTACATGCTTACCTGTAAAGGTAAGTTTTAGGGATGCATTTAAAGGTTTGACTGGTCAGTGGACGGCAGCAAACCTCTTAAGAAACGGAACTCCAGAAAAAGGAATAAGCATGTGAGAAGCCTTGAACCAAGAGTGTGATGTAGAGGAAAGGGGAAGGTTACGAGCAAAGTGGCAGTTGCACTTTGGAGCATACTTAGAACTTAGTGAAAGTAAATGTACGAAGGAACCAAGCTAGGGAGAACTTTGTAGCTTAGTGTGTTTTTGTTATTTAAAATTACAATCAGCGAATCGATGAGAGTGGAGAATGGAACTTGAGAAATGAGAGAGATAGATCAGGGAGTGCAGCCCGGAATAGACTGAAGTAGGTGCCAGTTGAATAATTGGTAGACCAGAGGGGATGGACTTACAAGAACAGAATACAATAAAGTCAACTATGGCCTAGCATTTTAATTGTATCATACATAGGGGAGAAAATGAATGGTGAATAATTTAAGTTGGAGATAGCAGAGGGCATTTAGCTGTTTGACATAAATGAGAAAGCAAAATTAAGCTAATGCCAAGCAACAAGCAATCGAGCTTAGATCCATTAGGGTGTTAACAATTAGGTTTATTATTCAGGTTCACTTAGATAATAAATGTCTATCAAGAGGTACTTGGAATAAAATTACCCACACCGAAGCGTACGTGGTAAAAATTGGTTTTGCATACAGTAAGAAATTTGGGAGAGACTGAGTGAAAGCATGTGAAAGGCAGATGAAAGGAATATAATACAATAACCCAGGACTGTAAAATGTCCTCCAGTTTGGAAGATATGGTCTTAGAAAATGTTGTCCTGGAAACGTCAGCAATAGCCTATTGAGGTATAAAACCTTTATACTGTATTGCATCTTCAAGTCCCAAGCATAAACTTAAAGCGGGATTCCCCAAGCAATTATTTTTTTTTTAAAGTCAGCAGCTACAAACACTGTGAGCTGCTGACTTTTGATAAGGACACTTACCTGTCCTAGGCGCCTGCGATGATGCCCCCCCCCCCACGATGCCCATCCCTCGATCATTGTAGGTCCCGCGCCGCCATCCTCACTAAGGGAAACGGACAGTGAAGCCTTGCAGCTTCACTGCCCGTTTCCTATTGCGCATTCGCGAGTCTCGCGCCGATTTGTGAATGGGCGGCTGCTCTCTGGGATTACACACAGTCCCCAGAAGGCAGTGCGCCCCATTCACCAGAAGACAACGCAAGGAGGATGCGGAAGAAGACCCACTGCGGAGAAGGAAGAGGCAGATTAGGGACTTCCGCATAGCAACCGCTATTTCGGGTGAGTAAAACTTTTTTTTTTTTTTTCAATTTGTTTTTTTTTCAATTTTTTTGCAGCATTTTTGTGTAATTTTTTTTTTCAGGGTGGAACTCCACTTTAAGTATCAACGATACTTGTAAAAATATAAAAATGTTGCTAACTCTATACATGTATCCTTTTTGACTCTGCTGTGTTATCATCCCTAACTTTTTGAAGGGGGTCCTTGTGGCAAGCTTCAGGGGATATGTTTTGAACTTGGATATACAGGTAACAAGTGAGTATATCATGATTTCTGAGTTCCCCTTCTTACTGTATTGTAGTTTGCCTGTTGGTATGCTGTGAGCTTGCAAAGATGAGCAGACTGTGGACTGTATGGACCACTGAGGACATGCATTAACATGTTCTAAGTTATTAAAAAAAAGTTTACAGAGAGGTAAGGAACATCTCAGAACCAGTCAGCTTTCTAATTCACGTGTCAGCAGGGGACAACTACCTAGCAACTAGGGAGAAAAAGTGGTGAAGTCTAACAAATCCTGTAGGGGGTTCTTTCCTGACATCTTACAAGAAACCTAATAGGTCATAAATATATATATATTTTTATATATACATACATATATATATATATATATATAGGAATAACTACTTTATGTCTCCATTTTCATTTTGCATGCTCTCCCTTTTAGAAAATATATTTTCCATAGAAATAGTTAACCTACAAACTAAAAGGGGCACAACCAGATGCCAGTAGTTTTTAATGAGTACAGGGGTTGGAACTGATGCTAGTGATGCCAATAACAAACGTAACCACTTAAGCCCCGGACCATTACGCAGCTTAAGAGGTGTTTTGGCACTGCGCTGCTTTAACTGGTAATTTTGCGGACATGCAATGTTGTACCCAAACAAAATTAGCGTCCTTTTCTTCCCACAAATAGAGCTTTCTTTTAATGGTATTTGATTGCCTCTGCAATTTTTTTTTTTTTGCGATATAAATGGAAAAAGACTGAAAATTTTGAAAAAAAATGATATTTTCTATTTTTGTTAAAAGGAAAATCGAATAAACTCAATTTTAGTCATACATTTAGGCCAAAATGTATTCAGCCACATGTCTTTAGTAAAAAAAAATGTCAATAAGCGTATATTTATTGGTTTGCGCAAAAGTTATAGCGTCTACAAACTAGGGTACATTTTCTGGAATTTACACAGCTTTTAATTTATGACTGCCTATCTCATTTCTTGAGGTGCTAAAATGGCAGGGCAGTACAAACCCCCCCCCAAATGACCCCATTTTGGAAAGTAGACACCCCAAGGAAATTGCTGAGAGGCCTGTTGAGCCCATTGAATATTTTTTTTTTGTCCCAAGTGATTGAATAATGACAAAAAAAAAAAAATTACAAAAAGTTGTCACTAAATGATATATTGCTCACACATGCCATGGTTATATGTGGAATTGCACCCCAAAATACATTTTGCTGCTTCTCCTGAGTACGGGGATACCACATGTGTGGGACTTTTTGGGAGCCTAGCCGCGTACGGGCCCCCAAAAACCAAGCACTGCCTTCAGGATTTTTAAGGGCGCAAATTTTTGATTTCACTCCTCACTACCTATCACAGTTTCGTGCAACTTTGTGCAAAAAAAATAAATTGTCTTTTTTCCGCAACTTGTGTCAACATATAAAATATTCCATGGACTCGACATGCCTTTCAGTATATAGCTTGGGGTGTCTACTTTCCAAAATGGGGTCATTTGGGGGGGTTTGAACTGTCCTGGCATTTTATACACAACATTAGGAAGCTTACATCCACTCTTCTAACCACTTGAAGACAAAGCCCTTTCTGACACTTTTTGTTTACATGAAAACATTTATTTTTTTTGCAAGAAAATTATGTTGAACCCCCAAACATTATATATTATATATTTTTTTAAAGCAAAGGCCCTACAGATTAAAATGGTGGGTGATGCATTTTTTTTTCCACACAGTATTTGCACAGCGATTTTTCAAACACATTTTTTGGGGGAAAAAAACACTTTTTTTTATTTTAATGCACTAAAACACACTATAATGCCCAAATGTTTGATGAAATAAAAAAGATGATCTTAGGCCGAGTACATAGATACCAAACACAACATGCTTTAAAATTTCGCACAAACGCGCAGTAGCGACAAACTACATACATTTTTAAAAGTCTTTACAGGTTACCACGTTAGATTTACAGAGGTCTGCTGCTAAAATGACTGCCCTCGATCTGACCTTCACGGTGATACCTCACATGCATGATGCAATTGCTGTTTACATATGAGGCCAGACCGACGCTTGCGTTCGCCATTGCGCAAGAGAAGGGCGGGACAGGGGTGCTTTTTTTTTTATTATTAATTTTGCTTTTTTATTTTATTTTTAAACTGTTCCTTCCATACTTTTTTTTTTATTATCATTTTTATTGTTATCTCAGGGAATGTAAATATCCCCTATGATAGCAATAGGTAGTGACAGGTACTCTTTAAAAAAAAAACTGGGGTCTATTAGACCCTAGATCTTTCCTCTGCCCTCAAAGCATCTGACCACACAAAGATCGGTGTGATAAAATCCTTTCCCAATTTCCCAATGGCGCTTTTTAGATCCGGGGGGGGGACATTCCCTCCCACTGCTTGTAAAATCAGTCCAGAGGCTAATTAGCCGCTAGGATTGCTTTTACATGAAAACCAGCCGCTGGCTGAAAAGAATGATACCAAGATGATACCTAAACCCGCAGGCATCAATCTGGTATAACCATTCAAAGTCCAGTAACATACCAGTACGTTGCTGGTCCTTGTTGGACATGTATTGTAATCTTTTTTTTTTTTTCATGCAGCCTGTTGGCTGAACGAAAAAAAGAGATTGATTGGTGGGTATGCCCACCATTAGAATACCTCCCTTCATCCACCCACTTCTAATGATGGGCATACATGCACCATTTATATATGCCGAAGCATGGGGGCATCCTCCCGCAAAAGTTATGCCGCGTACACATGGTCGGACTTTAACACGGGCAAGCCGTCGGAATTTTGACCATATGTACGTGGCATTAGAAGCAAAATCGCTACTCCGCTCCTGCTGCCCCCATGCTTCGGCATATATGCTTTTTTTTTTTAACTGTGGTGGTGAAATCACCTCCTACAGCACTGGAGTCGCAGGGATCAGTCCTGTCTCTGCGAACGCGGCAGTTATGTGTGTTGTGTTTTGTAAGTGACAGTGATCGATCGATACTGCACTTGGGTGGCCTGGGCTGGACGGAGGGGCAAAACGCAGGTGCTAGCAGGTATCTGGGCTGATCCCGCTAACACTGCGTTTTTGGGAACCCTAAACTGCTGGGGACGCTAGTATAGATCTGATCAGATATTGATCTGTTCAGATACTATACCACTAAGGGGGGTGTATGCTTCACGCGTGGGTGTTAGCGTTACTGGCACTAACCTGACGCTGCCTGGGGCGACGCAGACCCTCTCTGACGCTAAAACCTAATTGATATCACCCACCGGGCGATCAGGGGGTTAAACCTTTATTGGGTTATATACGGCGGGTGCCCTGACACTATAAAAAGCAAACTAACTAACCAGCGTCACCCGTAACACTTATATGGTGATCACTGGTGAAAGGGTTAACTAGGGGCAATCAGGGGGTTAAACCTTTATTAGGCAATATATGGGGGTACCTGACGCTATATAAAAACCTGACGGGGAACCTAAATAAAATAACTAACTGGCTAACCAGTGTCACCAGTAACACTTATACGGTGATCACTGGTGAAAGGGTTAACTAGGAGCAATTAGGGGGTTAAAACCTTTATTAGATAATATATGGGGGTACCTGACGCTATAAAAACCTGCGGCGAACCTAAAAAAAAATAACTGACTACCTAGCGGCACCAGCATAACTAATACAGCGATCAGAAAAACAATCGCTTAGTAACACTGGCA
Organism: Rana muscosa; assembly: GCA_029206835.1. NCBI lineage: Eukaryota > Metazoa > Chordata > Amphibia > Anura > Ranidae > Rana > Rana muscosa. The sequence continues at coordinate 735,885,056 of CM055122.1, forward strand.
AAAGGGGGTGAAAGGGTTACCTGGGGGGGCGATCAAGGGGTTAAACCTTTATTAGGTAATATATGGGGGTACCTGACGCTATAAAAACCTGCGGCGAACCTAAAAAAAATAACTGGCTACCTATCAGCACCACCGACACTAAGACAGCGATCAGGAAAACGATCGCTTAGTGACAGTGGTGCTAGGGGGTGAAAGGGTTACCTGGGGGGCGATCAAGGGGTTAAACCTTTATTAGGGGGGGTTAGGGGGCTACACTGGACCTAAAACTAACTGCCCTGACACTTTTACAGTCACAAATGTCACTGATTGCAGTGATCAGTAAATAAATGGTCACTGCAATCAATGACACTGTGACTGGGGGCTGGGGGCTGATCTGGGGGGCCTGGGGGGGGGCGATCGTGTGCCTATGTGTGCTGGTGTCAGTGTGCTGTTTAGTGCACTAACCTGTATGTCTTCTCTCCACGGCGCTCGGTATATGTGAGCGCCGAAGGAGAGATGACATCACTTCCTCCTGCCTGTGTAAACATTACACAGGCAGAGGAAGATTCTCATTCGACGGGAGTGATCGCGAGGGGATGGCCGGAAACGAATGGCCGTCCCCTCATCACGGATCACTCCCGGAACGATGACGACCGCTCACTGTATAGAAGGGGGGTCCGATGGGACCCCCCAACTATACGAAGGCAGTCACGTACAGGTACGTGATTGTGCCTGTCCGTGCCATTCTGCCGACGTATATATACAGTGAGCGGTCGTTAAGGGGGTTAAGCAGAAATAGTTCTAACATAAAAATAATCTAATATTGTGTAAGTTTACCAGCAATTTTAGCAAATGTGCACTGTTGTTTTTCTCTGAGGGCTAAATTAGGTTATATAGTATATAGCTAAACTAAAACACCGAAATGGGCAAAATTGTTGGATTTAATTAAAGAGCTTGTGAAAATTAGGCACATTCTGCTGGAGATCAGATAAACCTTATGCCAGGACCCATCAGTTGACAGCTAACAGTAACTATGGTATAATAATCACTACTAACTGCAAAGTAAAAAGTTTCATGCATTGTATTTAGCTGCAGCAAACACGAAAATCTTTTTTTTTAATGAAAGGTTTTCCAATGCATCCTTGCTTTTCCTATCCTTTGCCCTAGGTAACCCTAAGTAGTTCCCTTTACTCACTTCTACATCTAGAAATTATTTTTTACCCTTTTGTAATATTTCTAGATTCACACATATACATTATTCGCATTTTTCGGCAATGCTTGTTATGCACATTGCAGCCCTGCAGTGCCATTTATTCTGAATGTTACCCCAACAAACTACCGTGCACTGCATTGCTGAAAATAGTGCATGTATCCGTTTGGTGCATTCTGGTGGTATGTTAGTAAGCCCATTCAAATGAAAATGTCATATTGCAATGCATGTTAAGGCATGTTAATGCAGGTGAATGTGTATGTGCACCAAAAAGCTGTGAATGGAGACTTAAAATTAGGAAACTTTTTGAACATGCTGTTTGTTTACCAGAAATGTAATTAAATTCTTGTGGTAGAAAAAAAATATTAGGAATAAAATATTTACTTTAAAGTGGTTGTAAAGATTTTTTATCTTAATGCATCCTATGCATTAAGATAAAAAAAAAACCTTCTGTGTGTAGCAGCCCCCCTAATACTTACCTGAGCCCATCCCGATCCAGTGGTGTGCACGAGTGCCTCAGTCATCCGGGACTCTTGCTCTTGGTTTACTGAGACACAGCAGCAGTGCCATTGGCACCCACTGCTGTCAAAGTCAGTTAGCCAAAGAGGAGATAGAGGGAAGGGGGCCGAACCACGGCTCCGTGTCTGAATGGACACACAGGGCTGCAGCTCGGCTCGGATTCCCCCATAGCAAGCTGAGGAACTCGAGAAGAGCAAAACACTGCACTAAGCAGGTAGGTAAAACATGTTTGTTATTTTTAAAGAAAAAAAACTAGACTTTAGTATCACTTTTTTTTTAATACACAAAAAATGCTAGTCGCTTTAAAACTGGTCAAACGAGACACATGCATTTTTTTTTTTTACCTTTGTTTGCCTTTCATTTATTAGAATGGGATGTAAACAGATGTGAGAGCTGAAACTGCATGTGGGACAGCTATACAGTGATGGGTATTGTATGTAGGACAGCTATACAGTGATGGGTATTGCATGTAGGACAGCTATACAGTGATGGGTATTGCATGTAGGACAGCTATACAGTGATGGGTATTGCATGTAGGACAGCTATACAGTGATGGGTATTGCATGTGGGACAGCTCTACAGTGATGGGTATTGCATGTGGGACAGCTCTACAGTGATGGGTATTGCATGTGGGACAGCTATACAGTGATGGGTATTGTATGTAGGACAGCTATACAGTGATGGGTATTGTACGTAGGACAGCTATACAGTGATGGGTATTGTACGTAGGACAGCTATACAGTGATGGGTATTGCATGTAGGACAGCTATACAGTGATAGGTATTGCATGTAGGACAGCTCTACAGTGATGGGTATTGCATGTGGGACAGCTATACAGTGATGGGTATTGTATGTAGGACAGCTATACAGTGATAGGTATTGCATGTAGGACAGCTCTACAGTGATGGGTATTGCATGTGGGACAGCTATACAGTGATGGGTATTGCATGTAGGACAGCTATACAGTGATGGGTATTGTATGTAGGACAGCTATACAGTGATAGGTATTGCATGTAGGATGGCTATACAGTGATGGGTATTGCATGTGGGACAGCTATACAGTGATGGGTATTGCATGTAGGACAGCTATACAGTGATGGGTATTGCATGTAGGACAGCTATACAGTGATGGGTATTGCATGTGGGACAGCTATACAGTGATGGGTATTGTATGTAGGACAGCTATACAGTGATGGGTATTGCATGTGGGACAGCTATACAGTGATGGGTATTGTATGTGGGACAGCTATACAGTGATGGGTATTGCATGTGGGACAGCTATACAGTGATGGGTATTGTATGTAGGACAGCTATACAGTGATGGGTATTGCATGTGGGACAGCTATACAGTTATAGGTTTTGAATGTAGGACAGCTATACAGTTATAGGTATTGCATGTGGGACAGCTATACAGTGAAAATGTACATAGTCTTTTAGTACTCACCTGTCATCACATACTTGGGTGGATGGATTATCGGTAAACATGACATTTGTAAAGCTTTTAGTTCGTTTGATGGGGAATACCCCTCCAATGAGCACATCTCCTCTTTTGAATATTCCTGGGATGACACTCATATCTAGTCTACATGAGGGAAAAGTTATTTCGCAGATGCATACCTGACAAAGCAGCAAGTGCAACACATAGCACAGCATCTTGATGTAGTTTAGAAGAGACCCTCTTAGCTCTTATTTATACCCTCCAGATCGCATGTCTCTTCAGGTTTAATCGTCTAGGAAGTTTGCTGTCAGGTCCTGTGGGATGTTTCCGATATGGATGCAGACAGTGACATGACTTTAGCTTGTCAGTCCTGATTATGTGTGAAATGCGAGTACAAACATGCCACCTGAGGGATTCATTTACATTAAACAGAATCTAAGACAATTTTGGACATGTTTAAAGATAAAGTATACATATATTATAAGGAACATAAAAATGTAAAAAAAATGATTTCATCGTGATGATAAAGCCAACTTCAATAAGCTGCGATCCTTATTGCACGACATCCAATAGGGCTAAATATTTGCAACAAAGATCACACAGGATGAATTAAACAAGTTAATTAGTCATTGTATTCCATTGGGTAGTAATACATAAAAGAACAAAATTAAAATGTATGGCATTAAATTCTAGAGTTAATTTTTTTTTTAAATATATAAAAAAAAAAAAAATGAAATGTAAAAGTATAAAGGAAAAGGGAATGCAAAAAGAAAGCAATCAGGGCAGTTAAAATAGAATATGAGAAATACATTGCTACAGCAAGTAAAACAAATCCCATTTTTTACATATAAAACTGGTAAAAAAGGTTGTAAAAGAACAGATAGGCCCCACAATGAAGTAACGTGGGAAGCTGGCTACAAATAAAAGGCTAAATGCAGATATTTTAAAAAAAAAATCTCTTCAGTGTTTACAGTTGACAAAGAGGGCTTGATGGTCTTAGCAGTAATATAAGTTATGTTTCACCAAAGGTACCTCTGTGGTTGACTGAAAAATAGGTAAGAAAGAGACTAGAGAAACCTAATGTAATTAAATCAACAGGTCCAGGTGGCTTACATCCATGAGTTCCTAGGGAACTGAGTTAAGTTATAGCCATTTTTAAAGACACCTTACCGACTGGAACTGATTGGTTTAGAGAAAATGTGGTACCAATTTGAAAAAAAGGATTGACATGTATTTCAGGAAACTACAGACCAATAAACCTAAAATCAATAGTATGTAATGTATTTGGGGAAATGGTAAGGGCCTCTCCAGAAATTTGTCTGTGATAAAGTTATAATAAGTGACAACCAGCATGGATTTATGAAAGGCTATTCTTGTCAGACTAACCTGTTTTTTTTTTCTATGAGGGAGTATATGAGAAATTGGCTGGTGGAAGTCCAGTGGGCCTAGTTTATCTAGATTTTGCAAAGGTTTTTTATACTGTACCTCATAAATATTTAAACTATTAAATAAGGTCTGTTGGAGTTGATGAGGCTGAATGTACATGAATAAGAAACTGGTTACATGAATGGCCCCAAGGTTCTGACTTAGGACCAACGCTGTTCAATTTGTTTATTAATGATACAGAGGATGTAATAAAGAGTACAATTTCAGGGTTTGCTGATGATACCAAATTATGAAGAGATATTTTGGCGCAGGATATATCATCATTACAAGAACACCTTAACAAGATATAGTGTTGAACAACTATATGGAAGATGAGGTTTAATATTGAGAAATATAAAGTTATGCACTTGGGTGCCAAAAATACACCATACAAATTACCATAATTTTTGCTCCCTAGTATGCACTTTTTACCCCCCAAAAAATGGGGTGACATGTCTGTACGTCTTATGGAGCTAATATTGACCAGGCTTCCCCCCGTCGCCGCCATGTTACAATACCGGCCGAAGGGAGGCAGGAGAGAGGGGGACAGACATCCCAGGTCTCCCGCGAGTGCTGGCAATCTCCCAGCTGGGTCTGTCACTCAACCACAGACAGAAGACAGAGCAGCCGAAGCGGCTGAATGGACTACGGCCGCGGTGGCCGCTCGGGCTGCTCTGTCTTCTATCTGCGTGACAGGCAGATGTGACGATGTCCTCACCAGGGAAGGCCAGTCTGTGCGAGGTGGATGACTGTAAAAAAAAGTCCTGCCTCCTAGATAGATGGAACACTGATCCAATGATACATTGAATCAGTGTAATGTATATCATAGGAGGCAGGAATATGTTACAGTGCGCGCAGGATATTCAAATCTGTGACAGAGCTCTGTGTGGTAAGGCTGCATTTCATGGGCACTGGTAAGGCTGCATTTAATTGGCACTTCTCAGGCTGCATTTAACTGGCACTGGTCACGGTGCATTTCATGGCACATGTCAGGCTGCATTTTATGAGCACTGGTAAGGCTGCATTTAACTGGCACTGGTAAGGCTGCATTTAACTGGCACTGGTAAGGCTGCATTTCATGGGCACTGGTAAATATTTTAGTACACCATTTGGTTCAGAATATTTTTTTTCTCGTTTTCCTCCTCTAAAACCTAGGCACGTCTTATGGTCAGGTGCGTCTTATGGAGCGAAAAATACGGTATATATTAGGAGGGGTACCCTGGAAGAATCAGTGATGGAAAAGGATCTCGGGGGACCTTTTAGATCACAGACTTGGCAATATCATGCAATATCAATCCACAGCTTAAAAAGCTTGCAAAATACTGCCATGCAAAGTATAAAAACACATTTTTATTGTGACAGTGCAGTACCCTGTCACGGTGTAAACAGGGTCAGATTTTGTAGAGAGCAGACACACTGATAGTACAGGTGTGTGCTGGGTTCTTAGGAGAGTCAGGGCTACACCAGCCCCCTGGGGTTTATGTTTGTGCAAGGGAGCAAAGAGGTACATGCCTGTACCGTAGAGGACAGACAGAGGCCTGAGAGACAGAGCACTGGGGAGCTGCAGGAAAAAGAAAGAGCTGACAGAGATACAGTGGTTGTGCAATGGGAAATTGTGTTAGATGGTCAGGAGGACCAAACTATGAAGCCTGAGCAATGGTGCTGTTAAAACGAGCCAGGCGCTTTGATGGTGGAAACCCCTGCAAGGGAAGCCGATTGCTGTAAACTTTTTTTCTCTGTTTTAAATAAAAGTGGGCATAAAAAACCCTGAAAAAACATATCTTGCGTGGACTGAACTCACTGGAAAGCGCTACATTTGAGTTAAGCAACTCCCCAAGTTGTCACACCATGTATAAGTGTACTAGATAAAAAGGGTTCACAGGAATATCCTTGCTGTTGTGTCAGCATTTAATTCAGTTACAGGATTTCCCTAATCTAAATCAGTTGTAAATGATCTGTGGCTCTAATTGCTCAACTATATAAATTTCTTCTTTAGCCAGGTAATCTCCCTTACATCTATATCCACTTAAAGTAGTATTAAACTAAGGTTATCAGATTTTCAAAATGAAATCTGGGGACACCCTGCTGGCCATGCCCAGAAAACCACACCCAAAAATCTATGTCCTCATTTTTTAAGGCCCCTTTCACACTGGGGCGGTTTGCAGGCAATAGCGCCTGCAAACCGTCCCTAAACAGCGGCTGCTGTTTCTCCAGTGTGAAAGCCCGAGGGCTTTCACACTGGTGCGGTGCGCTAGCAGGACGGTAAAAAAAAGTCCTGCTAGCCGCATCTTTGGTGCGGTGAGAGGAGCGGTGTGTTTACCGCTCCTCCACCGCTCCTTCCCATTGAAAGCAATGGGAAACCGCGGTGATACCGCCGGCAATGCGCCTCTGCAGAGGCGCATTGCCGGCGGTAATAACCCTTTTTCGGCCACTAGCGGGGGTTAAAACCGCACCGCTATCGGCCGAATACCTCCGCAATTCCGACGGTATAGCGCCGCTAAAAATAGCGGCGCTATACGCCACCGCACCAGTGTGAAACCAGCCTTATAGTGAGACAATTAGGCAAAGACTTTTGGAACAAGAGGCAGGCTTTGGAAGTATAAGGACAAAATACATTCCGTGCCATGACAAAGTAGAATAATGCAGTGCGCGTGTTGGTGTAGTCACATTGCATTAATAGTGCACAGGGCTTAAAAGTGTATGGTTAGAAAACAAACCTGAACCCAAACTGCTATGGGTCAAAAAACTGTAAAGCGTAGAGTGCAGGGGTCAGGATTAGGCAATGCACAGAGTTCAGGGGTCAGGATTAAGTAACACACAGAATTCAGGAGTCAGGATTAAGTAACACATAGAATTTACAGGTCAGGATTCAGTAACGTACTGATTTCAGGGGACACGATTAAGTATTGCACAGAGTTCAGTGGTCAGGATTAAGTAACGAACAAAGTTCAAGGGTCAGGGTTAAATAATGCACAGAGTTCAGGTGGCAGGATTAAGTAACGCACAGGGTTCAGGGTTAAATAATGCACAGAGTTCAGGTGGCAGGATTAAGTAACGCACAGGGTTCAGGATTATGTAACGCACAGGGTTCAGGATTATGTAACGCACAGAGTTCACGTCAGGATTAACCACTTCCCTACCACAGTACGTCATATGATGTCCTGGATTTTCAGGGGGGATATCTGAATGATGCCTGCAGCTACATCTCAGGGCCCAGCTTCGTTTTTGGGAGCAGAGTAGACTGTAATCCCTAGAAGCCACAACCGCAGTCCCCAGCTCCAATTCATCACACTGTGCAAAAGTCAGTTCAAAAATGGCAATGGAAGAGTGCTCTGTACCTGCACAGCCATTCATATTGCCATGCATGCACAGAACACTTCAGCGTCAGACCAAAATGGTACGGTTGGAGTTGTCTGCGTGTGCACACCAGCATGAGTAACGATGCATGAGCACAGTGCTCTACCAGTTCCATTTTTAGACGGACACTTGTTCAGTGTGACGAATGGTATCTGTTTAGAGAAGTTCATGATGGTGGCCCCTGGGGACAAATCCAGGGTCACCTGTTTCCCTGGGATAGACCCCCTCACAACAGGGACTGTCCATGGGAAACGGGATGGACGGAAACCTCATATTAATCTCAAAAACAAACATCTAATATATTGCAGCTTACCAATCCTTAAACAAGGTGTCCACATTCGTTTTCTTTTTTTATGACTTTTTTATTTTCACCTAATGAAAAAATTATGAAGTGCTAGCAGAACAGAAGTCAAGCAGAAATTTTCCAACGAGGACACTTGTTCAAGTGCCGACTGTCTTAAAGGGAAATTTTCCTAAGGGACAGATAAATTTTTTTTTTTAAATAGCATTTTTTACTCTATCCAAAATGGAAAAAAAAATGACCTTAGACATACTTTAAAGAGAAATGCTTGGATATTACTGATATCAGCACTAGCCAACCTGAGGAATCTGTGTCCCATTATTAACTACGGTGCCTGTCAAGTATTAATTATTCATTATTGGCCAATGTTCCAGTGCAATGAAAGGCAGGAAATAACTGCATATTGCCGGAGTGGAGTCACACCACTTTATCCTAATTGGCAGAGGAAAGAAGACTGCATATAGAAAACAAAATTCTTTAGGGAAAAAAAATCAAAACAAAAAAGTTATTGCCTTCGAACAATAGCTCCAATCACAATTAGCCATAGTTCCTTTTAGAATTTTTAAAGAATATCACTTGCCTATAATAAAGTTAAAGTGGAACTTTACCCATAACAACTTGATGAAAAAAAAAAAAAAGTTTTTTTAGCAAGGAACATACATTCCACATTAATAATTAAGTGTGTGCTAAAAATTGCCTCCAGCATTGATCCTGTTTCTTCTTGCCGGTGGCTGCCATTTTGCTGAAGCCCAGAGCCCCTGAACAGCAGTAAATCAAAGCAGAACTAAACAGATACAGTGCCTTGCAAAAGTATTCACCCCCCTTGGCATTTTTTCGTGTTTTGTTGGAATTAACATGGATTGTTTGAGGATTTGCATCATTTAATTTACAGAACATGCCCACAACTTCGAAGATTTTTTTTTATTATTGTAAAGCAAACAACAAATAGGACAAAATAACAGAAAAAGTCAATGTGCATAACTATTCACCCCCCTAAAGTCAATACTTTGTAGAGCCACCTTTATCACAGCTCCAAGTCGCTTTGGATAAGTCTCTATGAGCTTGCCACATCTTACCACTGGGATTTTTGCCCATTCCTCCTGGCAAAACTGCTCCAGCTCCTTCAAGTTGGATGGTTTGCGCTTGTGAACAGCAATCACATATTTTCTATTGGATTGAGGTCTAATCTTTGACTAGGCCATTCCAACACATTTACATGTTTCCCCTTAAACCACTCAAGTGTTGCTTTAGCAGTGTGTTTGGGGTCATTGTCCTGCTGGAAGGTGAACCTCCGCCTCAGCCTCAAATCACACACAGAGTGGTGCAGGTTTTGCTCAAGAATATCCCTGTATTTAGCACCATCCATCTTTCCCTCAACTCTGACCAGTTTCCCAGTCCCGACTGCTGAAAAACATCCCCACAGCATGACAACAATGTTTCACTGTGGGGATGGTGTTCTTTGGGTGATGTGATGTGTTGGGTTTGCGCCAGACATAGCACTTTCTTTGATGGCCAAAAAGTAAAATTTTTGTCTCATCAGACCAGAGCACCTTCCTCCATAAATTTTGGGAGTCTCCCACATGCCTTTTCGCAAACTCAAAACGTGCCATTTTGTTTTTTGCTGAAAGTAATGGCTTTCTTCTGGCCACTGTGCCATAAAAAGCCCAACTCTATGGAGCGTACGGCTTATTGTCGTCCTATGTACAGATACTCCAGTCTCTGCTGTGGAACTCTGCAGCTCCTCTAGGGTTACCTTGGGTCTCTGTGCTGCCTCTCTGATTAATGCCCTCCTTGCCCGTTCCATGAGTTTTGGTGTGCGGCTGTCTCTTGGCAGGTTTGCTGTTGTGCCATGTTCTTTCCATTTGGTTATGATAGATTTGATGGTGCTCCTAGGGATCATCAAAGATTTGGATATTTTTTACTTTCAATAGATTTGTATTTTTCAAATCTAAATGTAAGCAGAACATAATAATGGAATGACAAAAGGCTGGTTCTACTACATCATAAACATGTGTCAAACAAAACATAGGCAACAAGGCCCCATTAGGTTTTTCAGTGCCCATCTGTGGGCTGAGTAATAGAAGATTAAGAGCTAACCCCTGGCTAGTAGAAGAAAGGGAGGTAAAGTTATGGACTAAGGGGTCAGTCGGTCGGGAGAGTCCTACCCGTCCCGGGCACCCCTAACGGGATCATCCTGTGCCCCGGCCAGGCCCCACCCCCCACCTGTAAGATTGCTAGCAAGGATATCAGTGGAGCCAAAGGTGACTCCAGTGCATCTCTAGCTCGGAATCACAGACTCAACCAGGCCTTCAGTGTTGCCGAATTGACCACATAACATACAAACAATGCATTACCCTTAAGTCATATCACCCAACCTGGGTGAAAGAGAAGGGGGGAAGAGAAAGTGAGAGGGGGGAGAAAGAGATAAGGAATAGAAAGGGAACACGTGCCTAACTAGAGCTTGGGGATGCAGGGTGCTCGGGGCGGACCCCAGCGATTAGGGAGATACCACTGTGAGTAGCCCAGGGTTCCCTTGTTTCAAATTTTTGGGTTGTGTCCGACAAGATACTAGCCAATTTTTCTTGAGCCATAATCCATGAGATCTTGCGTTGTACCGCTATAATGGAAATCCTGGGCTGTTTCCATGCCCTAGCAATGGTGAGTTTTGCCCCGAGGAGCATAACGCGGATCAGCTTCTGATTGGGCTTGGAGATATGAGGAATACAGGCATTAAGCAGGGCGACAGATGCAGACCTGGGGACCGAGCACTTAGTGACCTTGGAGATGAGGTTAAAGATCCTCTTCCAGACTGGTCGGATTCTGGGACATTCCCACCAGACATGCACCATCAAACCCAGGAGTTGGCAGCCCCTAAAGCAACTGGGATCTGATGATGGGTAGATGGACGCAAGCCTGGTGGGAGTCATGTACTACTTCATGAGTACTTTTAATTTTGCTTCCATCAGGGAAGTGTTGAGGATACCCCGAAATGAATTAGAGCATTCCGCTTGCCAGGTCTCCAGGTCCCATTGGTGTTGGAGGTCGGCCTCCCATGCTGTCATGTAGGAAGATTTCTTGGTTGGGCGGGTGAGTGATGAGTAGATGACAGAGTCTCCTCCCCTTTGCCCCATGACCTGCCCACACCAGAGCTCATAATCTGTGAATTTGGGTGGGAGAGGCTTCTCTGTCCAGATAGTGTGTAAAAAGTGTGAGATCTGTCCAAATCTGAATTTTTCAGAGTCAGGAAGTTCCAAATTGGTTAAACAGTTGTCCAAGGTGAGTGGGCCATTAGCTGTGAAGTAGTGTCCTATGCAGTACAGACCCCTGTTTAGCCACCATCTGTAGGCCTTAATGTCCATGTCAGGGGGAAAGCTTTGGTTATGAAATATGTGGGCTAGAGGTTGCCCTTTAGAAACCAGGGCTGGAAGGTTACGGATTCTATCCCAAAGGGCGTAGGATTGAGAGAGGGAGGGGGACAGAATGGGTGGTCTCCGTTTTTGGGGGCACCAAAGTAAGTAGTCCAGGGTGAATTGGGGGACAGCCTGCCTTTCCAGTCTGGAGTATACTGTGGATAGTTGGGCCAGTCTGGCGGCTAAGTAGTATTTATATAGATGCGGCAATCCCAGCCCACCCCTTTTCCTGTGGCGATATAGGGTGTTTTGGGGGATTCTGTATCCTGATTTTCCCCAGATAAATTTGAGTATCTTACTTTGTAAAGACAGCACCTGGTCCTTTCTGATGGGGATGGGGAGGGAGCTAAATAGGTATAGAATTATAGGAAGCAAGGTCATTTTTATAGAGTTAATTCTACCCAGCCAGGAGAGTTCAAATTTTGCCCAATTATTCAGATCTGCTGCCAGTTTTTGGTATAGGGGAGGGTAGTTGTTTGCGTAAAGGGAATCTGTCCACGCTGTTAGGGTAATCCCTAGATATTTGATAGAGGAAGGGCTCCATTCAAACTTGAAGGACTGTTGGAGGAGGGATACTGTGGAAGGTGGGAGGGACACATTTAAGGCTAGTGATTTGGTGTAATTTACCTGAAGCCCAGAGATTTTAGAGAAATCTGATAGTACCCTGTAAAGGCTTGGTAAGGAGGTAATGGGGGAGGTAAGGAATAGGAGTATATCGTCCACGAATAGCCCGCATTTGTTGGTCTGATCTCCACATGATACCCCCTGAATGTCAGGATTCTGTCGAATGGCTATGGCCAGGGTTTCAATTGCCATGGCAAAAATGATTGGGGAGAGTGGGCACCCCTGTCTGGTACCCCTGGCTATATCTATTGGGGAGGAGTAGTGCCCCTGCATGTGGATTTTGGCCTTGGGGTGGGAGTAGAGGGCTTGTATCACCCCCATGAAATGCAGGCTGAAGCCCCATCAATCCAGCAGGGAGAGGAGATACGGCCAGGACACGGAGTCGAAGGCCTTCTGCAGTTCAAGTGATGGGAGAAAACCCTGTTTCGGACCCCCATCCCAGTTGGATTGCAGGATGGAGACAATGTCTACTGCCTTTCTCACTTAATCTGGGCCTTGTCTACCTGGGATAAACCCTACCTGATCCTTGTAAATATATTTACTAATGAAGGAAGAGAGGTGGTCAGCTAGAATTTTAGTAAGTATTTTTAGGTCGTTATTTATCAGAGAGATAGGGCGATAATTGGAAACTTCTTCTGGGTTTTTATCCGGTTTTGGTATAACCGTAATGTATGCAGTGCTGAGTTGTGTGCCCAAGGGGGAGCCTTGAGTTTTGGAGTTACATTTTTTTGTCATATGTGGGATTAGGGCATCTGCAAAGGCCTTATAATTGGGGAACAACAGGCCATCAGGTCCTGGGGCAGAACCCTTTCGGAGGCCCTTGATTACCTCCTCAACCGAAAAAGGTGTTTCCAAGATGTTTCTATGTTCCGCGTCCAAGGAACGAGATGGGCAGGGAGCGTTATACAGGTTAGAATAAAATTTCTGAAATGCCTCCAGGATCTTTGCTGGGTTGGCCGTAGGCTCTAGGCCCGCTATGCGTATCTTGGGCAAGGAATAAATCCTCGTTCTAGGGGAAGTTTGGACGCTAACATCGGGCCTATCTTCTCTTTTTGAGTGTAAAATTTATTGCCACTCGAGCGGAGAGATCTTTCCGCTTTCGTTGTGAGGGCCAAATTGAGTTCTAGTCTCAGCTTTTCAATATCAGCTAGTAAGGTTGGAGATGGTTTCTTTTTGTGTTGTGCCCTCAGGGTCCTGTAAGACTTCTCCAATCGTATAATGTCCGCTCCGTGTTCTCTTTTAATTTGCGTGGCTATCTGTATAATCTTGCCTCTGATAAAGGCCTTGTGGGCTGCCCACAGGGTCTCAGCGGAGGTACCCTCAACGTTATTAATTTTGAAGTACTCTTGAAGTGCGTTATTGATTTCTGTTGTTGCGATTGGATTGGTGAGAATAGACTCATTTAGTCGCCAATGTCCCCTCTTTGCCATACCGGCGGTAGTGCGGATGGACATGATTACCATGGAGTGGTCCGACAGGACCGTGTCTCTGATTTGGGACTTGACTACTGCCGGGAGGACAAACGAAGGAACTAGAATATGGTCAATCCTGGCATAGGTGTTGTGCGGGTGAGAGTAATGGTTAAAGTCTCTCTTTGAGGGGTTAGATTCTCAACATCTGTTAAACCCCTGTCATGGAGCATCTTGGCAACTTTAAGACTTACCCTAGTGGGTCTGGTAAATTGGGCCCAGGGGGGCTTGGATTTGTCAACCCCCTGGTCAAAAGGCGCATTGGAATCCCCCGCCCAAATGACTGTGCCTTCCAAAAGGGGAGTTAGTGTGTCCAAGATTAGTTGGAAAAACGTATCTTGCCCTTTGTTGTAGGAATAGTATGAGACCAGGGAGTATAGATGTTCCTCTATTGTGCCCTTTACCAGAATAAACCTTTCCTCCGGGTCTTTGAAGTCAGATAGGTATTCAAAGTTACAGAATTTGGAGAAAAAGTTTGCAGTCCCTCTAGTTTTATTCTCTGCATTAGCCAGATAGAATCAGGGAAATTGAGAGTGGACGAATTTGGGACTGCACCGCCCAGGAAAGTGGGTTTCTTGGATCATGAGGATGTCAAGTTTAAGGGATTTGTAACAATGAAATATTTTTTGCCTTTTGATGGGGGAGTTTAGGCCTTGAACGTTATGTGTGGCTATTTTGAGGGAGCTCTGTGCGGGATCAGCCATGGGGGTCAGGAAAGGCTCTGTGTGTCTCCACCGTCACTCACCCTTTGACATCTTCAGTCCTCTCAACCCTGCAGGCTACCTGGCCGGACATCTGACAGCTGGGAGGTCACCTTTCGTGCAGGTGTAGTGCAAGCCGTAAAATAAGGATAGGTTAGGCACATGTGGGAGAGGTAGGGAACAGAAAAGAAAAGAGCAGTTGGAAAAGGTAAAAGAAAATTGAGAAAGGGGTCTCCTAACTCAAAAAAAAAAACGTTCTTGGGGGGGAGATGCCCCTCAAGAACCTCTACCAAGGTAGAACAGGTGAGGCCTGTTCCAATAGGGAACAGGCAACCTCGCCCCCAGAGACCTTATGGAATCTGAGGGAAAGGCGAAGGCACATGGGGCCCACCCCAGCCAGGGCGCCCCTAAAAAGGTTAAAACAATCTGCAAAGTAGTAACTGGGTATAACAAAATTAGTCTTAGACCAGTTTGTCAGGATCTAGGTCCATCACGGGGGCCCCTCCCCCCCCAGAGGGAGTCGAGGAGGGAGGGACCCAGGTTTCAAGGTGGGGATGCCCCCTGTATGAGGGGGATCCTCGTAAAAAGTTAAATAAAAGGTGTAACATCAACCGGCTAAGAATTTGGTTAACGTATAAGAGATATTCAAGTCCCCTGGTACAGATCCATCCAGGACCCTCGAAAGTTCAAGGTGTATGGGACAGTTCTTATCTGTTGGGGTCTGGTCAAGTAGGCCCGTTGTCCTTAACCTTCTTGGACCTCGACCTGTTCCAGAGCGGAGATTTAGGGCTGGTGGCAGTCGGTCTCTTGGACGCACCTGGAATGTCCATGGCAGCTTCTTGCGAAATGAACTTGAGGCGCAGTAGCAATCTTTCACCGTCAGGGAAAGTAGAGAAAGAGTAGTTCTTCCCGGTATCTGAGAACTTTACAGCGAATAGGAATGCCCACTTGTATTTTATGTCCTTTTGAGCCAGGACTAGGAGTAGCGGCTTCAATGACCGCCTGCGTTGCATTGTGGAGGGAGAAAGGTCTGCGTATATTTGGACGGGATGTCCTTGGCACAATACCTTGGGCACGGACCGTGCTTGTCTCATGACTTCTTCCTTCACTGCGTAAAAGTGGGGTTTAGCAATGATGTCTCGCGGTAAGCCGTCCTTTCTGGGAGGTCCCAGGGCTCTGTGGACTCTATCCAGCTCTAGACGGTATTGTGGGATATTAGGGATCAGGTTCTGGATTACATTTTGCACCGCTGCTGGGATGTTAGTGATGGATTCGGGTAGGCCTCTGATCCGGACATTATATCTCCTCGACCTGTTTTCCAAATCATCGATCCTGGACAGGGCCACATCTAGTTGTTCCTGTACTGTTTGTATATGATCTGAGTTCTGGTTCGTGGCAACCACAGTTTGATCAAGCTTGTTTTCAATAGCATCAATTCTGGTTCCCAGATTCTGGAAATCTGCTTTTAAATCTCCTGTTATCTTAGCTGAAGTTTGAGAGAGTCCCCTGTCAAGGAGTTCTGACAGTTTTTGATATAATTCAGCCACTGAGAAGGCAGAGGCTGCGGCCTGGGGGTTGGCAGAGAAGGGGTCTGCATGACTGACTGTGTTAGGCCCCACAGAGGGTAGGGCAAATTCCGCCATGTTACGGCTGATCAGGGACTCTCTGGAGGCTTGGGATGGGGACATGTTCTGCTGGGTACTCACATGTACCAGGGGGGGGGTAAAGTGCAGGGTTGCCGGTTCTATCATCCTCCTGCCGTCCGGGGCGTCCTCGGCACTACTAACATGAGGCCTGACTGCAGCCGCCATCTTGGAATCGCCGGCCGGGACAAAGTTGTCAAATTGCAGCCTGAGGTCTCTCCGTACCGTGGTACCGGGCATATGGGGGGGTGCCGGGTGTCGATGGCTTCGCTCCCTGACTGCTATGTGCGGACTTATGGGCGCCGCTGGGCTGGGGTGGTGAGGAGCTCCTGGCTCAAACTACCATCTTCCGGGCTCTGCACATGCGCCTGATTTGGATATTTTTTATAACTTAACCCTGACTTGCACTTCTCAACAACATTGTCCCTTACTTGTTTGGAGAGTTCCTTGGTCTTCATGGCAGTGTTTGGTTAGTGGTGCCTCTTGCTTAGGTGTTGCAGCCTCTGGGGCCTTTCAAAAAGGTGTGTATATGTAATGACAGATCATGTGACACTTAGATTGCACACAGATGGACATCATTTCACTAATTATGTGACTTCTGAAGGTAATTGGTTGCACCAGAACTTTTTATGGGCTTCATAACAAATGAGGTGAATACATTACACACATGCCAATTATCAGTTTTTTATTTCTGAAAAATTGTTTTATGTATATATTTTTCTAATTTTACTTCACCAACTTAGACTATTGTGTTCTGATCCATCGCATATCATTCAGATTAAAAAAACATTGAACTAGAGACTGCAATGTAACAACATAAGTAAAAAGCCAAGGGGGTGAATACTTACTGTAGATTAAAAAAAAACAGTTACATTCCTGGAATGCTGAGATTACGAACTGTCACATTTGCTTGTTTCCTTAACCAAACTGTCAAACCATCAAATGGCTGGTGTCAGAACTGATCACATGTGCAGCACCTTGGCAGTTGCAGATCAAACAGAAGCAGCTTCCTTGGCTTTAAAGAATAGGAGGGTATATTTCCACTTTAAGGCCATCAGCAGATCAACCTCTACAAATTCAACAGTCCTTAAAAATGGAGAGCAACTGAGCATGTACAGAGCAAGGTGAGACGGTACATTATTGAATTTTAAACAGTATAGGCACTTATTTTTAATGTTTTACATAGCTATACCTGCAAAAGGGACCAGTCCAAAGTGATCTAGCAGGACTTAATTTTATGACTAAAGTTACACTTTAACAAAAAAAAACTGTTTTTGACTGGAGTGAAGGATAACCCATCCAGCCTTACAATTTACAACCTGGCTAAGTACCGTATTTATCGGCGTATAACACGCACTTTTTTCCCCTGAAAATCAGGGGAAAATCGTGGGTGCGTGTTATACGCCGATACCCACATCCCTGGGCTGTCTCTGCTGACTGTGAGCGGAGCGGAGCGAGATACACATAGCCGAATGTACTCGGCTATACTCTGCTTTTCTCGGCTCCGCTCACAGTCATGCCCAGTCCCGCCATTGGACCTGTGTTATGTCCATCATAAGGCGGGACTCGGCCTGACTGTGAGCGGAGCCGAGAAAAGCCGAGTATAGCCGAGTACACTCGGCTATGTGTATCTCGGCGGCGGCTCCGCCCAGTCCTTTGCGTCCCTGCGTTCTCGGCGGCGTCCGCCCCGCTCCGCACAGTCTCAGCGCCAATTTTAAAATGATGCACGGCGACACTGGGGCAAGGCTGCACGGCGACACTGGGGCAAGGCTGCACGGCGACACTGGGGCAAGGCTGAAATGGACTCTGGGGCAAGGCTGCAATGGACACTGACAAGGCTGCACTGTGACAAGGCTGCAATGGACACTGACAAGGTTGCATTTAAATGTAAGTTATTTTTCCTTAAACTTCGCTCCTAAAAGTTTTTTTCCCTAAAATTTCCTCCTAAACTTGGGGTGCGTGTTATACGGTACTTACTTTCTAATTTTAGTGGACCTGATGTTATACTGTACACTCCATATTTTAAGATACAGTAAAACCTCGGATTGCTAGTAATGCGGTTTACGAGAGCTTCGCAATACGGGCTGTTTTAAAAAAAAAAATCCTGACTTGATTTACGAGCGTTGGCCAGAAGTGCGGGGGTGCCAGTGATGCTCAGAGACGTTTCCGAGTGTCTCCGGCGCCCCCCACCTCTGTCCACATGAGGTACTGCATACACTAGCAGTGACACAAACTAATTATCTGAGTTTCTATTGATTCCTATGGGGAAACTTGCTTTAATATACGAGTGCTTTGGATGAAAAGCATGCTTCTGGAATGAATTATGCTTGTAACCAAAGATACTACTGTATATGTAAGCCCTCTTGGTATTTCACTTTGCTGAAAACCCTGAAAAGCTAAACCTGCGTTCTGTTCGATTGGATTCCTTTGATGGACAGTATGATTGGGCCAAAAGGAAGGAAGAAAGGAAAGTATTTTTTGATGAAATGGCACATAGTCTATACCTCTTTCTGAGATGAGAAAGAGGGAAACCTTTTAGCAGAAAAGTATGCGGACAGAGGGCTTGTCCCTGTTACACCCCCCATTAACACAGGAAATTAGAAATCAATACGAAAAAAAATTATTGGTTAAACCACAAGTTATCTTTTTCACCACAGACTTTCCTATATAATAGTTCTTCAAAAAGAAAAATGCAATAATTTGAGGATTGGATACAAAGTTTAGTGTAGTAAAACAATTGTGGAATTACACCAGATTTAAAGGGGAAGTAAACCCATTGAATTAACAGTTTAAAAAAAAAAGTTACATTGGTTTTGCGCTCAGCCAAACTGTCAATCCATCCAATGGCTGGTGTCATAACTGATCACATGTGCAGCATCATAGCAGTCGAATATAAAAACAGAGGCCAAGATGGCAGCTTCCTTGGCCGAAAACGATAGAAGGGTTCTACTTCCACTTTAAAGCAGAACTAAACCCATCATTTAACGGTTTGGAAATGCCAACTGTCACATTGGTTGTGCTTTCAAACAAACTGATAAACCATCAAATGGCTGGTGTCATAACTAATCACATGTGCAGTAGAGCTGCCACGACGCGTCGACTACGAAAATACGATGACGTGCGTGAAAGACGTCCACTACTCGCTCCGTGGCCTCGGCCTTAGGAAAGGCTTCAGCCTAGCTCCGGAGCGGCGGCCATCTTGGTACGTCATCACCCCTCACCCTCACTGCTCGTGGATCTGATAATATCTGATGGTAATAATATCTGATCTGATAATATCCACAATCTCCCCCACTCACTGTATCATCCACAATCTCCACCACAGAAATTAAGCCGGCTTAATTTCTGTTGGGGAGATTGTGAATATTACAGTGAGTGGGGGAGATGATGTGGATATTACAGTGAGTGGGGGAGATTACGTGGATATTACAGTGAGTGGGGGAGATGACGTGGATATTACAGTGAGTGGGGGAGATGACGTGGATATTACAGTGAGTGGGGGAGATGACGTGGATGCCTCTTTTGCAAAGTGTTAGGCAGAATTTATATGGCATTTTCATGGCTGATGCTAAAGTGTTTACATTTTATTTTTGGCACTTTATTTTGTATACTGTAAAAACTTCAACCACATTGAAGTATTTTTTGGAAAAAATGTAATAAAAGTTGAAATATTATAATAGAAGTTGTACTTATCATTTTTTGTAAAGTTACCCAAAGGATTAATTGGCTAATCACAAAAAGAACACACTAGATTAAGTAAAAAAATTAAATAAAAATAATCGTTATAGTCGTTGACTAATCGAAGAAATAATCGATAGATTAGTCGACAGACAAAATAATCGTTAGTTGCAGCTCTAATGTGCAGCATCATGGCAGTTGCAGATCAAACAAGATGGTAGCTTCCTTGGCTGAAAAGTGTAAGAGGGTTTATTTCTGTTTTAAAAGAAGGAAACCTAAGGAGTAAAGAGGGACATTGGGATTTGGTTCCAAAAGAGGGACAGTCCCTCCAAATGTTGGGAGCTATGCAAAGCCTTATTGGTGTGTTTTATTATGACTTTGGTACCCTTATTTGAACTTAAAGTGGAGTTCCACCCAAAAATGAAAATCTCACTTATATGCTTCCTCCCCCCTCTTGTGCCACATTTGGCACCTTTCAGGGATGAGGGTGGAACGGGGGACCTAAACAGGTCCCCTTCCCTACTTCCGGAGACGGGCTGCAGCCCCATCTCCCAGAAGTTCGGCCCCCTCCCTCCTCCTTTCCCCGCAGCCGGGCCAATTAGAAATCGCAGAGCGCTTCGCGCATGCGTAGTAGGGAACCCGGTTGTGAAGCCGAAAGGCTTCACTACCAGTATCCCCTTATTAGGAATTGTGGCGGCAGCACCCGAGAGTCGATCCGAAGCTCAGCTGGGGTGCCGACATTGCGGGCTCCCTGGACAGGTAAGTGCCCTAATAATAAAAGTCAGCAGCTACAGTATTTGGAGCTGCTGACTTACTTTTTTTCACCCAGGCTGGACCTCCTCTTTAAAGAGGAACAATACTCACCTCAGCTCCAGCAAAGAGGCATCTTCGAGCTCCCTGCCCGGCCGGCTTCCAGGTCTTGATCACCAGCCGCTGTCATTGATCAGGTGAGGGTGACATCACTTCCGTGCAGTCAGATTCGGCATTGCCATGCACGCCTCACGGCACAGGGGCAGACAAGTTGTTTTAATGCAGAAGAGACAAAGCAGGTCTCTTCGGCATTAAAAATCCTACCTGTGTGCCAATTTTAATAGGTTAGCCTAAGGTTCCACTATAATGAAAGTTTAAATAAGTGTATTGGTGGTATGAAAGTAGCAAAAGCCAGGTCATCAGTACACTCGTTTATTCTCCAGGCCTGAGGATCAGTGGGGGAGAGGCTATCCAGGAACTAATGCATATGGGAGGGATGCTGCACACTCTAGATGTGGGAAGTAATCTGGTAAAGGGTTTACCAGTGGAGCGAATCATCCATTGTCTAGGAATATTTACCTACAAAAGTCCAATAAACCTGTTGGCAAACTTGTAGCACGGTCTACTTTACTTCCATCTCAGCACTGTATCTGCACAGACATCTTTAATGTGGCCCGTACACTAGCTCAGAAACGAATGTACACATGAATAACGAAACACATGAATGGCACCAAAAGAATAATACTTGCATAAAAACAAAAAACAAAAACAAAAGAAAATTAAATTTAGTATACAATTGGATTATTTTATACAGTTGTAGATTTTTCCCCAAGCCAAGTAAACCGGCATTCCCTTTCCAAACGCAGTCATCTAAAGGGGAATTTGCCATAATAATTTGATTTGCACATATTTGGATGACTGATATGAATACAGATGCTCTGAGTGAAGTGAAAATGGTACGGCTTTAATAAATTAACCCAAATGACAACAGGTCACCTTTTCCTTCAGAAACCATCCACCAGTTGATCATTTCTGCTCAATGTTGTAATCCACAGGGTTTTATGTTGTCACCTTTATACCGAGCTTTCTTCTCCTATTAGTAGAAATTCTTCCGGCTGGAAGAAATAAATCATCTGATCTGTTGCTTTAGTCTCCAAACGCCAAAATCTTAGGGGAGTTTAGAGAATGCTAATGTACATGACACATGTGCCTTTCCCAGATACTCAAAGGATAATGCTATGCACCTAATTGTTCTTAAAACCAAACAAGATTGATAGTGAATTTGAGGTTATATGAAGGTCTGGCCTGTATCAACCATGTTTATTTTCACAGTCTAAAGAGAGACTTTTATTTTTCATATCTACAGCATCTTAAAGCGGTATTAAACCAAAAATCTAAAATGTAATATAATACAGCTTACCAATCATTAGATGTGGTGGCT
The DNA here is from genome assembly GCA_029206835.1 of Rana muscosa. Taxonomy (NCBI): domain Eukaryota; kingdom Metazoa; phylum Chordata; class Amphibia; order Anura; family Ranidae; genus Rana; species Rana muscosa. Next base: position 735,907,001 of record CM055122.1, read on the forward strand.
GCATTAGGCTTATTTCTTCTTGTTTTCACCTAGTGATCTGGACAGTAACACACCTCCTGTATCAGAGTGCCCCCACTTTGGGTAAATGAGCACAGGGGGCACAGCAGACAGCAACATTGTCAGTTGGGGGGTAGGAGAGTGTTGGATGTATGAGAAGACTTAAATACACTAACAAATTGATGCCAAATATACCGTATTTATCGGCGTATAACACGCGCCCCAAGTTTAGGAGGAAATTTTAGGGAAAAAAACTTTTAGAAGGGAAGTTTAAGGAAAAATAACTTACATTTAAATGCAGCCTTGTCAGTGTCCATTGCAGCCTTGTCACAGTGCAGCCTTGTCAGTGTCCATTGCAGCCTTGTCACAGTGCAGCCTTGTCAGTGTCCATTGCAGCCTTGCCCCAGAGTCGCCGTGCAGCCTTGCCCCAGTGTCGCCGTGCAGCCTTGCCCCAGTGTCGCCGTGCAGCCTTGCCCCAGTGTCGCCGTGCAGCATTTTAAAATTGGCGCCGAGACTGTGCAGAGCGGGGCGGACGCCGCCGAGAACGCAGGGACTGGGCGGAGCCGCCGCCGAGATACACATAGCCGAGTGTACTCGGCTTTTCTCGGCTCCGCTCACAGTCACGCCGAGTCCCGCCCTATGATGTACATAACACAGGTCCAATGGCGTGACTGGGCGTGACTGTGAGCGGAGCCGAGAAAAGCCGAGTATAGCCGAGTACATTCGGCTATGTGTATCTCGCTCCGCTCCGCTCACAGTCAGCAGAGACAGCCCAGGGATGTGGGTATCGGCGTATAACACGCACCCACGATTTTCCCCTGATTTTTAGGGGAAAAAAGTGTGAGTTATACGCCGATAAATACGGTACTTTATAATCAGTTACAGCCAACAGTTTTTTTCTTTTGGGATAAAGGTTTTACATAAATAAATGAAAGCTGATCATTGGGGGGGGGGTGAACGGGGAGGAGGCGTGTGCCCCCGTGATGGGTGGGGGCAGGGGAATGGAGAGATATTAATGGAGATGTCCCCAGGGGACAGGGGAGTAGAATACAGTAAGAAGATTTTATTTGGTGACATAAATAAATAATTCCTATGAAGTAAAATATAAAGGTTTCAATAGATATAATGGATTTCAAATATTATATCAGATACAATAGATAAGATATGTTAATAATCTAGATCGGAATAAGGAATAGGGAGATACAAGGTTCACCTGTAATTTTGGAGATAGGGCATAATTTTTAGGAATAGTAAAAATTAGAAGCACATAGTAGGTATATGTGTGTGTGTGTGTGTGTGTGTGTGTGTGTGTGTGTGTGTGATCATAGATAGGGGACTTATGTGCCGAAGTACTTTGAAAAACGGTGGGAGGATACACAGACTTGGTCCTAAATAGGGAGGAGGGTGGAGAGGAGATTGGGAAGGAAGGAGATTAGATGGAGGAATAGTCAGGGGAAATATTGGTAGGGATATATTATACGATTGTTGGAAGGCGTCAGAAAGATATAGAGTTAGTGGCACCTAAAACGTGGGATATAGGGGCTTAGACAATGTGAAGGGGAGCAAGATATGATATAGGATAGCCTAGGAGAGGAAAGAAGTAGATTGGATAGGGAGACGGAGGAGATAGGAGATAGATGATAAAGGTAGGAAAAGATATGGGTTGCATTATAGAGTCATTTAAGTTAGGAAGTGGCTGGAGGTCAAGGCTTGCCACTCGAGCTATTGTAGACCAACGCCCCAAGCTCGGCGCTTACGGGAAAATCAATCCCTAGGTAAGTGACGTTTTTACAACCCCTTGACCCTACTTTACTCCCCCCCCCCTCTTTTTTTTCCCTTTCTCCCTGTTGTATCCCGAGGTGTGGAAGATGGAAATAATACGGGGGACCTCATTAAATGCAAGGGGACTCAATATCCCTGAAAAACTAAGAGGTTAGTGAATGAATTAAAACATCTTAATACAGATATTGGATTTATATAGGAGACGCACTTTAAGGAAGGAGTCTTCCCTTATCTCCAAAATAGACATTTCCCGAATGTATACCATGCCTCTAATAGGGAAGCTAAAACTAAAGGGGTGGCTATTATAATATCAAATAGAATACCATGGTCCCTTACAGATAAATGCCTAGACCCAGGGGGAAGATATCTCTTCCTTAAAGGAGCCATAGGTAGTGAGAAAGTAACCTTAGTCACTATCTATGTACCAAATGTGCATCAAGATATTTTCTGGTTAAAGTTTTATCAAAACTGATGGAATTCAAAGAGGGAAAGTTGATTTGCGGAGGAGACTTAAATATCCCCCTAGATCCAAAAGTAGACACCTCTGGAGGTATCTCCTCAGTACCTAGCGGAATCAGAAGACGTATCTTACGGAAGTTATTTGAACTTCAATTGGTAGATGGGTGATGGGGAGAAAGATTATACTTACTTTTCGAACCCCAGCAAACATATTCACGAATAGACATTTTTATGGTACCACATCAGTTACCGTATATACTCGAGTATAAGCCGACCCGAATATAAGCCGAGGCACCTAATTTTACCACAAAAACTGGGAAAACGTATTGACTCGAGTATAAGCCTAGGGTGTCCATCTGTATGCCTCACTGTGCCTCACTTTGCCTCATTGTGTCCATGCCTCACTGTTTCCATGACTAGTCTGACGTTTAACATGGGAGTCTATGGAGGGGGTGCCCGATTTTGAAAAATCGGTGCTCCCCGGCCGTAAGTCCCCCGGACAAGAAACTTTGCAAACTTGTAGAGGAAGAGTGGGGCTACATGTGTGCCAAGTTTGGGGTCCAGAGGACCTACGACCGGCCGGTACCGGGTCCCCAAAGTCACCAGAGAAATGACCGTTTAACATGGGAGTCTATGGAAGGGGTGCCCGATTTTGAAAAATCGGTGCTCCCCGGCCGTAGGTCCCCAGGATAAGAAACTTTGCACACTTGTAGAGGAAGAGTGGGGCTACATGTGTGCCAGGGGACCTACAGCCGGCCGGTACCGGCTCCCCAAAGTCCGGGAGATTAGGCGCAAAAAGGTGACTCGAGTATAAGCCGAGGGGGGCATTTTCAGCACAAAAAATTGTGCTTAAAAACTCGGCTTATACTCAAGTATATACGGTACTTCACTCTGTACAAGAAATATCAATAGGAAACATTACATGGACAGACCACACGCCAGTTACGATGGAGTTAACCCTAAAGGGGGAGATTCAATCGTCAGAGTGGAGATGGCATTTAAATGAAAGCTTACCACAGTCCCCTCAAATTAGGGAAGACTTGATTAAAGAAATCACGTGGTACTTTCAGATAAACAATATAGAAGAAAGTGACCCGGGAATAGTATGGGAGGCCCATAAATCGGTAATGCGAGGTATTCTAATTAAGCATGGTTCTAGAGTTAAAAAAGTTAGAGAAGAACAAATAAAAGAACTATTGGAAAAGATACAGAGATTAGAGATACAACATAAGAATAGAACAGAAATAGGACTAGGAATTGAATTAGCACATTTAAGAAGACAAATAGCAGACCTCCTTAGGTACAAGGCTGAAGCGGCCTTACAGTACGGGAGGAGGATGATGTATGACTCTGGAGACAAATGTGGTAAATTATTAGCAAAAAAAAAAAAAAACAACAGACAAGGTCATATATACCCTTTATTAAAACAAAGGCAGATCAAAAAATCTCACTCCTGAAAGAAATGGCGCAAGAATTCGGGGAATACTATTCTTCCTTATATAACCTGCCGGAGATACCAGGTGCCCATCTGTCTCTTGAGAAATACCTATCCTCCTTGCGATTGTCTAGACTGTCTTCACCGGTCCATAGAAAAATAGAAAGGCCAATTACTATTGAGGATGTGCAAAAAGTAATGGAAACAATAAAACAAGGTAAGGCACCAGGCTCAGACGGTTTCAGTATACAATAATATAAATGTTTTATTACACAACTGGGGCCGTATATGACTAAGGTATTTAATGCAGTTGGAAAGACAGTAGTGTTACCGTCAGAGGCAGTAACAGCACATATTACGGTCATTCCAAAAGAGGGGAAGGACCCAACGATCTGTAGCAGTTATAGACCAATATCTTTACTAAACGTGGATTTAAAAATTTTGACAAAGATTTTAGCAGCTTGCATACAGTTCCAGCTTACACAATTAGTACATCTGGATCAAGTAGGGTTCATCCCGACTAGAGAGGCTAGAGATAGCACAATTAAAGTGTTGAATTTGATTGCCGGGTAAACCAAAAGAAGATCCCGAGTGTTTTTTTGAACGCGGACGCAGAAAAGGCATTCGACAGAGTAAATTGGAAATTTATGTTTGAGGTCTTAAAACAGATGGGTGTAGGTGAACGGATGGTACAGTGGATAGCGGGGGTATATGCGGGCTATGGTCAAAGTAAATGGGGTGTTTTCTAGGCCTTTTATGATCACAAATGGGACCCGGGAGGGATGCCCCTTGTCGCCTCTTTTATTTGCCCTGACACTGGAGCCATTGCTAAATAAGATTAGACAGAACCTGGATATCGTGGGTATTGATTTAAGGGGAAGGGAATGCACGCCTCATTCAAAGTCCCAAACTCCCCCTCTTTTTTCATTTGATTTAAGGGGAAGGAAATACAAAGTATCGGCATATGCCGACGATATGCTGTTCTCACTAGCAAGACCACAAATATCACTCCCTAATTTAATGAAAGAAGTAGAATTATATGGGAATCTGTCGAATCTAAAAATAAATTATGGTAAATCGGAGGCGATGAGGGTATCACTGCCGGACTCCATAAAAATCGGTTTAGAACATAGCTTTAAGTTTAGGTGGACAACTAAATCATTAAACTATTTAGGAACACGAATACCCCCCAATTTAATGGATACTTTTGAACTAAATATTTTACCATTACTAAGGACAGTCAGAACATTGCTGGAGGGATGGAATAGGGAGACGCACTCATGGTTTGGGAGATGTAATATTTTAAAAAAACGGAGTTAGACTTACCGGTAACTCTTTTTCTAGGAGTCTTCCAGGACAGCCTCTGAGATGTATGGCTCCTCCCTCCGGGACAGGAAACACATGTACCAAATATTTAAAAGGCGGTCCTCCAGGCCTCCTCTTCAGTTTAACCAAGAACTACCGGAAGGCTCTGAAAAGACATAACATACTAACACAACGTCAGTACACACATCCAACACCAATCAATAATATAAACACCGGGTGGGAAACCAGGCTGTACTGGAAGACTCCTAGAAAAAGAGTTACCGGTAAGTCTAACTCCGGTTTTCTCATTTCGTCTTCCAGGACAGCCTCTGAGATGATAAGCAAGGAACTTACTTTTTTAGGGCGGGACCACTGCCTGGAGGACCTTTTGTTCAAATGTCTGTTCTTTATCAGACAATAGATCCAGACGATAATGTTTGGCAAACGTAGAGTAACTGGACCATGTTGCTGCCTTGCAGATATCCTCCGGAGAGGCGCCAGCCCTCTCAGCCCATGACTAGAGACTGCCCTAGTCGAATGTGCTTTGACTAATGGAGCTTGAACCCCTTCCAACCCATAAGCTTCTATAATTGCCATTCTAATCCATCTGGCAATGGAAGATTTGGATGCTTTATAACCTTTGTGGGCCCCCCGCAAAATTAACAAAAAAGGGAGTCGGACTTTCTGAAGCTACTGGTAACATTCAAATAAACTAAAAGGCTTCTTTTAACATCTATTAAACTTAGAGAAGTTTCATCTGCTTCTGGGGTAGAAAGAAAAGTCGGTCCTATGGAACGTAGACGCTACCTTGGGGAGAAAACTGGGGTCTGTCTTGAGTATGACCCTGTCTTCTAACAACAACGAAAGGCTCCCGAATCGAGAGCGCTTGCAAATCACTCACCCGTCTGGCTGATGTGATAGCGATCAGAAAAACTGTTTAATACTACCCATTTCAATAGAGATTCCTCCAGGGGTTCGAAGGGCCTACCAGTAAGGGCTTTGAGAACTAAGGAGAGATCCCAGGTGGGACAGGTCGTCACCCTCACTGGCCTAGACCTTGCCAGAGCTTTGAAAAAAAAATTGACAAATTGATTCTGCTGCAGTGAGGTCTGAAGGAAAACAAACACTTAAGGCTGCCACTTGAACTTTTAAAGTACTAGGAGAAAGGCCCAACTCTACCCCTTCTTGCAGAAAGTCCAGGATAGCTGGAACCCCTGGATGGTCGAGCCCTTGCTCTTCCAACCAGGAATTGAATCTTTTCCAAACCTTGGCATAAATTGCCCTAGTTACCGGCTTACGGCACTCCAGAAGAGTTTTAATCACTATATCTGAAAATCCCTGCGATTTCAGTAACTGTTCCTCAGATACCAAGCTGTTAGACCCAGTTTTTCTATCTGTGGGTGCAGAATAGGGCCCTGGGAAATTAGATCCTTCCTGACTGGAAGATGAAGAGGCCAGTCTCTTTAGACTGGCAAACCAAGGTCTCCTTGGCCAGAATGGTGTTATCAAGATGAGGTCCGTCGCTTCTGTCAGAAACTTTTGAAGAACCGCCGCAATCAGCCTCACTGGAGGGAAGGCATAACAGAGACTGAACTGCCAAGGACTGGCAAATGCGTCTATCCCTATGGCCTGATCCCCTGGATGAATGGAGAAAAACGGAGCCAACTTTTGGAAGAGAGGGGAATCTGTAAGTCTAGGTTTTGTCTGCTGCCGTCCCAATAACCAAGCATGTGACTCTGTAAAGGGCGCTGGTGAAATCTTGCCCAAGGGACTGCTGGGAAACATGCTTTCATCACACCCAGTACCCTCATTACCTCTCTGATCGTGGCTACCCGATTGGATCAGGCAGTAGCCCAGCTCCAATTCACCTTCATGATTTTTTCCCTGGGGAGAAAGATCTTCATCTCCACTGAAAAAATCTTGTACCCCAGATACAGGACTTCCTGAGATGGTATCAGTTGTGATTTGTCCTTGTTGATTAGCCACCCTAGAGAAGCAAGGAAACTCTGCGCCTCCTCCAAGTCCTTCTCTAGTTGTTGGGAAGATTTGGCCACAAACAAGAGATCATACAAATACGGGATCACCGTAATAGCCCTGACTCTTAACGGGGCTAGGGCCTCTGCCAGAACTTTCGTGAAAATCCTTGGTGAGGAGGACAAACTAAAGCCGAGTGGGCTTGGAACTGGAAGTGCAGGATCTCTGAATTTACTCTGACTGCCAGCCTGAGATATTTTTGAAATCCCCGATAGATTGGGATGTGTAAGTAGGCATCCATGAGATCTAGAGTAGCCATGTGACAGCCTGGAAATAGTAGCTTTGATACTGTAAAGATTGATTCCATCCTGAACCATTTGTATCTCACAAACCTGTTCAGGGGGGCGCAGATTCAGGATTAACCTGAACTTCCCCGGTGGCTTCCTTACAACAAACACATGGGAGTATACTCCCTGTCAGCGCTCCATCTGGGGCACCTGAATCAGGACTCTCTGATCCACTAAGTCCCCCAGAAACAAACTTAGGGCCTTCTGCTTTTTCTTTGTCCCTGGGTAGTTGTGTAACCTGAAAACTTCAGGGGGGCATTGAATCGAACTCCAATCTGTAGCCATTCTTTATGATGTCCAATATGAACGGGCTTGAAGTCGATGTGGTCCATTGTGGGAGGAACTCCCCTAGTCTTCCTCCCACTGGGACGCAAGAGTCACTGAGGTTTTGGGGTGGTTTGAGGAGGATTAAAAGGGATTCCTCCTCTTCCTCGCCCCTTGTGGCCCATCCAATGTTTTTTTGGGGCGGTCCTCCCTCTCTTGCTGGGTCTATTGCCTGGGGCCTCGAAAAAAACGTTTCCCTTCTGACTTCTTTTTCTCAGGAAATGCTCCTTTTCCTATCTTGAGTCCTTTCAAGTGCCTCCTGGAGGCCGGGCCCAAACAGGTGGTCACCTGAAAATGGTAGCCCGCAAAGTTTTAGCTTAGAGGCAGCGTCACCTGTCCAGGTTTTAAGCCACACAGCCCTTCTAGCTGCATTCACTAGAGCGGCCGACCTGGCTGCCAATTTTACGGATTCCTCCGAGGCGTCTGCCAGAAACCCAACTGCTTTGAATAGTAGAGGAAATGACTTTAAAAGTTGTTGTCTAGGAGTACCGGCTGAAATGTGAGCGTGTAGTTGCGTGAGCCAACACTCTAAATTTCTGGCCACGCAAGTAGCTGCAAGAGCTGGTTTCAAACCTATGGAAGAGGCAACCCAGGCCCTTTTAAGCAGCAAGTCCCCTCTCTTATCCATAGGATCTTTGAGAGACCCCAGGTCATCGAAAGCCAAATCTGTCCTCTTAGAGACTTTGGCTAAGGGAGCATCTAATCTAGGAATCTTATTCCAGGGGTGAGTCGCATCCGATTCAAACGGAAATCTCCGCTTTAGGCTACCCGAAAAGAAAGGCCTCTTTTCCGGCTGCTCCCACTCCAGCAGAATCGCTTCAATCAAGGCTTTGTGAACGGGAAAAACCCTGGTCTTACTTGCACTAGACCCCTGGTACATCAGGTCGTGCTTCGAGATTGGACCTGTTCCTCGCGTATCTCTAGTGTTTCAGATAGCTTTTAGCAGATCCCCCACATCCAGAGACAATTTATATCTGGATGCCCTGCCCAGACCAATTTTCAGCTTTCAGTGCTGACGCACTTAGAATGACAATTGCACGGTCATACAACGCTGTACCCAAATTAAATTTTTATCATTTTTTTCCCACAAATAGAGCTTTCTTTTGGTGGTATTTGATCACTGACAATTTTGAAAAAAAACACAATATTTTTTACTTTGTGCTATAATAAATATCCCATTTTTTTAATTTATTTTTTTTCTCAGTTTAGGCCGATACGTATTATTCTACATATTTTTGGTAAAAAAAAAAAAAAAAAAAAATCGCAATAAGCGTTTGATTGGTTTGCGCAAAAAGTTATAGCGCCTACAAAATAGGGGATAGATTTAGGTTTTTTTTTTCCACTAGTAATACCGGTGATCTGCGATTTTTGTCAGGACTCCAATATTGTGGCAGACACATCGGACACTTTTGACACTATTTTGGGACCATTCACATTTATACAGCGAACAGTGTTATAAATAACAGTGTTATAAATATGCACTGATTACTGTATAAATGTGACTGGCAGGGAAGGAGTTAACACTAGGGAGTGATCAAGGGGTTAAATGTCTGAGTGATTCTTACTGTGGGGGGAGGTGACCGATGGTTGTCCCTATATACAAGGGACACACCATCGGTCTCCTCCCCCTAACAGGACGTGGATCTCTGTGTTTACACACAGAGATCCATGTCCCTGGCTCTGACTGCCGATCGCGAGTACGTGGCGGACATCGTGGCCACCAGGCACGCGCATCAGCAACCGCATGGCACAGCGGGCACAGCTCTTCCGTGATGCGCGCCGCCGCGGGCGTGCATTGCGGAAGTGAACACAAGGACATCCAGGCAGGGCCAGACTGGCCTACCGGGATATCGGGAGATTTCCCGGTAGGCCGCCCACGCTGGGGCCACTTTGAGTTGCGGCTGCAGTGCTCCCTGAGTCACCTCTATCCCTGCTTCTGTGTCTCACGGAGCTGGCTGGGTCTGAGTTCGGCAGCGCTGCAACACGGTCCCGCCCCCCTAGACAGGCTCCTGTGATAGTAGATAGAATTAGTATTCAGCCTATCACAGGAGCCTGTCTAGGGGGGCGAGACTGTGTTACAGCGCCGCCGAACACAGACCCAGCCAGCTCCGTGAGACACATAAGGAGATGCCTGCCTGTACAGCCCGCCCTGTGTGCCTGGATAGGAGAATCGGCAGGGGGGGCGGATATAGAGGAAATCAGCTTTCTATATTCCTTCATGCAGCCGCTGAATGCTTGCACGAGGGAGAGGAGGAGAATCAAGCATTCAGCGACTGCATGGAGGAATATAGAAAGCTAATTTCCTCCATATGCGGCCTCCCCCCCCTGCCGATCCTCCTATACTTCTTTTGATGGCCCCTCCCAGTGCTTCTTTGTGCTCCCTGGCTCCCCCCCACTACCACACTCTCCAGCCCCCCCCACAGTTCTCTCCACCCCAGTTCTTTCTGCCCCCCCTACTCTCCAGCTCTCCCCATCCCAGTGCTCTCCACTCCCCCGAGTGCTCTCCACCCCAGTGCTCTCCAGCTCTCCCCATCACTCTCCAGTGCTCTCCACCCCCCACAGTGCTCTCCAGCCCCCGTGCTCCCCACCGCTGTTCTTTCTGGCCCCCCGATGCTCTCAAGCTCCACCCATCACTCACCAGCCTCCCCCAGTGCTCCCCCTATGCTCTTTACCCCTGTTCTTTTTTGGCTCCGCCCCTGCTCTCAAGCTCCCCCCCAGCACTCTGCGCTCCCCACTCCTCTACTCTACACTCCCCCCTGCATTTTTCCCCCACCCATATTGCTCTCCAACCCCCCAGGGCTCTCCCCCCCATAGTGCTCTCCAGTCCCCCATGCTTTCCACCCCCCACTGGTGCTCTCCAGCTCCCCCCATTGCTCTCCAGCTCCCCCCATTGCTCCCCACTCCCCCCTGCTCTTTGTACCCCCCATAGTGCTCTCTAGCCCCCGTGCTCTCCACCCCTGTTCTTTTTGGCTCCCCGTGCTCTCAAGTTCCCCCCCAGCGCTCTCTGCTCCCCACCCCTGTGATCTCCACTCCCCCCTGCTCTTTGCCCCCACCCATGTGCTCTCCAACCCCGCCAGTGCTCTCCGCTCCCCCTTCTCTCCAGCTCCCACCCAGTGCTCTCACTTCCCCAGGACCAGAAGACAGGCTGACTTGGGCCGGAAAATGAGGACGGCTGAAGGTGCAGGTGGCCAGGGACCACTCCATCTCACAGCAAACAGATCCTCTGGAAGGAGCACTGTCCCTATCCAAAACGAGAACAGACCCTGCCTGCTGCTGGCCATCATGGATATCCTGCTGGCATGGAAGGTACTGTACCAAACATCAACAACACACCTTCCCACAGATGGACTGCAGACTGGGACATGGGGCACAGGAGGGGCTGCAATGATGGGCACAGTGAGGCTGTATTTGTGGGGGCAGTGAGGCTGCATTCATGGGCACAGTGAGACTGCATTCACGGGCACAGTAAAGCTGCATTTGATTGGCACTGATGAGGCTGCATTTGATGGGCACTGGTGAGGCTGCATTGAGCTCTTGTATCATGTCTGCAGTCTCTGACCATCTCCTGTATCATGTCTGCAGTCTGAGGGAGTCTGGAGGGGAATCAAGAGTGAGAGCACCGCCGGGATGGGGGTCATGGGAGAAGTCAGACGGGTGTGGACTGTGGAGAGAAGACTATAGGATAAAACCAGAGCCACCGAGCTGGAGCCGACTGACTGAGCCCTGCAAGGTGCACCTGAGTGGAAGTCAGTGACAGCTCCGCTAGGCCAGTCTGGGGGGGGGGTCACTGATGTAAGGGGGGAGTGAATACAATAATGTAAAGGGGCACTGATATAAAGGTTTCCCCCTTATATCAGTTACCCCCCCTTACCTTAGTGTATTCTTTCTGCGGACGGTGGTCCCCTCCCCACGTTCTGAGTTCCTGGGGTCCCCCTTGATGATTGACCACTTTTAACTGGAATTTGCTTTTATATATATAAAACCCTATGTGATTTCATAACTGTCTTATCTATATATAATACACTCTTCAATTGTGCTTTAAAATGTATGGTTTTCCCTTTCATAGTGTAAATAAATAAATAATGACGTTATGCTGTTGCACTGGTATAATAATGCTATGGGGCTGGTATGAATTTTTTTCCAGGGCTGGATTTTATTCCCAGTCTGGCCCTGCGTCCAGGGACGCCCTCCCGGCAGTTCAGGTCCCTGCTGCGGCCGTGTTTTGGCCATAGCGCGGATCTGAAGTGGTTAACCAGCTTCCGGGCCGCCCTGCTGCAGTATATGTACAGTGGGTGGTCCGCAAGCTGTTAAAGCAGTATTAAACACAAAAGCAAACATTTATTTTATTGCAGTTTACCAGCTCTCAGATTTTATGGCTGCATTCATCTTATTTTTTTGGTCGGTTGCTGCGAAAAATCACGTACCTGTACATGATTTCATGCACGTGGTGTAGGGGGCACGTGCGCACCGCCGCTCCCGCTGTGATTGGACACAGCGGGAGCCAATTAGCGGGTCCAGCGGCCATGATTGCCGCCGTGACTTGCCGATCATTCTGTGGAGAGATGGATCGGCGGAGTGCCTATGTAAACAAGGCAAACCGCTGATCTGTCAGGGAGCAAAAGGTGAGATCGTTGTGTTTCAGCTAAGCTGAAACACGATCCCTCCTTTCCTCCAGGCTGTCCCTCCCTCACACAGTTAGCCGCTTTAATACTGGGCACTTTCATCGCCTTCTTGCCCAGGCCAATATTCAGCTTTCAACGCTGTCGCACTTTAAATGACAGTTGCGTGGTCATTCAAAACTGTACCCTTATGACATTTTTTCACACAAACTAAGCTTTCTTTTGGTAGCATGTAATCACCACTGGATTTTTTTATTTTGTGCTAAATAAATGAAAAAAGACTGAAAAGTTTGAAGAAAAAACATGTTTTACTTCAGCCACATCCTTCTGCCCACTATTCAAGGGTACAGAATTACTTGTTTTGGATACATTTTGGGCATCTATGTCTGGGTTTGTGGGACTCGCGCAAGTTGAGCACTCCAACACGGGAAACTTGTTCCCCAACATACAACACACTAGCCAGTGGAAGGGTGTTTGACAGAGACCTACAGACCTCTAATCTGTATCGCCGCTTATTTAGAAATCCCTTTAAGTAGAGGGCTTAGGGGTTGAGACATTGGCCTGCCTATTACTTTAAGCTATGCTTTTTGTACCCATTATTTTACACCTGTTAGAAGAGCTCACTGTTTTTCCATTGATGGTTATTGATTTACAGTGCGTTGCAACAATAAATATTCCCTCCCCAGCCTTGGTGTGTCTAAGAGTGTGGCATTGCTGGGAAGGTCGTAGACATCTGGATCTTGGGACCTAAATATGGGTGTAACATGTTCAGAAGGTTAACTTGGCCTTTAAAAAGGAAAAAGATTATATAAAATAAAGGTAGATTTATATAAGCGAGATCTTGGGGGGATGGTTAGCTCTGTGATAGTAGCAACATTAGGGATATCTTGCCAGTCTGAACTTTGTTTTAGGGCTTTTTGGCTTGCTTTTATTAAACACAAATGCAAAAGATTAACAGAATACTTGCCTAACCAGGGGTTTCTACCATCAAAACAAGTAACAAAAAATGCCAAGCCACCTGGGCTCCTCCTTCAGCCACACTGCTGTTCTTTTCACTGGTCCATTAGAAAATCTCACCCAACTCTCCTGGCTCACTCAGCCTATAGTTACAGCCCACCCCCTGGCCTTTCAATAGGGGATGTCCTGGGACCCTATGCTCTCGCACTACTTTGAGAACCCCAGATTCTTGCAGTTCCCTGAACTTGCCTAGTAATTCTGGCTTTCCCAGTCTATTGGACTAACTTAGCCACCTGGATCTGCTCCATCTTATAGGTAAGGAATCTCTCCTCCAGAATGGAGTGGTGTCTCTTGAGTGGAGCACATCTCCTAATTGGAGCCTACACCTGTCCCCTGACAGGTGTATGCCCATCTCCTAAAGCTAACCCAGAGCTATGGTCCAGCCTCACTTATTACGAGTGTGCACACAACATAGCCTGCAGGTCTCTAGTAAACCTGGACACAGGATTGAAGTCTTTGTCCCACCAAAGACTGATGCCTTTGGACTCTGGACCCTGATCAGGGATTACAAACCCCAGAGAAATCCCAGTCTTCTCCACTCAGACGCAAAACTCTAAAGTCTCTCAAGCAGTATCTTTGAGAACTGTGTGTCTTCTGCCTATACTCACACAGTGGCAGGACCTAGCACTGTCACAACGGGGTTTATTTACTAAAGCTGGAGTGCAAAATCAGACTCACTTCTGCATAGAAACCAATCAGCTCCTAACCTCCGCTTGTTCAAATAAGCTTTGGCAATAAAACCTGGAAGCGGATTGGTTTCTATACAGAAGTGAGCCTCATTTTGCACTATCCGGGTTTAATATATATATATATATATATATATATATATATTATATATATATTTTTCCCGCTCTCAAAACACTGACAATGTGTGGTTCTAAACAGACAGCTAAACACTTGACAGACTCCAGTAAACGGAAGCCCAATTGCTTGATTTGTCTACCGAAGTAATCCAACTTTATTTTACTTCTTTGTCAAACTGCAATACAATACAATGACGAGATATCCGTACACATAGAATCACTAGTCTAGTATAAATGACAGATGACAACAGAAAGACACTTACAGGTGATGTCTCAAGCCCCTTGGGAGAGAAACGGACATGCTGCATCCATATAGAATGGCAATCTAAAATGGCTGAAGAACTTCCTAAACCAAGTGTTACTTCCTGTCTGAGAAATTTACATAACCAGAGATAAAGCTGCTACAGACTTTGGCCACTAGATGGCAGTGGTAAACTACACATTCTATATAAAGTAACTATAACTAAATTAACCTGTAAAGGCAGCACACTCCCTGTCTGATATAATACATTTTATCACTACCTATACATATCTACTGTACAGGGAAAACACACTAATAAGAAAATACGTTCCTGTCTAGAACTGGTAAACTAAAACAGGAGTCCACAATATCAGTGTCTCTTGGCTATGGTACTTCAAGCTGATGGCCCACATGAAGAAATAGTTTTGTCCATAAACCCATCTTCGGATTGGAGAAGCCGCACTAGGCCAAACTATCTCCAATGCCAATTGTAATCCACAGGATGGATTTTAACTCATGGCGAATGTCACGTCTGAAAGCCGTCAGTGACAAGCTCTATGTTATGTATTGTGTCAAAAACATAACAGAAATACCTGTTCAAAGGAGAACAATGACATTCAAAACTGGTCTGGCGTACACTTTAACAGTCCCTTGTTTCGTCACTTTGACTTCAACCTTTCTGACATTACCATCTTTACTTGGCAACGTATTTGTGACAATTCCCATAGGCCAGTTGTTTTTGCTTTCTTGACTATCTTTCAACACAACATCTCCAACTTTAACATAGGGACTGGTCTTAGCCCATTTCCTGCGACTTTGTAAGGTAAACAGATAATCTCTCCTCCATCTCTTCCAAAACTTATCAGCCAGACACTGGACTTGTTTCCATTGCTTTACATGAAGTTCTGTTGTACTAAAGTCTCCACAAGGGGCCGACAAAGAGTCTACCTTTTGGGTCAAGAGCATAGCAGGAGTAAGAACTGTTGGATTATCTGGATCTGTAGATAGTGGTACCAAAGGTCTTGCATTAATGATGGCCATAACTTCTGCCATGAAAGTACTTAAAGTCTCATGAGTCAAACGAAAGTAGGTTTAGCTTGGAGTAACATTGCATCTAAAATGCACCTAGCTACACTTATTAACCTTTCCCAAGCACCTCCCATGTGAGATGAGTGTGGAGTGTTAAAGATCCATGTGCATCCTTTGTCTTCAAGATAGTCTCGAAGTTCTACATCATTTGAACATATATGCAGTTTCTTGCATGCTCCTACAAAATTAGTACCTCTATCAGAGTGAATTAACTTAGCCAGACCACGAACAGAAAATAATCTTCTTAGAGCATTGATGAAACTGGATGCTGTGAAAAGAACAGCCCAGCGTTTGCTGTCAGCGCTACCTCCTCTAGTTCGGCGTGTTACAACAGGGACCAAACACATCAACACCCACACTAGTGAATGGAGGCTCAAGATTGACTATCTTTTGGGAACTCTGCCATCTTTTGACTTTCCAATCTCCCTCTGAGCTTACGGCACATGACTATCTACAACTTTCTGATACTAAAAAAGGTGGGCCTGAGAACCATATAGAGTTCTGAAGGCAAGCTATCTGTGTAGGCCTGGTAGCATAATCTGCAGGATTTTGTTCTGAGGGCACATAGAACCATTGCTCTGGACAGGTTGCTTGCCTGATCCTATTCACCCGATTGGAAACATATGAGAAGAATCTCTTTGTAGTGTTGCAGCTATAGCCCAAGACTGTTTTACTGTCTGTGAAGAGTTTCACAGCATCTAGGCTTAGGTCCATCTTGTCTCTCACTAGCTCATACAGTTCAACCGCTAGTACAGCTGCACATAACTCTAGGCGTGGAATTGTATGTGCCGGCCTAGGACTCAGTTTGGATTTTCCCATAACAAATCCAACCATTTCTTGCACTGTTTACCTTCAAGTAAGCAACTGCACCTATTGCTGTAAGGCCCCTTTCACACTGAGGCGTTTTTACTGCGTTTTCGCGGTAAAAATAGCGCTGTAATAACGCCTGAAATAATCCTGCCCCAGCATTCTCAATGTGAAATCTCTGAGGGCTTTCACATGGAGGCGTTTTGCTGGCTGGGCGTTGAAAAAAATCCTGCAAACAGCTTTTTTAGAGCAACTTTAGGGCGCATAAAATAGCGCTGTAAAAACGCCTATCCCCATTGAAATGAATGGGATTCGCGGTAAAAACGCATAGGCATAAGCGTTATGTTAAAAATAGCGCTAACGCCTATGCGATTTTGCCGCGTTTTTACCGCGTTCATGCTAATTTTAGCGCAAACGCGGTAAAATCGCGGCAAAAACGCATACGCGTTAGCGCTATTTTTACCGCGATCGCGGTAAAAACGCGGTAAAATAGAGGTACAAAATCCTATAATTTTTGAGCGTTTTTTCAACGCCTCAGTGTGAAAGGGGCCTTACAGATGCATCTGAAAAAATGTACAGTTCTCTTTTGCAGGCTTGCGACAATGAAACAGGAACATAACATCTGGGTATTTGTAAACATTGTAAGGCTTGTAGAGACTGTCCATTGGACCCACTCATGGAGTCTCTCTGAAAGGATCGTAGAGACTGTTCACAGTGGATAGAATTCCTCTTCTCGTGAATGGCTTTTCTACTGAAGAAACCTGAAAAACAAAAAAACAGTCTCTCTATATCCCAGCTTAGGCCTAAACTCTTCTGTAAAGGAAGGGTGTCTGTTCCCAGGCAAAGGTCTTTGAGATCTTTAGCTCTGTCTTCCGCGGTGAAAGCTTCCATGACTTGTTTGCGGTTAGAGGCTATCTTAAGTAGTCGCAAATTAGACTCTGCCAGCATTTGTTTTACTTTGTTTAGAATGTTGATTGCTCCTTCAGGTGTGTTAGCTGAAGCAAGTCCATAGTCTACATAGAAATGTCTCATCACAAGGTGTTTGGCATCTTGACCATAATGTTCTGCACCTTTCTGGGCAGCTTTGCACATGCAGTATATGGCAACAGCAGGAGAAGGGCTGTTACCAAAAACATGACCCCTCATTCTATACTTCGTCACCTCTTTTTCTGTGTCATTATCCTTGTACCACAGGAAACGCAGGTAATCGCGATGGTCCTCTCTCACTAGAAAACAATAAAACATCTGTTGCACATCCCCTGTGAAGGCAATAGGCTCTTTCCTGAAGCGTAAGAGGACACCCAGATGTGTGTTTAGATATGGGCCACTCAGCAGAACATTATTTAATGAAACCTTCATGTTGAGCACTGGAATCGAACACAACTCTTATTTGGTCTGGCTCTTGTGGATGGTAAACGCCAAACATTGGCAGATACCAGTCGTTACCTTCATCCAGTGATGGTGCTACTTCAGCATGATTATTGTCAAGCATCCTTTTGATTAATTCTGTAAAGTCTTTTTTCGCTTCAGGTTTTCTTTGCAAAGTTTTACGTAGTGCGTTCAGGCGCTTCATGGCTTGCTCTCCGTTACTAGGTAATTAACACCTGGGTGTGCAAAAAGGTAAAGGAGCTACCCAATTGTTGTTTTCATCTTGGAAAATCTCTTTATCCATGATATTGAGAAAGGCTTGATCATCTATAGACATTGTTTGTCATCATCTTTTAATCTCTGGAACACTGAGTTCCCTAAAGAGTCAGTCTGCATGCCACTACTAATGTCTCTATTGTAATTAGAAGGAGAGTCACAGTATGGTTTTAGGGTTTAACAAAGCTGTTCTAACATGGACTAAGAAGGGAGGTGCGCCCATTCACTAGCACAGATGTCTTTGAAGTGTTGACGCTGTCAGGCCGATGTGTTGCTCCTAGGCAAACTTCTACTATAACCCACCCTAGGTCAAGTCTTTGAGCATAGGGGGCATTAAAGGGCCAATAAATTTGTTGGCGTACCTTATGTACCTGTAGAATGTCTCTTCCAAGAAGTAGAAGAATAGAGGCATCTTTCTGGATAGCTGGAATGAGGTGAGATATTGAATTGAGATGAGGATGGTGAAGGGATCTCTGCTTTATCGTCTGGTAACATATCACACTCTATCAAAGTGGGAAGTGAGAGATGGACTCGCTTGTCAAGAGACTCGATAGTAAAGTCAGTAGCTCTTCTTCCTGAAGTTTCCATCACTCCTGCACGTCTTTAGAGTGTATGGAACTGCACTCAATGTAATGTTGAAGGCATCAAAAAAGTCTGACCTTGCCAGTGACCTGTTACTCTGTTCATCCAGAACCACATACATCAAAACTGCTTTTTGCTTTTCCCCGGTGGGGTACACTGTTTCTAGGCAGATCTTGGAACATGAATTTATACTGTCACCACAGATTTCAGTGCATTTGGACATTACTGGGGTAGATAAATGATCTTTTTGCTCCCTGCCCCCATCTTTCGGGGCTTCAGTGACCTCTAGTGGTTGATGCAAAGTATCAGGGTGTAAAGCTGTGATGTGTCTGACTGCCACATTCGGAGCAATCCGCTTGTATTTTGCAGTCTTTGGCTACATGTTTAGTGGATTCACAACACTTGAAGCAGATGCCGTTTTGTCCAAGAAAAGCTATCCTTTCCTTGATAGGTTTACTGTTGAACCCTTTGCACTTGTTTAGGGAATGGGGCTTTTTATGAAGTGGGCAAAGTCTGTCAGGGCCTTCAAAGTTGTTTACCTTGTAGCTGCTTAGACAGTCTGGGTCCTCAGAGGGTACAGTTGTCTTATGGGCGATCACTGAAGTCCTATTGTAGGCTCTAGGTGGCTTTTCTTTTGGCAGTTGACTGTTGGCGATGAAGGAAAAGCTGGGATCGCACCTGATCTTAGCTTGCTGCTGCACAAACCTAGAAAACACAAAGAATGGGGAAAAAGGGACATCATGATCTTTTTTGTATTTGGGTCCAACACTCAACCATTTTTCTTGTAGGTTGTGAGGTAGTTTCTTTACTATAGGCTTAGTACCGCTGACGGAATCTAAATGTGCAAGTCCTCTTTAATAGTCGTCTTCTTTGGCACACTGGACTTCCCAAAGAACATCACCCAGCTCTTGCAGTTTCAAATTGTCTCTGCTGTTAAGCTTAGGGAAAAACTCCAGTCTTTTCATTAGAGCACCTTCAATTACTTCTGGTGATCCATATCTTTCCTCTAGCCTTTGCCAGGCCATATCAAATCCTGCTGAAGGGTTAAATATGTGTATCCTGCGCATCCTTCTTGCATGCTCTGCTGACTCCGTCCCAAGCCATTTTATCATCAGGTCTAGCATCTCAGCTGCTGGTAAGTCTAAGTCTTTGACTGCATTCAGAAAAGAAAACTTCCATGCCCAGTAATTCTCGGGGCAGTCATTAAACTTGAGAAAGCCTGAATTAACCATTTCTTTACGGATAAGATATTTAGTGACATCTTGTGTGCTCTGGTGTTTGGGTTGCTGTAGTAAGAATTCACTTGGCCTGTTCCAATATGTCTCTAATGGTTCTGGCATTGCTGACTTCATGGGTTTATTTTCGTACACTCAGGGGTTTTGCTGGCTCTGGTTTAAATTCAGCCGACTCTGGATTGAGAAACTGTTTTGTTGCATTGCTGTTTAAAAGTTCATGGACATACTCCTTCGTACATTCTACTGAGGAACGGGGCTTCTAAGGTACATCTAGGCCTTCGTGGATAGACCCACTTGCAGACAGCTCAATATCAGCATAAGCTGCGGCCTCTGCTGCTGCACACTGATGCTGAAGTATATGCAACTTTGCTTCCTGTTCCGATTTTTCTTTCTCTGCTCTTTCCTTCATAATGGCAGCCTCTCTCTCAGCAAATTCTAGCTGAACACGAGCTGCCTCTGCTTTGGCGCGAGCTCTGACTAAAAGGGCACTTGCTGATGAAATCTGACTGGACTTGGTTCATTTAGACTAGTGTGAGTGTGTATCATCTTGCTGGACACTTGGCATGCTCTCCCTGCCTTGATGTGTCCCGGGTAGCTGATCTTCAGCCTGTCTTCCTGATCTTAGCCTGTCTGTGCAGAGACTAATATCTCCAGGCTTGTTGCGCTACACCTTTTCACTGTTCCGCTCTCAAAACACTGACTGACTATTATTGGTTCTTAACGGACAGCTAAACACTTGATTTGTCTACCGCAGTAATCCAACTGTATTTTACTTCTTAATGAAACTGCAATACAATGACAAGATATCAGTACACATAGAATCACTAGTCTAGCATAAATGACAGATGACACAACAGAAAGACACTTACAGGTGATGAGGTCTCAAGCCCCTTGGGAGAGAAACGGACATGCTGCATCCATATAGATTGGCAATCTAAAATGGCTGAAGAACTTCCTAAACCAAGTGTCACTTCCTGTCTGAGAAATTTACATAACCAGAGATAAAGCTGCTACAGACTTTGGCCACTAGATGGCAGTGGTAAACTGCACATGCTATATAAGTAACTATAACTAAATTAGCCTCTAAA
This sequence comes from Rana muscosa, assembly GCA_029206835.1. NCBI lineage: Eukaryota > Metazoa > Chordata > Amphibia > Anura > Ranidae > Rana > Rana muscosa. Next base: position 735,927,749 of record CM055122.1, read on the forward strand.
GGCAGCACACTCCGTCTGATATAATACTTTATATTACTACCTATACATATCTACTGTATAGGGAGCAGCAAAAAAAAAAAAAATAGAGATATCTCTATCGCGCACACAAAATATATAAAAACACACACACACACACACACACACACACACCTGTATATATAAAATGGGATTATGAGTAATCCAAATTTGTTTTAATATTTTTTGCCATTTAATTTTTTTGTTTTACACGGGTTTCTGCATTTTTTTTTTTTTTTGCTAAAAGTTACTTTAAATCCCCAAAAGGAATAGATTTTTCTGAAAGCAAAGACCCTGGAGAATAAAATCTTGGTAGGTGCAATTTATGTTGCATTATATCTGCACAGCTATTTATCAAATACAGTTTCACGAAAAACTACACAAAAATTATTCTTGGTACAAACAAAACACATTATTATACCCAGTGTTTGGTAAAATATAAAAGATGGGATTGTGTCAAATAGATACCAAACATGTCAAGCCTACAGACTGGGAGGCAATATTGGCATCGATGAACACATGAAAGAGCTTTTAACCACTTCCATACTGGGCCAATTCCAGCATTCCTCTCCAACATGTAAAAACCTAGGGAATAAAATGCAATTATTTATGTCACACGGTATTTGCACAGCAATTTTTCAAACGTGAATTTAAAAAAAAAAAAAAAACAAATAAACACTTTCATGTATTAAGAAAAAACATGTAATGTGAAAGATGCTACACCGAGTAAAAAGATACCCAACATGTCACACTTTGAAATTGTGCACACTCGTGGTATGGCGCCAAACTCCGGTACTTAAAAATCTCCTTAGGCTACGTTTTACATTTTTTTTATAGGTTACCATTTTGGAGTTACTGGGGAGGTCTTGTGCTACAATGATTGCTCTCACACCAACGGTCGCAGCGATACCTTACATGTGTGGTTTGAATGTCGTTTACATATGAGGACGCAAACTACGTATGCATTCGCTTCTGCGTGTGAGCACGAGGAGATGGGACGCTTTAATTTAATTTCCTTGTGACAATGCTCCATCCAGCAGCTACCCATGGATAAGTGCTGATTGTACAAACAAATAGTTTATACTATGTATTGCATCAAACACGCAAATAGAGTGTGGGCGGAAACCCACCCAGCCACAAAGAGCATAATACAACCACATACGGCGTATGTAGTTTAGTATGTGTGGATAAACCTATTAAATACATTTATACTGTGCCAGCGACGAAGGCGCGCACATCATCGGGGCTTGGACGTAAACCAGCCACGCAGATTGCGTACACAACCGTGTAGGTATGTTAGCCTGCGAATAAACAAATTGCCTATGTTTATACTATGCATAGTGCTGAAAATGCGCACACCATTGGAACGCAGGGGAGAAACCTGAGCACCCAAATGAAACCCATGCAGACTGCATACGCATACCGTGTAGGTATTATAGTATGTGTGCTAAACATTTTGCACAAGCCCATGTGTGCATAGCACCGAAAGCACGCACACCGTTGGCGCGTGGGAGGAACCAAAGTACCCCACGCATACCCAGAGAATGCAATACCTACAACTACTGTGAATGTATTTAGTGTTGTGTATAAACATAATGTGTATGTTTACACCGTGTATTGCACCAAAGGCACGCAAGTCATGTAGCATGGACGGAAACCCACGCAGACTGCACAGACGTACCGGGTAGGTATGTTAGTATGTGGATATCCCATCGCACAAATTTAGGCTGTGCATAGCGCCGAAGCGCCCATACCAATGGAGTGTGGGAGGGAACCGGAGTACCCGGAAGAAACCCACACAGACTGCATACACATACCGTGTAGGTATTATAGCATGCGTGATAAACATTGAACATGTTTAACTGTGCAGAAGGCCAAAGGCGCACATACCGTCAGCGCGTGGGAGGAAACCGGAACACCCGGAAGAACCCCACGCAGACAGCACACAGATACCGTGTAGGAATGATAGCATGTGAATAAACATATTGCACATGTTTATGCTGCGCATTTCCATTGGAGCGTGGGGGGAAACCGGAGTACCCGGAGGAACCCCACACAAACAGTATACCCATACTGTAAACATGTATAGTATGTGCAATAAACATATTGAACATGTCTATACTGTGCAGAGAGCCGAAGCGCACATACCATGAGAGCGTGGGAGGACACCGGAGCCCCCGGCGGAAACCCGCACTGACCCAGAGAGTATAATACATACATATACTGTGAATGTATCTGGAGTCGTGCATAAACATATTTTGTACGTTTATATCATGTAAGGCACTGAAACACAGCATTGGAACGTGGGGGGACACCCACGCAGACACAGAGACCAATAACACATACATACACTGTGAATGTATGCAGTGTAGAGGTATAGGATGAGTTTAAATTATGGCACAGAGGCGCATAATCTTCTCTATCATTCCAACCTGCTTGACTGTGCTGCCAAAGCAGCATGCAGGTAACAGGTAACTTCTGATCCTCAGACCGTGTGTCTGTCAGAGCTCAGAGCGTTCCCCAGGAAATGGTGGCAAACCACAGGTGCAGAGACCCTGTTGTTGCCTCAGGACATCACACAGAAGGCTCACAGGGACTAGAGACATAAATTAATAAAGCCCCCCCCCCCATGCTGCACCGACCAGGGGGAGGGAAACACTGTGTACCACTGTATCATCCATGCTGCTCTTGACGCAGCGTGTGAGGAAAACAGTGAGGAAGCTGTGTAAAAGAAAAGCTTGAAGGAACCAAGGGAAACGGCGTCCACCTGAGGTACCTCAGCCACAGAACCCAGCTTGAGAGTGTTCCTCACAGCAGCAATGAGTTCACTTACAAGCGCCCTGTCATTCACGGACACAGAACTGGAGTCTTCCTCACAAGGGAATGTCCTGTTCATAAACATTAAATATTCAGAGCTAGGGTTCTGAGCACAGTAGCTAGGCCCATATCTGAATCACAGCACTCCTTCACTAAAGATTTTTGTGGGGAGAGGGGGCTTATAGCTCCTTTCGCTCGCACACCGCTTCCATTCTGACAAGGAATGATTCCAGGACCGCCGACAACTGGTCCATAAGGACCGCAGGTGCAGGAAACATATGAACATGTTTAACTGTGCAGCACTGCCAGTTGCCCCAGGCAAGTGTGGAGAGCAGGTGTATCAGACTCCATAACGCCACCCTCTGAGACCTTATACACTATACAGGCTGAAACCGAAAGTAAATGCGCGGCGGCTACAAGAAAATGGCCGCAGCTATAACTGCGCCATTGAACCACGCCAAGATGGCCGCCGAGAGCGAAATTCAAAGCTCCAATGCGCGCTAATGGCGCACGCAATAACCACCTCAAACAAAGCTAATGGCGCACGCAATAATTACCTCACACACCAGAAAAACTGCCCCAATCTCCAGAACCCACTACAGACATGAGCGCCCAGCCAGGCCAGTGACCCCCAAGCACCTCCACAGCACAGCACCAGTACAGGGTGCAGAAAGCAGCATAACGGGGGGGGGGGAGACAGGAAGAAACCTCCCATATAAAGAAACACAGCCAGCATGTACTCACCTGCAGTAGGAGAGACTACTTACCCGTCCCTTTCAGGGACCCACTGGCTTGTTTCAGACAGACCTATCACAGAGCAGTACTGCGTAGCTGTCGGCCCGGTCCACTGCGAGAGATACAGCCAGTCGGGTACTGTTCAATCTTGAGAGGACCACGGGAGCATGAAAGCAACCCGGCCACCCCTGGAGTCATGGGGCATGTCGTGAACAGAATCTCTCGCACACAAGGCGAGGATCAGCACGCTCGATGGTCGGATAGGGAAGACTACGAGGATACCAGTGTACCCAACCTGTTGCCCAGCCGACAGTTGATTGAAGGTCTCAAAAATAAAATTCCCAAAAGGAATACAATTTAAAAGTAAAATCTCCAGGAGACTGGATCCCGAGAGAGCCACGTCTTCTCCTTCTGCTAGGCAGAAAAAAACTGAGGCTGCTAGCTGCAGGTGGGAGGGTAATGTCCAGAGGGACCGCCCCCCTGGGCGGGGCTGTTCAGCTCTGGTTTGTTCTAGAATGTATGTTTCTAACAATATGACATTCTGCCTAGATCTTCTCCTGCGAGCAGGGACATATACCCACACGTTTACAGTATCCAGCTGTGTCAGTCCATGGACGATAAGAGAAAATGTTTATCACTTTTATTCCTATTGAAAGGAATGTAAACATCCCTTGGAATAGGGAATGACAGGTCCTCTTTATGGAGAGATGACATCTCTCCTCTTGGCTGAACAGCCAGAGATAAAAAAAAAAAAAAAAAAAAGTGGTCTCAGTCTTTCCAGCAGAACACACAGTGGTGTTTACAACTGCCGGGGCCAGACGTGACGTCAGAACTTTGTGCCTGGCCTCCGAGAGTCAGAGTCGATCAAGGACCATCTTGTCCTCGGTCAGCTCTATGGTAACTTCTGCCGCTGGCGGATTCCTTCTCTGGCTTGCCGATCGCACGGGCAAGCCGGTAGAAGCACCGGAGGGGGCGGGAGGGAACATCCCCTCCCACTGCCTGTAAAATCAATCAAGTGGCTGAAATGTTTTTACTGTGTAGGGAATTCCCGGCAGAAAATATATATATATCTGAATGATGCCTGTAGCTGCAGGCATCATTCAGATATCTCCACTGAAAGCCCAGGACGTCATAGGACGTTCAGCGGTATGGAAGTGGTTAAAAAAAAATATATAAAAATGAAGTAACACGATCATTGTTTAAATGTTACAAAGAATATAACAATATGTAAAAAGTAAATCAAGGCCACAAAAATCCAAAATGAACGACAGATTGCAAAAGATAGGAGAAACCCCCCAAAATTTCTTGAAATATTTTAGAATATATATATATATAGTAAAAAGGTCAGGTCTAAAAGCATGTAGGCCCTTTACAAAATAATCTGGAGGGGGTGACTGGGGACAAAGAAGACAAATTTATAAAATACTTTCTGCAACTCTGTGTATACAAAGGAGCACGGAGGAGCTCATGGAGGGGGGGAGAGAAGAGGGGGGAGAGAGAGAGCGCGCCAGAGGGGGGGGGGGAGAGAGAGCGCGCCAGAGGGGGGGGGGAGAGAGCGCGCCAGAGGGGGGGGGAGAGAGAGCGCGCCAGAGGGGGGGGGAGAGAGAGCGCGCCAGAGGGGGGGGGAGAGAGAGCGCGCCAGAGGGGGGGGAGAGAGAGCGCGCCAGAGGGGGGGGGAGAGAGAGCGCGCCAGAGGGGGGGAGAGAGAGCGCGCCAGAGGGGGGGGGGAGAGAGAGCGCGCCAGAGGGGGGGGGGAGAGAGAGCGCGCCAGAGGGGGGGGGAGAGAGAGCGCGCCAGAGGGGGGGGAGAGAGAGCGCGCCAGAGGGGGGGGAGAGAGAGAGCGCGCCAGAGGGGGGGGAGAGAGAGAGCGCGCCAGAGGGGGGGGAGAGAGAGAGCGCGCCAGAGGGGGGGGAGAGAGAGAGCGCGCCAGAGGGGGGGGAGAGAGAGAGCGCGCCAGAGGGGGGGGAGAGAGAGAGCGCGCCAGAGGGGGGGAGAGAGAGCGCGCCAGAGGGGGGGGAGAGAGAGCGCGCGCCAGAGGGGGGGGGGGAGAGAGAGCGCGCCAGAGGGGGGGGGGGAGGAGAGCGCGCCAGAGGGGGGGGAGAGAGAGCGCGCCAGAGGGGGGGGGAGAGAGAGCGCGCCAGAGGGGGGGGAGAGAGAGCGCCGCCAGAGGGGGGGGGAGAGAGCGCGCCAGAGGGGGGGGGGGGGAGAGAGCGCGCCAGAGGGGGGGGGGAGAGAGAGCGCGCCAGAGGTGGGGGGAGAGAGAGCGCGCCAGAGGTGGGGGAGAGAGAGCGCGCCAGAGGTGGGGGGAGAGAGAGCGCGCCAGAGGGGGGAGAGAGAGCGCGCCAGAGGGGGGGAGAGAGAGAGCGCGCCAGAGGGGGGGAGAGAGAGAGCGCGCCAGAGGGGGAGAGAGAGCGCGCCAGAGGGGAGAGAGAGAGAGAGCGCGCCAGAGGGGGGAGAGAGAGCGCGCCAGAGGGGAGAGAGAGAGCGCGCCAGAGGGGGGAGAGAGAGCGCCAGAGGGGGGAGAGAGAGAGCGCCAGAGGGGGGAGAGAGAGCGCGCCAGAGGGGGGAGAGAGAGCGCGCCAGAGGGGGGGAGAGAGAGAGCGCGCCAGAGGGGGGAGAGGAGAGCGCGCCAGAGGGGGGGAGAGGAGAGCGCGCCAGAGGGGGGGAGAGAGAGCGCGCCAGAGGGGGGGAGAGAGAGCGGCGCCAGAGGGGGGGGAGAGAGAGAGCGCGCCAGAGGGGGGGAGAGGAGAGCGCGCCAGAGGGGGGAGAGAGAGAGCGCGCCAGAGGGGGGAGAGAGAGAGCGCGCCAGAGGGGGGAGAGAGAGAGCGCGCCAGAGGGGGGGAGAGAGAGCGCGCCAGAGGGGGGGGAGAGAGAGCGCGCCAGAGGGGGGAGAGAGAGAGCGCGCCAGAGGGGGGAGAGAGAGAGCGCGCCAGAGAGGAGAGAGAGAGAGCGCCAGAGGGGAGAGAGAGAGAGCGCCAGAGGGGAGAGAGAGGAGAGAGAGAGCGCCAGAGGGGGGAGAGAGAGAGCGCCAGAGGGGGGAGAGAGAGCGCCAGAGGGGGGAGAGAGAGAGCGCCAGAGGGGGGAGAGAGAGAGCGCCAGAGGGGGGAGAGAGAGAGCGCCAGAGGGGGGAGAGAGAGAGAGCGCCAGAGGGGGGGGGAGAGAGAGAGCGCCAGAGGGGGGGGAGAGAGAGAGCGCCAGAGGGGGGGAGAGAGAGAGCGCCAGAGGGGGGGAGAGAGAGAGCGCCAGAGGGGGGGAGAGAGAGAGCGCCAGAGGGGGGGAGAGAGAGAGCGCCAGAGGGGGGGAGAGAGAGAGCGCCAGAGGGGGGGGGAGAGAGAGAGCGCCAGAGGGGGGGAGAGAGAGAGCGCCAGAGGGGGGGAGAGAGAGCGCGCCAGAGGGGGGGAGAGAGAGCGCCAGAGGGGGGGAGGGAGAGCGCCAGAGGGGGAGGGAGAGCGCCAGAGGGGGGAGGGAGAGCGCCAGAGGGGGGAGAGAGAGCGCGCCAGAGGGGGGGAGAGAGAGCGCGCCGGGGGGAGGGAGAGAGAGCGCGCCGGGGGAGGGAGAGAGAGCGCGCCGGGGAGGGAGAGAGAGCGCCGGAGGGGGGAGAGAGAGCGCCGGAGGGGGGAGAGAGAGCGCCGGAGGGGGGGAGAGAGAGCGCCGGAGGGGGGGGAGAGAGAGCGCCGGAGGGGGGTGAGAGAGAGCGCCGGAGGGGGGAGAGAGAGCGCCGGAGGGGGGGAGAGAGCGCGAGAGGGGGGGAGAGAGCGCGAGAGGGGGGAGAGAGCGCGAGAGGGGGGAGAGAGCGCGAGAGGGGGGAGGGAGAGCGCGAGAGGGGGGGAGAGGGCGAGAGAGAGAGCGCGCGGAGAGGGGGAGAGAGAGCGCGCGAGAGGGGGAGAGAGAGAGAGCGCGCGAGAGGGGGAGAGCGAGAGAGAGAGCGCGAGAGGGGGAGAGCGAGAGAGAGAGCGCGCGAGAGGGGGGGAGAGCGAGAGAGAGAGGCGCGAGAGGGGGGAGAGCGAGAGAGAGCGCGCGAGAGGGGGGAGGAGCGAGAGAGAGCGCGCGAGAGGGGGGAGAGCGAGAGAGGGGGGGAGAGCGAGAGAGAGAGCGCGCGAGAGGGGGGGAGAGCGAGAGAGAGAGCGCGCGAGAGGGGGGAGAGCGAGAGAGAGAGCGCGCGAGAGGGGGAGAGCGAGAGAGAGAGCGCGCGAGAGGGGGAGAGCGAGAGAGAGAGCGCGCGAGAGGGGGGAGAGCAGAGAGAGAGCGCGCGAGAGGGGGGAGAGCGAGAGAGAGCGCGCGAGAGGGGGAGAGCGAGAGAGAGCGCGCGAGAGGGGGAGAGCGAGAGGGGGAGAGCGAGAGAGAGCGCGCGAGAGGGGGGAGAGCGAGAGAGAGCGCGCGAGAGGGGGAGAGCGAGAGAGAGCGCGCGAGAGGGGGAGAGCGAGAGAGAGCGCGCGAGAGAGAGAGCGCGCGAGAGCGAGAGAGAGCGCGCGAGAGGGGGAGAGCGAGAGAGAGAGCGCGAGAGGGGGAGAGCGAGAGAGAGAGCGCGAGAGGGGGAGAGCGAGAGAGAGAGCGCGAGAGGGGGGGAGAGAGAGAGCGCGCCAGAGGGGGGAGAGAGAGAGCGCGCCAGAGGGGGGAGAGAGAGAGCGCGCCAGAGGGGGGAGAGAGAGCGCGCCAGAGGGGGGGAGAGAGAGCGCGCCAGAGGGGGGAGAGAGAGCGCGCCAGAGGGGGGGAGAGAGAGAGCGCGCCAGAGAGGAGAGAGAGAGAGCGCCAGAGGGGAGAGAGAGAGAGCGCCAGAGGGGAGAGAGAGAGAGAGAGAGCGCCAGAGGGGGGAGAGAGAGAGCGCCAGAGGGGGGAGAGAGAGCGCCAGAGGGGGGAGAGAGAGAGCGCCAGAGGGGGGAGAGAGAGAGCGCCAGAGGGGGGAGAGAGAGAGCGCCAGAGGGGGGAGAGAGAGAGAGCGCCAGAGGGGGGGAGGAGAGAGAGCGCCAGAGGGGGGGAGAGAGAGAGCGCCAGAGGGGGGGAGAGAGAGAGCGCCAGAGGGGGGGAGAGAGAGAGCGCCAGAGGGGGGGGAGAGAGAGAGCGCCAGAGGGGGGGAGAGAGAGAGCGCCAGAGGGGGGGAGAGAGAGAGCGCCAGAGGGGGGGAGAGAGAGAGCGCCAGAGGGGGGGAGAGAGAGAGCGCCAGAGGGGGGGGAGAGAGAGCGCGCCAGAGGGGGGGAGAGAGAGCGCGCCAGAGGGGGGGAGAGAGAGCGCCAGAGGGGGGAGGGAGAGCGCCAGAGGGGGAGGGAGAGCGCCAGAGGGGGAGGGAGAGCGCCAGAGGGGGGAGAGAGAGCGCGCCAGAGGGGGGGAGAGAGAGCGCGCCGGGGGGGAGGGAGAGAGAGCGCGCCGGGGGGAGGGAGAGAGAGCGCCGGAGGGGGAGAGAGAGCGCCGGAGGGGGAGAGAGAGCGCCGGAGGGGGGAGAGAGAGCGCCGGAGGGGGGAGAGAGAGCGCCGGAGGGGGGAGAGAGAGCGCCGGAGGGGGGAGAGAGAGCGCCGGAGGGGGGAGAGAGAGCGCCGGAGGGGGGAGAGAGAGCGCGAGAGGGGGAGAGAGCGCGAGAGGGGGGAGAGAGCGAGAGGGGGAGAGACGCGAGGGGGAGAGAGCGCGAGAGGGGGGAGGGAGAGCGCGAGAGGGGGGAGCGAGAGAGCGCGAGAGGGGAGGAGAGCGCGCGAGAGGGGAGAGAGAGAGCGCGAGAGGGGGAGAGGCGAGAGGAGAGAGCGCGCGAGAGGGGGGAGAGCGAGAGAGAGAGCGCGAGAGGGGGGAGAGCGAGAGAGAGCGCGCGAGAGGGGGGAGAGCGAGAGAGAGCGCGCGAGAGGGGGGAGAGCGAGAGAGAGCGCGCGAGGGGGGAGAGCGAGAGAGAGAGCGCGCGAGAGGGGGGAGAGCGAGAGAGAGAGCGCGCGAGAGGGGGGAGAGCGAGAGAGAGCGCGCGAGAGGGGGGAGAGCGAGAGAGAGAGCGCGCGAGAGGGGGGAGAGCGAGAGAGAGCGCGCGAGAGGGGGGGAGAGCGAGAGAGAGAGCGCGCGAGAGGGGGAGAGCGAGAGAGAGCGCGCGAGAGGGGGTGAGAGCGAGAGAGAGCGCGCGAGAGGGGGAGAGCGAGAGGGGGAGAGCGAGAGAGAGCGCGCGAGAGGGGGGAGAGCGAGAGAGAGCGCGCGAGAGGGGGGAGAGCGAGAGAGAGGCGCGCGGAGAGGGGGGAGAGCGAGAGAGAGCGCGCGAGAGAGAGAGCGCGCGAGAGCGAG